>CM034147.1:774346018-776746018 GCA_019776745.2 Taxus chinensis | reverse complement strand
CAATTGATAATTTATCCTAGGGTCAAAGATCACGTAGGTACAAACTAAATTCAGATGGTGGAATTTTTTATTGGAGGTGCATTGGAACAAGAGTCGTGGGGGTCTATAAGATAATGTTCTTGTGCCAATAAGAAAGGATAGAAAGAAAGTTCGAGACCTGTAGAGAAGAATATTTTCGTTTCAATCCATTGTGTTCCATTGGCCTTAGCAAGGCTCTATTGTAAGGAAATACTATAATCTATGCCATTTTGGCCTTATGTACTATTTTTCTCTATAAATAAGAGTTCTTTCTCTGTGCATTGAAAGTTCACAATATTCTGTGTCCTTTTTTTCTTCATGTTTACTTTTATTTAGTTCTTGATAAATTCTTAAATATCTATCGTGCTACATGCACTTAGATATTTTACATAAATCTATTTATTATGCACATTATTATGTTTTAGTTTCATCTCAACTTTGATGGTCTGAAATATCTACAAAATTTTTGATCATGGTCGATGCTCTTCAACTAATCTAGTAGCTATTTCAATAATGATCTCTATGCCATTTTAGTAAAGATTCAGCGCACCACCTTAGATAGGATTTACATATTATTTTGTTTTCTCTTTAACCCTTACCTCAATCCAAATCAGAGAAGAGATAACTTCTATAAAACCTGGAGGTTATCTTAGGGATCAATTCCCTCATCCTTGAGATTTCCCACAACTTTGGTGGTTCATCTACATAGATAATCGTCAATAGTGACTTAGTACGGTAGTGAAAAACATTACTCGCTTGGCTCAGTGCGAGTCACCAACTTAGCTCACAACCCAAAAAACATTTTTCAATGTACACCAAAACACAATTCAAATTCTTGGATTTCCCTATCTTTCCAAGGCAACTCACCCCTTTTGCACAGCAATACGGTCCTTCTAACTCTTGATCCAACTCTATTTTGAACTCAATGCAGAGCTCAGTCTTTCGTAACTCGACTTGTTAGCTCTGAAACCAACAATATTCTACCACCTTTAGTCAACAATCCAAACTTATTTGTAGCTAAAACTACCTCTAAATTTGGATAAAAAACCCTATTGGGAAAAATATATTCTTATTTTTATTTTTATGATTTATCTAGAAACTGTTGAGAGTTCCAGAATGTAGTGGATTTTGGCGATAAAATGTTTCAGGTAGACAAATTGGTGGGTATTTGACAACACTTAGATAATGTAGGTCCCTCTTCTTGAATGGTGCAAGTCCATTTATTATGTGTGCATGTAATTCAATTTTTTTGTGGACACAAGGCTTGGGATCCAACATGAACACTCCACTAAACCTACAACAAAAGCATGCAATTTTTTTCAAGGGAGGAATTTGTTGAGGAGGTAGGAAAGGGAGTGGGAAAAAAGGAAGAGGGGATTAACATCTTAGGTAGAAAATCATATTCCTATAGACATTAATCAGATTAATTCAACACACATATATATAGAAACAAAATCATTTTATTACTTGCATTAAGACAAGGTGGAATTAGGAACACAAAGTTTCAATAATACTCTTATAAAAATGCAAGAAACTCCTTTATTCCTCATTGGTGTTTTCAAAAAATTGTACATAGGGAGAAATAGAAGAGCATAGAGGAGGGGAATGGAAGAAATTTTTCTATCTCTTCTGCTTCACTTCAAGTAGTAATCTCTCCTTGAGCATAAAAAAATGATAATCGTTATGAATGAGGGTGACATCACAATTTATAGACTTGACAATGACACTTCGTCTACCCCCCTCATGAATTTTCATTTGTCCCTTTACAACATGTCAAATTTCATATTCCTAGGTGTAGGATTAAGTCCCCTTCTATTAATTAAGGAAGACTTATTACATTACAAAATAAAGTCACATTTAAATGAATAATAAAAATAGGAATAATACAAAATGAAAAATTGCAACCTCCCCAACAAAGGAAAATAACATAAAGGAGGACGGGGAGAGGGGAAGAGAAGAGAGAGAAAGAGAGAGAAGGAGAACAAATTATGATGATGAAGATGTAGCTTCTACTGATTATTCCTTGCTACTTGATTGATCCTCTCTGAGATCCACTGTAAATATTTTCACTCCCTTGAACTCTTTACTATACCGGGCTACCACGGGTGTTACCTTCTTTTCTTGAAGAATACAAACATAGCTCTAGACTCAAGACAACCATCTAATATATCACTGATGTTTTTTCTCTTCGCAAACCACAACGAATGTTTCTCCACAATGTTCAAAATTGTGGATCTAATCTCGGATGGAGATTCCAATATATTTTCATTGAAATAAAAATGGTCCCAAACCTTTTTCTAGACATACTCCTCAAATGGTCTAAAAAATTCATCTGCAGTAGTGTTTTCATCAAGGGCGGGTACTCCAAGTTTTTTTTCTCTATTTTTGACATTGTTTTGCATCTTGAAGGCATGATTCTCATTTGAGTCCAACTCAATAATGACCTGATTCAAGATTTTGTATTGAGAGGCAAGGGTTCTCATGCACACATGTGACAAGTCCTCTGATGGGGAAATGATTACTTTTCTGATCACCAACACATGGGAGTGAGCATCTCCCATATCCATCAAAAGTGGATGAACTTGGTCCCAATGTTCTTTTTCTTTTTCCAATCCTACCCTTGTCATACGAACCTTGTCTTCAGTGGCGTACATGTACTTATACAACTAGATAAACTTTGGAATCAATACTTTTCCTTTCTCTATGATGCTACTCATCCATCTATCATTTTCTCATCCCTGAAGAGTGAAGGCTTGTGTCATCTTAAGGGATTATGGGTTGAAGTTATTTATTGGGGTAACTTATTTAATTGGGAGTGATGATAAAGCATTCGGGTCCATGAACTGTTGCAAATATGAGGAGAGTGTTTTTAGTTGGTCTTCCAACTGATCAATTTTCACTTTATACTCTTGATTCCTCTTGAGGATGTGACTGGAAGACTCCTGTATGATTACCTTTGGCATGACTAATTCTACATACCGATTTCTCGTGTCACCATTGAAAAAGTGGGAAACCACTTATATAAAAAATTTCTTCTTCCCCTTGGCTAGTGTTGATATCGTTGAAAAATAATGGACTGAAACCTAATGGAATGTATGAGCTTCTTTTGTGATCATTTCCTTCATCCAGGGAAAATTCTCATTTTTCTTAGGCTCATAAATTAACATGACTATTGTCTCTTGCTTGGGGTGAGATGGTACATATTACATAAAAGGACCAGGAATGGTAGTGTAAATTGGGTAACTCTGGGGCTGCTGAGAAGTTGAGAGGTAAATTGGCTCATTCTCTTCAAGCTCAATTTATACTCCAGGGTCCTTCGTTGATCTAACATTATTTTACAATATCTTTTAGTAGGGGGATCTGACTCCTCTATTTTGCACTTTAAACTCTCTCCAAAATGGACTGACCCAAAAGTACTCTTCATGAAATTTGATGAAGAATGGTTTGATTCCTTTCTCTAAAGGGTGGGTAATTTTCGTGATGTGATAGAGGTAGCCCTCTTCTTCTTGAACCATTCTTTTGATCTTATGATTATAACTTTGGTCCACTTGCTTATGTCTCCCGACTTACAAAAATTCCATGTTACATGTGACAGAGGTGAAACCTTCACTGCCTTATATTCTAGATCATATAATTTTATGTCATCATCTTGAATTCCCTCTTCATACCAGTCAGACTTAAATCTCCTCATATTTCTGACTGTAATCCACATTTGGTCTTTTTCCCTGACATAAAACTCATCTATGCAATTCACCCAATAATCTTCAATCTGCGGTACATGATATGACTCTGGGAGATGGAAAGTATCAGGATCACGTTGGATGTGGAAGTATACCCTGATTGTACATGAATACAAGCTAAGGGGTGCGAAGACATCTTCCAGGTGTGATGCATCATTGACACTCTTGCAGGTGAATATTCTAAGTTAGATGGGAAAGGAGACATTCTTCCTTTTCCAATTCTTGAGCTTACTTTGAACATGCACCAGTTGTCTGCAAAGATAAAAAAACATGATTTTTCCTCTAAGATACCAAGGTAGTTTGAGCGTAGCAATATTGTAACCGGAAACTCAAATGTATGAGAAAGTGGAAAATTGTGTGAAGTGTGACTCATAATTTTTGATCAAAGAATACTCCTATGGAAACAACATCAAGTGAGGTTTCCCTCTAGTGTCCTGATGATGAACATGGTTAAGGCATCATTTACCCTCATGAAGTCTGTGCTTCTGTCCTTTAAAACCAACTAAGGATATCTCTCAAATTCTTGGGCTTGGGGAGAGATGTTGTGAGAAAGTGCCAACCCTTTCAAAAGACTCGAGATCAAAAGAACATACACTAGATATGAATTCATTATGAAATTATTTGAGACTGACACCTAAAGAAATTGATGGTGCAAATTGTGAGTGATTATTTGTCCTCAATCAACCCTCGATTTATTTTCTAAGATCGTGAATATGAAAAGATCCATCTAGTCTTAAAATTCCTTCGAATTTTCTTCTCCCATTAATCAACTAAGAAGAATGATGGCATCTAAATATCCTTCATGGAATTCACCTTGCAGGAAAGACTTGTGAACACATATATATTTTCTCACTTATTTTAACCATGAACCAAGAGTAAGGCCCTAAAGGTATGAGTTTTTTTTGGTCCACTCTTTCTCTGTAACCTATTTTGAAATAATGGCCATATTACTCCAAATTGGGATCTACATTGAACGGGAGATAAATTTGGGAGAAAGTACTATGATGGATGAGCCATCATCTTCTCGGATGGTCCTAGTCCTAGGTTCATAGTGCTGAGAACATGAAAAAACAAATTCAATGCTTTGCATTGAGATTAGATGTCCTCCTGCCACATACATTCCGTTCGTGAAAAATTTGTCCTCAAATGGCTCTCTCAGTCCTCCAAACATTGTATCTTTGAGATCTTTAAGTTCCATGTGGGTGACATTACTGTCCCCCACATATGAGTACTCAGAAGAGAGAGTTAAGATTGGTTTAAGGCATACAAATTTTAACTTCATGGTTGACACTTGCACTTCTGTGTGTCCGGATGGGAGTTTACTATGTTTAGTAAATTGATCTTTACAATTTTTCCCAACTCAAAACCACCTTCGATCACCTTTCTTGTTCATATGAATGTTCCTCATACACACTTCCTTTGATAAATTTTCCCTCTGTCATATTTTTCTATTTACAGTAAGTGTTTGTGTAGAGACTTACTGTTTTGGAAAAGTGGCCTTCCCAACCTTGGATTTTGACAAAAGAAACTTTTTTGATACATGGGGTTTTTCTCTTCATCTCACATATAAATATTTAGCTCAACTCGATATTTGGAACAATGGGAAATAAAATTCTAATTTTGGGGGCATGAAATCTTGGTTTCTTCACTGTAAAAAATTTGGGCCGTGCATGTAATTTATTTCACTTAGGTCTACAAAGCACCTAAAAATGTGGAAGAATGAAAAAAATCCCACGTTGATCCATGCACCAGCTTTCGAGTTATGAAGATTTTCACATTGCGGGTTACAGACTCAATTTGGTGAAAAATGTGCTCAGAGCCTATAAAATTTGTGATTTTTTATTAAATTTCTCTCTCCATGATCATCGAAACATGTGGGAAATGAATTCAAATGCAAAATGAGGATGGAGAGATTCTTGAAAAAAATCATCAAAGTTTCGAGTAGAAATGGAGAAATGTAAGGGGGAATGAGGAAATTGGCTAAGTGTCAGTATTTATAAGCATGAGAGGGAGAGAGGAATGAGGGGAACATTTTTATTCTCCCTTTTTCCCCTTTGGAATGGGATAGGGGGGCAGAAAAAAATTTCCTTATCCCTAACATGGCACATAACGCACATGCACATGCGAGGAAAAATGAGGAGAGGGCTTAGTTTGAGCACCCGAGGTAAATTTTTGGTCATGTGAGAGACCTAACAGAAGTATGGAAGGGGGACATGTTTTTCTACCCCACTTTTCCCCTTGGAATGGGATAGATGGACATCAAAAGTGTGCCTTATGTTTGAGGTAACACTTTGAAAACATGTGGAGTGAAGAGAGGGGGCTCAAAATCTAGCAAAAAGTGCTTGGCGAAGGTCTTTGGGGTGATATGATGAGTCAGTGAGGCCTAAGGTAGGGGGAACATTTTTTTGGCCACTTTATTCCATTGGAATGGGAAAAAGGGACACCAAACGTTTTCCTCATCCTAGTGAGGACAAGTGTTAGGCATGTAGAACTTAGAGTGAGGGCTAGAAATTTGATGAAATGTGCTTACCGAAGCTCCTTAGGGTCATGTTAGGGGTCCATGAGGCTTAAGGTGAGGGGGGAACATTATTCTACCCCCCTTGTCCCCTTGAAATGGGACAGATGGACACAAAAAAGTGTGTCTCAACCTCATGGTGACACGTGTTACTGAAAATTTTAGCTTTAAGGACAGAGCGGAGATTCAAAATGACATTACCCGGGCTTCTGGATGAATTTTTAGGTACTTATTTATATTATTTTGACTGGAAACCAAATTTTTTGAAGGATGGTATAGGTATGAAGGTCGTATTTGGATTTAAACCTTCTAAAAAATTGCCTTATTGTTCAAGACTGCCAGTTGTACCTATGAATAATGAGTTGTGGAAAGAGATGCATGGGTGTTGTAAAAAATATGAGATTATAAAATCATCCAAAAATCCAAAAAAATCGTAAACACTTAGAAAATGGACTAAAATTGGTAAAAATATCATTTGCAGCTGAAATATGTGTCTCTCACATGGCACTCATCTTGTATCTTGCTGACATTTTCACATGTTTTGAAACAACAAATCATGGATCACCTAACTCTATAATCATGTACAAAATCTACGTTGTTTACTTTGTCTATACTTTGGGGCACTATTAGTTCCGTGGTATTATTTTAGTCATGCAAATTACTTTTCCATTGGACCCAAGTGTCTTCCATCCTTTCCCTTGCATATATAGATTTCCTAGGGCATCATTTTTAACCCTTTTCATTTACCAAGACATTTGGGATTGCAACTCGATAACAAAATATGTGTGTGTCCGTCTTGAATGTTGTTAGTTTGAGTGTGTGTGATTGTACTTTTTCCCCTGTTAGGTGAGTTTGTTTACTTCTCATATTGCATTGCATGTTTGTGTGTTGCATGGAGTTGTTGTTTTAGGAAGGGATGACTATTTGTATCTTGGCTTTTCATGTCATATTACTCTTTCGTCGTATGCTCACATTTTAATAAAGACTGATGATGAGGGTTCAAAGCAAAATGATGATCACAAATTGTTTCTGTAAGCATTGGTTTGCAGATATCTCAATATCCCATTTTCTTGTTATTTTCTCATCTTCTCTTTGCACTTTTCTTTCTTCTGTTCTCTTTTTGATCGTCGATCGAGTTCTTCCATCACCCCATCAAAACTTGAGGGGGAATCCCTTTAGCTAACTAATGTTTCTTCTGCCCTTTTAAAAAATTTCATTTGCTTATGTTTTTCTACTTTCTTTGAAGTGACGTAGCTTACCTCACCACAAAGAGGGGAAAATGTAGACACTTGTAGTTTGGTCAAAGCACTATTATTCCTAACATTGCACTAACTATATTCTCCTTCTCACAAATTGACGATACCTTGTCAATTACACCATTTCTAACTCATTGTTTACAACATTCTTTTGGTTGTATTTCTCCTATAAACCAGCTAATGGGGTTAATATAGTCCCTTATTAGCTAAATCATCTTCTCATCCTCTTCTATACCACTTTTACTAACTTCCTAGTCTATCAATCCATTTCATTGGATTGATTAGACCTCTCAAAACTCTCTTGAAACCCTAATTCCTCTCTAAGAAGGATTAGTTAACCTATACCTAGGTTAATTTCCCTAAACCACGATTAACCTCTTCTAAACCTAGTCAAATCTTACTTTGACTCCCTAATCAATGTTTTGACTCCTTTTTAGTCCAACATGCACCAAAATTCCCCCACTTTCCCAAATGGAAAACTATAAATAGGACTAGACCCCCCCCTCATTTCTAAGAACTCTCCTTCCTAACATAAACTATAGCATTTTTCTTAGGGTTTGGAGCTTATTTCATTTGTTTATTGAGCTATTGATTTTCCATTGCACTACACGCACAAGAATTGAGTAAATGGGAAGAACCATTGGCTATGAAGCCATTAATGGCGAGCTCCCATTCTCATAATCACAAACTAATTACTTATAATCTACCTAGGTTCATTTTAAAGCTTTCAAGAGTAGAGGATTATTGAATAGGCTATATTTGTTTATTTCTTTCAAGATTAATGTATGCAAAGTGATGAATCCTTGTTTATCTCTTATTTGATGGTCCATTGACTAGTTTGTTAAAAACCTTTAGGGTTTCCTTAGAGATTCTTAGCCCATGTTCATGGATTTTGCAAGTTTTTATTGAACATATTTGGCACGCTCGGTGGGACATGAAGTCCATCCTCCATTAATGGAGTCATTTTAAAGCTTATTATCCAAAATTCACCCCTCAAGGTAATTTTGATAACCTACATCAAATTCTTCAGTCCTGAGCAAGTAGATTGATTCAAGGCCCAAAATCATTTTTTTTGGGGCCCCTTCGGTTCCTCTCTAACTCTCCCATCCAAGAAAAAATCCCAACAAGTTAGAAAAAATGCAAAAAATGCAAAAATAAGGTCGTAGGATTGTTTTAAGGCATTGCGGGTCTGAAGGGTGCGGATCGTACCAGTGCGGGTCATACTGAGGTTCGTTGTACCAAGTTCGTGACCGAAATACAAATAAAATCGGCTAAGTCAGACACTTTTTTCCCAGGAGGTCCGCGGGATAGTTGGGATGTCGGTACGCACGGGACGTGAATTGGCCGATTTTTCGCAAGTCAGTCAATTGCAGGCGGTGTGGAGATCTTCATCCGGGACAAAAGTACGCACGGGACGCGCAAAGGCGAAAAGGGTTGCAAAAAGGGACAAGGAAGCCCAAATTGGCTGATGTGGAAGAATGCGTCTGGGACAGCCGGGACACGGGGACCCGATTTTGCCGCAATATCCGCAACTCAAAGGAAAAGTCAACGTTTGACTCCCGAAACTTCAAATGGCCATAACTTTTGACTCCGAGCTCCAATTTTCACAAAATTGGACTTTCTGGAACGAGCACAACGTATTATTATTTTAATGAGGGTAGATATATTTAAATAAAAGAAACATATTTGGCACCAGTCAGTTAATGTTCAATCTGTGAAATGACAGAAAATGCCTGCTAGACCCAAAATAGCTGCCCGCACTCAAAAGGCCATAACTTTTGCCTTTCTCAATGAAATCTCACAAAATTGGTATCTTTGGAATCATGGCTCCATGAACGACACACAAAAATCAAGAAATGCATGATTTGATGAGATATCAATGGGGATTTTTCATAAAACGTGGCCGGGTTCATAACCATGTTTTATTTGGTGGTTGGGAGTGCAATTAAGAGGCATGGTCATCATTCTTTCTCTGTTGCAGCACCTGGGACAGTATGGGGAGCCTTTTAAAAGTAATATATAATAATTTTACTCCATTTAATGCCTCTTACAGTGGTTGAAGGATAGATTTCGGGATTTCCATTTTCCCCTTCTCTCTCTCTTCTCATTTTCTTATAAATTGGAGTGTTGGGCTCATTGTAAAGGGAGAGTAGTTTTTGTAGCAAAGCTCTACCAAAATTTCCTTGTGAAGCCAATTTGTTGCAGGCCCTTGTTGTGGACTCCTTGCATGGTGATCTAGGCCCTTATCTTGTAACCGATTGAACTGTGCATATCAGGAAGCAATAAAATATAAGTTTGTGGATGCATCTTCCCTTGCTGTGTTTTCTTGCATTCTTCCTTCCCCTTCAACCTTGATTACAAGAATATTGTGTCTATTTTTATGATCTTGCAGGGATCCATTATCATTGTGTATGTTTAAAATGTTGTTGTGAATGCATTTTGCTAGATTATGGATAACTGTCATCACCCCTTCTAGTGTGCACTTTACTTCTGTATCTCACGCATTGGAAGACTACTCTCACACCCTCCTTTTCTGGTATATCAACGCTCTAGTGTAGAATTTAATTTTATGCATTCTCTCTCCCTGGTCCCTTGGAAAGTTAGATTAGAATAGTTATTTTACCCTGCATTAGAGTAGATTGTGGCAGGTAGTTTAGGAGCAAGAACCAGCTTTCTCTGGAGGTCTATCTCAAGTAGCAAGTCCCACAACTTGGAGATAATACCCATGTTATCCAATCACACCGTGAGTTCAAGTATATGCACTTGTTGAACAACAGAGGGGTGCTATGATTCGTTGATAACAAAGCTTTTATTTCAATTTCTAACTTTTTACATTTTTTTTACAGTTAAATATTTTTCCTTGGGATTTTCAGCTACGTTTTTTGTAGTCAACCTTCATTTTCGTGCTTCTTTGTTAATTTTATGTTAGAAATTACATTTAATGGCTAAATTATAACTTGTTGACACTTTTAGAATTTCATTTTCCATTTTTTGGTGTTTTTAGGTAGGCATGCATACATCTTTCTTTCGGTGTAGACACCTGCTGATTGTCATTTTTTAGCAGAGGTGTGTAGGCACAAAAATCCACGCGTAGGTACCCAATAGTAGGTGCACATCCCCAGATTGTGGCACACATACCCTTTGCCAGGGTAGACACCCTGTAACCTAACATTTTAACTGGGCACGTAGGCACCCAAACCCACGTGTAATCACCCTATGTGTTCTCGGTGCTCTGTCAAAAATTTTACCAGGCACGCACATGCCCAAACCGTGGCACATGGACCCTTTTTTTGGTGTAATAACCCCTCTACTAGTGCACACACACTGTCACAATAGTTTTTTGTACTTCTTGTTTTGCTTCCCTAACACATGCACACTTATGCTAGCACATGCATCTCTCGAGTAGCGCAAGCACTCTGCATACCCGATAATTTTACACAGAAGAGTGTAGGCACCATAACCCACATACACATGATCAAATAGGTACGCATACACCTTAAAGGGTGCACAATGGTCTCTTTTTGATCCAAATTTGTTCATATAATTGTTAGCGCTCCTAGTTTGGGTCATATCTTTTGGCCCATTCACCCATTTTTAGAGTTTGAATAGACGTGTGAAAATACAAAAAACTCCCAAAGTTCCTCAGAGACCTCCAAAAATGCAAAATACTAAAAACCGTTAAAAAAATGCAAAAAATAGATTTATGGAATTTTCTAATATTCTTGGTTTTATAACTTTCTCGCAAGGTTCTGATAGTGGTTTATATGTTTCTTTTCCATCATTTAGTTTTCATACTAACTTATTTAAAGTTTTTGCATCTTTATTTGTTAAAGTTTGAAACATGTATGCTCTTCCCTTGCAACTTTCTAGGTGATCTTGGGAATAAAAAAATGTTTCACTTCTTTCTTCATACTTGCAAAACGATTCAATTAGCTTTCAAATTTTGTTAAAAGGAACTTATTTTCTCAATTTACTTATTTATTTTCCATTTCTTAAAAAATTTGAGTGAGATACCTTGTTGTGTATGCCCTTTACTTAGATCTTAGGATGATCTGGGAAATCAAAAGAAACATCTTATCCCTTTATGTGACGTATTGGAAAATTACTAATCTTCGTATATAGGACCAACAACACTTGTCAAAGAAAGGAGGAGTCAAGACAAACCAAAAACCTTATAATACATGTGTTTTTATACAGGTTGCCAAATGGTGTGCTACTTAAAACCACATTAAGTTAAGCAAGATAAAAATACACCACTTCACATCACACTGTATTGTAGGTTTCGAAAAATGGTACGCCCCTATCTGTTAAACTAGAACATAACCCCTTTGGCATAACGCCTTAAGATATAACAATGGGGGTGGTTCCAGGAAACCTAAAGTAATCCACCAATGAGTAACCTCATGGATGAAACAGGAAGTGCTCTGTTTACCCACTTGAATAGATTTTACATTGCAAGTTAGAGTCAAATTTGTCTGTATCGTGACCCCAGTGAGAATACACGTGAACATACTAGTTTTTAATCTTATTTGAAGGGGGTAAAGTAAATCCAAGATATTGTAAAATTATTCATTGCGACTCTTTGGGTAAGTCAAGCTCGCTCTTAGACAACTTGTGACACCAAGTTTAGATATCTTATTAGGGAATCCATTCTACCTTGGAGCCCACTTTGCTAGTCCGTTGTCATGTCAAGCCATCACAAAGTGACAAATCACTTGGAGTCTGAACCTTATTTTTCGAACAAGGAAAAGAGCCCATGTAAGTTAGAACTAAGAGTCTTTCATCATGGAATTAAATGACGTCTCACTTAGCTTGGTTTCATTCTCACTTTTGGATGAGGTGAAACTCTGCCCAAGTGGCACTTAGTTTATTTTCACCTTTTGATATATACCCTTACATTCTCACCACTCATTTTTCAGGGTGAGAAGGGAGCATACCTCGCACATTTTATCAAAGATAGTATGCACCAATTTTTTTCCATTTACACCCATCCATGTTTGCAGCTGGGTTGTTAAATGTCTAAAGTATGTAAGTACATTTTCTTATCTTTGATAGTCCTTTGATCTTGATTTTAAGATCGTCTTCACTTCTGTGATTTTGGTTCATCATTTATCTTTCATTAGGTTGATATTTTTTATCACATTCTAGTCAAAAAATCTTGGTACTTACGTCATGTTTTCAATTTCTTGAGAATTGGTTATAAGTCCCTTTATTGTGTGGTTACACTACTTGCGCAACAAAAAACTTCTTGATATACTCATACTTAGTTTCAGTTCCAACATTATCTAAGTATTTTTGAGAGTGTCAATATTG
This sequence comes from Taxus chinensis, assembly GCA_019776745.2. Lineage (NCBI taxonomy): Eukaryota > Viridiplantae > Streptophyta > Pinopsida > Cupressales > Taxaceae > Taxus > Taxus chinensis. The sequence goes on along the minus strand of CM034147.1, from coordinate 776,733,176 downwards.
CCTTATATATACCGAAATAACATCGCGTTGGTACTAACACATTGCTTGTTTAGTTAATGTATCAGGATAGTGTTGTTACGCTATACATACTCGCAACTTACATTTTTTAGAAAACTTATCTTTCATCGGTGTTCAAACTAGTTTTAGTATACCTCATCGAGAGATTGCATCATTACCACTTTAATATTTAGGCCTTGTTAGAATTCTAACTTGACCTACATATTGATACGATATTGTCACTATCTGCTTTGAACCCTTCATTAGAATCATAATTAGGTTATAAACTTGGTAGAATGAAAATTCAAGTGATCATTGCATTTGAGTGTTCATATGAGTGTTCTTTGAATGATAAAAATGAATTTATAATATTACATCTAGAACACACTGGGATATTTCAACATCACGTCAAAACAAACATCTAGGTTTCACGTAAACTTTGAAGACATTTAGATGAAACCTGGTATAAAATTAACTAGTGATTCCTAGAATCACGAAGATGGCGTCCAAACAAAATGATCATGACTTAGGAGAAAAACCTTTTGATTCCTTCCCATTTAGTGGTAACAACTTAATACCTCTCTTTTCACAGGTCAAGGACACAAATCTGTTGATTGATCATAGCGGATAAGAATTTGATTCTTTTGAAGAATACAATCAATTAGATATAGGTCGATTTGATGAGATCCTTTATTATAATAGAGATCAAGTGCTTGTAAGAGTCTTATAATTAGGGGCTAAGATTCCACAAGAATGTGAAGTAGAAACCAAGGCCATTAATCATAAAACAAAAGAATGAAGGTCCCTCTTAGACATAGATAAACCCCTTTGACATGGGGTACACTTCTACTTCTAGTCAACATCATAATACCATTGAAGGAGACCCATTAAATCCACTTGGTGATCCATGATGACCTTATTACAAAGCTTCACCTAAAGTAAATATTGAGTGAAAATCCTCACCGCCTCCTAAGTTTGAGGAGGAAGAGGATCCTTTAGTTGAGGAAGAGTACCTTAAAAAAAACAAATCCTAAAATTGAGCCAAAAATTATCAAAATTAGGCTCTTCAAGTAAAAACATAGATAAAGACAAAGTCAAAATGAAATCTAGTGAGTTCCACTTCGATTTGTATAATGACATGAATTTCAAAGTGGCTAAGGAACAAAGACTAATGTCACCTACCAAAGAACAACTCATTGAATGGGAATTACAATAAATGAAAGACACACTTACTACATTACAAGAGGGAAACACAGGACATAGTAGGAAATATTTGTATGAAGAACTATGCCCTTACCCCTTCGATAAGGACATGTTGCGGAAACCCTTCCTAAAGCATTTTACCATTCCTAAATTAGATAAATATAAAAGAAAAGGTGATCCTCGTGATCACATAAAATAATTTTTATATGTATTTCCAAGAGGTCGCGTACAATGATAATTTCTTAATACGAATCTTCCCTCACAGCCTAGGGGCATTGGGATTGGAATTGTTCTTTAGCATACCCAAGGGCTCCATTACGACGTGGCCCGAATTAGCAGAAAAAAATTGTATAGAATTATTCCTACAACATGGAAAATGATATCATAATGAACGACCTCTATAATGCAAAACAAAATCCCAACGAGACCTTTGCAATATTTTTACAATGATGGTGAGGGTTGGCTATTCATTTCTCTTGTGCCTTTCTAGAAAAACAACTAGCAAGCATATTTGTGCCTAACATGAACCTATAGATAGCCTTCCATTTACAAATTCATTGCGGATCTAACTTCAAATAAGTTATAGAGAAGGGTAGTCAAATTGAAAATGCCCCCATCATAATGGGAACACTTAAACTAGTTGTTAAAGACAAAAATGAAGCAAAATCCTTAGATAAAATGAAGTTCTTGAACAAAAAAAAACATGTTGTTGGTGATGGTATTACGGACACCAAAAGAGTCCAAACCATATAGACTAGTCTACTTTTAAATCTATCACAAGGACGTCGTCCTAAGGCACCCACCAAATGTGTGTTCACACTATTAACATAATCCCTATATGCTATACTAAAATAGTTAGATAACGTAAACATGGTAGAATAACCGACCGCGATGATACCATACCTAGAAGATACTCCTAAACCTGGTTGGTTCAAAGAGCATGAGTATGGTGAATTCCACCATGTTAAAGGGAACAAGATAGATAAGTGCTTAAGACTACGTCATTACATACAAGACCTCATTAAAGAGGAAAAGATCACTGTAAATTCTCCCCCTGACTCAGGATAAGGTCCAAATGAGAAAATGGGTATCTTTAAAGATACCTTCCCTAACCATGTAGATAAAAAGAAAAGGAAGATAGATCATGGAAAAAATTTCAATGACTATAGGATTGCTTCCTATGTTTATCCCACAAATGATAGCCCCTTCGATTCTCTCATAGGATGTATCCATTCATCTGATGAAAAGGTAAATAATATTAGGATCTTAGAAAATATTTGTGTAGTAGGGACGTGAAATGCTCGTTTGATTATACCATATCCCCTACCTATCCCTCTAGAAGGTCAATACAATATAATAAAATAGTTAGAGAAGACACCCATAGGATATCAATCTTAGATCTCCCCAAAATATCTACTGCCCATAATAACATAATATATAAAAAACTGCAGAGTTCAAGAGTCTCCACCGATGTAGATCCCACGTATCTCCAAGCCATGATTGCACACCTTGAATCCAATAATCATATCACTTTTGATCGCACTAAAATCCCGTGTAACGACCTAAAACACAACTTACCCTTATATCTAAAAGTAGTTGTTACCCATCGCAAGATCAAGAGAGTACTTGTGGATGGTGGATCCAAGCTAAAAATTTGTACTTTAAAGCTTGTTAAGAAGCCAGGCCACTCAGAAATGGATCTAGGTGCCAAAACTATTACAATCATGGCCTATGATAATGAGGAGCGAGAGTCAATAGGTACTATTGTAGTTTTGATGGAAGTAGGGTCAAGTTTTCATGATACAACATTCCATGTCCTTGACTTGGATCTTGCGTACAAAATTCTCTTAGGATGCCCATGAATCCATGTCGTGCTAGCCATTCCTTCAGCTTTCCATCAATGTATCAAGATGTGCCATGAAGGAGAGATAGTCATAATTCAGGGTGATCTAGAAACATTCACACATTGCAGAACCTTGCACAATTTTTCTCGTACAGCTTATGAATACCCTCTTGCAGATATTGTTGTTCCTTTATAAATAGAGACTATCAAGGAACATGTGGATCCAGATTCACTCACTCCTTATAATTAATACTTTCCTTTTTTGGTCAACCCTTTCGCATCATGGGAGGCAACATTGACAAAATACGGTCTAGGTGTGCCATTCACTCTTGAACAAGATTTATTAATATCTGGTTTATTAGTGATGCCTAGGACATGTGGAAAACCCTATTTTTAGTTCAAAATCACTTGGGATCAATGCCCTAAACCATTGGAGAAGTTTATTCCTAGCGGTTTCTTATCCAAAGAAAAGATGTTAGAAGATTCCACCAGCAAAGTACCTAAAGGTACCATGGCTTCATGCCATCAGGCCCCATTATATGTCAAAGGCCACCGTATGATGTACATCATGGGTTATAATGATTTTGTATGTGGTATCAATGCGCAAGGGTGATTTGAACCCATGCCTATCCCACTTCAAATCAAACAAACATGGTCTTAGAATAAGACCTCATGACGATCCACCCTTTGAGACTAATGTCACCTCTTCCAAATGTGAGGACGACTCATCTCATCCTGATAACGACACTGATTCCCAATGTAGCCTCTACAAGGATCTTGCCTCCACTAACCTATTCCCTGATTCAATTGTCCTTACCTTATCTGGATCTAATCCTCAAACCAATTACCAAGTAACTCTTGTGTATCCCAAACTTGTAGATTGGGATCAATAATTTCACGTTCCAATCGATTTCTTTGAGAATGACGGGGCATTTGCTAAAGTCATGGATCTCGGATATTTTATTCAAAATGGGGATCATAAGAAAGGATTTACAATTCAACTAGACACTTGTGTATACTTTGGAGAATACACAAAGATGTGTGGATGCTTGAGTAAGAAGCTCAGAAGAAAGAGTAAGAATACTTCAAAAAAACCTTATGCAAGGAATAAACGTAAGTCTCATAGCGAAATTTTTTTGAAGCACTCATAGATAAACATAATGAAGAACCTATGGAAAAAATGGTCTATCTGTTCAAGAATGATGACGAGATACCTAAAGAGGTTCACCTTACTCTTCCCCTTGATCCTACATGGATGGAAGATACCTCTAAGATGCTTGTGGAAGAAACCATCAGTGTCAATATTGGCTCGAAAGAGGAACCTAGAATGATAAATATAGGAGCTTCACTCCCAGCTCAAGAACATAATGTGTTTTTGGAGCTATTACGAGAATATGTAGACATATTTTCATGGTCATATGCCAATATGCCTGGTCTGGAACTAGACTTGGTCATGCACAACTTTGATGTGCACCCAGATGCCAAACCCATCAAGAAGAAGTTGAGAAAGATGCACCCTAAAATTTCACTCCTTGTCAAAGAGGAACTGAAATGCATGACCTTGTAATATTTTGTTACAAGGTCATGCATTTTAGACTCAAGAATTCCAAGGTGACATATTAACGCACAATGATAGTCATCTTCCATGACATGATGAATGATATCATGGAGGATTATGTTGATGATATTTTAGAAAAATTTAAAAGTAGGGGAGAGCACCCTGAAGTGCTAAGACATATTTTCCACTATGGGATTACAAAGTACATTTGAATCCTAAGAAATGTGTCTTTGGATTTTTTTCAGGGAAGCTCCTAGGTTTCATCATTTCACAGAGAGGCATAGAGGTAGATCATGCAAATGTTACAGCTATCACATAAATGTCTCCACCTACAAATCTCAAACAACTAAGAAGTTTACAAGGGAAGATTCAGGCAATCCGCCATTTTATTTCATAGCTTGCAGATAAGTTCCATCCGTGTAGACATCTCCTCAAAAAGGATGTTGCATTCACCTAGGTACTAGACTATCAAAATACATTTTCATTGGTTACAAAATACCTTGTCAACCCGCCCGTAATCATGCTGCCTACCCCAGGTGAACCTCTCCTATTGTACATTTTAGCTACCCAGTTCTCTATTGGAGCACTGCTTGCCCAATATGACCTAGACCATAGAGAAAGGACAAGTTATTAACTTAGTCACACCTTGATTGCCTATGAACTGAATTACCCACAGATTGAAAAGGCCTACTTAACAGTCATCTTCACCTTTCAGAAACTTTGTCATTATCTCCTTAAAAACAAAACCAAACTAATATCAAAAGTTGATCCTCTCAAATTAATTCTATCCAAACCCTCCCTTACACGATGAATGGCTAAACAGATAATTCTCCTAAGAAAATTTGACTTTGATTTTGTAAACCAAAACTCCTTCAAAGGAAAGGTATTCACTGATAAGTTGACATAAGCTCCTCTACCAGGAATGGAACCTTTTTGTCTAGACCTTCCAGATGCATCCATGATGTATGTTGAAGAATCTCTAGAATGGTAAGTCCATTTTGATGGATCATTCACCTTTCATGGATCGGGGGCAGGGGTAGTGCTCATCGCTCCCACATACAAGGTTATTCCAAGAGAATTCCGTTTGGGACTCCCTACACTAAGAACATTGCAGAATATGAGGCACTCATTTCTGTCCTCAAGTTGGTCGTCACTTGGAATATTAGATAACTACAAGTCATTGGGGACTCCCAAATTATCATTAAACAAGTTAATGATGAGTATAAGTTCAAAGATGAGAAACTTGTTCCATACAAGAAGTTGGTTGAAAACTTAAAGTATTATTTTACATAGATTATATTTGAGCAAAATACGAGGTCACACAATAGATCATCAGATGTTATGGATACAATTGGATCTCTCTTATGCATTCCACCTCAGGAGAGCACAATTCCATTCTTTATAGAGCATTTACAAATACCCACATATGACATGCCAAAATCTTGTTTGGCATGTGAAATTGTTGGTCCATCCTCCCCTTGGTACGACCCTTTATTTATATACCTACAAGATGGAACATTTCCCCAGGACATTACCCATTTGGAGAAGAAATAACTTATCCTTTGTATAGACCATTATACCCTCCTAGGAAGGCACCCTTTATCATTGTGGCTACGATGGAAATCTACTTCACTATTCGGATGTTACTGAATCAGTCCATGCTATTAAGGAAGTACACGATGGTGTTTGTGGATCACACACTAGTGGTATGGTCTTGGCTAAGAAGCTCTTAAGGGTGGATTATTATTGGCCCACCACGGAAGAAAACTGTTGTAATTTTGTAAACAAATGTGATCTATGCCAAAATTATGGAAAATTGATACATGCACCAGCACAGGCTTTGTAGCCTATTGCGACACCTTGGTCATTTTCCAAATGGGGCATGTATCTTATAGGGAAGCTCCATCCTTCTTCTTCAGATGGCCACACCCACATTATCACTGTCATTGAGTATTTTACTAAATGGTTAGAGGTTTTTCCTTTTACTTTTGTCACTGATACACAAATTTACAAATTCATCATGAATTGTCTCATCTGTCATTATGGTATCACTTCTGCCATTATCACTAATAATGGAAAATCCTTTAAGATTAAAATTGTTAAGACATTGTGCCAATGCTTCCATATTTAGCTCAAGTGGTCTACCACCTATTATCCCCAAGGTAATGGGAAATCCAAGGCTACCAACAAAACTCTTGTATGAATCATGGAGAAAATGGTAAGTAAGACTGGCCGTAATTGGCACTTACAGATGCATCCTGTCCTCTAGGCCTATCAAACCTCCATCCGCAATCCTACTGGTACGACCCCATATTCCCTAGTTTGTGGAACTAAAGCCATCATACCCTTGGAAGTGGAGCTTCCCTCCCTGAGAATATCTCTCCAAGATTATCTTGATAAAGATGAAGACTATAGAGTAGCTCAGCTAGCAAAACTAGAGTTGTTGAATGAAAAGTGTATAAGAGTACTTAATAACCTCAAGGTTTACCAAAAAAAAGTATTAAGAGGATATAAAAAATGAATCATTCATCATAAATTTAATGTAGGTGATCTAGTGCTGAAAGAAAATCAGAAGAACACCGTCAAATACAAAGAAAAGAAAGGTAAATTTGAAGCTAACTTGCTAGGGCGTTATGTGGTGGTTACAAAATATGGGTTGGGAGCTTATAAACTAGCATATTCAGATGGTGAAGAAATTTTGGAACCTATGAATGCCATACATCTCAAGTTCTTCTATGCTTAAGGATGGCGCAAATATCAGATAAGAACTAAAAAGTAGAAAAATAAAGAAAAAATGAGCAAAACATGAAAAATTTGAGAAAACAGTAAAGAAAAAGTAGGTCGTCCACATGTGAAAACCACACAATTGTGGCATAGTGGGTAGGTCTTTGGGTGAAAACTGGTTTCTGGTGCTCAAGAAAGGTTCGTCGATCACAAGTTACTCTTGCATTAGGATGGGTAACCCTCACCGCTTTCTAGGAATAACTTTCATTGCTAGGTCTAGGAACCCTACCAAGTCTATCTCCGACAAAGCCGTGATTTGGCTTATTTTCTCTTACATCTACGTGAAGGATGTGCCTTTGAATATTCCCATCTAATGCTGGGGGAACCTTCATATTCCACTTTCTTGTACATATGCGCGTGGCATTCTACCCTTTGTCTATTCCCACATTAGGTTGGGGGTGTCATCACCAATCCGGCACTATGATAATTCTTCACCGGGAACTCCTCGTGCTATGATTATTCACTAATGCACAGCCTTTAGTTTGGTGGATGTAATCTGGAAACAAAACAACAAACATAACACAAGAATACCATCGACTATGATAAGACGGAATGATGACAAATCTGAAATATCAAAGTAAATTATAATATTAACATGAAATTGTTACAATCTCACCCATGAGGTACTTCAAGTGTTATTGACTTCACTTGCCTTCCACCAATACTATGGGAGAAACTTTACAATTACACCTCTTAATGGCTTCTTCAACACACCTTTAAACTGATGGCTTCCTTTACACACTTCATACAATATTTCTCACTACTTCCTTCTATGCTAAATGAGGGGGGTGGCCTCTTTATTTATAGAACTTCCAGGCTTATCCATCTTATCTTTAAGATAGGATAAGAAATCTACTCTGACGAATCATATTCCATACCTTAACTCTTATCTGTACATGTAAGCTTATCTTTTAAGATAAGATAAACCTTATCATTTCACATGGGTTCCACATTTTTAGACTTTTTACAAATAAAATACACAAAATATTTATGACCTCACTCCTTGTCCTTATTACCAATATAATATTTCTAATTCCTAATCATGTAGACCCTACTTCTCTACTTATCCCAACTTTGACATTTTAACATTACCGGACCACTTACGACAAATATTTACTTTTTACAACATTCATATTGTACTTTGACTATTACCTTACTCTACATTATTGGCGGCATCGTACTGACAGCGCCGTTATCTTCTATCAGACACTACTACTAATTATACTTAACAACATTCTATTCCTAATACATACATTAATGAAAAAGAAATTACGGAGGAAAATTTTAGTGTTGACATCTTCCCCCTTCCTAGCTTCTACCCTGTCCTCGGAGTAGACTATTCTGGTGCTTGGAAAATCTTCAACTTGTGGTGGTTGACCCATTTCATAATGGGAGTGCCATCCAATTCCTCCAGTCGGTACGTACCATTTTCATGCACAGCTGCTATTTTGTAGGGCCCATCCATTTTGGAAGAAATTTTCTCTATCTTCTTTTTTTGTATCTGGAATCATATACTAGAACCAAGTCATTCATATGAAATGGAGACCAACAGATCTTTTGATAAAAGTATTCCTTTTGCTTCATTTTCTTCTTATGGCTTGTATCCTTTGCTATTTCCCTCATTTCCTCTAGTAAATGAAGATGTACTAACCTTTCTTTTACTGAATCACTTTCATCCATCCTTTCATTTTTCATAACTCTCACAGTGGGAATATCAAACTCAATAAGAAGAACTGGATCAATGCCATAGGCCAACTGAAATGGTGAGTATCCTGTTGTTGACTTTGATGTTGCCCTATATGCCCACAATGCTGCATGAATCCTTTTATCCCACTTATGTACCTGCAAGGCTGCATCTTTTGCTAGAATTTGACACAACACAAAATTTGTTCGTTCCACCTGTCCATTTGTGCTTGGCTTGTATGTTTTTACCTTCCTGTGCTTAATAGAAAATTTATTGACTAGGGCTTCTACTACCTCATTAATGAAGTGGCTTCCTTGATCTGTTACAATTTCTAATGGACAACCAAATCTGGTGACAATGCATTCATATATGAACCTTGCCACCTCATCCATGGAAGTTGTTTTCAATGGCCTAGCTTCAAGCCACTTGGTTAAATAATCTGTGGTAACTACAATATACTTATTTTGGCGTGAGGTAGTTGGAAGTGGACCTACAATGTATATTCCCCACTTTTCAAAGGGACCAAGTGGAAGAATAGGACATAATGGAGCTGATGAAGTCTTACGGTTACCATGTGTTTGACAAATATCACATGTCTTACAATAATTATAACAATCTTTAAAAAGAGTGGGCCAGTGATAACCTGCATCCAAGATCCTTCTTGCTGTAAGTTGTCCAGAGAAGTGCCCTCCACATGTACCATTGTGGAATTATTCTAGCAGTTCCTTCCCTTGATCACGTCCAACTGCCCTCTTGTACTATCCATCAGGTCCTATTTGAAATAATACTCCATGCATAATAGAATATGGATGACTAGCTTGAGTAATCTTTCTCTTAGTCTTTGCATTGGCACCATCAGGAAACTTGAATTCATTCAGATAATTCCAAATATCTATGCATTCACTAGGGATTGTGTCAAGGGATAACAATGCTGCATCGGGGAAATCATCATCATCACAAGATGATCCTAAACCATCATAGGCTCGAGAGAGTGCATCTGCATTGACATGCTTCTTTCCTGGCCTATCTATAATATCAAATTCAAATTCTTGTAGAAAAATTATCCATCTTGCTATCCTCCCTAATGGGTTAGGCTTATTGATAATATATTTTAGAGCCTGATGATCTGTTACAACTATAAATTTCTGCCCTAGCAAGTAATTTCTAAACTTCTTTACAGTAAAAATGATAGCTAGAGTCTCTTTTTCAGTTACAGTATAATTTACCTCAGCACTGCTCATTTGTCTGCTCCCAAAGTAAATTGGATGTTCATTCCCATTTTCATCCTTTTGGCTCAAAGTACTTCCTAGTGCTGCATCTGAGGCATCAGTGTACATAATGAATGACTTGCTCCAATCTGGATTCTTTAAAATAGGTGAAGACACCAGGGCTTCCTTCAGTTGTCCAAAAGCTTCATGTGCCTTATTTCCTGGTTCATAAGTAACATCCTTCTTCAAGAACTGGGTTAGTGGCTGTACAATCTTTGAGAAATTCTTGATGAACCTTCTATAGTAACCCACATGGCTTAAAAATGATCTCAACTTACTTCTATTCATAGGAAATGGTAACTCTTTGATTTTTGAAACTTTATCAGGATCAGTACCAATACCATCTCTGGATACAACATGCCCTAAAAAAATGCCTTTAGAACATCCAAAGACACATTTTGTAGGGTTTAGTGAGGCTTGTGTTTCATCTAACCTTTGAAATGCTATCTCCATTTGGTACAGGTGGTCCAACTTGCTCCCATAGATGCAAAAATCATCTAGAAATACTCTGATGAAGGTCCCAATGTAGGGTTCGAACACCCTATTCATCAAACGCTGGAATGTTTCCGGAGCATTACACAACCCAAAAGGCATAACTCTATAAGCAAACGTTCCCCAAGGAGTGGTGAACGTGGTCTTTAGCTAATCTTTCGCTGCTATACGAACTTGGTTGTAGCCGCTATATTCATCAGCAAAACTATAGCACTCTTGGCCAGCTACTTCGTCTAAGATTTGATCTGAAAATGGAACAGGGTAATGATCCTTCTTTGTTGCCTTATTGAGCTTCCTGTAATCAACATAAATGTGTAGCTTCCCATTCTTTTTTATTGAGATCACAATGGGAGAAAGCCATTCTGAATTCTCCATAGAAAATATGAATCCTGCATCAAGCAACTTATCTATTTCTTCTTTTACAGTCTTGGAAAAATTAGGATTCATTCTATATGACATTTACTTTATCGGCTTAGCACCATCTACCAACTCAATAGAATGTTCTACCCAACTTACTTGACGGACTTACTTGTAATCAAAAGTGAATACGTGTATGTACCTTCGAAAGAGCTGGAGGTAGGATTCCTTCTCACTCTCCATCATAGCATCACCAATCTTTATTTGTTGGAGACGATCATCAACTTCTTCTTCAGATAATTTTATGGGGTCATGAGTTGGTGTGACTGGAAGGATATCCTTGACTGAAACATCAACCTCACTTTCTTCATCTTCAGTGTCCACTTCACTGGTACTAGAGTAATAAGAGGATGTCCAATCATCAATTTCATCACTTAAATCCACAGGTTCTACCTTATGATGTCGAGGGATCACATTTATCTTCACCCTCTCTCTACCATGTCCAAGTGTCATGAAACCTTCATTCCAGTAGTTTCTTGCATGAACTCTCCTTAGCCATGGTCTTCCCAGCAGCATTGGGTACGCAACAGTACCATTTTTCATCACCTGAAAGTCTACCACACATACAATACCCATAACAGATATTGCCACATTTGAAACTACACCTTCTGGTTTAGTTTTTCCTTTATTTAATGACCTTAACATAAGTGTTGAAGGGAGATCAATTTTTAAACCCAACATATTCATTACAGAATCGGTCATTACATTAACTGCAGCACCTCCATCAACTAAGACATCATGAATTGAAATACCATTACATAATACCTCAGCTTGTGGAGCATAGGGATCTGCCTCTGCCTCCAAAACAGGGACCTCAACCTCCTTCCTTCGTCGAGCATTGAGTCCACTTCGCAACTCCCGCCTCTTCTCAGAAGACATAGCCAAGAGTTGACCATATGTAATATTTGCAGGCCTTTTGGACAGATCTTCCAAGATGGAGTATGGTCCTTGCCCCTGTGAAATCAGAAAATCCTGCACACCCAACTTTCTTCTCCTATGTTTCTTACTAGTTTCTCCTTTCATCTTCTTAGGATCATTTCCATCTTGATTATTTTTTTCTTTCTTTCTTTTTGTTACAAACACATCTACTTCATTATTTCTGCTCTTATCTACTACATCAAAAGAATTCATAGGTGCTTTTCATTTATCATTATCTCCTTTACCAGATGTAGAAGTTCTATCTGGACAATTATACTTATAATGACCCTTTTTATAACAACCATAACATACAACTTTAGAAAGATTTCTTTTTGGACCTCTATCTCCTCCCTGAGAACTAAATTCTTTTCCTTGAAGAAGATTAATAATTAACTGACCCATATTTTTGAGCAGATCTTCATACTCAGTAGATGTACTAGGAGAAATATTTGTGCTCACTGGGAGTGGTTGTGGATTCTGGACCAAAGGTGCTGGTGTAGGCTCTACTTTAGAAACAATTTCTTTGGGCTCCTCTTCCATGCTTTCTTCTTGCCTTCTTGCAATCTCCTTTGCTTTTTCAATGGTAGCTGGGTGGTCATACTTTACTCGTTGTCTAATCTCTGGCTTCATCCCAAGAATGAAGTGCTTACATAGGAGATTATCCATGCCGTTCATCAACCCATCCGCTAATCCTTCCTTCCGGATCTGGGCATTGAGCTTCCTCCTTAGCTTTAGAACACGAGCATGATAATCTGTTATCTTCTCCTTCTCTCCTTGGGATAGCTTTGTGATATCGATCATGAGATCTACATATTTCTGTTGTTCACCAAATTCTTCAAGAAAAATTTCAGTTAATAAATCCCATGATTTTTTCACATTTTCACCTAGTGTTTCAAACCACCTAAGTGCTGAACCATCCAAAAAGGTAGGAAAAAATTCACTCCATTGTTCCCTTCTTATGAGGCCATTACAAATACAAGATCGTTTAAACTCTTGAATGAAAGAGGAAGCATCTTCATTAGATTGGGCTGAAAAAATAGGAATCTTCCCCATTTTCAAAATTAACCACCATAAAATACCAACCCACAAGTACAATCAACAAGACTTATGTGCACAAATAATTGGAATCACTGTAATAGAAAGTGACTTTACACCTTTCTATAGTAAAATAGAAATGACCACGGTAACTATGGTAAAACTTGACTTATTGCGGTAAAAACTGACTTTACTTGGTAAACACTATTCACAGTAAAAAGTGAAGTTACTGCGGTAAATACTATTCACGGTAAAAAGTGACTTTACTGTGATAAATACTATTCACAACAAAAATGACTTTTCCATGGTAACTATTATTCATGGTAAAAATGAATTTACCATGGTAACTACTATGCACAGTAAAAATAGGTTACCCTCCAATTGATTTTTGACTAAGTGGGAATATCTCTCCAGAAAATCCACCAACGAGGAATGGTCCTGGCAACTGAACCAAAATGTCATCACCAATCTGGCACTATGATAATTCTTCACCGGGAACTCCTCGTGCTATGATTATTCACTAATGCACAGCCTTTAGTTTGGTGGATGTAATTTGGAAACAAAACAACAAACATAACACAAGAATACCATCGACTATGATAAGACGGAATGATGAAAAATCTGAAATATCAAAGTAAATTATAATATTAACATGAAATTGTTACAATTTCACCCATGAGGTACTTCAAGTGTTATTGAATTCACTTGCCTTCCACCAATACTATGGGAGAAACTTTACAATTACACCTCTTAATGGCTTCTTCAACACACCTTTAAACTGATGGCTTCCTTTACACAATTCATACAATATTTCTCACTACTTCCTTCTATGCTAAATGAGGGGGGTGGCCTCTTTATTTATAGAACTTCCAGGCTTATCCATCTTATCTTTAAGATAGGATAAGAAATCTACTCTGACGAATCATATTCCATACCTTAACTCTTATCTGTACATGTAAGCTTATCTTTTAAGATAAGATAAACCTTATCATTTCACATGGGTTCCACATTTTTAGACTTTTTACAAATAAAATACACAAAATATTTACGACCTCACTCCTTGTCCTTATTACCAATATAATATTTTTAATTCCTAATCATGTAGACCCTACTTCTCTACTTATCCCAACTTTGACATTTTAACATTACCGGACCACTTACGACAAATATTTACTTTTTACAACATTCCTATTGTACTTTGATTGTTACTGTACTCTACATTATTGGCGGCACCGTACTGATGGCGCCGTTATCTTCTATCAGACGCTACTACTAATTATACTTAACAACATCCTATTCCTAATTCATACATTAATGAAATAGAAATTACGAAGGAAAATTTTAGTATCGACAGGGGCATCCACACTTTTTTTTCCTTGTACATTGCTTTCAGAACATGACCTTAGAAAATACAAAAACATTCAAAAAAGGAATACAAAAAAATATAAACATTCAGAAAACCCCCGTGGGAGAGAAGCTAGGCCAAATTCACAACATTGTCTTAGGGAAACCTCGAAAAATGTGAACAATAGGCTTGAAAACATATCTTTCAAGATAAACCAAAAATATTAGAAAATATATCAATGTTGTCCCACAAAAACAACGTAGTGATTAAATTTATTTTAGTTGTTGGTTTATATAATTTTGGTTGTAAATATATTTTCATGTTGTATGATTTAAAGAATGGTTCATTTGCTTACCTTAGATTGAATCTTGTTTGATTTAATTGTGTGTTGCATTGAGTTCGTTTTTAGCTTTCATACTTGTGAGATATTGTTATGTTTTCATCATCTGTTGTGTGCATCTATTAGGGATTCATTTTAAAGGGCAATTTTACAGATAACCCTACCAAAATTTTGTTCTGGTCCCTCGTCAGGGACCCCTTGCGTTCAGAACGTTGCAAAATCCCTCCCCGGGAAATCTAGTTTTCCGAACTTAGCCATTTTTGGTCTTTTTTGGTCGGGCGCACATAATGACTATGCAACATCAAGTTTTCATGCACCCCCTTTTAAGTCCTTTGGCGCATGCTTTGAGGTGTCAACAGGCGTTTTGATGTGCCTCACTATGTTGAGTCTTTCTTGCATGCGCCAAGGCGCATGCGCCTTCATGTCAACAATACTTTTGTTGCGCCACTTTTTGATGTGCCAAGGGCACACATATTCTTGTGTCAACACCACTTTCGGTGTGCCAAAGGCACACATAACTTCGTGTTGGCAAGTGTTTTGATGCGCCAAAGGGCGCATGTTTTCTTGTGTCGACAGTACTTTTCATGCACCATTTGAAAAATTTGGTGGCGCATTTATTGCCACCTCACCTATATATAGGTGCGTCTGCACTGTCATTGTCATCCGACACCATCACGTGATTTATTCTCTTTCCATCTGTACCTGTCAGCGCACCTGCCCTGTCGTTTTCGAATCACTTCGTGGACCCATTTGCGCACTTCTCCGTTATATAATCCTGGTAAGAGGTCCTCATTCCTTTTGTGTGTTTTGTGCTTTGGTTCTTGGCTGCTTGTTGGTGTGATTGGGTTAAATAAAAGCTGTCAAAACATGAACTCCCCACCCTCCTTGCTGTTTTTCTCTACCTATGCTTTTTCCCCCCTTTTCAGATCTGCTGGTAGGGGAGACTCTGTCTTAAAAAATGGCTTGGAACTCTTTGATTTAGCCTCTTCATAACCCAAATGAACCCTTAAAAAGAAGCTTATCAACATGAAAACCCCTCAGAGAAAGATCATGGCTTGAAAAGAAGACACTGTTATTTTTCTCCTTTGGTGCATCTGTCACCCCTGCAACATGATAAACAGTCGCGCCAATGGCACACATTCCCTGCGTGTTACATAAAGAACAGCTGCGCCCTCAAGGCGCACTTCCTTCACTTGTTACAGCCCCTTTCCATGCGCCCTCTTGGCACACCAAACTGGCGTGCAACATTACAAAACCATGCGCCCTTTGGCGCACCCTGCATGTATGCAACATTGAAATTTTATGCACCAACTACCACTGATTAAATCGATGCAGGCGCATCCATTGTTACAACAACATCATGTTGTGCAGACCTTCCATGCGCCATGCCAAGTTCTCCTTTGGCGCATGAAAAAATGATGTTACATGCATTAAACTTGCGCCCTTTGGTGCATCCTGCACCCGTGTAACATGAAAAATATCCGCGCCCTTTATAAAATGTATACCTATGGCGCAGGCGCACTTATGCTTACAACAACAAAGAATGCAATCTGCAGTGCCCATGCACCATGCACCCTTTGCACTGATTTATCCCTTGCAGCAGCCCTTTCCTATGTGCCTTATTATTTAGCCCTGTAACCTGCAGTATTCATGCGCCCTGCGCCCTGAGGCCTTAAAATCACTAACTCTTTCCTCTGTTGACGCTTTAATGGAAGATCAAACAGCTGATATGACTTTCTTGCGTTGGGTTTCACTTCTTATTCTTGCAGATCAGCAATTAAGTTCAGAGTCACATATGTCAACATCAAGCAAGAGACCTACTAAATCCAAGGGCAAAGCCAAGCTCACAGAAGAAGAAATGAAGTACAAGTATCAGAGGGTCAGGATGCCCGAGTCCCAAGCAGAGTGTGACCTAGACATCAGAGACTCAGAACTGGGTCATATTGACATGGAAAATTTCTGGGCCAGAACCCAGAGGGTCACAAGAAGTCCATGGATGGACAAACTGATGGGCAGTGCACTACACTTTGCTGGAGGAATCCCAGTTAGCGCCGTGAACAACGAATTCATGATGGTTGTTGCCCGATGCTACAATAAAGACACAAGATGTGTCCACAATGAGAAGGGTGAGGTTATAATCAACCTCACTACCCGGCACTTTGAAATAATGCTCGGCATCCCTCACCACCGGCACTTTGTGGCCGTCAGCCAGGAAGATTGCATTAAGGCCTGGGACGACAATGAAGATCAGTGCATGTAGCTGATGAACGAGGTTTATCTGAAGAACAAAAAGGTGGTGACTCGGTGGCCACAAGTCATTCATCGCAGTGACTTTTCAGAGGAACTCAGCGACACAATTACATTCCTGAGCAGAGTCTTTGGGCTTCCTGACGCCCATTATTTTCACAAGTGGATGCTGCGATATTTAGAAACAATGAACAAAAATGTGCCCGATCAACGCTTTGAGTGGGCAGAAATCATAAGCAGCACAATCTCTGAACAGCTCCAACAACTTAACACAACGGGGAGGTTCTATATGAACTCCTACGTGGTCTATGCTGCAGCTTCAGAAAGGGACTATCCAGCTCTGATGCAGTGCGGGGTTTGGCCCCAAGTTAAAATCTATGAATATTATCTAGAACTGAAGCTGGAAAATAGCATTCCCCAGTTCACAAAGATCAATGATGCATTCTTCTATTTCATCATCTGCCTGTTGAGGCCGAATATGACTCACGGTCGTACGACCAAGAGTATTGTAGCGGCCACAGAGAAATGGGGGGCCCTATTTACTCAATTCCCCACATTCACCTATCTAAGGGCGGTTAACTTCTTGGGAGAACCAACTAAATTGCCAAGATATGCCGGTCCCAAGTTAATCCTGTTGGAGCTGTCGAGGCAGCTAATCACCTACCATGAGAAGTGTCTCAAGAGAAAGAAGGGTGGAACTCCTTTCCCCCTCACAGTGGGTAGGTATACGTGTCTCACTCACCACAAAGCGAAAGACATGTTTGCAGAGCTGGAGCTGCTGAATCTGAAACATAACTTCCCAGCAAGGCCCACCTTCGACCCAAGAAATTGTCTACCTAGGGTCAAGCTCGATCCAATCCACATCCCTCAGATCGAAGATATCTACATCGACATATATCATGAGGTTGAGCTCAGGAGGGAGGATCATTCCCGCTTGGCCTTAGCAGAAATCATCCAGTATGGGGTGGCCATCGTCCCAAAAGGCTACCAAACTACTGAGCAAGAAGTGGATCAAGTGTATCTTGACACAGGTGGGGACGATTGGCCTTTCACAGTGATTGATAGAACCAAAGCTCCTCAAACAATAGAGGAAAGGGTCAAGGAAACTCTGCGCAGAATAGAGCATTGGTGCCGAATGAACGGGCTCATCTACCTCAGAGTCGATTTCACGACCTCTCCGTTGGGCAATGCACCTCCTCGGGTGAAACAACAGACAAAAGGCAAGGGAAAAGGAAAAGAGGGTGAGTCCAGCTCCACCCAAGAGGAAGCTCCTGAAAGCCCTCCTTCTGCTTCACAAGAACGGGTTGTAATCCCAGAAAGCCCAGAAAAAGAAGCAGCGGAAGATGTTCCAATAGGCACATCCA
This sequence comes from Taxus chinensis, assembly GCA_019776745.2. Taxonomy (NCBI): domain Eukaryota; kingdom Viridiplantae; phylum Streptophyta; class Pinopsida; order Cupressales; family Taxaceae; genus Taxus; species Taxus chinensis. Next base: position 776,714,681 of record CM034147.1, on the reverse strand, counting down.
CTCAGGATGTGGCCACGACTGTAACAATCGAGGTCCCTTCTGTTCCTTCTCCTTCTCCTCCTTCCCCTCCTCGAGTGACCCAAGTGACCATTCCTTTGGTCGTGTCCTCTCCCCCTTCTTCTACTGTTCCCCCTTCTTCCTCCTCCATCTTCTCCTCTCTCGCGGAGCTGTCCCCCTCCATTTCTTCCCTCATCTCTGAGCTCCCTTCCCTTCCTATGTCTTCCTCCCCTGTAGTACCCCTTCCTCCTATGAGCACTTCCTCGGCTTCCCTCTCAATGCCGCCTCCAAGTGTCTCCACGTTTTTCCCTTCTACTACTGCAGCTGCCCCCTTCTCTATTTCTGGTCCTTCTCCCATAAGTCCAGCCTGGATCTCCCAGCACCTGAGTCAATAGAAAAGGAAAGTTCCCATTGCACCGATGGACTTCTCTGTGATCCCATCAAAAGGGGCAAAGAAGCAAAAGCCCATAACCCGCTTCTCTCAGAGTGCAACAGGGGAGAGAGTGATGGAGATAGCATACCCCAATCCTTTGAAGGATAAGAAGGATCTGTCTTCGACAGATTATAAGGTGACTCAGGTCACAATGGGGACATCTTCAGAAAGCCTGCAAGGAGAGGCCCTATCTGCAGTTGACGCCCTTTGCAAGAAACTCCAAGAAGCAAAGGAAGAGAAAAGGCAGCTAAAGGAGAAAAATAAATATCTTCTCCGTGCCTTGCAGAAAATGGGCAGTGCACCTCCTACGACTGCCGCCGAAACTCCTGAGCCTCTGAGCCAGGAAAAGATCAATGAATATGCTAAAATCGGTGAGCAGGGCATGGCCGTTTCCACCTGGAGGAGCCAAATCCTCAAAGAAAGCGAGGGAGTTATCGCTAAGTTCACAGATTTGTACCAGAATATCAATCGAACAAATAGAGAACTCCAGGCGATAGCGGGACCCATCTCCGAAGAGCTTGATCATGCCAAGATGCAACACGAGACCTTTCAGAGAATGCTCGACTGTTCAGTTGATGATCTGGTCAAGTTTGGCATCTTTGGACACCCTAGAGCCCTCAATAAAATCCTTTCCACTCTGGATTATCGGGTGGATCAGCTGGAGTTCGTCTTGGAAAAGATCGACAAGGTAAAGGAGGTAGCCCTGGATTCCATGCATCAAATGGAACAGATTGTTCTCACAATGTCTCCAGGGTTACTCACTCCTTCTTTCACCTTAAGAAAGGTGGAGGAAACTATTCAGATCTTCAAGGAGATCATTTCACAGGGACTGGGGCCAGAAGTTACGTTCGACGCCGAATCCATTAATAACCTATTGGCATGTCGTGACTTCATCGGGTACCTGATAGAGGCAGAGAATGATTATTCCAAACTCCCAGAAAGGCTCATAGACGAGTGGGAGACCTGCGAAGCTATCAGCGATAGACACAAGGATCCTTCCGAGGATCAACTTCAACCCATGATCAGCAAGTTCATGGAGTACCGTGCCCAGTTCCACATCTCGTCACCCGAGCAGCAAAAGCAGGATATTCCTTTCCAGCCGCAGGACGACGACGAATAGTTTCTTTCTTCTCTTCTTTCTCTTTGTAAAATATCTGAGTCATGTTGACACAAATGATGACATCATCCATGTTGCACCATGGGATGATGTCATCCACCAAAGTTGTCAAAAGTCAACAAATGAATTTGTAATTTATTGTAAGATATTTTTGTAAATAAGTGGTTTGTTTGCTTTTGTCTTCTTTTTCTTCTCTCCTTCTATATATACTTGAATACTTGTTGTATTCAATGGTGGATATCTTTTAGATGAAAAATAGAAGTAGGGAGAAAAGGCTTTGTACTTTTTGTAACAGAAGAAAATATTAATACAAATATTAAGACTTTGTGCTGAATATGTGTGTTATGGGCATCTGATCTTTCTTATGTCAGATCTATGTGTTTATTCTGTTAGATCTATCTCTACCTTTTTGTCATTTATTCATCAGTATTGCTTTATTCGTTTATGCAAGTAGGTTTGGCTCTGTTTACTACCAATCCCAAAACATAAACCCTCTGACCTTTCTGCTTTGGAATTCATTTCTTTTCTCCCTTCGGACCTGATCTTTCTTCATCCTCTACTTCATTTCCTTTCTTTTCGCAGTTGGAAACACCCCTACTGGGATGAGATCCCAAACCCCCGAAGGCGGAATATTGTGAGACTTGCACAGATTCCTGCTGGTAGAATAGCAATAAACCAGTTTCACTTTGCTGACTCAAAGAGGGGCTATGCCCTACACACTGTTGGCTCGTCTATCCATAAATCTGCCCAAGAGACAGATTTTCAAACCAACAATTTTTGGCGACTCCGCTGGGGATCGAACAGATCTATCAGATCTATGATGGTGGTATGATAGAAAATCAGGAAAAATCAGAAAAATCACTACCTGTTTGCAAATTTTAACTTTTGTTCAAAATCCAAATTTTTTGCAAAAGTGACCCAAATTGAAAATTTTCTTCTGAGATCCATAGATCTAGCCTAGTTGGAGACCTTTAGTTCGCTGAGTTTTTATAAAAATATGTATTTTTCCGTAGATCTGAGTTTTTGACTGTTTACCAAAATTTTCAAACTCTTTGAAAAAGTCAAATTTAGATCTGAAAATCAGCTTACTAAGCTTCACTATCATTTTATCCTCGTTGTTCTTTGTCATTAACCACAATCGGTTTTCAGAAGAGGATAAATTTAAATATTCAGAAAAGTACATGCTGCTGATTTTTGTCAGAAAAATCAGAAAATCAGCAAGTACAACCAAAAAGAGTTCTTAAATCTGCTCCACAATATTACAGAGCAGGAAGGTATGCTGGCACGTGAACCATTTACTCGTAGCAGGAGAGCTCGTGGGGAAGTCGATCCTACTTTCGATCTGCTTCAAAGGCACAACTTCAGTATAACACCGGTGTGCTTTTCATCACTAAGTTCAGCTGATCGGTCAGCCAGAAGTGCCTCACCTCCACGAAAGAACCGGTTTTCACAAGGAGCCTCCACATCCCTTTGTAGTGCCTTGCTACTCAGTGGAACTGTGCTTCCAGCCCGCGTTCTTTTTCCGCCCATCCAGATGGTGGTACCATGGGGAAATGCTATGGGTCCCCTCGCTTTGCCGCATCCTGTTCACACGCTCCCACATGGAAACCGAAAGAATTTTCCCAAATTTGACGGGAGCGAGGAACCAAAGCATGGATTCACACATATCTGCATTCATTATGTCATGCAGTATCCTAGATGTAACCCATGAAGATGTGTCAGTTCACCTTTTTCTGGAAACTTTACAAGGGCCCGCAGCAGAATGGTTTCAGCATTTGCCGGCCGGATCTATTACCAGTTGGGCCACCTTGCGGGATGCTTTTGAAGACAGGTACAAGCCCTCAGAAGATGCATTTGCATTGTTATCACATATCACTCACCTAAAGAAGGAGGCCAATGAGACCATGCGTGATTTTATCGCCAGGTTCAATGCATTAATCAACCGTGTGCCTGTTGCCATGCTTCCAACACCAGAAAATCAGAAGTGTTTCTTTGTGAACGCTATGAGCTTGAAAGTAAGTTTCTTGCTCCTGCAAGAACAAGTGGCTACCTTGATTCTTGCCCAGGCCGCTGCCATCAGAATTGAAGATAACTTGCTAATATCTGGCGAATTAAAAAGGGAATCATCTAAACCTAAATCTTCGGGCCCTTCGCCCACTACTTCATCTGATCTGGCATTTCAAAAGATGGCGAACGACTTGCTCGCATTAAAGAAGCAGTTAGCCCAAGCTTCCCCCAGTTCCTCATACCGGGATATTCCACGGAGGAATTTCATTTCCAGCCATGTTCCTCAAAGGCCGCGCTTGCCTGCAACTGCTCCACGGTTGGCACTTGAGGCTCCTCTGGTCAACGCTTTAGTTGAAATCAAAGAAGAGGAACAAGATTACGAAGAACCTTCGTCTTAAGGTGAAGATGATCAAGATGTCGGTGAGCCGACTGGCGACTCTACTATCGGGTATATGGAATTTGAAGAGGAAGGATCTGATGAAGAAGAATGTACACAAGGGTATGCAAGTGGACAATCATATGTTGTTTTTACCCACTCTCAAGGAAAAGAAGCAGAGGTCACTGCCCATGTGCGGAAAGAGAAGGCCGTGTCAAACGCGCCTCCAACCATTGCTAAAAGAGGTAACCCCCTTCCTACTCAACCCCCTGTTAAGTCTTTTACAAAGAAAGCTTTTCCCCCGATCTCTCCTCCAAATCAGCCTTCTTCTATGAAGACCAGTAATCCTACTCTATCATCGTGCGAAGTGAAGGACTCATTCCTTTACCAGCACAACCCTTAGCCGCATTTGACATCATAGATCATGCTAAAAAGACTAAGATCCAAATGTCTGAAGCCGAATATCTTCAGTCAAATCCCGAACAGCTTGTAAGATTGACCAAGTATATTCAAAGTCAAGCTGTCATGTCTCCCCAGATTCCCCTAAAAGGAATCCTTTCCACTCCTCCTGCATCCCGCATAAATGTTGCTTCAACATCTGCATCAGGCAAGATAGAACCTTTCTATCTCTCCCTCCTAATCAATGGTCACAAGTTAAGTAACTGTATAATTGATTCCGGAGCTTCTGATAACGTCATGCCGGAAAAAGTCACCCATGCTTTGGGCCTCACCCTTACCAAGCCTTTTGGCAGATGTTATTCCTTGGAAACCAAGCAGGTTCCATTGATTGGTCAAATCAAAGACGCGCAGTTCACATTTGCGGCATTCCTAGAGAAAAGAGTAAAGATGACCGTCCTCGTTGCCGACATTCCAGCAGCCTATGGAATTTTGCTGGGAAGAAGTTTTTGCAGTGAAGTTGGTGGGGAGATTCATATGGACTGGTCTAAGGCTAGAATCCCCGTCAAAGGTGTAATGCAGACGTTGGAGCCAGAATCACAAAAGAAATACTTGGTTACTAACTCTGAGGATCCCAAAGCTCAAATTATTTTCGAATCATCAGGGATGGGAAACTATTTCTTGTCTACCGAGTCTGACAAAATGGTTGTTTTCGTCCAAGAAGAAGATCTTAACAAGGTCTAGACTTTGCAGTTCGATGGCAACTGCGCAACCAGTGGATGTGGCGCCGGAGCCGTGCTAATATCTCCCGAAGGGGAGATTATTCCTCTCTCTTTCAAGTTGCAGTTTTTCAACACAAATAATACTGCTGAGTATGAATCTCTGCTACTTGGCATGCAAGCCGCAAAGGAAAGGGGGATAAAAAATTTGAAAGTACAAGGTGATGCAGAACTAGTCATGAATCAAGTCAAGAGGATATATCAAGTAAAGAATGAGAGGCTCAGGCACTATCGCAATGCGGTGTGGGACAACATCGAAGAATTTGACGGTTTTTCAATAGAATCCATTCCAAGAGCTCAGAATGACATGGCTGATTCATTGGCCGTTTCAGCATCCCTCATGCTCCCTCACCCAGGTTTGAAAACAGACAAATACACCATTGAGGTGGTTTTCCGCCCAAGTGTGCCAGACAATTCTCAGCATTGGCAAGTATTCAATGATGACAATCAACTCATTGCCTTTCTAGAAAAGGTGGAAAATTTTAAGGAGCTTCACTTTGAAGGATCCAATTCTATGTGATCGTGAATCAGTTACCGATCAAAAGGATGAATCCGAAGGGAACGACGAAATATGTCAGCTCAAAGGAAATAAAATCCCGAAGGGCCTGGTTTCTTTGGAGCGGTTGTTCGACAGGCATGACCGTTTTGTAAAAAAGAAAAAGTGAGATGGTACGGACTCCTCCCCAGAAACCGAACCGGTTAATTTAGGTTCAGTAGAACATCCGCAGTTTGTGAACATTGGAAAATGTTGCACGTCTGAAGAGAAGTGGAAGTTTGTCAAACTACTGAAGAAATACATGGATGTATTGGCATGGTCCTACGCCGATCTGAAGTCTTTTAAGCCAAAGGACATCCAACATGACATCCCGTTGAAGGAGGACGTCAAAGCCTTTCGCCAGAAGCAGAGGCATTATAACCCTAAGATCTCAGGTACTATCCAGGCTGAAATTCAAAAAATGTTGGATGCAAGGATCATTTTTCCTATCCATCACAGTACTTGGGTGGCAAACATTGTGCCAGTACGTAAGAAAAACGGTGAAATACGCATATGCGTAGATTTTCGAAACCTGAATCAGGCTTCCTTAAAGGACAACTACCCACTTCCTATAATGGATCAAGTTCTACAAGCGGTAACTGGATCAGAAATGTTGTCCATGCTTGATGGTTTTTCGGGCTACAATCAGATTGAAGTCTCACCTGAAGATCAATTTAAAACAGCATTCACTACTCCCTGGGGCACGTTTGCCTACAGCAGGATGCCTTTTGGCCTGACCAACGCTGGCGCCACTTTTCAGTGGGCCATGGACCTGGCATTCAAAGGTATGATGGGGAAAGTCATTGTTGTTTATCTGGATGACTTAACTGTGTTCTCTAAACAACGAAGCGATCATTGTGATCATCTGGAGCAAGTATTGGCCAGATGCCGAGAGCATGGGATTTCCCTGAACCCAAAAAAATCCATTTTCGGAGTCACAGAAGGAAAGTTGCTAGGACATGTTGTTAGCAAAGAAGGAATGAAGATAGATACCGAAAGAGTTAAGGCTATTCAGAGCCTCACTTTGCCTACAAGCAAGACCAACATTCATTCTTTCTTCAGAAAGGTGAATTTTCTCAGGCGTTTTGTTCCCGACTTTGCTGAAAAGACTCGTCATATATTGGACATGATGAAAGGGTCACCAACTTTCCGATGGAGCGAGGAAGGGAAAAGGTCGTTCGAGGAAATAAAAGCCTCCGTCGCTCACACACCAGTCCTGGTATGCCCCGACTTCTCCAAGGATTTTATCATGTATAGCTATGCGTCTGAGCATACTGTATCTGCCATCTTGATGCAAAAGAATTCTGAGGATGTTGAATCCCCAATTGCGTTCATGAGCTCTCCCCTCAAGCCTCACGAATTAAAAATGTCTCGATTGGAAAAGCATGCCTTCGCCGTTGTCAAAGCAGTCAAAAATTTTAGGTATTACATTTTAAATTCTCATACAGTGGTGTTGGTTCCTGACATGGCAGTCAAATCAATTTTAACTCAACAGGAGTTAGGAAGCTTGCGTGGAAATTGGATTGCAAAGGTCCAGGAGTACGATCTAGATATAAAACCAACCAAGTTGGTAAGAGGCAAAGGCTTATGTCAACTTATGGCCGAAAACCAAGGATCAGAAGTTTCCAGAGAAAAGGATGATTGTACCAATAAAGCACAAAGTCAATTGGAGAAACCTGAGTCACTACCTCTGGTCCTATTTGTCGCAACCAGCGATGAATGGTATTCCGATATTGCTTTCTTCCTCACCTACGGCGAATGCCCAGCTCACCTAACTGCAAAGGAGAAGCGCACTATAAAGCTCAGAGCAGCCAAATATGTCATCTGGGATGACGGTTTATACAAACGCGGGATAGATGGTGTCTTCTTGCGATGTGTCGACAAGCCACAGCAGGTGAAGTTACTTGAAAGTTTTCACAATTCAGCCTGTGGAGGCCATTTCTCCTCTTCTGTGACAGCACACAAGATCATCCGGGCCAGGTACTATTGGCCAACGCTTTTCCAGGATACAGCCACCTGGGTAGCAAAGTGTGAACCTTGCCAACAGTTCGTTGGCAAGCCCAAGTTGGCCGCTTTTCCCCTCAGGCCGGTCGTTGTCAACGAACCATTCAAGCAGTGGGGAATTGATTTTATCAGCACACTCAATCCCCAATCGAGTGCCGGACATAGTTATGTCCTTACAGCAATAGATTACTTCACCAAGTGGGTGGAAGCCATACCTGTCAAGCATGCCACTTCCGAAGTTGTTTGCAGTTTCATCAAAGAAAATATCATTGTCAGGTTTGGCGTCCCAAACAAGATTGTTGCTGATAATGCTTCTAACTTTTCTTCACGGGAAGTTATTGGTTTTTGCTATGAATATGGGATAACTTTAGCTCATGCCTCAGATTATTACCCTCAGGGAAATGGTCAGGCAGAATCCAGTAACAAAAACTTAGTGACCATCATACGAAAGCTAGTGGATGAAAATCAAAGGATGTGGCACAAGTCCTTATACGATGCTTTGTGGGCAGACCGCATTACCCCCAAGAGATCTCTCGGTATGTCACCTTTTCAAGTGTTATATGGCACCGATGCTGAGCTCCCCATTTCTGTTGAACTCCCTGCTCTACGCTTGGCACGGGCAATCGAAGATGAAACTTTTCAAAATTCCCTTGAAAAGAGGATCATGTATCTAGCAGAGCTCGAGGAAAAGAGAGTAAGGGTGGTTGACAAGATCACTGAGCATCAGAATCAGGTCAAAAAATTGTTCGATAAAAAAGTTAAGCAAAGAATTTTCCAGGTGGGAGACCTCATCCTTTTATGGGACAAACGAAGAGAGCCAAAAGGCATGCACGGAAAGTTTGATTCCCTATGGAGAGGGCCTTTCAAGATCAAGCAGCTCAACAGAGAGAATAGTTTCTATCTCTCGTATCTGGATGGGATTGAGCTCCCGCTTCCCTATAGCGGGCAACATCTAAAAATCTTCAGGAAGTAGAGCTTGCTCTCTTCTTTGTACAGTTACTTCAGTTGTGTGTTTGTTTTTGTCGTGTGTTTGCTTTCATTGGTTGTGTGTTTCCCTTTCCAGTCTCCCTTGTTTTTTTAAATCTGTTACCCAATGGATAGGCACATGAGATCTGGGAACCTCTATCCCTGAGGTCCGCTCAGAGATAGTCCCCAGAAAGAGCCACCTATTATCCCGTAAAATTGGCAAGGGAAATTTTACAGATAACCCTACCAAAATTTTGTTCTGGTCCCTCGTTAAGGACCCCTTGTGTTAGGAACGTTGCAAAATCCCTCCCTACGGGAAATCTAGTTTTCCAAACTTAGCCATTTTTTGTCTTTTTTGGTCAAGCGCACATAATGACTATGCAACATCAAATTTTCATTCGCCCCCTTTTAAGCCTTTGGCGCATGCTTTCTTGTGTCAACGGGTGTTTTGGTGTGCCTCGCTATGTTGAGTCTTTCTTGCATGCGCCAAGGTGCATGCGCCTTCATGTCAACAATAATTTTGTTGTGCCACTTTTTGGTGCGCCAAGGGCGCACATTTTCTTGTGTCAACATCACATTCGGTGTGCCTAAGACGCACATAGCTTCGTGTTGCCAAGTGTTTTGGTGCGCCAAGGGTGCGTGTTTTCTTGTGTCGAAAGTGCTTTTCATGCGCCATTTGAAAAAGTTGGTGGCACATTTATTGCCACCTTGCCTAAATATAGGTGGGTTTGCACTGTCATTGTCATCTGACAACATCACGTGATTTATTCTCTTCCATCTGTACCTGTCAGTGCACCTGCCCTGTCATTTTCGAATCACTTTGTGGACCCATTTGCGCACTTCTCCGTTATATAATCCTAGTAAGAGGTCCTCATTCCTTTTGTGTGTTTTGTGCTTTGGTTCTTGGCTGCTTATTGGTGTGAGTTAAATAAAAGTTGTCAAAACATGAACTCCCCACCCTCCTTGTTGTTTTTCTCTACCTATGCTTTTTCCCCCCTTTTCAGATCTGCTGGTAGGGGAGGCTCTGTCTTAAAAAATGGCTTGGAACTCTTTGATTTAGCCTCTTCATAACCCAAATGAACCCTTAAAAAGAAGCTTATCAACATGAAAACCCCTCAGAGAAAAATCATGGTTTGAAAAGAAGACATTGTTATTTTTCTCCTTTGGTGCATCTGTCACCCCTGCAACATGATAAACAGTCGCGCCAATGGCGCACATTCTCTGCTTGTTACATAAAGAACAGTTACACCCTCAAGGTGCACTTCCTTCACTTGTTACAGCCCCTTTCCCTGCACCCTCTTAGCACACCAAACTAGCATGCAACATTAAAAAACCATGTGCCCTTTGGCACAACCTGCATGTATGCAACATTGAAATTTTATGCGCCAAGTACGACTGATTAATCGATGCAGGCGAATCCATTGTTACAACAACATCATGTTGTGCATACCTTCCATGCGCCACGCCAAGCTCCCCTATGGTGCATGAAAAAATGATGTTACGTGCATTAAACTCGCCCCCTTTGGCGCATCTTGCACCTGTGTAACTTGAAAAATATGCGCACCCTTTATAAAAATTTATACATATGGTGCAGGCGCACTTATGATTACAACAACAAAGAATGCAATCTGCAGTATCCCATGCGCCATGCGCCCTTTGGCACTGATTTATCCCCTGCAGCAGCCCTTTCCTGTGAGCCTTATTATTTAGCCCTGTAGCCTACAGTATTCATGCGCCCTACGCCCTGAGGCCTTAAAATCGCTAACTCTTTCTTTCTGTTGATGCATTTCAATGGAAGATCAAACAGCTGACATGAATTTATTGCGTTGGGTTTCACTTCTTATTCTTGCATATCAGCAACTAATTTCAAAGTTACATATGTCAACATCAAGCAAGATACCCACCAAATCTAAGGGTAAAGCCAAGCTCACAGAAGAAGAAATGAAGTACAAGTATCAGAGGGTAAGAATGCCTGAGTCCCAGGCCGAGTGTGACCTAGACATCAGAGACTCAGAACTGGGTCATATTGACATGGGATATTTTTAGGCCAGAACCAAGAGGGTCACAAGAAGTCCATGGATGGACAAATTGATAGGTAGTGCCCTACACTTTGTTGGAGGGATCCCAGTCAGTGCAGTTAATAACAAATTCGTGATGGTAGTTGCCCGATGCTACAATAAAGACACAAGATGTGTCCACAATGAAAAGGGCGAGGTTATAATCAACCTCACTACCTGACACTTTGAAATAATGCTCGGTATCCCTCACCACCGGCACTTTGTGGCCATTAGCCAGGAAGATTGCATCAAGGCCTGGGATGACAATGAAGATCAGTGCATGTGGCTGATGAACAAGGTATATCTTGAAGAATAAAAAGGTGGCGACTCGGTGGCCACAAGTCATTCATCGCAGTGAATTTTTAGAGGAACTTAGCGACACCATCACGTTCCTAAGCAGAGTCTTTGGGCTTCCTGACACTCATTATTTTAACAAGTGGATGATGTGAGTACTTAGAAAAAATGAACAAAAATGTGCTCGATCAACGCTTTGAGTGGGCAGAAATCATAAGCAACACAATCTCCGAGTAGCTACAATAACTTAACACAATGGGGAGGTTCTATATGAACTCCTATGTGGTCTATGCTGCGGCTTCAGAGAGAGATTATCCAGGCTCTGATGCGGTGCGAGGTTTGGCCCCAGGTTAAGATTTATGAATACTATCCAAAACTGAAGCTAGAAAATAGTATTCCCCAGTTCATAAAGATCAACGATGCCTTCTTCTACGACATCATCTACCTCTTAAGGCCGAATATGACTCGCGGTCGCACGACCAAGAGTATTGTAGTAGCTACCAGAGAAGTGAGGGGCCTTATTCACTCAATTCCCCACATTCACCTATCTAAGGGCGGCTAAATTCTTGGGGGAACCAACTAAACTTGCCAAGGTATTCCGATCCCAAGTTAATCCTATTGGAGCTGTCGAGGTAGCTAATCACCTACCATGAGAAGTGTCTCAAGAGAAAGAAGGGTGGAACTCCTTTCCCCCTCACAGTGGGTAGGTATATGTGTATCACTCACCACAAGGCGAAATACATGTTTGCAGAGCTGGAGCTGCTGAATTTGAAACATAACTTCCCAGCAAGGCCCACCTTCGACCCAAGAAATTGTCTGCCTAGGGCCAAACTCGATCCAATCCACATCCCTCATATCGATGATATCTACATCAACATATATCATGAGGTTGAGCTCAGGAGGAAGGATCATTCCCGCTTGGCCTTAGCAGAGATCATCTAGTACGGGGTGGCCATCGTCCCAAAAGGCTACCAAACTACTGAGCAAGAAGTGGATCAAGTGTTTCTTGACACGGGTGGGGATGATTGGCCTTTCGTGGTGATTGATAGAACCAAAGCTCCTCAAACAATAGAGGAAAGGGTCAAGGAAACTCTACGCAGAACAGAGCATTGGTGCCAAATGAATGGGCTCATCTACCTCGGAGTCGATTTCACAACCTCTCCATTGGGCAACGCACCTCCTCGGGTGAAACAACAGACAAAAGGCTAGGGAAAAGGAAAAGAGGGTGAGTCCAGCTCCACCCAAGAGGAAGCTCCTGAAAGCCCTCCTTCCGCTTCACAAGAACGGGTTGTAATCCCGAAAACCCCAGAAAAAGAAGCAGCGGAAGATGTTCCAATAGGCACATCCACTCAGGATGTGGCCACGATTGTAACAATCAATGTCCCTTCTGTTCCTTCTCCTTCTCCTCCTTCCCCTCCTCGGGTGACCCAAGCGACCATTCCTTTGGTCGTGTCCTCTCCCCCTTCTTCTATTGTTCCCCCTTCTTCCTCCTCCATCTTCTCCTCTCTCGCGGAGCTGTCCCCCTCCATTTCTTCCCTAATCTCTGAGCTCCCTTCCCTTCCTATGTCTTCCTCCCGCGAGCACTTCCTCAGCTTCCCTCTCAATGCCGCCTCCAAGTGTCTCCACGTTTTTCCCTTCTACTACTGCAGTTGCCCCCTTCTCTTTTTCTGGTCCTTCTCCCATAAGTCCAGCCTGGATCTCCCAGAACCTGAGTCAGCAGAAAAGGAAAGTTCCCATCGCACTGATGGACTTCTCTGTGACCCCATCAAAAGGGGAAAAGAAGAAAAATCCCATAACCCGCTTCTCTCAGAGTGCAACAGGGGAGAGAGTGATGGAGATAGCATACCCCAATCCTTTGAAGGATAAGAAGGATCTGTCTTCGACAGATTATACAGTGACTCAGGTCACAATGGGGACATCTTTAGAAAGTCTGCAAGGAGAGGCCCTATCTGCAGTTGACGCCCTTTGCAAGAAACTCCAAGAAGCAAAGAAAGAGAAAAGGCAGCTAAAGGAGAAAAATAAATATCTTCTCCATGCCTTGTAGAAAATGGGCAGTGCACCTCCTACGACTGCTGCCAAAACTCTTGAGCCTCTGAGCCAGGAAACGATCAATGAATATGCTAAAATCGGTGAGCAGGGCATGGCCATTTTCACCTGGAGGAGCCAAATCCTCAAAGAAAGCGAGGGATTTATCGCTAAGTTCACAGATTTGTACCAGAATATCAATCAAACAAATAGAGAACTCCAGGCGATAGCGGGACCCATCTCCGAAGAGCTTGATCATGCCAAGATGCAACACAAGAACTTTCAGAGAATGTTAGACTGTTCAGTCGATGCTCTGGTCAAGTTTGGCATCTTTGGACACCCTAGAGCCCTCAATAAAATCCTTTCCACTCTGGATTATCAGGTGGATCACAATGTCTCCAGGGTTACTCACTCCTTTCACCTTAAGAAAGGTGGAGGAAACTATTCAGATCTTCAAGGCGATCGTTTCAAAGGGACTGGGGCCAGAAGTTACGTTTGATGCCGAATCCATTAATAACCTATTGGCGTGTCTTGACTTCATCGGGTACCTGATAGAGGCAGAGAATGATTATTCCAAACTCCCGGAAAGGCTCATAGATGAGCAGGAGACCTGCGAAGCTATTAGCGATAGACACAAGGATCCTTCCGAGGATCAACTTCAACCCATGATCAGCAAGTTCATGGAGTACCATGCCCAGTTCCACATCTCGTCGCCCAAGCAGCAAAAGCAGGATACCCCCTTCCACCCACGGGACGACGACAAATAGTTTCTTTCTTCTCATCTTTCTCTTTGTAAAATAGCTGAGTCATGTTGACACAAATGATGACATAATCCATGTTGCACCATGGGATGATGTCATCCATAAAAGTTGTCAAAAGTCAACAAATGACTTTGTGATCTATTGTAAGATATTTTTGTAAATAAGTGGTTTGTTTGCTTTTGTCTTCTTTTCCTCTCTCCTTCTATATATACTTGAATACTTGTTGTATTCAGGTGTGGATATCTTTTAGATGAAAAATAGAAGTAGGGAGAAAAGGCTTTGTACTTTTTGTAACAGAAGAAAATATTAATACAAATATTAAGACTTTGTGCTGAATATGTGTGTTATTGGCATCTGATCTTTTTTATGTCAAATCTATGCATTTATTCTGTTAGATCTATCTCTACCCTTTTTGTCATTTATTCATCAGTATTGCTTTATTCGTTTATGCAAGAAGGTTTGGCTCTGTTTACTAAAAATTCCAAAACATAAACCCTCTGAACTTTCTACTTTGGAATTCATTTCTTTTCTCCCTTCGGACCTGATATTTCTTCATGCTCTACTTCATTTCCTTTCTTTTCGCAGTTGGAAATACCCCTACTAGGATGAGATCCCAAACCCCCGAAGGCGGAATATTGTGAGACTTGCACAAATTCCTACTGGTAGAATAGCAATAAACCAGTTTCGCTTTGCTGACTCAAAGAGGGGCTATGCCCTGCACACTGTTGGCTCATCTATCCATAAATCTGCCCAAGAGACAGATTTTCAAACCAACACATCTACACCATCCTCATGCACTATTATCAGCCTAGCACTAATCTCTTCATCCTGGGGCATTTTTAAATGTTTCCAAGCGCTTCTTGTATTCTATTTTTATCTAGCGCCATGATTATTTTAGAATAATTATTATTGGCCCATTTGTCTTCTTATGAGGGCATTTTATTGCCACCTGACACCCATTCTCTTTGCCTTGGGGAATTTTCGCATGCTTTTCAGTGATCTTCCATTTCCTAAATTCTTTTGACTGATCAAAAATTTAAAAATTATAAAATCATCCAAAAATCCAAAAAAATCATAAACACTTCGAAAATGGACTAAAATTGGTAAAAAGCTCATTTGCAGCTGAAATCTGTGTCTCTCACATGGCACTCATCTTGTATCTTGCTGACGTTTTCACATGTTTTGAAACAACGACTCACATATCACCTAACTCTACAATCATTTAAAAAATCTACATTGTTTACTTCTTATGTACTTTGTGGCACTATTAGTTTCCTAGTATTATTTTTGTCATGCACATTGCTTTTCCATTTGACCCAAGTGTCTTCCATCCTTTCTCTTGCATATAAAAATTTCTTGGGGCATCATTTTCAACCCTTGTCATTTACCAAGACATTTGGGATTGCAACTTGATAACAAAATATGTGTGTAACCATCTTGAACATTGTTGGTTTGAGTGTGTGTGATTGTACTTATTCCCTATTAGGTGATTTTGTTTACTTCTCGTATTACATTGCATGTTTGTGTGTTGCATGGAGTTGTTGTTTTAGCAAGGGATGACTATTTGTATCTTGGATTTTCATGTCATTATACGCTTCAGCCATATGCTCAAATTTTAATAAGGACTGATGATGAGGATTCTAAGAAAAATGTTGATTACAAATTGTTTCTGTAAGCACTGGTTTGTGGATAGCTCAATATCCCCTTTTCTTGTTTCTTTCTCATCTTATCTTTGCACTTTTCTTTCTTATGTTCTCTTTTCAATTGTCGATCGAGATATTTGATCACCCCATAGATACTTGAGGGGGAATCCCTTTAGCTAACTAAGCATTGTCAACAACTTATCTGATCAAATTAGTGTGGGAAATTCATATAGGAACCATCTAATTATCTACCGATCACTGTAGGGAACACATCTGACCTAGCTAGTGTGAGAACTTCAGTAGGAACCATCTATGCATCCTTCAATGGTTTTTCAAGGCTTACCACAAAACTAGGTATGAATAGGAACACATGTGAGTGTTCAACCTCTTCAAGAATCATGATGCTCCATTTCATTGTGCTATATGTTCTTCACTATGTTATTAGATCAGGGAATTATGTAGTAATAGCCACATATACATGTGAACAGGAATGGACCTTTGTTTTTATTTTTCACACTACACTGAAAAGATGAATAACTAAAATAAAGAACAATGAAAACAATTTCCACAACCTCATATTGTGGCTCTATTGCTTGTGGTTGGCGAGAGGACATTGTTTTTCCTCCATCCTCCTGTTCCTCCATCCTACAGTATCATGTTTCTTGCTCAACCTGATTTAGATATGAAGCTCAATAATTTTCACATTGGTTTATTTGAATAACTTCCTCCCATCCACCTCCCCTCCCCCCCACAATATGAAATATTAATATTTTTTTTACGTTGGGTAACACCAAAAATGTGTCCATAAGATAATTTGTTTTTACAATTTTTGACAATAATAATGACATATGGAGACAAACTAATTTTTATAAAACTAACACAATATCTAAAACTCTAATGAATCATAAGACTGATTCAATAAAGTTATAACTTATTGATTATAATGACCACAAATAAATAAAAGACTCTTGAATAACTATACACTCTTTAACATTGACACATGTAAAGCTACTATTAAAATTGGCTACTAATAAATAACTAATCCACAGTATGTATGAATATGCAATGTAACAAAATGACATATATATACCATTTTTGAAATATGAGCTTGAGATTTGAGCCAGGAGTCTCATGCAATTGTCTAAAATCTATTTATTACGTCGAAAGGTGTCTTAAAGTGAGAATGAGCATCATGTGGCTTACATTGGTAAATAGATCAATGACCAGAAATTTTTCGTGCATCAATGTCGCACGGATGAACCTCCACTATCAGATTCAAATGGAAATGACCCTCCCATGTCTGACATATTGCAAGTGGTTTATGAGTGTTCGCATGTTCAGGGGGTGTTTGGAAATTCATGCAATGTCTAAAGCCAAATGTGTTCATTCCTACCAACTTGTTTTCCATGGATTTATGTTCGTCCATGAAGGGTTTTCCTGTTTGCTGCTTAGGTGTGAATCGCTAAATCCGGGAAGACCCTAATCATCTATGCATTTGGTTTTCTGTTTGCTGAATCCGCCGCTTTGGTGAAAACCATATCAGGGAAGGGTTGGCAACCCAGAAAACTTTCTAAAGCCATATTTCCTAAGATTACAAGCCATACACAACATCGACACTGCTGCTAAAATCTACGAACTTTGTCATCGCATTCTTCCTATAGTCTTTGCAGTCGTAGATGTAGAAAAACCCTATAACGAGATGAAAGCATAAATGCGTGGCCATATGTGCACAGTTGGTCGCCAGACCTGTATGAATCACAAAAAAAACCTATTTTTTCTTATATGTATAGTGGGTTTTATTAATGTTTCCTTACTGTAAAATATGTCTCTATTTATTTATGCAGGTGGCTTGGGGAAGAAGGAAAAGTGATGGTGAAGGGATGTTTGGACAGAGGTGTTGCGTTTTCAAGTAGATCCATGTAGGAGTGGAATCGTGGTTCAAAGCGACATCTGTACAAATGGCGAGAAGAGTTGTCACTGGCTGGGGTTGGGCGTATGGCTAGCGAATCATCCTAAAACCTATTAATTGCGCAGGGGTTTGTACAAAGTGAGGGTTTATATGTCGTTTTGTGGGTAGGTTTATTGTTTGTTGTATTTTGTTTCAGATCTGGTAGATATCGTAAGAGACCATCAGTTTTGTGCTCCTTGGCCATGTGGAGGGCATCCATTTTCATAGACAACTGTGTATTTTTGTAAGTATTTTCTTGCTCCAAACATGCCTGTTTTATATATAGTTATTTTCAAGTTTCAACTTAATGAGTTATGATGTTTGACAAATTGAATGCTGGAAATATGGTTGGAAAAGGGGGAAAAGAAATCCCCTAATGTGTTTGATTTATTCGTGCAACATCATTAGACATTATTTACTTCTGGAATCAGTTGTCTCTTAATAATGATTCTTAACCCATTTGAAAAACAAACTGGTTTTGGAAAGTCTTGATTTCAAAATATATCAACATAATATACCTGAATTTATCTGATAAACACAATATATACAACATCAAAAGAGAGATGCTTGGTATAAGCTTTATAACCTTGTTCTGCAAAGTAGATTCACGTAATTAGTTAAAATAGACTGGAGTTTGTGGCATTCAAATATTTAAGAGTTCTTGTATCCTCCTTAAAGACTCTCTCTTTCCTCTTAATTTACATATATGTCTAAATTTGTATAGTCTATGTTTAGCATGTAATAGTTTAGGGGTGCATCGTGTTTATAGTTGTTCAACAAATAGGCTAGGCTGACAATGTTGTTGGACATATTATAATTAAGGTGGATGATAACCTTATACCCATATTAATGTGATCTCATTCGAATCTATGCAATCATCATGTATTGTTGTTATTTATTTACATTTATTTTAAATCACTGCTGCTAGATGCTGCTTTTAATCCATTGTTAGTTTACTTCTGTGAATAGCCCTTAAAGAACATAGTGGGTTGAATGTATGCTACACTTTGTGAACCCAACATAGTAGCATTATGGGAATTTTATGTCATTGTTAGCAGAATAACAGTTTTAATGTCAATGACGTGATAATATGCATCAGGAAAGAGGCAAAGAACCTTGCAAAATGTAAAATAAGGAGACCTGTTAGGTTTTGGAAGGAAAAAATCCAGTTGATATTGATATTAGCCAAATCCATGTTTTAGAAACAAATGTAGATACATTATTTATGCAGATAGGACAACATGAGGTGTCATAAGAAGAACCAAAAGAAAGGGTTAAAAAGACATCATTTGCCAAGAGGGATTCAGAATTGATGGTCTATAACTTGTGAAAGAAAATGCAAAGAATGTCACAAATGCAAAAAATAGTAGAGTTTGATAATATAAGCCCCATAAAAAGGAAATGAATGTAGTCAATTTCTGGTGGTGAACTCTGTAGGCATCTAACAATTTAAAAGCTACAATAAAAAATGTTGAATTTGTTGCAAACATGAAAAAATGGAATTTGTTGTCTAGATTGTCAAATAGAAGGGTGCGAGTAGGAAGATTTCCCTTTCAAAATATCTTAGTCTGCAATGCAAAAACATGTGACATAATTGGATTTCCATTGTATTTGAAAATACCGAAGTGGAAAAGCAATGCACGATGGTACATCAAACACCACTAATTGGAAGATACAAAAAACAGATGAATCAAATGTCACCAAGCAACAGTAGCAGTGGATTTAGAGCAGCAGGCAGGAATTCTATTAATGTGGGTTAAGAAAGAAAAAAACGTAATCTACTGCAGGAAATGCATGTAATGTGTTGTAAGTGACCATAACAATAATGACGGTGCAAAACTAAAAACAGTCAATATTGTGGAAATTACTAGAAGAAGATAAATATTTATTGGAAGTTAAAAAGGGAAACAAATCAAAAGGAATAGAATCCCCAGATCACATGCATGATTTTCATGCCATTCACAGTTCTTCATAAATTTTTTCGTGTGTAATGAACCTCCCTGGGGGCTCTCAAATACTTTTTCTTGACTGTGGTCTGTGAGAAGCCTGTTTGTGAGGCCAAAATATGATGAATCGAGAAACTTGACTTTCGCAGCTTGCTTGATTATAATTATTTTAAAAGTTAATTTCAGGATCGCCTTAGCTTGTCCTCGGCAATATTCTGACAAATCAGTAAATTTTAAAATAACTGAAACAAAACTTCTTTTAATTTTAAATGGACATTTTGGGACAACACCCAAAATTTTTTGAGAAGGCGTTGCCAAATTAGTTGTAGCCCAACAGCACTTTGGAAAAACATTTGAAGATTTCCCAGATTCAGAACATTTCCCGCGCTTTCAAGCCTTTTCATAACTTGTTATTTTTGTATGTGGGATAATAAATACTCTGTAACTCACACATTACTTTTTTAATTGCCTGCGAGAAACTCATTTGCATGATTCCTTTCTAGTAAATTTTCTAGCTGGCTGGGGAAATATTTCTTTAAATGTCGTCACTACAAAAAAAATATATCGAGCTTTTTGTAATACCTGTAATTTCATCATGACATATAATTATCTTTTGTTTACTTCTTGTACAGTGTATATAGAATTTCAGCTAAAGGTATTTTGTCTCCTAAGTGAAGGGCGCCTCATTTCTAGTTTTTCTACCGACCGGCACACTGTGCATTTAGAATTTTTTTATTTTGATATGTATTTATTTTTTTAATATATGTTATCCGGTTTATTTTTCTTAGTGGGCCTGTATTTGGTGTAAATCACACAAATATATCTGCCTCCATTTTATGTCTCCAGGCATGCTGCGGATCCACCATCGTCTCATACTGTCAAAATTTTATTTCGATTTCATATAATTTAAATAATTGCATTTTTGTAACTTATATGTATTAATTCGGCCCATCCTTTTTTGCAATTTTTTTCAACATACAAGATTAGCGTAAATATTAGTGTTTGCAGACTGACAGTAATAAATATTAGCGTAAATATTTGCAGTTGCGTATAGTTGTAAAAAATGTTTGCAAATTACCAAGTTTTGTATACTTGTGAAATGTTATTGAGTAAGTGGGACTCGAGTTATTGTGAAGTGCCCGGGACTGAGTGGAAAATCCCCCACTAGGAAATGCCTATTTTTCCAACAATAACTAGTATGAATGATGAGAAGATCATTGATCTATTTTCAATTGATAAAATTGTTGTTAACTATCATTCATTGTTGTTGCTGGGCTCTAGCACAATAAACATGTGATAAAACAATGTTTAAGTATGTTGTGAACATCAGGCTTTTTTATTTGTGGGGTTTTTGGAATATTTTGTTTTAGATAAAATTTTGCATACATATGATTTTGTGAAGCCATTCCACTAGTCAACATAATGAGATTTGTGATTCTCTCCATATAAAAGGAGCTATATTCATGTGCTAAACTTAGGGAAATATTTCTACTGGTATGGGTGTGCATCTTTAATCTGTAAAGTGTGTGTTAGTCTTTAATGAGTGACAAAAAATATGACGAGCTTCTATGGTAAATGTTACACTTCATTAATTTAAAAAGGTATTTTTATAGTCCATCTACCACACTTTCATCGAACAATATCGATATTATGTGAATATCTCATGTGGATTTCTCCTTATCAACTATGTGTCAAAGAACATTAATTGAGGAACCCTTCATTCGAAAAGTGCACATATAATATTGTGTTAAATAATAATATACAATACATAAATATATTAATATAACTTGTTTATAAATGTATATAAAAATAACCAACATTTAAAACTCTAACAAAAAATAAGTGTGATTGAATCTAAATCTTTTACAAGTTACCAACACATAATTCTTTATATGCTTATTACTACCAATAATTGAAGGGTTCCCATTAATCCACGCGTGGCGAAAGTAACAAGGCTGAATAATTCGAGTACCTACCTAACGCATGTTTGTAATTAGGATGAGAGGTCGACCAGTCTCAAACTTAGGCAGCGCAATCCCTCATGCGAAACGCATGGATGTTGTCAATCTGCACAGAAAGCCCGCTTTCCAATGCATATTTTAAAAGGCATTCAACCCCATAACACGATTAGGATTAGGATTGAAAAATAGTTGATGCATTTTAGAGGAGTTTACTAATATCTCAGATAAGGATCGTGATTTCTGTGGCATTACAATATAGAATACGAACCAGTAACGTTAACAACCGCCGCCCGGCGCGGAGGACTGCAACCGCAATAAAGTATTCGCTCTGTATTTATTTTTTATATTTGACAAGAAGCGCGGTATGAATCCTATAAATTAGAGAATTCGAGCAATCGTTCGTTCTGCAATGCATTAATAATGGGTAAGATTAAGATTGTTTGTTCCATATTAGTTTTGATAGTAGTGGGCATAATACCTGGGTATGCTCAGTGGTGTGGAAAGTAAGGAGGCGGAGCAGTGTGTCGGGACGGACTTTGCTGCAGCTAAGATGGATGGTGTGCCACCTCAATAGCATTCTGCGGCGATGGTTGCCAAAACCAGTGTGAAGGACCACCTATCCCGACACCTCCCATTGTCCCCGCAGTGTGGAACGCAAGCAGGCGGAGCATTGTGTCCTGGCGGACTTTGCTGCAGCCAAGTTGGATGGTGTGGCAGCGATGAGCTTTAGTGCGGCGATGGTTTCCAGAGCCAGTGTGGAGGACAGCCACCACCTCCTCTTCCTTCTGGAGATGGGGTGGCCTCCATTATTAAGGAAAGTGTGTTCAAAGAAATGTTCAAGCATAGGAATGAGTTCTACGATTACAATTCCTTCATTACAGCAGCCAAGGCATTCGATGGATTCGGCACCACCGGTGATACCGCTACTCGGACAAGAGAGCTGGCTGCTTTCTTTGGCCAAACATCGCAAGAGACCAGTGGTAATGTTGAATTCCATTCTCTCTTTCTTTGTGGTTATAAGAATCATCCCCAATTTGTGGTCTGTTAATTTCTTGTGTTGATGTTGATAACAACAGGAGGTTGGTGGGCAGCAGCGCCGGATCCATACGCACGGGGATACTGCTTCGTCAGAGAGGTGGATCGCACAGATGATTACTGTACCAGATCAACGCAATATCCTTGCGCTGATGGACAGAAATATTACGGCAGAGGCCCCATGCAGATATCACAGTACGCATATTCTTTCAATATTCATGCTTGCTGCTGCCATTACAAAACATTTTAGAAGCGTGAAAAAATGTATATTTTGATTGTTGAGCAGCAACTATAATTATATCCAGGCCGATGGTCTAAAGGCATTAAATTGTTGACATGTTGGGAGTGAAAGATGAAGAAAATCTGTCGTGCGAGAACCAGAAGCCCATGATCACTACTGAAGAAGCCCAAATCATCAAAACGGTCGTCTAATAGATGCCTCTTGTCGTTTTGCTCGTATTCGCTTCTACGTATAATGTATTAGTTTTTGCTTACCGCACGACATGTGCTTAAATAATTAAATAAAGGATTGTAATTTGTTTTCTACACTGAGTTGGTCTTCATATTCATGGCTTTTAATATTTCAGTAGAAAAGGAAAAACAATAACTACCAATTGCAAGCTTTGGTCGCGAAGGATTGTGTCTTTTATATGATTTCTTCTTTCTTATGAGACATATATTTGTTGAAATTTTAATTAATAAATTTTAAAATGTGTTGGCGACGAGAACATGAGATTAAACACTGTCCTTTCACAGAATATTTTGACGAACTAATAAGGGCTGCCTTAGCTTCTGTCAGTATTTTGTACCTTTCGTACTTCGTCCTCTCTATATTTTTTCTCCATTCGACGGAGTATTTGCTAGGCCAATGACTTCCATTTGGGACACTTGTCGAGTGATTCTCAATTTATAAGGCCTTGGTTTCTAACTATTTGTAGTTTTTTTACTTAAAGCTCGGGTTTGGATTTGAGACTCGGTAAACAAAAAAATATTAAACATGAATTAAACCCAAAACTAGCAAACAAGCCGTACATATTAGACATAAATTTTATGTTACTTATTTCAAAGTTTTGTTGTGGCATTTAAAGAGAGTGCATTCTGTTTTTTTATTTCTGAAATTTAATGCTCACTTGTATATTTTGTTTGTTGGAGCTTTAGGTTGTGAACAATGAGTTTTAAGGTGTCTCTAAATTTTCAATGGATGTTCAAAACCACTACAAAGATAATGAGAACATAATTAGGTAAGAGAATTATGGTGATTAGATTGAATAATTGTGAGACACAAATACAAGAATATACACAATGAAGAATATCATAACCATGCAATAGATGGTAAGGTATAAGAAGAGAAAATAGTTGTATCTGAAGCCATGGAAGCTAACATCCAACATTTTCAAAAGAAGATGGAACAATTTAATCCACATATATGTTTAAATTCTTTGATAGAAACTTGTCAATGGTTGGCTTCTAAATTGTTAATCCCTATAAGTACTAATTATATCGATGAGTATCCTCACAAAACATAGTATAGTTCTAAGAACAATATTCATACTTTGAAATATCTTGAGTTTGTATTAGGTTGTTTAAAGTATGTAAAAAAATTAAAGTATTAATAAACATATGCTATGAATTTTATAGATGGGAAAAAAATATTTCTTAAATTTGATCCTAAGTAAATAGTCATGTATCCTGGTTTTATTGCCACAAATCCTTACCAATGTTCATGGATAACAAACACATCAACTCATTTGTTTGTTCCACACCAAGTATCTAAAGGGATTAATACATTGATCGATAGTATTAGAAACTATCATCTTCACCAGTTCGATTACAACCCTTTCAATAATGTTAGGAAATTTATTGTTTACATAAGAGTTTTGTTTTCATCGTATAGTAAATTATTATTTACATATGGTTAGATTGTTATTTGGGGTCGTTTGTTATTAACTTAGTGTATATTGTTATACCCATGTATCCATACTGAGATATTTGTTGTTCCTACTTCCTATTTTATAGGAAGTAGTTTACCTATTGTTTTGCGTATATATTAGTCTCTGCAATGATCCCATTTAATCAATGAAGGGTTGATATTCGATTATTATTTCTGTGATTTAATTCAGCAACTATGCCTAACTTATGCATCTGGTATCAGAGTTGGTATGGGGAATTAGAAGAATTTGGGAGCAACAACATCTTGTTTCACCCCTAGGAATGAGAATCAATGGTTTTGTGACAAATAAATTTGGTAGCACAGTTTGAGCTTCCTTTCTTCATTTTTTGTTTGTGGCTCGATACGTGAAGTTAGAATTTTTATTCATCATCAAATCCATTCCTAATAATTTTCCTTGACAGTCGTGTTGTTCACAATTTTTTGGGGATATGCGAGATTGATCGAAAAAATTGAAAGCCTACTCAATATTTCTCTGAGGTATTTAATAATTTTTTTAGCACATTTCACGAAAGAAAATTCAAAAAGAGAAAAAGAACGGGATACAAAAAATTGAAAATTTCACTTTCCCCATCTAAAAGCAAAAGGGTGGGCTATTTAAATTTCAAATATCCAAAATTACAGGGGAATTTGTATTTCCCTATTTTTATTTTCCCATGGTTTAAACATTAAAAAATAAACATTTTTCATTGTATATAGCCTATTAGGAAATATTATTGATAACATTATTATGTGTGTAAATAATAAAATACAATCTCATATTCAGTTGTATTTTATAGTTGTGAGTTGTAGTACAACTTACTAGAGATATTCTAGGTGAGAGAATAAAGGGATAAGGAGTGATTCTAGGAGATAGACTAGAGAGAATTGAGGGATTGGTGTTGACACCATCTTTATTGGAATTTTTTATCTCTATATAATGTAATCAATACTCTATGTAATACATCCCGAATGAATTTTTAGTTTCTATATCATTATTAGTAGGTGCTTTATTATTATGCATTTTTTATCAGTGGTATTAGAGGTGGTAGCTATTCAACTGGCTGTTACTTGGATGAGCTGTGTTTTCTATTTGAGCGTGGATCCATTTTTTAGCATGATTTGCATTGAAATCTACCTATTTGTTACGTGTCTAGTACATGTTTACTGTCGAATCTACACGCAGTCCTATCAAAGAAAATGCTAAGCTGTATTATATTATTTTCTACAACGAACTCAATTGTTGGTTTGACTGCATGCACAAATTGACGTCTTCAAACACCAGTTGTCCACTTGCTATCTCGTGTTTAGATTTGAAGAGGGCAGGCGTTGAAGGAAAAAATAAAGGATTATATTTGATATTTCTGAAAGCTTCGATGACACATCCACCTAAAGTGATGTCAAGGAGAATTTGCAAAGATCTACCTAAGCTGTTGTGAAGGAGTTGAATTATTTTTTATAACAACATTGTGCAGTTAGCTCATTAGTCAGATCTGACAGTTATGGGAGAGAAGCGCATTCTACAGTCCATGCTTGAAAGTATCGATCCTGAGGACATTATAATATGATGAGGTATCTTCCCTGCCGTAGGCAGGTCTATATAGGCTTCAATAAATCAATTTCCTTGTTTTGTGAAGCCAATCACAAAATTCCATGTGGCATTCTGTATGTTTGTTATATAGTTTGTCATAAATATATGTTTATTTATGTTTTAAAAAACATTTAACTTAATTATCTCATTGGTTGAAATTTTTTTATAAGCATTTCAGATTTTTCACATTAAAAAAACAAGTTTTTCAAATTTATTACTTTCCTATAGTTTAAACATTGAAAAATATTATACTATACAATAAATATCATAATTATTACCCTAGAGCTCTGACAGATATCATAAATATCATAGTTATGACATTTATTGTATCTTTGCTGTAAAAATAAAACATAACTTGTTGCCCTTGTGTTTTTGATGCAGTATATTCGTGTGTGGAAAAGTCGTTGGGAGCATGAATAACATTTCATTTGTCCTCCCAACAATCGCTCTTTGCAGGTCAAGTTTTTAGCAGAGATTACCCGGACAGTCCCCCTTTCATATTCGATTACACAGGTCAAAATGTGAGGCAAAATCTGTTGTAGCCGGAGGTGGGGACGAAATTAAAAGTTGTTAAATTCAACAGCACTATGCAAATAGTGTTTCAGGGCACCAGCCTTGTGACCAATGAGAGCCATCCAATTCACATTCACGGCTATGATTTTTACGTTGTGGGTGAACGGTTTGGCAACTACAATCCCCACACACACCCTGCTAACTTCAACCTCATAAATCCTCAGATGCGAAACACCATAGGAGGGTGGGCAGCCGTCATTTTCACACTTGACAATCCAGGTTGCTGATTTTATTTCAGCTTTTCTCATGCATTATTAACATTTGTTCCAGCCCAAAATATTTATCCTGACTTAACAAGTTGGTACGTGTATAGGAATCTGGCTGGTGCATTGCCAGTTAGACATTCATTCGCCATTTTCTGGCAATGGCGATTCTAGTGGAGGATAGTCCTCTAAATTCACAGCTCCTGCCTCCTCCTCGGGATTTACCCACATGCTAGCTCTAAATTGATTACACTCTTCAATTGTAAATTCGTATTCCATTATTTTGTTCAGTTATAGAATTATTACGGCATTGGATTTTCATAAGGAATTTAATTTCTCTACTGCCATTTCAGTTCTCGAACGCAGAAAAAGGATAAGATGCACTTTGAAAATTATCTGTGTGTGTCAAAACAAAATTGGTTAAAGGTTTAGCTTTTTCTAGTGGCTTTAAATTCTAATTTTTTTAAAGTTATTCTTATTTTATTGGCATCATTTATCTTCCACCAACCCGTTGTTAGCTCATGCAGGCAATTTAAAGACTCTTCTCTATATTAAAATATGCGGCATTCACTAGTCTTCTGCATCTCTATCTTCGGCATAACTATCCCCAAACCAGAGCCCCACTCCAATCATGTCTCTGTCTGTACTATTAATGAATATGAAAGTGATATATCCTCTTGCTCCCAGGTAAACAGATGAATTGTGCCCAGGTTTCTTCTTTCAAACCTTCTCAATCCACGGTTTCAGCATTTTCTCCCCTAATTAATGATTTCCTAACCTGTAATATTACTATCATGGCAGCCTCCGAATACAGCAGGGTTTTCTCATTGCCAATCTTTGGATTGATATGGATCTACATCTTGTCCAACCTGATTCGAGCCCTATTTTTCTTCCTGTTGTCCCTGATTATTTCCTTTAGTGTGGAAGGGATTTCAACCATTCCAAGATTGTGGGGATTTAAACCCTAGATCAGGGCCAACTCCCATTGAGTTTTTGCCTGACCAACATCTATCTCTCAGCCTCCAGTCTGATTATATTTATAAAAAACTAAACTCCCTGCATTTACAATGAAAGATAAACTCTGTTTTCCCATGTAAAAAAATTATGTATTGTGTGTACACTATTTTTCTCTTCTGCTCTAGCTTAAAGATTCTGGCGGCTTCGCTTCTCTTGCATAAGTTTATCAGTCTATTTTGCTTCAATAAAGCAATAGTATTCCCTCCTACTTCAACATGCATATATAACTTCAACTTGAGATGGAAAAATGTTTTTTCCACACAGATTCTCCATTTGTCTTTGCATCTTCCATTGCATTGTCTCATCCCTTCACTATATATATGGTTTTTTGCATATGCACCACTCTTCCCCTTCATGTTTTACCACCACAAAAATGTCAAGGTTGTTAGGACATAACACTGTCTACATGGTGTGATTGATAGAATGGCTTCATCAGAAATCATATTAGTGAACCCTACTTGCTTGACATTTAACCAGTTTTCAACTTCTTGCGGCAGAATTTGACCCATTTCATAAGTAAAGCAAAACAAAGGCGGGGTATGGGCAGTAGATCCTCAAGTAGACTAATATCAGATGACTGTTATGAGACCTCACTACGGAGCAATATAATATTCCGCGTCACAATGTACAAGGTGTAGATTATGTCCTTCTCTGTATACTTGAAGTTGAGGGTTCAATGCTCAAATTAAAACATTGTTACATTGTACTACTCAGTGTTGAAAGATGAGATAATTTATTTTTTTCTCAATCCTAAACAAGCTTGTACAACTCTGTGGACACATTTAAAATAAACATTCTACTTAGAAATTTAGATAACATTGTGTCATGGAAAAGGAGCGTCAATCACTATCACTAGCCACATGGGGCAGAGTTCCATCCTCGTTAATGGTGAGCAATGGGACAGGCAAACTAGCCTTAAAATTTTCTTCATGATAGCATTTTTAAGGAAAATAGGAGAACACTACACTAGTACAACACTGCTAAAAACAAGAAACCTTTTGCTTAAATCACTTGGCATCTTGCTCCAGATCTCATCCTATGTTGAACCGGATCATCATCATGGTAATTAGTCCTTCACTACTCAATTGTGCCCCTTTAGACAACTCCTAATGCATACCTTCAGAGAAACATTCTACTTAGCCATTCATAGCTTTTCTCTTAGCATGATCAATGGTTTCAAACAAGTTAAAAGTATGTTTATCCTTGACTTATCCTCCATATCTCCTAGAATTAAAATTGTAGGATGGCATTGCAACAACTATGACAGAGTATCATCTACACCAATTGGCCACTATGAATTTGGTTGAATGGATACTCCCCACTGCTTAACGTGCTAAGCTGAATATGATCTATTATTTTTGCATTGTATACCAATGGGCTGCAAGATTCAAAGTTGGAAATAACTTTCCACCTTACACAGTCAATGTTACCCAACTTATTTTCAAGGAAATCGCTTAATTCTCTCGGGAGAAATTGTTTAAACATTCATACCTTTCAACAAGGAAAAACTGATTACAAGAGGTCAAAAATCTTATCACAGAAACTGATTACAAAACGTCGAACATCCTAGCAAAAACTTGATCAATTGCATCAATGCAAATAATTAGTATATTAAAGAAAATTAAACCACATTTAGGCAGTGAGTATATCATGAGATTCAGAAACACTTGGTTCCCCATCTAACCGAAAAATGACCCACATAAAGATATCTCAAGATATGAGCAGGCACTTGGAAGTCATTGGCATTCTGTGACTCCACATCACAATCCAAACTGCATGATTGTTTTTCATGTGAATTTGTACTTGTATCCCCAACAATTTCATCTTATTCCACATTATTTTTTACCTAAGACATAAGATGCTCCTCCAAATCTTTCCATGGTTGATTCAATACTAAAGATACCAAATCACAGAGTTCCATCCATGCTAATGGTGGCAAACGGGACAGACAAATTAACATTCAAGAAAATTCACACACACACACACACACACACACAAAATAAGGAAATATTACACTAGTAGTACATTGTCGAATACAAGAAACCTTTCACATACACACACACAACAAACATTAGGAAACATTACACTAGTAACTCACATTGCCGAATATAAGAAATCTTTTCATGATGAACTCACTCTAGACTTACACTCGACGTCATCCTGTGCTGAGAATAGCTTTCCACTTCGCATAATCAATGTTACCCAACAAGTTTAAACTCTATTCAAGGAGACCACCTAAATCTATAGGTTAAAATTCAAAATAATTTAAAATCTATACTTATCTATCATACTCACACATATTAACACGGAGAAATTGATTATAAGAGGTAAAACATCCTATCAAAAACTTTGTTCTATTGCATTAACACGATTGTCAAAAACTTAAGTTTTTAATCCTATTTCTATATGAAATTATGTATCTTAGGTCATGTGTCGCTACAGATCTCCATTCCAACTCAAATGCATTTGCTGTGGTAGGATTTTCCATTTCATGGCCTTGTTTCTATTTACCAATGTAAGCCACATGATGCTCATTCTCACTTTAAGACGCCTTTTGGCGTAATAAATAGATTTTATAATAATATATTTTAAAGTGATAGGTTTTATTTCTTTAAAAAAGTATATGTGTGTGTGTGTGTGCGTGCGTGCGTGCGCGCGCACGCTTAAATTTGTTTAAAGGAAAATAATTTAAATAATATTCAAATAGATGTCAAATTTAAATTCAAAATTATATGTTAATTTATAAAAATTAGAACACAACACCACTCTCCTTTGCTATTATACATCATCTATTAACATTATAAAATGGACATTATTTCCTTTTCAACATGAAATATTAGAAACATGCGAATGATAAAAGAATTAAACAACATTAAATCTTAATAAATACTTTTATTTATGATATGTTGGTAATGTGTTCTATTTTTTTATGGATTTACCTCCTCAAATAATTCTTGAGATTTATAATCGAATTTTATTTAATATATAAATATAAGTATTAAAAAATTAAAAAAAAAGAAACAACTCATTTTAAAATTGAAGGTATATAGAGTATTAAATTAAAATGACCTCTGATTTCAACCTCTCGCCTATTATACATAATAATGCACACCCAAAGAGTTAGTTGACTACCAAGAGTAATGGATAAATATTATTGAAATAATGTATCAAAGTGGAAACATATTGTTTATATGATTTAGGGTTATGCAAATATTAATGTCTATAGCTCATAAAACAATCTTTACATCATTTCAATCACATAAGTTTTCATCCCAATCCTCGTGTATTCTATATAATCAATTTAACAAGGTGAATTTTTGAGTTAGGAAGCGCAGACTATCCCCTAACTGAACTCAATTTTGAATTTCTTTAATTAATGTTCAGTTTGAATTATTATTTCCACTTAGCCCTATTACAGAATTTATTTGTAACCCCAAAAATGTTAAACCTTTATTCGAGTCATTGACATATTTTTTCTCTATGAGATTCTAGATTCAGATTTATTGGACCCATTGTTCCCAAAATTCATATCTTTTTTTTTTGTTTTTAATTGAAATTAATAATTTGTTTAATAAGGATATATATATATATATAGAGAGAGAGAGAGAGTAATGGGATAATATATCAAATTTTAAATCGCATCGAGTTATATAAGTCTTGAGGCACCAAAATCTTTTTATACCAAAGTATGTGATTATTACATAGAATTGATAAAATCTTTTGAATAAAAATGTTGGAAAAAGTAAATTTCATCACTACAAACACAAGAGAAGAAGGAATTTAAACATCAACAATGATCATGATGTTTGATGGAGGAAAAGGAGGACTCTTAATCTTTTCGCTACTACGAGGTGACTATTTGAATTAATATGTATACAATATCCCTTGAGAGAGATTAGATGATATACGATAAGATATAATAGGGGGGTGGGGGGAAGAGGCCACCCAAATAAATCTATAGGGCCTTTACCTCTTCTATAAAGAGAGTATATAGATGGGGGAATGCACCCCTATATCTTTAGGCCCCCTCTAGATATATGGAACTTTCCACCATATATCATATATAGACAATGGGTTGGGGCCGAGGATCATTATCTTATCTATATGTTTCTCTCCACCTCCCCCTCCCCCTATATAGATAGGCAATAGACCTCTTTAACTAATTATTTCTTCTTATTAATTCACCCCAGTCCTCTTACCTAATATTTATGACTCAAAATTGTTCAAACTTTTATTTGGATCACATGCCTTATGGGTATAACACATGACTAGGAAAATAGTTGGCCTCACTTTTCTCCTTGATATTTTGCATTGATAACTACTTATCCTATTGTTTCTAAAATTTATATAGCTTTTTTTATTGAAAAAATGCATTTATATTCATAGTACATAATAATGTAACATTAATCGTATAAATAAATTGATGGAATGGGATTACACTCCGGGATGAAAATCACGTCGATATATACATAATTCAAGACATCAAAATCACTTTATATTAATGATTTGAGTATTACACACAAATAATAAAATATTTTCAATGAAAAAAGTTAAAAAAAAGAAACCCATTAATACAAACACTAGAGAATAAGATAAGTTAAGAACAACACCAAATATTATGGTCAATGGATAGGGAGGAAGAGGATTATTAGGCTTGTTACTACTAAGTGGATCCATTGTGTCATGAATGAACTCCCAAATGTCATTATAATTATTTTTTAATTATTATTTAGCTCGTGTGGTCAGTGAGATGGAAAGTGTCAAGAAAGAAAGTTTATCTTGAGGTGGTGGTTCCAAGGACCAAAATCACCACTACTATCACCAATTCTATCAAAAAATATTTCTAATACCACCATGTCTAATAAGATAAGTTTGATGCAAGTGAAATAAAAAAAATCCTTGTAAGAATCCTTTGACTATGCATATAGTATAATATTCATACAACTATCCTTATATAATTCATTTAATTTTTATCCATTTGAGTTTCATATTTTTTCCCTATATATATTCCCCTATCCTTGGGGTTATTATATCCTTAATATTTTTAGAAATGGTTTTGGTTCATTACCTAATATGTAGAGTCAAATTTTTGTTAAGCCAAACTCTTACAAAAAAAACTTTGAAATTATAGAGGATAGTTTTTCTTCCATGTTGGATATTATAGGGGATTTGAATGCAATCACTTCAATAAAACTAGCGTAATATAATAGTAGCTAAATGTAAAAACCATCCAAAAAGATAAATAACAATTACTATGTCAAATCGTACAAACAATTCAATGCCTAAATGGAAGCCTCCTTATGAATCAAACATAATTAATATGTTGGCACTTAAGAAAATATTTCTATGGTGACATTGTTGAAACATTTAATGATTTTTGGTTTACATTCATATGTATCCCTTATAAAAAATTATTATTCCACACACACATACACAAAGATACATACATGTTTATATTTAAAATTTAACACTCATATAGTTCAACTAAAGGTAAACCTATAAAAATAAAATCCAAATAATAAAATTTTATTAGCATATGATTTGCTATAATAATTCATGGTTACAACCCATGCCATCCATTACAACTTTTCTAAATTTCTAAATAATGTTTCATATGATATTGATTACATTATTTTGTTAAGACTCTTTTACTGATTATCTTTTGTTGCCCCGACTCTCATTCTTTTGATCGCTCAAGGCCAAAATTGACTAAGTATGGAAAGGGTTGCGAAATATCTCCATGTGTCTCATCGGTGCAACCCCAAAAGATACAATTTTAAAATGGCTTCTCAAACTCGCGGAATCCTTCCATGTGTCCAGGGCTCGATAAAGTCACTTCCAAACAAGTTGAAGAGTCAAAGATACGTATGCTAAGCGGAAGTTCTCCACGTGTCTATCTGGCGCATTTTTGTTAGAAGGCTAGGGGAAAATGACCCTAAACAAGTGCGAGCCCTCCACGTGGAAGAAAGAAATAACTTCACCGGCCAGGGACTTGGCGGTGATACCAAGCAAGAGTACATGCATGAATTCCTATAAATGATCAAAATATATATTCCAGATCAAGAAGTTCAAACATCCAAATTGAATGCTGACAGTGGTAGCTCTGTATTTAAAATATTGGGGGCAAGAGCCAGAAAGATAAGAACAAGGCCTTATAAAAAAAAAAGAAAAAAAAAAGCGGTAGCTGAAAGCAACAGAGTGAGAAGAGGTTATTAAAAGGAGGAAAAAATAAAGAAACAGGGGGGAGAAAGTTTTTAGCAGATAAACAAGGAGGAAAGTCAGTAGTTCGGTATTTTGTAAAAGTCTAGCCTTAGTAAGCCTTTGTCATAAAAGAAAATTGTAATTTGTGCCTTTGAGGGCCTTATGTATCCATTTTCCATATGAATAAAGAGTTCTTATTCTATGCAAACAAACTTTATATATTCTGAATATCTATTCTTTTATGATAAGTAGTTCTAAACGAGTCAATAAATTCATCGTGTTTAATGCCCTTAGAATTTCTCTATCTCGTTTAGTATTTATAAATCATTCGCTTCAACTCCTCAGACTTGTGTTATCGAAATAATAGATCGTGTTATGCAGCCCTTCGAATACCCTCGATAAAATCCTTAAAGTATTATGTAGCTTTCCCTCTTTTAGATTGGCGCATTGCCTCTTTATTTTTAAATCGTTACATGCTTTCCTCTAACCCTATCCCAATCAACAAAGAAGAGCCAACTTCTTTAAAATCTGGAGGTCACCTTAGGGCGGATGTCTTACCAACCTAAGGTTTCCTACGACTCTAATGGTTCATCTACAAGGATCATCGCCAACAGATATCATTATGTTGTAACTATTGAATAACTGATCAACAAGTGTTGTATTGTTGGGTTTTGAAAGAAATTTAGCAAGTACTTAATTAATAAAATAAAGTGTATTTTCTTTGGGTTTTTTAACTTTTAGAAGTTTTCCAAAGTAGATTGGTGTTATGTGTGATAAAATTTATGATATGTTAAATTCCTAATATTTTATGGTAAATTATTTCATAATGACCTAGAATCAATTCTTCCTAAATTTAGTTGATTTTTATGACATGGTATCAGAGTATAGATATTTCCAAGTTATTGTGGAGGTTTCAGAATTAAAAAAACAAAATATTCTTGTGCACAACTCTATGCAAAATTGTAAGACTTGTTCATCTACAAGTGGGCCCCACTACAATTTTGTGAGAAATATAATTGAAAAAAATATTTTAGAGAATTCTATAAACTTTAGAGGATTTAATATTTTTAAATATATGTAAAATTATTTTAAAATCTATTACTTTGAAGAGTGGAAACTTTACAATTACTTTTATTTCTACAAATTATCTTAGTTAATAAATAAAATAAAAAATAATTTTGTTTACAATCCTCATCTGTAGGTCCCTCACTCCTTAGCAGTGATAAAAGAAACAATACATTTGAAGAATAATATGGAAATATTTCAACAAATTAAGAAAAATATACAGAACCTACTGAGGTCTTATTTGAGCTCATCCCTAGTTCTTAGCTCACTTGGATCAATTAGCTCTGCTTGTATTTGATCTACTATGCTTGGCATCATTATACAAGCCCTTTCATGATTTATTAATCCTAACTCTACCAAGACTCAATCTTAACCTTGTTATAATTCTCATGAAGGTATCCCCTAAGTATTGCCTTTGTTCACAATAAAATCTAGCATTAAAAGTGGTATTATGATCTCTTATTACAAACTCGGATCTAGGAAATCTTAGTTCTTAGTAAAATCACCTCAATATAGAATCACCAACCCTCTAAATATCTACATATCACTCAAGAAAATAGATCACTATAGAGAGTTCAATATAAATTATTTCATTCCTTTGTGGGAGTGGAAATTGACTCACCTAAAAATATCACAGTGGAGAGTATCTCTTGTTAGTTGTAGCACATTAAGCAACGACCTAGCTTCATTTAAAAACTAAAGTGTTGAGGCACCATAGCAAAATTCAATTTCTATCTTCCCTAAAAAGTATCAGGAACCCTAATCTTATCCATCTCAAGATGTGGAATAATAGTGTTATCTACCTCAAATACAAATCATTGAAAAAGAAGTAGTTTCTATATTCTGTAAGTAGTAAGCACTTTACATTTTTAAATTTAAATATAAACTTTGTTCCTATATTAATCAGTGAGCCAAGTGGCTTGACTGATAGGTCATTAGATCTTAAGTCTATAATTAGACAAGAGGTCGGTGGTTCTAATTTCTTAAAACTTAAAATAGTTATATTTTTCTTGTAATTTTACAAGAAATTTCTTTGAATTAAGAGTATGGCGGTTCAAAAATCTATAACCCTCTTCTCATGAAAAAAAATCAATGTATTGTCATTAACTTTTGAAAAATACTTCAACGATAAATTTTTAATAATATATAAACATTTATTTTAATTTTTTGAAATAAATTATTCTTTAAGGTTTCATATTTACAAAAAATGATCATAAAATAGAAAAACGTGCATCCCTTAACTTAGTTTATATATATATATATATATATATATATATATATATATATAGTAACCTAGTAATTTGCTTTGTATCAGAGGAAAAATAATGTGGTCCCCAAAAATGTATTTTAAGTCCCAAATAAATTATTTTAACCCCTAAATGTTTTTTAGGTCCTGAATTGTTTTTTGTAAGTTTTGAAATAATAATTATAAATACTACATTTTTTGAAACGTTATTTAAAACTAGATTAAAAAAATGTAATTTAATATATCAATATATTTTTGAAAATTATATAAAATTTGAAAATGGCTTCATTAAGAAATTTTAATACGGATTGAATTACAATATTTGGAAAATTAGACTTAAATTTTAGTTTATGAACTGAAAACTTCAGGATCTTGTCAATGGGATAGAACAACAACTTCTACATAGGCATCTTTCTATTGTTAACCTAAATGAATTGTAATAAAAATCTAAAGAGGCCATGTGCATCATCTTAAGAAGCACTAAGGATGCATTTTTTCTCTATATTGACATCAAAAATCTCCTAGTGAAGCATGTAAATAATCAGAATCCATGCATGAAGGCACTAGAATCTCTACAATCATGAAAATAATATGTGAACTTATGACAACATCTATAAAAGGATGTGATAAAGTGTAAACTATCTTGCAAAATTCAAAACCGTTAAATTTGAGTTGGATGGTTGAAAAACTGACATAATCTAGGATAAACTTCTCTGTTTCATAATTTAGATGATAATTCATGAAAAAATCGCTATTTAATTTTTATTCTAAACTCCAAATATCAAAATGAACATGATATTCCTAAATTACACACTTTATTGTGCCTTCTCATCTAGTAAAAATATGTTTTGAATAATTTTGATTCGAAATAGACCACCACTCAATCTCTTTATCTCATAATCAAAAGAATTATGCTCCATGAAACAATAGAAATTAAAATCCTAAATTCAAATGAAATGTTTATACCTCTAAAAAATACCACAGTAAAAAATGGTGAAGAAGAACCTAAAAAACACTTATAAAGTCCATTTTGATGGTAATTTCTCTAAATGTGGAAAATTTGGACACAAAAATGAAGACTATTGTAAGAATAATAAAATTTCAATATTTTTTTAAAATTATAATTATAAAGGTAGAAATTTAAATAAATAAAAAAGAATCAAAATCACAATTATTAATTCAAATCAGAATAATGTTTCAAATAAAACCATTATAATTTATATGTCTCTTTATACATCTTAAAACATTAAATGAATTCTAGATAGTGGCACCTCGAGACATATGACTTACATGTGTGATATCCTTAAGGAACATTGTCAAAGAATATCATAGTCAAGTCAATCTAGGTGATAAATTTGTTCTAAATTCTAAAATTCAAGATAAGGCTAAGCTATTTAATGATATCATTAGTAATGTTCTTCTTGTCCCTAAATTAAAATATAACCTATTGTTTTGCTCTCAATTAACTCAAGATAACTTTAATATTACCTTACTTAAAGATAATTTTTTATAAAATGTCAATCTAACTTTTTTTTTAATTGATGGAGGCAGTCAAATTAATGGCCTTTATATCTATAATGGTTTTACATATGAAACTTTTCCTTCCTCTCATATTCAAAATATGTATTCCAAAAATTATATCCCATCATGAAACTTATGAAGGATACTTTTCACAGTAAGAAGAACATTCAACCTTTTCACAAACATCATTATGTGAAATCCTCTCATACTTTAGTTTAGTTCACAGTGATGTTAGAAAACTAATCATTGTTTCCTCACTTAGTGGTGCTCTATATGTTGTAAATTTCATTTATTATCACACTAGAATGACATGGACCTATTATATTAAGAAAAAATTGATGTTTTAGATACATTTAAATATTTGAAATCTCTACATGAAAAATATTCTAATATGAAAACCAAGAGATTAAAAATGCGTAATGGAGGTGAAAATATAACTAAAATGTTTACCATTCCCTATTCTTCACAAAAAATGGAATGTAGAAAGTAGACACATGGATATTCTAGAAAAATTTAAGACTATGATTCCCTCTCCATTTTTTTTGAATCCATAACAGTTTTAGATACTCAAATTTGGTAATTTACACTTTGGAAACCCTTGATTTTTTGGCATATTTTTCGTTGTTATATGTGTTGTCATTGATGTCAAGTTACATTGATGGAAAAAGGAGTCAATTGGTAAAGTGAGCATGTGAAGAAGATGAAGGTTGATTGGTTGTGTCATCTCACAAAAGCTTCAAGATGTTAAAGGATAAGTTATAAGGGACTTAGTCAATATTTTTCAAGCCGCAGACATGGGGAGATAGCCATCGAAGCTTAGGCATAGCCACCAAAGTCTGTAGGAAGCCATGAACCACTAGAAGAAACCACATAAGGTAAATGAGTTATGCGCATAAAGGAGTGAAGCTGCGAAGTGAAATGGAGCCAAATGACAAGATACAAAGTGAAAATGGTAAGGATGTGAAGCTAAAGATAATTCCGTGAAGGTAAAGGAAAAACCACAAGGTAAGGAAGCTGAAGGCAAAACCATAGATAAAGGGAAAAGCCGCGATGAACTAGAAAATCTGCCCAGGACAGAAAATAGTCGTGGAAAATTATAAAATATGTAATAAAAAAAGATAGAGTGGCGGGTATGGAAAAAAGCAGCAGAAAGGAAAAATACAAGGAGAAAATATGTGGAAAACTGAAAAATCCACCAAATAAGGAGAAATTCCGCAAAACAAAGAAAAGTTCCGCAATACAAAGAAGAAATCTAGAGGAGTTAAAGCAATCTACGAAATGATAGAATATGGACTAAACAAGGGTCGAAGGAAATCAAATTAACTCAAATTTGAACAAGAGAGAGTTGGTTTTCCCAAATCGATTGTGATTTGATTGTTAAATGATTGCGGCTAGATGCACGAGTTTAACTTCACAAAGAACAAAGAAATATATTGTTCCAAGTGTCAACATTTAATGCTTATTGAATTTATGTAAATGCAGTTACATTCTTCATGAAGCCCATGTTTCAAGGAGAAATAAAAAATGAGGAAAGAAAATGGATTACTCATCTCTGTCACGTTGCAAATTGTAAAATGATGGAAAATATATTTTTAGAAAATGACGAATAAATAGCTTCTGGTGGTACATTTGAAAACTGTGTAATCAATCCGAACTTAAAAGAAACAAATTCTGGTACCAATTGTATTCATTCAATGGGCCATATTTTTAGGCGACCAAGCACGAAGCTACATGACACACAACTCAAAGTGAAGGAATGGACTGATTGTGAATAAAGTTCGAACGTGGAACTATTATGTGTTGTTGCTTAAGGAAGAGAAGGAACCTATCGAGCTAAAGAAGAGCAACACAAGAATAAATATGATGAAATCTAGTAGAACAAGAGATGCAGATTAAAAGAGAGAGAGGAAAATGGAGAACATATTGATGAAACATTGATCTATCAAATGAGAAAAACATCAAGAGAAGAAGATTGATTGAGTAAGTAGGATGGAATCAGATGAGAAAAAGAGAGTGAAAATAAGAGCACAGAGAAAGCCAGGAAAATGATCATAATTCATTGAATTAGCAATTATTGTAACTACATTATCAAAATGTATATAAAATAAGTCTAAGTTGTAGCTTAGCACATTTAGGGAGTTGTTTATTCCTTGTATATGGGGTGTCTAAAAAATAAATATCTTGTGATGCATAATATTCACTTGAGTCCTTTGTTGTGTGTAATATCATCAGAGGTGTAGAGGTTGGTGATCCTTGTGGGGTTGGTACCTCACTAAAAAAATATTGTAAGATATGTTATATTCTTACGAGTCCTTGCTTTGTGTAACATAAGTAACTATTTTGGTGTGTTTTCTACCAAAAGGGTTTCCCATGGTAATTTTTGTGTTCTATGTTATTGTGCAAGACATTTGGGTGATTAACTACTCATAGTTTAAAGCCACACATTACTAAAGGGTTTAAAATTGGCATTAAGTAAAAAGATTTAATTTAGATTGATTCACCTCACCTCTCAGTTCTTGTGATCTTTAACAATTGGTATCAGAGTGACATCCTTACTGTAGAATCTTAACATCTTCAAGGAAATCCTCCTATCACAAACATGACAACAAATCAGGAACAAGGTGGTTTGTCACTGTCAAGATCACCTCTCTTCACTGGTACAAATTATGCATTCTGGAGAATAAGGATGAAAACATATTTGATGTCACTTGGTTTGGATATTGAGAATGCGTTGAACTCAGATAAAATCCTCTAGCCACACCAATTAATAATTCCATGGATAAGGCAGAATATGAATGTAACTCGAGATCTATGAATGGCATTCTATGCAGCCTGACTAAGACAATGTTTGTAAAAGTTATGCACTACACAACCACAAAGGAGACATGGATAAAACCGCATAGTATCTACAAAGGAGATTAAAAGGTCAAGCTAGCTAAAATAAAAACCTATAGAGCTCAGTTTGAGAATCTCAAAAATGAAGGATGATGAGAGCATAACAACCTATATGCTAAGAAAAAATGAATTCATAAATATGATCATAGGCTTGGGAAAAAAACTCAAACAATTTGTTATTGTCCAAAAGGTTATGAGATACCAGACCTATGAATATGATGAAAAGTTTTCAGCCATAGAGGAAGCCAAGGACATGAAGAATATCATAATGGATAAATTTCAGATTACTCTGTCAGCATACAAAATGAGGACTATTGGATCCAAATACACCAAGAACGATGTAGCATTCAAGGTTAAGAAATAAACTCAGTTTGTTTAAGAAGAGGAAGAATAATTAGCTTTAGGAGATGATTTGGATGATGAATATATTGAATCCATGTTCGTGAGAAGATTAAAAAGAGGCTTAGGTAAATATAAAGGAAAACTACCATTTAAATGTTTTTCTTGTGGACAAGTATGTCACTTTGCTAGTAGGTGTCCGAACAAGAAAAAAGACAATCAGTCTAAACATGAAGAGGAAAGACATAAATATTGAAAAAGAGAAACTCAATATAAGAACAAAACTGAAAAAAAGAAGTTCTTTAAGAACAAAAGAAGCTTCTTTTCAAAGGAAGAATCAAGCGGACTCTGAATTTAGAAATCTTGTATCTCTGAAAATGAAAATGATCAAAGAAAAATCATAATGTTTGTTCATAGCCATGGATACAAATGAACAAAGTAGCTCTAAAGGGAAGAACACATTGTTGATTTTTAAGACTCCGATGAAGAAGAAGATGAAGTGAATCTCGAAGTAGAGTTTAGTATGTGCTCTTGAAGAACTAAAACTTTGCAGGAAAATAATAATCAGAAATATGAGATGCACATTAAAGGATTATAAAGAAAAAAATCCACATATTTAAAGGATGAAAATATCAAAGATAAGAAGAAGAGGCTAAATGAGATCTTAAGGAAATTGGAAACACAAATGGAAAAGATTTCAAACTCCTACAAATCAAAGGAGGATGAGAATGCACAAAAGCTGAAATCATAATTGAGAGAAACTCAAAGTTGATATGAGATAAAAATGAGAATCAAGATGAAGGCATATGAAAAGATTGAAAAATGTCTCAAGTGTATTAACTGATATACTGAGTACACTCAACATGTGATGCGAACTGATAAATAATGGAATTGGTTTCAAAAGATAAAACAAGAAAAAGGAGACAACAAATAATGAAGGAAAAAAGTTTGTGGCAACACCAAGTACCTCCTCCACTGCAGATTAAGGATTCAACGTATCCGTGAGAAGAAGAACTACTGCACCTAGGATCACCTATGTTATGAGGTACACTCACTCTTTCTATGGCTTACTGTCTATTGTTATAATTAGTTTGGACATAAGGCCTGCTAAGTGTAGAAAATTATCTAGAGGCTATAGGAGAAACGTTGGCCCATCTTACACTAGTATTGAGCTATAATGATGTCGATCATCATTATCAGAAGAAGATTCATGTGGTTTTAACAAGAACATACAAGAGCTTCACTAAGCAAAATAAGTTGGATATATGTTGCAAAGAAATATGAGATCAAGAGAAAAGAGTCATTTTGCTCAATAGTGTAGACTACATATTATGTACAAAATGAAGATAAAATCTGGTACAAGTTGGACAACACATGCTCAAGCCATATGATAAGGTGATAAAAGTAATTTCATTAATGTATCCAAAAATGCATCAGGTGCTGTGAGATTTGGTGATTACAAATCAACAAATATAGTTGGAAAAGGAACATTGAGTTTAGACAATAGAAATACTATCACTAAAAATGTTTTATATATCGAAGGTCTTAAACATAATCTGCTCAAGTGTGATTCAAATGTGGAAGATGAGGATATAATGTGATATTTCATAATAAATGATGTGATATTGTAAACTGTAAAATAGGGAAGAAAACCCGTAAAGGATAAGTAGACCAAGAAGAATATGTATGTTCTAAATGAAATAAACAAAGACAAATGATTTATTAGTAAGATTGACTGACAACTAGCTGTGGCATATGAATATTGGGGCATATGAGTATTTGAAAATCTAATAAAATTAAGTGCAAAAGGTTGTGTCAAAAATATGCCAAAGATTGTAAAACCCATGGATACACTATGTAAGGCATTGTTTGCATGGAAAAAGAATCAAGGAGATCGTTCAAATCAAAGGAGTATTCTACAACTAGACCACTGGAGTTTGATCCATACAGACCTTTGCGGACACGCCGTAAAACTGAATTTATAAATGGTGAGGTCATATTTTATGATTCTAATAGATGATTACATTAGAATGACATCGCTAGCATGTGTTGAAGAATGAAAGTTAGAAGCCCTAGATAGATTCAAGAAATTCAAGGCACTACGTGGAGAATGAGAAGAAAAATAAGATCAAAATTCCTAAGAATCAGACAGAGGTGGAGAATTCTAGTCAAGTGAGTTTGATGAATGTTGTGAATAGACATGGTATTAGAAGACAACTCTCAACCACCATAGGACACCTCAAAAAAATGGGGTTTTTTGAGAGGAAAAACAGAAATTATACAGGAGATGGCAAGAACAATGCTAAATGAATCCAAACTCTCATACAGGTATTGGAGTGAAGTGGTTCTGCACCGTGATCTTATCTTCTGAATAGATCTCAACTAAGAATAAACAAGTAATAAAACTCC
The DNA here is from genome assembly GCA_019776745.2 of Taxus chinensis. Classification (NCBI taxonomy): domain Eukaryota; kingdom Viridiplantae; phylum Streptophyta; class Pinopsida; order Cupressales; family Taxaceae; genus Taxus; species Taxus chinensis. Next base: position 776,671,414 of record CM034147.1, on the reverse strand, counting down.
CTATGAACTATGGAAAAAGAGAAAAAAAAATCTAAAGAACATGTAAGATTCTTTAGTATTAAATGATATATCAAAAGAGAAGAAGACAACTTGGGAAAATTTGACTCAAGATGCGATGAAGGGATATTCCTTGGTTACTCAGTACGATCAGTGTGACTTACATATGTTACAATACGCGGTTGCAAAATATTATTGAAATCAAAAATGTGAAGGTGGATGAAACACAGTACACCAAAGTCATAACTTAGTCACATAAACAATCATAAATAACAATAAAATGATGATGAAATGGAAATTTGAAGAAGTAAATGAAGAGGAAGAAAGTCCAAACATCTAAGGCACCCTCTAGGAAAATCAAAAAGGACCACCCCTAAAAATTAAATCATTGGAAACAAATATGGTAGTATTCTCATAAGAATAAGGCTAAGAAGAATACAAGGAACAATGAAGATACAACACTCATGACAATGATAGAACACAATAATGTTACAAAAGAAAACAAGGATCAACATTGGGTAGATATCAAGAATGAAGAAATTGATCAGATTGAAAAGAATGAGACATGAGAAGTGCGTACCCCAGACCACATAATAAGAAATATGATTTGAACCAAATGGGTATTCAAAAACAAATTGAATGAGAAAAGAGAAGTGGACAATAAATAAGGTAAGGATATCTATTTTACAAAGGGATACACACAACTGGAAGGAATAGACTTTGAATGAGAAAGTTTTCACTCAGTGGAAAGATTGTTAATCCAATAAGGTTCACCCCCCAGGGTAATTTTGATAACATACATTAGAATATTCAAAGTATTCCAAGCAAATTGATGTGAAATCAGAGCTTCCTAAACATCATGTTTATGGGGTTCCCTTAGATTTTTTCTAACTCCCCTGGATTCCAAAGACGGAAAGAGCAAGCTCTGAGAAAATGTGAAAAGTTGCAGAAAGGCAAGTAGATTGTATCCAGGAAAAATCGTGAAAATTGGCTAAGTCCTGCTCAAGGTCGCCTTTGGGACAATTGGAACGAATGTACACGGAAGGCGTGGATCAGCCTGAAAAGCCTCCAGGCAGCCCAAATAGTAGGGACGTTTTGGGACAGAAAGACGTGGATCGACCGAAAAGCCTCCAGGCGGCCCGCTAAGCATTTGGGACAATCGGGCTAGAAGTATGCGGCGGGCGCGAGAAGCCGATCTGGCCGAAGGAGGAAAGAAAATCAACTAACTACTCGGGACATATCGGGATTAAAAGGCGCGAACTGGCCGAACCGGGTGAAAAGAGTCAAGGCAGCCCGAAACAGATCTGGGACGCGCGGGCCAAAAAGGCGCGAACCGGCCGAACTGGGCGAAATAGGAACAAACAGTCCGAAAGCAAATGGGACATCTGGGCCGCAAGGGCGCGAACCATCCGGTTCGGCTGAAATAGGGAACTTCAGCACTGGGCCAAATGGGACAAAGGGACGCGTGGGACGCGGATCGCCAAAAAAGCCGAGAGCCAATCAGATTGCGCCACGTGTCATCGGTAAATAAGGGACAGGGAAGCCCATTTCGGGTGGATCGGAGGTTTCTGTCCTAAACAGCACTGGGACATCTCGGGACAAAAAGACGCGAAGGGCATGAAAGAGCCGGCAGGCCCGCAAACCAATCAAATCATGACACGTGTCACAAGGGAAAAGGTCAAAAAGTCAAAGGGTGATTTTTGAAGGGTTAGCCTGAACCAATGGGATAGTGCCACATGTCCCAGCTAGGGCCCACAAGGAAATTTCAAAGGAAAGCCCGTGGAAAGGTGGAGGAGAGAGAATTATTCAGCGAATCAGAGCCTACACATGTCGTCCAGGTGGCGAAGCGCGGGAAAATATTTCAAAATCCGTTTTGGTCTGTTCCGTGCCCTAAATCTTCAGATCGTCATATCTTTTGATCCAGAGCTCAGATTTGCACGTTCTTTATATCAACAGAAATCTTGTGAGATGCTCTACATGATTTCGGGGTTAATCTCAAATTTTGGTGTAGTCTGGAGAGAGAAAGTTTAGAAACATCTCTGGTGCGTAGTAATGGGCCAGAAGCGACGTTTCAACAACCTGTTTTAATGCTAACGGGTCGCATTATTCTTCAGCACGGCCAGAAGTGACATTTCAGTGGCCAAATTAATACAAATGGGTCACATTCTCCTCCAAATCAGTCAAAGATGCAGGGTATGGGTTGGTAAGGTATCCCATGCCGTTTTAATGCATTGGCATTCAATGAGGAATGGGCTTGCACGTTTTCCTACGTTTTCTATCCCCTGGGCTTGACCCATGCAATGTAAAAAAGACAGATTTGGCTTAGAAATAACAAGTTGTTCATCTTTTCTACTCTGCCCTCCCTTCTTTTCTTCTCTAGGGTTGAAAATGGAGTTCAAACCTCCCCCTGCTCTGTAATGGCATTTTTTGCCTTTTACTAATGGAATGATGTTCTGTGCAAACTTCTAGAGCAATGGAAACGTGTTTTGTGATGCATCTGTCCATCCTTGCTCATCTTTTGTTTGTTCTCTTCTTGCCTCTCTTCATTTCAGGTATCTGTGCATGTTTGAATGTTCATTGCAGGTTTGGAGCTGTGTTCATGGAGTTTTGGGACATTTTCTGTGTGAAATCTATCCTTGGGGCCTGTGATGCATCTGTCCATCCTTCCCATTGCTCACCTCTCTTTGTCCCATGGCAGTTTTGATAGATGTCCAACTTTCTCCTTCTCTGGTGTATCACCGTTTTAGTGTAGGCTTTTTTGTTTGTCCCTTCTCTCTCTCTCTGTCTCCTTGGCAATGGTTAGATTAGGATTAGATTAGCTTGCCTGCACTGGAATAGCTTGTGGCAGGTAGTTTAGGAGCAGGAACCAGCCTTCTCTAGAGATTCCTCTCTCAGTTTCACAAGTCCCACGCTTGGAGAGGAGGTTTCCATGTTGTGCAATCACACTGGATGCCTGAGTGATCAACCTAGAAGCCTGATCTGCATCCAGGGGGTGCTGTGATTTTTGTACTAATAGTGATAATGGAAGCAATAAGATTGTTCCTAGCTTATGCAACATACAAAAAATATTAGAGTATTCCAAATGGACATAAAGTCAAACTTTCTGAATGGTTTTTGAATGAAGAGGTATACATTGATCAACCTGATGGGTGTTTTCACTAATAGAAGATCAAAAATATGTGTGTAGGTTGAAAAAAGCCTTGTATGTATTAAAACAATCTCCCAGAGCTTGGTACAGTAGATTGGATTCATACCTCATTGAGTAAGGATTCAAAAAAGACATTGCAGACAACAATATCTACATCAAGGAAGAAGGAAAACATATGATAATTGTTATAGCCTATATAGATGAGACATTATTCAATGGAGATCATGATAAGATGACATATGAGTTTTCAAACTTGATGAAATAAGAGTTTGAGATGTCAATAATTGGAGATCTGTCATTCTTTTTGGGACTGAAAATCATTTAATCAGATCAAGGTATTTTCATTTCTCAAATCAAGTACATCAAAGAAATTCTTAAAAGGTTTAGAATGGAAGAATGTAGACCTATTGGGACACCAATGGAAGTAGGGTTCAAGCTGAGAAGAGATGATGACTCACCAAAGGTAGGAAAAAACTTGTATATATCCATGAGAGGAAGTATACTCTATTCCACCACATCAAGACTAGAGCATTATGTGGGTGGTAGGCCTTATTGGAATATTTCACGAAGATTCCAAGGGGAAACACATCTCAAGGAGGTTAAGATAATTCTGAGAGTATCTCATGGGTACAATTGAATATGGATCATGGTACCCCAAAAGTAATGACTATTAACATCAAAGCATATACAGATGTTGATTGGGTAGGAAGTGTTGATGACAAGAAGAGTACATAGTGGAATATCATTCTTTGTTGTAAATTGTTTGGTATCTTGGCTGAGTAAGAAACAATCAACATTGACTCTCTAAACATGTGAAGTAGAATATATATCTTGTCATGATGTGTTGCACTCAATTTTTGTGGATGAAGCAGACATTGGAGAAGGTTACAAGGTAAAATCATGAAAATCTAATTCCTTTATTGTGTGATATCACAAGTGCAATAAGTGTCTCTAAGAACCCCATTGTTCCACTCAAATACCAAGCATATACCTATAAGATATCATTTCTTAAGGGAACATGTGAATAATAGGAAGATCAAGTCTAGAATATGTGATTACTAAAGAGGAAGTTTTAGGCATAATGACCAAGCCACTGCCGAAAGTAACAATTTGAGCACTTAAGGAATGAATTTGGGGGTCATTCCTGATCCCACCAACAACTAGTAGGGTGTGTAGATAAGACAAAATAGCATTCTCAGGAAATATCAGCTCCTGACAGCAGTGACAAAAGTAAAGGGGAAGATAATCTATCATCTCAAATTTATCAAAGTATGCATCAACTCAGGGGGAGCATTACCTCGCAGCACACATTAGAACAAATAGATAAGAAACACAAGCCTAAGGTGGAGCTTCTCAAGGTAAGAACATAATTTAGATTAAGCTTACCTGCATATTTAGCAGTATGTAACCCATTCAGACCCTTTGTCATTGTTGTCAAAGGAGAGAAAAGATGAAGACAAAAACCAACTACTCACATCGTTTTCAAAAGGGGAGAATAACTAAGGTTAGAAACCAGAAACCAGTCAAAGGGGGAAACCAGTTAAGTAACAACCAAAAGGAAGAAGACATGGTGTTACTAGAAACTAGGTATGGAAAACATTTTACCATCAAAAGTTTGTAAGGTTTCTGATGTGGGTATAAGTTCTTAAGGTATTGTCCATCAATGAAAAAGGGGGATATTGTTGCATCTTTGTCATATTTATCATATGTGTTTTCATTAGATTTCAAGATGAATGAGTTGATATAATGTTGCATTGATGGAAAAAGGAGTGAATTAGTAAAGTGAGAAAGCTAAAGAACATGTAGGTTTATTAGTAGTGTCAGCTCACAGAAGGATTTAGGATGATCAAGGATAAGTTCTAAGGGAATTAGTTAGCTTTTTGGTAAGCCGTAGAGATGAGGTAATATCTGCCAAAGTCTAGAGATATCTATCGAAGACTTGGCAGTAGCCACCAAAGTTTGCAGAAAGCCACGAGAGCTCTAGAAGAAACCACAGAAGGTAAATTGAGTGTCCATGGATAAAGGAGATGAAGTTTTAAAAGTAAAATGGAGCCAAAGGAAAAGCTAAAAAATGAAAATGTCAAGGCTATGAAGCTAAAGATAATTTCATGAAGGTAAAGGAAAAACCACAAAGGTAAGGAAGATGAAGGAAAAATCACAGATAAAGGGAAAATCTACGATGAACTACAAAAGCCGCCCATGATAGAAAATAGCTATGAAAAACTAAAAAATCTGCAAGAAAAAGAGATAAAGTGGCGGACATGGACAAAATCCACAGAAATGCTGCAGATAAGGATAAAAGCCACAAATAACTAAAAAATCCATTGAACAAGGAGAAATGTCATGAAACAAATAATAGTTCCACGATATAAAGAATAAATCTAGAGGAGTTAAATAAATCCATGAAATTATAGAATATGGATTGAACAAGGGTCGAAGGTAGTCAAATTAATTCAAACTTGAATAAGTGAGAATTGGTTTTCCAAAATCAATGGTGATTTGATTTTCAAGTGATTGTAGCTAGATGCACGACTTAAAATTCATAAAGAACGAAGAAATATATTGTTCCAGCTACCAACATTTAATGCTTATTGACTTCATGTACATGTAGTTACATTATTTATGAGAGTCCTTGTTTCAAGGAAAAATAAAATAATAAGGGAAGAAAACGGGTCACTCATCTTTGTCATGTTGAAAATTGTAAAAAGATGGAAAATATATTTTTAGAAAATGAATAATAAATAGCTTCTGGTGGTACCTTTGAAAACTAAGTAATCAAGTTGGACTTAAAAGGAACAAATCCTGGTACTAGTTGTATTCATTTAATGGGTTGTATTTTTAGCCAACCAAGGAGGAAGGTGAATGAAACACAACTCGAAGTGAAGGTATGGTTTGATTGTGAATAAATTTCAAACTTGGAACTATTATGTGTTGTTGTTCAAGGAAGATAAGGGAGCTATCAAGCTAAAAAAGAGCAACACAAGAATGAATATGATTCAATCTAGCAGAACAAGAGATGTAGATGAAAAGAGAGGAAAGAGGAGAGAAAATCAATGAAACATTGATCTATCAGATGAGAAAAGAATCAAGAGCGGAAGATTGATTGAGAAAGTAGAATCAAATCATATCAGTAGAAGAGATTGAAAATAAGAGCATAGACAGATCCAGGAAAGTGATCATAATTCATATTATTAGCAGTTGTTGTAACTACATGATCAAAATGCATATAAACAAAGTATAAGTTGTAGCTTAGCACATTTAGGGAGTTGTAGCTTCCTTGTATGTGGGTTCTTGCAAAAGAAATCTATTGTGATGTGTAATATTCACTTGATTCCTTTGATGCATGTAATATCAGTATAGGTGTAGGGTTTGATGCCTCACTAAACAAATCTTGTAAGATGTGTTATATTCTTATGAGTCCTTTCTTTGTGTAATATAAGCAATAGTTTTTGTGGGTTTTTCCCAAAAGGGTTTCCCATGGTAATTTCTTTGTTCTTTTTTATTGTAAAAAACATTTAGTTGATTGACTTCTCTAGGTTTAAAGTCGCACATTACTAAAGGGTTTAAAATTGGCATTAAGTAAAAAGATTTAATTTACACCGATTCACCCCCCCTCTTAGTACTTGTGATCTCTAACAGATTTGACTATGCACTCTTGTTATTCTAAATTAAGATTCTCCATTCTTCCTTAACAAATTTTTATGTCCATTGTTTAGCTTATTTATTCTTTCACAGTAACATGTCAATACATCCTGAGAATATAATGTACAAAATCAATAGAGAACCATTACTCTATAATATCTAAAGTTCATTTGGTACATTTCCTACTCCCAAGTAGGAGCATACAATTTGGTTTGGAATTTATATCTGGTAATGAGCTAACTATATGGTCTTAGACCGACATGTTTTCCAACAAAATTTTCAAATTGAAATAGTTTTTTGGTTCTTATACTTCATTTATCCTTCCTTTCTTAGGTAAATCATCTACATAATCCTATATAGGCAAGTAAACACTACCTCATTTATTAATATGGAACTCCAAAGGCAATACACTAAAGCATTCACTTCATACACTTGAAAAAGGATTCCAAAGCTCTGTAAATATCACAATAGAAAATATGAATTCATTAAAGAATCACCCACATTAGGTATGAATATACAAAATAGGTCAAGGAAGCCACATCTCTCATCTCGACTTACTGAAACATCTTCTCTCCAATTATTTTAGTAAGATCTAAGTCAAAGAAAGAGTGGTCAAAACAATTGCCAAATCTGATTGATCTATCTAGGTATCACATGTTAGGTAGAGAATGATGTGTGGTTTGAGGCCTATTTGAAGTAGTGTCAACATCATGGTTTTCATTCTAAATGTATAACATGACAATTTTTTAAAAAAATCATTTCAACCAAGCCGAAAATTAACACCCTCCTCCCTCGGTTATTATAAACCCTTATTTCATCAAATATATCAACCGTGTCACCCTCATTTTGGATGAGAAGAACATGTTGACTTGTTTTTTTAAATTTTTTCATGTTCATAAAATTATACCTAGTTTTATTCATGAATTTTCTGAGATCCAAGGTGGAGTAGTTGTTCTCGGAGGCATAAAAAGTGTTATTTTAGCCATTTAAAAAAAATAACACCCTCTGAAGGATGATTGAAAAGGATAAAACCTTTTGGGAGTTGTGTAGATTAATATAGAAGAGATACATGGAAATTTCAAATAATTATGTGGAGCCATATGGTGTTGGGAATCACTTAATAAAATAATATCAATGCGGGTGCATGGAATGATAGCTTCAACAGAGAAAGTTGACTTTTTATGAATATTTTGGAGTTATGAGAGGATTTGGAATCTTAAAGAATAGAAAATTTAAATCTATTGTAATTATTCACATGGTAGAAACATCATTGTTGGTCCATTTCTTCAAAATCTTCCATGATAATTTGTGTCATTGCAGTTGCCCTTATGTGAAAAATAGTGACTAGGCCTAAAAATAAATTTTCAAAAAGAATGAGATATTGAAAATTGTCTTTATAGTATCATCATATGTTTTGGATTCAAAATAATATAATTTTTATCCTCCTAACTCAATTTCTTGCTCACGTGGCTGAAAAATCAATTCCGGTGTTTTAAATTGAAGTTGACGAGATGACATCAACAAGGTTTACAAACTTAAGCACACTTTTCACCCTCATCTATCCATTTTCCCTAGTCCCATATTGAAATGGGTTAGTGGGCATACAAAATTTTACCCCCTTATCAAGAAAACAATATATAACACTTAAAACTTACAACTTATTCCATAGGTCACTCCACAAGCCAAAATCATGATCCCATGTACCATTGGCACAATTTTCATCCTTGTTTATCCCTTATCCCTTGTCCCATGGTGCAAGGGAGAAAATGGACACCAAAGTGCGTACCCCTTTATTTTATGTGTTTTTTCACTTAAACACTTGTAACTTTCTGTGAGGAAGGCTCAAACTTGGTCTTAGTTCACCATGTCCCCTCCTCATGTGCACAAGCCCCGATGACACATTTTTTAGCATCAGTTGTTAGGATGTCCCATTATCCCAGCAAATCAGTGAAAAAAAAGGACACAAAATTTCACTCGACATCCTCAATTATCACATGGTCACATGTAGAACCAAGTTGCATCTCCTGGAGACGGTGATTTTATCTCCTTCCATTTCATTCTCAAATCACCACACTATACCACTTGTCAAAATAATGTGCAAATTGCACTTTGATGCCCCTTCTTTCCCCTTTCTTCATTTGTCCCCCTTATTATAGGATGAAAATTCACCTCCAACCATCGATTGACCTTGGTTGAACCTATTTGCATTAAGCATGAGGTAAAGTGCTTGAAAGAGAGACAAATGGTTAAATAACACACTTGGCCATTTTTATGTATGTAAAATCTTCCATGATAAATATGTGTCACTATAGCAACCCCTTTGTGCCAAAAGAGTGAATATGCATAAATAATAAAATTGTAAGTAGAATTAGATCTTGTAAATGGTTTAAATGGTGTCCTTAGGTGTTTTGGAGTAAAAATCATAAATGGTTTGGTCTTCAAACTCCATGTATTTCTACTGGGGTGTACAAAGAAATTTCAATGTTGTAAATTCAAGTTGATAGGATGACATCAAAAAAGTTTTATAAGATTGACAAAAATCTTCACCCTTAGTTATCCCTTTTCTTTTGTCTCATGTTGTATGGGGATAGTAAGGACAAAAACATGTGTCCTTTACCAAGAAAACAAGTTACATAAGTCAAGACTTGCAAATTTATCCCTAAGTCACCTCACCAACCAAAATCATGATGCCAGGTACCCTTGACATATTTTTCATCCATTTTATCCCTTGTACCTTATCCCATGGTGCAAGGGGACAACAGGGACACTAAATTACACCCCCATGTCTTGTGTGATTTCATCACTTAAACACTTGCAACTTGTTGCTAGTAAGGCTCAAACCTGGTCTTAGTTCACCATATCCCCTCTTCATGTGCATAGGTCACCATGGAACATTTTTAGCAACATTTTTCCATGTTACATTTTCATAAAAACCAATGGGATATAAATGACACTAAATTTTTCTCTCGCTCCTTATTTAGCCCCTAATCACATGCAGAACCAAGTTATAGCTAAATGAGACCCTAATTTCATCTCCTTCCATCTCATTATGAGATCACCACACTATGAAACTTGTCAAAATCCTATGAAAATCACACTTTGGTTCCCCTACTATCCCCTTACTTCATTTTTCACCTATTTTATAGGGTATAACTCGACCTCCAACCCCTGGTTGACCCTGGTTAAGCCTATTTAGGTTAAACATGAGTTAAAGTGCTTGTGAGAGAGAAAAATCATTAAATAAAACACAAACATTTTTATACATTTAAAATTTGAATTTTTCACTTCTAAACTCATCTCCATGTTGTTATTCCACTAAAAAATTTCCCATGTGTCTTCATTCCTAAAATGAAAATTTTGTCATATCTCTAAAACCCCTCGTCTAATTTCCATAAGATTTTAATGACAACCTCTTCTCGAAACACCTTTATGGTGATCTAAACCTTACATTCATTGGTGGTATATATAATTTTTAATATGTTGACAAAAATTTCAGCCATTTCAATTTACTTTTTATATCTATAGAGCTTTGGCGACTGAAAACCTCTAAAAATTGGAACAAAGGATCTTGAGAAAAAAATCGTACTTCTGAGACTAGTTTTGTTCCATTCTGACAAGCAGAGGTCCACCTTATAAAAATAGTAATTGTGACAGGTTTGCTCAATCTAAAAATAATAAGTTTCAAAAATAGAAAATTTTCAGTGTCACTGTCACTCCTTATAAATCAAAAACACTAAAAAGTTACAATTTTGGAAACTTACTAAAAATAGACATCCTAAAATATGAATTTCTAAAAAAACAAAGTGTTGGGAATATGGTCGAAATCTCGACACTCATTCATCTCCAATTCATGTCACTAGAAGTTTTTTCACCACAATGTTCTAATACTCAGGTTCAAAGCCAATTTTGACCTCAAACACTGAGTATCCTAATGTGGGTGACAATGGGGTGAAAAACACGAATATGGGAGACCAGAAAATAAGAATGTTGAGTGGAAACCATGTAGATGTAGAGAAGAAGAGTTTATCAGGTGGTATTTTTAGATTTGGTAGGGTCATCTTTTTAATTTTTAACAATTGTGTTGTGGCTCAAGCAAGAAAGGAATTCCTCATAGATCCCCAAAATTTAATCTCAAGGTGAATTGTATAAGGCATGTTGGGATGCAAGAGAATAGATGGTTCAATTTATCGTACTAATCCCAGAAGGTGACAAGAATTATTTGGTTATGTAGGTAGTCATATGAATTTCACATAGTACATTTCACACGGTGGTGTTCTATTACTTAATCGATGCTTTGGGGTATGTTCTCATTCTTCCAGAAAATGAGGTTATACTCATCATGTCTTGGTATAGTAAGGAGGTCAAATGAAATATTTTCATTCTTGGAGAATTCCCATAGTTTCCATTAGAAGAAGGATCCTTATGATCAAAATATTCCTCATCTCCATATCTTCACTTCTATCTTCTTATCTCTCTTCCTTCTCTCTTTACATTAGAATCCTTCCTTGAGAATGTACTTTTGGAAGTTTTTCATGTTATTCACTTAAGTGACCTTTTAATTTACATTGTAAGAGTTCCCTTTTCATAAATGAAAAAGGAATTAATTTCATTCGTAAAGGAGTATGAGAGGCCACAGGTGGTGGGAAGATTACAAGTCACCATGGGGGAGACGTAGATGCATCGTTGTAAATATATAAAATGGGGTGACTTCTCCATCTCAAAGGGTTAATAATTTTATTTCCTTCTACAAGAAATAATCTCTTTATTCTATTTTCTTATCTATGTTCTTATATTTCCTACTTTGAAATTTACAAGCATTCTAATCTTGAATAACCGAGAAGTATATTTGTATATTTGAGGAATAAATCAATTGAACTTTACGTCTTTGATTTTTTAATATTACTATTGCTTACATGATTTCATTCTTTCTATTGTATGTCTACCTACTCTGGTTAATGTTGGTGAATTTTGCAAGTACCTATTCACTACCTTAACTTCATTTTCCTATATTCTTATCTCCCCTTCACCTCTCTCCAATAAATTTCCTCCCTTGTATTTTATACAAGAAATTTTACATAGCTTTAGTTTAGTATTCCCGTGTGATCCCTGGCCTAATGTCCACCAAAATTTTTACTTTTTCTGCATTTAATAAATTATCTCCTCCCTTTTCCCAAGAAGAGGGACCTAGTCCTTTAGTGTTGGCGAAAATCATTAATTTTCCCTTACGAAAAAATATTTGTCTAACAGGTTTTTTCACCAACTATGGGGTAAATTTAGTTTTCCTATTCCTTATAATGAATAAAAAAAGTCATAAAAAAATTCACAATTTACAAAATTTAAACACATGAAATTCATTGCTTGAAAGTCCACTTATGATTTTTATAAGGAACCCTTTATACTCATTAAAAACTACTTTAAAACTAGATGATGGAATATACACAAGAGGAAACCAATCTAGGGGCACGCTAGTCTTTCATAATCCTCTATTCAAGCCATAAAAACAAGCAGACTTCATGATTTCTCTCATACAAATACCAAGTCAAGATCTTGATGCTAATCTTAATACATATACCATTTCACCACCACCACTAAACACTCTTCCTCTACAGATGGCTGCATTAGTACGTTGGGGATAAGACACCGATATGTTGACTTTAACTCCTCCACTTCATGAACTACCCAGAGGATCAAGAAATATATTTTCCTAAATTATTCGGAGATGGAAAACAACATCTAGGTGAGTATATTACAATGTTTATCATAACATTTTGCATTCTTGGAGTACAACATGGAGATGATGTTATTTGGCTATTCGTGGAGTCATTACAAAATACCATTGCAGAATGGTTCTAGTAATTTGCATCTCACTCAATAACTGATTGGGAATATATGAAAATTGTATTTGAAGAACAATTCAAGTAAATGGAAGATGATCATGCCATTCTTTCTCAATTGGATCAAAAATTAAAGAACCATAGGAGCCCATGAGATAATTTGTGGATAAATTTAACAAATTGATTAAAAATATTCTTATTAGTGCACATCCTACTATAGACAATAAAAAGAGGTTCTTCATAAATTCTTATCTTCCACAAGTTGGATTCATTTGAGAAGATCCCAACCAACTACCTTGGATACAGCTCAATACCATGTGGTGGAGGTAGAAGACAATCTTACCATTGATAGTAAGATAAAGTAAGGATCAAACCATGAGAAAGGTCAAAGTTCTAGTTTTGAGACTACTTATCCACTTTTGCAAAAATTGGCTAATGAGATGATTTCTATAAAAAAAAATTTCTCTCAAATTACTCTATGTAACCAGGATCCTAAGAATAATTTTCAACATCAAAATCAGATTGCTAGAGCAGCACATAGGCTTGGCTTGGAAGATCCACATGGTAATCTAACCTGTGAATCTTGAGAAGAATAATAAGAATCCATATAAGTTTAAGAAACTATAAATTCTAGCATTGGCTATTGTGAATGATCCATAGATAATGAAGAGGAAGAGGAATTCATGGTTTATTTGAATAGTTACTCTTATGCAGTGTTCACTCAAGCACATAAAAATGCCTCTTCCTTTGTTTCCCAAGTGAAGAACTCTAATCCTCAAATGACAATTCTAAAAACACAAAAAAAAAGAGTATAATTGAATCCCACTTCCGTAGAATCAAATAGAAAGAAGCTTGATAACACCTTATCCAAAGTTATATCTACTTCTTCAGGTAAATATATCACTCCTTATCAATTCAAATTAGTTTCTAATCTCACTTCTAAGGATGTAGTTACTACACCTTCCAAGGATTCCATTATTCCCCAAGATTCCACCTCTTCATTATTTGAAATCATCAAACATGTCAAGAGGGCCAACATCCCAATTTTTGAAGATAAGTATTGTTGGCAAAATAATGTTTCATGTGTAAATTATTGAGTTTTCACCAATGGAAAAGGGTCTAAGACCCTCCTTATTTGATATGGGGAGGCTCCAATTATTGAATATAAATTAACGTAAAGTTGTGGGTAGCCATTAGGCTTGTTATCACACAAGAACAATCCACTAAACCTATAACAAATTTCTTTTACAAAGTACAGGGGAGGAAATTACAGCGAAGGGAGGAAAATGGGATTAGGAGAAATAAGGAGATGAAGGTTTAATCTTGTAAATAGGCACTAGAAGAGTTTTGCAAGCATTAACCAGAGTAGGTATACATTAAATTAAAATAACATAATAATGTAATCTATTAGTAAGATCGATAAAAAAGAGACAAAAAGTTCTACAAATTTATCAATCAAGGACAAAAATTTCCTCCTTATTTGTATAAGATCATAATGCTCCCAAAATTGGAAATTAAAGAGAGTATAGGAACATAACAAATAAATAGAAGAACTACAACTTTTATTTCTTGGTGTAGAAGTGGTAATCTCAACAACATACATTCAATCCACAATTGCTAACCCTTTTGGAAAAGATAGGGCATTCCAATTTATATATTTATAAGGAGAATCGTTTTCTTCCCCATACGAATTTTCAACTTAAAATGCAATCCTAAACTAAGAAAAATAACTTTAAGTGACTTAAGTCACTTTTTACAAACTTTCTTCTCAATGAAGAAATATAATTCTAGAGTAGAAAGAGAGAAGAAAGAGAAGAGAGAAGAGAGAGAGCGAGGGTGAAGCTCCAAACTTGAATGATTAAGGATGAAGAATCCCCAACCATGAAGAATATCTACTCCTTATCTTGATCACCTCTGCAGTGATGTTCCTAATGAATAACTCTGACCCTTTCTATAATGTAAGAATCATCCTCTTGAATGATCAATAATTGTATACTATTAGGTATACTGACAAAAGAAGTGAGAAGAACTTGATCGGTAGACCATTGAAAACAACGAATAATACCCTCATTCTCTTGAACAAATCCTTCCAAACCATGAATCACTTCCATTTCTTATTGACCAACCATCCATATGAAATGAACTTGAAACAATTTACCCACACGATGTAATCATGATGATATTTTCACCTATCACCTTTAGGACATAGTGACCAATGAAGTGCAAGACCTGACACCTTCCAAGTTCGAGAGGGATGAAGGGGGGAGATATGGGGTATAATTTCATTCCCATTATGATCAAGTACTATGCATGAAATGAAACAAAATCTCATGCGGGGAAAAAATAAACATTGAGACCAAAATTGGGAACCAATAGGGATTACCTTCCACTTGATTCATGAATAAACTTTCAAGCCTCTTACATTCATTAAATTATTCCCCTCACTCCAATGAGGTAAACTCTTGAGACTTGGTCAAAGTATGATGTAAAGGTTAAAAATACCAGTATGATTTGAAATTGGTGACCATTTACTTTGAGATAATCCTCAGTGGATATATAACAATGATCGCCATCAAGTTTCCCATTATGATTTTTTTATATAGATAAATGCTTTTAATTGGAGCTATGAACCAGAGTACAAACAACTAAGATATATCATTTTAATTTCAACAATTATAAAAATAGAACCACCACACTTGAACACACTTCTAGCATAGGAAATATCGAACTAGAATACACCTTTGTTAAATCATCCTACCAATTTTGTCACATCGGACATTACCACCCCAAACGAGAATTGTGCCTAAGTGGGATTTGAACCTAGGTGGAGCCAGATACAACCATCTGTCTTAACCAATCCATCTATACCCCATCGGCTCCCATTAATAAATATTTCAAATAATCCTACTACACATGCAAGTCCACAAATGTGTTTTCCTTCTTCATTTTTTCCTTTAGATCATCAGAATCCAAATTCTCTGCTTAAATTGAAACAATCTCGTATTTGGATTTATGAAGCTTAATATTTAATTTTTATGATCCCATTAGCCTTAGGAAGTAATAAGAATTTTTTGGTGCATTGGAAAATGGATTCTGCAACCGTTTCCGGAAACCCATAAATTTAAGTACAATTTAGTGTTATAGGCTACTAATTTCATAATTTGGGAAAATTTTGAGCAAATAAAATCCAAATTTTACATGACTATATTCATTGGTAATATAATCCCAAGACAAAAAATTAATACAAATTTCGTTATATTCTCTCATCTGGATTAGTTGAAATTTTTAAAATGGGTTATGGTTGTGGGAAATTCTTGATAAATTACGAAAGGGGGAAAATGGGAAAAACTTAAAAATATCATTCCATGAGAAATTTTTATCAATTTGATCGCATCTTAGGATTTTTTCTAAGCTCTTTTGGAGAGGAATGGGTTATCCAAATTTCAAGGGATTGTCTTGCAGGGTTTGAGAGAACGAGCTAGACCAATTTTTCAAGGGTGAGGGGTTTTGAAGGAGTTTTAAAGATGTAGGATATTTATACTTGTATATTTTAATTTGTTCCACTCGAGATCATGAATTTTGGTTCAAAATAATGAATTTTATCATAGGAATGAGTCCTTCAAGTTTCAAATGATTCCTTCGTGGTATATTGGAGAAATTGAACTTGTAAATATTATTTTTTGGAGTGCCAAGGTCTAACTTGTTAAAAAAAACAATCATCCATATATTTTTAACCTATTTTTCATGTTGCATGAGTATTATATCATCTTTTAGGTTTTCACAGAAGGAGCATATTATTCAATTTTTTTGGCAAACGAATTTGATGGCTAGGAGATATGAATGAAACAAGATTGAGGAAGCCAGGGCATCAAAGGAATTTTTTGCTGTTTGGATGAACACACAAGATTAAAAGGAGATATAATGGCTTCCACTTTTCAATTTTTACTTATTTTTTTATTTTTTGTTTTGGAGGCAAGAGGAGATGCACTTTCATGGTGGAAGTTGGAGTTGAGGAGGCACATGGTGAAATGGAAGGGTGGGAGAAGTGGAGTTTTGATGTTCCATTACACCTATGAACAATTTTTAGGTTAAATTTCAAAAAAAAGTGTGCCTTGAGTGCATGGTGGAGTTTTGGGGGTGCCATGGAGGTTGAATGGAGTGAGAAACACATGCACATGCACTTTTCCTAGCCTCTTTTCTTATGTTTTTGAGTTAGCATGACACATATGCATGAAATAATCCAACCAATGAGTGTATGGTGAAATTTTTGGGTGCAATTAAACCTCAAAATTTCACCTAAGGTGCATTATGGGTTCAAAAATATGCTTCGTGGGAAACATGGGTCCCCACCATAACTTAAAGCACCCACTTGAGTCATAAAGTCCACTTTTAAGTCATCCCCCTTGTGTTTTTGAGATATGAAATAGACCAATGGGAGTGAGGTGCACTTTTGAGGTGAAATTACTCCCAAAACATGAGCCAAAGGTGTAAAATGACACCAAAAGTGAGTCCAAGTTCTTAATTGCATGCTCCAGAACTTGATTTAGACCATTGATAGACTTCTAAAATTGTTTTCTTCACATCAACATCAACATTAATTTTTAATTTATATTGGTCATCCAATATATTAATTTACATGGAAAAGGTAAAATAAATCCAATGAGAACATTTATAAGACTTGAAAATGGGATCTTCAACAATATTGACATGTACCCTCTCTTTTTCATTGGATGGTGCACCATTGAGCTGAAGTGTAGAAGAAATTTGTAATCAGTGTGAGATGAAATAACTTATAGGTCCTTAGGATTATGTAAAATTTCCCCACTTAAAAATTTTATCGGCTCACAAATCAACCAGAGGATCCCAAAATCTTCCATGCAAAAACACATTGTAAAGAGACCACCTTGAATCAATGTCTGAAGTGTTTCTACCTTTTGATGTTCTTGTTGACCATTTTTATTTGTTCTTATTCAATTTAATGGCCTATTAATAAAATATACTAACAAATCATAATATGGAGGGTTTATTATACATTTTGATGGGATGGGAAAATACGAGCACAAAAGATGAGAACATCCTTGCAGCAAGTTATGTGATAAACAAAACAAAGAACACTTAAAGAAAAATGGATTGGTAGATAGGATGGAGGGTTTCCTGACTAAGTCAATTACAAGAAGTGTGAAATTTCTTGGATGGATGTCAACCCTCATGTAAATAATATGAAATAAATCAATGATAATGGATCTGATAAAATCATGAAATATCTTATACATAATTTGAAAATTAAATCTAAGATGACACAAGGAAGATCTAAATCAAATATGAAAAAACAAAGAAAACCTGATAGGGGCCGATGAGAGCTTGAGGCTACAGTAGGTTATTTGATAGATAATTCATATGGATGATGAATTCTTGCACCAAAAAAGACTTGCAAGGTTCTTTTGTGGGTAGATTTGAGATGAAGTGTACATGCAAACAAATCTGGACTAGACATAGAGACCTGCAAAGTAGATTAGACCTGAAAATGGGTGAAAGGATGTACAAAAATTAGGTTAACTGATGAAAAAAATTGGATCAATGGAGACCAGAGGAAATCGATGATGATTGGGATATTTGAAGATATATTTGGGATGACAGAGTGTAAGAATAGAAAGATCTAAATGAAAGAGGAAAAATAAAACCAGAAATAGATATTGTTAAAGACCTGGGTGACAAAAACAAGCTGAATGAAAGGCTATGTCGACAGCACTTAAACTAAATCAATGATGAAAAAGACTGGTTAGGGTATGAATAGAAATGAAATGACTAAAATGGAGACCTGTAGACAAGATTGGGGGCTAAAATAGAGCAAGGAAAAGTCCCTGAAGATACTTGAACCTTCACAATATGTTATTGAAAACAAAATCCAACAATATGTTAATGGAAGAAAAATATATATCAAAGCAATATAAGTCTCCCTAAATCACCAAATTATATGAAAAAAAATCCAAAAAGACTCCAAGATGTGTATGATAACTTCAAAGGTAATCAACGATGAAAACAAGATCACAAGATAGCTTGAGAATCATAATGGTGAATCCTTGATAAAGGAGGGGGTAAGGATGTACTTATAAGGTTTACAATGACCTGGGTGGGTTGCCACCGGTTGTGGGGAGTTTTCCATTAGGGTAGTGGGATGATTCCTAAATAGAGGCAAAGAGGCCCAATTAAGTGGGATTAGGATTTTGGGAGATATGGTGGGTTAGATTTGCATAGGGAAGAGAAATTGGTAGGTGGGAGGTTAGAATGAGTAAATAAAGCACCTATATATGTGAATTTATTAATGGAATCCTAGGAATAACAAATTAGAATTCTAGGGATGAGAGATGATGGATTTAGGGATGTGAAATGAATTAGCTGGAGATTATAATTGACTAATGATGATTGGGAGTGATTAACGTGATTTAGGGAGGATAAAATAATGAGATAAGGATTATGATTAATTAGGGATAATTAATTAATAATTCATGATTAAAATTAGAAAATGGGAATTAATGCGATAAATTTTTTGAGAGGGAAAGAGAAATTTGAATGGGTGGCCAAGATGAATGAGAGAAAATGTGAGGTGGAGGGAAGGAACGATACAAAAAAACTGGTGTCTACATTTCTCAAAAGAAATTATGAATAAGTCCACCATGAATTATGCTCCAAATTATTTACATGCTTGGGGTAATATATCCCAACACTTCATGAGGATCTTGAAACATTCCACTAAATTTCAATCTTTGACAAAGTATGAATGCTCCTTTTTCTCAAAAAGAACCTGCAAGGAAATTTTTCCCAAGACCACAAAAAAATTTCCATAATGCTTCCTTAGCCTTAGTCATGTCATTGTGTAAAATATTTTGATACATTTCTGATGACTATTACAAGGAGTGTTTAAGTCCTTCGAGTCTCCCAAAAAACATTCGTTGAAGTTAAACTTTGAAAACGAGTAATTATTACAATTTAGGTAATTTGGGTAGTTTTAACCAGTTTGACTAAAAAGGGAAAAAATTCAATTGGGATTTCATATAAAATGAAATGAAATTTTACATGTCAACAAGTATCTAAAAACCCATCCCAAGTAGTTTGATAAACTTGCCCATTTTATCAAAATAAGTAGTTCAAAGTTTGATTCTACCAATTCCATTTCCAAAGAACCACTTCCTACTCCTCGTGTCACTCTTTATCATAATCTTATTTCCCCCACATCTTCCATTTCTCAAACATTTTGAGCTTTCTACCCATCTTTTTTAATCAATGGGTACAATTTGAGTAATTTCATCATTAAATCTAGTGCTTTTGAAAAAATTATGCCAATTTTTTTTGCCAAATCTCTTGGTCTCACCCTCATTCCTACTACTATAAAATGTTACTCCATGGTGACCAAAGTGGTACCTCTCATTGGTCAAGCTAAATATGTTCAATTAACATCGGTGGGCATCCCTGACAAGAAGTTCAAGATGAACATAATTGTAACAAATTTCCCATCTTCATACAATATGTTATTAAGTGAGAGTTTCATTCAGGATGTTGGTGGAGAGATATATATGGATTGTTCATATGCCACCATGTTAGTCAAGGGAAAATGAAGAATCTCTTACCCATAAAAACTGAGATACGCCGTTCAAATAGAGGATGATCCAAGAGTAGAAATTTTTAACCAAGGTTCGAGATATGACAATTTTTTCATAACTTCAGAAGAATATGTTGAGATTCCCATACTAATAGAGGAGTACCAAAGTTTAAATGATCTAGTTAAGAAACAACAAAATGATTTGATATACCTTGACTTTGATAGTGTGCACTTCCCATTAAATATAGATACATGTTCTCTAGCTGGTGATGATGAGGATCATAGAGATCTTGACTTGCCTCAAATCAGTTCTGAGATGGTAAGTAGTCCTAACCACACAAAAAAAGTGGTGTTAAATAAATAATGGAAATTTGATCCCCAAGTTTCCAATAATATTCTTAAGATATAGACTAAATACTTACTCTAATAATATCACAGTGACTATGAAGAATTTTCTTTTCCATTTGAATAAGAATACCTTCTCAATGAGGAAAAAATGGATAAAAAGGTGCTTGAGTATCTCAAGAATGATCTGATCAAGATGGTCATGATGAGGAGACTGATGATATCCATATTTCAACACTAACCTTAATTTCATTATCTTCTCAAGAGGATGAAACACTATGCAATTCTCACCATAGTGATCAATTTATCAAGAATGAGTTGTTGAGTGTGAAATAAAACCATTTGGAATAACTAGTAAATATGAGGCATCAAGAAACACCTAATGGTATTAAAAGTCTCGAATTATTTACCAAGAACCAACCTAAAAATACAATGGTCATATGGAGTATGAAAACTAAAGAACAAATTCCCAAGAGAGAACACATTCTTGGTTGTGAACATGGAAAACTTGGTAAGATTATTAATTCTTCTTGCAATGGTGATGAAGTGAAAAATGTTGAATATGGAGGGCTAAATTTGGTCATGGATTTAAAGGAATAAGTGGAATTTCATAGTAGCAATGATAATGAGATGAGCATATAGATCCCCACTTGCAAAAGGAGTCATACATATTTCTTTAAGAAGGAAAACACACCTTTCTTTCTTTCAAGCATATGGAGACCTCCTCTAGCATTATTTTTATCAAGAAATTTATAAAATGGTGTTACTTCATTGAACCAGTTAATGGGTTTGTAGAGAATATTCATTTTGTTATACCCATGCATGGGTAAATTTAGAAAATAATAAGTGATATAGTGAAAGTGGGATGTCCCCCCCACATGTACATAGGTGATCTAGGTTAGTTTTTTTTCCTTGGTTTATTTCCCTTTTTGTCCTGGGTTTTTTCCACTTTTCCATTGGTTGTGTTTGTTACTCATATTAGTTAATGAAGTGTTGAATTTATTTCCCAATCGATAAGGCATTGTTCTACTCCATGAGATATTAGGTCCTTTATTATCCCTTATGGTCTATCTCCCCAATTTATAGAGATATTTTTTCATGTTTAATGTCTACAATGTAAAATTTAATATTTTGGTCATAAAAAACAAACCCACACTTGAAAACCTCATCCTTTGGCCATTATAAACCCTTCTTCCAGAAAATATATCAAATGTTACACCCTCATTCTGGATGAGAAAAACACACTATTATGTTTTTCAATTGTGTTTCATGTGTAGGGAAGTATACTTATTTTTAATCATGAGGTTGTTGAGATCCAAGGTGGAGTAGTTTTACTTGGAGACATAAAAAGGTAAATTTTTAGCTATTTTATAGAAAAGGAACACCCTCGGGAGGATGATTGCAAGGTATAAACCTATCTTAGATTTATTTAAAGGAATATTGAAGAGATCTAAGAAAGTTTTCAATAATTATGTGGAGTCATATGGTCTCAAAAATCACTCAAGTAAAACAGGCTCATTGCAGGTGCATGGAATGATAGCTTCAATAGAGAAATAGGACTTGTTCTGAAGATTATGGGAGATTCAGGAGGATTTGGAAGATAAAAAATAGGAAATGGAAATATATTTGAATTCTCCATATGGTAGACACATCATTTTTGTTTTATGCATTAAAAATATTCCGTGATAATATGTGTCACTCCAGCAACCATGCCAAAATAGTGACTAGGCCTAGAAATCAAATTTAAAGTAGAATTAGCTATATAAAATCATTATAATGATCTCATCAATTGTTTTGGATTCAAAATAATATAATTTTTGTCCTCCTAACTCTATTTACTTATCTCGTGGTAGAAAAATCACTTCTAGCATTCTAAATTCAAGTCAGCAGGATGACATCAACAAGGTTTACAAACTCGACTTCACTTTTCACCCTCAATTGTCCCTTTTCCCATATCCCATAGTGAAAAGGGATAGTGTGCACATAATTTTTTTTCCCTCTTATCAATAAAATAAGATGTTTTAGAAGGAAAAATCATGACCCGGGTTCTATTGGCACACTTTTCAGTCTTGTCTGTCCCATATCCCTTTTCCCATGGTGGAAGGGGACAAATGGGAAACCAAATTACACCCCCTCGTTTGGTGTCTTTTTTTCTCTTAAAAAATTGTAACATTCTTCTACATGAAGGATCAAACTTGTTCTTAGTTCTCCTTGTCCTCTCCTTATGTGCATAGGCCCCCTTAGCACATTTTTTGGCATCAGTTGTCCTTATCCCATTGTATTAATAGAAAAGTTGACAATATGGACAGTAAAATTCACTCCCCCTCCTCAGTTATCCCCTGTTCACGTGTAGAAACAAGTTACAACTCCTGAAGATATTGATTTTAGCTCATTTGATCTCATTCTCACATCACCACACTATGCCACTTTTTAAAATTCTATGCAAATTACACTTTTTTGCTCATTATATCCCCTTGCTTCATCTTTACCCTATTTTATAGGGTAAAACTCCACTTGCAACCCACGATTGACCTTGGTTGAGTCTTTTTTGGTTAAACACAAGTTTAAGTACTTGTGTGTGTGTGTGAGATAAATGACTAAATAAAACTATTAGACATTATTTATGTATTTTAAATTTTAAATTTTCCATCAAAAATGCATCTAAATGATGTTATGCTACTGAAAAAAGTTCTAGAAATCTTCATACCTAAAAATAGAAAGTTTCTCATATATCCAAAACCACTCGTCTAATTTCCATAATATTTTAACATCTTCTTAAAAATTCCCTTCTGTTAATCCCAAACTTACATCCATTTTTGGAATGTATAATTTTTAATAACCACAAGAAAATTTCAACCATTACACTTTCATTTTTTGTATCTATAGAGTTCTTTCCATTGAAAACTTTTTAAAATGGAGCATATGATCCTGATGAAAAACGGTAAGTTTTCATTATGGTTTCATTCCATTATTTTAACCATAGGTTCACGTCCTAAAACTAGTAAGTTATGATAGGTCCTCTTAATCTAAAAATATTATGTTTCAGAAACATAAAACTTTAACTAGTCACCATTAGTCCTTGTAAGTTAAAAACACTAAAAACTAACAATTTTTAAAACTTACAAAAAATACACATCCTGGAATAGGACTTCAATAAAGTGTTGGGATAGTGATAAAAATTTCCACACTCATTTGTCTCTAAATCATTTCATTGGCCTTCTTCACAATGGAGTGCAAATACTCAGGGTTCAAAATTGAGTTTTACTTCAAACAACAAGTATCCTAATGTGGGTAATAGTGAGGTGACAAACATGGATATGAGAGAATGGAAAACAATATTGATGAGTGAATATCATGTAGATGAAGAGGGGGGATTATTTTAAGTGGGATTTTCAGATTTGGAAATTTTATCTTTGTAAGGTTTAGCAGTTGTGTCGTGGCTCAAGAAAGAAAGGAAGCCCTCACAGACCACCAAAACTTAGTCTCGAGTTGAACTCTCTAAGGCATGTTGGTGTATAAGAGACTGGATGGTTCAATTCATCCTAGTGATCTTAGAATGGGGATCATAATGATTGGGTTAGATAGGTAATCATCTCAAGTTCACATAGTGTAGATCTCGTGGTGGTATTCCATCATTTTGACCAATTATTTGGGGTATGTTCTCATTCTTCTAGAAAAGGAGTTTATACTCATCAGTTCTTGGTAAAGTAAGGAGGTCAAAGGAAAAAACTTCATTCTTGGATCATGCTTGCAGTGTAGATCAAAATAAAAATCCTCGTGATCAAAATATTTCTCGTGTCTAGATTGTCACTTCTCTCTTTCTCTCTCTACATTCTAATTCTTCATTAATAATGTAATTTTTTGTATTTTTCATCTTATTCACTTAAATGACCTTTTAATTTTTATGGTAAGTGTAACACCCAAAAATTTGACATTCTAAAATCACATTAATTCTTAAATAATTATCTGGAAAGTTACATAAATGTATTTTTTAAAGTTACAAGGATGTCAAACCCTAATATACGTTTAATTGAATTATTACCAAGAAAGTTACATTTTATAGGATAGATACAGTCTAGATTATTAATTAATCATTCTTAATCTAGTCATAATGTTAATATAATTGTCATTACTAGATAAGTGTCCATAAATTTATCTTACTAGATAAATAGTTTCCCTCTTGGGAATTAACATTCAGTCCATATTTAATAAACCCTTATGCTTGGTTACCTTAGTTCTCTTTAAAAAAATTCTTTAATTTCTATTGAATTATTCACTAAAACATACTAGAAGGGTTACATTTTTAACTTAATACACTAGAGCCCTAAGTGGCCCCATTCACCCATTTACGCATACTTTTAATTTATTTAAGCTTTAATATTATAATATGAACATTCTCACCTAAACATTGTAGGGTTGATTCTTAACCCTTGGATAAAAACAATAGGGACCACAATATTAGATCTACCCAAAAGAAACCATAATCATCCTTAAGGGAGTATTCTTAAGCATTTCTTACCCTAATATCATTCATTTTTTTCTCTTTGATTTGCAGGTTGAAGGAGTGGATGCCATAGATCTAGGGAAAATCATGAAGGTGTATTCTTAGATTCAATGTGTAAGAAGAAAGGGATTCCATCCATTTGGCTTCTCCTTTAGAATAGTTAAATCCTAGATTAATCATGTATACTTAGTTATTTATTTTAATTCAAGATACATCATAGATCCGGTGTTTCACCATTTTCTTTATGTTATTGGGACGAAACAGATAAAGGGTATGGACTGAGGAGGAATACCTATTTTGTTAGTCTGGAGGTTGATGTGCACGTTCTAAATTCTTGATCCGATGCTGAATTTGAGATATTCCTTTTAGATGGGAGGAACTACCTGAAATAGAAAACAAGACCACCAAAGAAGAGTTAAACAATATATGACAATGGACTGCCTAACATATGCTAGATCCGAGAAGTGTGATGCTTCCTAGAAGGCTATAAATCCACTATTTTATAAAACATATATTAAATAACCTAAATGCGTACATAAATGATTCTAGTGATAGTATTCTGATTTGGGTACCTCAGATCACTATCAGTGTCAATCCATTTAAATACTAAAAACTATGTGGGTCAAGGTCTTCAGGTCAGGTTGCAAGTTGTCCACGTGGTTTACAGGTCATAGATAAGGTCTTAATAGGGCTGGATGAGGCATTTGGGTTGTTTTTTATAGGTAGGCGGTTGTTGTTTTACACAGTATTGGAAAACATAGAGACTGGCGTCGATCGGGTATGAATCGATCACAGTTAGGCAGAACTGACAACAGTTATGGGTAACTCGGTGTCGGTAGAGGTGGGATGATAATATTCAATAATATTTGTTAGTTTGGTTTGATCATGAGGTCAAGCAGAGATGATAGAGGTAAAAATGAGGTGTATGGGGATCTTAGGAACACTCATAAATATGTAGAGGTCAGGTATAGGTGGTCTTATGGCGTGGGTGGAGGAATGGTTGGGTTTATAGGAAACTAAATGGTAAGGGAAAAGGGAATATAAGTAGGAAACTGATAATAATAATAGAAGAACCCAATAGACTGAAGTAGAAATAGATGATGCCAGTAAGAAGTGTACTTACTAGTGTTGCAGGTCCAATGGTTATGTGGTAGTGATGATTGGTTGGTGGGATGGAGATTGATGCCATAGTGATTCTTCCTGGAATTTCACCATGAGTGTAATACCTCTGGATTTATCCTAGTGTTTGTTATGGATTTTTGTAGGTACAAAAAGTCTTTGGTTTTACCTGCATGCAGTTCTCTTCTCATCTCCTTGATCTTAGAATCTTCCAACCAACCAGTATGTTTTCTAAGGTGAATAAATGGTAACCAACAATGATTCATGGTTGACCAGTGTTAGTTTCGAAATGATCAACGTCGGTTAAGGTGGGATTCCCTAGGTTTACTAAAAATGGCAGATCTCCCATCATTTGGGTTAGGTACCTTTATTTATCCGTGGATTAGAATGGATGTTATGTTTTTATGAGCGGGAAGGTGGTTGGAGGAATAATAGGCTTTTTATTTTTAGGGTTGAACTAAGTCTTATTCATTTATGGAAACATGCTATGAATAGGTCTATGGTGAGGTTTCTAGGTGAGGTGTCTAGGTTAGGTGTGCATCCATTTAATTAAAGTAATTAAATTAATGATGGGGTGAGGATCGGTATTAATTTAATTATAAATAATTAATTTAATATTAATGTGGGGTATAAAGGTCATGGTTAGTTGAATGTGTGTAAGTTGGTTATTTGAAAGGGGACCAAGGGGAGTGTGAGCCAATTTTTGTGTCTACATTTTCCCCCTTTTTGTCATGTGTCTTGTATTGGTAAGAGATGATGAAAAAAATAGGAAATGGTTGTATTGAGTGTAAGTGAGGGCGGTGTTTCCCCAAGCATGGGTGAAGGTAACCCCCCTCAAAGTAGGAACCGATGAGGTGAGATATAGAAGCGATGAGTGGTTTGATAAAATGAGGAGGTGGGAAAATGAAGATCATTTGGTGCATTGGGTAAAGATAAAAGGTCAAATTAGGTAAAAAGGTAAATCATCCAAGGTCAAATGTAGTGGCAGTTGAACATACACACATGTTGGAAAATGCGGAAAGGTACCAGGTTGAGAATCTTTCAAACTCTATGTCATCTAAGGTCGATAGGTCTATCCAAATAACGTTGAAGTGATTCCGGTATCTAAGGTATAGGATATGGTGAGGAAACACAATAGAGGTCAGGTGCAGGAATGTTTAGGTATGTTCTGGTACACCAAAGGTCATGTCATTATAAACAACATGGACAATAAGAAAGGTAAGGTCAGTAGGCCAAACAATACGGGTAATCACATCGTAAAGTACAACATGAGCACATATGGTCAAAGATCACAAAAATTTGTTCAGGTCAAGGTATATAGGTAACGACATAGGTTAATACCAAGGTATAGGTAAAATAATAACCCCTAAGATGTAACAAATGTAAGGTAAGGGTAGGTTGGGTTTGTAGGTATGGTTTAATGGGTGTCTGGGATAATAAAAGGGGATGTGGGCACAAATGGTTATAGGAAAAATGAAGGTTAGCAAGACCAAATAATTGTAAGTGTTGACCAATGTCATTTATAGGGTGACCGATGTCAGTTTGATAAGGCACAAATAGGACCGACGTTGGTCAAGTCGTGGTGGGTTTATAAAACAAAAATTCTTTATTTTATGGAATCATTGTTGTATTGTACCATTGGAAAAAATGACAGATCCAATTGAATTTTTGGCACTTTTTGAGAGGAAAGGACAGGACATTGTACTCAACTAAGGTGGAGAGATCTAACTAGTGAGAGGAGCTAGGTAGACAGGTCCACGAGACCGGGGGGAGAAATTTTATTGGTGGAGAGATTCGAGGTAGATTCCAGCATGGCAAAGGCGGGAGAGGGGTTGGGTGGACCACTGGAGCAGCAGCCAGATGTGCCTCCATGGAGATGACATCGTGATGAGGTAAGATTCGATCTCATGTTCCTTGTTGGTTAGGTTATTTGGTTTGTAGAAATTGGGTTTGGGTAGAAGTGGGTTTGGGGGAGAATTAAATTTTAATT
The DNA here is from genome assembly GCA_019776745.2 of Taxus chinensis. Lineage (NCBI taxonomy): Eukaryota > Viridiplantae > Streptophyta > Pinopsida > Cupressales > Taxaceae > Taxus > Taxus chinensis. The sequence continues at coordinate 776,643,238 of CM034147.1, read as the reverse complement.
TGTGAATAAAATGGGTGAAATAGGAATATAGGAAGGTGTAATTAGGGTGAATGAGGATGGGGGAAGGGGGTTGAGGGGGGATTTGGGTAGGAATGGGTGGGTAGTTGGGGAGAAATGGGGAATTTTGAGAGAAATAGGGTAGGGTTTTCACAGATTTTCACCGTATGACAGTCATCGACGTCGGTTAAGGGATGGCTGATGTTGGTGGGAGTTAGCCAACATCAGTCACAGAATGGGGTGACCGATGCTGGTTTTAGGAGACCAGTTTCAGCTAAGGAGAACCGATGTCGGTTGTGATTGAGAGAAAAATGGGATAGGAGATGAGTAAGGGTGGTTGGGTGAGATAGGAAGGTAATGTTGAATGAAAATAGGTAGGGTAATAATTATAAGTGGGGGGTCAAGGGTGAATGCAAGTATGGTCAATGTTTAATAATGTGATGGTTTTTTGGATGCAGGTGAGGGACCAGTTACGGATGCGTGCTAAGGTACCTCCCATATTAGTAGCAATACATGGGAGTGCGATAGTAGAGGAGTGGTAGCATGTGGCCGAGGTGGGCCTGATTGGGGTTAGACGCTACCGACACATAGTTCGGGAGCTGAGTTTGATGGTCTCCCTCATCGACAGATGGGATTCGGTGACCAACACATTCCTCTTGCTAATAGGTGAGATGACCATCACCTTGGAGGATGTGTATAGGATCCTACAGCTGCCAATAGTAGGGACATAGGTGTATTCAAATTCTTCAGAGGAATTTGAGGAGATGATGCTGATAGTGTTTGGTGAGGGGCTGGCAGTGTTGAGGTTCCATAGCGCCATCATGATTTATAGAGATATATACCGAGCCCATCTGAAGGAGATGAGGTTAGTAGTTCTGATGATGGAGGTAGTGTGCTATTTTACACTGTCAGATATAGAGGGTGGGAGATTCCCACTATCAATGATGGATGACAATACCTAGTCTGCATGGGCACCAACCTTCTTGGTGAAGCTGTACAGAGAGTTATGGGCCTATGGGTGATTGTGGTGGTTCGGCCTATGCTTCACCTTCCTACTACACTGTTGGGCATATGAGCACATCATTTGTGTGTGTCTAGGAGGCATGCCCCAACTTAATGCATTCAATCCAAGTTTTGTGTGGGTGGGCTATTGGAAAAGGGTACCGGTGATTGGAGAGCATCGAGCTATAAAAGATACACATGATGTAGCCTATTACATGCATTTACTAGAGGGGTTATCTAACATGGACATCTTTTAGAGGCCCTATGTTGGATTTACTTCATATAGACAGATGGCCACGAAGCTAGATGGATTATAGCTGGTGAGATGGATAGAGGGACGTTGTGCTGGTGAGCACAAGATGATCCCCATAGACAGGGTTAGGTGATAGCTAGGATTTCCCCAGGATATACCTCCACCATTTCCATAGTACATGAGGGATGAAATGGAAAGGACTTTGCCTCTAGCACAACTGACGGTGCCTACAGGGTAGGAGGAGCAGGTTTTAGACCGACATAATGATGATGTTGGAGTTACTGACATGTACAAACAATCATGGGCAACATAACTGTGAGTAGTACCACCGAGGCCAGGGCAGTCAAACTTGGCCACCATCACATTCAAGAGAGATGCCCTACAGGGGTAGGTGGTGACTCTGGTCACACATTTGGGGATAGTGTAGGGACAACTGATAGGGTCAGAGGCATAGGTTACCATGTTGCAGGCACATATTATAGCCCTACAGGCCCATATAGCATAGGGACAGATACCTGCACAGACACCTACACAAGCTCAGGTAGCACATGGATAGGTACTTGCATAGGCACAGGTAGCATAAGGACAGGTACATGCACATGAACCCACATAGGCTCGAGGAGAGGGTCCCATTTTACATACAGGGGTGGGACAGGGTCCCTCGATACAGGTACAAGGTCAGAGGCTGATGGCACCACCGCAGATAGTACCTATGGCAAGTTTCATGGATGCCTTAGGAGAGGCATGATATTATCAGGATCACTTGATGGCTTCAGGGATATATATCCCTTCATATGTAAACTACATAGCACAGTAGGCCTCGAGTGAGAGGACCAGGTTTCGCACGCATAGTTTGGAGAGTGCAGGGGGTCGGTGAGCCTCGAGATAGGGTCAAGGCGAGGCTACCAGTGCACAGAGGCCAGCTCCAGGTGAGGTACCAGAAGATGTCAGGTGATGACCCATGGAGGGCAGTGAGATACTAGCGGGACACCACACAGGAGCAAAGGAGGGGGCAAGCAAGACTGGCCCAGAGGATATCATGTGGGGTGACGATTAGTCACTGGAGATGGGCATTATATTGATTTTTTTTTATGTATATACCGTCCTGCGTTCTGAAGAGAGCGAGGATATATATGAGAGTTTTGATATATTTGTATGGATTTGGCATCAGATTATGAATTGTATGGACACACATTTTTTGATAATATACATATATAGAGGTGATGATATTTGTGGTATGGCTGGTGTACTTTTTAAAAATTTATGTTATTATGTGTGTAAGTGATGAAAACTAGGTGAATTAGGCATGATTGAGTCAAGGTTGTGTAGGCATGGAAGAGTCGGGTTGATTTAGACATGGTTGAGTCGAGGTTTTGTAGGCATGGCTAGGTTAGGTCAATTAGGTATGTTGGAATCAGGTTATAGGATTGATGGAGTCAGGTTATAAGTATGATGGAGTCAGGTTATAAGTATGATGGAGTCAGGTTGATGTAGGCATGGTTGAGGCAGGTTGGTTTAGGCATGATTGAGTTAGGTTGATTTAAGTATGGTTTAATGTCCAAGTTGTTGGCAACATGGGGGAAAAATGGTTATTTATATGTAGGTTATGGTTTTAAATTTCCAAATGTGTGCTATAATGGAAATGTGAAAATGATAAATGAATGATTTGATGATGTGGAAAAAATGTGTATTAATTGATTCTTGTTTGGTTTAATTTCCAGTTATTGATAGAAAATGGAAACTAACTAAGGTAGGATGTGAATAGGAAAGTGAAGGGGGAAATTGGTTAGGGTAAAGAGTGGTCATGATAACCTTCGAGTGCCCCATGCCCTCAAATTGTTTCTTACATAGCCCCGGCGAAAAGAGGCCTTAGGCCGATGTAGTTCTCGCATAAGCTAGGGAATATTATGATGAAGTAGAGGAATGGGTTGGTAGGTGTTAGGCATGGTTGAATGTAGGTCATAGGCATGGCCGAATGTAGGTCATAGGCATGGTTGATTTTAGGTCATAGGCATGGTGGAGTTTAGGTTATAGGCATGGTGGAGTTGTTTTAAATGTAGGTGTTTATAATCTGGTCCTATATAGGATAATCAATAACTAATGAGGAAGGAAAATGGTAAGAGATGGAAAAAGAGATGCTTAATTGATAAGGACCCTAATGATTCTACCATACCCCAGATGGGCTTATGAACGTAAGATCCTAAAATACTTGCATAATGGACTATTATAAGGGTGAAGAAAGTCACATAATCATGAAATGTCATGGTTGCGGAAAGTCCCTTAAGTAGAGAGGAAATTAGTATGAAAAGGAAATGAGGTGAGAGTGGATGGTTTAGCGTAACTTATTATACGACAACATATTTTTCTTAGCAAGAAACCCAAGATCAAAAATAGGCGATTTCATGACAAAAATTTCATCCTTTTCTTCTTTTTTATAATTTTTTATTTTTAATAGACTAATCAATGTGGGAAGTCTATATGTGATGATTATATTATCTCCTTGATGTCTTCGCGAAGCTAATCAATGTGTGAAGCTTCTGGATATTGTTATTGTAGTTTTTTGTAATGTCTTTATATAGCTGTTCTTCAAGGGAGCAGTCTATTTATAGCGGTGGAAATAGAGTGAAGAGATGTCCCTTTTGAGGGAGTCATATTTTTCTAGAAGTTTGACTCAAGGAGTTGTATCCCTTTTTGTTTTTGGACTTTTAAGTCATGGAAAAGACTATAGAGGAAGATTAGGTTCTTGTTTAGAAGAAAATACCATAGTACATAGAGGTTAATTATGAAAGCGGTGGTTTCAAGTGATGAATGACCATGGGATTCCACCTTGGAGAAGATGAAAAGTATCCATGAGAATCATGCTATGAGTAGAGTTGTGGTACTCATATTGAAGACAAGGATGAAAGGTGACGGGTAATCACATGATTCTTATTTAGTCGTGGATCCTCAAAATGGGTAATATGGAAGGTGGAAAGTGCTCAAGGGACAAGTGATCAAATGACATAAAGTGATATAGAAATTTATGTCAACAATAAAATGTTCGAAGATGCAAGTCATTAAGGGGCTCAAGTTTAGGTTTACCTTCGAGTGAAGACAAACGATAAGAACCTAATCCATAGGCATGGGTAATGATATAGGGTCCAAGCCAATTAGGAGAAAATTTGCCCCGCTTACTTTTCTCTTCTTTTGTTACATGTTGATTTTCTTTCAGGACTAGGTTGCCGACCTGAAAGGTTAGTTTGTGAACACATTTTTCATAGGCATGTTTGATACATTTTTGGTAGATTTGGAGATGGTCAAGAGAATTGAGATGATGTTCATCTAATAACTCAAGTTGCGCCAAACAATCTTGGTGAAATTCATCATCGTTGAGGATGTCTTGTAGCGAGATTCAAAGAGATGGAATATGGACTTCGAGAGGTAAGACAACATCAATACCGTAGACCAGAGAAAAGGGTGTGGAAGCATTCGAAGTGTGAATACTAGTGTGATAAGCCCATAAGGTGAAAGGAATGTGGGTATGCCAATCCTTCCTAGTATCATTGACTACTTTCATAATATTTTTTTTCAAGGTTTTATTGGTTGATTCAGCTTGATCATTGGGTTGCGGGTAATAAGGTGATGATAAACTGAGTTGGATGCCAAAAGCGTTGCATAGTTTGCATAGTGTTTTTTTTTTTAATTTCTTTCCATTGTCAATGATGAGGTGGTGAGGAACACCAAAGTGACAAATGATGTGATGGTTGATGAATTCACATATTTTCTCAGTTTTTGTAGAAATGAGGGGAATGGCCTCTACCCATTTAGTGTAATATTCGGTAGCGGTTATGATCCATTGGTGGCATTGTGAAGAATGGGGATTTATCTCACCAAAAGGATCCAAACCCCATTGAGAGAAAGGCCACATGTCTCATGTGACCTGCAAGGCATGACTAGGTGTGTGATGGAGATTTACATGTTGCTAGCATTTCACACAGTGTTTGACATAATCACAACAATCGTGGTTTAAGGTTGGCCAATAATAGCCCAGGTGAAGAATGTGTTTTGTGATAGTTAAACCACTAAAGTGGCCCCCGCAAATTCCATTGTGGACTGCCTTAATGGTGTAGGGAATTTCAGAACTTGCAAGGCATCGTAAGAGAATATTGTTGAAGCCGAGTTTATAAAGAAGACCACCCATGATTACATAACAAGAGACACTTTTAAGAAAGGCACATTGTCTATTACGAGTGAGATCGGCGAGTAGAATGGAAAGGGAAAGATATTCTACATATTGTTTATACCAAAGGTCATGTGGGTTAGGTGCAACGGTTTTGACGGAGTAGACTTCACAAGGTAAATAAGAGGGTGATTGTAGCCTTTGTATTATGACAAATATTTTAGAGTCAGCGGGAAAATTAGGTATCTGAGAAGCCAAATAAGCCATGGTATCCACAAATTTATTGGTAGAACGTGGGTGGTTCAAAGTTTGTAGTGGTCAAAGGTGGTCAAAAGTATATCTACGTGATGTTTATACTTTTGAAGTATCTCATTACTACACTAGTATACATAATTGAGTTGGTTTACGACCAACTGAGAATCACCAAAGATATTAATGGACTTAACATCCAAGCCATAAGTAGCTTGGAGGCCTAATATGAGTGCTTCGTATTCGACAAAATTGTTTGTATAATCAAAATCAAGTTTTAAAGACAAAGACATAGGTTTACCATCAAAAGGAATGAGGATAACACCAGCCCCACCCCCATGCTGACACTTGGAGCCATCAAAGAAGAGTGTCATTTGGTAAGCAGGTTCGTCTAAGGAGAGGGTAGCTATGGATTCGTTTAGGAAATTGAAGTTAGAGGGTTGATCCCCAAAAAGAGGCGTGTCAACTAGTTGGTAAGTGATAGCTTAGCCCTTGATGGATTTTTGATGAATGAATTCGAGGTCAAGGTCATCAAGAAGCATAAGCCAACATGTGGCACATTGATGTTGATAGGTTTTGGCATACATATAGTATAAGGGGTTAGTATAAGTAATAACGAAAGTTTTGTGATTGAGTAGGTAATGACAGAGTTTGGTAGCGACGAAAACTAAGGCTAGGTAGAATTTTTCGGCGTGGGTATATTGATTTTTGTAGTCTAGAAGGGTATGACTTATGTAATAAATCACTTTCTCTCAGTGTTTTTCATCGTGATGAGTGAGCATGGAACCTAAAGAATGGTCAGTGGTGGAAATATATAGGAAAAATGGTTGGTAATATTTAGGAGGAATGAGCACTGGTGGTTGAAGAAGGTACTGTTTTAAGGATTTGAAGGCTTTATGGAATTCATCATCCCATTTGAATGAAACATCTTTCTTGATAATATGATGAAATGGTTGACAACGGTAAAAAATATGTGAGATAAAATGACGAATGGATTGCAACTTGCCTTGTAGGATTCGAAGTTGATGGAGATTAGTAGGCAGAGGAATTTCCAGAATAGCATTGAATTTAGCAGGATCAACTTCTATGCCGCATAAAGAAATGATGAAACCAAGGATTTTTCCTAAAAGTAACACAAAGACACACTTTTTTGGTTGAAGATGAACACAATACTTGTTGAGACGGTCAAATATGACCTTAAGGACAGGCATGTGTAAGTCATGGATTGTTGGTATGTAGGTCCAATATGTGTTGTATGATGTCATGGAAGATGTAATTCATGGCTCGTTGGTATGTAGCACCAACATTTTTAAGGCCAAAAGGCATGTCTCGATAGTAGAAAGTACCCCAAGGGGTGATGAAGGAAATATTGTGTTGATCTTCTGGAGCTAGTAATATTTAATTGTAACCTAAGAAACCATCCATGAGTGATAGCATTTCATGGCCAACGGTGAGATCAACTAGTTGGTCAATGCCTGGTAGGAGAAATTTATCTTTGGGACAAGCTAGGTTGAGGTCATGGAATTCCATGCAAATGCAGAATCCCTCTGTCACCTTTGTGACAGGGATGATGTTAGAAATCCATTGGGGATAGTCCATGGGTAGGATGAAGGAAACTGAGAGAAGGCACTAAAGCTCTTCTTTGACTAGAAGAGCAATGCAAGGATGTATTTTCCACAGCTTTTGTTTGATGGGTTTGGAATCATGAATGGTACGATATTGTGGACCATTATTTTTGGGTCAATACCAAGTATATTGGCATAGGACCATGAAAAATTGCTACTGTGGTCCCAAAGGAAAGAGGTAAAAGCTTCCTATTCAATAGCATCTAAAGATTGGCCTATCTTTAGAATGTGCAGGTGGTCTTGAGTGTTAATATTGATTTCAATGGTAGATTCATTTAACATGGTTTACATATCAGTATTTCACCTAATTCTAGATCATTTCTTCGAATGTTGATGAAACAAACAAGGGTAAAGGGATAGGAGGAATACCTGTTGAAATTCTGGTTATAGGTGGTTGCGCGTGTATGACTTCTTGATCCACAACTGATATTGAGAGATTCCTTTTTTCTTGGAGGAACTACATGAAATGGAAAACAAGACCACCAAAAAAAAGTTAAACTGTATACGCAGTGGACTGCCTACCGTATGCTAGATCCAGGAAGTGTGATACTTCTTAGACGGCTGTTAATCCACTTTTTAAAACAACTTAATGTTAACAGTAAAGGAAATGCTATTGTAGTTAAAATGATTTAGGTATCTCATTCGACTACAATAAGCAAATTTGTTCACAACAGGCTAAGCTATGATTGAATCTGAAGGTCAATGTCTCTGTCAGAGTATAGGTATTAGTTAGGGTTAGGTTCTGGGCTATTTTGGGTATTGGGTAGAGGTTTTAAGCCCTGTTCTTGGTATGATGGTAAAAACATAGAGACCAATGTTAGTCTAGTATGACCAATGTTGGTTTAGGTTAACCGACAACAGTTATGGGTAACCGGCGACGGTATGGTCAGGGTACAAGAAACTCAATAAAAACTTGAGGTGAAGGCAGATCTAAGGTGAAATGGAAATGTAAAGGGAAATGGCAAGGTCTGTGTAAGTCTTAAGTATCCTTAGGGATGATTAAAATCTATGCATGGGGAGTTTAATGATGTGGGTGAAATAATAGTTGAGTTTGCATGGAGGTAAATGGTGGGGGAATGGGAATGGGAGTAGAAACTAATAACAGAAGTAAAATAATCTACTCAAATGACAATGGACAAGTGTTGGTTAACAAAACACTTACTGTTATATGAACTAGTTATCTAGTTGGAAATGGTGGGAGATCAAATGGAGGGAACTTGGTGTGGTGCTGACACTTCCTTGGATGCTCATGTGAAGGTGAATGGCTCTATGGTTTATTCTAGTGTGGGCTGTGGATGCTCTGATGCGTGTATGAATGTTGGTTCTGCTTGCATGCAGCTCTAGTTTCGTCCCTTGCTCTCAAAAGATGTGCCAACCTCAAAATAAGGTTTTTTTGGGGATTAAATGGTAACTGACGGCCGTTCTAGGTTGACCGGCGGTGGTTTAGGGTAACCAATGTCAGTTAGGGTGGGATTTCCTAGGTTTACTAAACTAGGCAGATCCCTTTGATTTCTTGAATCTTGTTCGTTTCTCCTCCACAAATTATAATGGAAGATTCCTTTCTAACATGTGGGAATGTGGTTAGAGGGAATGTAGGCTTTGATTTTTAGGGTTTACGTAGGTCTTTGTTAGTTATGGAAACATACTAAGAATAGGTCTTAGGGTGAGGTGGCTAGATGAGGTAGATATGTGGGCGTTATCCCATTAGATTATTTAAATAATAAATATTGTGAGGATAATGAATTAATTTAATTAAATTAATATTAGAGTGGGATGAAAGGGGCCATGATTAGGTAAGTGTGTGTGAGTTGGCTATTTGTCGAGGGACTAAGGGGAGTGTGACCCAATTTTGATGTCTACACTCAGAAGGTAATGACCGGTGAATATAAGAGTCTTTTGCACCCCGGTAGGTGAGTATGGACTCATCTTCCTGACATTGAATGACATTAATAGAAGGTGTATCATCATCGATCATGTTAGGATACAAGAATGGGAGAGAAGAGGGGGCCTCACCATCACATTGATAGGTCAGAGGTCTAAGTGAAATTGTGTTTACAAAAAAAAGTTAGGATGACTAGATTCAGGATCTATGGACTCCGTGGGTGAAGATGGTGATGTGGGTGAATGAGGTAGGAAGGTTTTTCTTCCTGAATGAGGTCGATGTGAGCCTTCTTGGTAGGTGGTGAGTCAAAACCAATGCTACTACGGTCATTGTGTTTATGGGTGGTACAAGAGATGACATTGTGATGGCCCTGTTCATAAAATCCGAAACCAAATCCTTTTCATGTGCACCAGTGAAGGAAAGTGTGAGCGAAGTGACAGTTAGTGAGGGAGTGTAAGTAGGATAAAAATAGTTGTGTTTGGGATGGAGGTTTGGGTTTTATTGTCACCTTCAAAATCCCCCTCATTTTCCAAGTCAAGTTTCAAAAATTATGAGTTGGTGACTTGAGGAATGTTTAAAATAGAGTAAGAAGTCTGGAGAGATGGAGAAATTTTTGCTTTAAAGTTGTTGGTGCTCGGTTTTTAATCTCTCCCCTTTCGTTTAAAATTCGTCAATCTTCGCAGTTTGAAGTATTTTCTATTTCCCCTTCTGGATGCTTGAAAATATTTTCCTTCATTCGAATGTCATTTTCAATCCTTCTCTTTGGATGTGGATCGTGTCAAGCCTAGTATTATTTGTAGTTTCTCATTCCATGGAGAACAATTTGAAATTCGGGTGTAAATGGTGGGGTTTTCCCTTTCATTTTTATTTTTCCATAGTCGTGAATGACGAGCGTCAAATTCTATCCAGACATCCACTGATATGTGGAAATCTCTTATTAGAGGCAGAAAGGCGGGCCTTTTTTGTGTTTTGATGCTTTGAAAGGTCAAAGGAGAAAAGGCGGGTCCTTTTTTGTTTTGAGACATTATGGCGAAAGGCGTAAGATGTAAAAAGAGTACCTTTGGCCCCATAAAGGGACATGTGGCTATTTTAAAAATTCAAAGCAGGGAGGCGGGTCATTGGAGCACTTTTGGAAATTTTACATTTATTTCCAAAAGGGATTAAAGTTGTAAAATGAGCAATGACTCCTCCGGGATGGAAAAAATTCAAAAATCGAGTCTGCATCAAAAGTCAAAGCGGGGAGGTAGATCGTCAGGTCACTTTTGGAATTTTGGTTTTGTTGTGGAAAGGCATAAAATTTATAAAGTGACATGCGGCCACGCTGATGCCCAAGAGAAGCCACATGGAGAGCCCATATCAAAATCGGATGGGCGGGCCGAAATTTTCCGAAGTGTCATTTCTCTAAAAGGAAAAAAATATAAAAGTTTTCCCCAGACCTGCTTCGGCTAAATCTCTCCCACGTGGGCTGCTCAAATTCAAAGTTTGTGAAATCAGGATGAACAGCTATGATATGATGCATCTGGTTTTTCCGCCAAGCATGGAAATGGCCAAGGCATTAGAGAAGTTCAGACGTTGGTTTCTTGAATCAGTTTCATCATTTTTTGTAACCGAATGTAACCATTTTTTAGGATTATTTAATGACTTCTCCATGTCATTATGGTGTTAGATCCTGGTACTCTGTAGAGGCAATAGATTCAAAAGTAATCAATATAGAAGTTTTTCCCTTTCTTCCTCCGTTATTCCTTCTTTCCTTATTCAAATTTGTGAATCATCCATCTTTGCATGCTAAGAAACTTTTTGTTCTTGTTAATATGATTTTAGGAACTATGTCTGTGAAATTATATCTGTTATAAATGCGAATGATTCCATTCAGCATCTCCTTTTCTCAATACGCATAATTTTATACCCTGCTATCTATATTACCTAAAAGTACTGTTATGTTCTTCCTCTCTCATCTCCATAGTTCTTCTATTCTTTCATATTGATAATATTTTGGACATAAAACACTTCAAAATATTAGGAATCCACACTTTGAAAGTTGTACATTTGTAAATAAGCTTTGTTGCTTCCTTTCAATAAGGTCACCTCTCCCATAAAGAGGAGGGAATTGTTGTCCCCTGACTATGGTTTGTTAAAGTACCATTTTAAAACCCAAATATTTTTGGAGACTCTACTGGGAAATTCATTTCAAATGGATCCCTTTCTAAAAGAACAACTTCAAGATCATTTTCGATCTAGAGACTCTTAGATATACTCATGGTAAAAAGGATCTCGTAATAGAAGATTCTCATTTTCAACTTCTAGAGCAACAAAAATTCTCTCTTCTTCCAGGAAGAAGGAACAGAAGAACTCATTCTACAAGCACACCTCTTGTTAAAGATAGAAATTCCAAGAATATTATTCCTTAAGAACAAATCAGTCCTAATCTTCATGCTTTGATATTTTTTGGTGTTTTAGTTCCCCTTTAGCCAATTTTTCCAAAGATGGCAGCCCCTTTTCCTTGGGGACAACAGGTTAGGCCTCTTTCTCTTCCTCAACCATTGCATGAGTTACCTAGTGGTAACAGGAATTTTTTTTCCCAAATCTCTGGGTGATGGGAAGGTTCATCTAGATGAACACATTGCATCCTTCATTGTTGCATGTGGGATTCTTGGGGTTGAACATGAATATGTCTCTGTCAGTATTTTTCTGGAGACATTGTAGGAAAATGCTGCTGATTGGTTTTATCATCTTCCTTCTAGGTCGATCACTAATTGGAAAACCATGAAAACTCGGTTTGAGCAACATTTCAAACCTGCTAAAGATGTGCATGTTCTATTAGCTCAAATCTCTCATATCAAGAAGGAACAATTTGAGCCCATGAGAGATTTTATGACCAAATTCAACAAGCTCATTCATAAAATTCCATAGAAAACTCATCCTATAGATCAAATCCAAAAGTGCTTCTTCCTCAATGCTCAGTTACCTGAAGTAAGATATGCACTAAGGAGAGCTAACATTGTAACTCTGGAGGTTGATCAATGGTTAGATATCAGTGTTGAGGATGACCTGATCATGTCTTGTAAATTGAAAAGAGAATCCTCTAAATCTAAAGCATCTTCTTCTCCCTCACCTAGAGCCAAATTAGATCAGTTAATGCAGAATTTGGCAAATGATCTCATTTCCATTAAAAATAAATTGGATCAACATACTCCTTACCAAGACATCTGAAGGAAGAATTTTTGTCCCAAGAACCATTTTCTTTCTTCTCAAACTAGATTGGTTATTGAAGGCCCACCCATAAAGGTTCCAGTAAATGCAACTTGTGAAGTTCAGGAACCTGATGCTGAGGAGTTTAATGAATTCCACGAAGAACCACAAGAATAGGTTGATGAATAACTAGAGGATCTTGGTGGATGTCAAGTTCATTTCCTCACCACTGAAGGTATGGATGATAAAGATGAATATGATGAAAGAGTGGCAGAGATGAATAGTGAGTCATATGTTGTTATGAATCATGAGTGTTTCCCCTAATTCTTAGACATTTCTTTGAATATTGACAAAACAAATAGGGTAATGGGAAAAATTCAACAAGATCATTCATAAAATTCCATAGAACACTCATCCTATAGATCAAATCTAAAAATGCTTCTTCCTCAATGCTCAATTACCTGAAGTAAGCTATGCACTAAGGAGAGCTAACCTTGTAACTTTGGAGGTTGATCAATGGTTAGCTATCAGGGTTGAGGATGACCTGATCATGTCTTGTAAATTGAAAAGAGAATCCTCTAAATCTAAAGCATCTTCTTCTCCATTTGGTTTTATTTCAAAAGGGAATTAAAGTTGTAAAATGAGCCGTGACTCCGTCGAGATGAAAAAAAGTCAAATATCAATCCCGCATCAAAATTCAAAGTAGGGAGGTAGATCGTCGGGTCACTTTTGGAATTTTGGTTTTGTTGCGAAAAGGCATAAAATTTATAAAGTGACCTGTGGCCACGCTGACACCCAAGAGAAGCCATGTGGAGAGCCCATATCAAAAATCAGAGGTCGGGCTGAAATTTTCTAAAGTGTCATTTCTCTAAAAGGTAAAAAATATAAAAAATTTCCCCATACCCACTTCTGCTAAATCTCTCCCACATGGACGGCTCAAATTCAAAGTTTGCAAAGCAAGATGAACAACTATGATATGATGCATCTGGTTTTGCCACCAAAGCATGGGAAATGACTGAGGCATTAGAGAATTCAGATGTCGGTTTCTTGAATCAGTTTCATCATTTTTGTAAATTCCGACATGTAACACTCATCCATTTTGGGATTATTTCCAAAAGTTCTTCTTCCATGTCATTATGGTCAGTTGGATCCCGAGGTGAGTTATGTACTAAGGCAATAGATTCAAAATTTTAACTCAATGCAGAATTTTGCTCAACGTTTGGCTATCCTCTGTTGAGGATGATTTAATCTTTCCTGGTTCAAACTTACAAGATCATCCATCTTTGCATGCTAAAGAAACTTCTGTGTTCCTCTGTCCCCGGGAGCCAATTATGATTTCAGTTAGTACTAGAAGCTATGTGAAATTATATCAGTTATATCAATGCGACATGATTCCATTTATCATACTCCTTTTCTCAGAATATTCCAAGTAAGAATTATATCAGCTCTGGAACCATCTATATTACTTCTGAGACTAGTATTGGCTATTGAAGGCTTCCTCTCATCAAGGTCTCCATAGTTCTTCTATTCCTTTCGTAGTTGAATAACCCGATTTTGAGACAGTAAAACACTTCAAATATGTTAGGAATCCACACTTTGAATATTTTTACATTTGTAGAACTGGAGCTTTGTTGCTTGCTTTCAAGTTCAGGGAACCTCTCCCATGAAAGTATGGAGGGACTCTTGTTGAATCCGATGAAAGAGTGGTAGAGTTGAATAGTGAGTCATATTAAGTTATGACCCAACAAGTGTTTGGATACTCTACTAGAAAAAGTGGAATTCATTTCAAATGGATCCCTTTCTAAGTACAAGGAGTAATCCTATAACTATTCCAAGATGGTTGCAAGAAGATCCGGAGATCTCTATAGATATACTGCCTCCACACAAAAGGATGATCGTAATAGCTAGATTCCCATTCTTCTACTTCTAGAGAAACAAAAATTCTCTGTCCTTCAAATCCTCAGCAAGCAAGGAATCAAAAGTCTAACTCAAGTTCCTAGACAATGCATGCACCATCCATGTCTAAAGATAGAAATTTAGACAAGAATAGATCACCTCATCAAGAACCAAAATCGAAAGTTCAGAGGTAGATCTTCGTACCAATACCTTCCATAAGATTTGGTGCTAAAATGGTAGCCAATTTTTCCAATTCCAACTCCAAAGCCTCATCCAATACTTCTAAAGGTATCCTTGGCAACAACAGGTTAGGCCTCTTGCTCACCTTCATACAACCTTGTTGCTACAGTCACTTCCCCTAATGATAAAATTGGGGTAACAAGAATTATGTGACTCTCCTCATAACTGTCCATAAACTCAGTAATTGTGTGATGGGACTCAGGTTCATCTAGATGAACATTTAATGCCTGCATCAATTAGCTCATACTTTGGGCATGACTCTAACACATTCCTTGGGGTCCTGATATTCCATGGAGATGTCTCTGTCAGTTCTTTTGGTGGGAAGACATTAAAGATGCATAAGAAAATGTTGTTGCTTCTCTAGAGTTTTAGGGTCTTAGCCACTATTTTGGTAGCTCATATTCACTCCCTCATATGAAAACCATGTTGCTGACTAGAATATTTTGCAAGGAGGTAGTAGGTGAAATTCCGCTAAAGATTAATGCACATACTCTATTAGCTCCTAGTCAATGGATATCAATGACAGGAACCATGCTGAGCCCATGAGAGACAAAATTTTTGGCCAAATTCAACAAGCTCATTCATAAAATTCAACAGAGCACTCTATCCTGTAGCTCAAATCCAAAACATGATTCTTTCTACAATGCTCAGTTACCTGAAGTAAGCTATGCACTAAGGAGAGCTAACCTTGGAACTCTGGAGTTTGATCAATGGTTTGGCTATCAGCTGTTCTGAGGATGATTTAATCAAGTCTTGGTAAATTGAAAAGAGAAACCTCCCATCTAAACCATCTTCTTCTCAAGATCTCCTAGAGCCAAATTAGATCAATTAATACGACAAAAGTTGGCAAATGATACTTGGATTGAACATAAAAAGAAATTGGAGTCAATATACTCCTTATCAAGATATTCCGAAGAAGAATTTTCATCCTAGGAACCAGTTTCTTTCTTCTCAAACTAGATTGGTCTATTTAAGTCCCACCTATTAAAGGTTCTAGTCAAATGTAACTTGTGAAGATTCCAAGAACATTTTGATGAGGAGTTTAATGAACTCTATGAAGAACCAGAAGAAGAGGTTGATGAATAACTAGAGATGCTTGTTGGATCTCAAGATTCATTTCCTCACCACTGAAGGATATGAATGATGAAGATGAATATGATGAAAGAGTGGCTAGAGATGAATAGTTAGTCATAAGTTCTTATGACGATCGGGAGTGTTCTACCTAATTCTTCAGATGTTTCTTAAAAAGTGACATAGCCTTTTATCAGAAATCCAAGGAGTTTGAGGATAACTGATTCCAGTGGTTGCCTAGAGAGTATGAGCCCTCCTAATTCCCACTAGATCCATGTAAAAGGTGAGTAGATGTTAATCCTCCTCCTGGTACCTGCTATTACCAAAACTTGAAAGTCCTAATCAAGATCCCTAAAGTTGCTAGTGAATCAAGGAAGATTTCTCTTGATAAGAATGAGTAGTGATACCCCAATCCTAAAGCTCCCCAGGTCTTTTGAGCTCGATTAATCACCTCAAATGTGACAAAAATCTAATATTTCAGAGGTAGAGTTATGACCAAACCCATCCAAAAGCCATTACTAAAATGGTAAAAATTTTCACACTTCCAGAAGAGAAGAAGAAGCCTCATCCAATACTTCTAAAGGTATTTTTCCCACTCCCTCTTCTTCACCTGATTACCATATGATGATCTCAAGGCTGCAGTTCACTGCCCCTAATGAGAAAATGTGAACCATTCTATGTGACTCTCCTCTATAACATGGCCATCAAACCGTTCAAGTGGAAACAAAGTGTTATAGACTCAAGATCCCAAGGTTGCTAGCACTATGTTTCAATGAGATACAAAAGTTAGCTAAATCACTTTAGGCATCACTCTCCCACATACATCTTTGGTTCATCGTACTATTGCATGTAACAGTAGAGAAGTGCCTTTGGTTGGAAGGATTAAAGAAGCACATGGTGAGCCTTTGCATCTGTTTTGGATTTCAGAAAATGAATTACAACCACTGAATTTGGCCTCTTTGAATATTCCAACTATCCTCTCCCCATGATGGATCAAGTGTTGGCTAAGTAGTCACAGGCTATATGAGATGTTGTCTATGCTTGATGGAATTTAAATTGATACAATGGAGTCGTTCACATGCTTTGTACCCAGTCAGATGGAACACAATAAGAAAGCTTTGTTTACTCAAATAAGAAAACTGAGTATATTGTGCAAAATACTGATGATCCAAAAACATGCAAATTGGTCTTATCAATGATATAGGTTCCACCTTTTACAACTAAATATTATCATTGTCAGAGGATGAGGCAAATCTTCCTAAAGGGAAAGTGTAATTCATGATCCCACCTTGATGAATGTTGAACTGTTGGATTCTCCAAAACAAGGGCAAGATGCACTCTTCAGACGGTCTTGAAGCAATCCTCTAGAAATGTAGTAGAAATTGGAGTTTCTCTAGAATCCTAAGAAGTTCATACCATTTTCTTTCATTGAAGGTAAGTCATTTTGGCATAATTTCTCCAAATAAGTACATCAAGCTGAGTATCCAGAAAGAGTTCATCCTTGAAATCCAACATATTCCTCTATGGAAATAAGTAAATAGTGAGTAAAGAATCTTTGTTTGCTAAGATAAAATTGATGCTTAAGAGTTGATTGTGAAAAAGGTAAGGGATATTTACCAGAACTTAGAATAGGAGATTTCTCACATTATAGAAAGGAAAGAATGTTTGGGATTCCATTGGAATTCCAACCTAGTAAAGAATTCTCAATTGAAGGTATTAAGAAAGCCATTTCTAAAATATTTCATACTTAGAGCTGATGTCTCTAATCTCACCTTAGGATCTTTATCATCTATTCCTGATCCAAATTTCTCTCAGAGAGAAACCTTAACCAGCTGTGCTAACTCAGAATAATTATGAGGCATTATGAACTATGGCAGATAATACAACCAAATGAGCTAGGTGTTCTGAAGATGATCAACACTTACTCTGAAATATACTTGGAGCTTAAAGATGGACTTCAATTGATTATATTTTGACAGTGAAGTCAAACTGCTATCCTAGAGAATATGTGCCCTGTAATGAGGAATTTATATTCAAGGACGAGATTCTCACTCTATTGATGCTTGCATTAAGTTACAGGGTATCAAGTCTATTCTTACACAACAAGATTTCTGGAACTATAGAAGTCCAAGGAGTTTGAAATAAATATGATAGTGGTTCATCAAGAATATGAAATCTTCTTCCCAGGGACTCCACACATTTGCTGAGAAATGAGAAGGTTCCCCTAGTGGAAGCATTGATGAACCTAGGTACTGTCCATAACTTTACCCCCTAGGTCAAATCCTAGACAAATGACAAAGGGAAAATATGTCTGGAGAGGTCCTAGAAATGATGCCCGATCTACAAAGGGAAAATATGATATCATTGATCAGGTCAAGAAACCCGACACAAAGGATCCAAATATCAGTCGGTAGAGTTTTAGCAAACCCATCAAGAAAGCTTTGACTACAAATGGAAAACTATGTCGGAGAGGTCTAGATCCAAAGCCTCGATCACAATACTTGTAAAGGTATCGTGTTTACCACTCCCTTTTCGGGAAATCAATGAAGACATGAAGGCATACAGTCACTCAACTTAGTGAGGAAATTGTCCCGATGCTATGAGAGTCTCCTGCATAGCTTGCCGATAAAGCTTCCTAGGAAAATCAGGTTATGGAGTACGGGAAAACATGTCAGGATAATGCAATGGGGTGGAAACATGTCAAGCTCATGCTTTGGGCCAAACTCTAACGATGTGCATGCAGGTTCCTGGTATTCCGACCCCGAGAGTACAATATTTCCTTCTGGTGGGAAGAATTACTGATGCGGAAGCATATTTTGTTGGTTTTCCAGAGAAAAGGGTAATCATCAAACACTATTAAATGGTAGCTGATATTCCTCCCTCATATGGGATGTTGTTGAGTAGCAATTTCTGCAAGGAGGTAGGACCTCGAACCTTAGATGGATTGGTCACATGCTTTGATCCCTGTCAATGCGGGAAATCAAGAAATTGCATATCTGAGAAACAAACTGAATAGATTGTGTACAGGGAGCTCGATTATTCAAAAGCACAGGTATGGAATTTTTGGAAAGCTATGCAAGGTCCTCTGTCCAACAACAACTGGATCATCTCACAAGATGGGTGAGAAAAATTTCTTAAGGGAGTGATGCATGAATACTAGTGGTGATCATGATTCTGCATTTTGATGGAATTTGATCTTCACCTACCGCCATAATGAGGCTGAGTGTAGGTGCTAACCTCTCTGGAGGTGGTTGGGATAGATTTCGAATATGAGGCTCTTCATCCTTTTCTTTTTCCTCCTATAAATTGTAATGGGAGGGAAGAATATTTTTGCTAAAGGTTGGTGATTCAGAGCTGATTATGCCCCAAGTCAGAGATCTTCTCTTTGGCAGGTGAATTTGAATAGGATATTCAAACCTCCCATTAAAAATCTTGTAATGCAACTTTGCCTCTTGGAATTTCTGTAGTGCTGTCTGTATCAAAGCTGTGCCAAGAGAAAGGAATGCATGTTTGTGGACTGATTCTCAAGTTGTCCCTATGCTCATTTGTTGTTTCGTCACCTAGATTTATTTCACTGCAGAATATTGTACCATCTGTACATGATCTATAGGCATAGTGTACCAGATAATGCAAATAAATGGTTGGTGTTTCATTGATGATCAAGATAGGTGTTGCTCTCATTCCTGGAGCTTAAGCATCACCTTTGTAGTTTAGGTTTTATGTTCATGCATCTTCTTACCCTGTCTTCTTGGAAATTTAGTTTAGGTCCCTCTAATGAAGTAAGACCCTCAAGGAAGAGATGGATCACGATGAATGCTTCTGAATAGAAAGGTAACAGGAACCCTACAGGGCTGGTCAGTTTGGAGAGATTTGTCCGATAATCATGATAATCACACTGAGAGTCTCAAGCTTACCATTGAGCTCGACAATCTGCTCAATGTCAAAAGATTAATGTTGGGATTCACCATCAACACTAGGGTGGTGAATATTAGAAAATGACTACACTCAAGAAGGATAAAAAGAAGGCATTAAACCTACTAAAAAAGTATGCTAATGTTATTTCCTATTCATATGAAGATCTTAAGGCTTTTCAACCAAAGGAGATGCAACACTATATCCCTTTAAAACCTAGGATCAAACCGTTCAAGTAGAAGATAAAGGCAAGTATAACCCTAAGGTTGCTGATACTATTTTTCAAGAGATCAAGAAGTTACTAAAAGCCAAGATAATTTTCCCCATACATCATTTAACATCATGGATTGCCAACATTGTGCATCCTGTTAGAAAGAAGAATAGCGAGATTCACAACTGTGTAGATTTCAGGAATTTAAATTAGGCCACTCTCAAATACAAATATCCACTCCCCATAATGGATCAAGCTTGGTAAGATTGTCTCAGGCTCTGAGATGTTGTCCATGCTAGATCGATTCTATGGATACAATGAAGTGAAAGTCAATATCCCAGATCAGCAAAAGACTACTTTTACTATTCCTTGGGGCACCTATGCCTTACAAGAGAGTGCATTTTGGTCTTATCAATGTTAGTGCCACCTTTCTAGAGGGAAATGGATTTGGCCTTTGGGAGTCCAATATGAAGAGAATGTATTGTTGTGTACCTTAATGATTTCATTGTTTTCTCTAAAATAAGGGCATATCACTTTCAACATCTTGAAGTAGTCCTCCAAAAATGTTGAGAACACAAAATTTCTCTCGATCCTAAGAATTCATGTCTTTTGTGTTACTTAAGGCAAGTCATTGGGGCATATTGTTTTCAAAGAAAGCATCAAGATAGATCTAGAAAGAGTTTAATAAATCTAGCATATTCTTCTTCCCATAAGCAAAAAGGGTGTTTACTCTTTCTTTGGAAAGATACATTTCCCGAGGAGATCCATTCCATGATTTTGTAGAACTGACTATGATTGCATTGTCTCATATGATGAACGGAAATCAAAAAATTCGTTGGAATTCTAAGGGTAAAGAAGAATTTGAAGGTATCCATAAAGTCCATTGCTATAACCCCCATCTTAGCATGTCCTTGATTTCAGCAAAGATTTTATTATCTATTTATATGCTACATAGAGAGTACCTTGGCTGCCGTGCTAACCCAAATAGAATTCTGAAGGATCATGAAGTTCCAATTTCCATTCATGATATATGTTCTGAAATCTCATGAATTCAAATATACTATGACAGAGAAACATACTCTTGCAGTGGTAAAAGCTATCAAGCAGTTTCGTTTTTATATTCTTAACTCTCACTCTATGGTGTTTGTACCTGATACAACCATCAAGTATATTCTTACACAAAATGATTTTGGAACTAAGATAGTCAATTGGGTAGCAAAAGTCCAAGAATATGACCTTGATATCAAGCCAACTAAGCTAGTTTGGGGTAAAGGCTTGTGTGATCTTATTACTGAAGGAGCTAATGTAGACATTGTCCAAAGAATGTAGTTGATGCTCCTATTGTTCTCTTCCTCTGTTCAATATATGAATGGTATGATGATATTGCACATTTTCTTACTTATGGAGAGTTTCCATCCCACTTAAGTGCTAAGGGAAAGAGATCTATTAAGTTGAGGTCTACACAAAATGTATTATGGGAAGAATTCTTTGTTAAAGCAATGTATAGATGGAAGATTATTTAAAGTATGTGGAAAAAGAGCAAATAGAAGAAGTTATTTTCATCTTTTCATGATCAAGCTTGTGGAGGGAATTTCTCTTCTGGTGTCACTACCCATAAGATCCTTCGTGTAGGGTACTATTGGCCTACATTGTTCAAATATGCATCAAAATGGGTAGGTAAGTGTGAAGCCTATCATGACTTTTGTTGGGAGACCTAAGTTGGCTGCTTTACCACTAAAATCCAGTAGTGATTGATGATACTTTTCAACAGTGGGGATTGGATTTAATTGGAACTCTTAATCCACCTTCTAGTTGATGGGCATACTCACGTGATAACTACTACAAATTACTTCACAAAGTGGGTAGAGGCTATTCCAGTCAAAAGCACTACTTATGAGGTGGTGTGTAATTTCATCAAAGAGAACATATTGATAAGGTTTGGGGTACCAAACAAGATTGTGACTGATAATGCTTCAAATTTTTCTTCTTTTGAGATGATGGATTTTATGCTATGGTTATGGAATTTCCCTTGCTCATTCTTCAAATTATTACCCCCAAGGGAATGGACAAGCAGAATCAACAAATAAGAATCTGGTAACCATCGTTCGGAAGCTTGTCAATGACTCTCAAAGGAATTGGCACAAGAATCTCTATGATGCTCTCTGGGAAGATAGAATTACACCCAAAAGAGGGAATCAATTGGGATGTCTCCATTTCAAGTGGTGTATGGTGTTGAAGCTCAACTTCCAATAACAGTGGAATTACCAGCCTTGCACTTAATGAAGGCTATTGAAGATTCAAGCTTTACCAGTTCCTTGGACAAGAGGATCATGTATCTCTAGAAGTTGGATGAAGACAGGTTACAAGTTTTTGATAGAATATCAGTTCATCAACTGAAGGCTGAAAGCATTTGTTTGATAAGAAGGCTAGACCCAGATATTTTCAAGTGGGAGACATTTTTCTACTATGGTACAAAAGACATGAACCTCGAGGAAGCCATGGTAAGTTTGATTCTCTTTGGCTTGGTCCTTTCAAAATTAGGCACTTTGCTGGAGAAAATTTTTTCTACTTTGGATTATATGGATGGATATCCTCTCCCACTTCCTTATAGTGGGTAATATTTGAAGTTTTTCAAGTCCTAGGTGACTAGGTAGTCCTTCTGTATATTGTGTAACAGTGTTTTGGTTTTTGGTCGTTCCTTTGTGTTTTGTTTCTTTTTTCCTTTTTGGTTTTATTTCCCTTTCCCGTTGCGTGTGTGTTGTCTTCTGTATTGGTTTTGCCTTTGACTCTATTTTCCTAATGGATAAGGCACTGGTCTACTTTCCTAGAGTTTTTCTATGGTTCTTGATCTTGCCTTGTTCCTCTATTCCAAGTCAAGCCATCCCTAAAAAAAGCCATATTTTTTTCACCCTCAAAATTCCCCTCTTTTTCCAAGTCAAGTTTCAAAATTTTTGAGTTGGTTCCTTTGAGGAATGTTTAGAGTTGAGTAAGAATCCTTGAGAGATGGATAAATCTATGCTTTGAAGTCATGGGTGCTCAGTTTTTAATCTTGCCCCTTTCAATTGAAAATTCTTCCAGTCTTCGACAGTTTGAATTATTTTCTATTTCCCCCGTTTGGATTCTTGAAAATATTTTCCTTCATTTGAATCTCGTTTTCAATCCTTCTCTTTGGCTATGGATTGCAGGTCGAGCCTGGTATTGTTTACAGTTTCTCCATTGCATGGAGAACAATTTAAAATTTATGGTGTAAAGGGTACGGTTTTCCCTTTCATTTTTTTTCCACAGTCGTGAATGACGTGCATCAAATTCTATCCTAAAGTCCGTGGATACTTGGACATCTTTGATCGGAGGCGGAAAGGTGGACCCCTTTTTGTGTTTTGATGCTTTGAAAGATCAAAGGTGGAAAGGCGGGTCCTTTTATGTTTTGAGGCATTATGGCAAAAGACGTAAAATGTAAAAAGAATTCCTTTGGCCTTGCAAAGGGACACATGGTTGTTTTCAAAAGTCAAAACGGGGAGGTGGGTCATCGGAGAACTTTTGGAAATTTGGTTTTATTTCCAAAAGGGATTAAAGTTGTAAAATGAATGGTGACTCCACCGAGATTAAAAAAAGTCAAATATCGAGCCCGCATCAAAAGTCAAAGTAGGGAGACAGATCGTTGGGTCACTTTTGGAATTTTGGTTTTGTTGCGGAAAGGTATAAAATTTATAAAGTGATCTGCGGCCATGCTGACGCCTAAGAGAAGCCACGTGGAGAGCTCATATCAAAAGTGGATAGGGGGGCCGAAATGTTCCGAAGTTCCATTTCTCTAAAAGGCACAAAATATAAAAAATTTCCCCATACCCGCTTCGGCTAAATCCTCCCACGTGGATGGCTTAAATTCAAATTTTGCAAAAGTAGGATGAACAGCTGTGATATGTTGCATCTGGTTTTGTTGCCAGGAATGGAAATGGACGTGGTATTAGAGAACTTCAGATGTCAGTTTCTTGAATCAGTTTCATCATTTTTGTAATCAAATGTAACCATTTTTTGAGGATTATTTAATGGCTTCTCCATTTCATTATGGTGTTGGATCCTGATACTCTGTAGAGGCAATAGATTCAAAAGTTATCAATACAAAAAAAATTCCCTTTCTTCCTTCGTTATTCCTTCTTTCCTTGTTCAAATTCACGAATCATCCATCTTTGCATGCTAAGAAACTTTGTGTTCTTGTTAATATGATTTCAGGAACTTTGTGTCTGTGAAATTATATCTGTTATAAACACGAATGATTCCATTTTGCATCTCCTTTTCTCAATACGCATAAGGTTATACTCTGCTATCTATATTACCCAAAAGTATTGTTATGTTCTTCCTCTCTCATCTCCTTAGTCCTTCTATTGTTTTGTATTGATAATCTTTTTGAGCATAAAACACTTCAAAATATCAGGAATCCACACTTTGAAATTTGTACATTTGTATATAAGCTTTGCTGCATTCTTTCAATAAGGGAACCTCTCCCATAAAGAGGAGGGACTTTTTGTCCCCTGAATGTGGTTTGTTAAAGTACAATTTTAAAACCCAACAGGTTTATAAGGGGCGATATCAATTCCCCCATACATTAGATTAGTATGAAGGTGGGGAGGACCATAAGGAAAAACCTCTCCTATGCAGTAGTCATAACTAGGTTGCTGATGTAGATTTCCATACTCTTACGGAGTAAGGAACATGTCGATATTGTATAGCCGGTAATCCCCCAGAGTGAGGTGTTGAAAGACACCTTCTAAGGGATCAGTGGTCGATATATGGGCAGCTGGGATAGATAACTCGCTAGATGATTGGGAAATAGGTGAGTCAGCTATAGAGGTTATGGAGGCGGTAGGAATAGTAGGGTCAGATGTGTGAGAGGTAGTGGTAGTCTTGGTAGAGGGGATTTTAGATGAAGGTGTAGTACAGGTAATGACAGATGCCTTGAATGGGAAAATTACATCGTTAGGCCGGTACAACATGTTACAAGTCTTAAAAGGTGATGGGTCAGCCGGAATGGTGTAGTTATGTCCCTCATGTTCAAATTTGAGGTAACAGTGTAAATTCAAAGGGACACAACCCATGGTGCAGATCCAAGGTTGACTGAGCAATAAGTTTTACTAGAACTCTCCTTCTAGGATGTAGAATAGTTCTAGGATAGTGTGGGGACCTACGCAGACATGGAGAACTATGGTATGTAGGGTAGAGGTCATTGCATCATTAAAGGAGCACATCATAGCTGGGTTACCATACATGTAATTGGCAAGTATGAACATTTGGTTTTACACATGGGAAGAGATGATGTTAATACTAGCACCACCATCGATCATAACTTGTCATATGCATATATTATCGATATGGACGGAGATGAAAAGAGTGGGATAAGGGTCATCAGGCTAGAAGGGAGTGGTCTCTTCATCCAACAAGCTGAGGGTGGCTACTTGGTGAGTAGGTGGAGGTGTAGAGGAAGGTGAAAACTTAGTGAGAGAGGCTACATGATGAGGGGTAATGATGGAGGCTACAAGCGTGGGGTCATTTGGTAAAACCTCAATAGATTGAAGGATCTCCATGAGGGCTTGATGATGTGACTCAGAGGTTTGGATGAGATCATATAAAGACATTTTGAAGGAGGATTGGTGTAATTGTTTTATCATTGTGTGATGTGTGACCCCATCAAAAATAGGATATGTGGGACCTTGAATGGTGACTTTGGGTGTAGTTTCAAATGGTATGTTGGGTACAGGGTTGGTTGATGGGCTAGCCACCTTTTCTTTATGCTTGTCTTTCTGAGTGCGGGTGGTAACATGAACCATGTTAATTTGAGGGGAGGTGGATGAAGAGGGCATGTCATGAGAGGTATAATGACAGAGGAGAAAAATCCTATTGGTGGATAAAAGCCTTGTGAAATGAGTAGGCTGCATTGACATTTGGGTGGTGGTTTGGAAAATTCTCTTATAAGAACCATGTTGATCTCGAATTTTAGGGGTGGATAAAAGGTTTGTGGGGGTAGAGATATTGGTCACTAAGTGGGTAATGGATGAAGATTTGGGGAGATTGTCAAAGGTGGAGTGGGGTCCTCATCTAGAAGATTGTTGTCATCGAAATTGTGTTCAGGAGGAAAAAGTTGGATAAGAACAGTCTTCAAGGCCTTATAACTTTGAACATCATGTCCTGGAACACGATGATAGGAAAAAATATTGGTCTCATCAAACCTTATGGGTTTGGGTTTGAGAGGATCATAAGGTCAAAGTGGTAGTAATGTGATTATAGAAGTCTCTAAAAGGTTTGTTAAAACCTTAGCGTATGACCCCTCTAACGGATCGGAATGGGAGGTGAGTGTGGAGGAAGAGGCTTTATAGGAGGGGGAATGGGTTGGTCCACTAGTTTAATATGTGGATTATTCTTAGGTCTTACGGGCATCTGTTTGGATAAAGGAGGGGTAGAAGAGCTAGCAATGGAAGGTTTGGTTGGTTTGACTACTTTATTGGAGGGTAGAAAATTATTATCTTTAGGTTGCATACTCTTGGGTAAAGGTGATATGGGAGTACGCGATGTAGAGGTAAGAGTATATGGTGGCAGAGGATGGGTTACCCATGAGGGAAACCAAATTACAATGGAGGTGGTTGGTGGAGGTTGGCTAGAAGGAGTGAGTGGGAGAGATGAGAGTGTCATGGGTAGTGAAGAGGTTATCAAAGGTAGTTGTGGTATGGGTGGTAAGAAGGTCACGAGTGATGGCGGGAGTTATTTGGATCACTTGGGTATGGTAGCGGGCCATGATGAGGAGGTGAGTTGTTGCGTACTTGGTTTACTGGTGGAAATAGGTTGGTTGGCCAGGGTTGAGGGGTGAGGTCCTAGGATTGACGAAAGGGGTGAAGGTGATAATGGTGTGGTAGGAGAGGTTGGTGTATGAGGCCTAGAAGGTTGGGACTTCCTTTTAGGGTCCATAAGAAGTTTAGTGTTAGTCTAAGAAGATGTGGTTAAATCTAATTTGATGAGTGGGTGAGTAAGGTGTGATGTCAGCATGACACCTAAGGTAGTGATGGGTTTAGACAAGGGATATGATATAGGCATGGGTAGGTGTTTGGGTGTAGGTGTGTGTTGGGTTGTGAGCAGAGGTGTGTCTTGGGTTATGGGTGATGACATGGAAGGTGTTCTAATAGCCATGTTTTTGTTTGGTTTGGTTGCTTGAAACACTTTTGGATAGATTGTGGAGGTGTCGGTGAGTGACAGTTGCATTTGAATTAAAGCATGAAGTATAAGACATCCCCAAATTAAGGCTCTATCAACATAGTCCAAGCAATTTTCCAAGCATGAAAATGGTACCTCTGTAAGTGGAGCTGATGTGGATCGAATAGAAATCCTCGTAAAATGTGTTTGAGAAACATGGAAATGGCTAGCTTCAGACTCTGTGGGTAAGAGAGCCAAAATTAGATTGGTAGGATCTTGGAGGTCTGATGGAGAATGGTCATCTAAAGGAAATGGTTTTTGTATAAGATCCTCTATAGGTAGAGGAGATGATGGGCTAGATGAGTTGGACACTCCATGTGATGGTGTAGGGAGTGGACAAGTGCCCCCTATGAGTAGGAGAGGTGTTATTGATGACTGCTCAGTAATTTTAGGAGCTAAGGGTGGTGTGCTAATTATGGGCTCTTCCACGGGTGAAGGAGAAAATGAAGGGGATTCCTCTTTGGGTGGAGGAGTAGATGAGGTTCCTGTGTAGGTAGGGGAGTTCAGGCTAAGATTTTTTCTATGGAAGGTGTTGGTATCCAAATTCGTTCTCCTTTTCAAGCCGAGTAGCAACACCAATTCAACAGGGAGCTTAGAGGCAGATAGATCATAAATGTGTATCATTTTGTATCTAGTGATTAAATTTAACTGACCCTTTGTTACTCAGTTTTGTGGAGATATGGATAACACCTTAAAAGTCTTTGATCTTATCCTAACTATTTTAGGTTGTGCCTTTCAACCAAGGTAAGAGAACCTATTTTGTAACCTCTATTATTGAAGGAGACGCAGATACTTTTCTTTTGCACAAATTTTATAAAGAAAACCTTGGGAAAATATGATCAACACACCAAATCTGATTCTCATGAGTTGTCACTTCCATAGGATGGATATATTTTCAACACAAGGCTAAGGTTACTAAAGACATTATGGAATCTTGATTGTTCTGCATATTTTTGTAAGTAGATTTTGTTCTTTTGTGGATATACAGAGAGAAATGGGGGTAGTTTAGGGTAGGATTGGTTATTTGAATATTTTTTTGGTGGGAGATCAACAAGATAGATTGAAATTTGCCAAATATTTGAGAAACTTCATAACAAATGGATAACTTAATAACAGAAAGCTTCAAAATAGTTAAAACATTCCTTCAACCAGATGTGCATCAATGGAGGCCCATATTTGCACTTTTTCACACAATCTTGGAGATTCTAGCAAAAAGGCTTGAGTTAGAAGACCCAATAAAACATCAAAATCTAGGATCGATCATGTATGAGATATACCTAGAGGATTACAAGCAATCTCTGTCAACAGATGAAAGAAAATTGATTTTAAATCATTTATTTCATTCCCAGATGAAAGCTTTTCTAAAAAATGAAATTGCAGATGCCACTAAACTATCACAAGGATTGAGATATGTGTGACTCAAAGAGATTTTGATATAAGATTGCAATAGGAACAATAAAAACTACTTGCAGACATTCTGAAAGTGAAATAAACACAAAATTTTCTAGAGATTTAACACAAATTAACTCAAATGTTATCAGATTCATCAGCAGGGTAGAGTTATTTTAAATAATCTTAGAGCTTTTTTATGGCTATACACTCGTAACCAACTTAACATGAATGAAAATCTAACATAGGAAGTTAACCTCGTTTCTCAGAAGATGGGTTTTTCTCAAAAATTTCTCGTGAAAATGAACTCCCAACCCTTTGCAAGAGTATTCTCATTGCATTTATACATTTTTCCCACTCAATTTTCCTCCCAAAAGAGAAGAATATTTTAGGGACCTTTTCTTTTTACCCATTTCCCTCAGAAAGTGACCTTTAACAATTTTATATATGAAAGCTGCCAGGTGGACCAGTTGCGAACTAATCATGTTTTATTGGGCCCTCAACTGATGACTAGGATTCCATGCCACAAAATTTTCAAAATCCTTCAGAGTCTCTGCATTGTTAGACTTGACAGGTCATCCCCTTTTTGTTCTCTTTCATCTGCAATTCTGCCCTGCACCCATCTCCTCTGGTTGATTCTACCTTGTATCGATAAATTGCTGGTAGTATCATCTATCACTATGCACACATAGATTCATACCCCTTTTTATACTGTAGTGGGCATGATCCGTCTACTTGTTTATGTAGGCAACAAATGCAAAGGTGATCTGCATTAGAAAGAAAGTCTCCAGAACAAGCGCGGTCCTATCCACATGTACCAAGCCTTTTAGGAAGTTGCTTGATAATTCTAAGGGAAGGGAAGGCACAGATGGATCATGCATCGACATTGACTCCCCGATTGCGCATATACATATTTAAAACTCAGGTTGGCTAGTATTTAGACATGCGCAAGGCCCTCCATGCCATGACTACATATAATATCACTTAGTTCATGTGCCAATTATTTTTTCAAAACAAGAAGCATAATACTATTGGTTTATCTTTTAAAAATGTATAATACAAAGGAGCTATTAAAGTCCTCTATTGACTGGGATATTTGGCTTTTATTCTGCCATCGTTTCTTATACAAAAAACTGAGTGTGGGGTATCCAGACTTCGAAGACCAATGGAGGATATATTTTGTTACAATGCAAAGCACAATCAGGGAGATGTAGGAATCCAGTCCTCCATCAGATGGACCAATCATATCTAGAGTCACATGTATTTCATTCAGGAGCTCATGGTATGATAAATTCATTGATATCTGCTAGCATCCAATACAAGGAATAGGGGGTAAGTGTGAAGCTGACTGGTATGTCACCAAACCTAGTGTGGACCTCTTGAGAAAATATGCTATCATTTGTTGAAGTGTCACCAGTTTGGTTGGAAGATGGGGTGTCAATAGGGAACTGGTTTCATCCTCATATGGGGGAGATTTTATTTAGCGAGTACATTCGGGTTATCCAATCGTCAGGCCTTTGTTGTCTTATATTTCTTTGACCCATATTCTTGAAGTTGACCCAGTTACCATCGCTATGACCTTATGGGGGGTGTTAGTTGTAAAAGTAATGTTCTTTACCACTATGTGGGAATTTACCTATCAATGGGATCTTTACCAGCTGTGCTTAGGTTTATCATAGGTGGATTAGGGGAAATAGCACCAGCCTTAATAAGTCATTTTCCATAATTATTAGTTGAGTTAGGTTACATTTTTGAGGTGACCTAATTTATCACTTTATAATGTAGCTTCCTGAACTAGATATCTTGGCCGGGAGAGAGATTAAGAAAAAGGTTTGGCTTGGTTTGATGGGTGAGAGGGTCTAACCTTAAGAACTATGGTGTTGGTAGATCCTTTTGGTTTTGAATAGTTGTTATGGGGTCTCAAAGACTGCACAAGCATGTTTTTCTTTGATACATGATGTTCAATCCTATCATAGTCCTGAATCTTTGATTGTGGCCCACTGCGATAGGATCTTGATAAAAAATCTCCACTATTTCATGCTATGGTCAATACCTCCTGAAATCAAGATGGTGCAAAAGGTCTGTCTACCTATAGTGTTGGAAAAATGTGTTGTAGTTGCATAGCACAGGTAAAAAAATATGGACGCACACTCCATTTGAGGTAGTTTCATTATGAGTCTGGTACTAATCCTTTGTTATGCCAATAAGCGCATGTTTTCAGTTCTAGACTCTTTGCCATACTATCGTGTGGAGTAAAGCACCTTTCAATGGTCACCTTTAAGATGATAAAAACTAATCCTAAAATTGGCCATCAAGATTTATCACCTTGGGATACTTGTTTTGTATGAGTATGATAGAATGTGATGGGTGAAAACACTGTACCAGTCTCAATGCAGGTCATGTGATTGGACATGAAGTTTTGATAGTATCCATAGGAGTAAAGTGTCATGATGTGGAAAAAACGTAACACTCATGTTTGAAATAATAAAAACTCTTAATATAGAAAGTGTCTTATTTACTATAGCAGTTGAATTTCGGCATATACCATTGTACAGTCGATATGTGTTAATACAACAATGGATGCACTCAATGGACTCACTACTATGAATTAACAACTCATATTTGAGCTGTATATGGGGGGTGATCCATGCAATTGATGATATCTAGTGTTTACATCCATATCACAATCAAATGAAAATTTGATGAGGTTATTGCCTTATGATATGCCACTATAAAATATCCCTATAGTATTGTAGTTGTGAAGATGTTTCAGATGCTAAACATATGATGTGTTTGGTGGCATGAAATCCAGAAAAGGGGAGGCATGCCTCAATTAGGATTATTTTGAGTATAGGGGACACTAAAGCATATAGTTAGCATATATACAAGTTTTTCAATTAGCTTTTGGGATAGGGGGTTTTTGTTAGAGTATGGTCTATGGAGGAGGAACAGTCGACATGAATCTAGTGCTGATTGAGGGAAATGACTATGTTGATGGAGAGGACAATATTTTATACTAGGGTATCGGTGTTTTCACTCAACTCCATAGTTGGTGGTTAAGTGTTTGAAGCACACATCGATATCAATGAACTATCATCCTTATCGGAAAGAGTTATGGTCATAGAGTGGTAGAGATGAATGAACATACATCTACTTCAAAATAAGTGCAATGATGATGATAAGTGGGATTGTATTAGACCCCCAGAGTCCTGTTTGGGGCCTAACTACGATAGTATTGGTGGTGCTATACATATGTGAAATTTGGGCCATGCTGAACTAGTAGGGGCTGATGCATAAATTGGAGCCATAATTGTAAGAGATATGGATATGAAACGTTTAATATATCAATTGACATTCAAGGAGTCCCGTGTGGATCAGTTCCACACATGTACAATCCTATCATAAACATACAGGATTTTGAATAGAAGTGAGTCGTGTTATGATTTGTTATTACCGGTGGAAATGTTATATAGGTAAAGTAGATGGAATCAATGGATGATATGTGACTAAAGGTGGTGAAGGACTAGGCAGGAGTGAATTGATGATTGATGTGGAGTATAAGAGTGTTAGCGTGGATGCGAGAAAAACACAATATGAATGAAGGTATATCAGGTGATGTATGTAACATATATGAATGTCACAAAAAGTATTAACCAATGAGATAAATACATGTATGTGATGGGTGGATTTGGGTAATGTATAAGAATGTGAGAATCACGCAAATAGGGTAACCGATGCCAGTTAAGAATTATTGATGAGGGTTTAGGGGTCAATCCCAGGTCAGTTACTATGCATGAAAAGAATATTTTTACCAACACGGGGGAAAAATCAAATGGAGATGTGAAAAAGGTTAGAGATTACATTCCAGAATAGGATCATTTACCAAATTCACTTTGGGTACAAGGAGACTCAGAGAAAATATCAAAAAGTAAGAGGGGAAGATGAGAATATTTATTTTTTGGGACAGTAGATAAGGCTAAGATGGACACAGAACACTATATCATGGTTAGTGCTTCAAATTTGATGACATTCAAATAGAGGAGTTTTTATTTCTGACATCTTTGTGGATAAAATGCATGCTGGTTAAAATGAAGAATTTAAGGCCAAGATCCATAATAGGAGAAATTTTTCGTTAGAGGAATTGAGATTAGATGGTAGGATCAACCCAGAATTATGGAGATGATATACTGCTAGTTTCTGGCTCACTTTTTCATTGAAGCTTCAGAATACTCCAACTGTGAGTTATGGATTTTGTTTATTGGCAAAAGAAAGTCACATGGAGAAACGTATTTTGACACCTCAACACGCATGTTATTCAAACACTAAATAATCCATCTATCCTACACAACATGGTGTTAAGGCTTTCGAATCTTCCATGATATTTAGAAAACATAACTCATTGAATTCTAAGGAGAAGACACACGAAGAATACGTGTGTGAGAGCAAGTTGCATTTGAAGTAGTGAAATATTAGGAAAGGAAATGCATGCCAAGTTATGTTAGCTTAGGCAGGGTGGGCCATTTTCTGAGGATACATGACTGGACATAAGTAACCAGATGAGATAGCGCACAGTTAAATCACACTGATTGAGTGGTCCTTGAGAGCTTCTTCACGACATGAAAATGGTATGTTTAAGAATGATGCGGCTGATAAGCACCATGCAAGTGGTTGTGGTTAATAATAGGATTATTTATTCCAGTTAACTATATGACATCTATTATTAGTGCACTTGCATGTGTGCATATTATTGTGAAAGCACGTGGTTATAAAATAAAAAAACGTGCGAACATCTTTTCCTAGGAAGTGAATAAAAATGGTGAAGGGACCCCGGATGGGTCCTCACCGGGCATGCCAAATAGGTATTGAGCTGTTGTGTATTTTATTATAGAGTTATTGCTGCTGGATCTGATAAAGGTGCATGGGCTAATGAGGCATACTTGTTGTAATGGTTCTGGAGCTTGATCCACACTTTATGACTTTGTTGATCTGATGTTGACTGTGAGATGCTTCCTGATTGGATGGGATGGAACTATTAGGGAAATAACTAAAAACAGCCCATGTATGGTTAATGATTATTACAACTATTGTTGAATTTCGGCACTCAGTCTAAGCTTGCATAACATCTGGATTATGTCTCAAGATGTGGGACTTGTAAATGTTTATATGATCCTCTAGATGAATATGTATTATCTTCATCACTACTAACATACCTACCATAACCAACTCTAAAGAAGTGGCCTGGTAAACTGTCCTAATCTAGACCATTCGAGTGAGGAACTCAGCTTAGAGTTGGATAGATGTGCCAGAAAGCCTGCACTAAAGCGGTTTTACACCAGTATATTCTAGGCTACATCATTGGTTCCATTGCTGAGACCTTGCTTTTCAATTGTTTTCAGGATGTTTCACGATGAAGACATATCGATTGACCTTAGAAAGTGTCAGATAGAAGTGACATAAACCCAGATCCTGAATCCATGATCAGAATACGCTCGGAGGTTCAACACTAGATCTGAGTTTGACACATATAAATGTGAAATGGATAGACAAAATTTGTATGACTATTTATATGGAGAGCTTCTTTTCTATCATTTTGGTAGACAACTACATAAGTGTAAAGGGTTGCTTATGCATCTACAAAGGAATCGGAGGTATTTGTACACTTGATGTAGACGCATGAAGAATTTCACAAACCATCTACGATGTTGATCTCAAAGGCAAAAATCCACTTATCAGGTGTAGGAGAAGGTTTATAACTCAAAAATGGAGTCAGGAAACAAATTTGACAGAGTTTCCTGTAGACACCAAATTTGTGTCTTACGACCCCTTGTGACCCGCATCCCATTTCGCAACCTAACCTCATTACCTAAACCTTACACAATTATTTATTAATTACCTCATAATTGATAAATCCACATCACCTTACCCGCCACCTCACTTTGCCACCTCATCATGACCTAGCCCTAACCCTAAACTAACCTAATTAAGACCCATGACTTGGTCTAGACTCACATCCATAACTAATGCCTCCTTACTCGCACCCAAAGCCGACCTTCTAGCCACTTGACCAAGCCCGCAACTGATCTCTCGGGAGAAAAGTAGGGAAGGCGGGCTATTTTACTAAAAATAGCCTACTTTTTCCTTACCGATGCCGGTTCCTACTCGACCGCCGTCGGTTACGCAACCGCCGTCGATTACGCAACCGCCATCGGTTCCCTATAAATGGGCTCCCCAAACCAAAACAACGGATCGAAATTTCATTTGGGAGATCGGTCGAATGATTTTTGAAACAACAGAGAGCATTGCGAGCGAGGAACAGAGTCCAGATCTTCACTTGACAAAGCAGAGACGAGTGAAGAAACCAAAAGTGCTTGCAGTAGAGGATATCAACTTGCATCTTCGCCAAAACCAGTAAGTCATATCTTGCATGTCCTCTATTATAACATTTCTTCTACTCTGTGAATTTCAGTCCTCCTAAATCCGTCTCTGAATCTACTACCCAACGTGTCATTGCATCTAACTGTTATCCTTTTACTTCTAATCATCCCATTTCCTAATATCATCCATAAACCATCCTTACAAAACACCATAGCTACCAAGAAGATCCTAGAACCTACCGGTATCGGTTATTAGTAACCGGCATAGGTTATCAGTAACCGGCATCGGTTCCTCTGATCAAAACCAGAAAACCAGCCTTCCCCCTACCCAGTTCAACGAAACAATTTAATTGATATTTTGTAGTCTTTTGTGTTAATTCATATTAGCAGGGGAACTGACCACCTTCGAAAGGAAGTTTTATATTTCCTGGGCCCAAGGCAGTTTCCTCATTTATTGTTTAATCAAAATCTTGTGGTCTTGTGTTCTTATTTGCAGGTAGTCCTTCCAAGACAAAAAGGAGTTCTCCGCAGTCAACCTGATCTTTCTCTACGGTACGCGCTCACCATCTCGACATTCAACAGGTATTCCTCCTAACCCTAACCTCATCTGTTTCTAAAAGGAATGAAAGGATAGAGCAACTCTATTCCCAGAAGCTAAAACATTCCGAGCGAAACATTTTGGCACGCCCGGTGGGACCCATTTTGGGTTTCTTTCTCTTGCTTATTTTCATTTTAGGAAGCATTTTCGCCGTTTCTGCTTTTGTTATATATTTCGTAAAGAATTTGTCTTGCTTTCCTAGTTTCGCATTAGTGAAAGTCATCTCTCTTGCTTCATCGAACATAATTTTCAATTTGGGTTTAAAACACATGCATTGCATTCCTGCTTGTTGTTCTTCAATTCTAGTGAACATAGATTAAGTAACAGGTCGTACACGTGGGGGTGAGATCCACGGTATTGACAGGAAATTAACCCTAGTTTCACTGCACAACACATACCGAATCACTTCACCATTACCACAACAGCTCAAACATCCCCCCTTTTCCGCGGTATTCCTCCGCCCGATTGAGGTAACCTTATAAGCCAAAACAAACTTGACATTTCCCCTAGGTCTTGTTGTTTAGGATTCTGACATCATCTTACGTCTAAAGGCATAAGCCCACGATAACTAAAATTAACCCTAGGATTAGTCTCTGGATTTGCGTGTGCATCTTTCTTGTTTTCAAATTCTGTTTTCTCTGTCATACTTTGTCTTATGTGATCAATAAGTTGATAAATATACTCAACGTTGCTAAAAATCAAATTAACATCCTTTTATATCTTCTTATCCTAGACTTTTGACACCGGCATCGGTTAAGGGACCGACGTCGTTTGCTCTGTGACCAACACCGGTTAGTAAACCGATATCGGTTACTGTCTTCATCATCCCCTGACAAACCAGCAACTTGCCAAATTCATCATTCTGAGGTTGTTTTTGTTCTTGATAGATTGAAACTTTCCTGTGTGTTCTTGTCCATGGTTGTCATCACTCAGAAGCAAGCTGCCGCCATGGTTTCACATCCCTGCTCTGTGTCTTTTCCTGAATCACCCCCCTTCACATTCTATAGGGAACCCTACGGACACCAGTGAGATCCCCCAAATTCCTATAGGAGACAAGGACTTTGCCAAATTTCTGGATGCTAATCCAGCGCTGTACAATACTATTTGTCTCATGCCCCTGACCATACGCCTGATGGTTAGCTCCTTATTGGCATGCCTATTAGTATAGCTGCTCATTTAGCTCCCACTCCTCCTGATAACACTACCTTACTTCCTGCATCTCTAGCCCCGTCTCCCAATCTGATGGCTTCAGAGGTTCATACGACCCCGATTAGCTTTCCTTTGGTTAATCTTGGACCCCACGTATCGTTACCACCAACTGCCCCTATCTCATCTCTCTTTCAGACCACTCCATTTATGACTTACTCTCTGCCACCTATTCACACGAGCTTTCCTTCTCAAGCTCCGCCTACCTTTCATTCCCATACACGTATCCAGTAACCTCAACACCTTATATTGGACATCCCTATTCTGTTGCTCCAACATACTCATCCTCCATACCTTATCAACACTTAGCCCCACCATTGTCCAGTGGAAGCCCTTGGTCCAACTTGCCTCCGTTTACCACAACCGCACCATCATCTCATCCAACCACAGATTTCATCAAACAAATGATGGACAAAATGCAAAACCTGGAGGCTTCTGTTTCAGGAAGTCGTAACACCTTGACATACGAGCAAGTTTGTCAGGAGCCCATTCACCCTTCTTTCCCCCTTCATTCATATCCTCCTCAATGGGAGTTGCTAAAATTTACTCGTTTTAACAGTAAAGAGGACCCTCAACAACACTTGCGATCATTTAGACATGCTTGTTATTTGATTGCCCATGATGATGCCTTGTTACTCCGCCCTTTCCCATGGTCCTTATCGAGGACCTGCCTTGGAGTGGTACAGTGCTTTAACCCAGCACTCAATCTTCTCTTTTAACCAACTAGCCCGTCTTTCTTGGATCATTTCTCTATTACATTGCCAAGAAGTATCTATCACCGGACCTCTATGCCATCCGACAATTTGAAGACGAATCTATCGGCGATTTCGTTGGACGATGGCGAGGCCTTATCAACCAACTTACGTATGCCTTTCCTAGTTTCGCAGTAGTGAAAGTCATCTCGCTTGCTTCATCATCGAACATAATTTGCAAGGGGGGGGAAAACACATGCATGGCATGCCGCTTTGTTGTTCCGTCAATTCGAGGGAACTAGATTAAGTAACAGGTCGTCGCACGGGGGTGATATCCACGGTATTAGACAGAAATTAACCTAGTTCATAACTGCCACACACATACCGAATTCACTGCACCCGTACCACAACAACTCAAACATCCCTCCCTTTTCCGCGGTATTCCTCCGCCCGATTGAGGTAACCGTATAGCCAACACAACTTGACATTTCCCTAGGTCCTTGTGTTTATAGGATGTCGGACATCATCTTACGTCTAAGGCGTAAGCCCACGATAACTAAAATTCACCTAGGAGTAGTCCGATTTGCGTGTGCATCTTTCTTGTTTTCAATTCTTTTTCTTCCTCTGTCATACTTGTCTATGTGATCAAGAGTGGTAATATACTCAACGTTGCTAAAATCAATTAACATCCTTTTATATCTTCTTATCCTAGACTTTTTGACACCGGAATCGGTTAAGGGACCGACGTCGTTTTGCTCTGTGACCAACACCGGTTAGTAAACCGATATCGGTTACTGTCTTCATCATCCCCTGACAAACCAGCAACTTGCCAAATTCATCATTCTGAGGTTGTTTTTGTTCTGATAGATGAAACTTTCCTGTGTGGTTCTTTGTCCATGGTTGTCATCACTCAGAAGCAAGCTGCCGCCATGGTTTCACATCCCTGCTCTGTGTCTTTTCCTGAATCACCCCCTTCAATTCTATAGGGAACCCTACGGACCCCCGTGAGATCCCCCAAATTCCTACTAGGAGACAAGGACTTTGCCAAATTTTCTGGATGCTAATCCCAGCGCTTGTACAATACTATTGTCTCATGCCCCTGACCATACGCCTGATGGTTAGCTCCTTATTGGCATGCCTATTAGTTATAGCTGCTCATTTAGCTCCCACTCCTCCTGATAACACTACCTTACTTCCTGAATCTCTAGCCCCGTCTCCCAATCTGATGGCTTCAGAGGTTCATACGACCCCGATTAGCTTTCCTTTGGTTAATCTTGGACCCCACGTATCGTTACCACCAACTGCCCCTATCTCATCTCTCTTTCAGACCACTCCATTTATGACTTACTCTCTGCCACCCTATTCACACGAGCTTTCCTTCTCAAGCTCCGCCTACCTTTTCATTCCCATACACGTATCCAGTAACCTCAACACCCTTATATTGGACATCCCTATTCTGTTGCCTCCAACATACTCATCCTCCATACCTTATCAACACTTAGCCCACCATTGTCCAGTGGAAGCCCTTGGTCCAACTTGCCTCCGTTTACCACAACCGCACCATCATCTTCATCCAACCACAGATTTCATCAAACAAATGATGGACAAAATGCAAAACCTGGAGGCTTCTGTTTCAGGAAGTCGTAACACCTTGACATACGAGCAAGTTTGTCAGGAGCCCATTCACCCTTCTTTCCCCCTTCATTCATATCCTCCTCAATGGGAGTTGCTAAAATTTACTCGTTTTAACAGTAAAGAGGACCCCTCAACAACACTTGCGATCATTTAGACATGCTTGTTATTTGATTGCCCATGATGATGCCTTGTTACTCCGCACCTTTCCCATGTCCTTATCAGGACCTGCCTTGGAGTGGTACAGTGCTTTAACCCAGCACTCAATCTTCCTCTTTTAAACCAACCTAGCCCAGTCTTTCTTGGATCATTTCTCTATTAACATTGCCAAGAAAGTATCTATCACCGACCTCTATGCCATCCGACAATTTGAAGACGAATCTATCGCAGATTTCGTTGGACGATTGGCGAGGGCCATTATCAACCAACTTCGTATGCCTTGCCTCAAACCGAACTTATCGAACTATTTACGCGGGCCTTGCGCTAAGCACATCTCCCCTACCTCCAAATTCAAACTTTCCGCACATTCGACGAGGCCTTTACCATGGCTCGGAAAACTAGAAATTCGAGCCTTAGAAGAAGAGAAATTGCGGTTGCGTAACAGAAACCCCCAATTTCTGAACTCCTGATTCTACCAACAAGCCAAACACCACCACTCCTCACGCGTCCACTTCTTCTAAATCAAAAGGAGCTGTCCACGCGGGTAATGGTCAAATCTCAAACACTGTCCAATACTCCGCCGAAAACCACCTATAAGTACAAAGCCGAGCCCATCAATTACACTCCCTTGGGAGAAACTTATGAAGTCATCCTGGAGAAATTGCTCAAAGCTGGGGCTATCACCTTGCCCCCTATTAAACCTCACTCTGGGTTTGACTCCACCCGCGCAATACCTTCCTGGTACAAAGAAAATGACTTTTGTAACTTTCACCGCGTAAAAGGACATAGTCATGAAAACTGCAAGATGTTGAAAAACATAGTGCAGGAAATGGTTGATGTGGGGGATATAACCCTCGATAATCCTAACACCCCTGCTAACCGAAATCTGAAAATTTTCAACAAGCCATTCCCGAATCACTCGTCCAACAGTAACGTAAACCAGGATATCTTAGCTGAGGAGAGTGTTCATGAGATCCATGCAGTCTTCGATTCTCAGCCAAAAGCCTCTATTGAAAAAATTTTAAATCAAGCCTCTCCACCAACACAGGAGTCTAAACCTCCTTCACCACCATCAAGCCAAAGTGAAATCATTCCTTTACCCATAGAAGAGTTAACTACCCAGACTCCTCTTTTCATCAACGAGTCTTCTTACACCACATCCCTACAAGACTGTGAGTGGATGTTATCTAATTTATCTATTTCCCAAACGTCCCCTTCTACCGCTCTTGCTGCACAAGAGGAGAGGCTCGCCACTCCTTTTGACATCCTTTAGACGAGAAACTCTCCTACACCGACATCACTACACTTCTTTAACCATAACGGACCCCCTCAAACATGCCCTCTTACCTATTAGTTCTTCATCGTCTAAATCTTTTCAGTGACCTGGTTGACCTCTTAACATCTATTGATACAATGCCTCATCTACCTCCTTGTATCACACCCACAGTGGACTGGAATTACAACCCACCTTTCTTCCGTACAAAAATTACAAATCACACCTGGAGACTGTCATTCCACAGAAGATAGACAGGCCCTATGGGAACGTTTGAGTACCCCTTTTTGTACTCAAATGTAAATGACTGATCTTGATGTCTCCACCATATAACCAAAGTGTTTACAAAAGCTTAAAATGCCCCTGTTCTCATCTTCACCCCCCTCACCTCTACCAAATGCCCCGTCCACTTCTATCAACTTAACTAGATCTTCCCCTACGCTTGGGACCTCACCAATGACCAGTCTAACGCACCCGCCTAAGCGACTCGATCTATTCCAAAAATAAATCTGTCCCGCCACCTAGGAGACAAACTCAATCCGTGCCCCTATCACAATCAAAACCATCATCGTCATACCTACCTTCCATATTGGGACCCCATCCCTCTACCTTACATCAATATATCATACCTCCTGCGTTTTCTTCAAAACAACCTATGCCTTCCACACCCATACAGAAATTCCAGGGTATAGCAACACTGTCACTCCGCGTATCCTGTCCACCTATTAACCCTAAACAAATTCCATCATCAAAAGATTTGTGTTCGGTCATTCCTATTTCCCCGTGGTTGTTTTCTGATACCACATCATCTGCGGCCT
This sequence comes from Taxus chinensis, assembly GCA_019776745.2. Taxonomy (NCBI): domain Eukaryota; kingdom Viridiplantae; phylum Streptophyta; class Pinopsida; order Cupressales; family Taxaceae; genus Taxus; species Taxus chinensis. The sequence goes on along the minus strand of CM034147.1, from coordinate 776,602,178 downwards.
CATCATCCAACATAGCTTCTACGCCAAAGAAATCACGTTTAGTGAAAACCACGTATCAACACCCCTCGGCTAAACCACCACCCGTGCGAACCAACCACGCCCAAACATTACCAAAACCCGCACAACCAATACCCTCATCCTCTTCCGATTTTGACCCACTCAAAGGATTTTACGCCAAAATCCTTGCTATGTTGGTGGAGAATGCGACCATTTCCCTACCTCCACTTAGACCTTATGACCCGTCTAAACCCCGACCTATGGGTTACGATGAGTCTAAAATTTGCGCTTATCACCGCACACCAGGACATGATGTGGAGGGATACAAAGCTCTAAAAACCATCCTTCATCAGTCACCTCTCCCGGATAGAAAGATTAAGAAAGACAACTTACGAAGGGAGATACCTTTAGTTTCCATTCCCTCTCCTATACCATCTGTCCCCACCTCACCAAGATCTATCATTATTACAACCCCACCTCTTGAAGACCATAAGTTATCCCAACCATCTTCCTCATCTCAGGTTTACGAGATTAATATGATTAGTGTCGCTACTTGAGGGCAGAAAAACAATGGGAAAGCAAAAGAAAACACACCTGTGGCATCTCTTTCTCCGTCAAACATCCCGATTGCACCACCACCTAAAGTGGTCATTCGCGGACCTGCCTATCCCGTCTCTAATGGCATTTCCCACCAAAATATGATTCAACAGCTTCACCAATCACCCATAAAAATGACACTGTATGATCTCATTCAGACTTCCGAATCTCATTGACAAGCCCTCGTTGAAATTCTTTAGGGGATCGAGGTCTTACCTAATGAAACCCTGCCTGTCGCCTCCATTATAACACCCAATCACATTGCCTCTCTCACCAAACAACCACACTGCCCCAACCACTTCTGTCTCTGTACAACAAGCTGCTGCAGTTAGTTTTTCAGAAGATGAAATTGTTGACTTTGGTATAGAAGACCCTAACCTTGCCCTTTTCATTTCCGCTTACGTCAAGAGACATTCGAGTACGTCGGGTTATGATTGATGGGGGTGCTAGCCTAAACATCATCTCTTCAAAAGCCTTCCAACAAATGAATATCCCTTCTAGTTACATGTGTGCCAACCCCATCATGTTGCGATCATTCAATGACGCTATTAGTTCTACCTTAGGCACCGTGATCCTCAACATTCGGGTAGGACAACGTACTTTACCCGAACTCTTCTATGTCTTGGAGGGAGAGTTCCAATATAATATATTGCTGGGTCATCCTTGGATCCGAGCCATGGGATGCGTTCCCTCAACATTACATAGATGCATAAAATTTGAGTACGAGGGGAAGTCCTATACCATAAAAGCTGACCCTCCCCCCCTTTAAAACCTGTAATATGTTATACCGACCTAACGATGTGCTTATACCAATCAAGACACCCATACATTCAACCCAACCATCCTCTTTAAATGTACCTCAACCATCAACCTCAACCGTGCCTACGCCTTCAACTGATGAAACCACCATCGCAAAAACCACTTCCCTTCTCGCAGATAACATTCCAACCTCCGACCCCTTAGTAGATGTTTTTCAGCGCCTTACGCTAGGGGAGTACCACCTATATAACGTTATTTCTTTCCCTACCCCACAGGAGTATGGATAATTACATGCACATCCCACCTACGACCGTCGCGTGGGGGAGGTAATATCTTACAGACCACCCCATTGCCGTACTAACCTAACATATGGGGGTGTTGATGCATCCTCCATTACCCCTGAACCTCCTCTTGGTGTAGTTCCCTTCCAATCTGATTTTCAATACTTGACAAATCGTCGTTTCGCCCTCACCTTTTTGACTCGTTATGCGTGGAAAGGCTTTGGTTTTGGCCTTTACGAACAAGGCCAACATACACTCATTCCCATAACTACCCGTAAACATAATGATTGCAGTGGTCTCGGTTTTCCCGAAACACCTACACAGGAGACACCTCCTGTCAGCTATATCCTGGAAGAAGAAGACGTCACCCCTACCAAACCATCATCACCCACTTTTCCATCATCACCCATAGAATCTATAGACCCTGAATCCATCCCTCCTAACTTTTTTTTTTCATAAATTCTATCTTCGTAGGTCCTCTCACTCATCAATGCGATAATGACAACCCATCTTCTTTGCCCCTTCTGTATCCAGACATGATCGAAGAGGATTTACCTTTGATTAATGTTGTTGAGTGTCAGGATGACGAATCCATCCTCACTTACCTTGGCACAGATGATTCTTATATTCAACGAGCCTTACCATCTGAAACCCAAACCATGCTGAACAAATCTACCATAGAAATCAACATCCACACGGACGAGGATCCTCACATTGTGAAGATTGGACAATCCCTTAACACATCAGAACAGGCTGCCTTTACTACCTTTCTCCATGCTCGCAACCAAGATTTTGCATGGTCTGACGCTGACATGACAGGAATTGATCCTACCATTGCTGTCCATAACATCATCCTGAAACGCCGATTCCAAGCCAATTAAACAGAAATTGAGAAAAATGCATCCACACATTGCTCTCTTGGTCAAAGAGGAGCTCCAACGACTCCTTTCTATTTCCTTCATCCTACCTATCAACTACCCTCAATAGATTTCTAACATTGTACCTGTCACTAAAGCGACAAGGGGACTTCGGATATGCACGGATTTCTGAGATCTTAATCTCGCTTGCCCCAAGGATGACTTCCCCTTACCTAGCATTGACCAACTTATTGATCTAACTGCAGGTCATGAGATGCTCTCTCTCATGGATGGCTTTTCAGGATACAACCAAATTTTGGTTGCCCCTGCCGATCAACATAAAACTGCCTTCATAACTCCTTAGGGAACCTTCTGTTATCGTGTCATGCCATTTGGCCTTAAGAATGCTGGTGCTACCTATCAGCGGGCTATGACCTACATTTTTCATGACATTATGCACACTATGCTTGAAGATTATGCCGACGATCTTCTCGGCAAGTCTAAACATCGTAGTGAACATCTCGATGTTTTAACCATTATTTTTGATTGCCTGTTACAATATTCTGTCCGCCTTCAACTGAAGAAATGTGTCTTTGGTGTTCTTTTGGGAAAACTTCTTGGCTTTATCATCTCTTTGCATGGCATTGAGGTTGATCCATCTAAAGTTAAATCTATCCTAGAAATGCCCCCACCCAAAAATCTCAAACAATTGCGTAGTTTACAAGGTAAGCTCCAATCTATCCGACGTTTTATCTCCCAACTTTTGGATCGATGTTAACCTTTCCATCACCTCCTTAAAAAGGATATTGCATTCTAATGGAGCGAAGAATGTCACCAAGCCTTCAAAGCTCTCAAATCCTATCTCTTGCAGCCACTCGTGCTTATCCCACCCCAAGACGACCACCCTTTCTACCTTTACCTTTCCGCCACCGACCACGCTGTAGGAGCCATGCTTGCACATCATGACTCTGAGAATCACAAACAAGCCGTTTATTATATAAGTCATACTTTGGTGGACTATGAGACTAGGTACACACATATAGAGAAGTTATGCCTAGCCCTATCATTCGTGGCCACCAAACTCCGACACTACCTACTAAATCACAAGACTTTCATCATCACCAATACAGACCCTATCCATTACATGTATGCCAAACCTCATCTGAACCAATGCATTTCTAGATGGCTCATGCTTCTCGCTGACCTCGACCTTGAGTTTGTCCACTAGAAATCAATCAAAGGACAAACCATCGCAGACCAACTTGCGGAAGCTCCTTTACCTGGGGAACAATTTACCAATTTCACATTTCCCGACGAACTCATCGCTACTCTTTCCCTCATGGAGGAGTCGTACCCAATGACCCTCTTCTTCGATGGATCTAAATGCCAGCGCAGCGGAGGAGCTGGTATTATTCTCATTCCTTTCGACGCTGAACCTATGCCTCTTTCATTCCGACTCGATTTCTCTTGCACTAATAATACAGTGGAATACGAGGCCCTTGTTCTGGGTCTCCAAGTTACGTTACACTTAGACATCAAATCTATCAACATTTTTGGTGACTCTCAATTGGTAGTCAATCAAGTTATGGGCGTCTACCAATGCAAAAATGAGGAACTTCAAAAATACAAACACTACGTGGATTCACTTCTAGCCTTATTTACCAACTATTCTATACAAACCATTCCATGCTCCACTAACAAATTTACGGATACTATGGCTTGCTTAGCCTCACAAATTCCCGTCACGCACCAACTGACTCTGAATTATTCGTTGTGGTCCAGCAGCTTTTTGCCCCATCCTATTCAACCCCGGTAGTTTGTATGATAAATACTGTGTCTACTAGTTCGCAGGATACTTGGTATCACCAATTTCACGACTACCTTACAATCTCTGTCCTCCCACCTGACCTCACTAGTAACGGCAAACATGCTTTTCTTAAAAGTGTTTCACGTTATGTTGTCATGGGGGGACTCCTCTATAAACGTGGCTTTGATGGCATCCTCCTTTGCTGTCTAACTGGCGCGGAGGCCACTCATACCATCCAACAGGTCCATGACGGTATTTGTGGTGGACATTTTAGCAGCCTTGCCATGGCCAAACGAATCCTTTACCTTGGTTATTATTGGCCTACTCTCAATAATGACTACTACGAATATGTTAAGTGTTGTGTTATGTGTTAGCAACATGCCAACCTTCAACATACTCCTAGCCACCCGCTCCAGGTCGCTCGAGATCTTTGGCCCTTCTCACAATGGGGTTTGGACCTTATTGGTGAGATTCACCTGACCTCTTCGCAACGTCACCATTGGATAATCACAGCGACCGAATATTACAAAAAATGGGTGGAGGCTATTCCACTCATTTCAATCAAAAAAGAAAAAATTATTCGAGTTCATTAACCACCACATTATCTATCGTTTTGGTGTTCCTCATCGCCTGATAACAGATAATAGAAAATCTTTCAAAAACAAGTTGTTGTAAGACCTTTGCGACAACTTTGGTATCAAACTTAGTTTCTCATCACCCTACTATCCACAAGCCAATGGGCAAGCTGAGTCCTCTAATAAAACACTAACCAAAATCCTCATGAAAGTTGTCCATGAATCCGGAAGAGATTGGCACGATCACATTCCCTTTGCCCTTTGGGCTTATCGTATTAGCATTCGTACCTCTACTAATGCCACACCTTTTTCTTTGGTATACGGTACCGAGGCTGTTTTGCCTCTCGAAATACAAATACCCTCCCTTAGAATATCTCTTCAGGATATTCTCACCAATGATGATTTCCGCCAAGATCGGTTAGCCTAATTAGAGCTTCTTGACAAACACCGTCTTACAGCTCTTGATCACCTTCAAATCTATCAAAAATGCATTAAACGTGCTTATGATAAGTGACTTCATGAGCGTACCTTTAAGGTTGGTGATCTTGTCCTCAAAGAGAATCAACATGTAGCCAAACTAGAAAAGAGAAAACGTGGAAAATTTGCTCCCAATTGGATTGGGCCTTATATAATCACTCACACCTATAGATCTGGTACTTATCGTTTAGCTTCACTTAATGGTAAACATGAGCCTGAACCCATTAATGACTTGCATCTTCGACCATTCTACTATTTAAATTAGTGTTATATCACTTCTTATCTACCTACCACTCATCCCTTGAGCTCACTTACCACTACATACACTCTGTTTCCTATACCTCATAATAACAATCAAGCTCACATAGTTTGATTCTCACCTCCCCTTGATGATGCCTTCCCCTTTTTAGTCTAGTCCATGACTTCAAAGTATTAAAATAAGCCGTATTCTTATGGGATTTTCTTGAGTCAAACTTCCTACTACACTAGATGCTTCACGCCAAAAGAACATCTAGTCATCTAAATTAAATATAGACTGCTCCCTCGAAGGATAGCTATATGCCAAACTATTGCTACTATTATATATAGACTGCTCCCCCGAAGGATAGCTATGCATTAAAACCATATCTGCTACTATAAATAGACTACTCCCTCGAAGGACAGCTATACACAGTCATCCTTTATCAGAAGCTTCTCGCATTGATCAGTTTCATGAAGACCTCAAGAATAATACAATCAATATCCCTTATAGACTTCCCACATCGATCAGTCTACATTCAATAAAATAAAAGCCTCATTCAAAAGAACTTTTGAGTCATGGAATTGTCTATTTAGGGTAGGTTCTCTTTCGTCAGAACACTCACTTTGTAATAATTTCTCTGTACCTCAGCTATACCATCCACCTCACCTCACCATTTGTTTCAACTCAAGGGACGTAATGTACGCCTCGATATATTGTGATCACACAACTCTTTTCACCTATTGACTTCTCGTCTATGCACGGCACCTAGGGCTCCAAGCTCGTTCTATGTGGTGTGGTTTGTTTAGCTCTCTTCATCTACGGAGCACTCTTTCTGCTTTGCCTCGCATCTAGGATTGTGTGTTGACCTTAATCAGAACACGATTCCCTACTACTTGGGTAGGCTAACTTTCACTTCCCTCATACCTTTTACAACATCACCAATTCGTTACCAACACCATCAAACTTACCTTTACCAATCTTAATATTTTTACCAACCAACCAATTGCCTAAACCGTACCAAATTGCCTGAATTCGCCTCTCCCTGATCCTAAGGAGAGAACTACATCGGTCTGAGGCCCCTCCTTGCTTTGTGTAATGGGCTATGTAGGCAGCACTTCGGAGACATGGGGTCTCCCAATGTTAGCTCAACCATCCCCTACCATAACCTATCATGTGTGGTAAATATAAATATTTTTGTGTATTTCTATTTAATCACATTCCTCTTTATCCTTTTTCAAAACACCGAAAGTCAAAACGAAAACATTCTTATTATTATAACTCAAATCAACATACATATCTTGTTTTATTTAGATGTTAAACAAATACATCTTCTCTATCATCGACACACAGGTCGGTACTCTTATTTATTCTTATACCTTGCTAACATTTACTCAGACCCTCACACCTCATCCCGAACTAGGTGATGATCGTGATCGTCAACCCCTCTCACCGGGCCTCTCTGTCCTCAAAGGTACCACGGCTATTGGTACCGCCCACTGATATGCCAATCTCTCCTGTAACATATGAATACGCCGTCTCGCATGGAGGACTCCAGCCTCTAGTCTCTCCACCCATGACTCCACAACCACTAACAATCCTCTTGTCTCATTCACCTACGTTTGAAGCTGCTGAACCAAACGCTGCAGACGATCCCTCTCTGCTGTAATCACCGCTATGTCAGGGTGCTCACATACACCTCACAGTTCTGCTACCCACCATAATCTACAGGCCTCTGTCGTTCCTGCATCCATTACCCTGCGATCGGCTGCTACCTCTTCAGGCCCTTCTGGAGGTGTTGGCCGGGGAGGTGAGAATGCTGCCTCGGCGTCGATTCTCATATATGGTCTATAAGCTAGGGGTATAGCTTACACAAATCCAAATTGTCACCACACGTGATCTATAGGAATCCTCTCATATTCACTTGGCCTGTGCCCCGCGATCCACCTCATTCACTCTACACCCCTTAACTCCTCAGCTATGCTCTCTATTACCATATAGTTCCCATAAGGCCTCCAATAGATATCCGCAACTGTCACTCTCTCCCATACCTGCCTGTAATACACAATGTCACCTGTCACGGCCTGAGATCTTGCCTCTTGTTCTGTTTGGACCCATCGTCTAAATCCCAACCTCTGTACTTCGATCTCTCCTGCGACTGGAGGGGTTGGCCTATTGGTCGTACACAAACAGTGTGCTTATAGGCCCAACAGTGTAATAAGTAGGAATAATCCAACGTCGTCCTGTGATTTCACCTACAAGCCCATAAACCCCTGTATAGCTCTGCCAAATATGTAGGTGCCCATGTAAATGTAACATTCCTTTCTACCATCTCCCAGATAACACACATCAATGCCTTTGGAAATCTTCCTCCTTCTGCCCTCGGTAATGCATAATACCCTACCGCTATCATTAATATCACTGCTAACCTTGTCTCCTCAGGGTGTGCTGCATACATTACCCCATACGTAAAGGATAAACCTCACTGTTTCAAATCTTGTGCATATGGACCAAATACTATTGTTATCGCTCCCCGTGCCGCGTTAGGTAGTGCTTGATATACTAGTTCTCCTATAATAGGGAGTCTAAAAATCTGAAACACATCTTCCAATGTTACTGTCATCTCCCCTATTGGCAGATAAAAGGTATTTGTCTCGGGATTCCATCTCTCAATCAATGCCTGCAACATAGCATGGTTCTGTGCAATTCATGAATAATAGCGGATTCCACTTAACCCCAAATGATTTATCAATGTCCATTCAGCTGGTGTTACATCCGCTCGGATTCGTGACAACAACGCTGGCACACTATCATTCATCCTCAATCTTGCCTCTGCCTGCATACACCAAAACAACAAACAACCATTCAATCCATCAGGGTTTTTCAAACATTCTGGAAATTCCTCCAGTAACCGGTATCGGTTATACATAACCGATATTGGTTCAGTAACCGATACCGGTTACCTCTAACCGCTACCGGTCACCTCTAACCGCTACCGGTCACTGTCAATTACATACATCTTGCCTAAAACAACCACCTACGACAATAAATTTCTCGTTTATTCCTCTCTATATACACAAACATACCCGAAACCCTTGATTACCTACAACGTAACACTTACCTCACCTATAACCCTTGCTATCATGTTTTCTTCTTCATATCTACCCACTTAATCTCTTATTCATAACACATGCAAAAATCAAATCACAACCAAAACATTTACCTTTGGGGTTGCAGTAGCTTGAGGTGGCCCTTGTCTTCCCTCTTGTCCCTGCCTGCTGGATGTTTCTCCTCGTCCTGCCATTATCACCACTCTTTTCAAATTTGCTTTTCTACTTTCTGAATCTCTGATCGCATTCACCTTCCCAGTCTCTTTTCTTATCACCCAAATCTCTCATACGAATTCATGTCTCTCTTCTCCTTATCACTCAAATCTCTCATGCAAAAACCTGTCTCAGTCGTCAAAAATCATCGCATTCGCATATTTAACCTCTTACATGGCTCTAAAATTAAAAATTAAGTTGCCACCCTAGCTTTTCTATTTTTAGAAAATCTCATACCTAAATAACCGGTATCAGTTACTTAACTGATATCGGTCTATCAACTACCGATATCGGTTCCTTAACTGATATCGGTTACACACCTATCTTTTCTCAACAAGGTTCTTTTCTTCATTTCTCACCAAAATTTTTGTCGCGCCCGCCTCTTTTCCTGCATAAACAACACAATTTACCACATTTGTTCATCCACCACACATAGCATTACAATTTCATTAACATCATTTATTTTATACAAATACACAAACCATCAACTACGGATATCAAGAAACTATCAATCTATACATCATTTGGATCCAACTCATCAGTTACATATATCAAAATGTCACAAAACCAACAATTCATCACATAACTTGTCTTTCATATATACGTGCAAAAACAAAAACATCAAACATCATCCATCTATCAACATGTCAACTAAAACTTATCATACATTATATATTACTAACCATTAACAAAATATTTAAACACATTTTGAACACTGCATGTGGATCAAAACATCATCTCTATATATATAAAAATTTTCAAAAATACAATATGCCCTACATCGGGGCCTCTGTGATCTCATAATCCACCAAAGCCGGCATGCAGGCTGCAATAACTGTCAAAAAAATCTCGACTCGGCTTGCAGGCCAGTCCCTCGTATCAAAAATAAATATATACTCAGCTCGCAGGCCGGTATCCACTATACAACCCCTACTCGGCTCGCAGGTCGGTATACAATAAATGAATAAATGAATACATGAATAATACATAGGCACACAGGCCTCTATCAATACAACCGGTTTGCAGACTAGTGCCCATCTCTAAATACAAAAACCATGTCTGGGATCCCTCAGCTCTCCCCACCGCCCTCGGCACCTCTCCCCGCTGGTCCCTGTGGTGCCTCTCGCCTCCTGCTTGTGACGGACCCACCAGTTGTGGCTGCACCTCTCTGAGACCTCTGGCTCTGAGAGGTCTCTACTCTATGTGCCGCATAGGGATGATAATCAGCCCTGGTACCATCAAGAATATCCTGATAGTATCGGGCCCTTCGCTCTAGCCTCCATGTAATGCTCTCGAGCCACCGTCGTTACTGGGGCTGGTCCCCTGACACCTACTACCAGTGCCCCCTATGCCTGTGTTGGTGCCGCTGGTGGTGCCTATGGCTGTGGTACCTATACCTGTACTTGTGCCTAGGGCTGTGGCTGTATAGCTGCTGGTGGTGGTGCTGGTACCTATGATGCTGCCTGTACCTAAACCTGCACCTGTGGTTGTGGTGCTGGTGGTGGTGCTGCCTGTGCATATGCCTGAGCCTAGGCTAGCTGCCCCTGTAAGACACCTATCTGTGCCTGTGTTGCAGCTAGCTACCCCTGTAAGAGCTGCACCTGACCCCTAAGCTGATCTCTCTCTCCTATCACTGCAGCCAAGTCTGGCTGTGCAGGTGGTACTATCCTGGCTGCTCTCTGCCCAGCCCACCACACCATGTATGCTCCCGTGCACCCAACATCATCTACACCCTCACCTGTTGGCCTCTCTACTACCCAATCTGGATCCAAAGGCTGTGGTGCAGGTAGTGGGGCCTCTACATCATCTCTCCTGTACTTAGGAACGGGAGGTGGCTCATCCTGTCGTAGCCCCATCTGCCTGCATACCCTCTCCAGGGGTATCTGCTCGTACTCTCCTGGCCTCCGTCCTGATATCCAGAATGTGTACTAGATTAGGTGCAACTATAAGCAGGCTCCTCTGCCAGGATGGGGACCTCTGTAGGGTCTCCATATAATGTCTATTGTTGTAAGGCCCTCTAGCAAATGTCTATAGTATGCCACATCCCGACCTGCCATAACTGCTCGTGGCTGGCCCACGACCCCCAACCACCTCTGAAAGCCATATCGGTATATGACCTGTGGCCCTGGCTGCTGGGGTAACCCTACTGGCCTGATGCATATGATGTGCTCGTATGCCCAACAATGCAACAAAAATGTAGAACAAATACCAAATCACCTCCTCCGACGATAGCCCCATAGCTCCCTGTATAATTGCACCAGATATACTGGTGCCTAGGCGTAACAGGTGTGCTCCTCCACCATCTCCAGCAGCACCCCCATCAATGCTCGTGGGAAGCGGCCTCCCTCTGAGTCCGGGAGGGCGAAGCAGGTGATCCCAACCATCATCAACACAGCCAGTCGTGTCTCGTGTCGATGTGCACGGTACATGTCACCGTACCTGATACTCGCGCTATGGTAGGTCAGTAGCACGGCTGCATCCCCAAAAACCTGCAGTATGCTGTCCATGGCAGTCTCTGAATCTACCTGGAAGACTGCCTCTCCCTCAATAGGTAACCGAAGGATGCGATACACATCCTCCAATGTGACGGTCATCTCCCCAGTCGGGAGATGGAACACATTGGTCGCCAGATCCCATCTCTCGATGAGGGCGACCATCAGGCTGTGATCTCTCTCTATCGCTCTGTACCTCTGGACTCCACCGAGTCCCACCTCACGCATGATGGCCCAATGAGCCGCAGATACGTGTGGCCTCATCCGCACCAACAGCGGGGGCATCCTATCCCGCATCGTCAACTGCTGATGTGCCTGCAAAACCAACCCACATCCTTAGACCTACTCTTTATTATAACATCTACTTTATCATCTAAACACCCTTTTTTATCCCCCCGACCATACCCCGACTCTCTACCACCCCCCTCTAGCAACCTACCACCCTAAAAACCCAACACCATCCCACCCAAAACCAACAACAACAAAACCTAAACAAAACACATGCAACCCAACCCAAAAAACCCAAAACAACCAACCCAACCCAACCCCCACTCCCACCCACAACCCAACCCAAAAACCCAAAACCCACCAAGCCACCGACGCCGGCCGATACATGACCGACGCCGGTCACCAACAAGAGTCCCTTTCCCTACAATTTTGCGACTGATGCCGGTCGCTTAGTGACCGACATCGGTCCCTGTCCCCTCCCGGAGCCGAACCCCCGTGCAGCCCCCAAAACTCATTTTTTACCTATTTCTACCCATCTACCCACCCAAATACCCTAAAAACTTACCCACGTACCCACCTTAGCCTATCTAGCCTACCTACCCTCTCCCTTTTTCAAATCATTTCCATTTTCTCATTATTTCCTAAAAAAAGATTAATTCCTACCCAAACCCCCAATTTAGCATAATACAACCAAATCACCAAATTAAAGAGTTTTGAATCTACCCGAACGACGACACGTCGTCGTGGTGGGATGGGCAGTGGCGGTCCAGCGGGTCTAGCCCCTCCAGCTCCTCCTGCCTGTGCCATGGCTCCAATCCTGATCTGCTGGGTCCCCGGCCAATCAACTGCTGCCTTCTCCTTAATCGGGCCCACTATCAACTCTCTCTGCCAATACAATCGCTCCACCTCACTCAATCAAGCCTCTAATCCCAACTCTCCACGTCAGACAAGTCGATTTGGTTTGCAAATAACAAAAGTGACAATGACAAGCCGTATTTTTCTTTTTATAGGTTTTTCGCCTTTCACCGATATCGGTTTCATTTTTCCCTAAGGAACTGGTATCGGTCACTTAACCGATATCGGTCATGCCAAATCGACATCGGTTCTCTACCCAACTTTCACCCCATTCTTTGCCCTTATTTAATCCTTGCCTCTTTTTCACCAATATCGCCTCTATCCACCTTTGCTGCACACCATTTGTTCACTTGTCCAGCCTGACCTAAGGCCTCAACCTACCTATTCGGCCCGACCTAAGGCCTCAACCTACCAATTGGCCCAACCTAAGGCCTCAACCTACCTATTCGGACCGACCTAAGGCCTCAACCTACCAATTGGCCCGACCCAAGGCCTCAACCTACCTATTCGGCCCGACCTAAGGCCTCAACCTACCAATTGGCCCGACCTAAGGCCTCAACCTACCTATTCGGCCCGACCTAAGGCCTCAACCTACCAATTGGCCCGACCCAAGGTCTCAACCTACCTATTCGGCCCGACCCAAGGCCTCGCCCCAACCATTTGGCCTGACCCAAGGCCTCGCCCTACCTATTTGGCCCGACCCAAAGCCTCGCCCTACCTATTTGGCCCGACCCAAGGCCTCGCCCTACCAATTTGGCCCGACCCAAGGCCTCAACCTACCCATTTGGCCCAACCCCAGGCCTCAACCTACCCATTTGGCCCGACCCAAGGCCTCAACCTACCCATTAGGCCCGACCCAAGGCCTCGCCCTAACCATTAGGCCCGACCCAAGGCCTCACTCTACCCTTATGACCTGACCCAGGGCCACTGCCCAACCACTTGGCCTGACCCACGTCCGTACCACTTCCATCCCTTACCCAAAATCAACACCATACACTTTTATCCACCCATCCGGTAGTTTTTTGTTCAATCGAGCTCACATGTTCGTGTTTTAGCATGATTAGGGTCCTTGACTTGATCTGTTGACCAACTTTGCCTAGACCTAGACTGTGAAGTTTATCTCAACCAAACCAACCATTTGGTACTGCCGAACATGCCTAAACGTTCATGTACCTCACCTGTTATATACCCTGGAGCTACTTCCTATGCCTTGGATACCAGGATTATATCACCCTTGTTTGGATAAACTATCGACCTTTGTCTACACATTGCTGGTTTTCTTGTCAAATCATGTACCCTCGTCGTACTATTACATTTCAACATGCGTCTGCTTCCTTGGACCTACCCCACCACCTTACCATCATCTCTACAACATGTACCCTTTATCAACCCTATCCCTGATTTCCCATTCACTCAATCGGCAATAGATTTGAGGGGGATTACCTACATCTTTAACATAAGAAACCACTTCATATTATTGTCCACGCAGCTTTACAGAACAAGCTACACGACAATAAGGGGCTAATGTAGACACCAAATTTGTGTCTTACGACCCCTTGTGACCCGCATCCCATTTCGCAACCTAACCTCATTACCTAAACCTTACACAATTATCTATTAATTACCTCATAATTGATAAATCCACATCACCTTACCCGCCACCTCACTTTGCCACCTCATCATGACCTAGCCCTAACCCTAAACTAACCTAATTAAGACCCATGACTTGGTCTAGACTCACATCCATAACTAATGCCTCCTTACTCGCACCCAAAGCCGACCTTCTAGCCACTTGACCAAGCCCGCAACTGATCTCTCAGGAGAAAAGCAGGGAAAGTGGGCTATTTTACTAAAAATAGCCTACTTTTTCCTTACCGATGCCGGTTCCTACTCGACCACCGTCGGTTACGCAACCGCCATCGGTTCCCTGTAAATGGGCTCCCCAAACCAAAACAACGGATCGGAATTTCATTTGGGAGATCGGTCGAATGATTTTTGAAACAACAGAGAGCATTGCGAGCGAGGAACAGAGTCCAGATCTTCACTTGACAGAGCAGAGACGAGTGAAGAAACCAGAAGTGCTTGCAATAGAGGATATCAACTTGCATCTTCACCAAAACCAGTAAGTCATATCTTGCATGTCCTCTGTTATAACATTTCTTCTGCTCTGTGAATTTCAGTCCTCCTAAATCAGTCTCTGAATCTACTACCCAACGTGTCATTGCATCTAACTGTTATCCTTTTACTTCTAATCATCCCATTTCCTAATATCATCCATAAACCAGCCTTACAAAACACCATAGCTACCAAGAAGATCCTAGAACCTACCGGTATCGGTTATTAGTAACCGGCATCGGTTCCTCTGATCAAAACCAGAAAACCAGCCTTCCCCCTACCCAGAGTCAACGAAACAATTTAATTGATATTTTGTAGTCTTTTGTGTTAATTCATATTAGCAGGGGAACTGACCACCTTCGAAAGGAAGTTTTATATTTCCTGGGCCCAAGGCAGTTTCCTCATTTATTGTTTAATCAAAATCTTGTGGTCTTGTGTTCTTATTTGCAGGTAGTCCTTCCAAGACAAAAAGGAGTTCTCCGCAGTCAACCTGATCTTTCTCTACGGTACGCGCACACCATCTCGACATTCAACAGGTATTCCTCCTAACCCTAACCTCATCTGTTTCTAAAAGGAATGAAATGATAGAGCAACTCTATTCCCAGAAGCTGAAACATTCTGAGCGAAACATTTCCCTACACCTAGAATGTCTCCCTTTCTCAAATGAGAAGTTTTATAATATATAGAATTAAAATCAGAGGGAGAGAGGAGAAGCTCGACTCTGCTCTAAAAGATACAACTACCAACCATCAATGCCCATCATGGATCTGTCCACTATCTGTCAATTCTAGTTCCCTATGTCTATTTGGCGTGTTGAAAAAGGAATAATGACGAATCAAATCAAATTAGATCTGGTAGTTGAAGCAATCAGATTCTACATTAATGGCCTAAAATACGTTTCCCCATTTTTCACACACCAAACCTCTTTACAATTAAATTTTTAGGTATTCACGGCATAGGCGAGGTCGATACCTTTCTAACGGTGCTAAATTTGTTGACTTTTAGGCACTAGATTGAAATATTTGTCCGTTTGAATATTTGGGTTGGGTCCGTACAAAAATGGCAAAAACTAGTGAGTAGAACGGGTTTACGGGTCCGAAACTCACTTTGTGCCCTTTGGCACCAAAATGTAAAATGCAAAATTTTCCCCACAGCCCCATAATTTAATTTTTTCAAAAAAACATTTTCGGGCCCGATGGTACACTTTTTCCATTTGAGCAAAAAGTCACTCCAAGGCCCACCAGCCCGCATGCAATTGAGGCTTGACATGTGGCTCATTGGGCATCGGTGGAGGCGCAACTCATTTTTTTACTTTACGCCTTCTTGGGGAAAAATTTTCAAACTACCTTCAACAACTTGCCAACCTGCTTTGAATTTTCAACATGGCCACATGTCCTTTTGCAGGAAATAGGCATTTTTATTTATTTTGGCTTTAAGATCCCCGCAGGCTTGCCAGCCCAAAAGTCACTTTGTGCCCTATTTGCAAAAGCACAAAAGTTTCAAAACTCCCCACAGACCTGCCGACCCACTTTTTTTCCTCAAGAAAATTTCCCTCTTCGAGCCTGCCAGCTCGAATTTTCCATTTGGGAAAAAATGCACAAAATCTCCCATCGGCCTGCTTTTGGGCAAAAATACCTTCCAAGGCCCACTAGCTCTTAACTTGAAAAATATAAGGAATTAGAAGGACTTATTTATATCTTTGGAAAGGGGATGAAATTTCCAACCTGATGAAGATGTTTTTTAGGAAATTTTAAGTGCTTGGAAAATATGAAAAATTGGATTGAAGCACTAACAGAGGAAAAATAGGCACAGTTAGCCAAAAATAAGAATGAACTTATTTTGGATAACAATTTGGCGACTCATGGGGATATCTTCCTGCTAGAGGAGATGGTCAGTGACCTTGAAGAATCCATTGGGCATGGAGTCATGAATGATAGCATGATTCTGATTTGAACTTTGAAAATATAATCCCTGAGCCACTTGGAAAACCACTGAGACTGGGATTGGAGCTGATCTCACCAAATGTCATTCTTAATGCACTGTGCAAGAGAAAAAAAACACCACAACACACTATGTACAAAATTGGAAATCATACGCATCCCAAGTTGGATATGTAGAGTGTGAAAAAGCACTTCTTCTGCTGAAATAAAACCTACCTACTCTATTTTAACCACAGAGAGAGAGAGCTCAAACAAATCCTACAACTGATAGGGAGAAGTGACTTCCCATTCTCAAAAAGGGCAGCCATGCAAATGATTTGACACTAAATATGGCTGCTTGCATGAGTGAAAACTGACTATAAGCTGATCCTCCACCCAAATCATTAAGGTGTCAACAAAAAACAAGGCGAATACCTCTTTTAGTTGATATGTATTTGGATTGAAGAGGCATTGCAGCTGATCCTTGGTACTTTGAAACTCATCCTCATGCTCAAAGTAAGCATGACTAGTTTTGGCTTCTCCCTTGGCTCCAATGAAGCCAAGTACCTAATTGGGCAAGGTTCGATCCTTTGAATTTACCCACTTCTCTGATATTTAACTCTAAGGCTAGAGTCTTTTGGCAAATCTTCCTAGATGGATGGTGTGGAAGAGATGATGACATCCTCTTGCCTTTTCTCTTCTTTCTCCTGAGTAGAGTGTGGAAGAGTTATATCTTCCATCCTTAGTTCTAGAGAGCTTCTCTAAAGTGTAGGATGTTGTCCTTAAATGTCCTAATTCATGGCAACAGGCTTATGTGCTTGGAAGGTGAATGATGGCAGAGAAAATTATGTGATCTCCATGATATCCTCTCCATCAAAGCAATTCTCTAAGATAGACAAATAATTTGCTTCCTTTTTTTCCTGTTGCATGTGCTTAACCTACTCCATGGTGTCATCCTAATTTTAAACTTTCTCACCATGGTTCCCCTCATCTTCAAACATGAAGTTTGAAATATCAAACTCTTCTTCAACATTAGGGTTTGAAGGGGATGAAGTGGGAGGAAGAACTGAAGGTTCTCCTGTGGCCTGCTCTACACTTGAAGCCTCTTGAACTGTATGGTTCTCCTCCATTATGGATTCATCAATCAAATCAGGCCCTTGAAATGAGAGAAAAAAATATTCAATGATTCTTTCTTCATTAAGTGGCCTCAACTCTGATTTGATCTCCTCCAGCTCCTCCTCTTTAATAGGGAATTGGAGCTGGTTGTTATTCATCCTTCATGGATGATTGTGTAACTTAGTATTAGATCAACATTTCTCTTCAGATAGAGTGCCATTATGGACACTGTATTTGGAGAAAACAAATTGACGATCTTCTTCCTCTTATTCCAGTTCTTCTTCTGCTGTAAACTCAGCCTCAACCACCACTTAAATCTTCAACTTTGACCTCCTCTATTGGCTTAACCATCAAGGGGTTATTTTTAAATCCCAAACTTGGAAGCCCAACTCTTACCATATTTTCCAATCATTTCTTCTTTGTTGGGATCCTCTTCTTGTTGTTCTCCTTAGCTGGATGTCTTGAGTTTCATCTTCCCAACATGGACTTGGGAAAGTAAGAGGAGTGGCAGGTTAAGGATTCAACCCGAATTTTTATATTGCTTATGGTGGAGAGGGAAATGGAACTTCTTGTTTGTTTGGAGGGAATGAACTACTTAGGAAGGGAAAAGGACAGAAGAATTGAGATGAGATGGAATACTAGGAGATATGGAGAAGGGAAATCAAAACTTGGGATAGCAAGTGAGGGGCTTGACTCTTGACACTACTGAAATGATATTGATTGAGAAAGAGGAAAAGAAAACCTATGAGGTGGTGGACTTACCCATTGACAATGTTTTCTTGTATCCAATTCATAATCCTCAATCTCCTAATCCCATTGTGCAAGTTGGGGCAGCATTTTTAACCATGAAGTCAAGCTTCTCCTGAGGGCTGAAATGTCTTGGCATAGGGCCTTTCCATGGACAAGGTGCCCTGCAACCAATTATGAATGCCTTCATTTATATTGTAGCCATTGGCTGAACCATGCTAGCCTCAATTTTTTGAATCTTCTCCAGTATATTAACTTCTTTACGCATGGAACTACCTCTAAAATATGTATATCCATGCTCTGTAATAACTGTATAGTTTAGGGAATGACCAAATGTATTAAAATCTGGGTCACCTGGATATCCATAGTGCTAATTTTCATTGTGAAACCTTTCTGGAGGTGTATTGAAGTAACCTGGAGATGGATCTAAATAACATTACTGCTGCAAGTGTGATTTCCAAGATGGAAATGAAGTCATGATTGCAAAACCTCATGGAATGGAAGAAAATGAATGAAAATGGATGGAAAAAGGTCTGCAACTTTAGATATTGGGTTGTTGACTAGATGGAGTCGCCAAATGTGTTTTGCATGTGCCTCCAAAGGATGAATCTCACCAAGAACACATCAAATTGATGACATGAAGTGGTAAGGTGCTTCAAACCTGTCCCATTGGGCATGCCAAAACTATTAGGAAAAAATCACAGCACCCCCAAATGGTTTGATTGTGAAATGGTTAAAATGGTACATTCGATGTGATTGCATAACATTGGATCATCTCTCAAGCTATGGGACTTGCAAACTTGAGATGATCTTCTAGAGAAAGCCAATTCTTATTCCTAAACTACTTTCCATAAGCTACTCTAATGCAGGAAAAAACTAAACTATCCTAATCTAACCATTCTAAGGAACCAAAGAGAAAGAGAGAGTGAAATAAATCGTACACTAAAGCGGTGATACACCAGAGAAGGAAAGGGGTGAGATGCTCTGTTGAGGGAGGATGAAATAAGGGAGAAAGGAATATGGGAAGGTTAGACAGAAGTGACACAAACCCAGATCCTAATCCATGATAAAAAAAACTCCATGAAACACAATGCCCTACACCTGCAAATGAGAAATATATTCACAGAAAATAGATTTGAAAGGGAGAGGCATGGGGAGACAACAAAACAATGCAAAGGGTTGAAGAAACACCAAAAAACACATTTTATTTCTCTATATGGGTGCACAGACCATTAAAATTTTTTCTCAAAGGAACAAAGCCACTTGCCAAGCGTAGGAGAAGGTTTACAACTCAAAAATGCAGTCGAGAAACAAGTTTGACAGAGTTTCCCTACACCCAGAATGTATCCCTTTCTCAAATGAGAAGTTATACAATATATATAATGAAAATCAGAGGGAGATAGGAGAAGCTCGACTCTACTCTAAAAGATCCAACTACCAACCATCAATGCCTATCACAGATCCACCCACTATCTGTCAAGTCTGGTTCCCTATGTCTGTTTGGCATGTTAAAGAAGGAAGAATGACAGATCAAATCAAATTATATCTGGTAGTTGAAGCAATTAGATTCTACAGTAATGTCCTAAAAGATGTTTCCCCATTTTTCACCCACCAAACCTCTTTGTAATTAAATTTTCAGGTTTTGATGGCGTAGGCGAGGTCGAGACCTTTCTAACGGTGCCAAATTGTTGAATTTCGGGAATTGGATGGAAAGATATGTGCATTTGAATATTTGGGTCGGGTCTGTACAAAAATGGTGAAAACCTATGAGCAGAACAGGTTCGCGGGTAAGAAAATCACTTTGTGCCCTTTGGCACCAAAAATGAAAAATGTAAAATTTGCCTCATAGCCCCACAATTTACTTTTGGCAAAAAATCATTTTCACGCCCGATGGTCAACTTTTTCCATTTGGACAAAAATCCACTCCAAGGCCCACCAGGCCACATGTAATTTAGGATTGACATGTGGCTCTTTGGGCATTGGCAAAGGTGTGGCTCATTTTTTCACTTTATTCCTTCTAGGGGCAAAAATTTCAAACTACCTCCAACAAATTGCCAGCCCGCTTTGAATTTTCAACATGGCCACGTGTCCTTTTGTGGGCCTTAGGCATTTTTCTTTATTTTGGCTTTAAGATCCTCACGTGCTTGCGGGCCCAAAATTCACTTAGTGCCCTATTTGTAAAAGCACAAAATTTATAAAACTCCCCGCAGACCTGTCGGCCCATTTTTTTTACTTGGGCAAATTTCCCTCTTCAGGCCTGCCAGCCTAAATTTTCCATTTCGGCAAAAAATCACAAAATCTCCCGCCGACCCGCTTTTGGGAAAAATTACCTTCCAAGGCTTGCCAGCTCATAACTTACAAAATATGAGGAGTTAGAAGGACTTCTTTATATCTTTGGAAAGAGGAAGAAATTTCCCACCTAATGAAGATGTTTTTAGGAAAGTTTAAGTTCTTGGAAAATCTAAAAAAAATTGATTGAAGCACTAAAAGAGGAAAACTAGGTGCAGTTAGCCAAAAATAAGCATGAGCTTATTTTGGATAACAAGAACTACCTGAAATAGAAAACAATACTACCAAATAAGAGTTAAACAATATATGCCAATGGACTACCTAGGGTATGCTAGATCCAAGAAGTGTGATACTTTCTAGAAGGCTGTCAATCTACTTTTTTATAAAACAAATATGAAATAACTGAAATGCGTACATAAACGAATCTAGTGCTAGTATTATGATGTGGGTACCTCATATCACTATCAGCGTCAATCCAATTAAAGACTAAAAAACTATGCAGGTCGAGGTCTTTATGTTAGGTTTCAGGTTGTCCAGGTGGTTTTCAAGTCACATATAAGGTCTTAGGAGGGTTGGATGAGGCATTTGGGTTGTTTTTGATAGGTGGGTGGTTGTTGGTTTACACAGTATTGGAAAACATAGAGACCGGTGTCAATCGGGTATGAACGATCATGGTTAGGTAGAACTGATGACGGTTATGGGTAACCGGCGTCGGTAGAGATGGGCTGATAAGATTCAATAAGATTTGTTAGTGGGGTTTGAGTTGAGGTCAGGCATAGATGACAGAGGTCCAAATGAGGTGTATGGGGATCTTAGGAACACTTAGAAATGTGCAAAGGTTGAGTATAAGTGGTCTTATGGCATGGGTGGAGGAATGGTTGGGTTTACATTCAAGTAAATGGTAAGGGAAAAGGGAATGCAAGTAGGAAACTGATAACATTAATAAAAGAACCCAATAGACTGGAGTAGAAATAGATGATGCTGGTAAGAAGTATACTAACTGGTGTTACAGTTCCAATGGTTATGTGGTGGTGATGAGTGGTTAGTGGGATGTAGCTTGGTGTTGTAGTGCTACTTCCTGGAATGTCACCGTGAGTGCAATACCTCTGGATCTATCCTAGTGCTGGTTATCGATGTCTGTAGGTACAAAAAGGCTTTGGTTCTACCTGTATGCAATTCTCTTCTCGTCTCCTTGATCTTAGAATTTTTCAACTAACCAATACATTTTCCAAGGTGAATAAATGGTAACCTACAACGGTTCCTTGTTGACCGACGTCGGTTAAGGCGGAATTCCCTAGGTTTACTAAAAATGGCAGATCTCCCATCATTTGGGTTAGGTCCCTTCATTTATCTGTGGATCAGAATGGACGTTATGTTTTTATGAGTGGGAGGGTGGTTAGAGGAATAATAGGATTTTGATTTTTAGGGTTGAACTATGTCTTATTTATTTATGGAAACATGCTATGAATAGGTCTATGGTGAGGTGTCTAGGTGAGGTGTGCATCCATTTAATTAAAGTAATTAAATTAATAATGTGGTGAGGATGGGTATTAATTTAATTATAAATAATTAAATTAATATTAATGTAGGGTATAAAGGTCATGGTTAGGTGAATGTATGTAAGTTGGTTATTCAAAAGGGGACCAAGGGGAGTGTGACCCAATTTTGGTGTCTACATATGGTTTGAGATCTATTGTTGATTAGTTATCTATTTTTTAGTTTTCATTGATGGGGTAGAAACCCATTTTGTATATCAAGAGTTTAATGTATTTAAACTCCTTAATGCATGTTGGAGTATGGGTCCAAACAAGCATACACAGCCCACATAGACCGAATCTACCTTTAGGTAAAGTTTAGATCCATGAGAGCCAATGATTTTCCTAGAAATACATTATTAAAAAAAATTCCACGCATAGGTGACCGACGGCGATCTCTTGACCGACTGTGGTAACCTCTATACTATTGACATTGTTTCCACTACCAGCACCAGTTTTTGAGGCATCAATATATTTTAGATTATTATTATTTTAAATACAAAGGATATTGGATTTGTACCAACAGTAACTTATTATTCAATTTCATGATAGCATAACAGTCTCAAAGGTAACTGATTCAAATAAAGGCACCACAAATGTCTTTCAAGTTTCAAAAATTACAATTTATGTAATATACAGTGACCGATGTCGGTTAGAGGAATGCCAATGATGGTTCAGTCACTGACGCTAGTTACTGTCAAATGAGTCTAATTTATAAATTTTAACATATCATTCACATTTTGTGGTTCACACTTATCTTAATGCCATTTCCAACAATTATACATTAAATTTGGGTTTGCTGAGCAAGTCATAATATCATTTAAGTTGAAATCTAAGGTAGGAGTTAAAATTTCAAAACTGTAAACATGAAACAATGAACGATGTCGGTACTGAGTACACCGATGCTGGTTTAGACTGACCAGTGTTGGTTGCTGTGTAGGCCAGAGAGCTCTACAAATTAATATTTGAAGGAATATAGCTATCAAGAGTTAACTTTAAATTTAATTATATCAAAACCAGAGAGTGTTTCACTATTTCAAACCAAAATAAAGCTATGACAACCTCCCAATTCACATTTAGATCAAAACATTAAGATTTGTAACTTTATTTTCTTTCAACACAAGGTAAAATTTAACTATGATATCCATTTAAATCATTCCTTTACATACAACTAATTTTAAGAGAAAGAAAAATACACATTCTTTAATGAACTTCCTTCAAATATAATAATACAACTTGGTAAATGAAACTTACAATACAACTTTTATTTTAAAATACAAGTCTACTAGTCTTCCACCTTATGTGGGAATTATAAGAAAATTTCTACATATGAAGGATTTCTTTTGGTTCAAACCAATGCTCCAAGTCCCAAATCTTCCACAATATCTCCACCATTTCTTCACTTTAATCACAACAACCAAAAATGGGGGAGAGGCAACACTCTCCACTCAACCAATAATCCAATGAGGAGAAGAAGTTATCCTCCTCATTGGTCCCTGAGCCCCAACCAAAATGCAATAAAGGATGGATCTAACTCATGACAAAAAAACAATGCTTCCATATCAAAATACAAAACTTTCACAACCATTTCAAAACACATTCAACACAAGATATAATCACAAGAATGAAACTATCAAAATACACAAGGCTTGAAAATGCAAAGTCAATGGAGAAAGGATCTATGGGGAGATCACTTATGCCTCCCAATGGGATTATGTTCCCACCTTAAAACCCTCAAAAATACATCTCAAAACCCCTACACAACTCTTATGTCTCCCTCAAGATCCTCTTATGCCTCCCACATTCTCTTATGCCTCCCTACAATCTGTTATGTCTCCCTCAAAAGAACCAAGTAAGAAATGCAAGCATTCTCTTATCCAAGGTGGGGCACCCAACCCAACTCCCTCCCAAAACATGAAATAAACTCTTATTCCTCCCTACATATAAAATCCCCATAGCCTTCTCCTACACTATAATTAGGCTTTCTACCCAAGAGACCCAACAAGCACATAAATCATTCACATACATGTAATACACACATATAAAAACAAACAAGTAAAAAGAGTGTATCTCCTACCTTTCCATGGTAAGAACTTGATCAAGGAATCACACTCCAAGATCCTTCAAGCTCAATCCAACTCCAACAAGCTCAAAAAAAATCAACAAGCACTCCAAATCTCTCTAACTCCAAAAATACAAGAGCACCAATGAAATCAAATAACTCCCAAACAAACAAATAAACTTGCATTATGTAAAAAATAAAGGAGGAGGGTGAGGTGGCTCCATGTAGGATTCCACATCACTTATCGTCAACTCCACCTCACAAGTCAAACCTCAACCCCAATGCACAATAAATTGGTGGTTGAGAGAAATGACAAGCCTCTTACACACACAATCCCAACCCACACCCCCTAAGGATAAAATTTAAAACCCATGTAAGAAAAGTGTAATAAATATCACTTTTTATCTTACAAAACACATAATGGGGTCTATTTTTGACCCCCAAAATTCATAGGTAGGATTTGTATAAATAAATTAAGAGGTTTGGGACAAGCTTAGCTTGTCCCACAAGCCTCCAAAAATGGCCCTTAAGACCAAATCAAAAATTCCAAGGTAAGGTAGAGTGTACAACACTCAAAGTCACTTACACTCAATCAAAATCACATAGTCCAAATGACCAACTACTCTAATAAATGGCCCCATTTGTCACATCTACAAATAACTTAATAACATGATTAATTCACTTAATAAAGACACATTAATCAACAATGATTAAATGAATTACATCACAAAATAAATCACATACTCCAAGTAAATAAAAGAAAAGGTCAAAATTACAGGTCATCTACAATTAGAGGTCATCCCCGCCATGGGGACCCCCTAAAACTAATAAAACAAACATAACACATAACAAAAGTTGCCATGGTGACCTTTTTTGTATCCATCTAGTATTCTATTGTGGTTTGTCTCTAATCCCCTTTTTTATTGTTGTGATATAATTACCTGAAAAATCACACAATACCTCCTTCGACTTCATGGCAGCATTAAAAAAACATCAAAGATAAAATATACACACATAAATCAATAACCATCCTCATATTGTTAAATCATCATCTCAACTAAACAATGTTATCATTTGTCTAAAATTTCAACAACATCTCAATTCTATCTTTTATCAATATCAACAAGATTACAAGATTAGTTCAAATGCTAAATCATAGTCCACATGATAAGAATTCTGAATGTCAGTAAATATATATGCTAATGAACACATCATCATCATTAATATAAAATGTCTCTCTAGAATCTATAAGCATCACATAAACCATACTATGAATCACAATCCATAAATAATCAGAATATATGTATCATATAACATCATGCTAACCAAAATGATACAATAATATCCATGTCTATAGTCAACAATGATCGAAATCAAAATATAATAAGTGTCGAAGAGGAGTGGGCACTATCTCTATCCCCCTCCCCTTGGACTTGAATTAGACTCCTGATAAGTCAGCTGAAATAGGTGTGGAAACTAAACTCATTGCAAGGTAAGCATGTGACTCCCCATTTGAAGCAGTTGTCTCAGGGGAGAAATCATACTTATCCCAAACCATGGACAAAACACGTGTATCAATCTCTCGACCTCGAAGGCCCGAGGTTTACGGTCTAAAATATGTAGTGGATCCACCATCATCTTCCCCTGCTCCTACACCTTTAATGTGGTCCAATCCAATACATGATATGGATCAAGGATATATCTTACTAAAAACATATACGGATTAGATTTACACCATGTACACGAACAAGCTGGGTGGCAAGGCTAGATGATAACCTAAGGGACCGATCCGATCTAGGATCTTGGATGGACCCACGAATCTAGGAGACAACTTAGAGACATTTCTGTAATAGATAATACTCTTATGAGGTATTACACGAAGAAACACCTTCATGCCCACCTCATAACTATGGTCAAATCTCCTCTGATTTACATACTTCTTTTTCCTGTCTTGTGCCTCCTGTAACCTCTGTTGGACCAAAACAACTGACTACTTCATATCATGTAAAAAAATTGGTCCAAGAGATACTCTATCCTCCAATATGTAGACTCAATGGTGTCCTGACTCTTTTCCATACAATGCCTAAAAACCTATGTCAATCATATCTGAAAATTGTTGTGAAAACCATATCCACCAACATACAAATACTCCTCCCATTCAACTAATGATCCATACCACATACATCCGAAGCATGTCCAACATTTATCTAATTCACCCGCTACTCTATGACCATCTATCTCTGGATGATAGGATGTGCTGAAGTTAATTCTCAACCCAAGGGCCTGTTACATGGTATTCCATAAGTGTGACGTGTATAAGGGATCGTGGTCATAGTTGATCTTCCGTAAAATCCCGAGTAATCTAACAATCTCATCCAATTATCACTCTCACTACTACACTAGTTTTATAGGTGGTCTTCACTAAGAAAACTGAACCACTTTAATTAATCTATCCACCATGACCATAATGGATCGTGGTGGTATCTTGACGTCATATAGCCCTACTATGAAATCCATCACATTTTCCCAATTGGCTGTCCTATTTCCACTCCAGAATAGCATTCAATATGGTAAAGAAGGTCAGCTGGATGTTATGCTCGGCCTTCACCCTATGACACTCTAAACAACACGATATAAATTGATCTACATCCATATGAATACCTCTCCAATGATGGTAGTTATCTCAAGGTGGTGTACATCTTCTTCCCCTGGGATGGGCTTGAATAGGGTGCACAATGAATTACTCTGCCAAGAGATCCTTTCACTTGAAATCTCCATCTCTAAGAACATATATATGACCTCTGTGTTTGAGAATACCATCTACCTTTAATTAAAATCCATCAAATTTCCCCTCAAGGGACCTTTGAGACTCAATAATCTGATCTAGCTGCAAAGGTAGAAGTTGTCATGAACAAAGTTGTTAGAAATAATATCCTCCCCAGAAATATGTACCCACTAAAGAAGCCATAAAAATGTTTCCATCTAAGGAACATATGCACCTAATTATCCTTCCCCTTCAGTATGCTCTATATCCATATCATACTCTTTGTCATCAAAATCCATGAAAATGCTCCTAGACGAGCATTAAAATTGGGTTGCATGAAGTTTACTATGTAATCTCAAATGGTCTGTCCTAATAATGAATCTCCTGCCAAGAAGGACCATGCCTCCATCAAACCAAAGCAAATGCATCAATTTATTAAAGGTCAAGGTCATGAGTCGGATAATTGAGCTCATGATCTTATGAGTTAGCAGAGATGTCAAAAGTAATTCATGACCCGCCTACATCAATAAACACCTTTATCGTGCCAAAGAAGCATCTGTACATATAAATAAATTTGTATGAAGGTCATGGCACCAAGAAAGCATTGGTATTGATGTAAGGCATCCCTTTTGATTGTACTGAATGGCTTGCTCACATCCTTCACACCAAACAAACTTCTTCCATTTCCACTTAAGGGAAGTGATGAGGTGTATAATCCGAGAAACGTCCTGTGCTAAATCTCCTGTAGTCCAACCTACCAACCCCATGAAACCCCTGTGTACCATTATGATTCACACTAGTTGGCGTAGGCCAATCCATACTGGCTCGAATCTTGGAAGGATCGATCAGGGATACCTTCCCCAGAAATGATGTGAGCCAAGTACTACACCTTGTCTGAAATAATGAAAAGCACTTCTCCGAATGAAGTTCCCATAAATTTTCAGATGCACTAATACATTGCAGAACTTGTCGAAGGTCTCCTCATGACAGGGATGTGAGTAATGCATAAAAATTTCAAACCAATGCTAAGGAGGTGAGCATGAAATGGTCAAAAAATGTCCAAATACCCCAAAACATCAAACTCATGAATATGCAATGGTATTCGTCAGACAGAAAAGGCATTACTGTGAACTCCTAGTGGCCATTACTTGTACGAAAGGTTGTCTTATGAAAATCTTCCTCCATCATCCTCATCTGATGGTTTCCAAACTTAAGATACATCTTATAAAATATTGTGTTTCCATCCATATAATCAAACAAATCATCAGGTATTTGGAACTCCACAAGGGTAACGATTCTTGATCGTTAGAAGGGTTCAGCCACAATAATCAATGTCCAATTTTAGAGATCCATCCTTCTTCTTTATAGGAAAATCAGAGTGTACCCCAAGGGGATACACTAGAAATAAGGATTTTCTACATAACCCTCAAGCCACAACTTGAGCTCATAGAGCTCATGGGTAGTAGGTTGGGAATTCAGGACTGCAGAATAGTGATATGATTAATAACAAACAAAATCATGTAGACATGATCTAAACAATCCCCAAAATATACAGTAGTGGAAGTATAAACTAGAATAATCCAAATCAAGACAAAGCACACACACATAACACAACATGTACCATGGTTCACCCAATGTGGGCTACGTCCACCAAAGATAGAGATATCATATATATAATACAACAAGAGTACAAACCAACTCTTCAATACAAGAGTACAATGCATCTCTCCAAGAGTATCTCCTCTCCTCCAGATCTCTAAATGGATTTCCATGAGTGCACTACAATGTTTGTGCCTCCAAACACCACCAGTAATATCTCACATAACCAGGAACTATTACATCTCTGAACTGCTACCAAGTTCTCTGTGGATCTGCAAAATACCTCTTGTATGGGTCTACCAATGTGCATCGCCATGACTGTGCACCAAGAAGTAAGTTTGTCTGTCCATCACTGCATAACCTGTGCAAACATGAAGACAACCTCCTCTACAATATCTAGATCTACATGGATCAACAACTTACAATATGATCTCATTGGATCTAACAATACAAGACTAGATCTACATGCCATCTCAAGATCTCACCAACATGTGGATCTACAAGAAGAAACTCTATGTGCTTTGCATACTATGCAAGCCATTACAATGAGACAATAACTATACAAATGAAATATAGTAAGAAGATGTTACCCTCTTCTCACCATTCAGATGTACCTATCATTTCCTTTTATCCAACTCCTTTCCATGGAGACTCTGGAGTCATGTAACCTGTTCTTTCTTTCTCTTCTTCTTCTTCTTCTTCATCCTCTCAATCTAGGAAATCAAGGATCTAATTAAATCCTTCTCTTACATTTTACTTCTAAACCCTAGATTTCATGAGGGAAACGAAACTGTAGCCATGCAATTAGGGATCTAATAAATCTAACTTAATAACTAAACAATAGATGCTAATTCGCACTTAGAGTTAAATAAAACATATTCACACAGGTAACCGATGCTCTTTTAGTACCTAACCATTCCAGTTCCTTCCTTACATGACCGGAATCGATGTTCTTCTCCGTCCTGTAGACCGATGTTGGTTACTGGGTGCCATTACTACTTTTACATCCCGTGACCAATGTAGCTATTTATCTCCACAACCTGGCAATCAAACTTGGAGATAATTTTTTAACCTCTTTCCTGTACATGTACATCACTGATCCTCTACACATCCCATTTCAGAACTAGGTCTATTATTTCCTTCCAATCTTCAAAAATTGGACTTATCAAACCATCTTTTCAAAATAAGAAGATAAAAAAATGACTTACCAAACCACCACGAAACTACAACTGATCTGTGATAACGGAGCTATCCATACATCAAGCCTCTCATGCAGCCAAGCCATCTTGACTAACACACCTGCAAGAGCTCCCACTCAATCTGAAGTATTGAGCTTCAACTATAACCATAGCCATACCTATAAAACCAACCATGTTCTCCATCCATCTATCCATGTCTCCATGCAACCACCAATGTAACTGTCCAAAGACAAGTCAAATTGGAATATGTGAAAGAAAAACCATATATTGAGTTTTCAGGTAACAAACAAAAAAACAAAATGTCTCCTCCATATACTTCCTCCAAATCCATCTATCCATGTCTCCTCTCACTTTGCATGTGCATTATGTATCTAATCCTGCAATGCCAATAACCATGACTTGCTCCCACTGAACACGAAATTCCCTACACTGCCTCTAACACCAAGATCAAAATAGTAATATGTCAGGAAAAATAAAATCCCCTACTCATGAAAGAAAATATAAACTAATTCCCTTATTATCAAATAATACTTCTACATCACAGAAGTTTGGAATTCTTGTGAAGTAGGTGAATCAAGATTATTTTCATTCTGTGTACTCAACATCTTTCGTTACCTATGCAAATTTTTCTAAACATGACTTTTCATTGAGGATCTCATCCTTAGACTATACATCCTTGTCCTCAAGATTCCACACAACCGAGAAATAAAAGATCAAAACAACACTCAAAAACATGGTGTAAATCTGTGCACACTATCCAAACATAATATCAATTGCTCATTAAATGAAAGAAATAAAACATGAACCATATAGAGATACCTGACTTACCAAAGTCTCACTGGACTAACCAAGCCAACTCCATCCTCTTTCTGATCCAAACATTGAAGTGATCTACATTGTTTCTTCTTGTACACACTGTGCAAGAAACTCATGATCCTCTAAAATAGGATCTAACCTAATTCCATACATGCCCTTTTCTATTGTAAGAAACCATGTGCAAACTTATTGTCATAGAGACCAACTAGGGTTTAGCTAAACAATACATCCTTAAATCTACTTTAATGACTGATGTTTAATTCCCTGACTGAGTCGGTGCTACTAGAACTAACACAAGCACTACAAATTGGCCTAGGTCACCAAACCAAGTGCCTATTCTATGACCAAATCCGATAGTTGTGTTGAGCCAGTGAATTTCAAGAAGCACCCAAATCTTGCACAAAAACTTAACAACAATAATAACATGTAATAAAACTACACCAAGATGAAATACATCACCTTACCAGCTCCATAGACACTCAACAATCATCTCTCAGGTTTGGTGAAAATGTTTCTACTTAAGGTTTAAGACCCCATCTTAAATATTGAAGGATACTATATTCATCTTCTATAATGAATCCCATGTATCTAATATAAAACTTCATATTTATGTTCACCAAAGGTTATGCTTTAGTAACTCCTTGATCTCATTCTTAGATTCAAAACTATCTCCAAGCCCTAGATTTCACATGACAGAGTGATTAGAAAACTGTGTTGTAGTATTGCAAAGGAATAGTTGGAGAAATTAATGACGGTGGGAGTATTTGTGGAGAATGATCCTTGAGATCGGAAATAAAACATCAAGAGGATGTTTTGGGGACTAATAAATGAGTTCTAACTTGTGATTAAGTCATAGAATCTAGTACTTGATGATAGTATATCTACAGTCCTGTAGGTGAGGATTGGAATACTGAAGTTTAGATGGTAAGAGTGAAGGAAGACCTTAAAGGTGAAATTAAGGGTGGTATCTTGTAAAAAAAGCTTTGAGCACTCCTAAAAAAACATTAATTGGTGTATTTGAGGGGTAAGAGGGTTCCACTTGATTTCCTTACACCTAGTAATTAATCCACTAAGGGAATATACTAGTAGCAAAACCAATTCTCAAAAGGCTAACAATAGTGGTATCCAAGGTCTGATATTAGATCTTGGGAATGATTGGGACCAATTCCAATAGTGCTATGATTTAATAAAGACCTTTTCCAAAGGAAACATAATTTTGCACACAGCTCTAATACAGGATTCCAAGATATATCACAGTTGAAGTACCTAGGACTAGTGATAATCCTGATTTAGGTCTAAGTTAAAGACTGAGAGAACACAACATGTACCGAGGTTCACCCAATGTGGGCTATGTCCACCAAAGATAGAGATCTCATATGAAATAATACAATAAGATTACAAACTTGGCCTGAATACAAGTATCTCCAAGGCTTTTCCTAAGATTTTATCATTTGAGACCTTGGAACTAAAGATATGCCTAAAAAAATTTCCATGAGGGGACTAAAATTTCCTCAAAAAAGGTACCAGAAAATCTCACATAACTCTTAAGTACTATTGCATGTTTAGTTATTCTCTATGGGTCTGCAACAAGACCTCTAGTATGGAATCCTACCAACATGATGAAACGAGTGGACTGAATGCATCAAGAAGCAAGTAAGTTCTCAATCACTGCATGCATAACAGTAGTTCTTAAAGATGTTGAAGACAGTTTCCTTTACAGGATATCTTAAGGACTGTACATGGATCAGGTTTGAGATACATTTGTGATCATTATGGATCGATAGGGAGTACTTTACATTGTATCAGAGGAACATAGAAACATGTGAGATCTATAAGGAAATGTAGATGTTATTTCTTACAATAGTAGTGAAATCCATTACAACTTTCAGACAATAATTTTTTTCCAACCCTTTGGAAATACAGTAGAAGCCATGTTACCCAATCTTATCACCATTCATATGTACCTGTCTCTTCCTCTCCCCCCATATTACCTTTCCATTGCACCACCACTTGTGACTTTTCACATTCCCTAGGACATGAAAAAAATTCCTTCTTATCATCTTTTGGAAAGAGACTTCTTACAATGCAACATTAAGCCTCTTAAGTGAATAAGACAATCAGAGTGATCTAATTCAATCATTCCCTTAATGAACTTCTAAACCCTAGAATATTAGAGCTTAGAGGGAGGGTGTAGAGAGAACTAAGAGAGAGAAATGAAAATACAGATCAAGTAGATCTACTTCTAATGCTAATGAAGATAGATTGATTTCCAATGGATTTTGAGTAAAATTCCTTTCCCTTAACCACATCTTAAAGTGGAGCATTGAGATAGAAAAATATTTCTTCTGTGAGACATAAAAACCTTACCAGGGTATTGAATAAGTCGGTGCAAAATCACTATGACTAATGATATCCTAATGACCGATGGCAATATGACTGATATTATTCGAGACACAAGGTAATGAGCTCTAGTGAAGCTATGGAGATCCACTACCTTACAGTCCTCTCGGTCTCTAAATTCACCTTCATGAGATAAGATGTCTCTTTTCTGAATGCAATCAACCTCAGTATGCTCAAAAATGTTCATTCTAATTTGCTCTTCAGTTAAAATAGGTCATTTTCAAGAGACAAGAGATCTAAAAACTCCATGAATGAAACTCTTGATCAACAAGTGACATTCCTATTGGATAGAAACATTATGATTACAAATGTTTCACTAATCAGTGAGATGTGAGTGTAACTCCAAGAAATTCGTATGAGTGTTTAGAAACAATTTTGAGATGACATTGCATATGTGTGGAACTATGAGGTGAGTATCTTGACTCCTACAAACACTGATGGTCTTGGGTACCTCAGTAGCATGTGGTCTCACAGTGACATATTACTTTACATATAATGGTCAACCCTATTTTGAACTGAGTAACCAGTCCATGCCTGTGATTCACATCTCGCCCTTCCTTTTGGAAATATAATTGAACATCACAAGGTCAGAGTTGCAATATGGTGATCCTAGGTCACCTATGCACTCCTCGTGACCTCCTCAAACTTCATATTGTCACCTTTGTGATCCAAAACTTCATCTTTTTGACATGGAAATAACCTACAAGATGATTAAACACCTTATTTCTCATTTGTTACTTATTGGAAAAGGTTTTCTTCTATAAATGGGGAAATAAAATAATCTGAGGAACTTGAATCAAATAAAATAGGAATAGAAAAAACATCAATGTTACTTATCGTCTCAATCACCATTCTCTGGTGCTCTTCCTAGCAGTTCTCAACCACTACATATATCTTATGGCTCCTAGCCATGTCACCTATTGTAGGATCTGAAAATGGTTCCTTACCCTTGTTATTAGGGTTTTAAGGGCACTCTCTCTAATGATTCCCAATTACTCTTCACCCATAACAACTACCAGGTCCCCTCCAATGAGAATAATCTCCTGTAGGTACTCTAGTGGTTTGTGCCATGGATCATGACGATCCTAATATAGAATTCAGTGGTCGCTTGCTGATGAGCTCCTGATGACTGAACTCTAGGCGGTGCCTGAGTCCTGGATGTTCCCCTAGGAGGAACCCCCATACTGCGTCCACTCTGAGCATCGAATCTATGTGTAGATCTAAATGGAGGCCGATTCTGTCGTTACTGTTAAGGTGGTTGTTGTGGTGGTCTGAAAGAAGACTATAGCAGAACCATGTCTGCCACAAGAAGGAGGATCTAATCCCCTCGACCTGTTATCCTACATATGTTGGATACAGCTCCGCACTCTATCTTTGGCATGTTACATCTTCCCCCTAGTCTCCTTCTGCAATATACGCCTTTGCAACCAGCCTCTGCTAGATTATGTGGGAAATGAATGCGCACTTGCCCCTCCAATGTCAAGTTTTAGGTCCCTGATGAACCTGTGAATCCTTTCCTGCTCGTCCTACATGTAATCTACATACTGAAGTAGGTCTAAAAAGTGACTCTCATAATCTACCACTGTCATGGATGCTTGACATAGGTCATGGAACTCACATATCCTCTGCTAAATGAACCTCTTGGAAAAGTATCTACTCCTGAACTTCTCTTCAAAGATATCCCAAGTGACTATCTCGGAATCCACATGAAGCTTCTACTCCTCGTTCCTCCACCAAATCCCAGCTCCATCTCTCAGAAGGTGGATGAAAACATGAGCCTTTGTGTTTCTAATACACAAACATAACTTGAAGCATCTTCTCAAGTTGACCAACCATGCATCTTCCTGAAATCATCCTATGTCCCCAACAAAATGAGATGGATGGATCTTTAGGATCTCCCTAATTTGATCTTCCGCTCTAGACTATCTACCCCTAGGTCTCTCAACATGATAATCACATTTCTTAGGGCTACTAGATCTGTCTCTATGTCATGTAGCCCTATCTCCATGACCTCTCTATGGTGAATCTTGTCAGACTGAATCCACATGGGATTTCTTTGCCCTATGCTCATCACTATGTCAGGAAGGTACACAAGCATCTACTGATGGATCTCTTCCCTGTCTGTTGTGTCTCCCTCCCAATGATCTTTCACGTATATCGGCATAAATATCATGTAACGTCTGAAGTATCTAAGGATATATGGCTGCTATTTCCTGGTCTAGGGGTGGTAAGTCTAATTCCATGTGCA
Source organism: Taxus chinensis (assembly GCA_019776745.2). Taxonomy (NCBI): domain Eukaryota; kingdom Viridiplantae; phylum Streptophyta; class Pinopsida; order Cupressales; family Taxaceae; genus Taxus; species Taxus chinensis. Next base: position 776,566,883 of record CM034147.1, on the reverse strand, counting down.
ATAACCCCTCATCTATTCCATGCCTCCTGTACAGACCAAGGTGAGAGTTAGTTTATTACTCTAGATTTTGTTTCATTTTTCTAGGTTTTCTTCATTTAAAATAGCATGCAAGTTATGTGATCTAGGTTTAGAGATACACTAACTTTTCTTGTTATTTCTTATGTTTCAAAGTGTACTCAAGATCCAAGTGTTGAACCTCTCTCTGATACCAAGTGTAACACCCACAAATTCGACATTCTAAAACCACATTAATCCTTAAATAATTATTTGGAAAGTTGCATAAATTATTTTTTAAGTTACAAGGATGTCAAACCCTAATATACGTTTAATAAAATTCTTACCAGACAAAGTTGCATTTCATAGGATAGATCTAGTATATATTATTAATTAATCATTCTTAATCCAGTCACAATGTTAATGTAATTATCACTACTAGATAAGTGTCCATAAATTTATCTTACTAGATAAATATTTTCCCTCTTGGGAATTAACATTCAGTCCATATTTAATAAACCCTTATCACTGGTTACCTTAGTTCTCTTAAATTATTTTATTTAATGTCTATTGAATTATTCACTAAAACCTACTTGAAGGGTTACATTTTTAACTTAATACACTAGAGTCCTATGTAGCCCCATTCACTAATTTACACATACTTTTGATTTATTTAAACTTTACCATCATAATACGAACATTCTCACCTAACAATTATAGGGTTGATTCTTAACCCTTGGATCAAAACAATAGGTACCACAAGATTATATCTACCCAAAATAAACCCTAACCATCCATAAGGGAGTCTTCTTAAGCACTTCTTACCCTAAGCACATTCATTTGTTTCTCTTTTATTTGTAGGTTGAAGGAGTGGATGCCATGGATCTAAGGAAAATCATGAAGGAGTCTTCTTGGATTCAATATGCAAGAAGACAGAGATTCCTTCCATTTCGCTCCTCCTTTAGAATAGTTAAATCCTAGATTAATCATGTATATTTAGATATTTATTTCAATGCAAGACACATCATAGATCTGGTTTGAGATCTATTTTTGATTAGTTCTCTATTTTTTTTGTTTTCATTGATGGGGAAGAAACCCATTTTGTAGATCAAGAGTTTAATGTATTTAAATCCCTTAATGCATTATGGAGTATGGGTCCAAACAAGCATAAATGGCCCAGAAAGGATGGATCTATCTTAGGTGAAGTTTAGATCCATAAGAGCCAATGGTTTGGCTAGAAATATGTTTTTTTTAAATAATCCACACACATGTGAATGATGGCGGTCTCTTGAAGCATCAGTATATTTTAGATTATTATTATTTTAAATACAAAGGATATTGGATTTTTACCAAGAGTAACTTATTATTCCATTTCATGATAGCATAACAGTCTGAAAGGTATTTGATTCAAAAAAAAGCACCAAAAATTTCTTCCAAGTTTTGAAAAATTACAATTTATGCAGTTGTTGTCATGAAAATGTGCAGCAAGGTAAATTGGAAGTTTCCAAGCATGACAACTATACCCCTATGGCAAAATTTTCATGTTTCATCATTCCTAGGCACCCTAGGTCAAATACGTTAGTCTAATCACCCCCTATTTGATGTCAATTTGGTCTCATAGGTGATTTGGGAAATTCTATTCATTCCACCTAGGTGATTTTAGGGGGTTCTAAAAAGACACTATCTTCTGGCAGTATAAGGAAGGGTTAACACTGGCCTTCCCATGACTGGATTCAACCCCCTAGAGCATAACAGAAGGGCCAAATTCAACATGAAGGTGAGTGGAAGACCTTATAACATCATGTAAATGATCTTGTAAGGTTTGGGGAAGTTTTCCAAGACTTGGAGCAGTCTGAGTTAAAAACAGGGTTCAAAAGCCTAGGTGGTACACAGGCCTAAAACAATTGCTGGGCTTCATAAGAAGATTCTAGGAGCTCTAGATGGAATTACGAGAAAAATATATATATCCAGAAATAGGATTCCAAGGACTACATTATGGTGAAATAATATTTATCACAACACTTTGGCGCATTAGGTCTGCAGGCAATTTTTCGCAGGCACAGGTGGAGTACAAACTCAAAAATCCATTTTTTAGGGATCAAATGGAATAATCAAGACATGATAACCCCACAATTGGATTCATAAGGAAATTTACAGTCAGTATCATATAACATTTTTCTAAAAGGGTCCATTAGGAGATCAAGTTATCGCTGTCACAAGTTCAAGACTTAGCCAAATTTTTGGGAGGACACATGTCAACACCAGGAGCCTGGCAGGATTTTGTGTCACTCAAATCCCCCAAGGTCATGGACATCAAGGTTTGAAAAGTGAAACCATCAGCTTTGAAGCCCACTCAGCCCTCATATGACCTCTTGTACCCTCATGTGACCTCTAGACTTGACAGTTCAGCCCCCAGGTGCATTTTTGGAGCATCCATTCCATACCCTTGGATTGGGCATCACGTGTCAGCTCCAAGACCACCATGGAAACTGATGTCCCTTATGCACCTAAGGTGGGTGACATCAGACCTTGAAAAATTTTCCCATCCCCTATGGGGAGTCATTTGGACACCCACGCAACCGAGTTTCAGCCCCCAGTTGCATTTTTGGAGCATCCATCCCTACTGTTGGATCAAGTGCCACGTATCACCTCCAGGACCACTGAGGAAACTGATTTCCATTATGTACCTAAGGTGGGGGACATTAGACATGGAAAAATTCACCCATCCCCTATAGGGAGTCATTTGGACACCCACATGACCAACTTTCAGCCCCTAGGTGTATTTTTCAAGCAAATCCTCTACCGTCGGATCGAGGACACATGGCATCACCTTGACCACCGTCGAAATTGATGTCCCTCATGTCCCTAAGGTCAAGAAAATTCATGGACATAAAAATTCTCCCATCCCCTCCATGTGCATGTTTTGAAAGTTTAAAATCCAGCACTTAGCCATTTCTTCCTCTTCATTTCTCCTTCACAACTTCATACCTTACTATGGCTCCATGCATGATTGTCTAGACACCTGGTCCACCATTGTTGCTCTGAACCAGCTCCTCCATGGCCACATAAACTCTCCACACCATGAATACATAGAAATATTTAGGTCCTAGAGAAAAATGGATTGAAATGATGAAGAGTGGGGAGAAAATGAAGGTTTTTTGCCAGATAACCATGAAGTCACCCGATCGAAAAATATTCATATCTCACAAGATACAAGTTAGATCGAGATGCCATTTTTCGAAGAATTATTCATTTTTCAAGGTGATAAAGATGCAAAAAACAAGAGGTCAAATGGTTCCTAGGATCATTTTCTCTAACAAAACCATTTCTTCATGCACCGGCTCACATTCGTTCGATTTCCCACATTCTGGCAATGGAAATGAGTTAAAAACTTGCACACGAGCTCCAAATAAAAAACCTATCACAATGGAGTTGTTTTCATTTCAAATAGAGACAAAAACTAGACCTAAAAATTTTGAGCTCCATTAATGGTCACCATGGCAACTTTGTGCCCGAAGCCACTACCAGGTCAAAATTTAAAAATTTATGTCCAGGCATTCTAGTGGGAAAAACTATGTGAAATTCGAAGGGTGTGATCATAACAACAAGAAGAGTCCAAAAAAGTATGGTCCATCACAAATCGAGTACTAGAAACTCCCTTTGTAAAAATATTAAGTTTTCCTACACATGCTTGTTGTTTTTGGTAAGTCTTCATCAAAAGTAGCTAAGACAAAGGTAGTGGGTATTGAAGATCTCCAAAAGGCTAGAATGATTATCCGAAATAGGAAACAGTGAAAATGGTCACTTACTAAAAATAGTAAGTCCCACTCAAAGAGAAGCTTTGGCACAATGGGACATTTAGAACTTCGTCGCATCAAAGCTTTCCATCAGCGAGGATCAATGGACTTCATCGGGAATTACATCTCCTCTTCTTCATCTCCCTCTCTTTCTCTCTCCTCTTCCCCCCAAATTTCTCTCACTTTCCAATATTCTAATTTCACGTTGGGGTTTGTACTTTTTAATATGACCTAAATGAATTTAGATATATAATGTAAATTAAGTCGCCTTACTATTATAAAAGGGACTTAAATATTTAAAGTGGAATATGAATAGTCTTAAGTCATATTAATGTATTCGAAAGGTCATGAGGTAGATGAAGATTCATATTCTATTCTATAAATTGTAACTCCATTCCCATTTCAAGGGGTTGGTGATTGATCTTGTAAACTCAAGATTATATTATACCTTGAGAGAACACAGGAGATAGCCAAATTCTTCCATTCCCCTCATTCTCAAATTTCCTCTATATCTCCACTATGTACAACTCTTAGTTTGAGCAATCAATACAAGAAGAAGGAGTTTCCAGCTTTCTTTGACTAAGGGGTTTCTTGATACTTTTTGATTGATAAATTCTATTTGGTCTTGTTGTTATTTACAGAGTTGTTTCTTCTCATAAATGCATGTGTTGAAGTTTTGAACTAGTGTATGTGTGTGTAGGAATCTGATTTTCTACCTGTAGCATTAGTTCTCCTACCTCTTTTCTCACTCCCCTTTCCTACTCTATAGATGAAGACATTCCCTAGCAAGAAATTGCTAGCTTTTCTGCAGGGTCAATGGAGTGCCCATGTTAGTATCCCCGATCGAAATACCACCACAGAGATCCACACTTTTTCGTGCATACACATATGAGTAACTGCACCGGTTAAGTAGAGGGACTTAGATTCCCAGAGTCATTGGCAAGAAATCCACAAGTTTGTCCACCCGAAAAATTTTCTCACCAATAGTTTTTGGCACCCACCGTGGAGCAGATTTAGCATCATTTGTACCCAATATACGACCGTAAGGTCTTAAAATTAAAAAAAAAATCAGATTTCAAAGGAAAATCATTCTTTGAAGGTGACTCCATGTCAAGGAAAAAACTCCTATCACATTCGTTTCCCAAATCATGAATAAATTTCTAGATTGGAGTGAAGTACCAATGAGTGACAGTGAAGAATAAGAAGAAGATTTCTTCCCAGAAAAGAAGATCGTAGATCAGCCATGGTTCCAGAACTAGTGTTGAAAAAGGAAGGAAGAAATAACTTGTCATCGATGAAGAAGAATGCATTCAAAGGAGACATAAGATAAGGTGTGAAGTTTCGAGACTATGCCAAATTCTTACAAGAGATGAATGAGAAACTTGAAGCAACCCATAGAGAGGAAGAAAAAGAGTATATTTTTCCTATAGAGGAAGATCCTGAAGATCATTCGTACCATAGGGTTTTCATACCCAAAAGGTTCTTGAATGCCACTGAAGAAAATCCTATCCTTGAGCCTTGCAATGAAAATAAAATCAGCATTCAATAAGATGACAAAATATAGGATGGTGCAAGATCCACTGAAGAATATTTTTACAATCTCGCATATAGCTCACTACAAAATTGAGAAATTTTTCATTCTTCCACAATTCTCTAGACAAATTCATTGTATATGGTGATGAAGAAATGAACATGTTGAAAAGATAATATGTGGAAATACTTGAGAGCATAATAAAAGGAAATTCTAACCTTGAAGTATTTGATGAAATTTTGAGGTATGCTTTAGCTCTACAGAGAAGATATGAACATCTTGAATCTCCACATAAAATGGAGGAAGAAGACAAGATGCACCCTATGGAAGAAGACTTGGATTGATTCCCATAATATGAAGTTTTCATTCCCAAGAGATTCTCATATGCTTCTGAAGAAGATATTTTCATGGAACCTCCTAATGAAAGAAAAAGCAACGTCATGGAGGAAGAAGTAGAAGAGAAAAAGATAGAATCACCATTCAGCAATTCCATTTCGCTTGAGTCACAGCCCATTGGGGGAATAATATATTCAATAAAAGAATATCCTTGCTGCATAATGGATGATCCAATGCCCTTAGAAGACTCCACCAATGATGAAGAAGATGACCAATTCAAAGTAAGCATGGATGATCTCTTTTCAAGTTTTGATCTTTCAATTGATGATGAAATGGGGATATGTGAAGAAGTGCAAGAAATTCAGCTGATATTATGGTCTGAAAATGATGAATTAAAGATGGTCATAGATAATCCTCCTTCCTATTTTGATTCTTCAAGTGATGTAGAAATATTGCATGAAGAAATTAAGGAAGTCAAAGAATCAAACTCTCGTCCTGATGCAATCATGGATGATCAAATGGAAGAAGCCCAATCTCTTTGTCAAACCCGAGGAGAATGAGAAATTTAAACACAACCTCTACTCACTCAAGGAGAAGAATCATCATCATGGTGAAAAACATAGCCTTTCATCTTTCACCTAAGCAAGAGGACTTAATAATGGGTGATCAAGATGTAGCTGAAAATCCTCCTCATACTGCTGCCCCAACACAGTTCTCTACTTCTTACCAAGGAGAAGATGATATGGATTTTGAGCTTGAAGGAGCATCCTTCCCACAAAGCTTGGATATATTCTCCTTATCAATAGATTTCATGAATCAAGTATGCTCTTGTATGTAATAAATTGAATCTTCGGCAATGCAAATCATGAAAGAGATGAACGAGAATGTTTCAGATGAATCATGGGCATGTATGGATCATATTTTTAATCATCTCCTAGAGGCACAATAAGAAGATTCCTCCAATAAAGATAAAAAATAGCCTATGAAAATTTCAGAAGAACTATATGTACAAGATATCTTGAAGGCCGTAGAAGAAACTAAGGATCCTCAACTTAGTCTTGAACTCTTGACCCAAGCCATGGAGATACAAGAAAATTATGAGTCAATTTTTTCTTCCTATTTTGGTGCAACCAATTTTTAATGTTGAAATGGAGCAATGGGATAAGCTTGATGAATTCTCTAATACTTTGGTTGACGAGAATAAACATGAAAACATGCATTGTTCTTCCACATTGTGTGAAGAAGTTCATGAGTACAAAAGAAGAAAAGTTCGTGTATCTCCTTTGGACATCTCCATTTTTGAAGAAAAAACCTCCGCCATGAAAGAAGATAACTAGGGAAAACATTGAGCTGATTTGCATTGAAGATATTTTTTTGGAACATGGAAAAAATCAGCTTTGAGGCAGCGATGAGATGCTTGATGGAGAATCGGCTATATCGAGTAAACATGGAATGCAACTTGCATTATGAAACCGACTTCAAAGAAAATGAAGATAGTGGAATTTCCAAGCAAGGACATAAGCATCAAGAAGCTCACATGGAATAACTCCTACCAAGTACATATATAATTTTTGAAAGAAATTGGCTTTCATAAGTAGCTGAGGAGGGGAGGATACTTTCTGGAACCCAAAAATGGCTTCGTAGAACATCATCACTTCGGTGTTACCCTCTTCAGGGGTAAATTTTGAGAAATGAAAAGTACTTCAGTGAAAGTAGGTTGTCCCCCACCTTGTACCACAGGTGATTTTTTAGGTGTGTTTCCCCTTTCTTTTTCATGTTTTTCCCTTCTTGTTGTGTTTCGTGTGTTTCCTTTCCATCATTTTGTGTGTGTGTGTGTGTTTCCTTCTTCACTATCTTCCTTTCTAGAAGTTGTACATGACTTCTGCAAGGCCCAATGGATAAGGCACTGGTCAACGATATATATGGTCTAAAATTGAGATTATGGATTCCCATGTCATGTCTTTACTACACTTATTCCATGTCATGTCCCCAAGCTAGAGCTAGCTGTTGTCGTGAAAATTTGCAATAGGGAAATTGGAAGTTTCCAAGCACGAAAACTATACCCCTATGGAAAAACTTTCATGTTTCATCATTCCTAGGCACCCCAGGTCAAATAGGTCAGTATGATCACCCCCTATTTTATGTCAATTTGGTCCCATATGTGATTTAGGAAATTCTATTTATTCCACCTAAGTGATTTTATGGGGTTCTAAAAATACACTATCTTCCGGCAGTATAGGAAAGGATTATCACTAGCCTTCCTAGGACTAGATTCAACCCCCTGCAGTGGAAAAGAAGGTCCAAATTCAACATGAATGTGAATGCAAGACCTTATAACATCATGAAAATGATCTCTTGTAAGGTTTGGGGAATTTTTTCAAGACTTGGAGCAATCTAAGTTAAAAACAGGGTTCAGAAGCCTAGGCGGTACACAGGCCTAAAACAGCTACTGGGCTTCAGAAGAAAATTCAGGGAGCTCTGGATGGAGTTAGGAGAAAAAAAATATGTATATATATATATATATATATATATATATATATCCAGAAATAGGATTCTAAGGACTACATTATGGTGAAATAATAATTTTCACAACACTTTGGTGCATCATGTCTGCAGGCAGTTTTTCGCAAGCACAGGTGGATTACAAACTCAAAAATATGATTTTTGAGGTATCAAATGAAACAATCACGACATGAATACCCCAAAGCATTGGATTAAGAAGGTCATTTCTAGTCAGTATCATATAACTTTTTTCCAAAAATGTCCATCGGGAGCTCAAGTTATCACTGTCACAAGTTCAGGACTTAGCTAAAAATTTAAGAGGGCATGCATGTCAACACCAGGAGCCTGACAGGATTTTGTGTCACTCACGTCCCCAAAGGTCAAGAAAATCAAGGTTTAAAAAGTGTTCACCCAGACCCCTTTGAATCCCTCTCATCCCTCATATTACCTCTTGTACCCTCATGTGACCTCTAGACTTAACAGTTCAGCCCTCTAGGTGCTTTTTTGGGGCATCCATTCCCTACCGTTGGATCGAGTGCCACGTGTCAACTCCAGGACCATTGTGGAAAGTTATGTCCCTTATACACCTGGGGTGGGGGACATAAAACCTTGAAAAATACACCCAGACCCCTATGGGGAGTCATTTGGACACCCGCGTGACCGAGTTTTAGCCCCCAGGTGCATTTTTGGAGCATCCATTCCCTCTCGTTGGATCGGGTGCGACACGTGTCACCTCCAGGACCACCGTGGAAATTAATTTCCCTTATGTACCTAAGTTGGTGGAAATAAAACATGTAAAATTGTCACCAAGCCCCTATTGGGAGTCATTTTGATACCCACGTGACCGAATTTCAACCCCCAGGTGCATTTTTCAAGCAAATCCCCTGCCGTCGGATCGAGGACACATGGCATCACCTTAACCACCGTGGAAATTGATGTCCCTCACCTCCCTAAGGTTAAGGAACATCATAGAACATAAACATTTTCCCAAACCCTCCATGTGCATGTTTTTAAAGGTTAAAAACTAGCACTTAGTCATTTCTTCCTCCTCATTTCTCCTTGACAGCTTCATACCTTGCCATGGCTCTGTGCATGATTGTCCAGACACCCGGTCCACCATTGTTGCTCTAAACCAGCTCGTCCATGGCCACATAAACTCTCCACACCATGAATACATATAAATATGTAGGTTCATAAAGAAAAATGGAGTGAAATGACAAAGAGCAGGGAGAAAATGAAGAGTTTTTTGCCAGATAACCATGAAGTCACCCTAATCGAAAAATCTTCATATCTCACAAGATACAAGTCGAGATCAAGATGCCATTTTTTGAAGAATTATGATTTTTTCAAGGTTATAAATATGCAACAAACAAGAGTTCAAATGGTGCCCAGAATCATTTTCTGCAATAAAACCCTCTCTTCGTGCACCAGCTCACATTCATTGGATTTCCCGTCATTCCAGCAATGGAAAACGAGATAAGAACTTGCACACGAGCTCTGAATAAAAAACCTATCATAATGGAGTTGTTTTAATTTAAAATGGAGACAAAAAACTATAACTACAAATTTTGAGCTCCATTTAATGGTCACCACGGCAGCTCTGTGCCCAAAGCCACTGCTAAGTCAAAATTTAAAAATTTATTTCCATGCATTCTATTGGGAAAAACTATGTGAAATTTGAAGGGTGTGATCGTAATGACAAGAAGAGTCAAAAAAGTTATTTTCCATCATAAAATGAGTACTAGAAACACCCTTTCTTAAAATAGTAAGTTTTCCTACACATGTTTGCTATTTTTGGTAAGTCTTCATCAAAAGCAGCTAAGACAAAGGTAGCGGGTATTGAAGATCCCCAAAATGACCAGAATGATTATCCGAAGTAGGAAATAGTGAAAATGGTCACTTACTAAAAATAGTAATTCCCACTCAAAGAGTATCATTGGCACAATGGAACATTCATAACTTTGTTGCATCAAAGCTTTCCATCAGACAAGGATCAACGGACTTCATTGGGAATGACATCTCCTCTTCTTATTCTCCCTCTCTTTCTCTCTCCTCTTCCCCCCAAATTTCTCTCACTTTCCAATATTCTAATTTCATGTTGGGGTTTGTACTTTTTAATATGACTTAAATGACTTTAGAAATATAATGTAAATTAAGTTCGCCTTACTATTATAACAGGGACTTAAATATTTAAAGCGGAATATGAATAGTCTTAAGTCATATCAAGGTATTCGAAAGGTCATGATGTAGATGAAGATTCATATTATATTCTATAAATTGTAATTCCATTCCCATTTCAAGGGGTTGGTGATTGATCTTGTAAACTCAAGAGTATATTTTACCTTGAGAGAACAAAGGAGATAGCCAAATTCTTCCATTCCCCCCATTCTCAAATTTCCTCTATTTCTCCACCATGTACAAATTTGGTTTGAGAAATCCATACAGGAAGGAGTTTCCAACTTTCTTTGACTAAGGGGTTTCTTGATAGTTTGTGATCGATAAATTCTATTTGGTCTTGTTGTTATTTATAAAGTTGTTTCTTCTCATAAATGCATGTGTTGAAGTTTCTAACTAGTTTGTGTGCACGAATCTGATTTTCTACCTATGCAGCATTAGTTCTCCTACCTCTTTTTTCACTCCCCTTTCCCACTCTACAGATGAATACTTCCCTAGCAAGAGATTGCTAGCTTTTCTGCAGGGTCAGTGGAGTGCCCTTGTTAGATCCCCAGTCGAAAATACCATCACAGAAATCCACACTTTCTCACACATGCACATACGGCAGTTGCACCAGTTAAGTAGAGGGACTTAGATTCCCAAAGTGTTGGCAAGAAATCCACAAGTTTTCCCAACTAAAAAATTTTCTTGCCAACAACAGTATATAGTGACCGATGTCGGTCACTGAAATGCCGACGGTGGTTCACTCGCCAATGTTGATTACAGTCAAATAAGTCTAATTTATAAATTTTAACATATCTTTCACATTTTGTGGTTCACACTTATCTTAATTCCATTTCCAACAATCATACATTAAATTTGGGTTTGTTGAGCAAGTCATAATATCATTTAAGTTGAAATCTAAGGTAGGAGTTAAAATTTCAAAACTGTAACATGAAACAGTGACCGATGTCAGTACTGAGTACACCGACGCCGATTTAGATTGACCGGTGTTGGTCACTGTCTAGGCCATAGAGCTCTAAAAATGAATGTTTGAGGGAATATAGCTATCAAGAGGTAACTTTAACTTTAATTATATCAAAACCCAGAGAGTGTTTCACTGTTTCAAACCAAAATAAAGTTATGAAAATCTCCCAATTCACATTTAGATCAAAACATTAAGACTTACAACTTTCTTTTCTTTCAACACAAGGTAAAATTTAAACATGATATCCATTTAAATCATTCCTTTACATACAACTAATTTGAAGAGAAATAAAATGTAACATTCTTTAATGAACTTCCTTCAAATATAATAATACAACTTGGTAAATGAAACTTACAATACAACTTTTCTTTTAAAATACAAGTCTACTAGTCTTCCACCTTATGTGGAAATTACAAGAAAATTTCTACAGTGAAGGATTTATTTTGGTTGTAACCAATGCTCCAAGTCCCAAGTCTTCCACAAGAGCTCCACCATTTCTTCACTTTAATCATAACAACCAAAAATGGGGGAGAGGCAACACTCTCCACCCAACCAATAATCCAATTAGGAGAAGAAGCTATCATCCTCATTGGCCCCTAAGCCCAAACCAAAATGCAATAAAGGATGGATCCAACTCATGGAAACAACATAATTTTTCCACCTAATAATACAAATTTTCACAACCATTTCAAAACACATTCAACACAATATACAATCACAACATAAAACTATCAAAATGCATAAGTCTTGAAGATGCAAAGCCAATGGAGCAAGGATCTATGGGGAGATCACTTATGCCTCCCAATGGGATTAGGTGCCCACCTTAAAACCCTCCAATATACATCTCAAAACCCCTACACAACTCTTATGCATCCCTCAAGATCCTCTTATGCCTCTCACATTCTCTTATGCCTCCCTACAATCTCTTATGTCTCCCTCAAAAGAACCAACTAAGAAATGCAAGAATTCTCTTATCCAAGGTGGGGCACCCAACCCAAATCCCTCCCAAAACATGAAATAAACTCTTATGCCTCCCTACATATAAAATCCCAATATCCTTCTCCTACACCATACTTAGGAATTCTACCCAAGATCCCAACAAGCATATAAATCATTCACATACATGCAATACACACATATAAAAATAAACAAGTAAAAAGAGTGTAGCTCCTACCTTTTCATGGTAATAAATTTATCAAGGAATCACACTTCAAGATCCTTCAAGCTCAATCCAACTCCAAAAAGATCCAAAAAATTCAACAAGCACTCCAAATATCTCAAACTCCAAAAATACAAGAGCACCAATGAAATCAAGTAACCCCCAACCAAAGAAATAAACTTGCATAAATAGAAAAAGGAAGGAGGAGGATGAGGTGGCTCCATGTAGGATGCCACATCACTAATCCTCAACCCCACATCACAAGTCAAACCTCAACCCCAATGCACAATAAATTTGTGGTTGAGAGGAATGATAAGCCTCTTACACACAATCCAAACCCACACCCCCTAAGGACAAACTTTAAAACCCATGTAAGAAAATTGCAATAAATATCACGCTTTTGTCTTACAAAACACATAATGGGGTCTATTTTTGACCCCCCAATCCATAGGTAGGGTTGGTATAAGGAATTAAGATGTGTGGGAAAAGCTTAGCATGTCCCACAAGCCTCCAAAAATGGCCCTTAAGACCAAATCCGAAATTCTAAGGTAAGGTAGAGTGTACAACATTCAAAGTCACTTACACTCAATAAAAATCACATAGTCCAAAAGACCAATAACTCTAATAAATGAATCCATTTGTCACATCCACAAATAACTTAATAACATGATTAATTCACTTAATAAAGACACATTGATCAATAATGATTAAATAAATTACATCACAATTAAATCACATACTCTGCAATAAATAAGATAAAAAAAGGGAAAGAATTGCATACAAGCACATGGTCACAATTGGAGGTCATCCCCCCATGGGGACCCTGTACGTACCCAAAATTGTAGGGTACTCCACTACGTCAAAATGATGTTTACTGACGTACCCCAATGATGATATAGGTCTCCTTGCAAGGTGTTTGGAATCCAGAAAAGGATCGTCGGGTATACGTGTGTATCCTGCATGCCCCACTTGGCCTCCACATGCTTTGTTTTTCCCTCTCCCCAATTTTTTCTTGTATCTTTGTCTTCAGTGACGAAACCACTGCCTTGCTTTGGCGGTGGTCTCATGACCGCCACCTAGGACAGGGCGGCGGTCGCCGCAACCACCGCCCTGCACAAGGCGAAGCAGTCCTATGTATGCATTTTCCAAATTCTTCCGACGATCACGTTCAAACATAAATCTTAAAATTTGCACTTTCTTTTCTTCAACCAATTTGGCTATGCATTAATGTTTTTGGTTCCCTGGTAATAGTGTTTTGTCCTTTGTTTATAGTTAAAAGAGCTCAAATGAGAGTTTACCTTTGGTAAATGCATTGGTTATAAATAGCCAGCTTGTTTTGAATCAAATGGCCCCTCATCTTCTCAATTCTCTTATTTCAGTCTTTCAGTTTCGTGCATAGAATTCTATAAATTTCACATTTGTTCCTCCATTGTTGGTCTTTAGAGTTTATTTAATCTTCTTGTTTCAGTCATGTTCATTTCTGTTCCATATAATTGGTGTTAATATAGAACTAGCTTCATTTATAGACTAGAATCCATTAAAAGTTATAGGTTTTTCTTTGTCCCAAGGATAGATTCTGGAAATCTTGGTACACTTGTGTTGTATTCCCGCAATAAATCCCGCTAGGAATTTCATAGTCAAGCTCTGTTAACTTGCGATATCCCTCTCCTACTCGTATTGTATTCTAGTCTATATCCAAAGCTGCCATTGTTTGAATACCATCTTCTGTTGATACTATCATATACACACTTTTCTAGATTCACGAGGACATGAAGGGAACGAGGAGATCACACTGAGGGGATGAATTCACACGCAACTAGATTTGCCACTATTCTGTGAATGCCAGCTTTGAGCTATCAAAAGTTCTAGTTACAAACATATCAAATAGAGTAGTAAATGATTTCATTTTAGTTAAATTTAGCTTTCGATATTACCAGGGAAGCTGTGTGGATTGATAGTTTCTGAGAAACTATGATTCATTCCTCACTTCTGAGGGTAGTATTGAGAGTCTTTTAAATTTAATATAAATAGCTGCTTAGATATTTAGATAAAATCACAACTGCACAGGAAAATAACCACACCAGGACTATCTTTTCTTGTTTTAAATTCTATTACTAGATTAAATTGTCCATATCTATAAAAATACTAGAGTAGTTTCTCTTTAATTTCGTTGACATATGTCATCAAAAATACAAAAATAGAAGAATAGCTTGCATAGCATAAATAATTAGTCTTGTAATCAATTTACTAATGTTACTTAAAAGTTGAATAATTTTTGTATGAAAATCACAGGACCTAGGGAGCCCTAGAGAGTACATATTTGAACCAATAGTTCCTCAACAAAATCTACCCACGACATTAGCTGATATATATCAGGACCTTAGGATATATGTCTTTCAAACGACTAGCAAACCTACAAGCAATTAGTGAACATAGTTGAGAGGGCTAAATATCGAAGATGAAAAAGCTTATACATTTTCTGGTCAAATCATCCCAATTATAGACTGCCTTGATAGAATGTCCATATGACCATACAAGAAATCTGAAAGAGAGAAAACATTCAATTTTGACCCATTAGTCCTGCAGCCAGACACAGGAGATCTTCTAACTGACATAGATACTAACTTATGTATTCAAGTTGTCCAGAACACGTGTAAGGTATTCTGAGAAAATCATTCAACTCCTAGTTCTAAACATAGAGGCTGAAGAAAGAATATGATTATTGGATTGTTGGAAGAAGGGATTTATTCTTCACATCACCATAACAGGTCCACAAAAAACTACAAACTCATGGTTGTGATCCCCACAGTCCCACAACCCAACGGTCCCACAAAACATTTAAGCATTGACATCGGTTTGTGAACATTGGTATTCAGATCCTCACCACTCCCACCTGATATCATTACGCAGTTCTCTGTATTAAACATAGAATCCAACCAATCTAATACTTTCTAGGCTAGACCAGAAAATCACCCATAAGTTATTACAAAACCCTCTATCACCTTCTTTCATGACCTTGTCCGAAGATATATACGAAGCTCCCAGCGGGTCATTTCCCACGTATCCAATAACCAAAAAATAGGATCTCAGCAGACCTCGACATTGATTGGAGCCTCTGAATAACCATTATATCTGAACATTAACCATTACACCAATTCAGGTTAGGACGGCCTTCTTCACCTTAGAATCGCATATTCCATTATTGTGTATTGAGGATATAAGATTACCTTATTAGCATCTCTATATCCACTCATATTCAACATTCATCGGATGTCTTGACACAACCTTGGGAGGTCGGGTACGAGGGAGAGGTACTTGTAGATTCCCATGCTCGCATGTCACTTTTCCATCGTACAAAATTAGTGAACTCGGACTGAAACAAATAACGGTTTCATCTTCTATACCTCATTAGCCTTCACATCAGCTTCACCACCAAAATTGGTGAACTCGACATGAAACAAATAGTTCTTCCTCTTTTATTTTTCATCTCTTTCATCCACCTTCGCTCTTTCCCATTATTCTATGGGTATTCATATACCCCCCAAATATGTCGAGGATACGATGCATATGGTAGACCTCTCTCAAGGTCTTGAAGTCAAGCTATAGTAAAAAAAATAGACAACCATCACCCTCACTTTTCTCCATGGGCTGCTAAACTATTCAAATAATTACTTGTCTTCTCAAACTCCCCCTCAAAAAAACTAGCTCAAGTTCTTCATTCCAAATTGAGGAGTTTGATCAGTTTGCGTAAACACAATAGCCAGAGCCTTCAGGCTCTAATAGTATCACGTTTACTGGAGAATCAAATTCATACTCCTCGGATCTTATTCAGACCATAGATCAGTAAATAGTCAGATCCACTCTCATTTTTAGATGAAGATTACTTAGCACGCTATGCTAGAAAGTGAAAAACACTTCCAGAATATGTATCTACCTAGTAGAGAGCTTACAAATACAATCTGATACCCTATTCCAGGAAAACACCCCCATTCCTCCACCTATGGGAAATACCCTCGGTGAAGCTTGGCAGGGTAACGACCAATTCATAGCAGGGTATCATACCCCTTTGCAACCTCAAATGATACAACAAATGCCCTTAAGGAAAAATATTGTGTCTTCACCAATAGAGGTCATTTCATCCTTAGCTGAAAAGGTTAGAGGGCTGGAGCTTGCTCAAGCAAACCAAAATTTATATTTTAGGCAAACAAGAATCCCTAACCCTTCGCCTCGCCCCAGTCAAGTTGACCTCCTTACAGGAACAGGCACATTAGGCATGCCTCCTCAAAACCCTTATAGTTACCCATAGCAAACACCAACTAGGACCACATTTTCAAATGCCGCTCTAGTAGAAAACAATAACACCTCCTGGCGTGACACCAAATAATCCACACCAGAACAATGCTCCTCCTTACTTAAACATTTTATTCAAAGTCACCACAAGGGGACATGTTCTCTTCCCCCAAGATGTTCATTCAACCACAGGGATTCCCTTATGCCCCTGCAAATACATATGTTATGCCATATCAACAACCCATTCCACCTCCCCCCCTTAACAAGTGCCATCGATGGTCGAGACCTATGTGGTGGGGACTTATTCAGAATATTTAAAAGAGCCCCTAGACTTCACCATACGAGGTGTCATGCTTCCAAGACCTCTTCCCAATTTACCCAAATACAAAGGGGAGGGTGATCCAAATGCACACATTAAGGCCTATGCCACAGCCATACGAGAATTACTCCCTTGGGATGGGGTTGTTGCTAAGATATTCCCTAAAACCTTAGAGGGCATTACCCTTGATTGGTATTACAGAATACTTGAAGCCTCGATACACTCATTTAAACAACTCGTGTCAGAGTTCATCAAAGCTTTTGACATGAACAAATTATTAAGAACAGGAATCAGGGAATTCTTGCATATTAAACAAGAACATAACAAATCCGCTGCTCATTTTATCCAAATATGGCACGGTTCTCTACTCATCAGCAAGTGCTCCAAACATGGATCAAATGGAACTATGTGATTTATTCCTTAACTCTCTCAATAGAGAGATAAAGGAAGAATTCCAAAAGTTCCCACTAAGAACTTACGATGAAGTACTCGAGAGTGCTCTCCGAATCGACCAAGCAGCAATAGATAGTGGTCGTAAGACATATGGGACAAATGGGAAATTAACCACTCCCAATCAAAACACCGTGGCCTATCCTAATGCCAGGAATGCTAATCAAGGACCTAAGATCCTTAACAAGAACCGTAGAGTCACAACAGATGGAGTAACTGACTAGGTTAAAAGGGAAAATGTTGTAAACATTTCACCACCTGTTAATAATTAGCGAAATAACAATTTTACTCCAACAATCAATGCGGTGGATTTTAATTGTCCACAACAACAACAACAATGACGACGATAAATCCAAACACGAAGGTCCAAATCAAAACCCAACTGGATATCAAAGTCAAAACCAAAGGCAACAGCCTCAAAATTTTAACTCTAACAACCAACAAACTTATCAAAATTTTGGGCCACAATAGGTTTTAAATCAACAACCTCAAAATTATAATCCCAATTTGTATTGTGGCTTCCACAAGAATTCCTAAGAGGCCATGATACTAGGACTTGTCGTGACTACAATAAGTTCATGCAGCATTTTCTAGAAGATCAAAAACAACTCTTTATAGATATGTTTTTAGCAAATTTTGTAGTACCTACATGCCAAACACTTATACAGGGGCAGTTTCCCCTCAAAATGCACCCCTCAAGATCTTTAATGATCCACTCCCAAACCATGCTAACAATAACAGGCTAGATCCCAACGGAACAAACAAGGGTGTCGTAACAGGAAACAATGATCACAAAGCTTCAACTTCATTAAATCCACCAGTCGCACCCCAACTAGGAACTCAACCCCAAACTAAGATAGTTGGCCTGGTGGAATTAGACACCGAGCTACCCGTAGAAACCATAACAAGAACACTGGATTATTCTTCTCAACCTACTCCAAGTTATCCATTGGAACTAGACAACAGTCAAAAAACGTTGGTAAAACCCATAGGTGCCTATGATTTAATCAACGATTTAACTAAAACCTTCTCTCACATCTCCTTTTTGGATTTGTTAAAAAATTCTCCCCACCCACAGAGCTGCCCTCTTAGAAGCATTAGGCCTTGGTCATTTAATCAACATCACACCTCCTCTGGAAATGCAAGTAAACCATGTAGACTTTGACGTTTATCCTCTGGGGCAGCCAGATAGGGATACTGAATTTATATTCGATATAAGCAAAATGCCAACAGACGTTGAAATTGCATGAAGAGGCGACCTAACTTTAGACTTACAAGTATGGGTTTACAATAATTATGTTAAATGTGCAATGGTTGATGATGGGGCAACAGTTAACATAGTCCCCTTTGCTTTTCTTCAAAATTTAGGATATGGAGAGACAAACTATTCCACAACATGAAATACGCTAAGAGGATATGATAGCCTCAAGGCCACTTCAATTGGAACCATAGTTTTACCAGTCACTTTAGGACCCAAGACAGTCCTCACCGAGTTTTATATTATAGATCAGGAAACCAACTATAATATGATCCTTGGTCAGCCATGGATACACCGCATGAAGGCAATCCCTTCCACGTTATTCCAAGAAATAAGATTTCCAAACTTAGGTAAAATATTCGTGGCACAAGGTGACCCAAAACCCTTCGATATACACCTAGCTGATTTGAAGAAAAGACCAGGCATTCACTCCAAGTTTGAACTCCCAACAAATCAACTCATCAAACCAATTAATTCGAAACCAAAAGAAGAGTTGATACCCACCACAAAGTTAGAAGTTACAAATCCAGCCAAGGACATTCCAACATTCAAAAATGAGACCAATGTTATAAAAACAGTGTCGCTAGGGACTACCACAAAAATTGTCAAGTTGTGAGAGAAATACTTACCAATTCTCCTACCATTTGATTCTATGGGTATGGGACACACCCTGGGAATTGCTTCTCTTCCATCAGATGAAGTCTTCATCTTAGAAGTAACTGAAGCAAAGGAAATAGATACGACAGATATCCCAACATCCATTTTTCCAAGCAAGTTTTGGACTCTCCACTTCGATGGAGCTAGGTGTTGCTTTGGAGCTGGGGCAGGGGTGATCTTTACTTCACCTAAGGGAAAGATCTCTACCTTTCACCTTTAAATTAAAATTTGAATGTAAAAACAACGGGGCTGAGTATGAAGATCTCCTCCTTGGCATCATCCTAGCCAAAAGAATGGGTTGTTGATGACATTAGAGTGCTAGGAGACTCGCAACTAGTTGTAAATCAAGTCTCTCGAAGTATATGAAACTAGAGCTGAACATTTACAGCTATACAAAACAGCGATGTTAGATCTAAGCAAGGGATTTAACTTCATATCAATTGAAGCAATCCCACGAGAGTAGAACCTTCTCGTAGACTCAATAGCAACTTCATCTTCTCGCTTCACTCCAAACAGTGCAGTTGGAGGATACAAATTTCATAGTGTCTCTCCATACCGAACCGTTAGTACGTAAAGCACCAACAAACTCACTTCTAACTCACGAAGAAGTTGAGGATGATTCTTCTATCATAGATCACTTTGATGATGATAGAATCACTCTCGAATATCTAAACGCCTATGCGGAGCTACACCTTGCTCACCACATAGTGGATCTTTCCCTAATACCACATTCCTCTTCCTATTTTGGAAATCCCATGGTAGAGTCTCCTCCACAGAAGGATCTTGATATTTATGAGATAGAAGATGGAGAAAGCTTGGAACTACCTCTGGCCCCACCTAAATTTGAAGAAGGTAATGCTTCTTTAATAGAGGAAACCATCGACATAAACATCGGAACGGAGGAAGAACCAAAAATTTTGAAGCTGGGATCCTCGTTAACTCTAGAGGAGATAGAAATACACACTCAAATACTCAAAGAGCATCAAAAGGCTTTCACATTTAATTATAAAGAAATGACGGGCATTGCACCACACATCGTGGTACATAATCTTGTCACTAAACTGGATGCGAAACCAATCAAATAGAAGTCAATACCAATGAAGCCAAAAGTGGCTCTCATGGTGAAAGAGGAAGTAATAAAGCTTCTCCAAGTGGGATTCATCAAACCCATTGACTATTCGTAATGGGTATCTAATATCGTCCCTATTCTCAAAAAGAATGGGAAGATACGCATTTGCATAGATTTTTGGGATATTAACAAAGCTTGTCCCAAGGATGACTTCCCGTTACCATCCATAGACGTTATTGTTGATGCAACAACTAGATTTGAATTGTTATCCCTCATGGATGGGTTCTCATGGTATAATCAGATTAAAATATCTTAACAGGATCAAGCCAAAACTATGTTCATAACTCCCTTGGGAACATATTGCTACACTGTCATGCCATTTGGTCTTAAGAACACTGGTGCTACGTATCAGTGGGCAATGACATATATATTCCATGATCTTATCCATAAAATTGTGGAATCCTATGTGGATGACTTGTTGGCCAAGGCCAAGAAGAGTTGTGATCATCCAAAAGTGCTCCGTATCATCCTCTCACGATTAATTGAATATGGCATCACATTAAACCCAGAGAAGTGTGTGTTTGGTGTGACAGGAGGAAAACTTATGGGCTACATTATCTCTTCATGAGGAATAGATGTCGATCCAGCCAAAATTTGCACTGTTCTCGAAATGATCTCGCCATCGGACAACTCTGGAATTAGGTCATTTCTTGGGAAACTCGGTGTAATCCGAAGGTTTATCCCAGATTTAAGTTTTTCCATTCATCCAATCAACAATCTATTAAAGAAAGATTATAACATTGATTGGACTGAAGAGTGCAACGAAGCCTTTGAAGTCAGTTAAACGCTTCTTGTTGTCTCCACCCACGCTAATGCCTCCCAAGCCAGACTACCCTTTAATCCTATACTCATGAGCCACTCATGTCTCGCTAGCCTGCATGTTGGCTCAAGAAGACAATGATAAACGAGAACGCGCGATCTATTTCATTAGCCGAATGTTTCTCGATTATAAAACATGCTACACATAGGTAGAGAGAGAAATGCCTTGCCATAGTATTTATAAACAAAATGCTTAAGACATTACATGTTAAACCAAGAAACGAAGGTCATTGTAAAAACAGACCATTTACGAACATTTCTCACTCAAGGATATTTGTCTAAAAAGGCTGGATGTTTCATAACCTTAATGGAAGAATTTGAGTTGACATTCGTAAACCAAAAATCTGTTAAGGGACAAATCATTGTAGATTGGTTAGCGTAAAATCCACTAGATGGAGGCAATCTGGTAGATCTGGACTTTCCTGGTGAGTGTATATACTTTTTCGAAACCAGGCCCCCCATCTCTACATGTCCTTGGTACACTGATATCATCAATTTTATCATGGACCACACATACCCGGAAAGTGCCACGTCACAACAAAAAAGGTGGTTACGCATTATCACCGCTAAATATGTTGTTTTAGAACAAATACTATATCGTAAAGCCTTTGACGGCATGCTTCTAAGATGCATCGACATAGAAGAATCCAAGAAGATTCTTCATGAATCCCATAGTGGGATATGTGGAGGCCACTTTTGATGGTCACTACCACCGCTTGCAAAATACATCGAATGGGCTATTTTTGGCCCACTCTCGAGCATGATGCAGTGGAATTTGTACGTAAGTGCCACAAATGCCAAGAATTCTCTCACGAGATTCACATGCCAACACAATCCTTGCAACCAATAGCGACTCTGTGGCCCTTCTCCACGTGTGGGTCTAGACTTGATAGGGAATTTCTCTCCCTCATCAACCGATGGCCATAATTTTATAATTACAGCCATGAAATATTTTACCAAATGGGTGGAGGCCATGCCTCTCACCATCGTACTAGGTTTGGTAATTGCTAAATTCATTCTGAACCAAATTATCTGTAGGTATGGTGTCCCACAAGTCATTATCTTAGATAATGGCATGTCCTTTAAGAATGATGAAGTCCGTGAGTTATGTAGCAAGTTCAAGATAAACCATCACACGGCCTCTCTTTACTACCCTCAAGCCAATGGGCAGGCCGAAGCGACAAACAAAACATTAAAGGCTATTCTTCTCAAAACAGTCAAGGAGAATAAGCGAGATTGGCATCTAAAACTATATCTGGCCTTGTGGTCCCATCAAACCTCAATAAGAACACCAATAGGAGTAAACCCCTTCTCACTGGTATTCAGGGCAGAAGTGTAGTTCTCCCACTTGAGGTTGAAATACCCAGTCTCTGCATCTCATTACAAGGGATTCTGGATGAAGAAGCTTTTAGGGAGGCACGCCTCTCTCAACTGGAAAGCCTTGATGAGGTCAGGCTAAACATCCGAACAACGGCAAAGAGCCTATGCTAACCATATGTGCCGGAAATACAACAAAAAGGTCTATGAGTGAGAAATATATGAGGGAGATCTGGTTTTAAGGCTAGATAGCCGGATCGATAAGAAAACCGGTGAAGGAAGGAGGTTCCAGCCCAAGTGGTTGGGCCCATACCGAGTCATGAAAGACTACGGAAATGGTGCTGTATCTTTTGTGCACACTAGAAGGTGAGGAATTCAGTGAAACTGTCAATTCCTTGCATCTTAAATGGTTTTACGCATAAGAAATCAAAATCACCACTTGTACATTATAGTTATCTACATTACATTATTCATTTAGCTGTTTCATTTTGTCCACTCATTTTGTAAAAATTGTAGTCAAGGAACTTACTCTTAAGCAATCTATTACAAATTTCTGAAAGTATTGGCAAAAGCATTCAAATCACATCTCTTCAAACATCATCAAGTATTTTCAAAATCTTCTCATCAAGTTTGACAGACAAGTATTGAAAAAACCATACCAAGGCCTGCATACTTGGCTTTGCTCTTTCTTTCTACTAGGTGAAGTTGTCCTTACCTACGGTATGTTCTAGAAGCTTCTTGGTGTCACATCTATCCCTCTTAAATATCTTAAAATGAAAGGATATCCCAAAGTTACAGGTTAGAAATGTCAAAATCAAATGAAATCAAAAGCACCAAGCAAACAAAATATTTTATTTTACACACTTCTTTTCCCCATCAACCTTTGGTGATAAGCCCATGTCTCTTACTAGTGGTGTGAGGTTGGGAAAGGAAGGAAGTGCCCTTACTCACCTATATCCCACCTTTCAGCGACAAACCCATGCTTCTTACTAGTGGCATGAGGTAGGATGTGGGGGGTCCATTCACATGAATTAACAAATCTTGGTATGCTAAAATACACAAATCAAATTCTATTAAAAGAAAACAAATATCCAGATTCCAAAGAGATCAAATCCTCAAAACCATATTTTGTCAACCAGGTTTCCATTTATGAATCTAAGTCTAGATAAACTAGAAAGTAAGTGGCCTTCTAAGCTTGGTAGTAGTTCTGAGTAGGGTGGCTGTGTAGGTCTAAATTTGGTTTCTGCTACTAGTTTGTCTATCTCTCATCTTTCCATTCAGTCAAACTCATACAATTTGTGCCCTTCCTAACTCTTGGTGGAGAGCCCTCGCATCTTACTGGTTGCATGGAGTCAGGAATGGGGAAAATTCATCTCTCTATCATTATACATTCATCACATTTTTCCAGCATAAGAAGAAATTACGGACGTTGCCCAAAGGGTTCAAAAGTTCAACACTACCATATGTTAGTATCACCTCATATCAGCATTGCAAAAACATACAAAGTAAAACATTTTGTTCACTATCATTTGTTATCCATTGCATACATTCTGAAAAACATGAAAACCAATATTCTAAAAAGCATCTAAGTACACATGTGGAAACTAATCACAAAAATTCTAGGTGCCAAGAGTCTGGATCCAAAATATATATATATATATATATATATATATATATATATATATATATATATGTAAATGGTGTTTCGTATACAATGCCATCATGCGCTAAGGCATGGTCAAAACTCTCAATGAGCCCAGAAATACAAAACAATCATACATATATCTGACCAAAGGTCGCTATAAGAAAACACTATGATCTCTCAGCCTCTGCGAGATCCCTCAGAGGGTGTATGACCATGCCTAGGACTCCGGCTATGCCAACACTCTGAATGCACTGAGGGCTCACGATCATGACCAGTAGCTACCGTCTCACTATGGGAATGAATCCTCCTCATCAAGCGCTTGACCATCCTGTATCCAGCTACCTCGGCACGGAGAGAAGTCATAATCTTCACCGCATGCCAAAAAGAGGTGAAAACATCAGTATGCCTACCAGCTGTTGAAGGCTCCCCCACATCCATAGAAAGCTCAGCATGAGTCTTCTCTTGAGGGGAGAAGAAAGGTATCAATGCATACTCGGTGAATCAAGTCTCGCCACTCATCAGCAGTCTCTACAAACAAAGGAGAAAACAAGTTAGAAAATGATCAAAGATAAAACCAACAGTAAAACAAAAAGAAATAACAACTAAGGAAATTCTAATCAAAACAAATGTCAAGAGAAGAGTGACAACTCACTCAGATCTCTGGGCCTCCAAGAAGGATCTCTAGGATCCATGCCTTCCACTGATGTCACCGCTTGACTGGTGTCCCTCTCCTACATCTGGGGCAATGTGATAACCTGCAATGGACTCACCATCTCCACCTAAGTCCTGAGAGAGAAACTCCTCTGAAACTAGAGTCACCATCCCGACACTCCGCTCTACCCTCTCAGCCCGTAGGATCTCCTGAGTGTCATGCCACTCGGGATTGCTATCGTCTCCCCCACCCACCTCACTGATCTCCATTTCCTTTGTCTCCTCTCTATCTCTCCCCCCGTGAACTCCTCAGACTCAAAGTCCACATCAATGGGCTCATCACTACTATGGGCGGGACCAGACGGCAATCTAAAGTAAAGGTGCCTAAGGAGCACCGACTCTCCCTCGAGCACGCACCACCCTCCTGGCCGCAATAGGAACACCAAGAGTGAAAATAGTCCAACCTCAACCTCTAGGACCTCCTCGGGCCTCACAAATAGATCTATACACTGGCCCTGTCGGAGGAAGCATGTCACTGTAGGGGAGGCTGAACTGCTGTGGTACTCTATCAAAGGGGTGGATCTCCAGCTTCCCCGCCCTGTCTATCAGCTGGCTGGTGGTCTGGCAGGCAATCAATGTAACAGTCTCCTCTCCCCATACCCCTTCCATGGCCTGATAAGGAGTGGCCTCCATATCTGCAGTAGTCAAGGAGGCCACTGGCTAGTGAGGTGCTCTAAGAACTATCATACCTGTCCACCTACCTACCCTGACGGCCCCGGGATCCTCTACCTCCACACCTCTTCCCATATGGAGTGATATGCTCATACACCCAACTCATGACAAGAGTCAGGTGGCTCAATGACTATCCCTGTAATCAGACTACCCGGTATAAATCATGATAGGTAGTCTTGAGGATATCTACTCCCCAAGCGTAGACATGACCATGGGCCCTCAATCTGTGTAATAATGGGGGGCCCAAAAATATAAGAGGGTGTCCCCTCCCTTGTCCCCAATCATTCTGGATGCAAGGATGCCCATGATGGCCTTGCAGAGAAAGGGAATGTCTGACTCAATGATAGAACGGATCCTCACTCCCTTCTTCGATCCCATCGATACAACTACATCTCCCATGTAGGTGGCCCACTGAACCACCTGTGATCTCGATATTGTTGTCTTAAGAGATAGCTACCACCCAAGGATCAGAACCCCCAGTATACGATAAACATCCTCCAGGGTGATGGACCACTCACCCCTAACGCCTATGGCAATTCGGAAGGTGTTCCAATTTGCATCCCAATAAGAAAATAAGTCACATAGTATGTGACTGACAGGTGCAACGTGAGGGACCTGCGCAATCCTCCAGATGCCAGCCCTCTGAAGGGTATCTCACTCTACTTGAGAGAGCACCTCTAATACTGTTGAGATCTAATCACACTCTCTCTCCCAGCTCCACCTAATATACTCCTCCTTCTGCATACACCCAAAAACACAAAAAAGGAGTAAGTTAGTACTGAAATCCAATTGGAAAAATTGTTAAAAAACATGTAGAAAATACTAAACATGCAAAAATAAGTTAAATTTTATATTGTTTTTGGTCCTCTGTCATCGGACCACCACCTTGTGCAGAGTGGTAGTTCCGTAACTGCCACCTTCTAAGGCTGCGGTCCCATAACCGCTGCCCTGCACAGGGCTGCGGTCCTGTCCCGGCAAAGCCAAATGGGTTCGTATACCCTAGAAAATCACCTAAAAACAAGAAAAAACACCATTTTAACAAAAAAAGAAACCTACCCTATGGGCGCCCCACCTAGAGACACATTTAAAACTAACATTTTCAAAAATACCCTCCCCAAGACAAAGATTTCATCGTTTTCACATTTTAGGTTTAAAAACAATAAATCGAGAAGAACTAACCTGAGACTTCAAGGGTTGTTTTTTCTGCTCTCTGAGGCATTATCACTATCTCACCATGAATGTTTTGACTATACTCTCATTGAAAACCGTCACCGTGGGTCCCAGAGATCAAAAACTATCAAATCAATCCACGTAAATGAATAGTAAAATGAGTTCATTTTATATATATAGCCCTTTTAAATTTATTTTGAATGTCATTCACAGGGTCAGAGCACCGACGGAGGTAAGGTCTAAACCCTACATAAATGGTAAGTCCTCATTTCATATAAATTTTGTTTTATTTCTCAGTTTATTTTATCTATCTGCACTTGAGTCCTTTTTTTTTCATTGTGCAGGTAGCGGGATTTTGGATGGCGACTTTCCTGCACACAGGCGTGTCAAGTATAAACTCTTAACTCCCCATTTTTGGACCACCATACTCGGATCCACCGTTTTATGCCTCTTCATGGCTAAAATGCAATTCTCCAAGGGGGCAATATGTACGTACCCCGAAATTATAGGGTACTCCACCGCCAGAACGATGTTACACATACCCTAATGATGATACAGGTCTCCTTGCAAGGTGTTCGAAATCTAGAAAAATCTTGCCAAGTATACACGTTTGTATCATGCATGCCCTGTTCGGCCTCTACATGCTTTGTTTTTTACCTCTCCCCCCTTTTTTTTTGCATCTTTGTCTTCAGTGATGACAACCGCCACCCTGCTTGGGCGGGTGGTCCCATGATCGCCACCCAGGAGAGGGTGGCGGTCCCATAACTGCCACCCTACATAGGGCGGAGGTCCTATTCACATTTTCCAGATTCTTCCTACGATCGGGTCAAACGTAAATCTTCAAATTTACACTGCTTTCTTCAACCACTTTGGCTTTGCATTAATGTTTTGGGTTCCCTAGTAATAGTGTTTTTCCTTTTTTATAGTAAAAGAGTTCAAATGAGAGTTTACCTCTGGTAAATGCATTGGTTATAAATAGCCAGCTTGTTTTCAAGCAAATGGCCCCTCATCTTCTCAATTCTCTTATTCAGTCTTTCAGTTTCTTTCTTAGAATTCTATAAATTTCACATTTTTCCTCCATTGTTGGTCTTTAGAGTTTATTTAATCTTCTTGTTTCAGTCATGTTCATTATTGTTACATACAATCAGTGTTAATATAGAACTAGCTTTATTTATAGACTAGAATCCATTAAAAGTTACAGGTTTTATTTTTGTCACAAGGATAGATTTTGGAACTCTCGGTACACTTGTGTTGTATTCCCGCAATAAATCCCGCTAGGAATTGCATAGTCAAGCTCTATTCACTTGCGCTATCCCTCTCCTACTCGCATTGTATTCGGTCTATATCCAAAGCTACCATTATTAGAATACCATCTTCTGTTGATACTATCATATACACACTTTTCTAGATTCACGAGGACACATGAAGGAATGAGGAGATCACACTGAGGGGATGAAATCACATGCAACTGGATTTGCCAATGTTCTGTGAATGCCAGGTTTGAGCTCTATAAAAATTTCTAGTTACAACATATCAAATAGAGTAGTAAATCATTTCATTTCAGTTAAATTTAGCTTTCGATATTGCCAGGGAAGCTATGGGGATTGATAGTTTCTGAGAAACTGTGATTCATTCCTCACTTCTAAGGTAGGATCGAGAGCCTTTCAATTTAATATAGATAGCTGCTTAGATATTTAGATAAAATCACAACTGCACAATCAAATAGCCACACCTCGACTACTTTTCTTATTTTATTCTGTTACTAGATTAGTTTTCCATCTTATAAAAATAATAGAGTAGCTGCTCTTTAATTTTGTTGAAATACGTCATCAAAAATACAAAAAAAATAGAAGAATTCTTGCATAGTCGTAGATATTTCTTTTATAATTAGTTTATTAATGTTAATTAAAAGTTGAATCATTTTGTATGACAATCACAGGACCTAGGGAGCCTAGAGAGTACATATTTGAACCAATAGTTCCTCAACCAAATTCTACCCACGACATTAGCTTATATAGATCAGGACCTTAGGATATAGGTCTTTTGAGCGATAGATAATTTATAAGCAATTAGTGAACAACTAAGAGGGATAAATATCGAAGACGAAAAATATTACACATTTTTTTCAAATCATCCCAATTATAGACTGCCTTGATTAGAATGTCCATGTGACCATACAAGAACCCCAAAAGAGAGCAAAAATTCGGTTGTGACCCTTTAGTCCCACAGCCAAATGCAGGAGATCTTCTATCTGACATAGATACGTAGCTTACGCATTCAAGTTGCCAAAACACCTGTATGGTATTCCAAGATAAATCATACAACTCCTAGTTCTAAACATAGAGGCTGAAAAAGCATACGATTACTAGGATATTCTGGAAGAAGGGATTGAATTCTTCACATGGGACCATAATAGGTCCACAACAGACGTACAAACTCACGGTTGCGATCCCCAAGTCCCACAACCCAACAGGCCCGTAAAACAATTAAGCATTGACATCGGTTTGCAAACATTGGTATGTCAGATCCTCACCACTCCCACCTGATATCATTATGCAGTTTTCCATATTAAACATAGAAGTCAACCAATCCTAATACTTTCTAGGCTAGATCAGAAAATCACCCATAAGTCATTACAAAACCCTCTATCACCTTTTTCATGACCTTGTCCAGAGATATATATGAAGCTCCCGGGGGGTCATTTCCCACGTATCCAACAACCAAGAAACAGGATCTCGGCAAAGCTCAACATTGATTGGAGCCTCCTAACAGCCATTATATCTGAATGAACCATTACACCAATCCAGGTTAGGAGGGCCTTCTTCGCCTTAGATTCACAGATTCCATTATTGCGTATTGAGGATATAAGATTACCTGATTAGCCTGTCTGTATCCAATCATGTTCAACATTCACTAGCTGTCTCGGCATGACCTCAGGAGGTCAAGTATGAGGAAGAGTTACTTGTAGATTCCCATGCTCGCATGTCACTTTTCCATCGTACAGACCCCCCTACAAAATAAAACAAACATAACACATTACAAAATTTTCCATGGTGACCTTCGTTGTATCCATCTAGTATTTTGTTGTGGTTGGTCTCGAATCCCTCTTTTGATTATTTTGATATAATTACCTAAAAATTCATAGAATACCTCCTTCAGCCTCGTGTTCATATCAAAAAACATCCAAGATAAGATATACACACATAAATCAATAACCATCCTCATATAGTTAAATCATCATCTCAACTAAACAATGATATCATTTGTCTAAAATTTCAACAACATCTCAATTCTATATTTTATCAATATCAACAAGATTAGTTCAAAAGTTATATCATATTCCACATGATGAGAATTATGAATGTCAGTAATATATATGCTAATGACACATAATCATCATCAATATAACATGTCTCTCTATGCCTCTAAGAATCCACACAAATCATACTTTGAATCACAATCCATCAATAGTAAGAATATCTCTATCATCTAACATCATTCTAACCAAAATGATACAATAACATCCATGTTTATGGTCAACAGTGATTGAAATCAAAATATAATGAGTGTCAAAGAGGAGTGGGCAATATAGTAAGAGTTCCTTTTTATTAATAAGAAAATTAATTAATCACATTCCTAAATGAATATGAAAGGTCACAGGTGGTGGGAAGATTAAAATTTTTAAAGGGGGGAGATGAAGATGCATCATTGTAAATATATAAAAGGGGGTGGATTCTCCATCATAAATGGTATATATGTTTTATTTTCCTACTAGAATAAAGAATCTATTTCTTCTATTTCCCACATTCAAATTTTCAAGCATTGTAATCTTGAATAACCAAGAAAGAGCTTTGTATCTTTGAGGAATAAATTAACTAAACCTTGTGTCTTTTATTTGTTAATATTTCTATTGGTTACATGGTTTTATTATTCCTATTAGATGTGGAAGTACTCCTATTAATTTTTGTTAATTTTTCAAGTGCATATTCCGTACCTTAACCCTCTCTCTATATATTTGTATCTCCCCTTTACTTTTCTCCAAGAAAAGTTCTCCTTTGTATTATATACAAGGAATTTTCCACATGTTTAGTGTATTATTTCTATGTGATTCCCTAGCCTAATGGAAACTACATATTTCACATTTCCTGCATTCAATAAATGGGATGCTCCCCAATCACAAGATGAGGAGCCTAGTCCCAGAGCATTTGTTAAAATCACTAATTTTTCCTTATGAAAAATTATTTCACCAACAATTGGTGGTGCACGAGGAAGACCAAAAACCCTTATAATGTTTATATTATAGGATTACTCACCCATGGTTAGGGTTTTAGATGATGATCATTACATTCATATAACCTCTCTATAAGTGCAATAACTATGGTTTATAACTAAAAAATAAATATATGAAGACAAACAACCCAGAAAGCAATTGAAGTTGATTCAGAGGAGGTATCAAGATTATACAATATATTTAGGACCATATGGAAAAGTCCTAGCATTTTGGTAGATTTATTCCCTAGGTTGACTCATAGTCACATTCCTAGTAATGAAGGTCATTCAGGTTCAATTATTTCGTTTTCACTATTGCATAGTCCTAGATCTCTCCAAAAGTCATCTAAAACTAGCTAAGTTCTTTCATAGATTTTTTAAGATTTTAATCCATATGTTAGGTCAATTAGTGTACTATAATTCCTTTTTTCTTGTCTGAGTTGCAAATATGAGTTAGTATTTCTATTTTAACATCTTTGTAAGATCTATGATCAACTCTAATCAAATTTAAACCCAAATTAATTGACCCTAACTTTAATTAACAATTAAATATTTTGGTGAACTCATTATTTATCAAAATCCTTCACCCTAATATAGGATCTATTACTTATATGTTAGGTCTGCCAATTTCTAAAATCTAGTTAATTTAGGGTTTTTATCTACATACATGATTATTTTTATAGGCTTGTGATTAATTTTCTTTATCTTCATGCCTACTTTTTGTGCTCACTCTGTGATTATTTTTTATTTGGCTTACAAACATTCTATTAACTTTGATGCATTTAATATAACCAAAAAGATTCTTACTAAATTTATCACCAATTTTTTTAGAAATTTATGCTCCATGATTTATGGCACCAAATTATATTTGGTGCCAACCCCTCTAATAGAATAGGCACTTATGATCTAGAAATTGCACCTAATCCTATACATATACTTGATATTTCTTATTGTGATGATGATCTTAGTAACATCATTCTTTAAAAAGGCCATAACAATTTTCCCCCCCACTTCTCATCGTATGCCACCACTTCTTATTGAACCTTTATCAAGGAATATAATCATTTCCAATTCTTATCCTATAGAATGTACCACTCATGATGTTTATCTTCCTCTTTCTTCCCCCATATTTTTTCTATTAATCTAATCCATGTTTCACTAATACTTCCTTTGGTATCATTATGGATCATGTTCAATTCCAAGACTATAATTCTCACCCTAATCATCATGATCAAGGTCTCCTTAATGATGATGCTTAAAACATTGATTAATTATTGCAAGATAACCCCTTTAATATCAATCTTCTACTCTACATTGTGGGTAAATGCACAATATTGTGTCCCACTTTGTGGGCCAAAAACATGACCCACGAAATTTCACATCAATAATTTGAGGGTTGTTCAACCAAACACCCCTTTGGCTCAAACCCCCCTTTTCTCAATGTGTCATATCATCAAAAAATGGTTTGCCCCGAACCCCCCTTCACCATAAGGGGGTTCATATGAATCCCCTTAGGTATATTTTACCTTGCATATTTTTTGAAGAGAAAATGGATGGAATTAGGATTAAGTAGGGTTCAGGAAAACCCCCATTCAGGAAAACTCCTTATTTGGAGCCTATAAACAACCTATGTGGCCTATTTTTTTCATTTATCCATTTGGTGGGAAATTATAGGCCAAAATATGCTAATTCATATGCCACATGTTTGGGTCTAAATAGTGAATTAAACTATGAAAAACTACACATGAATTCATTTTTTTACGATCTTTCCAAAAATATATATTTTTATTTTTATAATGATTTTTTTTTTTTAAATTATTTCTAAACTACGGTATTTTAGGAAATTTGGTAAGTCTCATTTGAGACAGTATGAAAAATAGTCAGTCATTTCCAAAAAAAATTGTAAAAATATAATTTTATAAATTTTAAGGTTGTCATTGCGCTCATGAAAATAAATCAATTTTGAAATAAATAAAGATATGTGTCACTATAAATATTTATACATATATGGAAACCAAAAACGCCTTCTAAGGAAGGGAAGGAATCATGTTCTTCTCTAAGGAATGACCAACAGCTAGTCCTCAATTCTAAATCCTCTTTTATAAATCACACAAATCAAAGAAGACCCTCCCCCCCCCCATTGTTGAAGCAATAATGACAAGGGAGGACATTCTAAATGAATCTAGACAAGTCAATAATCATACACCCCGGATCCAAAAGTAGGATATTGAAAATAGTGAAGAAATACAAGCTAATATTGTTTCCCTAGATCAAGTAGAAGGAAATATTTATCAAGCAGAGGTCATTAACAATAAAAAGATATTGAAAGAGGATCCCCTTCCTTATGAAAACAAGATTGAAGCTATCCTGGAATATTTGAAGATAATTTCTTTGGAGGAAGGGGATATGGTATAATTATGTGATAAATAAGATACAGTAATCAAAGGTCTAAGAGGAAAATAACATCAAGGAGATTTCGGTAGATACTTTTGGAACTTTAATTAACTAGATGGATTCTCACTTAGAATATCTGAAGAGAATCATGTAGGAATAAGGTGAGTTTAATGAAGCCTTGAGTAATACATTTATTGAGATCAATGAGAACAAGGTTCTCTCTTCCCCGGTTTTAGATCATGAGAAAAATGCTTACTCCACTTCTCAAATAAAGGGTAAAGGAAAATGCGGGGAAGATCTAGGAGATTATTTTTATAGAATCCCTACTCAATCCATGGTAGTGGATGTGGGGCGGAATAATAAGGAGGGAAGGAAAACATTTGGGGATCAAAGAAGGAAAACGACAGAGACTGGGATTGTAAATGGCACCTAATTGACCTTGGATAAAAAGGGTCATATAAGGCCCCTAATTAAATATTTCAAATGAAACTCATATCATGGAATATTAAGGGCCTTAATAGTTACAAAAAAATAATACTAAAGGATCTCAGGTTCAGTAACAAGCCTCAAATATTAGCAATTCAAGAGACAAAAATGAAAGGTAAGTTAGTTAGCAAGATTAAGTATTATATATGGAATAATTTTGAGTTAAGTTTTAGTGACTCTTGTGGTGCTTCGAGGGGATTATCCACCTTTTGGGATAGAAATTGGAAGAATTGTGAAATCATTCTTAGTTCTTCCAATCATTTATCTATTCTTTTCAGTTCGTTCAATGATAACAAGGAGTCGTGGATCTTCTTTAATTTTTATGCACATGTAATTCTTTGGTTGGTAGAAAAAATATTTGGGTTAGCCTCTTAGACTTCAATAAATCTTGCAAAAAATTATATTGGATCGTCATGGGAGACTCTAACACTCCTATGAATCCATGGGGGGAAATGAGGTAACCAGGAATATTCAATTAGTATGGAAAACCTAGTTGATATAACTTTTGATAACAAGCTTATAAATATTGATCTTGAGAGAATCGGTTATACCTGGAGTAACTAAAGGATGGGGGAGGATCTGATCTAATTCAGGATTGATATGGCTCTTCTCTAAGAGGATTGGACTTTGATACAAGATTTTAACATTTCTTCTCTTCCCCACATGGGCTCAGATCACAACCCAATTCTTCTCAACATGCTTGATAAATAGGTTAAAACCAAATTATCCATTTAAATTTGAGAAAAATTAGATGTCTCATCTGGATTTATATGATAGGATAAAATAATGGTGGAATATAAACATTAGGGGCTTAGTTATGTACATATTTCTATAAAAATTGAAGAATGTTAAAAGGAATGTCACAAAGAGATTTTCAAGAATACATTCGAAAGGAAAAAAAAATGATTGAAGACGTGGCTGAACTTGAAAAAAGATTCATGAAAAAGGCATGAATGTAGATGACTAATACCAAGAAAATATCTCCTCTTCGAGTACCACGTGATCACTGCTAGGGAAGAAACTTATTGGAGGCTTAAATCTAGAGCTATTTGGCTCAAAGAATGTTATAGAAATAATAAGTAATTTCATAGGACAACACTAAAGAAAAGAAAAAACAACAAGATTTCAAAAATCATAACTATGGAAGGAGCCTACACCAAGGATATGAATATCATTAGGAATGAGGATGTCACGTTCTATAACTAGCAGCTAAATTAGGATTATTCACAAAATGAAGAAATCATGGACAATTTTTCTGATGATATATCTTCTAATGCGATTGATTGTCACTCCTTCAAGAAGCTTACTAAAAAAACACTATTCAGGAGCTACACAAGATTGTTTTCTCAATGGAAGAGGACAAAATATCTGGAACCGTGTGGCTGTCCAGAAATATTTTTCTAGAAATATTAGGATATTTGCAATGATGACCTTCTTAGGGCTACCAGTGATTTTTTGAGAACTAGTAATTTTTCTCAAATAGATCAACAAAAAATGTATTGTTCTTATCCCAAAGAAAAAAAGGTGCCAAATATTTTAAGCACTTCATACCAATTATTCTATTAAATGTTCTATAAAAAAATTTCACCAAGACTATTGCAGCTAGAATTCAGTCCCTTCTACCTACACTCATCTCCAATCAGCAAGGTGGGTTTGTGAAAGGTCAGATCATCTAAGATAGAATCATCTTGGTACAAGAAATAATATCCTCCATGCAAAAGATCAATAAGGAAGGTATGATTGTGAAATTAGACATGAAAAAATCCTTTGATAGGGTCTCCTGGGGTTTCCTTGACAAAGTTCTTCAGAATTTTGGATTTGATGACCATTTTCAAAAAATTGTGAGGACATGCATTTCTACTCCTATGTTTTCATTCATTGTCAATTATGCACCCACGGGATTCTTCAACAACATTAGAGTTAGAAAAGGGGATGCCATTCCCTACTGCTATTTATTATCATGGCTGATAGTCTCAATAGAAAACTTGATGCCATCATTCACTCAGTTTTTCTCAAAGGCTTAAACCCATCTTCAACTGATCTCGAAATTATTAATCAAATTTTTGTGGATGACATATTTTTTTATCATGATGGCTTCAATGATTGAGTCTAGAAGATTCAAATCACTCCTTACTAATTATGAACAAGCTTCAAGTCATCTTATAAATTTTGACAAGATCTCTATGATCTTCCTCAACACCCCAGAACAAAGACAAATTAAGATTACAAAAATCCTTGGGTATAACACTAAAAATATCCCTTCTTCTTATCTCAGTATGCCTTTGTTCAATGGAAAGGTTCATATTGAGGTTTGGAATGCCTTAATCGAACGCTTTCAAAATAATCTTGTGGGCTGTAATGGTATGGTTCTCCCTCGAAAAGTTAAGTACTTACTCTTCAAAAGCACTCTCCAAAATCTACCTATATATCTTATGTCTCTTTTTCGGATTCCAAGATCTATATTTAATAAAATATTCAAGACAGGTTTCTATGGTCGGGGGTGGAATAAACCAATAGAATACAATTGGTCTCTTGGGAGAAGGTTTTCCTTCTTAAGATATGTGGTGGGTTGGGAATAAAGAATATCAGGTGGATGAATAAGACCATGATTTTGAATATGGGGTGGAGATTGATCAAAGAGGATCACCCCTGGACCACAATTTTCAGAAGTATCTTTTCTCTAAAAATAACCTTGATTGGTTTCTCAATGATGATATCCCCTTTGACTCCTCCCGAAATGATTTGGTTAATAGAAGAAATTTTATCACTAAAGGTAGCAGATGGAAATTAGGTAATGGTAAGGTTATTATCTTTTAGAAAAATAAATGGGCCACTAACTTTCTTCTTGGTAGAATCGATGATGATTCCTAGCTCTTTACTCACTTCAAGAACCAGTTTGGAGAAAACATTAGTGACTATATCAACAATAATACTTGGGTCAACCTTCGGGATGAGGGAAATTCTAATGACATAAAGCTTGTTGAGAGTCATAATATTAACAAAAATCAGCACATTCCCATAATTGAAATAAATTATGAATTTACTTGGAACAACTCTTTTAATGGGATTTACTTGGTTAAATCTACTTATATGCTCCTACCTGAAGTGCATCCTCTTCATTTTGAGAGAGGAAAAGTTTGGATTAAATTTCTTACTCTAAGATCAACCACTTTGTCTGGATTTTTCTCCATAACAAAATCTTAACCATTGATAATTTGGTGAAATGTGGACAACATTTTCAAGAATAGGTGCATTCTCTACAAAGAGTCTGAGGAAACAACAAATCATATTTTTTTGCACTGTGACTTTGATAGATATTATTAGGACTATTATCTGAATTTTTGGAACACCAGTTGGATCTTTCAAGATTCTATAGTCGATGCTTCGGAACAATGGGGATTCCTCTCTAAAAAATCCAATTTTAGAATTTTATGGAGGGTATCCTTTCCTCACATCATTTGGAAAATCTATAAATCTCGTAACACTGCAATATTTAAAGACAAAAAACCCTCTTCTCTAAGAACTACTAATGGAATTTTTAATTATATTAGAAAATAAATCTATAATTTCAGACCTCCAAAAAATACCAAGAAAAGTAGATGAGATAGTATAATCCTTGAGCTATGGGGTTTAAATTTGTTCTCCAATAGGGGGGTTGATTCTGAGATCTCAAAAGAATATATTAAATGAAATCCACCAATCCCTAGTTGGCTTAAGGTAAATTATGACATTTCCTTAAAGAGGAACTCAAGAAAATAAGAGGGAGGTCGGTGCATCAGAAATTTGTTTTGACAAGTCATTAAATTGTATGCAAGCCATGTGGGAAACAATTAAAATCATCATGTGGAAGCTCTAGCTGTTCTTTGGGGTCTTTGAATAACATAAAATCTTAACTCTACTAAAATAAGTGTTGAAGGGGGAATCTCTTAACATCAGCAAGTTCTTAAAAGGGATCACTCAATCTAGCTAGAAAATTAAAAATATGATGGAAGAAGCTAATTAGATCATCAAAACTTTGCAAAACTATGTGATCCAACATACGTATTGTGAAGGAGATAGGTTAGCGGATATCATGTTTGATGTGGAGTTTGAACTTAATTATTTCCAAGTTTGGAATATGGATAAACCTCCCTACTTGTTCCATTAATGTTATAAATGATGAGAAGTCTTCTTCAATGGAACATTGGAATAGGTAAGTGTGACGGTATCTCTCTTTATTTTTACCTCTTTTTCTTGGCATTTTGACCATTGTTGATTCATCGGATTTTGAGATAGATTTAATGAAATAGATTGGGTTTGGGTGCAGGAGGTTTATCTATTTATGATGAAGGTAGAAGGTAGAATGGTTGCGTATCTAACTCCCAATCCAGGCTGACCGTGAGATCTTCCTCTTGTCTAGGAGGAACTACCTGTG
This sequence comes from Taxus chinensis, assembly GCA_019776745.2. NCBI lineage: Eukaryota > Viridiplantae > Streptophyta > Pinopsida > Cupressales > Taxaceae > Taxus > Taxus chinensis. The sequence goes on along the minus strand of CM034147.1, from coordinate 776,528,422 downwards.
ATAGAAAAAAATACCACAAGAAGAATTTAAACAAAACAATGATTGGACTGCCTAACAGAAGCTAGATCCAGGAAGCATGATGCTTCTTGAATAGGTTGTCAATCCACTTTTTTAAATAACAATATTAATTCTAGTTAAATAATACATGAAGTAAAGACCCTGTTGAAATTGAAGCGATTTAGACCTATATCACACAAAATAATAAGAGAGGTCAAGTAAAAGGGGATTGAGGTCAAAATGGTTCAAGTGATTAGTTGGTGTTGAGTTGTAGGTCTGGTATAATCTCTGGGTAAGGTCTGGTAAATATTAGGAATGGTTTTGGGTTGTTTGGAAGTGGGTATTAGCTTACTGGTCTTAGGTTTCCTTGCAATGCACAGAGACCGATGCCGGTCAGGTTGACCGATGGGGGTTCTAGTATGACCGATGACGGTCTGTGATGAATGCTATCGATGACTATGGGAAGTGACAAAATCTTAGAAAAAGGGGGGATTTAGGCTCTATCTTTACACAGGGAGTTGGGAGGGTCTTGTGTGAGGTTTGTGGGATTTAGGGGAGGTTTTAGGTGGAGCATAAAGTGTGGGTGAGGTTTGTGGGATTTAGGGGAGGTTTTGGGTAATTTAAGGACTGAGTAATGGGTGAAGGTGACAATCACAGTGACCAGTACTAGTTATGTCAATCGATGTTGGTATATGGCATACTGACGATGGTTATAGCTAACTGATGTCGATAACTATGGATAACTAGAAGGTATTGAAGAATGGGTTTTGGGTTCTCTCTATGGTTGCTTAGAGAGTTATGGGACCTAAGTAAGACACTAAACAAGGATAGAGGCTCAGATTTTGGTCAACTAGATCCCAAGGGAGTTATGGAGGTGAGTGGGAGAGTTATTTGGTAAATTTGGTTGTGTAGAAGAGATTTGGGTGAAGAAAAAAAAATTAAAATGTAAACTATAGCTTTAAGAACAGACAAATAAGGTGAGGAAGGAATTACTTGTTCCCTAGTATGTGTAGAAGGCAAGCTAATGATGAGAAAAGATAAGAATGATGGTGGAGACTAGCTAGTGGTTGGAATGCTCCTGCTTGAGATCTCCTAGCTTCTCTCCTTCTTTGTGGGGAAGAGATTCATTGTTGGTGTTCCTTCCAGCTCCAATGGTCTCAAAAATAAGCTTGTGATTATCTGGATACAAACCAGTTCTCCCTCCAAACACTAAACCTCCAATATTCAAACAACCAACCAACTAACCCTTTAAAAAGAGTTGGGAATGTGTATTTATAGGAACCGACGTCGGTCCCACATGATCGACGGTGTTTTATGGGTGACCAACATTGGTCAGATTAGTTTAAAATAAAGTGGGGAATGTGCCTTCTCCACTTAGAATTAAGTAGTTTAACACATGGAGTACTCGCCTCTTATGGACAATAAGACGAAAATGGAGGCATGTGGGTGGGTTGGCTACTTTTTGCATTTATGGAAGAAGTGGAATGGTGAGGTGGAGTTGTGGGTGGAAGGGAAAGGTAGATGGGCAAGTGGTCAGGTGAGGTGGATAGGCAAGTGGCAAGGTGAGGAGGATTAGGTCAATTTAATCATTTGAAATTAATTAAATTGTTAAGTGTAATTGAGGGGTCATGGTTAGGGGTGGAATTAAATAGAGGAGGGTTATAAATAATTCAATTAAGGGTAATTAAATTGATCTGGTGTATACAAGGAGAATATGGCTAGGAGATTAGGTTATTCGAGATGGGATGATGAAGTGTGATGCTTTTTTGGTGTCTACAATTACATTATCAGAAATATCTTCCATAGTGTGTTAACGATCTAGGTCTAGTTTTCAAGCATGGGAAGTGATCAATGTAGAGTGGAGCTAATATAAATTGATGAATAGAGGAACAATGAAGAATTGTGGGGCATCTTGCACATGGTGTTTCTCCAGATTCATGAAAAGAATCATAGGGGTTAATTTTCATCTGTCACAAGAATTTATTAGAAACTAGAATGATAGGAAGGTGATTTATAAGGAGAAATCCTTTGATATGAATGAAGAAATAATTGCTAGAGTAAAAGGGATCAATAGGAAGGGTTTAAGATATTTTAAGAATAACATTAACCTAGAAGAGGAGGAATGAAAATTTATTGGTGATGGTGAATCCTTGGTGCACAAGAATGGAGGATTTTCTTTGGATTTTATTCTAACTTCGTTCAACATTGTGGGGATTTTGGTCATAAAGCTTATTACCCTTGAGAGTATATGCTCATTAATTCCATCTTTCCATGTCATTTTTCTCAACTAGTTTCAAAAAAAATTTGTTGTTAGTTTCCCATTTTACATAGTCCATTCATTAGAACACTTAATTAATCTATTTAAATGGGGTAAATAGATTAATCATTTGCAACATGGGGTTATTTTACTTCTTTACTAATGCAGGAGCATAACTTGCAGAGGCCATAACTTTTGATCCGACCGTTGGATCATCCTGAAATTTTACAGGGTGGTAGATATGCATTATTACTATGCTAGGGTCAAATTTTCCTGCAAGGTTGTGCTCATTTTGGCACATTTTCGGGCTCGGATTCCGTCATCTAGTGGCCTAAAATTGGCTCTGAATGTTTTTTCTACTTTTGACTAGGTCTTATAACTTTAATAACTTTTGTTGTGCTTGTCAAAATAAGTCCAAATTTCGTGTGAGCCCTAATTTATGAATGCATATTTGGTACGAAAATTTTTGGGTCAATCCGAGTTGTTTTTCATTTTAGGGTTTTTTGGCATTTTAGGGTTTTAGAGTAGTCTTGAAATAAAAGGAGAATTGTAATGATGTAATAGATCAGTGAATTCCAGAATGAGAAGTAAGCTATTTTGAAACTCCTAGTTTTATTTGAAAATTTTTTTATGTGTTTTTTTGGAGGTATTTCAACCTCTTGCAGCTGGATTCACATCATTTACAAGTACATTGGCTTTTTTATCCTCCACCCTCTACCCTCGAGTCTCTCTTCCCTTGCTTGCCCACCTACCACCCTCTTTTCCATCCTCTGCTTCCTTGCCCCCTTCTCCACCTTGCCTCTCAAAATCTCCCTCCTTTCTCCACCCCTTCGTCTCTCCCCCCACCCTCTTTCACTCCCTTTTACTTTCCTCCCTCTTCTACTCCTCTTCCCCTGGTGGTTCTCATGCTCCTTATTTCTTTCGCCCTCTCTCCACTCCTATCCCCTTTACCCCTCCCTCTTCCTCACCTATTTTCATTTACCTTTTACCTCTCCCCTCACCCATCAGATGTTTTACCATCCCTTTCCCTAGAAGAGCATTCAGAAAAAAGGGCGAACCTGTCCTAGAGTTATCCTACTTTCTCATCTCCCCACTCCATTCGGGATGGGGAGGTTGTATTGGGCTTGCTATCCATTGGTGGAAAGGGTTTCGATAAATCTTCCAAGGAGGAAATTTTTATCATCAATGAACAAGAGGGTCATTTATTGATGATTCAAGATATACAATGAAAAATTGAAGCATGCACTTCTTTCAGCACTGACGATGGGACTAACAAAAATATTGTTGAGTAATTGCATAGTAGAGTCATCAAAATGGAGACTGAGGTGGAAGCAATCAAAGAAAAAAAATGTGATATTCTTTCCATGCAAAATAATACTCTGGACTTCCTCTCCATTTTCATGGATCAATTTAAAGTCCATAATAGCAAAGAAAAATCCATCAAAGGCACCACCTTAAAATATATTAAGAAAGGCTTGGACAATTTTAATAAGAGCTTTAATAATCTTATGAAATTACCTGGCCTCCTTATTATGTTTTGTCTCTTTTTGTAATTTTGTTGATTCTGTGTTGACACTGTGCTGACACTATGTTGACTTTGTGCTATTATTGTGTTGACATTGAGCTTACATATTGTTTTTTCTATGTGTATTGTTGAATATTCTCTTAGCTATTATTTTTTTTGGTTTCATGTTATGTAATGGCATATCTAAGCTCTAGGCCTATTTTGTAACTGGGTAGGGTCCCATCTAAAAAACCTTTACCCTTAATAAAAAAACATCCATACATATCTAAATCGAATAATATATTCACTAAAAATAAATATGTATCTAAAAAAGCCAAAAAAATCATTTAATAGATTGTTAAGTCTAGAATATATATGTAAAATTTTGTAGAAAACAAATAATTTTTACTATATTACAAGACGTTGGCACAATGTAGCTCTATTATAACATAAGAAACAATTTTTTAAATAAATAACTTAAAAACTAGTTTTTTTCATTAAAAGAAATCCACATACATTATACATTCAAAATGCAACATTTCATTAGTTTAGAACATTATCAAATTCTATGTAATTTTTTGGAATTTACCTCTACAATTTTAGTGATGTCAAAAATTCATGTGTTTAGAGGTACAAATAGTGCAAAAAAAGTGGGACACACTTATGTGCTTTGACCCTTGTATGAGATCAAATTAAACATATTTCATTATCACACATCTCGACATATGTTTTTCCCACATCTTTTTTTTCTACCCCTTTTAGTAAACCTCGTCTATCAATGCCAAATGTCTTTATGTATATTTATACGACCACAATTTTTACTAAAAAACTCACATCTACTCCTCATGGTTCACATGTATATTCTTCAAGAACAGAGGATCTTGAATTTCTTTTTCATAATTTACAGAACAAATCTTACAGTTGTAACAATGTGCATCTTCTTCTTCTAGAGCTATAGATTCCACACATTTACTTCACAATCTACTTGCACTCGAAATGGTTTCTTATCCATTAGATATCAATTTTGTTTCTCCTAATTTACTTTTCTACGATGGAAAAGGGGATGTTGTTGATTATATTCACTCATGCCATGTTTTTTTCTTTAATTATGAATTTAATGACATATTTCTTACCAATATTTTCCCTCAAGTCTTAAGGACTTCACATATAAATGGTTTTATGCTCTCCCTACTACTTTGTGCATAAAATCAGTACTTTATAAAATATATATCTGACATATTTTTCTCTATAAATATTGAGGACAAAGTTTCTTATGCAAAATTGGCTCGAATATGACTAGATCTTATTGATCCTCTAAATGTGTATGCATTGTGTTACAAGACCCTTCTCACCAAGATCAATAATATATTATCTAAGAATGAATTATAAGACCTATTCACACAAATATTATCACCTTCTTTACAAGATTTAGTGATGAACAACATATTTAGATCTTTCTACCATCTATGCCATACCTTGAAAGAGTGAATGGATAAATTGTTACATATGAAAAACCTCAAGTATGTTGTTTTATTTCCTCCCACTCCCACTAAGCTAAGTTTTCAAGTAAACCCACATTCATAAACAATCCTGATGATGTCAAATATTAATATAAAGACATCATCAATACCATCTCGCAACATATTAAACTAAAATTACATGCCATGTATCGTCAATTTACTCTCTTTCTAAGTCATCACACTGTCTTAAGAAAATTTCTTGAGTACAATCTCATATTTCTCCCTCCACCTTGAACAGTGGATATGAGTAGACCGAAAGGAAATAATTTTAATGTAAAATCACATTATAACTATTATCAATGTGTCTGGAACTCTACCAATAGCTACTTAAAGTTTTGTCACATTATTCATGATCTTATCAATTTTCAAGTCATTAAATGGGATGAAACCACTAAATCTTCAAAGACAATCAATGATAAGTCTAAAATGAAAATATTTAATGATCCACTTACTAAGTATGACAATACCAAATCTTCCTCTAATGTATATAATGCTTATCATGCGATGACTCTACTACCCTCTTATGATCACCCTTTAGATGTAATGATTGGCATAGTTAATCATACACTATTATCTGTTGTAACAATCACCTTTAATGAGTATAATATTGATACTACGCTTAATTTAAAAACATTATCCATTCATATTTATTTTAATCAGAAAAGTATCTGAGGTATTTTGGTTCACCCACACAATAAGGAAAATGTTTTTTCTCTCATGTTGCTTCAATATTTCACCATTTCTACTAACAATACTACACCTGATCAAATCCTCTCTATAATTGTATTTCTCTTCTTGTCAATGTTGGCCCTATTACTATATTAGTTTTATTCTTAATTTTTTACACTCTCAGTTATAGTGCCCCATAGTTAGGTCTCCTTAGATACATATTCTTAGGGCCATTCCCTCAATTAGCCATCCATGTGTTAAGTTCATCCACAATCAAAATTTTATCACCATTAAAGGTATTCCCTTCAAGGATTCTCATCCTAGTGTGCCTAGTTTTCCTTCTGTAATTCCTCTTCCTAGTCCTTCTAAAAATAAATATTTGGTTGTCCATGATACCTCTCACATCCCTAGCACTTCTACATTACTCGCTAGGATATTATTGTTGCACTATATTTATAATTTTGTGGATTCTATTAGGCCCTTTTTTGTACACACTTCCTATGTCAGTTTTTTTCCTCGTAGGTCTCCCAATAGGCCTTCGGTTTCACACTCTACATCTCATGATTCTAGGCCTCCTCATAGGATTAAAATCTCGTTCACTCATTCTTACCACTCTCACTCCCCTAGATTATTATGCCAATTTTCTAATGCATATACTACCCCCATAGCTTCTCGATACCATCCCAGTGACCACCAAACTCATTCTCCAATTTTGTCACATTATCACCAGTTTATGCATGTTAGTGCTAGATCTATTGAGAATTATTTGGAACATGTTACGATAACAATCTCACTAGTATTTTCATCACCATCGAGGCTTGAATATCCATCTTTTGTGGAAACTCCTTCACCCCCTCAATATATTCTAATTTTCTAGCTCTCTGTTTATCCATCTTGTTGATATAGTTATGCACTAAGATAATGACAAAATTTTCTAATATTTACAATAATATTATATCAATACATGTTCATCTTACTTGTATGGTTATCACTTTACATTACACATGTTGTTAACCACGTGGTTTGATAGATAACATGCTTTGTTTTGTTACCCACAATAATTCATATTGTGTTGGATGTGGGACACACAAATTGGTACACACTTATATAAAAAATGATAATTAAATAGGAAATTGTTTGCAAAGGAAAAGGGAAGATGACATAGCTTTTACTTATGATCAAAACTATGTTGACACACAGGTTAATTTATGACTGCAAATAGATGCTATATGATTTGATAGGTGTCTTCCTCTACAAATGTTTCTTAAACTATGGATGTGGAGGGCCAAAGCTTATAGATGATGGCCCTTTCTGTATTGATTTTGTTGTTGTTTACCATTATAGATCTTATAATGTCCTTCCTCTATGTTTTTTGTATTTCACTTTTTTGTTTACTTCACTTAAAACCCTTATATTCACACATGTTCCTATAAAATAAACCATAACTACCATGCATGTTACTCAAGAACCCATTATGGAAATAAATAATTCATATACGAGTTGGAATTACCTCAATGCTTACCTCATTGTGATTTCATACTACACTATATTTTTAGAATCTATGTAATTATTGTGTGTGTGTGTGTGTTGTGTGTGAGTTTGTGATGATGTATATTGTAATCATGTTGAACTAGGTTTTCCCTTGTGAATGTCTCACCAAATAGTGGGTTATACTTGGTAAATAGATGTTTGGTATAATTCAAAATAATGATGTTGTGATAATTCAGAGAATATGTCATGTCTTTTTTCCTAATGATGGTAGAAGTTGTTTCCTCCTCAAGATCTACAGTAAGATGGTTTCAAATTTTGACACTATTGACATCCAAAATTCTCAACCTTAAATATCTAAATTTAAATGGATGGTGAAGAAGACCAATGCAAAGGTATTGTAGACAATAGCAAGGTAATACACATCATATGGGATGGACCATAATAACTAAACTATGGATTTACATATGTTCATTCTATGGCTATAAAAATAAAACAATATTAGACATAATCATAGGGGTCACTGTGAAAAAATAAAAATTGGAGGAATAAGTACATAAAACCATGAAAAGTGAAAATTGGACACCAATATAAATTCAATAGAATAGTTTTTGAAAGGAATGATAACCAGATCGTACCAAGCCAAGAAAACATATGCTAATCAAATACCATGATCAATAAGATGAAATTAATTCGCCAGAATAACTTTACATAAAACCTTTGCAAACAAATGAGCAACAATATCATATATTATTATGGAACTCAATGTACATTGAGAATGGGCCTTGCTTATGTGGAATAATAATCTAAGAACCATTCTAGGTCGTAGATCAAGCCATAAATCAAGGAAATAACTAGTCATCAAAGAACTAGTCAAGACCATATATTTAGGATAGAACTAGACATGGATCTAGTCAATACCATAGATCAAGGAAAGAACTACCATAAACCTACTCCTAATATCTAAATAAGATAAAAAGAAATATCCCACACACATAAGTGGGTGAGGATAAATACAATAAATGTAAATAAAGTAATTAGGTGAACATGAGCTAAGGTAAATACCTTACTCTAACACCCCCCCTCAAGTGAAGCTAGGGGCCAAAATAGAAGTGACATGTCCATAATATGAGTCCCTGGCAACTAGGCCTGATGAGGTACTCATGTACAATAACTAAAAAAAGGACACCGCAAGGTACCCAAAACCATTAACAACAAAATAAAGAAAGTAAAGATCCACTCCAAGGCATCCCAAGAAGCTAGGCTCAAAAAACTCGTACAATGCTGAAGAAGTTTGGTGTGCACTTTGGTCTGAATCCACTACTTGATCACAAAACTCAAAAAACAACTGACACTGGGCTTAGAATAGCTCCATACAAGGAGACTATCAACAGAGTGATGTCGAAAGTGCAAAAAAAGAAACACCAAACATAATTCGATCAACTGCTGCAAATAGGTGTGCCACGATCCAAGAACAAAAACCAAAGCAATAAGGCAAGACACAAAATCTAGAGTGTCACGATCCAAGAAAATCCAAGGTAACAAGGGAAGGACACAAAACCCAAAGAAGCAAGATCAACACCACACCCTCCCATATTGTTGAATGGGTGGAATGATGCTATAAATCTATATGAGTTTTCATAACAACTACTCAAACACTGACAAACTAACACTGGGCTCCACTAGAATAGCTCCCCACAAGAGAGACTATCAACATGTCAAAAGTGTCGAAAATACAGATACAAAATCTCTCAACAAACAAGAGAGATACACTACACCTGCTAAAGAAAATGCTCAAAACAAGAAGCATCACAATACATAAGGTATAGAAAGTGGAACATAAGGCCGAATGGTGGAGGAGCCACACATGGTAGAGTCCTCTCAACTGATGCCTATGTCACCTCCACGATTGATCAAATATCCACCCCAAATCAACACGGATGGATGAAGAAGATGCCTACATATGACTTGGTGCAAAATGCACAATGGATGTATGCAAAAGAACATCAGAATTTGTGTCAGGTTGATCATGTCTGATAGCTAAAATCTTAGGTTTCTCAATCCTGAGTGAAGGTGTAGAACTCATGTGTTCTCATGATTCTCAGAAAGAGTCGAGCGAACAAAAAAAGGATCTCTATCAATGTGTGATCCCAATGAAGTATCTTCTCGAAAACCAATGTCATGACGAGAATTCCACTTAACATGTGGAATAGAGGAAATAATACCCTGTGAATGTCTGCCAATGACTCCACTAGTGAGACCCATAGAATGGAGCATGCGAGAACTGAATACAGTGGTATGCTTCTTAAAAAATTCATGCAGCTAAGCAGAAGTAGGATACACAACATGTGGTACTGTAATAGGCACAGATGTGGAAGAGCATGCAGTAACAAGCCTCATAGATTTAGAAGCATCAAAAGCAAGTTTCAAAGACTGGTAGATCAATGTCAATGGGTACAAGAGAAACATCTGTAAGTGGACTAGAGCATGGATATGATTGTCCACAATATGATGGTGATGCTATAGGCTAGCAAGTTTGTTCTGCAGGAAGTGTATTATTATATCCTTATCATGAATGAGTGATTGTAGAAGAAAATTTCACATCTTGAGCGATCTATTTTCTTCCACAAATTTTACAATATCCTCTTGAAGTCCACATACTTCAAAGAAAATCATATCATTCTCAGAATCCATGATAGGTACAAACTACAACTCCCAAAAATTTAGGACGTCGGGCTCAGCCGAAATTGCATCCACAATTGATTACAACACTCCTCCATATTTGGCACTTTATAATTATAGTTCAAGTCCCAAAATAAATAACTCCAATGGAAAGAGCATGAAAAAACAAGCACTTTTGCCAAAAACGGCACTCAAAACCGAGTTACCAATAAGAAGATACAAGGTTTTTAATAGTTTGCTCTGTTATTTATTTTAGTTGCCACTAAAATATAAATGTTGTTATCTTCACCAGACAAATAAAATTAAAGGAGGCTGAAACTAAGCACCTACTAGTAGGAATCACAAGCTTTAAGCCCTCATATGACCAAGGGCTACGGATTTTAGAGAAATTCACATCCAACTCGCCGCTTTCGGTAAAAAATACTATTTCCAGACTGTGTTGACAGTGACCTTTATTGCCAAAAATAGCAACCTGCAGATTTTCCTAGAATAGTAAAAAATGTGTGCAGCATCCGTGGACCCCTGCCAAAAAAGGAAAGATATGAAAAACTTCTTGTGCGTAAACCGAGATAGATATGCTGCGACAGAAAATTGCTCTATGTAGATCTTGAAAAAAAAAAACAGACCCAAAAAAAATCCCACGAATTCTTTTCTTCTATCCACGAATCCCGAGGTGATCTAGTGTACTTCTCTGTAACAACAAAAAAACCACAAAAAATGACTATCTGCATAAACGAATGAGTTTATAGTCGATCTTAGGGTTTTCATGCCTTCCTGATCCAATGGAAGCCTCTGTTTTCCATAAAAATACATACAATCACAATGAATTTATTTGCAAAATAAAACTTACAAACAGATGTCCACAGTAATCTCTCACTCTGATACCGTGAAAGGAACGATAACCAGATCTTACCAAGCCAAGAACACAGATGCTAATCAAACACCACAGTCTATAAGATGAAAGCAATCCACCATAATAACTTTACATAAAACCTTTGCAAACAAATGAGAAACAATATCATATATTATTATGGAACTCAATGAAATACAATGAGAATGGGCCTTTGCTTATATAGGCAAGGAATAACAATCTAAGAACTAGTCAAGGTTGTAGATCAAGCCATAAATCAAGGAAATAACTATTCATCAAAGAACTAGCCAAGACCATAGATTTATGAGAGAACTAGACATCAAGGATCTAGTCAATACCATAGATCAAGGAAAGAACTATACCTAACAACTAGATAATATCTCCTAATATCTAAATAAATAAAAATAAATATCCACACACATAAGTGGGTGAGGATAAATACAATAAAGGTAAATAATGTACCTAGGTGAACATGAGCTAAGGTAAATACCTACTCTAACAAACTAGAACTCCAGCCACCAATTTCTAATCTTCTTACTCAAAAATCATGTACATAAAAACATACTAAAAGTGTAATGTAATAGTAATAACTCCATATTTTAGTGTCTATATTTAGTATTTGGGTTGAAGTAAAATTCATGTACCACCTATATTGGCACTACTTTGAAGAGGTCTTAAACCACATGTAGTTATCCACCTAGCATGTAATATCTATATGAATGCAATTAGATAGAAACTTTAACCACTTTGATTATTCTTGAGAGGATTGTGCTCTTACTAATAATTTTAAGTAGGGATCTTAGTGTTCTTGAAAGTGAGGGAAGATAGAATCTTTGACCTAGTTGAGTGTTTCATTAATATAGTAGTGGTTTCCCTAGTGGACGTGCATCGATTTTTTGAATATTTAGGGATCCTTAGTTGTCTTTTGTATGTATTTACAATTAATATACTAAGTGATTTCCATGTAATTAAATGAGGTGATGTTAATTAGATTATATAGTGTTATGAAGGTGAATAATTATGATAAGGCTAACCCACAAAGATGAAAATAACCAACAAAAATAATGAAATTGAATGAAAATTTTGAAGATGTTTTAGTGTAAGACCATACAGATCGATCAAGACTAGAAATTACATCTTGTTCGTGTTGTATCTTTTCGAGATAGAGATATGGTGGATGGAATATATGAGTTGTACCATGATTTTAATAGGTTAAAAATTTATTTTATGGATTTTTATTTAGAATTTTTGACACATTATTGTGTAGGAAGAAACATGTTGGGAGAGAGATAGAAAGATGTATTAATTTGCGATAGGATGTAGGTTTTTTTCTTATCCAAAAAGAACATTCATAGCCAATAGTGTCAAAATGATAACTTAGCAAATTTGAATGGCTATATTTTCCTCCTTTTAAATATAAAATGAAAATTACATACTTCAAGGAAAATATTTTATAATCATGTTCGGCTCACAAAATGTTTACGCCATTTTTAAAATTTGATGATATTTATATGTTATGGAATGTACAACAATAAAAAATGAATGTAAGTTTTGAAACTATGAGCTATTTTGATAAATTAACTTGAAACATTAATTATACAATATCGTAGTAACATATTTGTACTTTAAATAAGTGTTTACAGTATGATACAAGATAGAAAACATTATAGGGGAGATGTACTTGTAACTTAGCTACGTAGGAATGTACAAGTGATATATAAATGTACCACTTTAAGAATTTAGGAGACAAGAAACTAAGAAAGCTTCATTCCTAACACTACAAATGGGAGATCACCTAGCTCATGACCATAAATGTCTACTAAGAATGGTTGTACAGTTGATGACCTAGTATATATTCATAGACATATGTGGTGTTGGGTTTTCTAACTTGTTGTGTCCTTGAGGTGATCTAGAAAAATGTTTTCTTGTAAAAACCTAAGTAGTGCACAATCTTGAAACCTTTTATAATGAATTGAATTAAAATCAATCCCTAACCATGGGTAGAAGACACTACAATAAGGTTATTTTTGGGTTTGAAGTTCAATCCATGCACTATCTATGTTTGAATTACTCCAAATATTCCTTAAACCATACATAGTTCTCCACCTAACATGTGACATATATATATATATATGAATCCAACTAGTTGAAATATTGAACCACTATGAATGTGTTTAACAGGATTCTACTCTTGTTAATGCTTTGAAGTAGGGATCATGATGTTCTTGTAAGTGAGGGAAGATATACTCCTTGACCTAGTTGAGTTATTTATAATTATAAAAGTGGTTTCTCTAATGGGCACGTGTCAACTTTAGGAAGGTATAGGGAGTCTTGATTGCCTTATATATACTATTTGAATGTGATTGTCAAGTGATTTTATATATGTTTATCATGTGAGTAAATCAGGTGGTGTTAAATTTCTTATATATGGTTCTAAATATAAATCACTATGATAAGGCTAGCCTAAGAAGATTAAAGGACCAAACAAATGTTATTGAATTAAAATAAAATATGGAAGATGTGTTGTTCTAAGACCATACAAGTTGGCCATGACCGGATGCCATATCTTGACATTTTTATACATCTTTGGATATGAAAAATATGGATGAAAATTAGAATTTATACAATGATGGTTTGAGATCAAGAATTGATTTTATGGATTTGTATTCATAACTTTCTGACACATTAGTGTGTAGGATTATGAAAATTGGGAGATAAATAAAAATACGTATATAGTCCATATAGGATGTAGGTGTTTGTCTTAGAAAAGAAGAAAAATCATAGCCAATAGTGTCAAAATGATAAATTTTTAAGTTTGAGTGTTTTCATTTCCCCCCTTTAATTATGAAATGAAAATTACATGCTTAAAGGAAAACATACATAAATGTCTAGATACAATTTTTCTTCACTCAAAGTGTTTTTTGTCAAGATGTGTTGGTGTTGGCATGATCCATGATAAAACCTATAATAAAGAGTTTCGTAAATGTCCATTGTATAAATTAAACTGTAACTCAAAATTTAACTATAGAATTTGAAAATTGCATAAGGTGAAATAAAGAGGTGAGAAACATTGAAGGAATGCACTTGTTTTTCTTGTAAAGGGAAGAAGTTTTGTTCCTTCCTTGAAGGTGGAGACTCTGGATTGTGTTGTTGAATTTACCATAGGATTGGGGGTGATTTTTCCTCAATTGTGCTAAAATATAAACTAGATTATTGGGTGTGTGTAACCCAAAATTGAATATAATCTAGATATAGAATAAGATATAGGTACCAATGCACCCTATGAATAGATAATACTGCGTATTCATTTTTTTAATAACCTTGATATCTTCCCATTTTAAATGAAGAGATTAAATACTACCTATGATGAATTTATATGCTTTGATACTTTCCATAACCCCATGTACCACAACACTTCAGATGGATCCAAGCCCAATTTTTTAAATATAGACATAAGGTATGAAATATAATAAGTTCCCTAATGTCATTCACGTGTGTTGTACTACTGAGTAGAATTTTGTATGCTCTTGAAATGATGATGGGGAAGGAGAATTGTGCCCCAACACCTTGTATTTTGTAACTAAAAGTGAGTACTAAAGTGGAGAGAGTGAAATATTCATTCCCCTTATAAAATTTTGAGAACTATGCTATAAGTGGAAATTTGAAACTATATAAAAATATAGTATAACTTTCGCCAAGGTAGAAATGTATGGTATGGTCAAGAACATCCAAACATTCCTGACATTGCTGTACAAAATTTAATTTGTATACATTTTGTCAAATTTATGTATCTGGAGATGTTATTGAGTATTTTTACCTTGTGAAAACCTACATGTGAATCTAGAAATGTGTATGTAAGTGTAGAATGGATCCCAATGAATTCCCTCTCTTTTGAGGCATCTTTGATAAATCATTTGAGTATTTAGCTCAAATTAATAGATGTGAACACATGTATTATGTGTGTAATGATCTATAGGATTATTTAAAGTGTTGAAGTGGTGGCCACATTTTATAACCTATACCTATAAATGGGGGGTTGCACATGGCAAAGACCATTATGCGCAAAGAGAAAAACAACCATAGAGACACTATTATTGATAACAATAAGAGAAATAATAATAGATGTAAAACATATGTGATAGAACTATTATAGATACAAAATAATAATCAAGTGATAAAAAATTATTCATAACTTGTAGAAAAGAGTCATGTCAAAGCATAGAGTCATAAACATGGGACACCCACATTGTCACAAGACAATCAATGCATGTAGGCCACATACAAGAGAATAAATATCATGCAAGGAAGGAATAGAGCCACAAACATGGGACATTGACAATGTCACAAGACAAAAAATTTACTCAAGCCATATATCGTGAAACATACAAGTATTAACACAAGAAAGTAGAAACCATATATAGAAAATAGTGATGTAAAATAGTTAAAAGAGCAATATAAATAGTAATATATCACATGAAATAATAGATTTTAGTGATGCACAAGATAGATGTGTTATTAATGTTAGTTAAAAATATATCATGTATGAAATATATGTAATTAAGTGTAATGAGGAAGTCAAAAGGAACTCTAATGAAATAATATCATCTGTATAGTGTGGATGTATGCGCCCAAGAGAAGAATGTAAGGAACCAAGATATCTCATTTAATCATGTAACGATATGTGTGTCATACATAAAGCTCAATATAATTTGTGAATACATGTGTGTAAGGAGTAGAAAAAATATGATATCAATCAAACAATAGTGACAAACAACATATGAAATGTAAAAGTGCAATATGTCAATCGATGTTTATAATTCATAGTTTTATATTTCTAAAAATATATGAATGTTTTTTCATTATTGAATATAAATATGTACATGGAGAAGGTTATCTTAAGTGATTAGTAATCATTAAGGATATCATTTGTGTTAGGATCAAAATCAATAAGATCTAAAACGGGAAGACCCCATGGGTGTTGATATGTATGTTTGTATCCAAGGGTTAGGCATGCTGGTGAAATGCGTCATGTTGTGGTCATTGTGCAGATAAGTAATTTTTAATGATCATGAATTTGTTAATTGTGGGTAATTTTTTTGTAATATGGGATGACACCCTCAGTCTTAAGAAAGGTAATATTTACAATAATATATTTTTAGTGATAAATATCATATACAGAGATGAAATTATAGCCACATAAGGGAATTCCTAAGTGTTTATTTAGATTGCAAGGAGACCAATGTTGAAGAGAATGTAAAGATATTAAATCAAGATTTGAGTGCATAGAGAGAAATTCTTGTGGCACATCCAAACTAGTGGGTATAGTGATTAAACTAATGACTTCTGTAGTATCTAATGTGTTGATTGCATGGCCTAGTGGGTTGGGGCTAATGGTGGAAGAGGAGGTGTGATTATCAATAGTTGTATAAATAGGGTTCAGTGTAGAAGCTTTAAGGTGGTAATAATAAAGGCTATTCCAAATGAAAATATAATAAAAAATAGACTCATATTTATCAATAAGATTAAAATTGAGATTATATAGTGAGCATCAGTAATAGGATCATCATTGGTATAGGATGAATAATATTTACCATTATTTTTTTGAATAGATCCATCTAAAAGGTTAGAATGGACAAGTAGATCATAAATAGTAATAAGAGATGGAGGAAACATAAAATTAATTGCAGTTGTTTCTATATTATCCAATGGTGGTGTAAGGATCATAGGATCATAATTGTGGTTAGTTGTCTTAACAACATATGTAGGCAATCTGTCTATAAGAATTGGTTGTGGAGGAGGATTTATAGTAGGAATATTTCATATTAGACATACCAAAATGGTAGTATTTTAAAGTTCCTAGGTCATCATGTATATTATGTTCATAACCACCATGGAGGAATTTAATGCGTTGATGACAAATAGATGGAACTAATTTCATATCATGAATGTATGGACAATCTAAAAGTAAATTACAATGAAGAGAATTGTCCATGATATGAAAATTAGTTGGTAAATTCTTAGGACTAATGTGGAGATACAAGGTGATAGTTCCTAAATTAGGTCACGTTCACCAAATTTTTACACTCTTTTGAAGATTTGATTATCTTTATATGTTATGTAATGCACAATAAAAAGGAATATAAGGTTTTAAACTAGGATCTATTATGATTAATTAACTTCCAACATTAGTTATACAATATTGTAATAATGTATTGGTACTTGAAATTATTTATTAGAATATAACATAATCCTGAAAATATAAGAAGGAATATTTACTTAGCTATACAAGATTATACAAGAAAGATCTAGGTGGACAAACTAGAGTTTTAGAGATGTTGGGCTGAAGATTCTTTGTTATTGAAACTATAACTAGAATATGACCTAGTTTAAGACCATATAGGTATGTCAGGAATGTTTGTATGGTCTAGGACATATCATATTTTCATGGAAATTCTTGATGTGGGGTTATAAAACTTGTTATGTCCTTTAATGGTCTAAAAATTTGTTTCAATTTCAAACCCTAAGTGTCAAATAATCCAAAACCATATATAATCAGTTAAAGTAAAATAAAATCCTAACCATGGGTGAAATACCCTACAAGAAGGTTAGTTTTTGTGTTGAAGTGTAATATTTACACAGCGTATGTTGGAACTATTACAAAGAGGCCTTAAAGTAGATGCAGTTCTCCATCTAGCATGTAACATTTATATGAATGAAACAAGCTGGAAATTTGAACCACTTTGAACATGCATGAGAAGATTATGCTCTTACTAAGCCTTAAAAGTATGAATCTTCTTGTGCTTCAAAGTGATGGAGGATATGATAATTGACTTGGTTGAGTTCATAACATATATATTATTGGTTATATTAATGGATGTGAATCAAATTTTGGAATATTTAGGGATCTTTGAGTTCCTTTTGTATGTATTATAATGAGAGTGTTTAGTGATTTAATATACATTTTCTATATGATTAAATGAGGTGATGTTAACTTTCTTATATAGGTTTCCAAAGGTAAATCATTATGGTAAGGATGAACCAGGAATATATAAAGACCAATCAAGTTTTATTTCATTAAAATAAAATTTGGAAGATGTATCATTTGAAGATTATCCAGGGCATCCAAGACCGGTTGCCACATTCTGACCTTGTATGTTTTTTACGATGAAAATGTGGAGGAAATCTATAACTTGCATTGTGATTATTAAAGTTCAAGAATTTATTTTATGGAATTCATAGTTTTTGACAAATGTCATCAATGTGTAGGAATAATAAAGTTGGGAGAGAGATAGAAATATGTAGTGAGTGGCGATAGGATGTAGGTGTTTGTTTTAACCAAGAAGTGTAATGATAACCATTTGTTTCAAAATGATAATTTACTAAATTTGAGTTTCTGCACTATCCTCTACCAACACTTTAATTTTTTCATTACATATATGTCACTTTCAAACGTATATTCCACTTCACTTAGACAAAGCATCTATGGGAACTTTCTACATTCTACATAATTTTCCATAACCATCATTTCTCATCTATTTTAACCTATAACCATGTTGAATCATCACTATTGGATGGGGAAACACTTCTCTTATAATCTCTAACTTTTTAGCCAAGAAATCACACACTTTCTACTTACATCAACACCTCTATGTATTTTGTTATATGCATAATTCCTAAAATGAGAAGACTATACAATAAAAAAACATTTGTGTTGTCTAAAATTACACTCTATGTAATTTTTAAAAAATCAACAAAGATGGACTTAGCCATATTTTGATTAAAAAAATCCATGGAATACTAATTTAGTCTTCTGTAGAGTGGATTCATGTAGTATTCTATGGGTCTTACTAACCTGCAGAACAAAGGAGTGAGAAACTCGAAACTTTGGAAAAAAAATTAGAAGTTTAGTGTTCCGTAGAAGTTTTTGGAACTTCATGGTGCTAAGGACTAATTTTCCAATGGGTTTACTTCAATTCAGAGCACCATGGATTTTTATACCCAAGGAAATTTTAAAATTTTCCTAAAGACATGATCTACAGAGCAAATGAACTGAGAAAATAGTTGGTGTTTTGTGGCATGGAAACATAGTGTCATGCAAACTAAAATGACAGAGTTTTGTGGATTTTAGAAGTTTTGTGAAACCAAATAAAAGGTCTTCCAAGTTATAAGTTGTAGTACATAAATAATTCTAAAGACCCATGTGGTAATAAACATAAAGTTGGAATGACTAAGTTCGGGAGCCGTGAAATACTATCCTACTTTTCTCTAGATTTCCCAAATCATATTGTTCTATGGGTTGTCAATTATTTCAAATAAAGGAACATAACCATGGGTAAGTTTTGCATAGAGAAAAAGAAAGAAATGCCTCCATGATAGAAGAGGAGCATCAAAAGGAGGAGTGTGAAAACAATCAAGCACCACCAAGAAAAATAAGCACCACTCATCACTCATAAGACATGGAGATCCATGGGAAACCATCAAAATATTAGATTTTTTTGAAAGGTCTCAAAGCCATGCCTATTTCTGAGCCAAAGGAACAAAGACACCAACAACCAAAATTTAATGAAGTATGGCATATTTTTCATGATCTGATGGTATGTGATAGGATCAAGGTATCGTGTTCTGGTTGTAATATTTATTTTGTTTACACCCTTATGTGTACTACAACTTAATGTTGCATGAAATCATGGATCCCATGTTTTCCAATAGGTTTTCAAAATATTCGTACTCTATCTTGTCATTCCTTCCTTCTTTCTTCTTTACCTCTTTCTCCTTTCCACAACTTCTATAAATACAATTGCTTGTACATTTTATAATTTTTCCTCTCCCATTTTCTTCTTTAGCAATTTTCAGTATATTCTATGTGAAACTCAAAATTTCATGCTTCTCACCTTTGTAACTCATGAATGGATATTTTATTTCCTCTCCTCTTGATGTATGCTGAAAATGATTGATTAATTCAAGTTGTGTTTCTCTTTTTCCTGCAAATACTCTTTATTCAATGTGAATATCTTTGTCCTCTTGCATATTTGTTGTTCTTGCACTTGTTTACATTTAAACTATGTATCTCCATGATCTCTCAGTATTTGAACTTCCATTTTATGTTACTCAAAATAGTAGCAGTTCAACCTTATTTTTGTGCTATAACCACCCTTTATATCTTGTTTTGTTATTACTTATATCTCTCTCTTACCCTGGTTTATTGGATGTGTTAGTACAATTTAGCTATACGAATAGTTTTGGCATTAGATTATGTTTTGTTTTGTGGGTTTTCCAATCCATGGAACATGGTAAGATGACCTTCTCTAGACATTTGTCTTAAGCCACAAGTCCCACACTTGGAGACAATCCCATGTTACCTCAAAATTTCGGATCTTCCGTGATTAAGAGAAGGGTGAAATTTTTAGCTCTAATAGTTTTGACACTCCTATTGGGATATATTTAATGAGCTTTACTTCATTTCTAAAAAAATTTGGTGTGTAACTTAGTATTTTCTTCCTACAAAGGAATTCTTTCAACACATATAGCGACTCACAATCACTTAATCTTCTAGTTTCGAGCAGTTTAGACCTTTATGTTTCATTAGAAAAGTACAAACAAGGTTGTGTGTATCTAGAGATGATCCATTTGACTATATGTAACTCTCCCTATGAAGAAGAATAAGAGAAATGTCTCCAAAAATATCTGAATAATTTGTAGGAAGAATTCTTTCAATTCCACCTCTAGGTAGACAGTTCTCATTTCCAATCAAAATTTTAAGACCCATCTGATGAGTGTATAAATTGACTTATTATATCATCCATATGAATACTAATTTTCTCCTAATTATGTTAATTAATTCATTGAGGATGTTATAGATAAATATATCCTTAGTAAGGTTGATGCATTTATCTTGTTCTTGGCTCATGTGAACTAATGACCATAGAAGTTCCCACTAACTGCTTTTGTGAGTAATGTGATGATGTGTGCTGGTTGATAAAGAGCATTCTTTGCCAATTCTGGGAATAAACAATCAAGAATACCGATTCACTCGCCACCATGTCATTCTAGAGGATTTTCCTATAGCATTCTATAAACAAGGACCCTATTTTCAGCTATATTACAGGGTGTTATTAATATTTAATTAGGTTATTATTTAGTTGAATATATGGCCTATAATTGTGGCACAATCTGTAACTAATTGTGTTTATAAAGTCACCTTCTTGAAATTGTTTCATAGTTAGTAGTTGATAGTATTCAGTACAGTTTTATATACCAATTGGTAGTTATTTTATAGTTTGATGATGAAACATGTTTTGCACTTGTTCAAATAAATATAATCTATATGTTGTTTTGAGTATTCTTTAGTGTTGAAGTTCCTCAATCTTGAAGGAGAGAAAGGGCCCACCTACCCAAGGATATTGGAGGGTTTATATTTTGTGCACGATCATTATTTCTGATAAGTTTCAGTTCCAATACTTTGATTTGATTGATTTTTTGAATGCAACATTCTATTTCCTTGCTTTAGTAAATTTCCTTTCTGTTATTTTAATTTAGATGTGCATTTCAATTTAGTTAAGTAGTTTCCTTCGAAATATTTTTTACTACAACAACATTGTTTTAGTAGAATAGACATATTTCCTAAATTTTGTCTTTCATTTCAGTAGCGTAGAAGAGAAAAAAAGAGAAATAAAATTTGAAACCCCTAAAAAAAAGAGAAATATCACAACAATTGTGTTGCATCCAACTTCAATGCATACAACCTAGGACATAGCGCTAGATTGAGCATGACACCAACAATTGAATCAGTTGGTTAAATGATTGGAAATAATAATGACCCATAATTTTTGGCACCGTTTCCAGGGGAACCATAATCATAACACATCATTCTATTCATATTATCTATTATGGGTGTTAGTGAAGTTAATTTATGTAACCAGTAAGAATCATAAGCTTTGTTTACATAACAAATATTGATACACATGCCACGTGACACTCAAGGGAGATTTATACCTCATAATAGTCAGATAATATCTCCAAATAGAGCACAAGTAGGGAACACTGAGAGTGACATTGAATCTAATATAATGCCCAGGAGTGATACTGAATATTCTGCATCATCTTATTTAGAACCTGAGAAACCTTTAAAAATGGGAGACAATGGGAATGATGGGGACCAACCTTTGGGTAGAACCTTTACTTATACCATTGTCCTAAATGAGGATGAGGATGCACCCATGAAAAACATCTCTCCATCCATTTTCCCTATATTTCGGGGAATGTCCATAGAATATGCAGACTAATTCTTGTTTAAATTCAAAGTCCTCTACCAAAATTATGACTACAAAACAAAAAACCAAAAAATCAAACTTATTCCTTCCATCCTCAAAGACTTTGTCATGAGGTGGTTTATGGGATTACCTTATAACTCCATTCATTCATGGGAAAAAATGGAGAATTATTTTTTGGATAAATATCAAGACTACTGTAGGGTAAGAGATAGGAGGGAAGAGTTCTTTTAGATAAAGAAAAAAGAAGATGAAAATATCAAAGATTAGTTGGACAAATTTCTTTTTCTCCATAGGAGTGGTTATGAGTTGAATGTAGAAATCACTAAGATCAGTTTCCTTAAAGGAATTGATGATGAAACCAAACACTCCCCCCATCTCATAGAAGGAGGTTATGTACATAAACTCACCATGGCATAGATTGTTGAGTTATGTAGGAGTTACTCTAGAACAAGAGGAGGTATAGGACGAAGGAAACCATCAAAAAATTCCCTAGGTGCCTCAAAACTTCTAGAGGAAATTTCTAACATGAAAACATACATCTTGTCATAGTTAACCTCAACCATATATGGGGTGACAGCCAAGAACAATGTTGCTAAGGAAATTTTAGATATAGATTGTCTTAGTTGCAGGAAAAGGCATCCTTTGAAGGAATGTCTTTTGGATATCACAGACATGTGCCTAATGTTTTATGTTCTAAATCATGATAACAATCATTATAACCTCCTACCATAGCTAAAGGAGAGATAAAATTCCATAACTCAAACAAATTCATAGGTAAACTTCGTGTAAATATCAAATAACTAGTCTACTTATGCCCTTAGGCCTTCTCAGATTCCTTGGATGATGTCATGGCCCAATCAAGATCCTCCACCAACTTAGGGACAACCTAACTAGACACCACAAAACTGGATGACTTACCCACAGCCACAACCATGGGTGCCTCCATACAATCAGAAATTTTGGGCACCACCATCCAATACACTACCATAGAAAAATCAACAATGGGAACCTCAACAGAGTTCTAATTAGCCAAGCAAGTTTGCACAAAAACAATAAGATTTAATGCCTCCAACATAACAAAATTATCAGTAAGGAAAAGAAACACAAACTCAACTCCTATCCTAGCCTGTCTCAAACCTTAAAAATCAATAAACAAGTTCAATTAATGAAGTAGGATAGGGTGAGACAATGTAGTTGAATGTCATTAATAATGTACAACTGAGGTCTGGAAAAATAGTAAACAATCCTCCCATAGTTATCATAGAAATACTTGAGTAAAATGAGAGGATACTGAAGGAAAATGAGAAGTTATGAGAGGAAACTGAGGAAACTGGACATGTTCCACAAACATGAGCCACTAGGAACAATCAGGAGAAAGATACAAATATGTGTGTTGCTCCTTTCCCAGAAAAATTAAAAGAAACATAGAACGAGATAGAGATAGCACTAGTTCAGGAGTTGAAAAATATGAACATTGAAGTCCCACTTCTGAGAGCAATAAAGGACACTCCCAATTTAAACATTACATAAAAATACCATGAAGGAAATTAAAATTCCCAAAAACTGTCAATGTAGAAGGTAATATGGCTGACCTAATAGCTAGAAAAATTATTTCACCAAAATATGGGGATATTGGGAGTCCATTTATTACTATATTTTTTAATGGTCAGTCAATATCTAATGTTCTGGTGGATCTTGGTGTTGGCATTAATGTCATAACAACATATATGTTTAATTTTTGTCCTTGATATGATTGCATCCAACCAATATTGTCCTCTAATTGGAAGATAAATCTATTATTATACCAGATGGAGTAATTGAGGATGTTCCGGTCACTGTTTAATCTTGGGAGTATCATGTAGATTTCATGTTCTTACAACCTAAAGCTCAAAAGTAAGGATACCCAAACATCTTAGGAAGACCTTGGTTAGCTAATGTTGCTACATACATTGACTATATGTCAAGAAAAATGACCATTTCAAATGGCCAAAAAACAAATAATATTTCCCTTTATCCTCATGCCCAACCTCATGTGGATGTTTGTGAATGTGTGTGGGTAGATTTTTCAGATACTAATAACATGAGTTCTTCTTATCTAGCCACCATTACAATGAAAAATCATCTAGAAGAAATTGTGGATCAATAGGCAATGTTTGATGGATATAATATTGTGGCTATGGAAAATAAAATTGTGGCTACAAAAATCCAAACTACGGCTACATAAATGATTTTTTTGAACTTCGCGGATAACATTACCCTGGTAAGTGACATTTCCATTGAAAATTGTGTAGAGACTTATGATTACCATGAATAACATACATCCATTGATTTCCATTTTCCTCTAGCCAATGTTGTATCCCTTGAAAATATGATTGTTCTTCCACGCTACAACCTTATGTTTATCCCTTGAACTCTTTGATTGCTGACACAGAAATTGATATTTTGAGAGATACTAAACAAGTAACTTTTGAGATAGGAAAGGAAATCACCATTGGAAACAATTTATAGGACAATTAAGAGGCTAGGGTCATATATATCCTGAAGAATCATTCTAGGGATTTTCTTGGGATTACAATGACATGAAAGGGATTCATCCAAGCATCTGCACTCACCATATTTACACTGAGGATGTTAAACCATTCAAAAAACTATAAATAATAATTAATCCAGCACTTTGGGACATTTTCAATAATGAAATAGAAAAAATGTTGAGGGTATGATTCATTTATCCAATATCTAATAGTCAGTGGGTATCACTACTAGTTATAGTTCGGAAGAAAAATGGTAAATGGAGAATCTGTATCAATTACAGGGAGCTTAATAAATCCACTAAGAAATATTTCTTTCCCCTACCCTTTATTGATCAAGTTTTGGAAAATCTAGCAGGAAATAAATACTTCTCCTTCTTGGATGCTTTTAGTGGATATAACAAAATTAGTATAGCACCTTCTGATCAAGATAAGACCACATTCACTTGTCCCTGGGGTACATTTGCATATAGAGTTCTACCATTTGGAATTTGTAATTCACCTGCAACCTTTTAGAGAGTAGTTTTGGCTATTTTTGTAGACCTCACCAATGACTATGTCGAATTTTATATGGATGATTTTACCATCCATGGGTCTACTTTTGAATAATCTTCAAATAATTTTGAAAAAGTGTTTACCAGATGTGAGCAACACCAACTTTCCTTATGCCATGAAATTTTTTTGATAATGGTTGATCAAGGAATTATCTTGGGTCATCATATTTATGCTAAAGGAATTTAAGTTGATCATAATAAGATAGAATTCATTACTAAATTACCTACACCAACAAATCCGAATGATATCAAGAGTTTCCTTGGACATGCAGGCTATTACAGATGATTTATGCAAGATTTTAGTAAAATTCTTTCACCAATGTTTTCACTACTTTCCCAGGATTGTGTTTTTGAAAGGACTCCTTAATGTTAAAAGAATTTTAGAATTATCAAGGAGAAATTGACCACTGCCCCCAGTTTTGAGAGGACACAATTGGGGACAACCTTTTCATATTCACACCGATGCTTCTAATATAGCAATGGGATATATTCTTTGACAAAAGGATGAGGAAGACCAAATTAGGGATTTTTTTAGTGGCGAATATTCCATTTTAGAAAAAATTGAAAAGGGAAAATTTTCTGGCGCGGGTCATTGACATGATCGCCTAAAAATTAAAATTTAATTTTTTTTAGGGGTCGGCTTCACCTACCTCTTTAAAATATCCCCTATATAATCCTATATTATTCACCGAGTAGAACACTACTTGTTAACACATACCACCTAGGGGCATATCTATTTTCAAGTATATAAAACTTGTGAAGCAACAAATTCCAGTACACAAAAGTATAAGTTTTCAGACAAAAGCATTCAACTGACGCGTGATAAGAAGAATCTGTTGAAGGGTGACAAGAAAGCTTTATGGATGGGTGACAAGAAGGATCTGTGGACGGGCAATAAGAATATTTTGTTGAAATGCGACAAGAAGGCTCTGTGGACGGGTGAAAATAAGGTTCTGTGGACGGGCTACAAGAAGGATATGTTGATAGGTGACAAGTAGGATCTGTTGACAGGTGACAAGAAGAATCTGTTGACGGGTGATAATAATAGCCTTCTGATGCATGGAAGGTAACTATTGTTGACACCGTGACAAGTTTAATTTGTTGACACATGAAAAGGTTTATTTGTTGATAGATGACCAAGAGATTATCTTACTCGAATTTATCACCATGAGAACAATGTAAGATGCTAGTACTCAGAACAACCAACAAGTTACATAAAAAACTCAAAATTCTGTGTTCAAGTATTTTGGAAATTTTTCTAGTTTAGATACCGTAACCACCAACACCCATAGAGATCCCACTTAAATCAATCAAAGCACAGACTGTGTGGAAGGTTTTATTGAAGTGGACATGCATTATGCTCAGTATCAGCCAAATGACACCTATAATGATACCATGCAAGGGCTTGAAGATATTACTATTGATGTGCAACCAAGAGTGAAAAATGTAACAGAAAATTCAAATGAAAATAGTGGTTCACGGAATAGGAAACCTAATGATCTATATATTCCTAAAATAGATGCACATAAAAGTGAAACTGTGAATACAAACAAGAATATGTGGACACTTGGGAGGACATACAAGTTTGACTAGGCTGTAAAATTTCAATTTATTGAACTTGTATAGCTAGCTAATTCTGAACAAATTTCATCAGAATGTACATGTACAATATGTACGTGGAAATTGGGAAGGAAGCAAAAAATGCAACTGAAGTTAGACACAATTGAAAAACACTATGGAAAACAATATTTAACTGTAACTAGGGAAGATGGCCAGAAAATAAAAAAACACAGATGGTAAACTGAAAAAGAATGCATGCATGTGAAATATGTTGCAGAATATAAGGTAGATCAAAAAAGACACATATTTATTTTAGAAAATGGAGGAACGACCACATCGCAAATTAGTAAGATGAATCAATCAAATTTGCGTGATAAACTCATACCGTTTTCTACTTTATTCCACATCCTTAAGAAAGGAAGACCGATTTTAGATTTCATCAATTTCAAACCTTTGTATCAATATAATGGAATGCATAATGTTCCCCTATGTCATTGGTTAGACAACAGTGCATGGGAAATGGTTAAATTCCTTGCTATGATGGAGAAGGAAGATTTGAAAGAGTGTGTAAAAAATGTAAAGTTTATCTCTTTGTCAATTAATGAAGTGACCGCTGTTGACAACACCGCATGGGTATGTATCCATGTTTACACTTTAGAAAATCATATGAGGACTCCACATCTGTTGGGTGTGTAAAAAATGGTTGAAAATTGCATTACAGAAGACCTATATAAACTAGTTATTTCTCTTTTGAAAGAAATTGTTGGCATGACTGCGAATTAAATTTCTATGAAGTTGGTATGCATGTGAGCAGATGGTGCATCAATCATGTAGGGTCATAGAACTAGGATGTGTGTTTGATTACAAACTTCAGTCACCCCTTATATGCTAGCAATTCACTTTATGGCTCACAAAATGAATTTAGCATATAAAATCGTTAGCAAATATGAAAATGTTGCAAAATTAGAAGACCTTATAAGAGAATTGCATGCCTATATGGAAAGCATCCCAAAGTGATTTTTTGAGTTTCAGAAATTTTCCATAGGAATTACATATGGTAAAAAACTTCTGAATGATGTTCAGACAAGGTGGATTTTGTTGTATGAGCCTGCATGTAGAGTGCGTGAGGAGTATCCTTCGTTGGTTGGTTTCATGCACAAATATTGTCATGAAATTGACATGGTGATGGACTTTTTGTTCTGTCTAACTAATTTGAAGACATTGCTTACATTGGTAGGCATTCTTCCAATGGTGCAAGATATCAATACATTGATGAAGCATGCACAGGGGAAATTAACCTATATTGTTTATTTTATACGGATGAGAAAAATGGAATGTATTAGTCTTGATTCCTTGTACACTTCCCGGGATAGTTTTGATACACTTGTTTTTGATAACTGTAAATTTTTATTGGATCTTAACCATCCCAATAATTTTTTGATATTTAATATATATGATCACCTTTGTATCCATGTTAGCGGGAAAGAGATACCACTGCACATTCTGAAAAAAAGTAAAGATGTTACATCAATGGAAAAAGAAGTTCCTGTGACACGAATTTTTTTTTATTCTGTAGTAACTGAAACAAGAGTAAAACTCAGAAAAATTGTAGAATCCTTAGCATCAAAAATTAGAGAATGTTTTTATGCATGAAATAGTTGGTAATGCAAGTAAATTTGAAACTAACACCTAGTAGCTTCAATATACTAAACTAAACATATGCATCATCATGCTAAGAGCTTAAACAAAGCTAACCTATCAACATTTCTACATTATATATGAACTGAACATTTCAAGCTAATATGTTAAATAAACTAACTTCTATCTCTTATTAAATGTTAAAAATAAGATGAGATTGAACTTAGGTAGACCTCTAGCAATCAAAGAGTTAGTTATGTTCTTGAAACCCTAAGGTTTCTAAGAATGGAGTCTTGTCAAATCATGGCTACAAGACCATTTGACATATCTCCATATGAATTCAAAACTTGGGTGGATGAATACAAGAAATGGAGAAGGCAAGCTCTTCTAATGGAAGAATTCTCAAAGATGATAAATGGCTATAGTGTATGCTCTATGCTCATTTAGGAATGTAGGTGTAAATAGAAAGGTAGGAGGAGGGCTCCGTATATAGCCCAATGGATAGAAGAATCTCTACATCCCTCTTCATGTGGGATAAATGAAGAGGTTGGGTTAGTTGTGGATAAGGGAGGTTTAGAAAGGGTTAATTCAACCTTAGGAAAATTTAGTTTGTCCTTTAGTGACCCATGGGGTTTGACGGGCTTTATTGATTAACCAAAGTGATTAATTAATAGGTGTGCAATCTTATAGAAGCTTTTTAGAGGAATAATTAGCATGATTTAGACTATGAGAGGGATTTAATCGAATAAGTGGCGATTTATTTATTAAATAGAAGAGAGAATTAATTAATTAAGAATAATTAATTAATATAGATAGAAAGGGGTATAAATTAATTAGAAATAATTAATTAATCTAGATAGAAAGGAGAGCTTAAGTAATTATAAATAATTAATTAATCTATATAGAAAGGGGAGTTGATTAATGGAAGGTCGTTAATTTGCGTCATTGTTGGATAGAAGAGTTAATTAACTAACATAATGTAATTAATTAACAACGATAGAAGAGAAAATGTGCAATATTGACGATATATTGTCAATTTGTGGGAAAGGGTATAATTAGTGCAATTTAAACATTTAAATTGCTCTAGATAAATTATAGGTGTCTACATTTACCCCTCTTTGAGGTGGCGTAAGTGACACCACTTCAAAGATAGTACACAGATAAAATTTTGAAGACATGGAAGAAAAATTAGTAGAAGTGAGAGATGCCCCCTCGAGTGTCGATGGGGTGATGAAAGAAGGCGATTAACGATCGAAAAAGGTGAGAGAAAGGAAATAGAAGAATGGGTAGGAGCAAGATTCCCTAGGTGAATAAGAAAAATAGTGTTGATATGAGAATGATGTAGAAGAGGAATGATAGATGGAAATAAAAGAACCAGCTTTCATCCAATGTATTAAAACAAATTTATTGTCATCATAGTGCCAAAGATCTACGTCATCAGTCCTTATTAAAAATATAAGCATACAAAAAAAATAGGATGACATGAAAATCCATACTATGAACAGTTGTTCATTTTTGAAACACCCACTCAATGCAACATACGAAAAGCAATGCAATATGAGAAGGAAACAAGCTAATTTAACAGGGAAAACAAGTACAACCACACATATGTCAACCAACAATGGTCAAAACGGTTGTACAAATGTTTTGTTATCAAGCTGAAGATCCCCAAATGTTTATGATTGATGATAAGGGTTAAAAATGATGCCCTGAGAAAAGATACATGCAAGGGAAGATGATGAAGGACATTGGGTCCAATAAAAAAGTGTAGTGCGCTACGAAACAGTACCAAGAAACTATATGTGCCCTAGAGTACTGATGAAGCAAGCATGATAGCTTTGTAAATGGTTGTAAATTTGATGATCCATGAGTCATTTGATCTGTGAAGATGCGAAATTTCCAACAAGATATGGAAAGAATACCATGCACAAGACACGAGTTTCAGCCGCTATGAGTTAGTTTACCTAGTTTTGTGAGTTTTACAATTTTTAGGATTTTTTGGAGAATTTTTGAAATTTTTTAGATCTTGGAATCGTATATATTTTTTTGTTGTTTCAATTTTTGGATGGGTTGGATGTGTAGAAGAAAGTAGAAGAATCAGAAAGAATCTCCCAGATGTAAAATAAATGCCCCAGGGAGAAGAAAGAAGCAGTAGATGGCAAATAATGCCCCAACATAATGGAAAAAATTAATAAAATAATTATTTAATAAAAAAATAATTATTCGATGGAGTTTCTAGAAGAAAGGATATCACCTAGGAGCAATAAAATTGTCCTAGTGAGAAGAAAGGGGTACCAGATGACAAAGAATGCCCCAGCACGATGAAAAATGAAAGAAAAATAATTATTTAAATAAAATAATTATTCACGGAAAGTAGAAGAAAAATTAGAGTGTGATGTTATATGATTTGATTTTACACTTTATATGTATCATGATGATAGTTGAGATGTTTTTACCACGTGTTTGATTTTTACATGATATATCTATAGATGATATCAATTGTATTGTACATGTGATGCTCTAGATTAGTGGACGAGATGACATGATGATATTGGGGTGGGGGTTGATAGATTTTGATATTTACGATCCCTCTTACCCCCATTTGATGATACGATACGTGATGATTAGCATAACATACATGTATGATTTACACGTAGCATTTTATTTATATATGATGTATATATGATATTAGATGTGAAGATATTGATGGAGATATGATGATGTGATGACAAAACTATGTACATGCGACAAGCAAACATAATCAAATGTTAACAAAATACACAGTGTCAACCAACACGAATTAACACAACTATGTACAATTATTTACAAGCATGCAAAAACACACTGCATATGTACAAGTAAGAATGAATCTAATCTAAGCAAGGAAAGATGAATCTTATCAAAGTATGTCTAAGAAACAAACTATACAAATGTACAAACAAGCAGCAACTATACAAGTAAACAATGTACACAAACAAAGCAAGAAACAAGATAAAGTAAGTAAACTAAAGTTATGTTTTTTCAATATTGTTTTGCGAAACACTTTTCTATTGTTATTGTGCTTTTGTGAAACAATTTTCTTGTGTCTTTTTGCTTTTGTGAAACAATTTTCTATTGTTTTTGTCCTTTTCAAACATTTTTAAATGTTTTTGTGATTTTCGAACATTTTTTAATGTTTTTGTGATTTTCTAACATTTTTGAATGTTTTGTGATTTTCTAAAAATTTTGAATGTTTTTGTGATTTTCAAACATTTTCTGAAGCTACGCATAGGTAACCAAGAAATGTGAATTCCCCCAACGTAAGACGGAGAATATACAAAGGTAGGCCGCCACGTGTTATAAACACGAAGATGAATTCGCAAAAATGCCTCCACTGTTAGATTGGGAATATGCAAAGACCATCCCTTCACAGATTAACAAGAGGAGAAAAATCTGGATCAAGGCTTGACATGATAGGTTCATAGGGAATCTCAGATGTAGACGCGGAACTAGCCTTAGGCTAAGTAAAAGTACCCTCCAGATGCAATATGCTTGTGAACAACGAATCCTCCCAAGGCATCGGAAACCAATTTTCACCAAGGGACCTATCTAACGTGCCACAATTGTATGGTTTTCACATATGGATGACCTATTTTCTCTTTTTCTTTTTCTCTTATTCTATTTTTTTTGTATTTAGATCATTTTTACTCTTTTTTTGGTTTTTTTTTCTGATTTTTGCGCCATGTTTAAGCAAAGAACCGCTTAAGGTACATGGCATTCATAGTTTCATGGATCTCATCACCATTGGGATGGGCAATTTTTTATGCTGCCATTCCATATTTGGCCACAATGACATAAGGTCCTAACCAATGCGGTTTGAACTTGCCTTTCTTCTCTATTTCCGCCCTTGTGTTGAACTAAATTTCTTTCATGACCAGATCTCCAACCTCAAATTGACAAGGTTTGATCCTTTTGTTGTAATTTATGGAGACTCTATTCTAATACACTTTGAGATGGTTAAGGGCATGGATTTGCTTTTCATCCAAAAGTTATAACTCTACTAGCCTAGCCACTCTGTAATCCTCATCCTTGTCCAGGTAATCCCTAAGAGATATTCTCAGGGAAGGAAGCTCGATTTCCAATGGGATAATGGATTCAGTTCCAAATACTAGTGAATAGGGTGTCGCACCAGTAGGAGTGCGAATGGAGGTCCTATAAGCCCAAAGGGCTCGGTGAATTTACAAATGCCAATTATGACATGTCTTACTCGCCATCTTTTTCATGATTTGAGCCAATGTTTTGTTAGTGGCTTCAGCCTTCCCATTACCTTGTGAATAATATGGCGTAGACCATTTCAATTTAATCTTAAATCGATGACAAAGGTCCTTCATTATCTTGTTCTTGAGTTATTTTCCATTGTCAATAACTATGGTTGCAGGAAAGCCATACTGGCAGATAAGATGATTTGTGATAAAATTTGAAATATGAGTGCCTGTAACATAAGTCAAAGGAACATCCTCCACCCACTAAGTGAAATATTCCATAGCTATGATGATTTGAGTATGACCATCAAATGAGGTAGGGGTGATCTTTCCTATTAAATCCAATCCCCATTTGGAGAATGGCCATGGGGTTATGATTGGCTGCAACGGATATGATGCAGCATGGATGAAATTTCCATACTTTTGACATAGTACGCATTTCCTAACATAGTTGCAGCAATCTATTTCTATAGTAGGCCAATAATATCCTACTCTCAAAAATATCTTAGCTAGAACCATTTCATTTGTATGGGCACTGCACACCCCTTCATGTACCTCTTTGATTGCTTGGACTGACTTTGTTACATCTAGACACCGCAACAAATTCCCATCGTAGCCATGATGATAGAGTGTATCTCCTAAGAGGGTATAACAGGCTATCTGGGGGATAAGGATTTGTTTTTCACAAAGGGAGATGTCAAGAGGGAAGGTGTTATGTTTAAGATACGTGTGGATTTGCACATACCATGGGGAATAGGGACTAACAAATTCATAAGCCAAACATGATTCTGGCATGGCATACGCAAGTTGGCATAGACTATCCACAAAGAATGGCATGACCTTGTTATCTAGTGGAATTCGTAGCATAGACCCTATGGTTTCCATAAAATCTGCGGATCTATTTTTTGCCCTTGGAATTTTCTCGAATGTGATATGTACAAAATACTCTTTCATGGTTTCCACCAATTTTGTGTAGGGGATGAGTTTCTCATCCTTGACTTTATATTCATCGTTAACTTTCTTAATGATCAATTTTGAATCACCAACGATCTTAACATGATGGATATCTCATTTGATTTCCAGCTTCATCCCCACGATGAGCACTTCATATTCCACAATACTATTTGTATAAGGAAAACCAAGGGAAAAATCTTGAGGTATACAGTCACCTGAAGGAGTAATTAATACCACACCTTCCCCAAAACCATGAAAAGTAAAATATCCATCAAAGTGCACTTTCCACATGACATATTCCTCAATATACAATAATGAAGTGTCTATCAAATCCATACTTACAAGCTTTGTCCTTGGTAATGGTGCTTTTTCCAACTGATCGGTGAGTACATGTCCTTTTACTAACTTTTTATGTACATACTCGATGTCAAAATCACTTAATAGGATGATCCAATTAGCCATTCTACCTGTAAGGGTGGTTTTTTACAACAGGTACTTAAGCGGGTCAAATTTGGATATGAGCTTGGTTTTAGTGTTCAACAGGTAATGGAGAAGTTTTTGGAAGGTTAAAACTACAACCAAACAAGATTTTTCAATCTGAGGGTAGTTAAGCTCATAAGCAATGAGAGTAAAACTGAGATATTACACAAAGTTTTCTTTATGGCTAACATCATATTGGGAAAGCAACACACCAATAGAAAATTGAGTAGCAGAAATATATAGTAGGAGTGGCTCACTAAGAGTTGGAGGCATGAGGACAGGAGGATTAGCTAAGTACTACTTAAGCAAGGTGAAGGCATGTTGTTGCTCTGGTCCCCAAATAAAGGAAACATCCTTTTTAAGTATATGGGTAAATGAATGGCATTTTTCAGCAAGTTGGGAAATGAAGTGGCAGATGGCTTGTATCTTTCCTTACAAGTTGCGCAGTTTCATGTTTTTGGGAGGAGGCATTTCAGTAATGGCATTAAATTTAGCTGGGTCTACCTCAATCTTTCTTCGTGATATAATGAATCCAAGAAACTTTCCTGACAGTATGCCAAACACACACTTCTTTGGATTCAATCTGACTTTGTATTCTCGTAGGTGTTTGAAGATACATGAAAAATCTTAGGGTGATATTCTCTTATCTTGGATTTCCCCAGGATATCATCCACATAGTCTTCCATGATTTCATGAATCATATCATGGAAAATCACAGTCATTTCCCTTTGATAAGTTTCTCTTACATTTTTAATACCAAAGGGCATTACTTGATAACAAACATTCCCCCAGGGGTTTGTGCAGGTTGTCTTGTGTTGATCTCATTTGTGATTTTGATCTCATTATAGCCTAAAAATCCATCCATAAGAGATAACATTTCATATCCTGTAGTTAAATCAAAAATCATATCAATATTGGGAAATGGGAAATCATCCTTTGGACATGCCCTAGTAATGTCTCTAAAATCCATACAGATTCTTATCTCGATAGGTTTCTTTTGTACGGGGACTATGTTTGATATCCATTCTGAGTAATCAATAGGTCGAATAAAGCCCACCGCTAGCAATCTTTTTGTCTCTTCTTTAACTAGAAGGGCCACCCATGGATGCATTTTTCAGATCTTTTGTTTTATGGGCTTGGTGTTTGCGTGCACTACTAGGTTATGCACTACCAAATTTAGATCCAAGCCCGACATATCCTTATAGGACCATGCGATTACATCTACAAATTCCCTCAGAAGCATGGTCAATGTTTTTTGTTCTCGTGCTGAGAGTGAAGCTCCAAGTTTGAATATCTTTGGATTGTCACTTTTTCCAATATTCCCATCAAAGGTTTATTTTACTAGCATTTTTGACAAATCCTCCGTATACATAGGATTAGGAGTAAGTTTGAGATCTTCTTCGAAGGGTGTCTATTATCACCGAATCACAACACACCTATTGTTTATACAAGTGCATATACTTGAACTCACGGTGTGATTGGATAACATGGGTACTATCTCCAAGTTGTGGGACTTGCTACTTGAGATAGACCTCCAGAGAAAGTTGGTTCTTGCTCCTAAACTACCTGCCGCAATCTACTCTAATGTAGGGGAAAACTAACTATTCTAATTAAAATTTCCAAGGGACCAGGGAGAGAGAATGCATAAAATGAAAGCCTACACTAAAGTGGTGATACACCAGAAAAGGAGGGTGTGAGAGTAGTCTTCAAATGTGTGAGATACAGAAGCAAAGCGCACACTAGAAGGGGTTATGACAGTTCTCCATAATCTAGCAAAACGCATTCACAACAATATTTCAAACATACATAATGATAATGAATCCTTGGAAGAACATAATAATAGACACAATATTCTTGTAATCAAGGTTGAAAGGGGCAAGAAGAATGCAAGAAAACACAACAAGGGAAGATGCATCCACAAACTTATATTTTATTGCTTCCTGATATGCACAGTTCAATCGGTTACAAGAAAAGGGCCTGGATCACCATGCAAGGATTCCACAACAAGGGCTTGCAACACATTAGCTTTACAAAGCAATTTTGGTAGAGATTTGCTACAAAAACTACCCCCCTTTACAATGAGCCCAACACTCCAATTTATAAGAAAATGAGAAGAGAGAGAGAAAGGGAAAATGGAAATCCCGAAATCTATCCTTCCACCACTTTTAAGAGGAATTAAATGGAGTGAAATGATTTTTTTTTACTTGAAAAAGGATCCCCATACTGTCCCAGGTGCTGCAGTAGACAAAGAATGTTGACCATGCCTCTTAATTGCACTCCCAACTACCAAATAAAACACTGTTATGAACCCTACCATATTTTATAAAAACTCCCCACTTATTTCTCATAAAATCCATAATTTTTTGATTTTTTTGCATTGGTCTTGGAGCCACAGTTCCAACGGTACCAATTTTGTGTGATTTTCTTGAGAAATGCAAAAGTTATGGCCTTCTGAGTGCGGGCAGCTATTTTGGGTCTGGCAGGTGTTTTCTGTCATTTAGCGGGAACGAGCATTAACTTACTAGAGCCGAATATGTTTATTTTATTTAAATATATATACCCTCATTAAAAATAATAAATCCAGAGGACGTCATGCTCATTCCAGAAAGTCCAATTCTGTGAAAATTGGAGCTCAGAGTCAAAAGTTATGGCCATTTGAAGTTCACGGGTCAAACATTGACTTTTCTTCTTTGCTGCAGCTATTTCAGAAAAATCGGGTCTGCGTGTCTCGACTGTCCCGAACAAATTCTCTTGCATCAGCCAATTCAGGCTTCCTTGTCCTCTTTTGTGTCATTTTTACCTTTGTGTGTCCCGCGCATACTTTTGTCTCGGTTGTCCCAGATGAAAATCTCCGCACTGCCCGCAATAGACCGTCTTGTGGCAAATCAGCTGATTCACACCCCGCGCCTACTTTTTTCCCGGTTGTCCCAAACCACGCAAAAAAAAAAACTTGACGATTTTTATTGCCTACGTCCATTTCTCCTTTTTGCGTCCCAACTGTCCTGCGGTCCACCTGGGACAAAAATGTCCAACTTAGCCGATTTTTTTCCCTTTTTTGGTCCCAAACATGGTACGACGAACCTCGGTACGACCCACACTAGTAGGATCCGCACCCTTCAGACCCAAAATGCTTTAAAACAATCCTGCAACCTTATCTTTTGCATTTTTTCCATTTTTCTAACTCGTTGGTATTTTTTCTTGGATGGGAGAGTTAGAGAGAAGCCGATGGGGCCCTAAAAACACGATTTCGGGCCTTGAATCAATCTACTTGCTCGGGACTGAAGAATTTGATGCATGTTATCAAAATTACCTTGAGGGGTGAATTTTGGATAACAGTGTCTCTACGAGATTTTCACCCTTGGTGTGGTCACTTTTCTTTTCCATTGATTTTTTTACTTGTTTGTCAACCAACACCTCAAAGAGGTTTTCACTGTGTGACTTGGAATATTGTTTTTGCTGAGGCTTTTTGTTGGAACTTTTTCCCTCACTTTTTCTCAAGTTTTTCTAACAACGAAGCTCAACTTCCTCACTGAAGTACACACAGGTATCTAAGTCAATGTAGAAACCCTTCTTATGGTCTCAAATATGAATTTTATCTCTAATGCCCATGAATTTTGCAATGGCTTCGTCATTTTCAAAGAGATCCAGTGGCACATGACATTGTTGGTCTGATTCGACAAGGCAAGGGTAAACAAGGTCAATTTTAGGTTCAGTAGGGGTTATGGTAAGGACAAAAATGTCCATGAATAGGTTTTTGGAGGTAAGATCCTCGTATTGGCTATAGTGTGAATCTGTGTCACTGTCTAAATAATCAGAGCTATCTTCACACTCAGAACATGTGGCATCTTGATCATTGGGGTGCGATCCATAGAGTCGAATGTTGATATCATATCTTTCCATCTTGAAATGTGGGAGAGGAAATGGCTCTCTTGGTCCTTGATCATTATTTCCACATCCTAGACCCTTGTAGCCCATGGAATACATCATTCGGTTAGAATTCTCATACTCGGGGATTTGATAGTAAGTTGGTTGAGTATCTTCTGGTACCCAAGTCATATGTGGGTCTAACAATTTCTCTTCAGCGAGTAACCCTCCAGGTAAAAATGACCTGATAGTTCACTCATATCTAGGCCATCTGAAATGATAGTTGGGTCAGCCTCTAGTTTTAGGTGACAATGATAGGTCTAAAACCAAAAGAGCTTGTTGCACATTATACTCTCCACAACCGTATTCTAGAACCTTCATTTCCCAAGAATCAAAGGGATAATTTGATGTGGAAGTTTCACAGGTGCAAGAACTTAGGGAATCTAAATCTACTCATGATTCCATGGCTTTGGATTGAAGAGGAACATCTATATCAACAGAGGGACATGTATAGGCACCCTTATGTGTAAAACTATTGAGAGCTATGCAGTGAGTGAAGGGCTTTGCATCTCCTTGTATCATGATAGTTTTCCCCTCATGTTTCAATTTGATGCATTGATGGAACATTGACGGTACGGCCTACATGGCATGAATCCATGGTCGGCCAAGAAGCATATTGTTTGGGAGTTTGAAGTCCAAAACATGAAAATTCATCTGATGACAAGTGGGTCCTACTTCCATGGGTAATGTGATTGTGCCAGCTAATTCCCACTCCGTGTTTTTCGTAAGCGGTTATAGTGATGATGTGGGACACTAGATCATTTTTTGTATGTCCCAGTTGCTTAATTAGTTTTGATGTGCATATATTCAGCCATGATCTGTTGTCCACAATCACCTGTTTTATCTTTTGGTGGGTCACGAATACCTCAATATATAAGGGGAGATTATGCATTGGATCTTCAATAGGGGTTTCCCTATGATTAAAAGATATTTACTTAGTTGGCACAATGTTATCCACCGCAGCTTGAAGATGTGAATGGTCGACTTCTAGTGGTACTCCTGACCCTGGAAGAGTTTTGTACAATATTTCCTTATGTACATTTGATATTTTGAGAAGATCCAAGATTAAAATCTTGGCAGACATCTTCTCAATTTGTTCTAAAAGGTTGTACCTACCATCTTGCGGGGTCAACAAAGAGGTTTCAGGAATCATGAGGTGGGTGCACCTTATTACCGTAGCGTAATCCTTTCCCTTGATTCGAATGGTGTTCACATGGTCACTAGGAGAGTGGATACATTCAATGAGAAAATCATAATGATTATTTTCCTTCTTGGTATATAGATAATTTGCCACTTTGTAACTCTAGGATGAATCTCCTCGATCTGGATTTTTCTCATCTAACTTACCATGTTTAGGGAATGTTTCTTTGAATATTCTCATCTTTTCATTTGGTGTTTGAGTTTTCTACAGGGTATCCACTTCTATCTCCCCAATGTCGATGTGGTATTGGATGTAGTGACGAATTCATAGACATTTGTCTATTTTGTGCCCCTTGACACGATGTAATTCATAACAATCGTGCTCTTTGTACCATGATGGTTTTGGAGCATTGTCATCAAAGGGTTGTGTCGTGGGATAATTCACGATGTGAGACACATCCAATTGCTTCAATATGGCCAACAAAGGCTCATTGAGGGGAGTGAACATTCTACGTTTAGGTGGTGGTTGAATAGGTCCTTTATTAAATTTAAAAGGTTTAACAATTTGAACCATTTTCACACGTTTGGAATCTGTGATCCCATATCCCACCAACATTCTTGTTTTGGTTGAATATTTTTCAGATTTTTCTGTAGGTTTTGCATTTTGGGTATCCTTAGAGTGTGGTTTAATGGTTCCTTTGGCAATAAGGTATTTCTCTATTTGAATGCCCTTTTCAATAACCTATTCGAAGGTGCAAAACATAATGCATTTGTAGATGAAAAGTGTTGTCTAGGTTGAGATTGGGAACAAAGATACTCACCAACTTTTTTTTAGGGAAATGTACAAGGAAAGTGACTGGCTATTCCTCTCCATATTTACAGGAAGCTAGCGAATGTCTTGTTAGGACATTGTTTGGTGTCACATAAGTCTGACATGGTTATACCACTTTCTATGTTGTACGACGAAATGTAGTACAAATCTTCATGTTAGTTAAGGCCATGTAAAAATATACCCACGGGGTAAGAGAGTGAACCATTCCAAGGCTTGTCCCCCTAGACTCTTTGGAAAGATTCATATGAGGTAGTTGTCACTATATTCCACTTCTTGGCATGCCATGTAAAAATATTTTACATGGTCTCGCAAGTCACCTTTCCCTCTATATTTGTCAAATTTTGGCATGCCAAACTTTGTAGGGAAGGGTTGAAGCGTCATAGTTTTTGTCAAATGGATAGGGACATAGCTCTTCATATTAATATTTTCTACTATTCCCCATAGTGCTTTCTTAGAGGCTTGTAAGTGTCACTTTCATAGATTGCATTTATTGAGTGATTAATTGTTCTTTGGTATGAGAAGCAGGGATATATACACAATGATGTTCCATATTGTCTTCTCCTTGATTGTCCAGTTGAAGTTCACTAATTTTTACCTTAGGTTTTTTTGTACATTCTTGTTTGTTTCTTTTTGTACATGAGATGTTAACAAATCCAATTGTTGATTAAGGTTGCTAATTTGTTGTTTAATAGTAACTTCTTCTTTGAAAGGTTCCTCCTATTCTTCATGTTGCGGAGGTTGTTTAACATTTTCATGCTCTATTCTGACTTTATGTGGTACTTTAAGGAAAGGTATTCTATATCCCAGTGCATTATTGTTTCCCACGTTACAAGTAAAAGCATGTCTATGTGTTAAGATATCATCCATGTTACTAAGAGGTTTTTCCTCTTCATTAGCATCATTTGTAGGTGGGATTACCTCTTGTTCGGGAGGCATTCTGGCTCCCAACTCCACAACTTGTGCCAGTTTCTGATCCTTGTTTCTAAAAATGAATTCATCTAACAAGGTGGGGTCGAAGTCAAACTTTGCATGTGGTGATTCCAACTCGTCACCACTATGATCTATCTTTCTCTACAGAGTATAAAGGCCCAAGATCATGGCCAATAAAAGGGTTTGACCCTTGTTTATTTGAGGCTTCCCAAGTTTGTGTTTTGAGTCCTAATCTTGTTTTAGGATTCATGACATGTAATAGGTTCACTAAGGTATCTGTGAATGTCTTTAAATATTTTTATCAAACCTAAGTGAAAAGAAGGAATGTCAAAAACTTAAGGAATGTTATGAATGTCAAAGAACCAATGTGACACAATAATTTTCTCTTAAATGAATGAGCCAAGCAAGAATCAGTCACACAATGCTGAGTTTCAAACCAAATAATCAAATGAAGTACTTCCTAAAAAAAATTTTGGAAAGGTAGTTGGTGTCATGTGATGATTAACAAAATGTTCCTACTTATGTCGAGTTCAAAGGAATGAACAAGTCGTAAGTAAAAACAAGAAGTTAATGCGACCTCCAAACAAAGTATATTAGAAGCAAACCCAAATTCAATCAAGACCTATATTCCAAAGGGTGTTAGTTACGATTGTGAGTGACACGAAAATTCCACCAAGATATATCAACCAAAATTCATGAGAAAGTAAGTTATTGCTATCAAGATGATATTGATATAACACGCACAAGTGGTAACACTTAACACTTTTCACAATCAAGGTAATAATTGAAATCAAACTAAAGCGATAGTATACCTAGGAATTGTTAACGTGTATATAACGTAACCTTATAATATAGATATTTAGGTCAAGTTTACAAGAAACAAGACGTAAATACAAAAATTGTAGTGACATGATATAAACAAGATAACTGTTCAAAGGAGAATCAAATTGATGAACCAAGCCTAACTACGATGATAATATTGACTTGGGTATCAAGATTAAAAAGGATTCCAATGATATAAAAATGTATCCACACACTTTAGACATTAACAACCCATCCGTAAACATGGATGAGCATAAATGGATAAAAAAGTGGTGAAACAATCAATTGATAATGCAAAGGTAGTCACTCTTCTTTTGATCAACAAAGTGTCAAAAGAAAGTGAAGGAAGTAGATCAATTGGGGTTGAAAAATGTTGGCCTCACTTCGGAAGAGTTTCACCTTGCCTTAGGGCAAGTGAAAATCTAAGAAAAAGTAACTCTTCACACCTTTCATGATGAACAATAGCTCTCAACTCAAATTGGTTTTGATGTGGTCTAAGTGGGTTGTTGGTCAAAGATAGCTTCCTGGGTGGTTCACTCAACTAGGTGTCAGAACTCATCTAAGAGTGAGCTCAATTTACCTAAAAAGTCACATTGACTAATTTGGGAGTATCTCGGCTTTACTTTACCCCTTCAAGCATAGTGGGCAATAAATGCGTCCATCATGTACTCTCACTGGGGCCGCGATACAGATGACTTGTGATGCTAAATCTCACAAATGGTAATACTAGTCAAGTAGATTATGCAGAGCACTTCCCATTTTTTCCACAAGGTTCCATCTTGCATGGACTACTTTGGGGTTCCTAGGATCACCCTCATCGTTGTAGCTTAAGGCTTATGCCAAAGGGGTTATGTCCTAGTTTTAAGAAAATGGAACGTACCCTTATCCGAACTTGCAAATAAAGTGTGTTGATTGGGGGGGTTTTTTTGTTTATATTTTTAAAATTGGATGTGGTTTTCTTGAACACCGTTTGGCAACTTACAACACACATTTAGTTAGAAAATTTTGTTTCGAACTCCTTTCTTTGACAAGCATTTTTAGGTCTTGAACTCAAGCATTAGTAGTTCTCCAAGAAAATCACATTATTTAAAATAGGATTAAGAGTTACTTTTGATTCTAAAGATCATCCAAGGATGCAAGAGAAGAGAATACACAACAAATAATCTAACTAAAAAGTAAATAAAATATTTTCAATCAATGAACCATACAAAAGGCTTGATAAATGTTCATTCCCTTAAACCAAAAGTGAAAGATGAAGTTTCCAATTTACCAAATGTTATAAAATGAAGATTAAAGTTGTTTTTGAATCTCAATATCGCCCTAAGGTGCAAGATAATATCATACGCAAACTTTATCCCAACTATATATAAATGGAAAACTTCAAATCAAAGGACCATTGAAAATTTCTTTGTAAAAGGTTCATTCCCTTAAGGAAAATGAATAATCAAATTTCCAAGTTTAATCCCAATGTTAAAAAGCTAGAGATCAAAGTTGTTTTTTATTCTCAAGATCACCAAAAGGTTCAAGAGAAGAGCATACACCCACTTTGGTATAAATCAAGTAAAACATGGAAATACAACATTCAACAAAACATTAGACATGTTAGAAAATGACCAGTTTTAAAATAAAAGGAAAACCTACAATTTTTGTAA
The DNA here is from genome assembly GCA_019776745.2 of Taxus chinensis. Classification (NCBI taxonomy): domain Eukaryota; kingdom Viridiplantae; phylum Streptophyta; class Pinopsida; order Cupressales; family Taxaceae; genus Taxus; species Taxus chinensis. Next base: position 776,484,909 of record CM034147.1, on the reverse strand, counting down.
GTATAAATCCTAAATTTATGTTTTCATTCCATATTTAAATTAAATACCTTTCCAACGCAAAAAAATAGAGTTATTTCGAGTTCGGGAAAAAATGTTATGGCCTTCGGAAGATGGGTTACGCATATGCTCTTATGCTCACGGGTATGCACTTAACATGCACTTAAAATAATGTCAAAAAAACGCCCCTTAATCTGTAAAATGGTCAAATGTTTCCAACCAAGATTCAATTTTGACAACAACCCATCACATTAATATATGAATAAAATACTCAACGCTATCAAACATTAACATACATGCTCAAGAATTTAATATTTTCAAGAAATTGGCAAAACTAGCATGTAGAATGATGAAATAATAAGCTCTAAAAATGAAAACATGATAAAATATTGAAATTTTCTCATCGATATTTTATTTTGACAGCAACCCACCACATTAATATGTAAATAGAAGACTCATCACTATCAAACACTAACCTACATGCTCAAGAATTTAAGATTTTCAAAAAATTGACAAAACTAGCATGTAGATGTTGAAAAAGTAAGATCTAAAAATGAAAACATGGAGAAATCTTGAAATTTTCCCATCAATTCCAATTTTGACAGCACCTCACCTCCTTTATACCTACAAGGAAGACTCAACACATGCAAACTCAACAAAACAAGTTAAGAAAAACAAGTTAGATCAACATTTATAAAAGAGGGTTAGTAACCAAAAATGAAACTTAACTACAAAAACTTGAAATTAAGTGCAAAGGACAATGGATTAAGTCCCACCGGGTGTGCCATATGTATGCATGAAATAGTAATTCAAGTAAATTTGAAACTAACACCTAGTAGCTTCAATACAATACTAAACTAAACCTATGCATCATCATGCTAAGAGCTTAAACAAAGCTAGCCTATCAACATTTCTACATTAAACATGAAATGAACATTTCAAGCTAATATGTTAAATAAACTAACTTATATCTCTTATTTAATGTTAAAAATAAGATGAGATTGAACCTAGGTATACCTCTAGCAATCAAAGAATTGGTTATGTTCTTGAAATCCCAAGGTTTCTAAGAATGGAGTCTCGTCAAATCATGGCTACAAGACCATTTGACATATTTCCATATGACTTCAAAACTTGGGTGGATGAATACAAAAAATGGAGAAGGAAATCTCTTCTAATGGAAGAATGCTCAAAGATGATAAATGGCTATAGTGTATGCTCTATGCTCATTTATGAATGTAGGTGTAAATAGAAAGGTAGGAGGATGGCTCTTTATATAGCTCAATGGATAGAAGAATCTCTACATCCCTCTTCATGTGGGATAAATGGAGAGGTTGGGTTAGTTGTGGATAAGGGAGGTTTAGAAAGGGTTAAGTCAACCTTATGAGAGTTTAGTTTGTCCTTTAGTGACCCATGGGGTTTGAGGGGCTTTATTGATTAACCAAAGTGATTAATTAATAGGTGTGCAAGCTTATAGAAGATTTTTAGAGGAATAATTAGCATGATTTAGACTATGAGAGGGATTTAATCAAATAAGTGAGGATTTATTAATTAAATAGAAGAGATAATTAATTAATTAAGAATAATTAATTAATCTAGATAGAAAGGCGTATTAATTAATTAGAAATAATTAATAAATCTAGATAGAAAGGGGGTCTTAATTAATTATAAATAATTAATTAATCTAGATAGAAAGGGGAGCTGATTAACGAAAGGTCGTTAATTGGCGTCATTGTTGGATAGAAGAGTTAATTAAATAGCATAATATAATTAATTAACGACAATAGCAGAGAAAATGTGTGATATTGACGATATGTCGTCAATTTGCAGGAAAGGGTATATTTAGTGCAATTTAAGTATTTAAATTGCTCAAGATAAATAATAGGTGTCTACAAGTTTTAGCCAAGACAAAATTCTTGAAGCCATGGGTGTGATGAATCCAAATTTTTGGAATACAAAAGGTGGTTGTACTGATTTTGTAAGTAAGCTTTTCCATAAATACATAGGTACAATATTGGATCATTTCATAAAAACATCAAAGGTTGAGGGTAATTGTTCAATATAAAATGATGCCTTTACATTCCAAAGTATCCAACGTTAAAACAAGGCATCGCTTTACAATATATAGAAAGATAGAAGGAGAGAGAAATGTAGAGGGAAATTTAAATTTTGAATTTCTCCCACCAGCTAACCATCTTCATTTAATTTTTGTACATGCTCTAAGAAAAGGATTGAACTTTTATGAAAATCCATGTCTACACGCCAACTACCTTGCTAAAGAAAGAAAGGTGACCATATTGCATTTAATTATGGTGGTTGAGCCATCCTGAGAAGAAATTTTGCATGCAAGAGAATCATCATTGGTTTTTATCTATTTTCCTCAATTTGATTCATAAAATCTGATTTGATTGTATAGACAAGAGAAAAATCTTATTAGATTTGCAAATATTTTGACAATCAAATTGAAGGCGGATTGATTTCTAGTTCCCGTGAAAAATTATCATTCTACTTTGTTGTGTCGCATTTTTCTCTCAGTCTTGCATGGTTATTTGATATCCAAGATTGATTCCTTTGTATTGTGGAACCATAGGCTCATGTGGCTTTTGAAATTCTATGGCATGCCCTAATAATGTGACAATATTTTCTGTGACCCGCGCTTCATATTTTATTGCTGCCTTAGCCCATGGAACTTTCCATTATAGCATGACCTTGAATATCCACCCATTGAGCCTTTCTCCATTCCGCAGAACTTCTCATTTCCGTGACTATGTGTAAATCCTCCGAGGCATACTCAAAACCTTCGTGGCCTCTCCATATTCATTCCTAAATTTCCGCCAAGTCTAACACTTATGCAAGTTGCTCAAATTTTGAAAGTGATGTAAAATTGGGCAACATTTTTGGCAACTCATAGGAGTCATATGCCTACTAGATGGATGATCAGTAGCCTTAGGCATCCATTGGGCATGGAGTTAGGCTGGTTGATTTAGTTTTCTTGCATTTGACTCCTTTAATTTATGAAAACTAATCCTTAACACCTTGGAATTCATCTTTCAATAGTATCTTTTGAAGACATGGACTTTGTGCAACAAGATCCTCCAAGAAACAAAACATGTGCAAAGCAATTAGGGGAAGGAAACCTACACTATCAGCAAAACAATGTGTTAAAAGCACTTGGAGGAATTAAAATCCTAAGCTACTATGTACAAGATGCAATGAAATGTATTAATGAGAAGGCCTAAGATGAATCCCATTGACTGGGATTTGAAATGCATTCCCATCAAGATTAGAAAACTCAAATGAGTTAGACACCTTGCAAGCAGTGATAATATATAGTCCACTCCAAATAGCATCAAATTTGGAGTGTCTCCCTAGTTTAGCTCGATCCACGTTCCATTTCAAAACTAGATCTCTAACCTTGAATGTTTGATCTCTAGATTTTTTGTCAAACCACTGTTTGGTTTACGCCTGATGTTGTTCCATCCTGACCATGGTAGTATTTCTATTTTCCTCTAGTTGCGCCAATTCTGTTATTCTGATTTCTCTTTGATCCACACCTTCAAATTCCAACTGATGTGCTAATTCAAGTGAAAGCAACTCAAGTGAAAAAGGAAGTCTAGCTTCTTTGCCATATACCAGTCTGTAGGAAGAAATGGCCTTCTTTTTTGTTATCCTATCTGCCCAAAGAGCATTCTTCAACTTTGTATACCACTGTCTTTGATTGATGTCTATTATCCTCTTCATGATTCTAATCAGATTTTTGTTAGTGGATTTCACCATTCCATTACCTTGGGGGTAATAATTGGAAGAATTTTTAAGATAAATCCCAAGTTCTAAAGCCAACTAGAAATCTTGGATCCCAAAAAGTCTTTAGCATTATCAGGGATAATGGTCTGCGGGATGCCAAACCTTATGACAATTTCTTCAAGAAATTCCAGGAAGACCGATTCAATGGCTTCCTTCAATGGCATGGCTCTAGTCCACCTGGTGAAATAATTTGTGGGTGTGAGGACCCATTTGTGACCTGCACTAGATGGCGGGTTGATCATACCAATGAAGTTAAGACCCCATTGTGTAAATGGCTGATATGCTTGGATTAGATGAAGTGGTAGGGCTGCCAATATTTTATTTCCAGTGAAGAGTGCACATTCGTTGCACTTCCTCACCCACCTATGAGCATCCGCAAACAATGTAGGCCAGAAATAACCTACTTTTATAATCTTCATGGCTGTAATTTTAGCAAAGAAATGTATTCCTGAGAAACTATCATGAAATTCGGCCAAAACCCTGCCAAATTGCTCACCTTCAATGCATCTGAGTAATACGCCATCAATTTTCCTTTTTAACAACATGCCCCTAATCAATGCATAAGGAATAGAACACATCCTTAGATGTCTCCTCTTTGTTTTGTTCAAACCAAAAGGGTATGCACCAGTAGACAAAAACTTTGACATATCAGCAATCTAGCTATGATCATTGAATACATTCCTTTCATCCTACTACCACTCAACATCACATGGCCACTCATCATTTCAAGACACTTTATTCATGAGGGTGGCCTCTTGAGGTTTGTAGCGTCCAAAGCCAATTTCTCAAAAAATTCTTTTCCTTTTACACACTTTCTAGCCTTAATGGTCACATCATATTCCATGATTTTAGTTACCCATCCATCTCGTTTCTCGCTGATCTTTGCTCCCATAATAAAGTCTCTAATGCTAGAATGTGATACCAAAACCTTTTCGTGGATAGAAATAATCATGCTTTTGAATTTCTTTAAGGATCTCATGATAGAAAACACCTGCTTCTGAATATGACTATACTTGAGCTCATAATTCTTCAATGTTTGGCTGAAAAAAACTACAGGCTACTCCATCACTTGATCATTTAGTTGTGTCAACACCACGATTATACTAGAGTCTACCCCACGAGCATAAAGGATGAAATCCTTGGTATAATTTGGGTTAGTCAATGTTGGGGCTTGAGAAATCTCTTTTTTTATCTCTTCAAAGTTATCCTTCCCTTCCGCGGTCCATTTGAATGATGCATCCTTTTCTAGCATGAGAGTAATAGGTTTTACCAAACCCACAAAGTTAAGAATAAAGTGCCTAACAAAGTTGAACTTTCCAAGGAATGGATGCAAATGTTTCTTGTGCGCTGACAAGGAAAGAGCCGTAATGGCTACAATTATCTATGGACCAATCGCAATGCCTTCATGTGAGACAATATGCCTCAAAATATTTCCTCTAGGAACCGAAAAGTTGCACTTCCTAGGATTTAGAGATACACCAAACTCTTTGCATCTTTCAAGTACTTTCTCCATGTGTTTCATGTAATCCGCACTCTACGTGAAGAAAACAATGATATCATCAAGGTAAACCAAGATGAATTGATTGATATATCCTTTAAAGGAAATATCCATTGGTATTTGGAAGGTAGCACATGTGTTTGATAAGTCAAAAGGCATATTTTGATATGCATGCATTCCCCATTTGGTAGTGAATGCATTTTTATATCGATCCTCCTTTTTCACTTTGATATGGTTAAAACCATAATAACCATCTAGCATAGAGAACCTTTTTGCCCCTGTTTCTGCATGCAAAATGTTTTCCATGGAAGGAAAGGGGTAATGATCTTAAAGAGAGGCCCTGTTTAAATCCCTGAAATCCACGCAGAGCCATATTTCACCATTCTTCTTTCTGACCAGGATCAAATTGGCCACCCAAGTAGAATATTTGATTGGAAAAATTATCTTGGCCTCGATGAGTTTAGAGAGTTATTTCCTCACAGGGGGTTCAATCTTGGGGTCGACTAGTCTTTGTTTCTGTCTGACTAGCTTGATGTTGGGTTCAAGATCAATCAAATGCTAGGCTATATCTGGATTGAATTCCTGTAAATCTTCATACGCCCATGAAAACATGTCACTGAACTTCTGACACAAGGAAACAAAAGTTTTCCTTTCATTTTCATTACATACCTTTCCAAGTAGAAGCTCCTTGCCTTCGGCTATTGAAATTGACTGATAGTCTTCCTGCTTTTCTGCCATATTATTTTGCATTCCTTTGAGCTCATCATCTAGGATGAAGATGTGCTCTAGAGTGACTAACCCCTTTGGAAATTGTTTTGTTTTCAGTTGCATAATTTGATCCTCATAGACCTCCTGCAAATCAGCTTGCATCTTTGAGGAGAACTCCACCTCATTTTGGATGAACTACATAATTTGTTCATCATTGTTAAATACCTGCCAACAAGCTTGGTTGTCTAGAATAGAGGGCCTGACCACCATTTTGATGTGTTGGGTGTTCCATTTGATTAAATCCTTTGTGGGTGAAAATTGAGAGCCAAGGGCTACCATTTGGTCTGCGTATTTATTTAATTTCCGTGGCATGACCTGTAAGTCAATGGCGTCAAAGATTTCCAGAAAATCCCATACCATGTGTTTATAAGCCTTCAATATCTTGTTCTTTGTTGCACATTTTCCATGAACCTTGTGGAAGACCAATTCAGTGTCCCCAAAGACTTGTAATTCCTTAATCTTCCTTTTTTCCGTGATCAACAGACCATGATTTAATGCCTCATATTCCACCACTTTTTTGGAGCATGAAAATTGCGATCTGTGAGCAAAGAAGAATATTTCACCCTTTGGGGAAATGAGCACAACACCCACCCCGACTCCATTTATGATTCTAGAACCATCAAAGAACATCAGCCATAGCCCAGAATCATTTTCCTCTTTCTTGAATGCCGCGTGTGTGAAAAATTCTTCTTGGATAATGCAATAGGTTCCCAAAACTTTCTCAAAGGTTTTGAGTTCTTCATCATAAGGATCAAATTCATGATCTCTCTTTGCCCATTCATTTAGTAGTAAGCTAAGCATGTGAGGAGGAATAGGTTGTTCATTAGAGACTAGGCCTTGCTCAATTTATTCTTGAATTAGAAAATTTGATTGGATGGGAGTGAGATTATAAGGTTCAATATGGTAAGAAAAGATGGGCTCAACTTGTATTGTGAATCGAGTACCATATCTGGTTTTCAAAAGCATGTGAGTCCAATATGATGATAGATAGCTACCTACTTTAGCAGTGAAATCTCTAGACAAACAAATGGAAAACATGGGAGGTAGTTCAATGACTGAAATTTCATGAGTTATGGTGAGGCTTTGGTAGGCATGAAGTGTTAGCTCAAGATCTTTTATTATGCCTAGGACATTCACGATTGACTCATCAAGTTGTAAAACTCCCCTAGACACAGAACTGTATTTGAGACCTAGGATATCAGCAATTTTCTTGGGCATTACAAATGTACTAGCCCCAAAATCAATCATATAGTTATGAACTAGGTATTTACCCACAATTATAGACATGTAAAAGGGTGGCATCTTAATGGTTTTACTTACTTGATCACCATTTTTTTAACAGACATGAACCACGACATGAGTCCACTGCATTACTGGATCCGCCGGAGGTAGTTTCTTGAGGGCTTCACACAAAAGATCTCGTTGAGATGGAATGGCAAGCGCATTCCACATTGAGACGTTGAAATTAGTCTTCTTAATTTTCTCAACTATGTTGAATGGGAGACCTGTGGATTTCTACATCTGTGGCATGCTACTTTATTTCTTTTGTTTTGACATTGTTTGAACATGCAGCTTTATTTGAACAACAACCTCCTTTTCCATGGTAAGTTTATCAGGCACCGCGGGCTACTTTAAAACATTTTCTACTTCATTCCGCATTTTCTCACACCCTTTTGTTTCTGCTTCAATCTGCGGCTTTTCCTTAATCCCTCCAATTTCTTTTCCTTTCCTTGCAGCATTGCTCTAATCCGTGGGAGTTGCAACCTGAGCTTCCATCATTCTTTTCTTGTTCTGCTTGTTGTCAGCAAAATTCATTTGAGGTCTACTGAAGCCAACAGACACTTGATTGAGTGCACAAAAATCCTCATATCTGAAAAACATGAGGTTAGCATCATGTGCAACTCGTTGAGTTTCTTCCACACCATGATTTGGTGCTTCAATAAGTGGTTCTTGTTGACTGGAAGCACCTTGGATCATTAAGGCTTGGAGATGCATTGCCCTTTCACAACCAAGTTGGTTATGAGGTAGATTACATGGAAAACACCGCACTGTTTCCTGCACCATATTGTTTTGTATTGGAACTAAGGCTTTACTAGAATTGGGGGCAGGGAGTTCTTGTAGAGGAGGACTTGTTGCCAATGGAAGAGGAGCACTTTGAATTTTTCATCTATTTTTTTGTTGGTTTTGTGAATATCTTTGATTAAGCAGTTGGTTTATATATGGCTGATTTTAAGATTGCCCTTGATTTTGATCATTTCTATATGACTGGGCTTGTTTTTTTTCTAGGGATATAACTTTTTTTTTCAAGTTTCTAATAAGATATTTCATTTCCTCATCTTCCTTTTGTTGTGCGGGGGTTTGTGACGTGGAAGCAATGGGTTGGGGGTTTGGTTTGGGAATAGGAGCAATGGAAGGATGCACGGCTTGTGTAAATTTAGGGGATAATGACATAGGTATCATGGGAGCTAATTTTCTATCTTGAATTAAACAATTTTCAGGTCTAATGGCCGATGCATAAGCCACGGGTAAGGTTAATCCTCCCATTTATTGTATCATAACAGCAATATCAAAGTTAAGATCTCTTAGAAAATAAAGAAAGTCACCTTTTTCTTCGGGTCTCACGAGAACTGGAATTCTATTCCAGGTTCTCTAGAATCTGAAGTCAAAATCCACCATTTGTTCATTAGGTGCTCTCTTGATTGTAGTCAACTACTCCAAAAGAGACAAGTTACCAGCTCTTTCCCCAAATTGATTGTACAAGGTTGTGCACAACTCGTTTCAATTCCTAACTGAGCCTGCTCTTAAACTTCTAAACCATTGCAGAGCATTTCCTTTAAGTGATGAAGCCAGAAGTTTTACTGCCACATCCATTTCAACAATTTCATGGATAGCACAGACATTTGCAATGTCCTGTATGTGGTCAACTGGAGTAGTGTGATTTTCTCCAGTAAAATATGGAATATTCTTCAAAGATGCTACTATTGGGATAGGATTTTGGGCATTCAAGGAAAGCGGGTTGCTTCTTGTGAAGTTTACAAATGGATTTTGAGGTGGTGGATATTGTTGATGAGCCATTCTGATGGGTCTAAGAACTCTAGTGGACTAAGAAGAAGGGTCTACCAGGTGGAGGTGTGGAGAGAGTTTGATTTAGAGGAGATGGAGATCTTTGAATTTGTCTTCCTCTTCTCTGTCTTCCTAGAGATAACTGCAAATACTCAAATATGCCTTCTTGTCTTGTTCTAGACCTTGTTTGGATCCTTCTCATGAATTAGGGACACGTTTGGATCACCAATATTGTTGAAACCAGTTGATATTCTGAATGGAGTCGCCAGATGTGTTACTACAGAGCCTCCAAAGGCTAGAGTTTCATCAAGATACACACAAAACTTGATAAAACTAGAAATATTGATTTCAAATGTCCCACTCGGGCATGCCAAAATTGTTGGAGCTCAAATGTGCACCCATCCCTCGAATCATACAAGAATTCACGATTTGAGTCAACATTGGACTGTCTCCAAGTTGTGGGACTCGAACTGAGACAAACCTTTGGAGAAGGTTGACTTCTTCTACTTACCTCTAATGCTAAACTACTCATATAAATTGAAATGCAACTATCTATCTCTATTCTAACTTTCCAAGGGACCAGGGTGAGAAGGAGATGCATAAAAAAAAAAATTAATCTAAAGAAGGTGATAACACCAAAAGTAAGGGGATGAATACTCCAACAAGAGAGAAGATGACAAAAAATGATGGTGAAGAGGGCCAAACGAAGACCACGGATCAAAATCACATTTAGGGTTCTACCTCCCCGATGCACAATGAACACCAGTTCTGAAACAACACATACAACACACCTGCAAATGAATGAGAGGCAAGAGAGTATGATAAAATAATAGCCAAGGTGGAAATGAGCCACAAAACTAGAATTTTATTGCTTGAAGATCATGCATAGATCATCACGATACAGGAAAAAGATACAAAACATTTATAGAACTCGAGTCCAAGGCATGCTATCCTTAGAACACTTGTGCAACATAAAATGATGCCTTCGCATTCCAAAGTATCCAACGTTAAAACAAGGCATCACTTTACAATATATAGAAAGATAGAAGGAGAGAAAAATGTAGAGGGAAATTTGAAGTTTGAATTTCTCCCACCAGCTGACCACCTTCATTTAATTTCTTTGCATGCTCTAAGGAAAGGCTTGAATGCTTCTGCAAATCCATGTCTACACGCCAACCTCCTTGCTAAAGAAAGAAAGGTGCCTATACTACATTTAATTCTGGTGGTTGAGCCGTCCTGAGAAGACCTTTTGCGTGCAGGAGAAGCTTCCTTGGTTTTTGTCTATTTTCCTCGATTTGATTCATAAAATCTGATTTGATTGTATAGAGAAGAGAAAAAATATTATTATATTTGCAAATATTTTGACAATCAAATCGAAGGCAGATTGATTTTTGGTTCCCACAAAAAATTATCATTCTACTTCGTTGCGCAGGTAATTTTCTCTCAGTTTTGCATGGCTATTTGATAGTCAAGCTTGGGTGATTCCTTCATGTATTGTGACACCATAGGATCCCACAATTTTAGAAATTCCGTGGCATGCCCTGATAATGTGACATGCTTCCTTGTGACCCGCATGCTTCATCTTTTATTGTTGTCTTAGCCCATGCCACTTTCCATTGTAGCGCGGCCTTGAATATCCACCCGCGGAGCCTTTCTTCATTCCACAGAACTTTCTCATCGCCGCAACTGTGCGTAAATCCTCTGCATGCTATGTTCCTCCATCCACGGCATACTCAAAACCTCCGCGGCCTCTCCACATTCATCTCTGAATGTCCGCCAAGTCTAACACTTATGTGAGTTGCTCAAATTCTACAAGTGATGCAAAATTGGGCAACATACCCTTTTAAAACTTTCATCCTTGACTTTTTCACGTGGAAAATGGTTTTCCTGGGAGATTCGGCCATGCTTCTTACAAAATTGAACAATTATTAGAAAAATGTTAAGAACTAATATTCTATTTCATTTTTGGAAATATAGAAACTTTACTTGTTTTAATAATATTTACATGGATAGAAACTTCTTTGTGACTAACAAAGTTATTGTGATATCCAATGTTATGCTCCAAATCCAAGTCCAAGCATAGAAAAAATATGCTTGGAGGTGGAACACCTACAGGTCATGTTTTCGCATTGGGTAAATGCCCTGTGTACCATCATTTGGGTGCCTTTGGACTCACTGTGCCACCATCCTCCCTCTCAGGGCCATGGCCAGGGATATCACAAGTACCACTCCAATAATTAGCAGAGTCCTCTCCTCGACATCACCGCTCCCGTCCTAGATGTTGACGTCTTTCTCTCGCTCGCAACGGTGGTGTTTTTTACCAGCTTGGCGGTGAAAATGACAATGGTGGCAATGGGTGGGGCACCCTTGGTTAGGAAAAAAATCCACAGTTGGCGCTGCCCATCTACCCTTGCCACCAATCCCAAAAAAATATTGATGAAGAAGAACAACAAAATGATGGGTGGAGTCCCATCTTGGACATGGCCCACCCCTCTACCACTAGTGGTTGGGGGGACACGCTGGATAGTCCTCTTCCTTTGCTTCCTTTGACCCCCATATTCGTTGTTGTGACTTAAGTTTTCTTGGGCCTCTGTTTCTTATGGTGCCATTTATTTCTTGTTCTTTTTTTGTTAAAAATGCACTTTTGTTATGTATACCTGTATAATGATGCCCTCCTGAAATAAATTGGTGGCCTTTTCTCAAGGCCTTCTTGGCTCAAAATGACATGTATTTTGGGGTGTAGTTTTTTCCACCCATTTTCGGTGTGATTACTAGCATATAATATCTTTTTTATTAATAAAAAACATTTTTTAATTAAAAAATACACATCATTTTCATAAATAAATAAATTATTATTTTTTTAGTTGTGATCGGTGAGAAAGTGATGTGATTATTTTCTGAGAAAGAATGTAATCTAGGAGTCAATTCCATACTCATTTTCTCTAGACCTTCTTAACTTGAAGTTACATGCATTATAGGGTGTAGCTTTCTCCATCCATTTTTTTGTATGATTACTATTATAAAAATATCTTTTTTTATTAATAAAAGTGCATTTTTCAATTAAAAAATACATATATCATTTTTATAAATTAATAAATTATTATTTCTTTTAGTTGTGATTGGTGAGAATAAAGTGATGTGATTACTTTATCAAAAGAATGTAACATTTAACATGTAAAAAAATATAAGAAATTAAAACATTTATAGTCTGCCCATAGCTAATAGGCTCTGGTTTTACAAATCTGAGAGTGGGACTCAAAAATTGTGGGTTGTTCAGTGCTCTGTAATGAAATGATACAAATTCTGGAATATCTGCAATACTTTGGGTTTCCTAACGCAATAAGTGGATCAGCCTACCATTACTAGTCATTTTCCCCACAATATTTGAGGGGTTGAACACCTCATATACTTTGGCACCGCATACTTTACACGAGGAACCCACATATGAAACAAGTGGAAGGAGGATAAGCTACTCGAGATTTTTTCCCATGAGATTAACAGGGTCAATACACCATCTGTAGCAGGGTTTGCATCTGGTCATCAGCATCATCGCAATATGTTTTCCCTTGGGCCATCACCTGCTGGACTGTGATGCATATCTTTTGCCAGGCTTGTGAACATTTGAATTTCTAAGCAAGTTACTATTTAGAATAATTATTTGGGAACTACTTCCAAAAGTTTGGAAGGTTTTGTTGGCATTATCTTAATTTTATAGCTCCCTGTTTATAACTGTATCCTATGCTTTGGGACTTGGAACCACTTCCAAGCAATCTGTTCGGTATGTCCTTAGATCTGTTGTCAATGGCAGGAAATGATGGGATCCTTAAAACAATTTCCTGTTAAAATCTTGACACAATATTTCTTTATATTCAATTTACTTGGGAATTCAATTTTCTAAAGTAGGTCTGCAATTCTAATATATAAATATATGTTGTTTACTATGCATCAAGTTTGGGATAGAAATATCAATTGATGTGATTCATTTTCATGTAAATTAGACAGTAAGGGCGTAGTCTCGTGGAAGGGTTTCCGTTCCCTTTTTTTGCAGCAATAGGTCCAATTATTAATTTTCAAGCCTGCTAACAAGAACAATTAGAATCTTTCTGTAGAAAATATGAGCCCCAATTCTTTTGCTCCCTTATTTTTAGAGGTCGCTGGGGAGAGGGCTGGAAGTTTCCAGAGGGCAAGTAATATGCATTCCCTCCAATAATATGTTGTCAGTCAGAAAAGAAATTTGGACCATTCAACTGAAAAAAATCCAAAATTATCTTACCGAGTATTGTTGAGGAAATTTAGAAGAAATGTGGAATCATATAAGTGCTAAAACACCCTTAAATTTTCTCAATAACTGTTGGTCAGTTTGGATTTTTCTGTTGATTTAATGCATGTTAGGTAAGTAGGCTTCACCTAACTTGAGGTTAAAAGTATTTACGAAGGAAGAACAGAGTGTTTAAAGAGTTGCCGTTTATGAATACTGGAATTAATTCCATGCATTGGTTTCATTCTCTGAGAAATCCTCTCAATTTAACAATCTCTTTAAAGTTGTCCACACATAGATAGGGTAGTGTTCTCAGTTTTGAGTTTTGGAACCTTTCTTTATGCTCTCATGCTTCCTCTCTGTTGGGTCTTCCTCCCCAAACTGGTCTACTCCAAATGTTTGTAAACGAGGTTTGTGACCTCCTTAACCCAAAAAAACCAAGTATAGGGAAAATAAGAAAAACTCCACCTGATGGCGGAGAAGCTGAAAGAGTTAAGGAGATCAACCTCTGCAGCCAGAGACAATCAGTGAGAAATAATTGAATGTTTGTAAGCTTGAAAGAATATCTAAACCAAATTAAAACACACTGCACTTGTAGAAATGTACCCTCAACAAAAAGACCATAGGCAAGGTACTCACTTCCTGGTTATTTATCCACACATGCAGGCACAGGCATGCAACAGACCTGGTATGGTTTAAATTAAAAACTGACCCAAATTTATAGACTCTGTAGAGTGGATATGTTTCATCTACCAAAAGGCTAGACCAGGCACTTCAGCAAGGTATCCACTTTCCTTTTTATATCTTCACCCAGAGACTTGTGATAACCTTGCTACAGAGTAAAACACTTAAGATTATTGGTGGACTAAAACCAAGAACAATCCAAATTTATTCGAAACTTGCAGACATGGGTTCTTAACAATAACACCAAACTAGGGTTTTCAGCCACATACCTGCTTTCTGGCTTATTTCTTCACAAAGAGACACTGATGAGTTGTAAGGACACTGAAAAATCTATCCTTCTTAAAGCACGAGGTTTAACGATACAGAGTTGGTAACACTCAACTCATGATTTCTGTATAGTCACAATCACTGTAGAACTATTGAACCTCATAAACAACTCAATTCATACCATGTTAGATCTATTCAGCAAGAAATAATCCTAGCGATGGTGTTGAGTGTCTGCCTGTTTAAGAGAGAAATAGTTTCCACCTACCTTCTATAAAGGCAGTAAGGGGTGGAATTTAATGGTGTGATCCTATAAATTTTATTCTTTAAAATAAATTTGAAATCAATTAAAGTATCATTCAAAATGTTTTTCTAAATTTGAGAAGTCAATAATATAAATAATAATTGACCATATGGTAAAATTTGGGGTTTTTTTATAGAAAGATTTTATTAATCAATGCAATATACATAAAATTGAAAATAAAATCCTTGAAATTGATATCTATGGACTTTTTTCAAATAAATGTATTTAAGATATTTGTACTAGTTCTATCCACTGTAAAGACCATAAACATTGAAAAAATTAAACCACAACACAAATGTACCCAGAAGCTGTTACAAACCCAATTCAAGCTGAGATGATTTTTTTTGGATAAAATAATCCCAGTGATTTATTCATCAATTGTATATTGTAGAATCTCCAGACTCACAAGAATACAATAAGAATCCTAAGGTTCACTAGATTGAAATTATGATTGACAAAAATGCAAATATTGTAAGTGGGTACTCTGTTTCTTGTTTGATCAATGTAATATTTTAATTATAAAGCACAACAGGTATCTTCATGCTCATCTGTCATGATGCAACTTTAACCTAATCTATTGAAACAAATCAGTATCTTTTATAATTAAAAGCACAATTAATGCCATACACTTGTGATCATTATCAGAAAGGAAAATTAGAAGTGCAGAAAGTGGGATATTTGGAACTCTCACATTTAAACCAAAATCATATATCATGCAAATGCAAAAATATGCATAAGAGTAATCAATGGCCCGTCCTTTTCCATTTCCATAGCATAGAAAAGATTTACAGTACTGTCCATAATTTTATATTTTACTAAATCTCTAAGGCAATTTCTAGCTACTGTAAATGATCGTTTACAGTTACATACCCAAATACCTATTTACAAAAAATCCTTCTAATTTTGAACACCCACAGGAAGTGGGATATTTGGAACTCTCAGATTTAAACAAAAATCATATATCACACATAATATTTACGAAAAATATACATAAGAGTAATCAATGGCCCCTCCTTTGCCATTTTCCATATCATAGAAAAGATTTACACCACTCCCCATAATTTCATATTTTACTAAATCTTCAATGCAGTTTCTAACTACTGTAAACGATCGTTTACAGTAATGTACCCAAATACCTATTTACAAGTAATCCTTCTAATTTTGAACAACCACAGGCAATAATTTTTCCATAGCCTCCACCCAGGAAGAGCTCATGGGATCTCCCCTTCTGCAGCTACACAAATACAGATTAAACAGAGTCAGAATCTGACCAACTACTCAGCTGGCTCAAATCTCCTCCTCTCTTTCTGAGTGATTTCAGCAGTTCACCCATGGATTGAGAAACAGAAGCAAATATCATCCTCTTTATGTTCCCTCTCTTTGGAGGGAGCCTGATGGCCATAGTCCCCTGCATCTTCTTCCCACTTGCTAGCAGTAAATAGCCACTTTCCATTGAAAAAGCTTCAAGCCCCTCCATGAGCACCCCTTTTTCACAATTCCAGATACTCTGAAACGCAGAATAATTGAAACAAAGCTGCAGAATAGGCTGATGAATGGCGGCTACTGATATAAATTCTACTATTTTATAGTAAACCGACAAACTTCGCACCCACGGCAGCTAGGAATAAAAAATGCTTAACGGTGGGTCATACCAGTCGATCTGGTTAACTTATAAAAGTGATTCATTGAACCTGCCCAACTAGGCTTACAAAAAGATTATACCCTTTCATTTCCTTTCATAATCCAGCTTGCATGGTGAATGGTCTTTAGAAGTATGATGAAATGCATGACGTTTGTTGTATGATCGAATCAAGATGATGAAATGCATGACGTTTGTTGTATGGCCAAATTAGACAAAAGTTCCCTGAGTGGGTTTCTTTGGTTGCAAATCTAATTGTTTTCCAAATGTAAACTCTCAAAGTTAGGTTGTAAACTACTACATATATATTTTAAATACATGTAGCTAAAAATATAGTATTTTGGTTCTTATTATATAGTACATGAATTAATAATATATTTTTCTTAATTTTTTATTTTTTTTTGGTGAATGATGATAATAGTATTAATTTAGTTCTACTAGAATATATCATGTTTAAAGAAGTCTTTTCGAGAAATTAAAAAAATGACCTCCAAATTTTTTTAGACGATTAAGATATTACAATTTTTTGATTGACTTCGTAAAGACAAAAGGAAAGACCTTTTAAGTGGTTGTTAAATGAATGAAAAGTTTGAGGATGCAATTACCATATGATAATCAAATAAATGTCAAATTTAGTTACAACCCACCCTAATCCCACCCCCTCAAGATGCCATTGTAGAATGCATATTTCCCTTACAAGATCTCCCACTTATAATTGAATGATAAACAGTTTTCATTGAGGTATGAGTAATTAACTTTTCTCAACTTAATGTCAAGACTAAAGGATATTCATTCCACCTAATTCATCTAAGACTTGAACCACCATCATCAACCCCTATTAGACACAACACAATCTCCCAAATGTTTTAAAAAGGTACTCTCATCTATTATTGAAAACATGATCCCCATTTTAAAATCCAAACTCTAATGTATTGGAATTTGAGAAACGTTCCCTGCTTTGATTTTGCATGTTGACTCTTCATCGTGATGTCTGGGCAAGCCTTATTTCTCACATAAATAATAATTTTGGGATTTTTAAGACCTACTCGCATTTAGTTCAAAACTATTATAGTGATGTAAGCCTATAAATATGGTCCTCAACCAATGACTTACAACTTTGGCTACAGATGACCACGGGGAATGGAACCCAAATGAGCTTGAAAATGTGTCCCAAAAGTCTAGGATGATGCAATGGTAACTCCTCCTCAACCTACCAATGTTTTAATGAATGTTGTTTCTATTGCACCATTATTTAAATGGTATGAAAACAATTTTCTTATTGCTTATTATGTTGGTCATATCACTTCTCAGGATTCTCTTCTACCCTGGATTAAGCACCATTAGGATCCCAATGGGATCCATGTCAGTGGAGTTGAGAACCTCACTAATGGTTTTTCCTATTATCCTTCAAATATTCCTTGCAAATACAATCTCTTCTCACCAAGTCAAGTTGCGGGTTCTTGCGGAATACCCTCATGATACTTTCCCAATTGACTCATGAATTTGGAGTCAACTCTAAGGAAACGTCCCTCAAATTCCCTATTTGGATCAAGTTGTATGGCCTCCTATTTCCCCTTTGGTATTTTATGCCAGGGTTTTCAAACCACAGGGCAAGTGATCTGTAGTAAAGTTAACCTCTTCTATTTATTTCATCCAAATAAATGGGTTTGTGTTAAGGTTGACCACATGAGAGACTTGAAAGAGTCTGTTGATATCCAAATTGGCTTTAAATACTTAATGAAAAAGGTGAAACTTATATCAATTTACCAAGCATGCAATTCTTTTATCAATCCCTAAACCATAAGATTCATGGTTTTTTCTTTTCATGGCTCACTCAGAGTCATTCATTGGGAAAGCACTAATGAAACGAAAGCAATGATAGAAAATAATGTTGGTTGGAACATATTGTCTAGCAAAAATTCATCCACTAGGAATAAAAAACCTAAAGCGGCTAGTGCAATTCATAATGCAAACCCCAATACGACTTACAAAAAATTGAGAAAATTCTTCTCATTTTCGTGTTGGTTACCCTTATTAGAGGCCTCCAGTCATCCCTCAAAGCCAAGTTTCTCAATATAACTCTATGTGAGTGATTATTTTTGAGGCATGGACCTCTTTAACATGTGCTACACCCACTTCGCTGCTTTCTTAGGTCAGCTTATGGTGGGGGAGAGTCACCTTGAAGAAACATTGAAGATAAATGATACAATATTTCCTTCAAATATTACATTTTTGCTGAACCAACACCTAATTTTGACCAACAATTTTGTTTCTTTGGACCATTGGCATGGGGTTTGAAGATGGATATGGAGAACTACACATGCAGGAATTCCTCAATCATGAATTGTGTATCCTAGAATGTAATATGTCTTATTAAGTCCTCTGAAAAATTCTTTTTGTGCTCTTGTTGTAAATGAATATAAGCTATAATTTTTTTTGTTAAGAAGAACTTAAGATTTCAATATTTTTTCTACAATATTCCATGAAGTGTATTTTTTCAAATGCCACACACTTGTACATCTCTCTTGCAAATGGTCATTCCAGTGTTAGTATTTCAGTTTCCCCTACTTCTGCATCCTATATTTTTGGGGACAAAATGTCTTAACGATATTTTTTAGACTGACAGAAAGGTAGGGATTCTGAAAGGGCCTTAACCTTTGTACAAATCCAAAAACATAATAAAAGGGTCCTAGACCTTAGCATACAAAAGGATTACAACTAACAAAAAAACCACAATGAACTAACAACTTACATTTATTTGTTTAGACAAGCAAGTAATGCATCCTTCCATTCTTTATATAGGAAATTAACACACATCCTCTAACATCTAGAGATACACACTTTTTTGTTTGTGAATTTGATCCAAATTATATTTGGAATTGGGTGGACAACACACTAATGGCGGTGTTTGATGTGTTATGGCATTATATTCATACTGAAATAAGGAAAATTGCATAATTAAATATTTGTGTTGAAGAAATAACACTATCTTTTTGTAGAAAGAATTGTAATTACACAAAATTAAAAGTATGTTATTACAATTGGTAATGTATAAAAATTGGGGAAAATATATAAGAGAGATGTACGATGCATATCTTGTAATTGAGAATGTATAAAGAATGGGAAAAATTTATAAGAGAGATGTATGACTCATAATCATTAGAAAATGACGATGTATACAAATGGGTAAACTCTATAGGAGATATGTATAACTCAAATCTACAAAAATACAACTTACAATTTTGTTTGATAATTTTTTCAACTTTCAAATTCATGTCTCCATTAGAAACTATCCTCTTTATTGCGAAAAAATGTAGAAAATAAAAGGTTGCTAAGAAGTAATAAATCAAGGGTTTTGAATGGGAACCAAAAGGTTGTCCTACACAGGGATGACATGGATCCACCTTTGGGGTGACTTCAAATGGGCATAAGTGCACAAAATCTAAAAGTAATATTACTTCAATTTTTTAAATTAATGCTCCTTTTCAGGGTCATATCTCTTAGACCATTGAATCAATTAACAAACTAGAGGACCCATTGGTAGGATGGAAGAGAAAATAAAATACTAACTACAATGATAAACTCCACTATTTTCATATAGTTTGAAGCCCAAAAGTGCTCCAAAGATCCTTAAATGTGAAATACCAAAAGTTGTCAAAACCCTACTAAAAATAGATTTTAGTACTTTCTAAAAATAGACTTTAAAAAATCATGCTTTGATTATCGATATGGATCATTCCTACTTTGAATACTCACTTGGATAATTAATTGCTAATTTAATATATTTCAATACTTTCTAAAACTAGAATTTTATAAATCCTTATCTAAATGCTAACATGGACTAGTCTCACCCCAAGTGCTCATCCATATCATTTTCTCTTCCTTGACAATGGATCCCATTTCTTGTAAGATTGATCTTTGATGTACATAGGAATTTATGAACTGCTGAAGCGAGTTCCTTCCAATTGAGTGGGGTAGCCCACTTGAATTCCTATTTACTATTTTTGGAGACCTTTGTATAGGGATATCAATGATGCAACAGGGATATCAATGATGCAACATGTAGAACTACCATGCTTGTAGGTCCTGTGGTTGAGAATAGAGATGGGATCCTGATTAATTTAGTAATGAGGAAATCTCAACCTCACAATGAAAAGAATTGCTGCAATATTTATATGTATTGAACAACCAAAAATACATAACCATAATGGTTATATGAGTCAAAAAACCCAAAAACCAAATACAAACAAAATAATACATGGGAGTGACATTCCCATTTTAATAATACAAACAAATATATTTTCTCAAATATATGGAAAACATTATTACTATGTAGATCTCTCTATTCTCTAGTTAGGGAAAACTAAACTATATAGAGTCTTGGGGGCCTTATATATAAGTACTATAGATTTATTTATTTTTAATTTAAATTGAATCGAATCTTTATTTCAGAGTAACTACTATAAAAAATGATATAAAAAGTGATATAATACAGTAAATGGATAAGCAATAAGCATGCAAAGATATAAAACCTTAATCAATAGAGAGATAGAGGGCGACTTAGCTGATTTCATGCAATATGGAGATGATATGGATTGGGAAGCTATTGAAACAAACTGGAAGCAATGTCGTCAAGACCCACTGGAGGTTCTATAACTTAGAAATGTGCAGGAAACAAGTGCACACAGGCGAACATGAGTTCCCAGGTGTTAGTGAATGATCTGGACACTAGTGTTCATTCAGGTGCTTAGATTGTGGTTTTTTTGGGGGCTAGAGGAGCTTCGTTGTTGGTCCTCATTTGTCACTCTGTTTTTTCTCCAATTCCGTTAGTTTTACTTATAACTAGAAAAATAGATAACTAGTTGCACATGCCCACAAACCACAACAAACCTAATAAAGAAGATGGAAAATGGGGAGTCAAACTGACCCCGACATTCACCCGAAGAATGATCTTACAACCGATTGATGCAGTACATCTCAGAATCCATGTAGTTCTATGTGTATGTGTGTATAATGATATCCTAGGTTTCCCTTGTACAAGTTGCATTATGATAGCAGACTAGATCTAGAATGTAGCAAGTATGCAAATGTGTGTGATTAAATAAAATAAACTTTCCCTCCTATGTTGTGTATGTAGAGTAATGTATCCATTGTCCCCTACATGGTTGTGATATATGTATGCCTTGTAATGCTCTTGTGCCTTTGGATGAAATCTTACATGATAGTAGATAATGTTTGGCCCTTACTTTAGAAGAAGTAACTATATATATAAACACACACACACACACACACACACACACACACACACACACACACACACACACACACACACACACACACACACACACACACACACACACACACACACACACACACACACACACACACACACACACACACACACACACAACACACACACACACACACAATACCCTTGTTTGAAGTTTATAACTAACAACTGAAATGCTGACCAAAATTACTACAAGGTGACCAAAAAGTAAAAGAGACCCAAAAGGGTGAGAAAATGATAAAGAAAGTCAAGAGCACCTAGAAGGGACATGAGCGCTTGAGCACTTCTATCCTAACTGGGCACTAGTTTCCGAGGCCATAAAAGATGAATCAATCAAATTATGGAAAGGCTGTAAGATGTGTAAGACCAGTAAAAAAGTAAGAGATAAAATAAAAAATTCCAAAAGGAGCTATCAACCACTAGTATTCTTGCTTAGGAATTATGTATACATTAGTATGGTTTTAGGACCTAGAAATATATCCAAGAGCATAGATTTTGTGTCTACATTTTCCCGCACTTCATGTTGTTGAGTGAATAATCGATAGTATAAAGTAGCTAGAATATGTGTACCTTGTAATCTTATAGAGAAGAGTATTACAGATAACATTCTGAGGGGACAAGTGAAGCGTGAAGGGATTATAATGTGAAGCTTGGAGACTAGGAAGGGTAGGTAGACCCTAGGGGTGAAGTGTATGCATAGTCATGTGTTCTTAGAGCTTGTGCTTGCTGATGTGAGATAATTCATGTGAGATGATTCTTGTTGCGTGTAAGGACAAACCTGTAAAAGAATAGAAAAAATGTAGTCAAAGTCCCGTATATGAAAAATTAGAGTAATGTATGTATAAGTCAGTAGAAAGTGTATAAAGGAAAGAGTTCACCTGATGTGTAAGAGAGTATGAGATACAAAATCTATTGTGCTTTAGAGATGTTGTTGGATTTGGATGCCTTATTTCCGAAGGGTGAGGTTTTTGGGCGATCACATGTCAAGAGCAATTTTTTGTCTAATCTCACACCGAGAGTGAGTTTTCTTGTCTAATCTCATGCCGACAGAGAGTTTTTTGGATGATCTCATGCTGAGAGTGATTTAGGTGATCTCGCACCAAGAGAAGAGTGTTGGGGAGATAGGTATGATTTTTCTCTCCTTCCATGATGCTTCCCAATAAGCACCACTATAGATGGTATGTTCCTGATTTGTAGCATGTTGTTCATGTTGTAACCGATTGTAACTAATTATGACTGATAGAATGCATTCTATAACTAGATGAAATTGCATGATACTAGAGAAATGTACTTTAAACTCTTGAAAATTGTGTTGAACTGAGAAACTAGATACTTTTTCTCCCAGCACACAAGTACCCATGGGGGATACAAGCACCCATTGCTACTGTTTAGTATTGGGTGCTAGTTTCTGTTCTATGTTTTGGGTGCAAGTCTGATTTTGGAAAAATCTGTAACTGTGTGCTTATGCTATTTCTGTAATGTGTAGATCTATTTTAGAGATTTGAGCTTGATGTAAGGGTGATTTGTTCACCCAATAGATACCCCCTCATTTTAAGTGCATGTGACGAATGTAGGAGAATGCGACCCAAATGAGAGGACCTGAAGCTGATATGCATATCTGAGTGTGAATACCTATAGGGGGTAGGGGATGTGCACGGTAAAAACCAAGGCACATGCAAACAAGATAGGATAAAAACATGTGTTAGTGTAAAAGAACTAGCATGCAATAGAAAACATTGTAATAAGAAAATGTGCAGACAAGAGAGTGACCATGAAAAGTGGGTTGCATACATGGGACATTGCTCACAATGTCACAATACAATTAGGTATGAAGCGTCCAAAAAAAAATCATGATCACGAAAAACATAGGGCATAGCCCGAAAACAATAGCAAACAATAGTAAGAAAAAGGTAATAAATAACCACGGTTGTATAGAATCCTGTAAAGAAAATGTTACACATGAAGCATCCTTTAGCATGTTAGAAATATAAGTAGTATATCAAAGAATGTATAGATCAGTGGAGAGTAAAGTGATAGTAACAAGAAGTAGTAAATAAAGTAATAATAGAACATGTGATGTGTAGAGTATGAGAGTAGTAAAGGTAGATGCCCCTGGGAGACTCAGCGAGAATGGTAAAGAATAGTGGCAAGGATCATACATCATGTAAAAATATGTAAAGGTACTACATTCACCTCAAGATACCAAGGGAACACATATGTGTGTATAGAATAAGATAATCACATACTAATAATCCAACTAACATAGGAAACAAAGTGTAACATATAGATAATGTAAGTTAACAAGAGATAATACAACTGAGATGTGAAATTGTTGTGTGAGTGTGACATTGTGTTGCGATATGTAAGATGTGAAGATGGTAGGAGTAGTGTTTTCCCCTAACGGATTTTCGTGAGATGAGGTTCATTTAGGATTTCTCCCTAAACAGTCAAGTATGAACCATGAAAATAAAGTGCATCGTCAATTAATGAATGTATTATATGCAATTGAGAGTAGATGTTATGAAAGATGTATCATAAAACACTAAGCGTGAAGTGTAGATGATATGAGGTTCATTTAAGAATTGGATCCTCTATAGTCAAGTATGAACTATGGAACTAGAGTGCGTCATTGGGTAATGACGACACAATGTGTTTTCCAAGGATGTGGGAGTGCTCAGAAAGGTAGATGTAGTCATTTTTACCCATATACTAACTTCTAACCCCATACACACTTACCTATCACCTAGCGGGCACTGGGTGCTCACTCGAGGCACGCGTGGACGCTGAGCCC
Organism: Taxus chinensis; assembly: GCA_019776745.2. Classification (NCBI taxonomy): domain Eukaryota; kingdom Viridiplantae; phylum Streptophyta; class Pinopsida; order Cupressales; family Taxaceae; genus Taxus; species Taxus chinensis. Next base: position 776,460,552 of record CM034147.1, on the reverse strand, counting down.
CTCCTTTATATGAACATTGTGAGAAGATCTTGCCATTGTGAGAGGATTATTTGCAAAGAAGTGAATATTCATGTAAAAGCACAACACGAGCTATCATATCCTTATACCCAAGAATTTAATAACAAGAGAGACATCATGGCATGAAATACAAAGAACAGATATGCCTTAAAATATAAGGAAATAGCACTAGGATTTGCACCCTTGAACCAAATATTTAAAACAAAGCCATATATTTATATTGATCATAGTCTCAATAACCACATTACATTCAAAAGGATCGTATCAAACCAAATATATTAAGACAGGGATCTAGCCCATATATAAGAGGTCCTAGCTATGATTTCTTTATTACAAAATTTATACAGACCCAACCCTTAGACATGATAACATTCATACAGTCCTCTAATGAGAACCCCAACTCCTAGGGCCTCCTAGTATTCTTTGCAGAGCTTCGTTCTTCTCATGCTATATGTCTTGGTGTCTCTCTTCATACCTTCATCTGTGTCTCTTCATGCCTTCATGTGTGTCTCTTCTCCTACCTGAGCATCTCTTCTTATAGGATCAGCACCCACCGCCATGCCTTTCTTCAGGATTAGATCAAATGCCAAGTGTCAATGTGGTCCTCTAATGGTGCATGCTTATTCTGTTCTGAGCTCTCCAGTTTCTGTAATGATGTCTTCCTAGGAATATTCCATGTGTGGAATATTCTTTCCTTGACCACCAAGTCTCCAGGATGGCACCTTATCCACTCGGCATGCCTAGTCAGGTCACGTTTTTCCTCAAGTGCCTTCAGAATGCCGAATATGGATAAGTCCTTAAATCCTATTATACTGTCTTGCACGTGCATGCCCTGGTTTCTCCTAAACCCTTCTTAAACCCTTGCACATGTGCATACTTCTCCCTATGCACCCTTCTTCTTATATGGTCCTGCACACTCATGTGCCCTTTGGTACTTAGCCAATATTTCGAGGCCCAACATCACCCCACACTAAGCTTTTTATCCTTCCTCAGAAACATCCTTCTTCCTTTAAAGAATAAAGAATGGTGGGATCTAAAAAAATTGTAAGGATGATGAAAGAATGGAAGAGATGAAAGAATTAAGAATGGAAGAATGGAAAAATGATGTTATTTTTGCAAGAGGAGTGGGAACTCCTTCCTCATTTTTGCCTTGATCTTCTCCCAGGCATCTACTTCACTTTGTGCTCTACTGGAGTAGGTCACCCACTAGAGCACTCACCTCTTCAAAGCTTAATTCATCTCCCTTAGCATTCAATGTATCTAGTAATCCCTTCCATCTGACTTGGTAAGGTCATCCAAGCGCATCCATTCTGTGAGTGACCTGGGGGTACAGTTCCTTAAGCTGATTTTTAACCAAACCTCGCAAGGTTTCAATTACTTCCATTTTATTTTCAACTTCGGCCAGGATCTTATCCCGCTCTTCCCTGTTTCCCTTATTATTCTCTTGGAATTATTTTAGATCCACCTCATGTGTAGTCAACTAGTATACTTGTTACCCTGTCCTTGTCAGCATGCAATTATCATATATAACCTCAACCATTCACGCATGGCGGTATTTATAGTGGCAAGGAGCTCAGAATACTGAGTGAATTATCTCCCTGATATTCTTCTTCTCTTCTTCCTTCTGGCACGCCAATGCCTTTTCCATGTTGATTCTAGAGTGAGTGGCCTCCTTTCCATGGTAAGGATGCGGGTTAAGTCTTCCAAGCATTACAAGGTTGACTCATATTTTTTCTCAAGAGGTGTTAGGTCTAGGTGTTTCAAAGTGATGGCATCTGTGATCATTTCAATCTTCTTGTACACCTCGTGCACATCTTCACCTTTTCCTCCCTTAGTTTGTGCCTTAATTGTGTTGATCAATCTCTTCTTAGCTTTAGATCCTTGATCTTCTCAATGAGTTCCTCCTTCTTCTTCTCCAATTCCTTCCTCTAGGAACCTTACCCTGTCATTCCTTTCGAAGAGTCTTGCCTCAACCTCAACTAATACCTTGTTGAGGGAATTGTAGAATTTCTCATTGGATAATTGTTGAGTGTTTATTAGGGGGTTCACTCCCTTGGTCTCTATGTATTTTCATCAGCTTCCCCTTTTCTTACCTCAAACTCAGGCTCATTGACATGGGACTCAAAATCCCAAGATAACATCTTCCTTATTCATGGGTATGCAGCCCTCTTCTTTGAATGAAGACCATGCAAGGAGTTGGTCTATGATCATGGTACTATGGAGGCACATGCATAAGTACCTTACTTGGATCATTGATATAACTCATTCCTACTCTCCTGCACCACTACCACACTCTTCCCTCCTATGTGTGCTACCTTTGGAAAGCTTACCACTAAGCTGGGATCTCTCGCACCTATGCTCCCATACTCTTTTCCTATGCTTTCCTCCTCTATCTCCTTGAGCACCTCGTCAGCACTACGTTCCACCTCCTACTCCACCAAATCCTTTATTATACCTACTACTTCTCTTTCTATGGTATCTTCTATCTAATCCTTGGTGAGGCTTGGGGTCCCTTGATCCTTTGTATTCACTTCCTCACTCTCCCCTTTTCCTTGAGTGCCTTCCTCTTCCCCATCCTTCTAATTCATTTCCCTCATCCTCAGAGTCATGCACATCATACAAAGGATGGTTCATGAGCCTCTTCATGCTCGTCATCATCTCTCTCACCTCTGTAGGCCTCTAGGATGTCTACTTTCCTTCTGATTCCTCCTTCTCTCAGCTACCTTTGGATTCTTCCTAACTGGTGATTCCAGTATATGAGACTCTTCCTTCTCTTCTTCTTTAGCAGGTGACTCCTTTCTTGGTGATTCTTCTTGTGCAGGAGGCTCTTCTTACTTTGGCACCTCTTCCTCAGGTGATTTTTCCTTTTCCTTAATGGGGGACTTCTTCCTCCATTATATATGTGCTCGGCTTCACGCTTGACTCCTGCGTGCACCCGCTGATTGTGTTGTTTGTATCACTTGGTGCCTTCTTCTTTGGTGCCTCCTCTCTTTCCCTCTTCCTTGGCAGTGACCTTCTTCTTCATGGTGGGGTATTCTGGGATGGAGAAATCATTCTCCAAGTAGGAACCCTTCTCATACTTGGGCTTGATCCGCTAGGTATACCCTCTACATGTGGTCCTTCCAGTAATTGGCAGCGTCACAAGTTTTATCATGCACACCTCATGGGAGACATACTTCTCCACATAGGCATGCTTCTTAGGGTATACTAGCTTCCTTCATAGGTCTTCAGTGGTCCTGGTTCTACCTTGCTGAGGTCGAACCTTAGTCTTTTGGCCTCCTTGAAGCGATTGACCCCTACTTGGAAATATTGCATGGTGAAAGAGAAAGGTAGTTTACACCATGGGATCTTGGTCCCATCTATCAATGTGAATATACCAATGCAGAAATGCTGGTATACAGCAAATTTGGCTTCTCCTTGTACTATCATTTCGGTAATTATTCGGGTATCCTCTATTCAACCTTGAACACATCATGCATCCTCTTGTACCATTTCTCCAGGTGCAACCTTGTGGGCGTCGTCATGGTGTCACAAGTGTATTTTTCAAATCTCTTTGTGGGGGAAGGATTTTCATCTGGATATTCCCATACAAATGTCTCTGGCCCATCAGGCACTCCAATTTTTGAGAAAAGGATGGTGAGGAGGAAATTGCCAAAGATGATCTTCTCTCCTTTGCATACGTGACATTAACTATTTCATCTACAATGAAGGAGGATATGTTATATATAGTTCCTTTTGAAAATATTTCAGCACACATTCAACTAGGCATTGTTTATCTGTGTCCACCTTTCTTGCCCATTCAACTTGGATACCAAGCATAGAACCATCCTCATCACTAGGTTAGAGATATTAGGGATGTGAAAGTAGCAATACCCCTTCTTGTAGTCATAAGTATTCATTGTCTCCTTAATGGCCTCCTTATCCTCTAAAGTCATCATCTATTGGTTCTCCTTTGCAGACAAGGCCAGTAAACTTAGATATGAGTTGGGGAGTTATTCACATCCTCCAGCCTATGAAGTAGAAGTGGTCCTCGTGCATGTGCGACATCAACCATTGGTACAATCACTCAGGTTTTCCAAAGTAGGGAAACTCATAAATTTGTAGCAACCCAACCTTCTCCAATTTTACCTTCACTTCATCATCATAGATTGGCATCCCTTCTGGTGTCCTTTTATCTATTAGGTGAACCATTTCTAATGCCATCTCCTTCTCGGTGGTGCTTGTGTGATGGTTGTAATTGCTCACTGCCATCTTCCTTACATGGGATACCGATTCCTTTCCGAGAAACATGCCATCTAGGTATTACATCTCTACATACCACTCCTCATTAAAGCTGGTGACATAGATAGTCTGTTTCCCCTTACCCTTGTCCTTGCCCTTCTTTGGTGAGAATAGTTTCCTTCTTTGGTGCCATATTCTTGTCGGGTTATTAAAAAAAAACTCTTCCTTTCTCTTCTTCCTTACTCTACTCAAATCTATGTGGCTTACCTTCATGTAAAAATTCCTTTACTCCCATGCCCTAGCTGCAAAACCCTAACCTAGACAAATCCTTCCTTCCATAAGATGACGTACTCTACTGAAACCTTCATCCCTATGCCTGTGTACTTTATCCACTCTGGTTCACAAATCACACTAATCACGCACTCAAATTCTCACACTTTTTACTTTCACACAAATATTTCTTCACAGATGCTCTAGTTTGATAGAGTTCTTCTTTGTCACAAATAACAAGGTAATAACAATAATGGACCATGACCTTCTACTTATAGTTTTTTCTTCTCTCCCATAATAAATTCTATACCACCTACCAATGTAATTTTGTAATAAAGGTGGATTTTTCCACTAAATCCAACCTTAAGCATGCTCTTACACCCTCACAACCCAATCCTACATGAAAAATCTCTACAACATTCTAGCGTACATAAAAATCCTTACTAACTGAAGATCCTCACGTGCGTGCACTTGCAGCACCAAAGGCACTTACTTCTTTCCCTTCAACCTAATTTTTTCCCTCACCTACCTCATGTTGTTCGTGTGCACTTCTCATCCTTTGTACGTGGTCTTTGTAAAGCTATCCTAACACCAAGATCCTTATGTCCACCTTTTCTATGTGTGCTCTTCCATACACTCACGTGCTTTTGATCCTTCACTCTCAGGGCCATTGAAACACAAATTTCACTACTAGGATTCCATTTATATATTGCACTACTCCACCCCACACAAAAATAGATGTGTGGTCCTCTGTGCATACAAAACCTTTTGAAAATAATAAGTGGCTACCGAATGCACAAGGCATGCGAAAAACACAAAAGAAAGGAAAAAATAACGAGAAAGGGAAACAATAAGGAAAATAAAATGCATAAAAGGAAATCTTAGGCTAAATGGCAATATTGCCTTATTTATGATTACACAAGGAAGCCTTATTTATAGTAGGGCTTCAACCTACTCCCATTGAAATGGCCTGGTAATCTTGTCCCATCTAGTGCTTGTAACTATCATGCACCTGAATCAAGGATGTACGAGATGATATATGGACCTAACTGAATAGACTTTCAGTTTCCCAGGATGGCGCAAAAATTTGGAGTCATATATCAAGACCATCTGCCCAACCTTGAATTTTGTTTTTTAATATGGTGATCATGTCATGCTTTTTATCATGCCTTTTTCAGTATTCTGAATCCATCTAGCAAGTGATCTCCTTTCATCCCAGCTGCATTAATTTCTCCATGCACTCTTGAATTGTTTGTTCATCAGCTAACCCTCCTACACATGTAATATACAATAATGGTACCATAAATTCAACTGGTAAAATAGCCTCCATGCCAAACACCAACTAAAATGGTGTGGCCTTGTTCAATCTCTTATAGGTTGTCCTGTATGCCCATAGAACAGATGATACCTTGTCATCCCAATCTTGTCTTCCCACATCACAAATTTTTGTCAGTGTGTGACTCAAAATTTTGTTAAATGCCTCAGCAGTTCCATTATCTTGTGGGTGATATGGGGTAGTCTTATGATGGGCCACCATGAACTCTGCCAAAAAAATTACTAACTATTTCATTCAAAAAATGTGTACCCCTATCACTAGTCAAGCTTAAAGGACATCCATACATACTAATTATGTTCTCCCATAAGAATCTAGCAGTTATTACTACTATGTGCAATCCCTGTGTAGGTCAATGCCTCTTCCCATGTTGTTAAGTAATCAGTGCAAGTGATGATATAGCGTGGACCAGTCCTTCATGCGGTAACATGTGAAATTAGTCCTACAAAATCAATGGCTCATTTTTCAAATGGTTCTTCACTGGTTGTAGGTCTCTGGTGCATCTCATCTCCTTTTCCTAGTCTACCAAGGCACTGGTAATGGTCATAGGCCTTGCAAAATTAAATGTAATCATGGTAGATACTTTCCCACCAAATCCCTACAAGTAGAATATTTTGCATGGTGGAATACCCTACATAGTGCCCTCTTGCAATCCTGCCATGTGCTTCCTCCATGATTGTAACAAACTCATACTCCAACACACATTGGCGCAAAAATGTCATCACAGCCTAACTTGTATACGTCTCCATCAATTAGCATGTAGGGCATGATGCATAGAGCTAATTGTTTCCTTTCCAAATTTTTCATTCCTTCTGAGTGCTACACCCGTTGTAAGAAATCAAAACAATATCTTCCAATTCAAAGGGCATGCGTCATAGTCTAAACAAGTTGTGCATCTGACATTGTATCCTCAATGCTTTGTATGCATCCTCTCTTAAATCTATTATTGATTAAATGGTTAGGTCCAAAATTTCTCTTTTCTAGATTTCACAACAACCGTAAAGTTAAACACCTAAAAAAATAGAACCCATCTACATATGTGCCCTTGTAAAATGAGGCTTGTTAACCAAATACTTCAATGTCATGCGATCCATGTTAAATATGAAGGGTGTAGCCAAAAAATACTTCCTGAACTTGTGTAGCACGTATATCATGGATAATGCTTCACACTTAGTAGTGGTGTAGTTCTACTCTACTGGTGTCAAATTCCTACTTGCAAAGCAAAGGGGGTGATTAACAATCCCCTCACCAGGTTGTGCTAGAATTTATCCAAGTGTTGTCCCTGAGGCATCAATTATGAACATGGAAAGGTTTATCCCAAGAAGGAAACCGTAATATGGGTGCAATGACAAGTCTATCCTTTAAATTGTTAAACATTGTCGGTTGCGTCTCTCCCAAGTGAAAGGAACTCTTGTGTTTTAGTGACTCCTCTATTGGTGTGGCAATCTTGGTATATCCCTTGATAAACTTTCGGTAGTATCCCATATGCCCAAGGAATCCACACACTGCACTTTGACTAGTAGGCTCCCTTAACCCCATAATAACAAAACTTTGGCGGGATCCACAAACAAACCTTCCTTGTATATGATATGCCCCAACAAGGTCCCAAATGGAGTAGTAAAAACACATTTCTTAATGTTGAGAGATATCCTCAACTACCGACATCTCTCAAACATTAACCTCAAATTTTCACAATGGTCTTTCACTAGTCCATACACTATCTAGTCATCAAGGTAGACTTGAAGGAATTTATGGATAAAATCCTTAAATGCCTGGACTACTATGTGTGAAAACACAGTAGGAACGTTCTTTAGTCCAAAGGGCATGACCGTATAGGAAAAAATTTCCCATTTAGTGGTGAAAATTTTCTTTTCTTGGTCTTCTTTAACAATTCTAACTTAATGGTATCCCGAGAATCAATTCGTGAAGGAATAGATTTCGTGCCCAACCACTCCTTCCAAGATTTATTCAGTGAAGGGGGTTGGAAAAGGGTCAATGAAACATATCGTATTTAGGTCCCTGTAGTCAACATAGATCCTTATCCTTCCATCCTTTTTAATGTTGATGACCATGGGGCTTACCCATTTTGATTCCTCCACAACTTCAATGATGGATGAAGAGATCATTTTGTCTATCTCCTCCTTGACTTGGATGTAAAGATTCAGATTCATTCGATAAGGCCTCTTTCGAATCGGGAGTGCAACCTCCTTTAACTTGATCTTCATTTCTCCCAAGGAGTGGTGAACACCTTTAAGTTCATGCTATCCACATGGAGATAAGTCTTGAAACTTGCACAAGAGATCAATGATATTTGAAACCTCCTTATCAGACTAATAGCCTCCTTAGGTTCAACCTCCGAACCAATGTCAACCTTATTTTTTTGAGGGGTTCATGGTAGGCGTGTGCTTGTTCATCAGCACTATCAATAACTTTGCATGTACCTTCAATATGGTTAGCATCCAAACTCCCCATCTCTTTGCCATTTATCACATAGACCATATTTCCCTTTTCTTTCTCCATACATGTGTGCTCAAGCTACATCTCTTCTGAATCTTCCTCATCAAAGCATGGTTCCAAGCTAGGTTCACCCAATAACTCCAATATTCTATCTTCTTCCATAACACAACTCCCATTCTTAGGTGCTTAATAACCTATAACACCCTATCCACTAATGGTTTAGTACTCCGATACTCAAAATCTTGAAAGAGGTCAGCCATCAACTCCTGCCAATTTCCTGTCTGGCTACGCATATCAGAGTGAATATACCATGCACGTGCATAGACTTGTAAGGTGGAATATAACTTATGTAACCATAAAGAAGGTGGCAAGGCCTTTGCACCTTCCATCCATGCTTTCTCACATGCTTGGATGTGAAATGAGGCGGGTTCCTTCCCATGGTAATCTCATATTGCAGTGGCTGCATTGCTTGAGGAATACCTAACAGAGAACATGATTCTCACTTCACACCACTATATAAGACTATCACGATGTGTTACCCAAAAATGTGTTGCGGTCCCAAGTCTCTAGGTTGGCACCTTATCCACTCGGTATGCCTATATGGAATATTCTCACTTCACACCACTATATAAGACTATATGGAATATTCTTTCCTTGACCACCAAGTCTCTAGGTTGGCACCTTATCCACTCGGTATGCCTAGTCGGGTCATGTTTTTCCTCAAGTGCCTTCAGAAAGCTGAATATGGCTAAATCCTTAGATCCCACGTACTATCTTACACGTGCACCTTGGTTTCTCCTAAACCTTTCTTAAACCCTTGTCCTGTGCACTTCTTCCCACATGTCCTTCTTCTTACTGGTCCCACACGCTCATGCACCCTTTGGTACTTAGCCAATATTTCAAGGCCCAACAGTAGGCATGAATTACGACGCGTGAAGTGTAGTAAAGAAGCTATAAGTAGAAAATAAATAAAATGAATAGTGATGGTTGGATGTGCGATGCCCTCCAGTGTGTATATCAGTAGCTATTGGAAAATAAATGTGATCATTGTGAGAAAGAGAAGCCAAAGTACATATAATGAAAAAAAGGATGTATACCATATATAAAAAGTAGTTTGTGTATCATCAATAGAAGGATCCATAAGTAAGCACGAGTAGCAAAGCATGTATGGAGTAACATAGGAGCATAGATAGATGTAGCAAGGTGTTATGAAAGTGTAGATAAGAGAAAGTGTTACTAGAAATATTGACATGAATTGCAAAGCATAAGTGATGTATAGATGTGTATGTGAATAATATGGATAAGTAAATGTACGTCCAAGAATCAACATGTGACTTTAAGGCACACTCGACCTCCAGAGGTCATACCGGGATAACTGATATGAGATGGAAATATGGCTATGGAATGGGTAAATTGGGTGAAAAGGTGAAATATGTGAAAATATTTGAAAAGGGATAAAAGGTAGATTAAGGAAAACAAATGTCTTCTACAATAAATTATGGAAAATTCTAGTTTAAGACAATGAACACCTGTATAAATTGTTCGGATGAGATGGAATGATCTAGGATAATGGCTGCATGAAGGTTCTAATCAATGTTAGAATAAAAAATATGCATTGAATGGGTTGTAGAATACATTGGAATTTTCCTTCGTCTATCACATAAAAATATCCATACAAGGTCATGGAGGTATGAGAATAGACATGTGGGAAGGAAAAATCTATGGATTGTGGATTCTAGTCGTGACAAGGACGATTGTGCTAGAAATTTTTAGTGTTTTCCGCTTCGTTGTTCAAGGATATAAGTTGCGAGATAATGCTTGGTGGAATTGGGGTGGTTTGGAATATGAGTTTCCTAAGCCCTTGATCAATGTCGGTCAATTGTGTTGTAATGTTGGGTTATGCCACTCTTAGATAACACATTCTTCGCCTAGGTTTTCTGGGGCCTTGGATGGTCATGTGAAAATACAAAAATGGAATCTAAGGAAACAAGCAAAGCACACAAAGAAACCAATGGCAACTAAGGTACAGTTCAGGTAACCTAAGCCTCTAAGGTAACATGGGAAGTTTGTGTTAATTCTCACCTAATTAAATCTATGTGCCTAAACTACCCAAAAAATGCAAACATATTTAAATCAAACAAATTTGATTACTATCCTTTAATTTAATTTAATCTATGTGCAACTAATTAATTAAAATAAATGAAATTAATTAACTAAAAAAATGAATTAAATCTAGTCTACATGTTTTTGTATTTTCAAGGATTTTAAATGCAAGGGAATAAGACAAATAAACAAATCTTATTAATCTAATATATGATTTTGAGGATTTTCTTAGTTTTCTGGAATTAAATAAATGAAAGATACCAAAAAAAAATTCTTCTAATTAAATGGAAAATACTTCTAAAATAAACTAAACAGTGAAATAGACGGATGTGGCTATTTCCTCGTTGCAGAATGAATTTAATCTATTCTAATTAAAATAGAGGATTTTCTTAATTTTTAATTATGGATCTAATTTCCACTAGTTCCTTAGAATTAAGGGAAGATTGAAAAGATTCTCATAATTAATTCTTCCCCTGAAGCTTCCTTGGTAAAACAATAGGATCTAATGAAGCTCTTTGTGAAGAAACTCAATGAAATGCATAGAAACAAAAGCTTCTTCAAACTTACTTCCCTTGCATATCCAAGGGGATAAGAAGGGAGGAATATATCAAGAGAAGCTTTTCCCATATGCACGTACAAAGTAATTAATAAATACAAATAAAGATACTTACAGGAAATAAAACTACTGTGTAAATTCTAATTTCCCTAGAACAAATATTTTAATTGATTACAAATTAAAATATAAACCAAAACAAAGAAAGCTTCAAAGAATTCAATTACAACCCAACTTGGAAGTGTATAAATGAGAAAATTTCTAGTTTTGGATATGCTTTTGTTGATGCTATTAACTTATTTTCCAATGGTGAATCCAATATTATCTAGGGAACTAAGCTAGTTGGTATGCAAGAAAAATATGTAGAGGTGCTGGAGCTAGCTGGTTTATAATTAGTGTGGTAGTAATGTGAGAAATATCTAAAGTAATAAGGAAAATATATGTGTTTTCTTGTGTGCTTCTTGGCAAGATTCAGACAGCATAACAGTGTAATTCCAAAATAAAAATACTCCAACCAATGCTTTGGGAAAAATATTGGGTTTTATAGAAAGTTGGCAGGGAAATGGTGCAACACACTTGTCAACCAAGAAATTCCAAATCACCATGGGAAGGGGAAGATAACTTACTAATAATAGTAAGTGAAGGAGAAGAAGTCTATACACATCTAACAAGATCAACGACAACTGATTTAGTCAAGAAACATGTAAGATACCAACTTAGGAAAAATCAACACATGTTCAAAACACGATGGAAAAGTCTGAGGTGAATGCGCATGAAACCACTAGTCTATATAGACCGGTGGTTATACAACTCGCCCGATGGTTGTATAACATCCGATCAAGGAAGACTAGCGGTTGCGTAACCGTCGGTGTAGGTCTGTAACTTAAGGTTCAAATGTTAGGAAAAAGGGTGAAAATGTAACTAGGGAAGTGGAAAAATCTAGGGAAAATATAAGGAAAATTAAGCTATAAGAACATGTTGCAAACGATAAATTCATACTTGGATACACCATTTTAATTTGAAAATGAAATTATCATCATTGGGGATTTGAACAGTTATGACAATGTACCACTATGCAAATTTGGGTGCATGCAATAACTTCTGATTAAAACATGTGACTATGAGGGGGGGAGAGTTTAATTCCCCCAAAGTGTGCAAGTGATGGAGATGTATACGATGATGCGAGAGAGACCATGTTATGGTGGAAGAGTTTGAAATGTCTCCCAGTCATTTACTTGATGGAAAAGATGAATTAGAGGTGGTTGGTGAGGAATCTTAGCTTGTGGCGAGGGAATTGGTGGTTATGCTTTGGATGTTGGTTACATATGTGGGATGGGTAACACTGGAGATGACTTATTAGGAGGAGGTAATGAGGTATGTAATTCTAGAAGGTGGTATGAAACTGGGTATGATAGGTGGCTCTTGAATTATTGGAGAAGGACCATTAGTAATTATGGCGTGATTCTCACTAGACATAGAGGGATCATATTTGGGATCCCATTGGGGATTAGTAAGTTGAGATGAGCATGAAGAAGAATGTTTTATAGTAAATGAAATAAATCCTTAATGCTCAAGTCACCCGATTCTTCATTCTAAAGCATAAAAATCATTTTCACAATGTCCATTAATTCTATGATAATTTAAAAATGGGTGACCTTTGTATTTTCCATGCTGATAAGGAGGGTAATAATAAGTAGGTGGCAAGGTTATTAACTATTGATTGAGGAGGTCAGGAATAATATCACGTTTCTTACCATTTTGATCAAACTTGAGAGGTGCTTGTTGTGGTAATACCTTGGCGTCACTTGTATGAGCACAAGTAGTAGAAATGGGACTAGGATGAGGTATAGAAGAAGGATGGACCTAAGAACCATCCTTGAGATGTTGGATTTCAGCTGTGAGGAGTGCAATCATGGTTTACATATCTTGAAATAAATGGTGAAAATTTTGAAGTGACTAGAGTATGGATTGATTGATGTGGTATCAAGAATGATATGGGATTCAGAGAGATGATCGAAGATGGAAATTACTTGTCAAGGTTTCATATTGTGAGGGAGGTACATAGTATCTAAGGTTTTTTGGAGCATATCTTTGTAAGGTGGGTGCATTTGAAGTAATTGATATAAGGAGAGTTGAGAAACCTTAGAGGACATAAAAGAAAAGGTAAGGTGCAAAATAATATCCCTAGAAGGATAAGATGAAGGAGGAAACCCTAGGAAGACCTATGAAGATTAGAGGTATGATAGAAAATAAATGAAAATATGAACCTTGAGGCAAGTAGGGTTTGAGGTTAGGAAAAGAAAAATATGATAGAATAGGCCAAATAAGGATCCAAGTTTTTGATCAAGAGTTGGGGTTCACCACATTTTTTAATTTAAATTGAATTAAAACTTATTTTTAGAGTAACTATTGTAACTAATGATATACAAGTAATGAATTGCAGTATGACACAAGAAATAAAAATGTAACAATATGAAATCCTAAACAATAGAGAGAGAGAGAGGATGACTTAGCTGATTTCATGTAATTTAGAGATGATCTGGACTAAGAAACTGTTGAAACAAACTAGAAGAAGTGTCATCAAGACTCATAGGAGGTCCTAGAACTCAAAAATGTGTAGGACATAAGCGCTCACGAGAGGACATGAGTGCCCAGGTGATAGTGACTAATTTGGGCGCTAGAGTCCACTTAGGTGCTCAGATTATGGTATTTTCTAGGCTAGAGGAGCTTTATTGTTGGTCATCGTTTGTCCCTTTGGTTTCACTCTAATATCGCCGGTCGTACTTGTAACCTACAAAAGAGATAACTAGATGCACATGCCCACAAACCACATCAAACCAATAAATAAGATGTAGAATGGGGAGTCAAACTTACCCCGATAATTACTCAAAGAGTGATCTTATGACCGAGCACTACACTACATCTCAAACTCCATGTATTTATGTGTGTGTAATGATGCCCTACGTTGCCCTTGTTTAAGTTACACTATGATAGCAAGCTAGATCTATAATGTAAAAAGTATGCAAATATCTATGATGAAATAGAATAATATTTCCCTCCTATGTTGTGTATGCAGAGTGATGCAACCCTTTTCCCCTGTATGAATGTGCTATATGTCTGCCTTGTAATGCTCTCATGCCTTTTAATGCAATCTTAGGTGATAGTAGATAATGCTTATGATATTTGGCCCTTGATTTAGAAGAAGTAACTAAGTATACAGATAATTCCCTTGTTTGAATTTCATAATTCAAAACTAAAACACTAACCCAAACTACTAAAAGGTGACCAAAAATTATGCCTCAAACTTACAATGATACAACCTACAATTTTGTCTGATAAAAATTTCAACTTGCAAATTCATGTCTCCATTAGAAACTATCCCGTTTATTGTGAAAAAATGTAGAAAATAAAAGGTTGCTAGGAATAATAAATGAAGGGTTGAGAATGGGAACCAAAAGGTCATCCTACATGGGGATGACATGGATCCATATTTGGGGTGAATTTAATTGGGTATACTTGCAAAAAATATAAAACATAATAATAAGTAATTTTTTTTTTATTAATTCTCCTTTTCAGGGTCATATCTCCTAGACCATTGAATTGATTAGCAAACTGGAGGACCCATTGGTAAGATGACATAAAATAAAATAATAACTATAATGATAAAATCCACTATTTTAATATAGTTTGAATCCCAAAAAATGCTCCAAAAAATCTCAAATGTGAAATACCAAAAGTTGTCAAAAACCCTACTATAAATAGATTTAGTAATTTTTAAAAATAAACTTTAAAAATCATGCTTTGATTGTCGATATGGATTGTTCCTACTTTAAATGCTGACTTGGATAATTAATTACTAATTTAATATATTTCAATACTTTATAAAAATATAATTTCATAAATCCTTCTCTAAATGCTAACATGAGTTAGTCTCACCCCAAGTGCTCATCCATATCATTTTCCCTTCCTTGATAAGAAATGGATCCCATTTCTTATAAGATTGATCTCTGATGTACATAGGAAATTATGAAGTGCTGAAGTGAGTTACTTCCAATTGAGTGGGGTATCCCACTTGAATTCCTATTTACTATTTTTTTACACCTTTGTATAGGGATATCACTAAGCCAACATGTAAAAACTACCATGCTTTCAGTTCCTATGGTTGAGATTAGGGATGAGATCTTGATTAATTTATGAATGAGGAAATTTCAACCTACAGTGAAAAGAATGAATGCAATATTTATATGCATTGAACAACCAAAAATACATAACCATAATGGTTGTATGAGTTTAAAAACCCAACAACTAAATACAAATAAAATAATACACGGGAGTGAAATTCCCATTTTAATGATGGAAACAAATATATTTTCTTAACTATATATAAAACATTATTACTATGTAGAATTAACTTATGTATAAGTATTATAGTAAATTTATTATTTTAATTTAAATTGAATTAAATCTTAATTTCAGAGTAACTACTGTAACACATGATATAATACAAAAAATGGACAAGCAAGAATCATGCACAAATATAAAATCCTAAGAAATAGAGAGAGAGAGAGAGAGAGAGAGAGAGACGAGAGAGAGAGAGAGAGAGAGAGAGAGAGAGAGAGAGAGAGAGAGAGAGAGAGAGAGAGAGAGAGAGAGAGAGAGAGAGAGAGAGAGAGAGGGTGACTTAGTCAATTCCTTATAGTTTGGAGATGATCTGGACTGGGAAAATGTTGAAAGAAATTGGAAGCAGGGTTATCAAGAATCACTGGAGGTTATCGAACTCAGAAATTTGTAGGATAGAAGTTCCCATGGGAGAACTGGATTGCCCAGGCACTAGTGACTAATCTGGGTGCTAGTGTTCACTTAGGTGCTCAAATTCTGGTCTTTTTTGGGTTGGAGGAGCTTTGTTGTTGGTACTCATTTGTATCTCTGGTTTCCTTCCAATGTCTCTAGTCATACTTGTAACGTGTAAAATAGATAACAAGCTGCACATTCCCACAAACCACATCAAACATAATAAATATGTAGGATGGAGAGTCAGACTGACCTCAAAGGTCACCCAAATATTGTTTTTATGACTGAAAACTACACTGCATCTCAGATTCTATGAAGTTATGTGTGTATGTGTGTGTAATGATGCCCTAGGTTGCTCTTGTGAAAGTTACACTATGATAGCATACTAGATCTAGACTATAAAAAGTTATGTAAAATGTGTGTGATGAAATAGAATAAAATTTTACTCCTATGATGTGTATGTAGAGTGATGCAACCATTATCCCCTATATAGATGTTCTAGATGTATGCCTTGTAATTTTCTTGTGCCCTTGGATGCAATCTTAGGTGATAGTAGATAATGCTTATGATGCTTGGAACTTGATTTATAAGTAGTAACTAAATATGTATATGATTTCCTCAAGTTTGAATTTTGTATTGAAAACTAAAATGCTAACCCAAATTACTAAAAGGTGACCAAAAATTAAAAGAGACCCAAAAGGGTGAGAAAAGGATAAAGAAGGTCAGGAGTGCCCATGAGGGATAACAACTCATGGATTCTTCTATTCTAAATTGGTGCTAGTGTCAAAGGACATAAAATATGAATTAGTTAAGTTATGAAAAGGATGTATGATGTGGAAGACCATTAAGAGTGAAAAAGATAAATAAAAAAGGCCAAAATGAGTTGTCAACCACTATATTTATTGCTTAGGAATGATGCATACATTAATATGATTTTTGGACCTAGAAATGTACCCAAGTGCATAGATTTTGTGTCTATAATTTTATCCAACATTCTCCATTAATTTTTCATTATTTCAAGTGAACAGGAGAGAAATTGTTGAATGTATCAAATTTATCTCGTGTAACTACAAGTGATTTTTTGAATACATATGCACAACATTGATTTGTTGGGAAAAATTGAATATGAATGTTGTGTTGTATAACATGTTTGTGAATGAAATGTATTTGTACCTCAATGTACTGTATCCTCTGGTGAAACACTAGATTGTGAAAAAGTTTTAAAAAAACTTCATTGTCAACATACAAGATGGTAGGTTTATCCTGTGGTAGTGCAAGTTTCTCAAGTATGTGATGTATCCATATCACTTCAAAAAAATAACCACCTACAACATGATATTTAGTTTCTATGGAAGATCGAGATAAAACATTTTATTACTTTATTCCACATGATATTGGAACAGATCCCAAAAATGATACATATCCAGAAATGAATTTCCTTTCATGAATGTTACATGCATGATCTGAGTCCAAATATCATTTCAAGAAGAATTGATCATTATTTTTGTACTCCATTATATTTGAATAGATCTCCAAAGTAATACATATCCAAAAGTGTATTTCCTTTCATCAATGTTACCTGCATGATCTCATTCTGAATATCCTTTTAATAAGAATTGATCATTCTTATTATAGTCTAGGAAAAAATCCATAGTTCTTATGATATATCTCAAAATCCTCTTAATGATTTTCACTGACAAACTCTTGGTTTTTGCATGAACGATGAAAGATTGATGAAAAAAAAGTTAATTTCTAACCTAATATGAGTAAGGTAAATGAGTCTTTTGATAAAATATCGATAGATAGTTGTAATTACTTGTGGTGATGGATGTGTATGAGATAGATGAATTATTGTCTCCATAGGTGCGAAAATCATAATATAGTCCATTATCTGAAACTTCTTGATCATGGTCTTAGTGTATTTCAACTGAGTATATTTTTTGTTCTATTTCGATCATACTTCCAAGCCGAGATAATAGTGCATTAGCCTGAGACATGTAATGTCAAACAATTGATTAATATATTTATTCATTGCATGATCATCTTCATTGTACTTCCAGTGATGAAAAAATCATCAACATTGACGAAAAAATCAAAATCTCCCCCCTTGTTTTTTGAGGTAGATATTGGGGTCATATAGATTCCTCTAGAATGCATGTTGAATGAGATTCTCATAAATTTTGATATACCATGAATAGGGAGCCTATTTAAGGCCATATAATGATTTTCTAAGTCTACAAACATTTTATTATTTTCCAGGTATGCCAAATCCTTTTGGTTGATTCATGTAGACTTCTTCTTAAAGTCTCCACTGAGAAAGAAACTTTTCATGTTCATATGGTGAACTCTCCATCTAAACTATGTAGCTAAATAAAAGATCATCCTGATAATCTTGATCTTAGATGTGGGAGAAAAAGTATCCTCATAGTCTATGCCTTCCTTAAGAACATACTCCTTTTTTATTAGTCTCACCTTGTACTTGTCAATGGTCTCGTCTATTTTGTATTTTGTTTAAAAAACCATCTAAATCCAATGGGATTATTCCCTGGTGGAAGATCGACAAGCTTCCATGTGTTATTTTTCGTCATTAATTGATATTAAACCTCCATGGAATCTTTCCAATATTTATACTATAGGGATTCCTTAATTGTAGAGGGATCAACATATTTAACAAATTTACTAATTAAGGGAAAAATCACCTTATCACGAGCCTTACTGCAAGTCCATGGTTTAGGAGTGGATGGGTCTAGAGGACTATCCAAATTGGCATCTTGTATCATATTAGTATAAAATTTAGGCATATGATGAACTATACTCATGGGTTGTGGTATTTTCAAATCTTCCCCATTATCCTCATCATCATTGTCTTCGTTAGTGGGAACATCATATTTGTAGCACAACATGCATGATTTGAACATCTAGTGAAATTTTGTAAGGAGAATCAATTTATTTCTTCTAAAAAATCAACATACCTACTTATGTACACTTTTTTGGTCTTTGGATCCATCAATATATATCCAAGAGATTCTTTACTATACGCTATTGTTGTCGAGCAAATGTGCAACAGGGAAATTGACAATTTTTTAGCACGACAACTATACCCCTATGCCAAAATTTTCACATTTTTTCATTGCTAGGCACCCCAGATAAAATATGTCAGGCTGGTCACCCCCTATTTGATGTCAAATCAATCCCCTAGGTGATTTAGGAAAGTCAATATAATCCCCCAGGTGATTTTAAGAAGTTCTGAAAATATGTTATCTTCTGATAGTATTGGGAAGGGCTATTGCTGGAATTCCTAGGATTGGATAGATCCCCTGGAATAGAACAGAAGGGAAAAATTCAACATGGAGGTGAAATGAAGACTGTAGAACATCATGAAAATGGTTTTGGAAGGTTTGGGGAAGTTTTGAAAGACTTGGAGCAGTTTGAATGAAAAGTAGGGTTCACAAGCCTAGGCAATACACAGGCCTAAAACAACTACCAAGCTTTAGAAGAATATTTTGGGAGCTCTGGATGGATTTAGGAGTAAAAATAAAATCAAAGGAAATAGGATTCCAATACCTAAATTATGGTGAAATCATATTTTTCACAACACTTTCGAGCATGAGGTCTGCAGGCAGTTTTTCACAGGCACATGTAGAGTACCAAATAAAAATTCTGATTTTTTAGGGATAAAATGGATGAAACAAGACTTTAGACACATACCATTGGATTAAAAAGGTAAATTTAAGTTAGGATCATATAAAATTTTACAAATAAATTCCATCGGGTGCTCAAGTTATCATCATTCCAAGCTACCCCCTTGGAGACAGTTCAGGAGTTAGTCAATTTTTGGGAGGACATGTGTTAGCACCAAGATCCTGGCAGGATTTTATGTCCTGGAAGTCCTTGAAGTTAGGTAAACCAACCTTAAAAAAATGTTCCCAGCCCCCATGTGACCTCTTGAACCCTCAAGTGACTTCAGACTTGATAGTTCAACCCCACATGCATTTTTAGAGCTCAAATTCCCTGCTGTCAGATTGAGGACATGTGTCAGCTCTAGGACCACCATGGAATTTCATGTCCTTAACTTCCCTGAGTTCAGGGAAAAAATACATGGAAAAATTCACCTAGCCCCTATTGGGAGTCTTTTGGTCATCCACGTGACCGGCTTTTAGCCCCCAGTGCTTCTATTTCTTTTTCAAGAAAATCCCCTGCTGTCAGATCAAGGACACGTGTCGTCCTCTTGCTCACCATGGAATTTGATGTCCCTCACATCCTTGAGGTCAGGGACATCAGACATGAAAAAATTTACCCCACCCTTACATGAGAATTTTTTGCATATTCAAATCTAGCACTTAGTCGTTTCTTCCCCCTCATTTCTCCTTCACACCTTCTCACCATGCCATGGCCTTGTTCTTGCTTGTCCAGACACCCAGTTCACCATTAATGATCCGAAATAGCTCCAACATGGTCAAAAAACTCTCCAATTCATGAAAAAACAACAATATCAGATAAAAGTGGATCAAGATGGATTGAGATTTCATATTTGCAGACTTCCTCATTTTTCAAGACGATCATGATGCAATAAACAAGAGGTCAAATGCTACCTTAGAAATATTCATTCCAATAAAATTCTCACTTTGTGCACTGGCTCACATTCATAATGGATTTCCCATCATTCCGGACCAATGGAAACGAGATAAAAAATTGCACACGAGCTCCAAATGAAAAAAATATCATAATGGAGTTGTTTTCTCATCACAAAAAGAGACACAAAAAGACTGAAATTTTTTGAGCTCCATTAATGGCCACCATGGCAGCTCCGTGCTCGAAACCACTACTAGGTGAAATTTTTAAATTTTATTTCGCGACATTCTAGTGGGAAACATTATGTGAAATTTGGAGGATGTGGTTGTGACGATGAGGTGAGTCTAAAAAAATATGTTCCATCACAAATCGAGAGCACTGGAAATATAATTTCTATAAATAGTAAGTTTTCTTATACAGACTTACTATGTTTGGAAAGTCATCATCAAAAGTAGTTGTGGTGAAAGCAGTATGTACCCAAGGTCACCAGGAAGCTAGAATGATTGTCTAGAGTAGAAAATAGTTAAAATGACAACTTACTAAAAATAGTAAGTTCCCTATATGGATGCTTACTAAAAATAGTAGGTTAACCCAAAAAGTGGCTGAGGCAAGGGTAGCGTGCATAGGATCGAATGATGGAGTTCATCACATCATGATGGTTGAGAACAGGAAAAAATCACCTCTCACTAAAAATAGTAAGCCTTCAATCTAGTCACTTACTATTAATAAGCATGTTTTTCTCAAATGGAAGTGTGACACAATGAGGCATAGAGGGATGATCATCTTAGGCGAACTGGACAATTGTTTTTGACACTCACTACATAGTTTGGGTCACATGTATATCATACACAAGCTGGGAGTTGTGGTCATCAGACGAAGACACGACATACCATCAACCGATTGTTCAAGAACTTTCCAAAGTTCAAAAGTGACAAAACACAACATGCTGAAGAATACATCGCTGCTTTCATGACATCATGTGGAATTATTGGTGTCCATCACAAAGACGTTACTGTGAGACTATTCGTGGAGTCCCTATAAGAAAAAGTAGCGGAATGGTTTTACCTCCCACCTTCCCATTCCATCATGGGTTGGAATGAAATCAAGGATTCCTTTGAAGAGAGATTTAAATAAACTCAAGATTGTCAGGACCTCCTAGTGTATTTGGCTCAAATCAAGAAAGGAGAAAATGAAACCATGAGAAACTTCATGGCTCATTTTGAATGGTTGATTCGTAGGATACTTGAAGTGGATTCACCATCTCAAAACAATGTCAAGATATTCTTCATCAATTCTCAATCATCATAAGTAGGATTTTTTCCATGAATATCCCAACCAAGGAACATTGTAGAAGCACAAAGGATGGCCATTGAACTTGATGACGATCTCATCCTCTCTGGAAAGATCAAGAATCCATCAAAGGGAAAGGCCCAACATCCTGGAGATGAAAGAACCAATCCATCACTGCAAAATTTGGTGAATGAGATGACATCCTTGAAGAGGGAATTATTTGAAGGAGTATCTTCTCAAAGAAGCAACAAAAATCAGATTGTAGGAGCACCCCAAAGGCTCTCCTTGGAGGCCCCACCCGTGAGCGTAAATTTCAGATTTCAAGAAAATGAAGAGGATCTTGGACAAGAAAGTGAAGGTGGAAACTTCCTAGAGATCGATGAACCTGAGAATGATAGACAAATCAGATTTTGTGAGTATTCTGGAGGTGATGAAGAAGATGAAGAATATGCACCTAGTTTCTCATGTGCGGTATTCACTCATTATTGGTTTGAGAAAAGAGCATCTCCCTCCACTACTGCAAAGGAAAATAAGGTTGATGATCCTCATGTGGTGACTCTACAAAATAAAATAATTAGTCAAGGATCCCCACTTCCATATTCCATGAAGTCTGCATTGTTGGAGCCTAATCCCGTAGCAAGTAAGAAGGCTCCCACAATCCCAAGTAAGTCTTCTGATGTCTCCTCCAAGTCTATGTCTAAATATGCTCCTATAAAATGTAGTACTTTCAAAGCTCCTATTGTACCTTTCAAAATACCCTCCATTCCCCAAAAATCTACTCCTGCTTCCAAACCTATCCTAAATCCAAAAGTAGTCCTATCATCACCCTCACTCGCATCTGCTCCTTTTGACTTCATAGAATATGTGAAAAAATCCAAATTCCAAATTACTGAAAATAAATATTTGTGAACTCACCTTGAACAATTTGAGAGGTTCATCCGATATATCAAGAGTGGTAGTCTAACACCCAACATTGTAACTTCTAGTTCCAAAGGAATGTTTCCAAACCTACCTACACCTCCCTCACATGACATACTTTCTCTGATTACATCAAAGAATGATAAAGTTGAACCTTTTTATGTCTCCGTTCTTGTTGGAGAATATGTATTGAACAACTGCATAATAGATTCGGGTGCCTCAGATAATGTCATGCCCATGAAGGTTGCCAAATCTCTCAAGATCACCATGAATCCACCTGGTGTCTCTTGTTAATCTTTGGATTCAAAATAGGTCCCACTTGTAGGGAAGGTCAAAGATGCACATGTGGCTGTCACCAAATTTCCAGACAAGAAAATTTCAGCAATGATTTAGTAGTAGATATCCCCGCCTCATTCGGAATGCTACTGAGTAGAAGTTTCTGTCGAGAATTGGGAGGGAAAATTTAGATGAATTGGTCATCCAAAACCATACCAGTGAAGGGAGACATGGAGAAATTTCTTCCTGAGAAAAATATGAGGTACACGGTATGAAATTCCAGAAGCTAACATCTTGTATCAAGGTAGCAGGCAGATGAATCACTTTATGGAAACTGAGGAGGAAGAGGATATCCCCATCTTGATAGGTCTAGACATGCCTTCCTGGAGAGTTTTGGACTTTGAATAATCATTGAGGAGATTTGAGTTATAAGAGTGAATCCCCAAATTATTAGATGATGCAAACCATGAGGAATAGGATATGGTTCTTGTTGATTTTCAAGAAGAAAAATCAGCTTATATGCTTATCCAAGATGAGGAGTCATTCTCATTCCCATTTGGGGATAAAGATGATCTCAGTCAGGCCATCTATGGAGATACAAAATCAGTTTGTGAAGATCCCATGAAATATTTGAAAGAAATCTCCATACAAGAAATGTTGAGAGCTGCAGAAGAAACAAAGGACCACGAGATCGATCTTGAACTCCTGATGCAAGCCATGAATATGCAAGACAAGCATGAAGGTGATTTGGAAGCCTTAACCAATGTGAAGGTTGGCCATTTTGAGATAAGGCAAGATGAAAAATATGATGCCGCTCTTGACCTAATGGTTGATGAATGCAATAATGAAATGGATATATTTTCTTTCCCATTTGAAGATGAAGACTCTTTCCATGATGAAGAAATTGAACCAAGGAGTTTTGAGACCTTTGGAGATGAAGCTATTTTTGATGAAGGATTGGTAGAGTGCAGCGATTCTGAAGATGGTGTGGTAATCCCTCTAGAAAGTTTCCTTGAGCTGCAAAATAAATATTCTTGAAAGGCGTACAAAGAGGAGCTGCAGGAAATGATGAAGCATAAATTCGTGCAAGAAATATTGGATGCAGTAGAAGTTGCAGAGGACCCCAAGCTGATTCTTTATCTCTTCACTCATGTCATAGACATATAAGATAATTATGAGGTCGCTCCCAATCCTTCTGTCAGTACTCAAGAACCTCATAGTGGAGTAAAGGAAAAGGATAAGTTTGAGGTTTCTCATGGAAAAGAGGTCAACAAGCATAGACCTGGGAAAGAAAAGAATTCAAAATGTTCAAGTAATATGAACAAAAAGCAGCCCTGGGGCAGTGATAGCACGCTCAGTGAAGAATCATATATGTGGATAAACATAGAATGCAACTGGCACTATGAAACCAATTTCAAATAAGATAAAGGCAATGTAATTTCTAAGCAAAGGTCTGAGCATCAAAAGCTCATGTAGACTCACTCCTACCAAGTACACAGACAATTGTGAAATCACCTGGATTTCACAAACAACTAAGGAGAGGAAGCTAATTTCTGAACCAGTCAATGGCTTCGCAGAACAACATCACTTAGTGTTTCCCACTTAGGGGTAACATTTAAGGAATAAAAAATCTTCAGTGAAAATGGGTTGTCCCCTACATTGTATCATAGGTGATTACAAGGTGTGTTTCCCTTTCTATTGTATGTGTTTCCCTTGCTATTGTGTGTGTCATTTCCTTTTCGTGTGCGTGTGTGTTTCCTTCTCTCTTTCTCTCTTTTTGTAAGTTGTATATGACTCTGCAGGGCCCAATGGATAAGGCATTGGTAAATGAACTATATGGTCTAAAATTCAGATTATAGATTCCCATGTCATGCCTTCACTATGCTCAATCCATGCCATGTCCCTAAGCTAGAGACAATTTTTTTCATGCAAATCTGCAACAGGGAAATTGACAATTTCTGAGCACGAAAACTATACCCCTATGCTGAAATTTTCAAGTTTTATCATTCCTAGGCACCCCAGGTCAAATCTATCAATCTGGTAACCCCCTATTTGACGTCAAATTGGTCCCCTCGGAGATTTTAGGAAATTTAATTTAATCCCCTAGGTGATTTTAGGGAGTTTGTAAAAGACGCTATCTTCTGGCAGTATTGGGAAGGGCTATTGTTGGCCTTCCCAGGACTAGATCAAACCCCTGGAGTGGAACGAAAGGGAAAAATTGTACATGGAGGTGAATTGAATACCTTATAATATCATGGAAATTATTTTCAAAGGTTTGGGGAAGTTTTGAAAGACTTGAAGTAGTTTGAATGAAAAGCAGTGTTCACAAGCCTAGGCAGTACACAGGCATAAAACAACTACTAAGCTTCAAAAGAAGATTCTGAGAGCTCCGGATGGAATTAGGAGTAAAAAAAACATCGAAGGAAAGAGGATTCTAAGACCTACATTATAAATAAATCATATTTTTCACAACACTTTGGCGCATGAGATTTGTAGGAAGTTTTTCCCAGGCACAAGTGGGGTAACAAATCAAAATTCCAATTTTTCATGGAACAAATGGATGAATAAAGAATTTAGACACACACCATTGGATTCAAAAGGAAATTTATAGTTAGGATCATATAAATACTCACCAATAAATTCCACTGGGAGCTCAAGTTATCATCGTTCCAAGTTGCCCCCTTGGAGATAGTTCAGGAGTTAGTCAATTTTCGGGAGGACACGTGTCAGCACCAACACGTGTTAGCACCAGAATCTTGATGGGATTTTATGTCCCCGAAATCCTTGAGGTCAGGTAAACCAACCTTAGAAAAATGTTCCCAGCCCCTATGTTACCTCTGAGACCCTCATGTGACCTTCAGACTTGATAGTTTAGCCCCCAGGTGCATTTTTAGAGCTCAAATTCCCTGCCGTCAGATTGAGGACATGTGTCAGCTCCAAAACCACCATGAAATTTGATGTCCCTCACGTCCCTATAGTCAAGGATAACATACATGGAAAAATTTTCCCATCTCCTATGGGGAGTACTTTGGTCATCCACGTGACCGGCTTTCAGCCCCCAGTGCTTCTAGTGCTTTTTCAAGAAAATCCCCTGCCGTCAGATTGAGGACACGTGTCATCCTCTTTCTCACTGTGGAATTTGATGTCCCTCATGTCCTTGAGGTCAAGGAAATTAGACATGAAAAAATTTGAGCCACCCTTGCATGAACATTTTTTGAATATTCAAATCCGGCAATTAGTCGTTTCTTCCCTCTCATTTTTCCTTCACAGCTTCTCACCATGCCATGGCCTTGTTCTTGCTTGTCCAAACACCCAGTCCACCATTAATGATACAAAAAAACTTTTTCATGGTCACCAAACTCTCCACTTCATGAAAACACAAAAATATCAGAGGAAATTGGATCAAAATGATGAAGAAATGAGAGAAGATAGAGATCTTTTGCCAGATAACCACGAAGTCATCCAATCAAAAAATCTGCGTATCTTACAAAATACAAGCCAGATCGATGTCATATTTTGCATACTTCCTCATTTTTCAAGAAGATCACGATGTAATAAAACAAAGGTCAAATGGTGACCAAAATTATTTGTTTCAACAAAATCCTCACTTCGTGCACTGGCTCACATTCGTTGGATTTCCCATCAATCCGGAAATGGAATTGAGCTACAAACTTGCACACGAGCTCCAAATGAAAAACCTATCGCAATGGATATTTTTTTTTCGCAAACGGAGACAAAAACAAAACCTGTAAATTTTGAGCTCCATTAATGGCCACCATGGCAGCTTCGTGGTCGAAGCCACTACCAGGTGAAAATTTTAAACTTTATTTCCTGACATTGGAGTGGGAAAAATTATGTGAAATTCGGAGGATGTGGTCATGATGACGAGACAATTCTAAAAAAATATGTTCCATCAAAAATTGAGCACTGGAAATACACTTTCTAAAAATAGTAATTTTTCCTATACAAACTTGCTATGTCTGGAAAGTCATCATAAAAAGTAGTTGTGGTGAAAGCAGTATGTAACCAAGGTCATCAGGAAGATAGAATGATTGTCCGGAGCATAAATAATTTAAAACTACCACTTACTAAAAATAGTAAGTTCCCTATATGGGTGCTTACTAAATATAGTAGGTCAACCCAAAAAATGGTTGATGTAAGGGTAGTGTGCACAGGATTGATTGATGGAGTTCATCACATCACGATGGTCGAGAAGAGGGAAAAATCAATTCTCACTAAAAATAGTAAGCCTTCCATCTGGAAACTTACTATTAATAGCATGTTGTTCTCAAAGGGAAAGTTTGGCACAATGAGGCATAGAGGGATGATCATCTCAAGGAACTGGACAATATTATTTGACACTCACTACATAGTTCAGGTCACAAGTATATCATATGTAGGCTGGGAGTTTTGGTCATCAGTGGAATAATTCACTCAAATTGGTGAGTGTTCATGAGATAATTTGAAGGATTTTCACAGTGTGCAAGGAGTTTGAAGATTTAGAGTTTCACTGCATTTGGAGCTTTCCATCAACAAGGATCAATGAACTTCATTGGGAATGACATCTCCTCTTCTTATTCTCTCACTCTTTCTCTCTCCTCTTCCCCCAAATTTCTCTCACTTTCCAATACTCTAATTTCACATTGGGGTTGCACTTTTTCATATGCCCTAATGTTCCTAATGTAATAAGTCACCTTTATGTTATAAAAGGGACTTAATATTCTCCTAGGAAGTTGAAAAGTTTTAAATTGCACAAGGACATATGAAAATCCATTGGGGGCTAGATGACAAACCACCTCTCATTCTATAAATTATAAAGGCATTCCTATTTCAAAGGGTTGGACATTAATTTTGTAAGCTCAAGAGTGCATTCTACCTTGAGAGAACAAAGGAGATAGCCAAATTCTTCCTTTCCCCCACTCTATATTTTTCCTCTATTCCCACATTGTGTACAACTAGGTTTAAGAAATCAATACAAGAAGAAGGAGCTTCTAGCTTTCTTTGACTAAGGGATATCTTGATACTTTGTTATCATAAATTCCATTTGGTCTTGTTGCTATGTGTAGAGTTGTTTCCTCCTAATTTTAATACATGTAATAAAACTTCTAATTTATGTATGTAGGAATCTCATTTTCTACCTACAACATTAGTTCTCCTATCTAATTTCTCACTCCCCTTTCCCTTTCTATAGAAAAATTCCTCTCTTGTAGGTATCTGAAGCTTTGATGCAGGGTCAATGGAGTGTCCCTGTTGGATCCCCGGTCAAAAGGAAACCACATAAATCCACCTTTTCATGCGCATGCATATATGATAGCTACAACAGTTAAGTAGAGGGACTTAGATTCCCAGATCGTTGGCAAGAAATCCACAAGTTTTTCCACCTGACAAATTTTCTTGCCAACATCTATGAAGATGTATTTCTCAAGTTTCATGCCAAGTTTCATTTTCTTCTCCTTGGGAATTTGTATGCTTTCTTTGCATCCAACAACTATGATATTTGTAATAGATGGTTTTGGTCCTAACCATGCTTCATGTGGTATTACCCCATTAAGAGAAATAGTGGGAACTCTATTCAATATAAATATTGTTGTTTTGGATGATATTATCCAAAATGTATTTATGACTATAGAATAATCAATCATACATCACACCATATCCATGAAAACAAAATTTCTTGTCTCAACTACACCATTTTGTTATGGTGTATATGGAGGAGGAATCTGTTGAAAAATTCCATGAGCGTCGAAGAAGGATTTGAATTCATTGCTGGTGTATTCTGCCTTGATTTGAGAGGAGAGTTTGATTTTTTTGACTAAACTCTATTTCAAATTCAATTTTTAAATAATTGAAATAATAAGAAGCTTTATCCTTAGTATGAAAACAATAAATCCAAATATTAGGTGAAAAATCATCAACATAGAGCACATAATACTAAAATATAGAATGATTACGCCTCATAGGTCCTGCACAAATTATTATGCACTAGATCAAGCTTACCAGGAGTCTGAAATATATTACTCTGAAATGGTGTTTGATGTTGTTTACCTGCTAAGAAATTTTGGCACTTATATTTTTCCTTCTTGAGAGGTGGAAATCCTCTCACCATTTCTTACTAGTGGAGTGTGTCAAGATATTAAAACTGAGGTGGCAAAGTGTTTGATTCCATAGTTGTGCCGATGAGGTGTATCCCCGTTTTGAGTAAACGACAAAACGATCGGATAACCCCTACAAAAATTTTGAAGTGATTTTGCATTATGACCTCTTTTAAGAGCAAATCGGGTTTTCAGAAATTCAACGCATCGGAACGTACTTGTGTTAAAACATGCTTTGTGTTGCATGATTTCCGATTCCCGAATCCCGCTTTATATTGAGCAATTCCTTTCAAATCGGGTTTTCGGAAGCTTAAAGCATCGGAACATTCGTGTTTCAAAACATGTTTTATGCGCCATGTTCTCCGATTCCCGAATTCCGCTCAGTCCTTTGTAATCGGATTTTCGGAAGTTTAATGCATCGGAACATTAATGATTCAAAACATGTTTGGTGCTCCATGTTTCCCGAAGCCCGAAATCCGTAATGCACTAAATCTCTTCGTGTCGGGTTTTCGGACTCCTCCAACACGCTGACGTGGCATTCATGCCGAGTGGTCGGCGAGTTGGCACGTGCCGCGCCAAGTGTATTTATTACGGATTTTCTTATAAATACTCCAAAATCCACGTCATTTTTACCGTTCATATTTTTAATTCGTGGATTTATGCATGCTCTGCCGCTCCCAAAACCCGCAAGCTCGCGTTACCTGACTGGATCGTTCGTTTTCGATTTTGCGTGTCTCGAATTGAAGGTATTTTTCGTTCCTTCTTTATTCTTGATTTTTCTGGATCGACTGCGTGCGTTTCCTTTCCAATTTCTTCCTGGTTGTTGAGGGTTTTTCTTCCCCTTCTTACTGTGTCGTTTTGGAAAGGGTTTTGGGTTTTTGGGTTTGTTTTCAATGTAAGATGAATCAATTGGTGCTGTTCTTCCAAAATTCCAGTTAATTGCATGATGTATGGAATCAAATATGAATAACAAGAAAAGAAAAGAGGTTGTGTATGTAGAAATGCACAGGAAGTACTTTGTTTTTGCTTCTCGGTTTTGAAAACTGTTTTGCAGATTCAAAAATCCGAAGTGCATTGAAAGATCAAACTTGGCGGGGTGTATCAATATGCCGAACTCAACTCTCAGGATCGGGCATCTCCTAAGCTCCGTCATCGAAAGTAGCTGCCGGATATTCTCCCGTGTCCGCCATCAACAGTGGACGCCGGGTTATCTCCTGTTTCCGCCATTGAAAGCAAGTGTCGGGTTTCGCCAGGATTCTGACATATCAGACCTGTCGGGTTCTCTAAGTTTTCCGACATCTAAGTCTGCGAGTCGGGTTCTCCTCTGCTTCCGACGCATTCAGTCAATTAGGTGTTTCATTGTGCACAGCATCTCCGGAGTTCCGAGTCCTTCTTCTTCCAAATATTCTTCATGACAGACCC
The DNA here is from genome assembly GCA_019776745.2 of Taxus chinensis. NCBI lineage: Eukaryota > Viridiplantae > Streptophyta > Pinopsida > Cupressales > Taxaceae > Taxus > Taxus chinensis. The sequence continues at coordinate 776,430,236 of CM034147.1, read as the reverse complement.
CGGTCCATCACAAGAGAATACCGAGAAATCAAGCAGGATGAAATTATAAGTTTAAGAAACCAGAATCCCCGTCATATGTTGAATGTAATTACGATATTCGGGATACCGAATTCGGTAATGTTGACATGGACGATTTCTGGAACAGGGTGAAAAGTCCCAGTCAAACTGAATGGATGACCTCTTTAGCAAACAGTGGCTTACCTTTGGCAGCAGGCTTTCCTCTATCGGCCCAATGTCCAGAGTTCATTCTGGCCTGTGCCTCTAACTACGACTCTGCTTCTCGTTCCGTTAGGAAACCCAGCAGGAGAAGTAGTGATCAAGCGAGATGAGATTTATCTTGATGACCTCCTGAAATTACCCAATTTCGAGGACTATGGGAATTTGAATATGAAGTCAGCCCAGAAAACCTGGGACACTAACCAGGAGAATTGTATAAGAGATGTTAACAAGAAGTTCCTGGCTATGGCTAAGCCAGCGGTATCCCGGGTTTCCTACAACTATTCCTAGGTGTGACTTTATACAAGAGATAAATGATATCATCACACTTCTTAGCCGGGCATTTGGTTTACCAGAGTCAAATCTATTTCACGGATGGATGTACCAGTTCATGCTCACCATCAAGAAGAATAAGCAGGGGATTGACTGGGGAACCTTGATCAGTGATGAGATTGATGCCCAAATGACGACGGTCTTGTCGACGGGAAAATTCTACATGTTCTCGTATGTGGCCTATGAGGCAGCCGGGATGAGGAACTATCCCGGGCTCGATACAAAAGGCAGCAGGATCACAAACCCAATCTACAAGCATTTTCCGCAAATAACGAAGAAGGGGTCCAAGGATCACTTTAGGAGGGTAAATGATGCCTTTTTCTATGAGAACATCTGCAGACTGAACCCGGGATTGAGAAAAACAAGAGTCTCCGATGAGGCTTGGGCCGAGGTATCTAAATGGGGATGTATCTTCCTACAGTTTAGGAAGTTTACATACATTCGAACAGTGATGTATGCAGGAGAGCCTTTCCGTCTGCCTCGCTATCCTGGGGATAGATTAATTTTGTTGGAATTGGTCAGACAATTGTTGGATTTCCACAAGTTCCAACAGAGCAAGCACAAGGCAGCAGTATCCTTCCCAATTTCTATTGGGAGATATACTTGCTCAACAGCGGCAAAAGCTAAAAATGTCGAATGTGAACTCCTAGAGAAATTAAAGAAGCATATGAAATCTCGGGATGGTTTTGACATCCGAGGAGTGCTTCGGGCCTATGGAGCTCAACATCTGCACAGGCCTGATATTGAGGACATCTGGATTGATCTGCGGGACGAAGTTGCGATACGCAGAAAGGATAATAGTAGGCTTACTATTGAAGAGATTCAGACGCTAGAGATTTCTGATTTGCCAGATGGTACAAGGGACAAGGAAAGTGTGTTAGCTATGTCCTATGATGGGCTTAACGAAGATCGATACGTTTTCCCGCCTATTGATTGGTCGGCTAGCGAGAAATCCTCTATCACCGATAGGTCAGCCCTAATTCTGGCTCGTACAAAGAAATGGCTCTCTTCTTGGGAGCTTGAATTTTAAAGATGACAAGTTTCCAAGATTGGCTACTCCTGAGGCGGGGCCCTCCAACAAGAAGTAGGACAAGGAATCTACTGGGGGGTCTATAAAAATCAAGATTCCCAAGAAGAGGAAAGAAAGACAAATCTCTTCAATTGTCTCTCCAACTCAAACGGTGGATGTGCCAGAATCACCAACACCACCAGAAATAGGAGAAATTAATTTGGAAGAAGGAGGAAGTCAGCCCTTGACTTCACCATTTGCTGATTGTTCAACTGATAGAGACCTTATCTCTGGCAGTCAAGGCTTAAGAGACTGAATCTGTGCCTCCCCCTCAACCACTACTTCAGCTTCCTCATTCCCCATCCACTTCTTCAAGCATGGCCAATATTTTCTCCGGGCTCTCACCCCTCTCTGCTGGAACCCAAGTGATCACCAGCTCGCCACAACATGTGCCTCTCTTTGTTGCACCTACTACCACGTTGACTGCTGTTCCCCCTTCAATAGTAGAATCTGCTCCCCTTGAGAGTAGAACACCAGTTACTACAACATTGGCAGTTTCCTCTGATACTCCACAATGGTTACTTGAGCAAACTCCCAGGAAGAGGAAGGTGATTGTACCCCTACCACCCCTTGATTTTAGCTCACTCAAGACTTCTACTGCGAAATCAGCCAAGAAACCCAAAACAGTTTCAAGAGTTTTGGTAGATGCTTCAGGAGATAAGTTCGCAGAGATTGCCACTCCCTCAGCTGACAAAACTAGAGATGATGTAACAGCTGCTGATTACCAGGTAACCAAGGTGTCTCTAGGGAAAGTGACAGCAAAAGGGGGCACATCAAGATGCAAAGGATTCCATAGACGTGCTGTACCAGAAGTTGAAAGAAACAAAGGACAGCAGAAATGAGTTTAAGCAAAAGGTGGAGCAGTTGACAGAGGTTTTGATTAAAATCTCAACACCCCTGGAATCCATACCATCTTCTTCTGTACCTGCCGGATTTGATTTCTCATCGGTGCCTTCGATTGAGAAGATTACCAGATGCAAGGAAGAGTGTTTGACGAATGGATCCAAAAGTTGCTCCAACAAGGGAAGGAAGTAATTCTAGATGTGGTGAAGGTTCATCGGTCCAAGGCAGAGATTCAGAAGGAAGGAGAGAAGATGGTTGAGGAATTCACTGAAGAACTTGGACAGCTTGATTTGACTTGCGAAGCTCTCCAAGTGCTAAAGCAAATGCTAGCACATCTATTGGTAGAAGAGGGCATTCTTCCACATACAGATAAACACTTTCAGTTGATCAAGGGCATTAAGTTCAGAGTAAAGATTCTCAACGAAGCCTGCAGCAAGTTGAGAGAATCAAGAGATAAATTGATTGATGGGAAAAGTGATCTGGAACAAGAATTGCTAAAAATTTTTCCAAAGGTATCAGTTGGGAACTCAAGTGCCCTATCAGCAGATGATCTCTTCAATCAAGTTCAAGAGGACTATTCAGCAGGAACCTGTAGGTGGATTCGACCTTGAAGTCATTGGTCAGTTTGTGAGGATTGAGCATACGTTGGAGTCCTTAAGAAAGCTCAGCAAGAGGTTGAAAAAGCTTCCCGGCAGTGCCAGTGATATCCATGAGACCGGCGAAATGTGGTATGATCTTTCCACTGCACCTGAGGAAAACGAAATGCAAGGCATTATTCGGAAGTTCCAGGAGTTCCGGAACAAACAGTCTCAGCTGGAGGAAGAGAAAGGAGAAGAATCAAAAGATGATGACTCGGATTGAGATCCCACGTCCCATGTCATTTCTATTTTTAGAATGCCATATCTTTTATTTCCTATTTGTCATGATTTTTAATTCAGACTTCGACTTGATCTCCTGCGTGAGAATCATGCAAAGCTGAAACTCTAGTTAGCATGCTAGTTTTCAGGGATCTGTTCTGTTTAAACTCTAGCTTCTTTTGTTATAAATAAGGGATGCTTGTGCGTTCCAAAGGGTCGAGAATTTTTGGAAGATCAAGAGGCTATTGGAAAGAAGAAAAACTTTGTGTTTTCTTTCAACCATTGAGAAGTTTAGGAGTTGATACTGTTTTACAGACTTTGTGTTGTGAAATATATCTTATTTGAGACAGTGTTCTTATGTTCATGATCTCAAAGCTATTCTTTGCATAGAATCTCAGTATTTCTAATTATCTTGAACACTATATCTGTGATCTAAAACTCGTATGATTATTTCGTGCTCTGCTTTTACTCGAAAGAAAATACGTTTCTCCCATTTCCTTTCTACTGTATTTCTTTCACTGTAACAGATTCTAACCTAGATCACTTATGAAAGCAATATTCTTGAATCGTGTGAATGTGGATTTCGGGATTTCATCCCAACCCCCAATGGTTAGATTAGTGTGAATATTGTATATATTATTTACTGTGTTTTAGATTAGCAATAAACAGGCAGCCTCACCTGTCTTTGAGGAGGGATTAAATCTCATGTACTGTGGTTGAACCTCATATTTTGGTTTGACAAAATGTCTAACCAACACATCTGCCTATCAAATTCATCATCACAACATATATGTTAACGTGGTGGGTTCCTATTGGCCAGGGATGGTCAGGATATGTTTCTAACGAATCATTTTTGGAATTTTTGGCAAAATTGCAGATGTTGACCCATGGCTCCACTAATCTACGTGAAGAGTAATTATGTGGCATGTTGTGATTGGTTGGGGGATTGGCGGGTGGTGGGTTTGCTTTAGGAATTTTCACTCCCATTTTGTAAAATTCTTAATTCAAATTTTGGCCCGAAGGCCTACGGCGAATAGGAAGAGGACATCGATGCCACGGAGGGCATGTAGATGGCGGAGGGAGTAGAAGAATTTTGATGTTTTTTGGCTTAAAGTGACAAGGTAAATTTTTGACCCGAAGGTCCTCAACCAATGAAAAGTGGACACATGTCCAGGAATGCAAAAATTCAAGCACAGGGGGCCGAAGGAAAATTTTGTGAAATTTTTGCTACTCCAATCCAGAGCCAACACGTGTCCCAAAAGGCAAAATGGAGAAGCGAGGCTTTGGGAGAGTATGAGATTTTTTTCCGTTTGAGGAAAAAATATCAAAAGTAAAGATTGGTCCACCGTGCCACATGAAAGAAATTTATATGAGGTGGTAGGAGGTTCGGGCCTCGAAGAAACTTTTGGAAATTTTCCATTTTGGCAAAGGGAGCTAAAGTCAAAATTGAAGGCGTGCCTCCACAGCCAATCTGTGGAGGACACGTGGCACTTTTCAAAGGTCTCAAATGGAGAGCGCAGGCCGAAGGAGAGTGTTGAAACCTTGAAATTTTGGCAGGGAGGATTGAAGGCAGAATTGGAAGTTTAGACCCGCAGTGAATAGAAGGGCGCCACGTGGCAGGAAAATTTTACAAAATTTTCCAAATTTTTCAAAGGTTGTATAATGAAAATCTTAAAGGTAGGGGCCCGATCCAATGGTATTTTGACCCGTATACTGGCCTTATTCAAAGGTGCCGAAGGTAATTTTTGGCTTATGTTTGGGATCTCATCTGCCACGTGGAGGGTTGGTATGTTAAAGTTATCCAAAATCGATGGCAATTGTGCATTCTTCCTTCTTGCCACCATTAGAGCTTCAGGAAGCTTGGAATCATGATTTATTCATCAAATTTCATCAAACCTTATATGATTTTGGGTCATCTTGGTCTTCTGAGAACATAGGTAACATTTTTATGGCTCTATTAAATATGAGCTAGAGTTGTTCGTCAATGTATTAGGGTTCAAGCACCGAAAAATTACTGAAATGTCAAATCAAAAATTACAGAGGTAAAACGAAAAAGTTGAAAAGAGTAACACAAATGATGAATGAGATATGCTCGCATGCCTAAAGTGATAGGAAATGTGCACCCTGGGGTGGATAATGATTGAATTTATGCAATATTTAATCCATTTTGAGAACCTGGCACTTACTACAGAGTTTTTTTTTCCATTTGATGTCAAGATCATGTAAATCATGAGGTATTACTTGTAAATTTAGATGTCCATAGCAACTCTTTGCTTGGGAAGGAAGACTCCAAGGTTAGTGTCTTGGGTATGCTATGCATTTTGGACAAATCTATGTAAGATTGGGATTGATACAATCAGAGTAAATTGAAGGACTTGAGCAAAAAACTAACATTTTGAAAATGGAGAAAATCTGCCAAGATAACCTAGGTTAAAGTCTCATGTGACCTGGAAACTTCATGTATACAGGGTCGACATTGACCAGTGTATATGCCGGCCACATAACTTGTCGACGATTTGGGTTTTACATGTAACTAGGTCCCCTGAAATAGAATCCCAAATCAAGCTTTTTGAATCGTTTTTATGAAGGATATATCTTTGGGCAATATGTTGTACGAGTTATCAATCTTGTGAAAAGCCTACAGATAAGTTGTTGATTTTGTTCTTGTTGCAATCTTGCATTGAAAGTGGTTTAGAAATGTTACAAAGGGGAAAAATTTCTATTTGACAGTTGTAGGGAATTTGTATTCTCATACTCAGAAAGACTTCATCTGATGGGGAGAAAGAAAATTTAAAATCACTTAATACCTATCCTATGTATTGCAGAGATGTGGTCTTGTAAGCCTTTGGGGGCTACCTTAGGCATGGTTTGACATGGGTTTTACCGATGTTTAATTTTAGATGTCTAAATTACTTCAAGATTTTGTTAAGTGAGTTCTTGAAATATTGTGTGAAGAGTGCAACCTAAAGATGTCCATCTGATAATCTTCTGCTTGAAAGAACATCCTGAATTATATGATGAGGCATTTCATCCCTGATAGTTGAACCCCATTGTACAGACCTATCAAAGGGAATCTATTCACAGACTTTCTTATCAGATAGATCCCACCAAAAATCATCTAGCAACAAAGGATGGGATCAATAAATTATCCCTGATTTGCATGTGATATCCCCACATAAGAGGTCATAGAGATCTGATTGGGTACCGTCATAATATGCACAACTAATCAGGGGAACCTAAATGTCTCTAGTAACCTTTGCCTATGTGTATGATTCACATGACCCATGTGGTCTAAGAAGTGTACCACTAACTCCAGAGTTCAGATCTGGGAGCATTGATCATGTTTTCATAGACATAGGCCTCCATCAAATAATTTCAAGCAAAGGGATAAGGACATCTTGATTTGACAAGGTCAAAGGAAGATAATTGATGTTTCCTCAAAGGTGGGATTACGAGGCCAGGAATTCAAGTGATAGGGGGACCAATGGGTTTGTGTCCTATAGACATATAAATTTAATGATGGAAATATGTGGTCAAAGGACCGGAAAATGATATTACCACAAAAGTGGGCTTACGAGGCCAGGAAGTCAAGTGATAGGAGAACCAATAGGTTGATGTCCTATAGACATATGACTTAATGGCAATGGGGGATGAAGTGATGATTTAATGAGGTCAAAGGACCACAATTTGATGTTTCCAGAAAGGTGGGATTACGAGGAATAGATGGGGATCCTAACGGTGGTTAGGGAAGTAACACATTCGAGGAGGTAGCCAGTTGATATACATCGATTTTACTAAGTAGATGTGATTTTTTGGAAACAATGGTGTAATGCTGAGATGTGCTTAAGATTGTGTGAATATTAAGATATGTTGATATGATGATAAATATTAATAAATGTTGATGCGGCAAGGTTGACCACCATTAAAGTTATGTTTTTGAAATGATGTGTTACTTAAAGTGATTTTTGTGTATGTCTTAACAATGGTCAAGAATGAAACATGGAGTGATTGCTTATGTACTGGATTTGATGCATATGTGATGGGAATAGATATGATGAAGGAACTTGCGCTATTTGGCCTTATAACATATGTTAACACATGAATAACAATGGGTAGTCACATATATGATCTTGGGTATATATGGAATTGGAATGTACACCTTCCTAGGACATATGAATGGTTAGCATATGTAGAATGTGTGGGAAAAGAGGATTATCTCTTTCAATGGTTTCATAGAGAGTTTCCCCGACTATATATTTATTTTTCTGACAAAAACTTATCGATGTAAGAAGTTTTATTTGATGGGAAAGCTAATTTCGATGTGGGAATATTTTCAAGGATGATTTTTATATTTTGAATTTTTGAAGGATGATCGATGCGGGGAGCCTTTGTACAAAGGTAGCCATCCTTAGTGGGAGTGGTCTACAATTTGAAATTTTTATATTTGATTTTTACAGATAGCCTTCCTTCAAGGGATTGGTCTATAATTATGATGGGTAACTATCCTTCAAGGTAAAAGTGATACTTTTATTTTTGATAATATGATTTTGGTATTTGAAGAACTATTTTTTATTAGATTAGCCAAAAAATAGGGATCGACTCCCAGGGGCCAAAACAAAACAGAGGAACGTAACCAGAAACAAAATAGGAAAAAAATAGAAAGGGGTCCCAGAAAGATGAGTTCAACAGGCTTAACTCTTACATTGCAGGATCTGGACCCCAGAGAGGACAAAAAAAACCAAAAAGCAATAGGACACTGTAGTTTGGTAATAGTCTGCACACAGTTTAGAGAACAAAAAACCTCCGTAACAAACAAAAAAACTGCCAGAGGCCCCAGGCCAGCACCATCCATCCTGGAATCCAAAACCATCCATCATCTACTCCTCCTCTGAGCTACTTATGCGAAGGTTGAATCTCTTCCTTTTCCTTTCCCCTTCAATCCCCTCCACTCTGTCAAGCAAAAATTTAACCTGAATCTCCAGCTTCTTCATTCTGTGTTTTATCTGGACCTAGTCCATGACCATCTTCTTCAAAATGTTGATGATGTTCAGAATGGACTCCATTTCCCCCTCGTTAGTGTCCTCCATGGATTTTAGGACCCCTTCTAAATACAACATCTTCTTGCTCCATTCTTCAAATACATTGGGGTCTCTCACACATTCATTCTTCCTCGAAGTGTTGGCTTCCTCAACACCACCCTCATTTTTTTCTTTATCTTTCTCATTCCCCCAAAGGATACCCTTACCCACTTTCATTTTAGTTAGACACTCTACAAGAGTAATATCATCTTCCTTGGCTTGCTCCTCCAGGACCGTTGTCAAAGGATAATCCAGAACCGGCTTGCCATTCTCAACCAGAAGAAGAATCAGGCCCTCATGGAGGGGCAGCTCAACTTTCTCATTCTAGAAATCCATCAGCGAATTTAAAAGAGAGGTGGCCATAAAAAGGGAATACTAACCATAAACTTGTGATGGAACATGTTGAGGAAGGTCATGTGATGGGTATATATTTTTCTATACTTACCCTCCAATGTAATATATTTCATAACTTGAAGGAAAACATCCTTCCAGACCCCAAGAATGCATAAACACGCAATGCCATCCGTGAAGAAGTAACATTTCTCCTTGCAAATGAAAAATCGATCAATCTTGACAATATTTGAATAACCATCCTTTAAGGGATCAATCTATTATTTTTAATAAGATCCATCCATAAATATTTTTATCTTCTTTTGAGCTGAGGGAAAACCCTAATAGACCATTTCAAGGAGGTGACGAGATATGTGCACAAACTACACATGTGTGCCCGATGACATGTCATTGGTTGGTATAAAGGGTAGATTAATGTAATGATTTTGGGGTTCTTACTAAGGAAGAAATTATCCACATGAAAGATGTGATGAACAGAGCCATGATGTTCATCTTTAAGGTTTGTAAGGATAGTGATGGAGGACCACATGCTTTCAAATCATTATGATGTTAAGATGGTTGGTTGATGCTGAAATAAGAATGACATGCTTGGTTAAGATGGAGTACCACATGCTTTCAAATCATTACGATGTGAGTATTGTCATGATGGTCAATATGTTTACAATAGAAAGGATGCAAGTGCAAGGCATTCATAGGTTCCTTTTTAGGTGTACCATCAAAGGAAGCTAAGCGACAAGCTCCCGACCCATGTTATATGGAACAATCCAATTAGGGGGAAAATTTCCACGTACACTCCTTTCTAGAGTAATTACATTGTGATTGGATTGAGAGGATAGGGTTGGTGAAGATTGACTAGGGGGAGGTGTGTAAGGAATCAGTTACAAAGTCTTAGTAGATAGGAAACCCCCTAGTGTGATGATTTTGCTAGAGATAACATGCACTAAAGGGAATGAAGTCCTTCAGCTTAGGATGATGGAAGTTTTGATGTTGATTGATTGAGTATGTGGCAAATAAAGGAGGAATTATAACCTTTGACAAAGGAGCCATTAAAAATATGGATGAAAAATGAACGAACGATTGATGAGGAGGGCAAGAAGATGAAGTTTTGGTTTTTATTTTTCTTCATGTGTGATGATTTATAATTCACGTATGTGGGTGATCTGTACTGATTTGAGATGAGGGACACTCAATGGAAGGTAATGAGAAGACATATGAGAAATGTTTATTGAGATATGATTGAGGGTGACCCCCTTATTCTATAGATTTTGGTGAGGACACAGTCAGTGACTTGGGTGTAGATGTTGACGAGATTGATGGACCTTCAATGGAATGTTTTGAAGAGATATCTGACAGAGGTTTGCTAATATGAGATTGAGGATAACCCCCTTGTCCTATAGATGTCAGTGAGGACATAGTTAGTGACTTGGGTTTAGACGTTGAAAATATTGAAGGACCTTCAATGGAAGGTGTTGAAGAGATGTCTGATAGAGGGTTAATAATATGAGATTGAGGATGACCCCCTTGTCCTACAGATGTTGTTGAGGAAACTAACGGGGGTGGAGGTGTAGAGGGCATCGATGATAATTTGGGATGGTAATCTTAAAATAGAATATCATTGATAAGGAATAGTCATTGGATTATGTCTTTAATTGCTTTATAAATTTCCATGTTATGACCCAGGCTTATATGGTAGGCACAAGTTTTATTTTGATTATACCATGCATGTTTCTGTATGTGTAGATTGGGTGTTTTGATTAGTTGTATTGTGATAAGAGAATCCTTCATGAGCAACTTGAGGATGTCATTGTAGGTCCCTTTTAGGGGATTTGGATTATTGGATTTTGATTTTGATTTTGATTTATGAGAATGCTTAGTAGGACGTGTCCTATTTTTGGATGGGGGTAGATGCATAGATGTCGTATGGTGTTGAAAAATCATAAGGATGTTGTGAGGTTTATGAAAAAGAGGATACGATCTGAGGATGGGAAAGTATGTAAAATTGGATGATGGATGAGATCCCAAAATAGACAAGGGGGACAATTTATGGACGAGATAGGGTTTGTATGTGTAACATGATATTGATATAAAAGATGGGGTCCCAAAGTGGATGGAAAAGGTGAGACCCTAGATGATGGGTTGATTTAGATAAAGGAGAGGGATTCACAATAGATGGTGAGGGTGAGGTTTTGGATGTGATGGGATTTGATTGTATAGTGTTTGATTCAAGAAGAGGTTTCAGACTGGATGATAAACGAGGATCCGGGTTCAAGATTGGATCTAATTCATATGAGGGAGATGTTATTTCTAGACATGATTAATATGGGTTACATTCATGTGAGATACCCAAGTTTTTGATTGGTTTATAAGATAGTTGGATGTCAAGATCTTTGATTATAGGTGGCTCACTTTTAAAGGTATTCAAGGTGGATTCTAAGGGTTGTGATGAGGTAGTAGTCAAATGGATAGTAGGCAAAGGTGACATTGATGTGTGAGGATTATCAGAAATAAGATCTAGGGATTATGAGTCCTCCAGGGGAAACACTGGTAATGAAGGGGTCTCCTTGTGGGGGAGATCCTACTAATTAACTAAAATTGTAGAATTTTTCTATTTTAAGTTAATCTAAACTAGTAATAACAATGAAATAACTGATATGAACTAAAATGTAAACACTTAATAATTTTATTTCATATTTTAATGAAAATAAATAATTTAAATAGGAGGGATAAGGTACTAACCTAAAAATTACTTACCTCACTGTGATTCTAGATTGAATAAGATGATGTGTGGATGAAGCACAAGGTGATGGTGCAACAAATGAATTTTTACCTAGACTGGGGTGCCTATGAGCACCCTAGTATGCAATATGGGTACTTTGGTCTACAAAAAAGATTACGACCTAAATATAGAAGTGTTGCTATATGTTCACAATGCCTTGATCCTTGTCACATGATTGTCATAGTAGCTTCGCTTATGTCAATGTAAACTTGATATTAAGATCTACTTGTAAAAAATCATACAAAGCATCAAATCCCTAAAAACAAAAGATGCATATGAAGGGGTTGGAATGACCTTAGCTACCACAATGGTGGACTTACAAGTAAACACTGCACTACATTCCAAACCCAATGTAGTTCTATGTGATTGTGTGTTCCTAGGGTTCCCTAGCACCAATGACACAGAGATAGAGGGAAATAAATAGTTGTAAAATGAAAATGGTGGATGGAATAGATCGAATATAACCCTTTCTATGCAATGTGTGTGATGCAAGGATGCCCAAATGTAGTCATTTTTCCTCAGTAGATAGTTAGCTATTTATAGTAGATAATCTGTACATAAGATAATAGGTATGTTATGTTTATATGGGGTTATCTTGCTCAAATTTTGACACTAATCACCTGGCATGTTGACTAGTACCTATGGGAATGAGAGAAAAAATCATAAAGACCAACCTCGATAATCTAAATGAGAACTAAGTGTAACTGGGACTAGGGCACCTAAAAAGAGGACCGGGGCACTGATGGGCATCCTAGTACCTTTTGAGGCACCCTAGTCAGAGAGTAGAGATGACCACTGAGTAAATAAGGACATCTAATACTCCATGATAGATGACTAGAACTGTGCAAAAAACTAATAACTGTGCAAGAAAAATCATGAGGACAACCAACTAATTAAGGACATAACTAGGGGATATGTCATTAGTGAATAATTTTCTTATGCAAGATCCATATATAAAATAACATGCTTTGTGGTATAAATGTAATAGTAAGTGTGCGATTTTGTGACTACATTTTCCCCCACTTTATGTTGATGAACGGAAAGCTTGGTAACATAAAGTAGTTAGAGATGCATTCTAGAGAGAAATACAGAGAAGCCCATGTTGTAGTAGAACATGTAGAAGTGGTAGTAAAAGTGTTCTGAAAGAAATATATAATGTGCCAAACCATGGATCAATCTTATGATCCATACAACACACTACAAAAGCGTATATCATGATTTAAGTATACTAAATGAGAGTGATGATTTCAAACATTGTATGATGACGATGAGATGGGAAAGGGAATGATCAATTCCCAACCCAATTGTACATATATGAATAATCGACCATAGGAATTTGTGTCCTGTGGCTTAGAAGAAATGTGGAGAAGAGGTATTATCTTTAATACTTAATTACATCCTCAAGATCAGCCCATTGTAGAAAGACCAGATAAAATATTGTGGTTTCTGATCCAAATAATTTTGATCAACAGTTGACCTATATAGGCGTGGTATAGGAAAGGCAATCTTTCCCCCACTCCATTGGGTGTCCCACCACAATGTACTAGCTTCCAATTTGGTCATCTAGAAAGCAAGCACAAAATGTAGAATAGCTTCCCAAATTCGGTAATCTGACTGGAATTGGTTGAGGTATAACCAGTGTTGGTCAGGTGGTATTCTAGGTTGGCCAAAATAGCCAAATTGTTGGCTATTTTTTGTCGTGACTCTAACCTTCTTCCGATATTAAGTGATTGCTCATGGAAAGATAAATAGAATTTCCTTTTAGGTTTAATTAAGAGGAGTTAAGTCTAGGTTTAGATTAAGTCCTCGTTGTTAGGATTGGCGTTCAGACTTTATCTTAGGCATTAATGTAGGTTTGATGGGTCATTTGTTGAGTTGAGGTGGCTAGGTGAGTTGGCTTGGGTGAGGTGGTTAATCAGAATATTAATTATTTAATTTAAGATAATTATTCAATTAACAGTGACATAGGGATAGAATGGGTAGGATATGGGTTAATTTAATTAAACAATTTAATGGAAGACTAACCCATTTTTGTCTACATTTCCCCCTTTTATTGTTAGAGTAGGTATTTACCTTAGCTCAGTCAACCTAGGTACATTATTTACCTTGTTTTTTATCTCACCCACTTATGTTGTCGGATCTTTATTTATCTATTTAGATTTAGGGATAATAGCTACTTTTGTTGTGTTAGTATAGTTCTTTCTTGATCTATGGTATTTACTAGATCCTTGAAGTCAGTTCTCTCCTAACTCTATGGTCTTGACTAGTTCGATTAATGACTAGTTATTATTTCCTCCTTACTTTATGGCTTAAAATCTACACCTTGACTGGTTTTAGATTGTTATTCCTTGCCGATTGAGCAAGGCCCATTCTCATGTATTGCATTTAAGTCCTATAATATATGAGATTGTTGCTTATTTGTTTGCACGGTTATGTAAAGTATTATGGCGAATTGCTTTCATTCTTATAGATTGCGTGTTTTTTTATCATCTGTTTTCTTGGCTTGGTACAATCTCTTATCATTCCTTTCATGTATTAGGCTGGAGATTGTTGTTGACATCTGTCCTTAAGTGTATTTGCAATAAATTCATTATATATCCATTATTGGGTATTTGGTCTTATGTTTGTTGTTTGCATGCATTTTTAATGGAAAACAGAGGCTCCTAGTTTGGAAGGCAATAAAACCCTAAGATCAACTGTAAACTTGGTCATTTCCTGGCAGACAACCAATTTTTAGGTTTTTTTGGTTTTTGCAGAGGAGCACACTGTCGCCTCAGGAGTTTGCCACTCCACCAGAAAGGAAATCACGGGATTATTTTTTGTTGGGTCTGTGGATTTTCAAGATCTACATAGAGCATTAAGTTGTGCAAACACCCATTAAAATCCTTAGCCCTTGGGGTGTGATTCCTACTAGAGTGCTTAACTTCAGGCCCTCCCTTGAAATTTTTAGTTGTGGTGAAGGGAACAACACTTTTATTTTGTGTTTATGGTACTAAAATAAATAAAAAACAAAATATAAAATATTTTAACTTTTGATCGTAACTCTGTTTTAGTTCCCATTTTTTTTCACAAAAGTGCTTGTTTTTTTCATGATATTTCCATTGGAATCTTTATTTTGATACTTTCACTATAATTATAAAGTGCCAAATATGGAGGAGTGTTGACTCAATTTTGGATGCTATTTCGGCTGAGCCCGACCGTCCTAAATGTTTTTGGATTGCATTTTGTACCTCTCATGGATTCTGAGAATGATAATGAAATTTTGCTCCTGAAGTATTGTTGGACTTCAAGAGGATATTCAAAATTTTTGGAAGAAATAGATTATCTCAGAAGAAATTCTCTTCTACAAAATCACTCGTTCACGATAGGAACATAATCCACTTCCTGCAGAACAAACTTGCGACGCTACAACATCAACCATCATTTAATGGACAACATACCATGCTCCTATCACTTTCAACTATTGCTCTTATACCCACTCCTTGACTCCAGTCTTTATCCTAAACTTGCTTTCGATGCTTCTAAACGTGAGGCTTTTACGGCATGCTCTTCCCCATTTGGTGTCCTAGTACACAGCACACACAGGCTTGTGTATTCCTACTTTCTACTCAGCGCATGATTTTTAAGAAGCATACACTGCATTCAATTCTCGCATTCTCCGCTCCATGGGTCTTACTAGCAAGTCATTGGCAGACATTCATATGGTATTGTTTCCTTGATTCCACATTTTAAGTGACATTCTTTTCGTGACTTGGGTTTCGAGCATATACTTCATTGGGATCACACATTGCAAACCTCCTTTTTTTTGTTTCTTACATCCATCTGAGGATCACAGAACCACCATGTAGTTCCTACACTTCACTCAGGCTTGAAACCTTAGATTTCATTGTCAGACCTGATCAACCTGACCACATTTTGATGTTCGTTACATGCACCCATTCTGTATTTTACCCAAGTCCATGTTGCATCTTCTCATCTCATTCGTGTTGATTTTGGGTAGATATCTATCACTCGTGTGGTGACTAGGAATTGCCGTTGAGAGGAATCTATAGGCTGGCTCCTCCACATTCGGCTCTCGCTCCACTTTCTACCCTTCTTATTGTGATGCTTCTTGTTTTGAGAATTTGTCTTTAGCATTGTGTATCTCTCTTGTTTTGTTGAGAGATTTTATATCTTATTTTCACCACTTTGGCATGTTGACGTATCTTGTGGGGGATCTATCTGGTGAAGTTTCAATGTTATTTTGTCAATGTTGAGTAGTTGTTTTGGATAACTCATACAGATTGTAGGCATTACTTCCACCCATTCGCAGTATGGGAGGGTGTGTGTTGATCCTGCCTGCTTCTTCAGGTTTTCGTTCCCTTGTCTTGTTACCGTCTGGGTTTTTTTTGGATCATGACCTCCTACGATTTTGTGTCCTTCCTTGTTGCTTTGATTATTGTTCTGGATCGTGCACAACCTATTTGCAGAGTTGACGCAGTTGTTTGGTGTTTTTTTTTTTTAACTCTTTTGAATCACTCTGTTGACATTACTCCTTATATGGACTATCTGGTGGTAGGCTCGTGTCAATTTTTTTGGGGAGTTTTGTGATCGAGCATGGATTTAGAACATGGGCACACCAAACTCTTTCTTTAACATTGTATAGATTTTTTTTGAGCCGAGCTTCTTGGGGATGCTTAGGTGGATTCTTACTCTCTTTACTTTGTTGTTACTAACTGGTTTTGGGTACCAGTGCATGTCCCTTTTTCCTCCCATTTATTGTACATGAGTACGCTCATTAGGACTATTTCTGGGCTCATTTGTGACATGTCACTTTCTATTTTGCCAAGCCTTCACTTTGAGGGGGGGTGCTAAGTGGTATTTACCTTAGCTCATGGGCACCAGGTACTTTATTTACCTTATTTGTATTTATCCTCACCCACTTATGTTGTTGGATATTCTTTTATCTTATTGATTTATATGCGATATTATCTAATTTTTAGGTATAGTTCTCTCTTGATCCATGGTATTACTAGTGTCTGTCCTTGGTCTATGGTTTAACTAGATCCTTGATGTCTAGTTTCTCCTAATCTTGGTCTTGACAGTTCTTCTTCTTGATTTATATGTTAATCTACAACCTTGACTGGTTCTTAGATTGTTATGCCTTGCCTATTTAAGCAAGGCCCATTCTCAATGTATTGCATTGAGTTCCATAATAATATATGATATTATTGCTTATTTTTTTTGCAAAGTTTTATGTAAAGTTATTATTGTGAATTGCTTTCATCTTATAGATTGCGGTGTTTTATTAGCATCTGTGTTCTTGGCTTGGTACAATCTGGTTATCATTCCTTTCATGGTATCAGAGCTGGAGATTGTTGTTGACATTCGTCTGTAAGTTTTATTTTGTAAATAAGTTCATTATATATCCATATATTTGGGATTTGGTCATATGTTGTTGCTGCATGCATTTTTATGGAAAACAGAGGCTTCCATTAGATCTGTAAGGCGTGAAAACCATAAGATCGACTGTAAACTTGGTCATTTCTGTAGACAACCAATTTTTATGGTTTTTTTGGTTGTTGCAGAGAAGCACACCGGTTCGCCTCAGGATTCGCACCCACCAGAAAGGAAATCACGGGATTATTTTTTTGGGTCTGTTGGATTTTTCAAGATCTACATAGAGCATAAGTTGTGCAAACACCCATTAAAATCCTTAGCCCTTGGGCTTGTGATTCCTACTAGTAGGTGCTTAACTTCAGCCCCCTTTAATTTTATTTATGTGGTGAAGGGAACAACAATTTATTTTGTTTCAGTGGTAACTAAAATAAATAACAGAACAAAATAGTAAAAATCTTGTAACTTTTGATCAATAACTCGGTTTTGGGTTCCATTTTTTGCAGAAGTGCTTTTTTTTTCATGATCTTTCCATTGGAGATATTTATTTTGATACTTGCAATATAATTATAAAGTGCCAAATATGGAGGAGTGTGGTAATCAATTATGGATGCAATTTCGGCTGAGCCTGACGTCCTAAATTTTTGGGAGTTGCAGTTTGTACCTATCATGGATTCTGAGAATGATATGATTTTCTCTGAAGTATGTGGACTTTAAGAGGATATTTAAAAATTTGTGGAAGAAAATAGATTTCTCAAGAAGAAAAATTCTCTTCTACAATCACTCGTTCATGATAAGGATACAATAATACACTTCCTGAAGAACAAACTTGCTAGCCTACAACATCACCATCATATTATGGAAAACCATATCCATGCTCCTAGTCCACTTGCAACTATTGCTCTTATACCCACTAACATTGATCTTCCAGTCTTTGAGCCTAAACTTGCTTTCGATGCTTCTAAACCTGTGAGGCTTGTTACTGCATGCTCTTCCACATTTGTGCCTATTACAGTACCACATGTTGTGTATCCTACTTCTACTCAGCTGCATGGATTTTTTAAGAAGCATACCACTGCATTCAATTATCACATGCTCCGTTCTATGGGTCTTACTAGCAGAGTCATTGGCAGACATTCATAGGGTATTGTTTCCTCGATTCCACATGTTAAGTGAAATTCTCGTCGTGATATTGGTTTTCAAGCATATACTTCATTGGGATCACACATTGACAAAGCTCCTTTTTTTGTTTGCTCAAATCCATCTGAGGATCACGAGAAACACATGAGTTCTACACCTTCACTCAGGCTTGAGAAACTTGAGATTTCAGTTGTCAGACATGATCAACCTGACACACATTTTGATGTTCTTTTGCATGCACCCATTGTGTATTTTGCACCAAGTCATATGTATGCATCTTCTTCATCCATTCGTGTTGATTTGGGGTAGATATCTGATCATTCATGGTGGTGACATAGGAATTCATTGAGAGGACTCTATAGGCATGGCTCCTCCACCATTCGGCCTCTCGCTCCACTTTCTATACCTTCTATATTGTGATGCTTCTTGTTTTGAGCATTTTTCTTTAGCAGGTGTAGTGTATCTCTCTTGTTTGTTGAGAGATTTTATATCTGTATTTTCAACACTTTTGGCATGTTGACAATATATCTTATGGGGGATCTATTCTGGTGAAGTCCAGTGTTATTTTGTCAGTGTTCGAGCAATTTATTTTTGGTAACTCATACAGATTTGTAGCATCACTCCACCCATTCAGTAGTATGGGAGGGTGTGGTGTTGATCCTGCTTCTTCGGGTTTCATGTCCTTGTCTTGTTACCTTGGCTTTTCTTGGATCGTGACACTCTAGATTTTGTGTCCTTTTCTTGTTGCTTTGATTATTTTTCTTAGATCGTGGCACACCTATTTGCAACACTTGATCGAATTATGTTTGGTGTTTTTTTTGCACTTTTGACATCACTCTGTTGACAGTATCCTTATATGGAACTATTCTGGTGGAGCTCAGTGTCAATTGTTTTTGAGTTTTGTGATCAAGCAGTGGATTTAGACCATGGTGCACACCAAACTTCTTTAGCTTTGTATGATTTTTTTGAGCCAATCTTCTTGGGATGCCTTGGAGTGGATCTTTACTCTCTTTACTTTGTTGTTACTGGTTTTGGGTACCTTGCAGTGTCCCTTTTTTCCCCAGTTATTGTACATGAGTACCTCATTAGGCCTAGTTTCTAGGACTCATATTGTGGACATGTCACTTCTATTTTGGCCCCTAGCTTCACTTGAGGGGGGGTGCTAGAGTAGGTATTTACCTTAGCTCATGTTCACCTAGGTACTTTATTTACCTTTATTGTATTTATCCTCACCCACTTATGTGTGTGGATATTTCTTTTATCTTATTTAGCTATTAGGAGATATTATCTAGTTGTTAGGTATAGTTCTTTCCTTGATTCATGGTATTGACTAGTTCTTTCCTTGATCTATGGTATTGACTAGATCCTTAATGTCTAGTTCTCTCCTAAATCTATGGTCTTGACTAGTTCTTTGATGACTAGTTATTTTCTATATTTATGGCTTAATCTACAACCTTAACTGGTTCTTATATTGTTATTCCTTACCTATTTAAGAAAGGCCCATTCTCAATGTATTGCATTGAGTTCCATAATAATATATGATATTGTTGCTCATTTATTTGCAAAGGTTTATGTAAATTTATTATGGTGAATTGCTTTCATCTTATAGATCATGGTGTTTGATTAACATCTATGTTCTTGGCTTGGTACGATCTAGTTATTGTTCCTTTCATTTGTTACGTATCTTGTATTGGTAAGTGACATTGACAAAAATAGGAAGTGGTTGATCCAAATATAAGTGAGAGTGGTGTTTCCACAAGTAGTAATGAAGGTGATCACCCTCAAACCAGGATCTGATGAGGTGTGAGACAGAATCAGTGAGTGGTTTGATAAATGGGTAAGTGATGAAAGTTAAGGTAGGTGAGTTGTAGGTAAGGGTATGGGCACTTTAGGTAATGGGTAATAGAAAAGGGTCACATCGGGTAATGGGAATGAAAATCAAATTCACGTACATGTATAGATTGTGACATGGTACCAAGTTGAAGAGCTTGAAAAATCTACATCGTCCAAGGTCGATAGATTTATCCAAACAAGGTTGAAGTGATTCAGGTGTCTAGGGTATAGGATATGGTTTAAAAACACAACTTAGGTTAGGTTTGGGAATGTTTAGGTATGATCCAGTACACCAAAGGTTTGGTTAGGATAAACGACACGATAGTAAGCAAGGTAAGGTCATTAGGCTAAACCAACACAGGTAACAACATCACAAGGTATAACAAGTACACAAGTGAAGGCAATGTATGAGTAATTTTGGCTTGTGGGTAGGTAAAAAGGGGAAAAATGTAGGTGAAATGGTACTGACAGGTGAATGATGCCAGTTATAAGGTAATTGACGCCGGTTTTGGGTGACCAACATCGGTCATGTCAATTTAGGGTTAAAATAGAAAAAATCATGTTTTACAAATTCATTTTAATGTGTTGTAATTTTGTGAAAATGACATATCATTTGTGTCTCCATGGAAAGTGACTTAGTGGAGTGCCAAGTTGAGTTGGTGAAATATGAGTATAAGATTTGGCGTTAGTAGGTGGGTCCATGAGATTAGTTGGAGACGTGTGATTGGTGGAGATATTTGAGGTATATTTCAACATGGAAGAGGCATGGGAGGGTTTGGGTGGACCACTAGCACAGTGGCCAGATGTGCCACCACATAGGTGACACCGTGATCAGGTAGGGGGTGTTCCCTAATTTTTTATTTGTGAAACATTTGGTTAAAAATTGAAGAAATTGGGGGTGGGGGGTTTTTATTTTGAAATATGGGTGAAAAGTGGGTAAAATCAATATGGGTAAGGGAAAATGTAGGGTAAATGAGATAATAAGTGAATATAACATAATTTGGGGTGGATTGGGGTAGGTATAAGGTCATATTTTGGTGATTTTTAGGTGAAATGAGTTATGGGGGACGAGATTCAGTTTTTTGGGTTACCGCGATAGAGATCGAAGTCGGTCATGGCTTGGTTGACATCGGTCAATGTTTATTGGCATCGGTTTGGCCTTAGGTAACCGATACTAGGGGAACTGATGACGGTCATGGGAAAACCGGTGATGGTTAGGGTTAAATAACAATTTGGGTAAGAAGGGCTAGTTTGTAAAGAAAAATAGGTGGGAAGGGGTAAATGAAGAGTGTTTTTAGAGGGATGAGGGTAAAATGTGAGTTTGACTAGATCAGATAGGTAAGTAGGTTTAGTAATGTTAAGACGATGTGTTATGATTATAAAGGGTAGTAGGCTTGTAGGTGAATTAGGTAAAAGGGGTAGGCATGATTGATGTGGTTGGGTATGTTTTTGGGGTTAATAGGTAATTGGAGGTAATTAGGTCTTAACAATGTTGCGGTTTGTTAGATGCATGCTAGGGACCAGGTGCGGATGTGGGACAGAGTATCATCTCTGTTGGTAGCGATGTGGTCTAGTGTGACTGCGGAGGAGTAGGAGAATATGATAGATGTTGGACTGATTGGGATATAATGTTATAGACGTATAGCTCGAGATCCTAGCTTGATGGTCACACTCATCGATAGATGGGATTCAGTGACCAACATGTTTCATTTACCAATGGGTGAGATGACTATCACCCTAGAGGACGTGTACAAGATCATGTGGCTACAGATTTTTGGGGAGCCAGTGTATTCTATTTTTTCAGAGGCATCAGTGGAGCCAATAGTGGCTGTATTTGAGGAGGGAATGGGTGAGCTGAGGTACCATAATGTGAGCTTTAGCTATGGAGACATTATGTGGCCCATCCTCAGGAGATGAGGTTGGTTGTTTTGATGATGAAGGCGATATGTTTTTTCTCCTTACCAAATGTTGAGGGTGGGAGATTTCCACGAGAACTAATGGGATTTCTTCAAGATATGATGGAGGAGTGGATGTATTTTTCCTCAGCAGCGACATTCTTAGTGCAACTATATAGGGAGCAGTGGGCCTAAGGTAGATTGCAATGGTTTAGTTTGTGTTGCACCTTTCTACTACATAGCTGGGCATACAAGCATATCATATATGTGTGGCTAGTTAATTTTTTCAGGGGTGGCCAGGTCAGAGTTGGATACAGGTGGTGGGTACCAGTTGGTGGGAATTACATATTAGCTAGGGACACATGTCATATTTTATACTACAGGAGGTTGTTGGGGGCATTATCAGGGGTAGATATTGTATGGAGGCCCTACATTGGTTATCCATCCTATAGAGGCATGGTAGAGGAGCTAGAGGAGCTGCAGTTAGAGAGGTGAATATAGGGATGATGTGATGGTGAGAAGGATTTGATACCTGTGGATAGGGTTAGATGATAGTTTGGTCTACCAAATGATGTACCCCACCTTTTCCACAGTACAAGAGATATGAAGTGGAGAGACCTATGTCTCCACCATACCCAAGTTTTTCGATAAGGCAGGAGGAGTAGCCAATGGATAGGTGGATTGCTGAAGCTGGAGTCACCGATGGCTATAGGTGATGGTGGATAACACAAATATGGGTGATGCCAGTAAGACCAGGGAAGCCAAACTTAGCCACCATCACAATGCAGAGAGATACTCTATAGGATCAGGTGGCCACCCTTTAGACAAAAATCACATGTGTGCAAGGTCAGTTGACAGCTACTTAGGTGCAAGTGGCCACCTTGTAGGCCTAGGTGACAGCCTTACAGGCTCAACTAGCACATGTGCAGTTGCCCGCATAGGGTGGTGATGGGGATGGAGTATAGGTATCCATTGTACATGTGTAGGTAGAAAGTTTATAGTGCCAAATGACCACTGAACAGGCTCACGTTGTGGCTCTACAGGCCAAGATTACAACATAGGTGCCTCTACAAGATCAGGGATAGGGTACCATATGATAGATGGTAGTGGGACAGGGTCCCATGGTATAGGGAGGAGGGCATGGATCATGGATATAGGGAAAGAGGCATGTGTTAGCAGGATAGATCTCATAGGTTGTTGTGATACCTATGACACCACCACAGATGGTGCTGATGGTGAGATTCAGGGATGCCCTAAATGAGGCCTGTTATTATCAGGATCACCTGATGACTGCCAGGATAGATGTTCCATCTTATGCAGAGTGTAGGGCATAACAAGTAGCAAGTGAGGGACTAGATCCCACACTCATAGCGCTGAGAGCACAAGGGGGCGGTGAGCCTAGAGATAGGGTCAAGGTGAGGCTTTGAGTTCACGGAGGCTAGTTCCAGGTGAGGGTCATTTGGAGACTAGACCGATACCCCTAGAGGGTGGAGAGATGTTGGTGGGGTGTCAGATTGGATGAGAGGAGGAGGAGACAGATGAGACATGTATGGATATCAAGTGAGGTGATGATTAGTCACTAAATATGATTAGTGTATTGATTTTTGATATGTACTGACCTGCATGCCAATGATAGTGAAGATGTATATGAGAGTTTTGAGATTTTGAGTTTTATATCGGCCTGCATGCCGAAGCTAGTGAGGATGTATCTAAGTGATTGAAATACTTGAATTATATACTAGTCTGCGTGCCAAACATATTGAGGATGTATATGAGGGATTGAGATACTTGTATTTATTTATATCTATGTACAGATGTATGGATACACAGACTTTCCTAGTTATACATATTGATGATGAGAGTTATTTGATGGATAATGTACCTATGTTTTAATTTCCATTGTTATTTGTATGTGTTGAAAACTAGGTGAATTAGGTATGATTTAGTCATGGTCATGTAGGCATGATGGAGTCTAGGTGAGTTAGGCATGATTGAGTCTAGGTCATGTAGGCATGATAGAGTTTAGGTCATTTAGGCATGGTGGAGTCTAGTATAGGCATGGTGGAGTAAAGGTCATGTAGGAATGACTGAGATAGGTCAGTTAGGCATGATGGAGTCAGGTATAAGCATGTGTTGGTTATGTTTATGGGTTTGATTTAATTTCCAAGTTATTGGTAGCATGGAAAAAAATTGAACGATGATGAATATGTATGTTATGTTGTAAATTTCTTAAATATTTGATATCATGGAAATGTGAAATGTTTAATTTATGATATGATGATGTAAGAAATAGGTAGGTATACATGTTTGTATACTTGTATGTTTGTTTAATTTCTAAGCAGGGTATAAGGTGGAAACTAACTAAGGTACAATGTGAATAGAAAAATGGGGGGTGGAAATTGGTTAGGGTAGAGAGTGGATGAGCTAACCTCCAAGGGCCCCATGCCCTCATAGTGCTGCCTATATAGCCCTGGAAAAAAGGGGCCTTAGGCCAATGTAGTGTTCCCATAAGCTAGGGAAGAATATGATGAAGTAGAGGGATGGTATGGTAGGTTTTAGGCATGGTTGAGTCTAGGTTAGTTAGGTATGGTTGAGTTTAGGTCACTTAGACATGATTGAGTCTAGGTCATGAAGGAAAGGGTGAATTGATGTCATTTAGGTATGGTTAAGTTGAGGTGTCAAAGGCTTGGTCCTGTATAGGAGAATCAAAAAGTTAATGAATAAGGTGAAGGGTAAGATGTGACTACAAGACTAAGTGATAAGAACCATAACAAATTTATCATACCTAAGACGGACTTATGAACGTAAGACCCTAAAGGTGTTACATGATGGACTATTCTAAGGTTAAGGAAAGTCACATGATCACGAAACATTGCATTTGCAACATATCCCTTGAGTGTGTAGGAAATTAAGGTGAAACATCAATGAGGTGAAGTTGCTTGTTTTTAGCACAACCTAGTGTGAAATGACATGCCTATTTGGCAAGAGACCCAAGATCAAAATAGGTAATTCTATGACAAAAAAGTTAATCTTTTTCTTTTTTATTTTGATTTTATTTTTGTTTTGATAGACTGATAGATGCGAGAAGTATATATGGGATGAGTAGATGATCTCCTTGAGGTCTTCATGAAGTTGATCGATGTGGGAAGATTCTGAATATTTTATTTTATTTTTTGTAAGAATAGTCTTATTTCGATGATAGACTAAGTACAATATGGCTAGATTTGTATAGCTGTCCTTCGAGGGAGCAATCTATTTATAACAACGAGATATAGAGAAAAATGTCCTTTTTGAGGGAGTCATAATTTTACTAAAATTTTGATTCAAGGATTTGAATCCCATTTTTATTTTGAAAGTTTTTTTCTTTTTGGAATTTTAAGTCATGGACAAGACTATAGAGAAAGATAGGCTCTTGTTTTGAATACAAAACTATAACACACATAGGTTAACTATGAAGGAGAGGGTTTACGGAATGAATAACCATGGTATTCCATCTTGAAAAATATGACAAGTATCCATGAGAATCCTGCCATGAGTAGAGCCGTGGTACTCATATTGAAGACAAGGATGAAAAAATGAGAGGTAATCACATGATTCTTGTTTAGTCGTTGATCTTTAAAATAGGTAAGTAGAAGGTGAATGGTGCTCAAGGGATGAGAACTTAATAGAAAAGAGGTGGTTGTTATCTAATTTTTACCCTCAGGAAAAATTGAACAACATGGCCATGCACACTATGAAAAGTGAGGGATTCATTCAAAAATGGGAGCTCACATTTCGATTTCGAAAATCAAGTTACAAGTGGGCTCAAAAATGGAAATTACGTTAGGGGCAAGAAATTGATTAAAGAATGGTTCATTGGCCGAGCTTACATATTGAGATTGCAAGAGTTTGTTGAAGCTGAACCATAGGGCTGGCATGGAGATCACAGGATAAGACGATTTGAATGAAGTCGGAAAAGGCCGATTCAACTCGATCATGGCAGACTCAATGAAGATAGAACCCAAGCCGGAAATTGAGATAAGAAAAAATAGATAGTTTTATTCATCAAGAGAGCTTGAATTTTGAGAGGGCTGAGAACATTATAGAGAAGCTTAGGGGTTTGAGCTCATTCGGAGAATGAATAATTTTTGAAGTCTGAATTTCGGACTTCGGAGGTGGAGCCTTTCGGAGGTAGGCTAAAGGTAAATTTCAGGGACTCAACAGCAAAAAATCCCGAAAGAAAAATTGTCCAAAATTTTGAAAGTCTGAATTTTTAGATTTTCAAGTTTCAGAGTTTTGAAGATGAAAAATTTAGAGTTTCAGATTCTTTGGCAACAAAACAGGAAAAGTGACGAAAAATGTCTGAAATTGTGAAAGTTCAAAACCCGAAAGGGTTCAGATTTTAGAAGTCAAACTTGGTTTCAAAGTCAACGCGGTGGCATTTTTGGAGTTTCAGAGTTTTGGAACTCTTGAGGTGATTTGAATGATGAAAAGTGTCATGGGTCCGAAAGGCAAAAGGTTCCAAAATTATGAAAGTCCAAAATTTCAGACTTTCAGGTTTCGGAGTTTCGAAGTTTTCATGCGCCCAAGCAGATGAACAGTAGCCCAACTTCTGAAATTAAAATGTCAAAAAGTTGGAAATTTTGGATTTGGGAGGTTGCATGCATTTCAAACTCAAAAAAGGAAGATCAAGAACTCACTTTTTTACAGAATGACCCCCTGACCTTCAGATTGCCATAACTTTTGTCTGGGAGCTCAAATTTACACAAGAAAGGACTTTTTGGAAATCTTAATTTAAGTGAGACCAATTTATTCAAAATGAATAAATACAGTCCACAATTTTAGAGAGTGTCCTAAATTTCTCACCTACCACAATAATGAAGGTATGGGATTCCTTTCTTTCCCAACAAGAAAGAGCTCATGGAGGCATGGGTTTTGTAGTAGAACACATCATTGTTGTACGTAAATTCAATGCATTCTAGGGTGGTTGAATCAAGAATTCAAATTCTTCTCTCCCCCTTTCCCTCATTCTTGATTTATATTGTAAGGAGGGGTATTTTTCTAGGGTTGGATAATTTGGCTTTACACCCTCCCTTCTTCTCTAGTCTGTCAGTGAATTGGTTGAGTTCAAATCTCCCATCTAAAATTAAATACAATTTTTGCCTCTTGGCCATTGTAATGCATTGTATCAATCTTAGGTGAAATACTAAAAGTCTGTGGGTGATTTACAACCCTTTCTTATGTTCATTACATCTTCTTGATCTCAAATTACAATCCTTGTTATCTGTGCATGGTGGTTGTATTACATTTTTAATGGTTTGCATTTAATTACAATGTAGGTGTTCAAAATTCCTTTGGTGCATCACCTCTATTGGTTTAGATATAATTTACTGTAATCTTCTTAACCCTGTCTCCTTGGCAAGTTAGAGTATATTTTAGAATAGATGCTCTACATTTTGGATGTGTGCACCAGAATAGAGGAATAGGGACCGGACTTCATCCAAAGTGATTTATTGATTGCAAAGTCCCACAATTTGGGAAAAGCTCCATGTTATACTATCACACTGAGAGTTTCAACCTATCAAGTTGCAGACATTCAGGGGTGTTGTGATTACTCATAAACAATGATGTAGGACTTAATTCAATTGTAGAATTGTTGAAGATGTAAGGAATTGAGGGGCTTATGATCAGGTTTACCTTTAAGTGAATACAAATGATAAGCACCCTATCCATAGGTATGAGTAATGATATAAGGTCCAAGCCAAATAGAAGAAAATTTTCCCCGTTAATGTTTTTCCTCTTTTATTACATGTTGATTTTCCTATAGGACGAGGTCACCGACTTGGAAGGTTAATTTGTGGACACGTTTGTCATAGGAACATTTGATATGTTTTTGGTAGATTTGGAGATGGCCAAGAGCATTGAGATGACATTCATTTAATAACTCGAGTTATGCCAAATGGTCTTAGCGAAAGTCATCATCGTTAAACATATCTTTAAGTAAGATACAAAGAGATAAAATCTATACTTCAAGAGGTAGAAAAATATCTGTACTATAGACCAAAGAGAAATGTGTGGCAGCAGTTGATGTACAAATACTAGTACGATAATCCCATAAGGAAAAAGGAATGTGTGTATACCAATCCTTTCTAGTATCATGCACAACTTTCATAAGAATTTTATTAAGGTTTTTTTGGTTGGTTAAGCTTGGCCATTTGATTAAGGGTAGTAGGGTGAATAAAAACTGAGCTGAATGCCAAAGGCATCACAAATATTTTTTAGAGTTTTGTTTTTGAACTATTTTCTGTTATCAGTGATGAGATGACGAGGAACACCAAAGCGACAAATGATGTGATGGTTGATGAATTCACATATTTTCTTAGCTTTTTTTGAAATAAGAGGTATGGCTTCTACCCATTTAGGGTAGTATTCAGTAGTGGTAATAATCCATTGATGGAATAGTGAAGAATGATGATTGATCTCTCCAACAAGATCCAAACCCCATTGAGAGAAAGGCCAAAGGTCTCATGCGACATGTAAGGCATGACTAGGTGTGTGATGAAGATTAACATGTTGCTAGCACTTCACACAATGTTTGAAACAATCACAACAATCATAGTTTAAGGTTGGACAATAATAGCCTAGGCGGAGAATGCGTTTAGAAAAAATGAAACCACTGAAGTGACCTCCACAAATTCCGTCGTGAACTTCCTTGATGGTGGAAGGAACTTCTGAAGTGGTAAGGAATCATAAGAGGATACTGTCAAAGCCACATTTATAAAGAATACCACCCATGATGACATAGCGAGAGAAATTTTTGATAAATGGCATGTTGGCCATTGCAAGTAAGGTCTAGAGGTATAATTGAAAGGGAAAGGTGCCCATAAAACTACTTATACCAAAGGTCACATGGGTCAGGTTAAATGGTTCCAATGAGGTTGACGTCTTGAAATAAATAGAAAGGTGATTGCAGCCTTTGTACCATGATAAATATTTTCGAGTCAGAGTGTGAAACGGGTATCTGAGAAGTAAGGCAGGCCATGGTATTCACAAAATTGTTAGTGGAACATGGAGTGGTTTGAAGTTTATAAAGGTCAAACGTAGTCAAAAGTATGTCAGCATGATGTTTTTACTTTTGAAGTATTTCATTACGAAACTGGTATATACCATTTAATTGATTTATAACCAGTTGAGAGTTTCCAAATATATTAATTGATTTAACGTCTAAGGTGATGGCTGTTTGAAGGCCTAATACGGGTGCTTTAAATTCAGTGATATTGTTAGTACATTAAGAATCTAGTTTGAAAGATAATGGAATAGGATCACGGTTGAGAGGAATGAGGATAAATCCAACACCACCCCCACACTAGCATTTGGAACCATCAAAGAATAAGTTCATTGGGTAAATGGTATCATCAAATGAGAGGGTAGTAATGGATTTGTCTGGGAAATCAAAGTTAGAGGGATGATATCCAGAGAGAGGTGTGTCTGCTAGTTGGTCAGCGAGAGTTTGGCCTTTGATATATTTTTGATGTGTGAATTTGAGGTCTAGGTCTGCAAGAATCATGATCCAATGTGCAACATGTTGATGTTGGTAGGGTTTGGTGTAAATGTAATGTAAGGGGTTTGTATTGGTAACAAAAAAAGTTTTATGGTTAGGTAGGTAATGGAAAAGTTTAGTGGCAAAAAAAACTAAGTCTAAGCATATTTTTTTGGTGTGGGTGTATTAGGTTTCATAGTCCAAAATATTATGACTTATATAATAAATTGTTTGCTCCCTGTGTTGCTTGTTGCGATGAGCGAGCATGGCTCCCAAGGAATGATCCATAGCAGAAATGTAAAGGTAAAATGGTTGGTCATCTTTAGGAGGAATGAGTATAGGTGGTTAGAGGAGGTAATATTTTAAGACCTCAAAGGATTTGTGGCATTCATCATCCCATTTGAAGGAGACTTCCTTTTTAAGGAGATGATGAAATGGGTGGCAGCGGTTAGATAGCTATGAAATAAAATGACAAATAGATTGTAACTTGCCTTGAAAACTACATAATTGGTGAAGCTTAGTAGGTGAAGGAATTTTTATAATAGCCTTGATTTTAGTGGGATCAACTTCTATACCACATAAAGAAATGATAAAGCCAAGGATTTTGCTTGAGAGAACAATGAAGACACACTTCTTAGGTTGAAGGAAAACACAATACTTGATGAGACGGTCAAAGATGACCTTAAGGACTGTAAGGTGTTCAGATCATGTTTGGATTTAGAAAGAAGTTCATTTATGTAATCTTCCAATATGCGATGCATGATGTCATGAAATATATAAGTCATAGCCCGTTGATATGTAGCACCAACATTTTAAGGCCAAAAGGACCGACTCAATAGTAGAAGGTCCCCTAAAGAGTGATGAAATATATTTTGCGTTGATCTTCTGGAGCAATTAATATTTAGTTATAACCCGAGAAACCATCTATGAGTGACAACATCTCATGTAGGTGATAAGATCGACTAGTTAATCAATACTAGGTAGTGGAAAATCATCTTTAGGGCAAGGTAAGTTAAGGTTACAAAAATCCATGCAAATGTAGAGTCCCCCTATCACTTTTGTGACATGAACAATGTTAGAGATCCATTTGGGATAATAAATGGGTAGGATGAAGGAAACTGAAAGAAGACATTGGATTTCTTCTATGACCAGAAGGGAAATGCGAGGATGCATTTTCTGCAACTTCTGTTTTACGGGTTTGGCTTCAGGAATAGTGACAATATTGTGGACCACAATATTAGGGTCAATACTGGGCATATCTTCGTAGGACCAAGAAAAAGCATTGTTATGATCCCAAAGGAAAGAAGTAAAAGATTCATGTTCAACAATGTCTAAATATTGGCCTATCTTTAAAATGTGTGGTTCATCCTGAGTGTTATTATTGATTTAGATGGTTGATTAATTTAACATGGTTTGTGTCTCAGAAGGTAATGAATAGTGAATATAAGAATCCTCTGCACCAAGGTAGGTGAGAATAGACTCATTGTCCTAACATTGAATGACATTACTAGAAGGTGTATCATCATCAATCATGTCAGGATACATAAAGGGAAGGGAAGAGGGAGCCTCGCCATCTACATTGATAAGTCAGAGGTTCTAAGGAAATGGTTTCATGGAAAAAATTTAGGAGGAATGGATTCTGGATCCATAGACTCCATGGGTGAAGGTGGTGAAGTTGGTAAATGGGGTGAAGAAGGGTTTTTTGTCTTTAATGAGTTCGATGCAAGATTTCTTGGAAGATGGTTCGGAAAATCCAATACCACTACGGTCACTGTGTTTACGTGTGGTACATGGGATAAAAATATGGTGGCCTTGTTCGTAGCAAGCCAAAGCCAAATCCCTTCTATACACAACGATGGAGGAAAGCGTGGGAAAAGCAACAGTTGGTGGGGGATTAAAGGTCAAAAGAAAATGGTCATGTTTGGGAAGGTGGCTCAGATGATTAGGTAGAAGTATCAAGTCCCCCACATGTTAAGTTTATACAAAGGTGGGGAGGACCATAAGGGAAAACCTCACCTATGTAGTGATCATAGCGAGGATGTTGGAGAAGGTTACCATAATCTTGAGGAGTAAGAAATGTGGTTCTGTTATACAAGAGGTACTCCCCCAGAGTGAGACGTTGAAAAAAACCTTCTAATGGATCGATATTTTGTATATGGGTAGTGGGAATAGAAGAATCACTAGGTGATTGGGAAGAAGAAACATTGTTTGGGTGAGAAGTAGATGATTTAACAGATGGGTCAGCTACAGAGGCTATGGTGGCAATGGGAATAGAGGAGGTAGGTGTGGAAAAGGTAGGAGAAACATCAGTGAATGGGGCTCTGAGTGAAGGAGAGGTGGCAGAAGTGTTAGATGCCTTAACAGGTACAAGGACATCATTAGTTCGGTACAACATGTTGTAGGTTTTGAATGGCGAAGGGTTAGCGGGGGATGGTATAGTTATTTCCTTCATGTTCAAATTTTACACATTGATGTAAGGTTGAAGGAACACAACCCATGACATGGATCTAAGGTCGGAAAAGCAACAAGTTGTATTAGAACTCCCCCTCTAAGACATAGAACAATTCTAGAATGGTACAGGGGCCCACATGAATGTGGAGGATGATGGTACCAAGAGTGGAAGTGATGACATCATTGAAGGAACACAACATAACTGGGTTATTATGCATGAAATTGGAAGGGATGTGAATTTGAATATACATGTGGGAGGATATGATGTTGATGATGGAACCACCATCGATCATAACGTGTCTAACACACATATTATCAATGTAAACAAAGATGAAAAGGGTGGGATTAGAATAATCTGAGGGGAGAGTTATAATATTGTCATCAGAGAAACTGAGGGCAGATACTTGGTGAGTAGTGGTAGGTGTAATGGAAGGCGATGAATTAGTGAGAGAGGCTAGGTGGTGAGGGGTGATAATGGAGGTCACATGTGTAGGGTTGTTGGGTAAAACCTTAATGGATTGTAGAACCTCCATGAGGTGCCTGTCGATGAGATTTAGAGGTTTGGACGAGATTATACAAAGAAATTTTCAAGGGGGATTGGTACAATTGTTTTATCATTGTATGATGGGGATACCCCATTATAAATGGGGTATGTGGGTCCCCTAATAGTAATTTTTGGTGTGGGTGTAGATGGTATGTTGGGTATAGGATTGACGGAGGGGCTAGTTGCTTTCTCCTTTCCTTTGTCTTTTTGGGTGCGAGTGGAAACTTGGATCATGTTAATATGAGGAAGAAAGGTGTATGGAGAAGGTGTGACATGATTAGTATAACAACATGATGGAAAAAAACCTATGTGGGGTAAGAACCTTGTGAAATGAGTAGGGTGCACTGGCATTTTGGTGGGGTTTTGGCTAGCTCTCTAATACAGACCATGTTGGTATCAAATTTTGGAGGTGGATAAAAGGGTTGTGGAGGTGGTGATGTAGGTTACTAAATAGGTAGTGGGTGAGGATGTGTGGTGATAGGTGGGGGTTGGAATGGGGTCCTCATCATCAAATATTTTTTCAGAAGGACAAAGTTAGAGAAGAAACGGTTTTTAGAGCCTTACAATTTTCTACATCATGTCCTGGTACATGAAGTTAGATGAAAATTTTAGTATCATTAAACCGTTTTGGTTTGGGTTTAAGTAGGTCATAAGGTTTAAGGGGCACTAATGTGATGACAAATGTCTCTAAAAGGTTTGCTAGAATGTTGGCATAAGACCCTGCCAATGGATCAAAATGTGAGGTGAGTGTGGGTCTAGATTGAAGTGTAGGTGATTATGATGTGTGAGGGTACTACAAGAGGTGGATTTGGATGTTGGATAGGTTTGACCACTATTTTGGTAGGTGGTACTATTTTAGGCTTTGGTCTATACCTTCTTTGGTAAAGGTGTAGTATTTTATGAACTAGCGATAGAAGGTTTTGTAGGATTAACTACCTCTTTGGTTGGGTAGTGGGTTTTTCAACTTTGATTGCACCTTACTAGGTAAAGGTGAAGGAGGTGTATGTGATGTAGAGGAGAAAGAGGATGATGGTAGAGGATGAGTTAGCCAAGGTGATAAAGGAGGTGCAGTGAAGGTTATTTAGTAGAGGAAAAGTTGAAATTATGGGTTCAAGAGAAGGAAATATCATAGGCAAGTGATGGTGTTACTATAAGTGGTGGGGGTATAAAATGGTAAGAAAGATGCAGGTAATGGCGAAGGTGTACATTGTGTAGGTAGGTTGGATGTAATAAAGGATTGTAATAAAGATGTGGGCTATTGTGCTTTTTATTTTCCTTAGATAGGCAGTTGTTTGGCCAAGGGTGACGGGTGAGACCCTATGATAGAGAAAAGGGGAAAATGTGACAAAGGCATAGTGGGTGAAACCTTGAGTATGTGACCTAGAAGGTTGGGCATTCTTTTGAGGAGGAGGAATGGTTTTTGCACAAGTTTGGGAAGATGCAACTAAATCCAATTTTATGGGAAAAATGAACTATACTTGATGTTAACATGAAATCCATTATGGCAATGGGTCTATAAGTGGGGGGAGGTATAGGAATAGGTAGGTTCTTAGGCATATGAACATGTTTAGTTGTTTAGTAAAGGTTTGGATGTAGGAAAGGGTGATGAAGAAGAGTTCATTTCAATAGGCATGGTCATGGTTGATTAGGTTTCTTGAAATACCTTTGGATAGATTGGGGTGGTATCCGTAGGTGAAATTTGCATTTAGGTTGAAAAGGGTAACCGAAGGTGTCACCAAAGCATGGAGTTATCAACATAATCCAAATGATTTTCTAGGTGTGAAAATGACACTGTTCTAAGAGGAGATGATGTTGGTTTAGTGGAAATCCCTGTAAAATATGTCTATGAAACAGGGAATTGGTTGGCTTCAAACTTTGTGGGTAAGAGAGCCGAGATCAGATCAAAAGGATCATGGAATCCTAATGGGGAATTATCCCCAACAGGTAGTTGCACTTCTGAAGGATCCCCTATGGGTAGGGGAGATGACAGGTGGGATGAGGTAGGTTCCTATTTTAGTGGAGATGAAGGTGAGTGCAACGCCCCCATGGGTAGGAGAGTTAACACCATATATTGTTAGCTAGGTGATGAGGTGGGTGGTAAAACAGTATCAACAAGTATTTTGGTATTTTACGTGGGTGACAAGGAAGATAAAAGGTACTCCTCTGTGGGTGAAGGAGTAGATGAAATAGGCTCCTTTGTGGGTAAAGGAGTTCGTGCTCGAACCTCCTCGATGGAGGGAAGAGGAGGAAATTACGGAAGGGCTGGTATGGTATCAAACAAAACATGGACCTCACAGACATTGCTATCATTGGTTGAATGTTCACCACTTTGGTTAGATGATAGGTTATGATTAGGGAATGGATTCTTGAAGATATGCAAGCTTTGATTTTCCGGTGCATTCAGGTTATCCAAGACAAGATCTTTGTTGTATAATATTTCTTGGACGATGTTGTTGAAGGTGATATAACTACCATTGTTATGGAATTTTACACAATGATAGTTACAATAGTCATGTTCCTTGTACCATGTCGGCATAGGACGAGTGTGGTCAAAACAAGTATGTGGTTTAATGGGTGGAAGAGAAATGGTTTCGGCTTTAAGATTTTTTTCTAATACTGAAGAATAAGGCTCCCCAATTGGAGTGTATTTTTGTTGCTCCCGTATGAACTGAAAATTTTGAATGTGAGAAAGGTTAGAGGTATGTTTTGATTGATTAGAGGGATGATATGGGATAGCCTTTAAAACTACCACATTGTCAAATCCTTTGGATTTTGAATAATTTTTTAGGGTTTTTGAAGAGGAAGAAACATCATTTGATTTAAATGTGGCATTTTTGTTATGCAATTGAATTTTATTCTCTTCTATGGCCTAGATTTCAAGCTTTTTGGCCATGGTGAATGCTTCATCAAAGGTACAGAAGGTTTGTACTTACAGATTTGGTGAGATGTGCCTAGAAAAATCTCTAGTGAACAACTTTATAAGCTTAGTTTGAGGAAACTGGAATGTTAGCTGGTTGATGAGGCTCCACCAACGAGTGACAAAATCGGTGATAGAATCGTCGTCATATTGTTGTGTTGAGTAAAAGTCATTCATGGTGACCTTCTTGACGATATTGATTGAAAAAATTGTCCAGGAAGGCTTGAGCCACTTGATTAAATGAGTAAATTGAATGTCAAGGTAAAAAACTATACCAATCTAATGTGGGTCCCATTAAGGACAAGGGGAATGCTCGTAGGAGTAAAGCGTCATCATGGGTGATTAGATAACACCCGTGTTTGAAAGACCACAAGTGTTGCTACGGGTCTTCTTTACTATTGAACTAGTTAAATTTGGGCATTTACCAATGCTCAGGGTATGGGCCAATGGGAATAGACATATGGATGGGCTCATTACATAGTTCATCGTAGGTTAAGGAGTTGTGAGAGCCATAAACTGATGCTTCCAATGTTTACATGTATTCCATCATCATTTTAATAAGGTCGTTGGTAGGTTTTGATGATGGAGCACCCCCTATAGTATAGGGAGGTTGATGATGACTGTATGATGTGGATGACATTCCAGTATATGGTGGTGCAAAGTACGAGAAATGTGTGGAAGGAATAGATGCAGGAAACAAATATCCTGAATAGGTGATAGATGAGATTGGGGGTTATTGGTGATATGTGTAAGTAGGTGGGGTAGATGTAGTAACCCTTATTATGATTGGAGGTAAAAAATGTGAGATGGAGAAGGTGATATTTTGGAATGGGGTATTGGTTTCTGACACCCTGGGTGGATGCGATGAACAAGTATATACGAGGTGGTGGGTGCAGACAGGGCTATGCTTAAGGTGGATTATGAAGGGATGGTTGACACCATGGGTATAACTAACATCAAACCAATGCTTTAGGTGCCATAAGTATTAATGGTGTGGGGTCAAGTTGGGATACTATGGGCGGTAAGGTGGAAGAAGGTAACGCCAAGCTAGTACTAGCCGATGCAGAAGTGGGAGAAAGGGAAGGGGGGATGGAAATAGGCATGCCATATACTATTTGTCCTAATGAATCCTGGGTAGATGAATGGGAAAGATAATTTTTTAAGGAAATTAGGTTGTGGTCAAGGAGTCTTGAAAACTCCTCGTCATTGGTAATAATGATAATGGGCTGAGTGGGGTCCATAGGTGATAGGATAGATAGCGGTGATGGGTTAGGAGGGAGTGGTTAAAGGCTTGCATGGAATACAAGGGTGTTGGTTTGACTATGAGTCAAAACCATGTGAGTTGGCTAAGGAATGGTAATGTGTTCTCTATAAATGGCATAGAAAAAAAGAAGAAATGGAGAAAAATATGTTCTGAGAGGTGAAACATATTGTTTTTTTAATTAACAATTAAAACATAGGAACTGATGGAGGTTGTGCTAACTGATGACCATGACAAGGTGACCAATTCCAGTTATGTTAACTGATACCGGTTGCTACGGGAAATCAAGAACTTGATAGATGTTGTAACCAATGATGAAAATGAGACAAAATCAAGATTTGATAGTGATTTCAAAGATCAGAGGTATGATGATGTTTTTGAGGAACCTCAGAAAGAGCATAATTTCTAGTGAATGTTGTTTTTGGTGAAATGGAAAAAAAGGCAAATAACTGATGATGGTCAGGTGGACCGATGGTGGTATGATGAGTAAACTAATGCTGGTTATTGTGAATTTTGAAAAGATGGAAAAATTTGATTTTTGTGACTTTGATCAGATAAACTATCAACCCAGAAACCTAAGTATGACAGTGATGGACCCTAACACAACCATAAAAAGTCTGAATACACCAAATATAATTGTGGGGTGTGAAAGGAAGAAAATAAGATGAATAACGTTACCTCACAACTCAAAACACAACTCAAACAAAAGCTAAGAAAAACATGAAATCCTATGGGTGAATTTTATGTTTTAGCTTATGCCATTTTAGACTGACTTGTGAATAAAACAAAGTTTTTTGGTTGGGAAGAAGGTTTCCTATAAAATTTAAGATCTAAGGGTGGTTTTAGGTAATGTTTTGATAGGGTTGTTCCTTTTTATGAGATAATGACTGTATAAATAAACTAGTTGGGCGCCCACTGTTAATCCTCTGATCGTGTGATCTTTGAAAAATTCTTCCAGGTAAGGTGTTTTTTAAGAATATGTGTGATTTTTTTTTTGTTTAGTTTAAAAAATAGAGAAGAGAATGTGCTCTATGATTCAATTATGTCAACCATCAGTTGGGCATGACTTCCAGTGTATAAGTTGCCCTTAGTTTTAATGTGAGCTAAAAATGCAAACATAGAAGTATGAAATACAATTATTTTAGAACCCAAATCGAAATGTGATATTCGATGTAAACAAAGAGTGAATAGGAAATGACATGAATTTCACTAATGCAAATGCAAGAAAATAAATAAGGATCCATTTTAGTCTTGAAATACAAATGTCACTGAGACAAGTAGAAGAAAGAAAATATTTCTAGGGAGAGAATTTAATTTAACCTCCTTTTGAAAAAGAAACAAACATACAATGGTTCCCTAAGAATGAATAAAATAAATAACCCCAAATGGGTCCCACCGGATGTGCCAAAATGTTTCACCATATTATTAGCAAATTAATGAAACAGACAAGGGAAGTAAGCCAAAGAGGAATACCTTTTTGTAATTTAAATTAAAGGTTGTGCACGCGTTCTGATTTCCTGATCCAAGTTGACTACAAGAGCTTCCTTTTTGATAGGAGGAACTACTAAAAGCGTAGATTTGGAGAACATATGGTATGATGATGGTGATGGTAGAGATATAGAGAGATGAGCCATTGTATTCGTGGCATGGAATTTCAAACCTCCATGCTTCTCTATGTGAATCCCTTATCGTGGAGAAGATTATGCATGTCATATGGTTGTTGGTAGTGCTCCTATGTGTTTTCCTTTGCCTGAGTTCTTCAAACAATTGAGTACTCCAAGTATCTTTTCGTATGAGATCCTGAATCGAATGACCAACCTAGGTAAAGGATTTTGAAAATATATTTAACCTAACCGGCGATGGTTAGGTGACCATCATCGGTTGAGATATAACCGACATTGGTCAAGGCGGGTATATCTAGGTTGGCCAAAAATATCCAGATTGTTGCTATTTTTGGCGTGATCTCCAACCTTCTTTTGAGTCTTAAGCGATGGATCATGGAAATATAAATAGGAGTCCTTTTAGGTTTGTTAATAGGAGTTAAGTCTAGGTTTAGACTAAGTCCTAGTTGGTTATGATTGGCTTAGACTTGGTCTTAGGTCATTAATGAGGTTTGAGTGGGTCATTTGAGTGAGGTGACTAGGTGAGTTAACTGAGGTGAGGTGGTTAAGTAAGGATATTAATTAATTTAATTAACAAGGTTTTAATGGAAGTATGACCCAATTTTGGTGTCTACAATATGATTATCGAACTAATATGTAGTGATGAGTGAGTGTCCTGATAATGTAATGTGATCATAATATGTTAGTGTGATAAATGGGAGGGAAAATAAGTGATTTCTCCAAGCATATGAATGATTAGGTTCATTTAATCAAGATCCCTCAGCAATCAAGAATTAACCATAGAGAGAAAGAGTGCATCACTGGGAAATGGTTGGATGCGCTAGATGAACAATGGAGCGTACAATGAAATGTTATTAGAGAAAAACCCTCAACAATCATGTAATAACCATAAGAACACAAGTTCATCATCGGGGGGTAAGGTGATAGTAATCACCTACCAAAGACCAAGGTGGTATGAAGTAATGGAAGCACGTGAGATGGAAACAACATGAGTGTATGAATTAAACTGAATGTCATATGGATCTATGGTAGGATGCACAAAGGTGGAGTATTGTGGAAATCAATGTGAAGGAAAAGTGTGATGCAGTGGATAACATGAATGTGATGGATGAGATGGAGGAAGTGAATGGGATGGATGTGATGATGTAGTGGTGTATGGATGTGGTGAAGAGCATGCATGACTAATGAAATGTGGTGATGGACGTACCATGTCCTGAGTACTATATAGAGTAGAGGAATCAACCATAGTAGAAAATATTTAATGAGGTAGAGGAGATATGGATCTTCACGTGTGTGAGAGAAAAATGATATGGTTCCCTTATCCTCTAAATGTTGCAATCTATCATGGAGGGAAAGATAGACATCATCTCTATGACCATTTATGTGATGATAATTACAATAAGGTTGGTCACATTGACACTGTAGCCTATGCTGGTTGGATGGTAAGTGAATGATGTGCTTTTCCAATAGGGAAAAAATAACATCATGAGGTCTATCATGATGGGATAAATGTAATGTATCACGTCACATAGATGGAGTGGAAGTAGAAGTATCCTAACGAGGAGGGGGAGAAGGAGTATGATTTTGTGATGTAGTAGGTTGAGCTTGTTTGCTCTGCTTGTGAGGAAAAGGTTGAGACTGTGTAGGATGATCAACCAATGTCAATGGAGGAGAACTAGATGAACTAATAGTAGTAGAGATGTGTAGAGGAACTATGATGTGTGTCAAGAGAAGATCTTGTTCTAGGTCAATAAATTTGTATCAAAGAATAATGAATGACTCACATGTATCATACTACAATCTTTGTTTGAGCGCAGGAGTCAAACCATCACAGAAAATGAATTTCTTCTCAAATTTTATAGGATGGAAGAATAATTTATGCATAAAAGAATTAAATCGCAAGATATAATCCTTTACAGGTTTGGATGAGACTTGATGTAAAGTGGGTAAGCGGTCATAAGTAACTTTAAGGCCATTTTTGATGATAAACCGATGGAGGAAAGTGTCCTCCATATCATAGAAAGTACTAATGGACCCATATGGAAGATGGCTTTACCATTGTAATGCCTCATCAATAAGACTATATAAAAAGGCCTCGAGCAATAATTTATCATTAGAATAAGGGGTCATGAGCATGCAGTAATGGAAGAGATGAGAATGATGGTCACTAGTACCATCAAAACATGTGAATATATGCATGGTAAAGTCCTTAGGAAATGCAAAATTATGAATCTTCTTAGGGAAATGGTTACCATGTAATGAATTATTGTCAATAGAATCATAGCAAGCCCTAATTTCTAGAGTAAGAGAATGAAATTGAGATTGTAATTAACCCATGACATACATGAGAGAGATGATATACTATGAAGGAATAGTGGAAGATGATAACAATGTATTAGGAGGCTGTAATTTTCCATTGTGAGTGATCATATGAATATGTAGAGATGAAAAAGGAGATGACGATGCTAAAGGCACACTACTAGTAGGTGACGAAGAAGATATAGTAGTTGATGTAGATGTAATATCCATAATAATGGTAGGACTAGCATTATAAACATCCCTAATAGGTCAAGTTACTGATGGAGATACATCTATATGAGAAGAAAAAAAAATGGGTGTAGATGATGTGATAAGAGGAGATGGAACGATAGGATAAGAAGAATTGATAGATTAAGGTGACTCATGCATAGTGCTAGAGGTAATCTCAAGAGAAGGAAATGATGGAATAGGAGATTCACATTTAGAATTATGAAAATAAGGAGAACCATGACTATCAACCGCCTCATTAGTATCAGATAAAGACTCAGAAATGAGAATGTTGCTAAGGATGCTATCAATAGGATCATCAACATAATATAGAGGAGTATGAAAGCTAGGAGAAGATGTATCATGAGAAGCAATGTCAAAAGTGGTAGAATCATGAGAAGGAACTACATCAGTGGCAGAATAGAAGAAGAATCAATAGGCACATGTGAGCGATTGTCAATACCAAACAAGTAATCAATAAGAGAATCATCTAAAATAACCTTAGAAATATTAGGAGGATCACAAGTAGTTGTTTAACATGGTGTATAATGGGTGAAGGCTATAAAATCCTCAACAAGGCTAATGTCAATGGGAGAATCTTCAAAATGAGTAGGTACATATGACTGACCATCTAGAAGTTTTTGTTTGATATGATCTAGTGTAGGAGTAGGAGTACCATATAGAGCATTCAACTCAACAATGACAGCCTCATCATATATAGGTTCAACACTAAAATGAGACACGATGAGAAAAGAAGATGAATTATCCTTAACCATTGGGGTTTTATTAGATCATAGGGTAAGATATTCGAAAGTATGAGTTCACCAAAATGATTAACTAAAAATTTAGTATTTTTTTATTCTAAGTTAATCTAAACTAGTAACAACAATGAAATAAATGATATGAACTTAAATGTAAATAATAAATATTTTTATTTGATACTTAAATGAAATGAAATAATTTAAATAGGAGGGATATGTAATAACCTGAAAATGATTTACCTCACTGTGATTCTGGAATGAACATGATAATGTGTAGATGAAGTAGAGTGTGATGGCACAACCCTAGAAATTGCAAAATATGAAGTTTTACCCAGACTGTGATTCTTGAAGGAGGAATGTGGAACTTATGGGTTCCATGGTCTACAGTATGGGCACTCTGTTCTATAGAAAAGCTCTGAACCTGAACCTAGAAGTGTCACTAGATTTTCACAATGTATTGATCTTT
Organism: Taxus chinensis; assembly: GCA_019776745.2. NCBI lineage: Eukaryota > Viridiplantae > Streptophyta > Pinopsida > Cupressales > Taxaceae > Taxus > Taxus chinensis. Next base: position 776,388,402 of record CM034147.1, on the reverse strand, counting down.
TTCAGATGATTGTCGCACTAGATTTTCTTATGTCACCATAAACTTGATATGAAGATCTACCTATAAAACCTATACAAATCATAAAATCCCTAAAAACGAATGATGCATATGTAGGGGTTAGACTGAAATTAGCTTCCATAATGGTGTACTTACAACTAAGCGTTATACTACATTCTAGATCCAATGTAGTTTTATGTGCTTATGTGTGTAATTATTTTCCTAGGGTGTTATAGTGCCAATGACGCAGAGATAGGGGGAAATAACTAGATGTAAAATGAAAATTATTGATGGAATAGAATGAATACAACCATTCCTATGCAGTGTTTGTGATGAAATGATGCCCAAATGTAGTCAATTTTCCTTAGTAGATAGCTAACTCTTGATAGTAGATAGTCCACCCATAAGATAGTAGGTATGCCATGTTTATATAGGGATCTCTTTCTCAAATTTCAACACTAATGACCCAACATGCCGACTAGTACCTAGGGGATTGAGAGAACAAACCATTAAGACTCTAAATAAGAACCAAGTGCAACTAGGACCAGGGTACCTAAAAATAAGACTGGGGTGCCGACAGGCACGCCAATACCTTTCTAGGAACCCTAGTCAGAGATTAGAGATGACCAATAAGAAAATAATGATAGCTTAGACTCCATGAGAGATGACCAAAACTATACAAACAACTTACGATTGTCTAAGACAAATGATGATGACAACCAACTAACTAATGATATGACTAGGGGATAGGTCATTAGTGAATACTTTTCTTACATGAGATTCATATATAAAATAACATGATTGGAGGTATAAATGTAATAGTAAGTGCATAATTTTGTGACTACACCTGCTCAATAATATTAATGATGTGACTCGAAGGATGCACAATATCTGTATGGATAATATCTATTAAGGGAATTTGATAAGAAAGATAAGAAAGGGAGACATGTGTGGTGGTCTCATATTTCTCTTAGGAATACCTAGGGGAATCAAATGAGACATGTAGATTGAGGATCAAGATTGTCTTCTTCAAGGGATTGGATTTATAAATTTCTGGCCATGGTGAAGGCTTCATAAAAAGTCTAGAATGTGTGGATATGGATGGTAGATGAGATGTGATGGACACACAATTGAGAAAACAACTCGATCAGTTATGATTTAGGTAGTGAGAAGGTCAATGGATTGATAATGCTCTGTCATCTAGCGATGAAGGAAACAATAGATTCATCTTCAGATTTTTTGATAGTAGAGAGGTCAAAAATAATTATTTTATGAGTAATATTGATAGTGAAGTGCTCAAGAAATTACAGGGCTATTTACGCGAAAGAGAACAAATAATTTTGAGGGAGGAAGTTGTACCAATCTAAGGCAAGTCCTTTTAGTGATATAGGAAAGGTTCTAAGCATGAGATATTGATAACAAATGATGAGATAACAAAAGTTTCTAAAGGCTAGTATGTGCTGCTGAGGATCCTCCTTTTCATGGAACATGGTAGATTTAGGAAATTCCAAATGAAGAGGATAAGGCTTAAACAATATAAATGGATGGATGAGTTAATTACATACCTGATCATAAGTGAGGACATGTTTAGGTCCCATGGTAACAACTTCCAAATTTTATAATTTTTTTAATAGAGATTGCATGGGATCATTTGTGGGATTAGGCATGAGGGAACTAACATGTGAGTGTGGATGAACATGTAGTTGGTTTTATTGATGATGATGGAGAGTAGGATGCTTTTTTTTTGGATGGGTTTCATTTGGAGGTTGATAAGGATTAGCTTGATAAGGTATTGATTGCAAAGTAGGTTGTGATAAATAGACATGGGGAGATGTGTAGGGATATTGGGTATGTTGTTTTTGTTGGATGAGAGGGGTTGATTGATTCTGAGTAGGGATGTGCATATGGATTTAGTATGTCTGAGGGTATCGAGTGAGACATTGAAGTCAATATAGGTTAATTAGATAAAATATGGGGAATGTTAAGATTCTAATGAGATTGTAATAAAGGAGGGGATGTGGTAAGGATTGATTGATGAGATAAACTTGTCATGGGAAGAGGGGTGATAGTTTGGAAGTAACCTATACTTGAAGGATGTTTGTAGAGTTTTTGGATGGGGTTATTGTAGGGTTGTAGGATTGGTTGAAATGTAGAGGTTCTATAGGGAAGAAATGATGGTCTAGATAGCTATGGGAGAATGATAGAGCTAAATGGAGTTAAGTGGGATGAAATAGGTTGATGACATTGATACAAATTAGATCTCATGTAGGGGATGTTTTGAAATTGATTAGGGTGAAAAGTTGTAGATGAAGAAATCAAATATGATTGTGAAAATAAAGAAAAATGGGTAAAATAATATGCTAATGGGGAGGGTTAATCCACATTAAATTCTATTTAACTGAAGATGATACAACAAAGACCTAAGAGAGATAAAAATATAATAGAAAAGTCAAGGAGAATAATTTTTAATTATCTTGATTAAAATTTATATGTGGGGGAAGAGGCTTAGAGGGAACCAAATGATATGGCCATTCTAAGGATGGTTTCAGGTTTGCTAAAGGCTAGAGTCCTCAATATACTTGAAGGTACGTGAGGCCCAAATATGTATAGAGTTTATAATGTGGCTAGAACATTACAGAGGCTTCTCCTCTTGGTGATAAAATCTGAGTAGGTCCACCTGGGTAGGAATGCTTTGATACGAGTTTATGTTTGATGTGGTTTAGTTGTGTGTGGGATAGGATTAAGTGAATGAATTCTATTAACCTCCTAATTAAGATATGTGATCAAACAAAATGACAAGTTCATTTTAAGCCCGAAATAAAGATTGATTTTGATGAGGGAAATAGTAAAAAATTCATTGTTTTGAAAGAAAAAGAAAGGAAAGAGACGTAACTGTAAAACACTTCCTTTTTAAATTTTTAAATTTGTTTTTTTTAGAACAAAAAAAGTGCAGTAAGAAAAATTCCCAAAGAAGTAACCTGCAAGGGTTAGAAGAAAATAGAAGAAAGAAAAGAAAAAAATGGAGGTCAGAAGATGACTAACTGAGTAATTAGAAGCAGTAATAGAGATCATTATTGATTGACTAAAATCATGGGTGATTCACACTTATCACTGAAAATTTAATTGGATCACTGATGATTATAGAGAAGAAGGCCTAGATGAATGAAAAATTAAATTAAATGAAATAAAAAGGGACAAGGGTCCCACCAGGAATTCCATAATGTGTGAGATATTTTTTCTTTCCAACTTTAACTTAAAGAATTGAAATAAATCAAAACAAACTGACCTCAAAAGACAACGGGGTTTACCAATACCCGTGATGATGAATTCTTATGTTAATGGTTGATTCAATCTACAAAGCTCTAAACGAGTGTAAAAATACTTCCTTTCAATGGTGTAGGATACTTTCAATGCATAAACACTTAGAAAAAATAAGATCAAATAGATATATGGTGGATTTCCTGGAAAATACCAGTCCCCAAAATTCAATGGACTTCCTTGTAAGGATGTCAATCCACATTCAAGAAATCAATCTAATAATGATGAGAGAAAATGACTAAACAAACAATATAACCAAAAATACAAAGGAAAAGGGACTAACACAGTCCTTGATGCTATATGATGGTTTGATGGTGATACCTGATCCAAAGGGAGTCTAGGAATCAAAGGAAAGCAAAGTGATATGTTTGATTTAGATAATTTATATAGTGCAAAATATGGTTCAAGGGAGGTTGATATGAGTGAAGATGAACCTATAATGGAAGAGTGGTAATAAGTGATGGGTTCTGGATATCTTAAAATCAAGCTTGAGGGTTAGATCATCTGATAGATAAGGATTTTCAGTGAGTAAGGTTGATTAACAATGATTTGAGATGATTGTATGTGATTTCTAAAATATGAGATAAGTTAATCGTCAGAGATTAGGTGAATCACTGGAGATTACTGTGGAAATGCAAAGGTTACCAAAATATGAGATATGTAACATCTTTGACAAAACTATTACTTTTATTACTATCCCTCTTGACATTGCAAACATTGACATATGATTTGTATTAGGAAGGTGTACTCTTATGAATTTTAAAAATCATGTTTGCAATGGATAAATTATTGCTGTGAAGAGATTCACTTAGTTGTGACTTCTGCTTACTTGAAAATGATGCCATTCATATTTTTGTACAGATTTAATTATTTTAAAGAAAAAGGATTTAGAGCTTATGTTGTTGTTGTCTTAAATCATTTTATGTTGATAGTAAGACCTTGGATCAATTCCATTGATCCAAGGTATGCTTCAGTTCTCCTTACCTGACTCTTCTGGTTGACTTGGCATTCTGAAACGGAAGGTGAAGAGGGACTGAGTTGTGTTTTTTTTATAAATTTAAAGGACCCAGCTTCGGGTGTCCTTTCTTTGCATCATGTTGTAATTGGCCAGCCTGGGCCTTCTTGTTTAATATTTATAACACTGAATAACGTAATAGGACCAAAGATCTATTACTATGCTATTAAGGTTAACACCTTAATCTAGTTGTAATGTTCTATCCTATTTGGATTTTAACCTAAGGTAGCTAAGACCTACCTAGGAACTATTATTAAACTACTAAGGTGACACCCTAACCTAAGTTGGTATGGTTGTGGAGGTTGGAAATAACCTAAGGCAAATAATATTTACCTAAAGACTAAGGTTGAATCCTAACCTAATGTTAATCGAACCTAAAATAATACTAAGCTAAGGGATACCTATGGACTACTTGGCAAGTGGAAAGGGTGGTGGCATTGGTTTTTAAGGAATTAATGAGATTTGAATTTGGTATTAAAAATGTCTGGACTGCTAGTTTTTGTGGAGGCATGGGAGTTAGGGGGATGCCTAGTTGGCATCATCACTAAATTTAAAAATGCATGCAAAGTTTGAAATGGAGTTTTCCAAATTTGGATGGCAGTGGCGTGGAGAAATAAGAGGGAAACACTAAATGTCCTTGCATTTATTGTTCTCGGTTGTGGTGTTGAAACCTCCTATGAGAGATACATGGTGGATTTTGGAAAGGTTGTTTGATCATTTGTTATTTTTGATTTTTTCTCTGCATGGAGGTTTTGGTTCTTCGAACCAATAGTTCTATTTTCAAATCCTTTGATATTCTTGGCATTCTTGAGATATTTTTGGATCCAGTGGAAGTATAAGAGGAAGTAGGAAGATTGAAGTTGTTGACGTTGCTTAGAAAAAGAAAATATTGTGGGAGCTCGACTGGAAATATTTTGCAAATCGATAGGAAGCTCTATCAGGCATGATAGGCTCTACCCATTAAGTTGTTCTACTTTTTCCTAAATGTCTTCATTAAAGGAACTCTACTCTTGGAAACAAATGAGTTTTTATGTGATGTTATCTTGCATTCTTGCTTGTATTTTTCACTGTATTTCCCTGCTTGAATTTTTTGTTTGATGAGGATTCGATCTGGGTTTTTTCCTTTGTTGGAAAGATGAACGAATCAAGATTTAACTTTTGTATGAGCTGAATGTTGTCAATTCTTGTATACTTTTGTTGACTATGCAAAACATGGTTTAGGGGAAAACATTGTTTGATAAAAATACACAAGCGGGGTTGTTTTCCTTGTTGGGTGAAGGTATGAAATGTGTTTTCTTGTTGTTGAACTCGAGATGTTTTCAAAACCTATTATAACTGTTCGACTATGGTACAATAGATAGTTAGATTCAAGTTGGAATTAGTTCTTGTTGGAAAGTAATGGTAATCATGTTTAACCTTTGCTGAGCTGAGACGTTTTGATTTTTAGAACTCTGTTGGACTGTTATGGAAGAAGTATGTTTCTGATTTGTTCTCCCTTGCTTTATATTTGATAAAACATGTTTAGCTTCTGTTAGACTTAAATGAAGTCAATTTTTGTTCTTACACCTGGAAGTTGTGAGAAGGTCTGTTAAATACTTATTTGATCCTTGGTTCTGAATGAATCTCCTTGTTGCAGTCTGTCTAGTAGTAGGGATGAACGTGATCCTGTGGTCATGATTTTTGTATCGATTATGGAATTTTTATGCATCTTTTCTGTAATGTGTTTTCATGCTTCAGAGTTACCTTATCGACTCATATTGTTGGATTGCTAGTTCTTTTCAATTCGAGATTGTAGTTAGGTAATGCTATAGGAATAAGGTAGTAGCTATGTGGAACTATGGGTTAGTTCAGTCTTCTATGTCTTAAGGAAATGGCTGGAATGGTTGCACGTTGTTATTCTTCCTTTGAAATTGATTATGAGCACCTAGTTTGGGGTAATGCCACTTTTTTCCCTTATGGTCCAATCTAAGATGAGTCATCTGTTTTAACCCTGTAGGTTGTTCCTTTGATCTTGTAAAGTTGGGAATATGGGTTGGCTTGTCTATAAATCTTGTTTTCGTTTTCATTATTTACCATCAATGGATGGGTAAGCTTTATTTGCAATGACACTTGAACAAGAAATTTTGGCCACATAAGATTTCATTATTTAATGGTACTCTCTCTCTCTCTCTCTCTCTCTTGAATGGAAAATATTAGAGAAATGTGTAGTTGGATACTATTAACGTTGGGATGAGTTGAATGCTCAGTTGGTGTTTGTTGTTTCAATTACTGTTGCTAACTGAAGTCATTTGAATTACTCTTTTAAGTAGAATCTTTTGCACTACTATAGCAGTGCTTGTTTTTAGGTTGAGGGAACTATATTTTTGGTTTCTGACCTTCATGTTGCAGTCGTATATCTCTTTTTTGTATCGAGTAATTATTGTGTGTTTTCAAGAGTTACTAGAGTTAAATGAAATCTTGATATGATCTTTCTCAGTTATTTTATTTCCAATTTGTATTCCTCTTTTAAGATGGAATAATGAGATCTTATCTCATCTTTGTTGTTGACATACTTCTCTCTATTCTGAGTTAAGGTATTCCATTTTGTTTCTCCAAACTCAGAAGGAAGTTATTAGTTGTTCTCTCTCCTTTCATTCATTCTCTCATTATGTTACTCCTGTGTAAGGAGTTGTACATATTCAGTTGTATTAGTTTGAAGGAATTTTCAGAGTGGATAGTTGGAGGATAAATCTGTATCTTCTTCTCCTTCACAAATTCTTTGATAGGGATATAATGGTTGGAATGTGTGACTACTTTCAGGTTCTTATAAATTAAGTTATAACTTATCAAACATGTTGATGCTAAACCAAAAACTTAGGCTATAGCTTGGGCATGAATTGGGATGTAGTATCTTAAATAGGAAACTCTTATTTTAGGATGTTGATAGTTTATCATAAATTTTTCATTAAGATTAATGAACTGGGCCTTAGATATTCTAGGATGGAGTAAGTTAATGTTGAGTATTGTGGATCATTACTTCTTAAAGTAACTCTATGTTTGTGAATTATTAGAGTTAGTATCTTTCTTTGATTTAGATTGAATGAAGCAAGAAGTGAACTATAAATATCTACAGTAGGAATGTGGTAAGTAATTTGGATGGAATATTACTTATTTGATATAATCCCTTACGAAATCATTGGCTGAAGAATGTTTTGATTACATCATGATCTTTACTTAATGTTAATGTGATTTATCACTTTGTTCTTCCTTTCATAACTGCTATTTCTTTATGATGTATCTTTATGAGATGCTCTAACTGTTTCATAAAAGCAGAGTTCTTTTTATGAAACAGTTAGTTGAAAGCACATTGTTTTAATGCTTAGTGCTTATCATGCTCAGTTCAATGAATTGACCCATGGTAGCAATTTTTGTAGATGGAATTCGTAAGTGATAAAAGAAGACAAGTTCTTTTATGAAACTTTTTTTTACCTAAGACTGGATCTCTTATGAGGAAATATGATTCATTATTGAAATGTATCTGTAAGAGGAAAAGTTATATTTCTTATTGAATTTATTGATGTTGTTTGACATGAAAGATGTATGAAATGTTGGAATTGTAAGTATGTATTTCACTTTGATGAATGGAAAAGATTGAGATTTTACGGTACTTGATGTGTTCATTCTCTTTGTGCATTCTGTTAAGGGAATTTGTAAGCTTATCTTTATTCTCTCATAGTCATATCTTGTTTTGAACCTTTTCAGTTTGACTCAAAATGAAATAGGTGGAAAGGGGATTTGATACTCTACCCCTTTATTAAATGCAACTTATCAAGTTGGCAATCATAGATGAAAATTTAACTAAGTCACTATGGTTTATTAAATGGTGTTAATGGGAGTTCAATTTCTTTTTGATATCTAATATAATGTAAAAAGGTTACAATGAATCCTAATTCTTAATAAGAAAGAGGAAGATGAACTTCCTCTTGACCCATACCTTCCTTGGTTTAACAATAATGAAAGGTAAATATAAATATTTAATAAGTATACTTCATCTCAATGAAGTCTAACATAAAGGAACCTATTTTCAGAACTTAAACAAGGTAAGAATGGTTGAGTATAACAAGTAAATTTTATTGTTGATTGATGTTTCTATTTTAATTAACTAAACCCTAAATTAGGAAGTTAATGACTAAAAAGAAATCTTGATGTTTCTATAAAACATTAACAACTCATTTATGATTGGAAACCTTAGGGGTTAATTAAACTTGAATTCAGTAGGGTTGCTGTAATTAGACCTTAATTATAGAAATTAATTAAGTAATTAACTTCTTGCTTGGGTATGTACATCCAGATGGGGTAATTCCATTGGATGTTTGCACACACCAACTACAGAATTGTACCTTCGTGAAGACTTGGGTCTTCAAGAGGATACAGTGTTGTAGTTGACATGTTGCAACACCCTTCAGAATTTGATCATCTAGGTCTACATAAACTCAGACTTGATTAGTTATACTTAGTTATACTCTAGGTTAGGTTATTGAGTATGTCTATGATTTAGTATAAGGGGTAACTCATGATGAACCCTAGGATAAATAGACACACAACAATTGACTTGGAGTCAAAAGTATGTCTAAGTACCCTTAGTCACCACGAGTGGTATGTCTCTATACTAGAATAATATGTTGCTAACCTGGGTTGGGGTTAAACCTAGAACAAGTGGATATCAGTGACAATATTCAGTGAAGACTATTCTAGAATTAAACATATGAAGTGGGGTGAAGGAAGTATTCCATTTGATGAGTATGAGTTAACATGGGAATATAAACATGAATCAGTATGTGAAAATATTTGGCCATTAAGTATCATAAGCTACTGAGTTGCATTGTCATGGACATCACCTAGTTTAAGAAGCTAGAATCAGATGAATATTGGTAACAAATATTCAGATAGGCCTCCTAAAAAGAACACTTAATACCTAGAAAAGGGTGAGAGAACCAAGTATACTTAGTATAAAATTCAATGATCTAACATGGTTAGAATAAGATCGGAAATGCTGCAAACAACCCACCACCTGAAATCAAGTTTGACGAGATCCTTGTTGTTCTGTTGGACACAAGAGATTGTTTGGCTGTACTTGAACAATAAGTCATGGGCAATGAGGAGGAGGAAGAAGACACTGGTAATAAAAATAGCCACCTCTTGTGGACAACACTAATATTGGAAATTTAGGCATTGATAACAATAATGCAGCCAATGCCAATGCACCTAATCAGCCTGAAAATAAAAAGGCAAGGCTGGCAGCTGAACTCGCTAATGATATAAAGAGGATAAGTCCACCCAATTTTGATGGAACTACATTAGGAGATGGAGCTTAGAATTGGCTCAGTGTAATGGAGAAGTAATTTTATATAAGGAACTTCTCAGAGGAAACTAAGGCAATATGGGGAGCTTATCATCTTTCCCATGAAGCATCTTCATGGTGGGATAGCCGCAAGGCTAGAGATAAACATTGTGGAAACAAATATTACTTGGGATCAATTTAAAAGTTATTTTAGGAAATGATGGCTGCCACAACTTTATTATGATAAAAAAATGATTGAATTTCAGAACTTATCTCAGGGAAAGTTAACTATAAAAGAGTACTCGGAGAAGTTCACTAAACTCCTTAAGTATGTACCTCAGTATCAAACTGACGAGAAGTTTAGAATACGAAAATTTATCATGGGATGAAACCCCATTATAGGTGGTGAGGTGGATGTTCAAAACCCAACCACTATGGAAGGGGTTGTTGAAAAATCCATAAGGCAGGAACAAAAATTGAAAGCAATCTCTGCTCATAAGGAGGAAATTAGAAAGAAAATTCCAAATTCTTCATCATCTCTTGCACCAAAAAAGGGGCCATGGAAGAAGTTTGGTATGAAAAATAAATTTATAACTGAAAACAACAAGAAAGCAGTAGCAAATAAACTTGTTGCTAATGTGCAAAATAACTTTTTCAAGAACAATAATAATAGACATAAGTTCTATGGAGGTTAGAATGATAACTTTAAGGATGGAAACAAATTTGAGCCTAAAAAGGGACCTGTAGGAAGCTGTTAAAATTGTGGTAAGGATCATTACAAAAATCAATGTCCTTTGAAGAAGGATGACCGTAATCAACAACACAAGATACATGTTGTAGTTGCTGACAAACAGGATGAAAAGCAAGTCACACCCATAAAGGTTCCAGGTAAGTTATTTGGCATACCTGTGACTATAATTTTTGATATTGGAGCTACTGAATGTTTTATTTCTTCTAAATTAGAATCAAAATTAAAAATAAAATCTGGATAAATCATGGGTTGTACATTATGGAAATAATGTTGTTCATACAGTTAGTATGTGTCTTTTTGGAGTAGTCCTTGGCTTACCTAGTTTTTCCACAGAGGTTGACCTTTATGTTGCTCCTTTGGGGTCTTATGATGTAATCATAGGTGTTAATTGACTAGCTAAGCATAAGGAAAAGGTTGATTGTTTTGAAACACTTATTAGTTGTTTGGATGATCTGCAGAAAATGTCAGACATTCAGGGTGTAAAACGTGAAATTTCAGTTGGGAAATTGTTAGTTATGCAGCTTAAAAAGGCCAAAAAAGGCTGCACTTTGTATGCAGTAAAAAATTATGAAACAACAGAAGAAATTAGCAACTTCTTGGAAAGATATCCACTGCTACGAAATTCCAGTGATGTATTTCCATAAAATTTACGTAGTATTCCACCCAAACGAGAGTTTGACTTCACAATTGAGATCAAACTGGGAACCAATCCTACTTCCAAGGAACCTTATAGAATGAATATCATTGATTTGATAGAGCTTAAGGCATAGTTACAAGAAATTTTGTCTAAAGGTTTAATTGGATTGAGTGTATCACCTTGGGGAACACCGGTAATCTTTTTGAAAAAGAAAAATGGAACACTTAGATTGTGTATCGATTATAGGATGTTAAACAAAGCAACAATTAAGAAAAGATATCCACTTCCTAGAATTGATGATTTATTTAATCAGATGTGAGGTGCATCAGTGTATTCTAAAATAGATCTTCGATCTAGATATCATCAGTTATGAATAAAGCATGAGGATTTTCATAAAACAACTTTTAGAACAAGGTATGGACATTATGAATTCACAGTTTTACCTTTTGGATTAACGAATGCACATGTTGCTTTTATGAATTTAATGAATAATATTTTTTAAGAATACTTGGACAAATTTTTTCTTGTATTCTTCGATGATATTCTCATATACTCTAAAATCATCGAAGAACATCATGAGCATTTAAAATTAGTTCTGGAAATCTTGAGGAAAAGAAGGTTGTTTGGTAAGTTGTCCAAATGTTTTTTCTATGATACAGAAGTGAACTATTTGGGTCATGTCATAAGAAAAGATGGAATAACAGTATATCCCTCTAAAATTGTTGCAATAACTGAGTGGCCTACACCAAAGAATGTGCATGAAGTTAGAAGCTTCATGGGTCTTGCTAGTTACTATAGGAATTTTGTTAAAGACTTCTTAAAGGTTTCTGCACCAATAACTTCATTGCAGAAGAAGGATAAGAAATTTGTATGGAATGAAAAATGTGAAGTTGCATTTAAGACTATGAAGGATCAGTTAACTTCAGCTCCTATTTTGGCTATACCTGATCCTAATGGAGATTCACTATTGTAATGGATGCATTCGGGGAAGTTCTCAGAGGTATTTTGTTGCAAAATGATCATGTTATAGCTTATGAAAGTAGAAAAATCAAGTTACATGAGCTGAATTATGCTCCACATGATCTAGAGATTGTTGTCATTATTCATGCACTTCAGGTATGGAGGCATTATCTTCTTAGTAGACATTTTGAACTAAAAAATGATCATCTTGGGTTGAAGTATATTTTTACTCTGCCAAATCTAAATGCAAGACAACAAAGATGGTTAGAATTTCTATCTTAGTATGATTTTGACATAAGTTATATTAAAGGTAAAGAAAATAGAGTTACAGATACTCTAAGTTGTAGGAAGCACATTTATGCTCTTATAACGTTGAGAACTCAGTTTAAGGATGAAGTAAAAAGTGTCCATGGAATCTGATTCTTATTTTCAGCAAGTAAAGACAACACTTGTTGCACAGATCTAAATGATGTGAGATATAAAGGTTTTCACTTTGACAATGGAGGAATCTTGCAGTTTGAAAACAGGGTATACATACCTTTGTCAAATGAGTTAAGAAATAAATTGTTAACTGAATTTCATGATTCACCTTTTTCAGGACACCCTGGCATTATGAAAATTCTTACTGATATAAAACAACAATATTTCTGGAAAGGGATGAAAAAGGGATGACATTTCTTAGAGTTTCAATGTGTTAAAGCTGAGCATATGCATCCAGCTAGTTTACTATATCCTCACAGCATACCGCAGTATAAATGACAAGTTATAAGCATGTATTTTGTTCAAGGGTTGCCTATGTCAAGAAATAAAGATGATGTTATTCTAGTGGTTGTTGATAAACTAAGATAGGTAGCTCATTTTATTGTTGGTAACCTTAAGGATGATTCACCAGTTTTAGCAAAAATATTCGTGCATGAAATTTTTAGATTATATGGAGTACCTGAGTTGATCATATTGGATAGAGATCCAAGAATGACATCTAGATTTTGGCAAACACTTAATGCACCCCTAGGGATGAAGTTAAATTTTAGTTCTGCTTACCACCTGGAAATAGATGGATAGACTGAAAGAGTTAATCAAGTTTTAGAAGACATGCTACGAATTTATTGCATGGATTAGCAGTATAAATGGGAAGAGTACCTCCCATTAGTTGAGTTTTCTTATAATAACACATATCACACCTCTCTGAAAATGGCACCTTTCGAAGCATTATACAGAAGGAAATGCAAAACTCTGATTAGTTGGGGTGACATTGAGGATAGAGAGGTAATTGGACTTGAAATCCTTACGAAAATGGAATAGCAAGTTAAAATTATTCGTGAACACCATGAAAGAAGCTATTGATAGGGAAAAGAGTTATGCAAACTTAAAGTGGGTTGATAAGAAATTTGAACTTGGTGAGAAGGTCTTTCTACGGGTTAAACCAAAAAAGAGTTCTATAACTTTTGACAAGGTGACCAAGTTATCACCTCGTTATGTGGGACCCTTTGAAATTGTTGAAATAATCAACCCTGTAGCTTATCATTTAGCTTTACCTCCTGCTTTATCATGAATGCATGATGTTTTCCATATTTCTCTGCTTAAGAAATACATTTCAGATTTATCACATGTGTTAAATTAGAATTCCTTGCAGGTCCAAGACCCAAGAATAATCATGGTTAAGCCCATTCAAGTGCTGGAAACTCGCCAGTTATACTTAAGAAATCATGAAATAAGCCAATGTAAGGTCCAATGGGATCATTTTAATGAAGAAAGTGTAACATGGGAAAATCTTGAAGATATGAAAATGGATTTTCCATACTTGTTTGAACATAATTGATTCTGTTGACATGATACAATTTTAAGTATTTTATTCATGTTATGTTAATAAATCTGCCAGTCTTGGGTAGATATTACACTATTTAAAATGGACAGCTACTTTAATGCTGATTATGGGATTTTAAAATCCAGATTTGTTATGAACATATGAATGGAAGTATAATAATTTGATTTGTCCTTGATGCAAATTGTTGACTAAGTTAATCATCGGGATGATGATTCTTTTTAGGAGGGAAGTATGTAACATCTTTGAAAAAACTATTACTTTGATTACTATCCCTCTTGACATTGCAAACGTTGACATATGATTTGTCTTAGGAAGGTGTACTCTTATGAATTTTAAAAATCATGTTTGCAATGGATAAATTATTATTGTGAAGAGGTTCACTTTTTTGTGATTCTTGCTTACTTGAAAAAGAAGACCATTCATCTTTTTGTAAAACTTTAATTCATTTAAATAAAAAGGATTTAGAGCTTGTGTTGTTGTTGTCTTAACTCATTTTATGTTGATAGCAAGACCTTGGATCAATTCCATTGATCCAAGGTATGCTTCAGTTCTCCTTACCTGATCGTCTGGTTGACTTGGCATTCCGAAAAAAAGGTGAAGAGGGATTGAGTTGTGTTTTGTTTATAAATTTAAAGGACCCAGCTTCAGGTGTCCTTGCTTTGCATCATGTTGTAATTGGCCAGCCTAGGCCTTCTTGTTGAATATTTATAACGATGAATAGCGTAATAGGACCAAATACCTATTACTATGCTATTAAGGTTAACACCTTAATTTAGTTGTAATGTTCTATCCTATTTGGATTTTAACCTAAGGTAGCTAAGACCTACCTAGGAACCTATTATTAAACTACTAAGGTGACACCCTAACCTAAGTTGGTATGGTTGTGGAGGTTGGAAATAACCTAAGGAAAATAATATTTACCTAAAGACTAAGGTTGAATCCTAACCTAATGTTAATCTAACCTAAACTAATACTAAGCTAAGAGGTACCTATGGACTACTTGGCAAGTGGAAAGGGCGGTGGCATCAGTTTTCAAGGCATTAATGAGATTTGAATTTGGTATTAAAAACCTCTAAACTGCTAGTTTTGGTGGAGGCATGGGGAGTTAAGGGGATGCCTAGTTGGCATCATCACTAAATTTAAAAATGCATGCAAAGTTTGAAATGGAGTTTTCCAAATTTGGATGGTGGTGGTATGGAGAAATAGGAGGGAAACATTGACTATCCTTGCATTTATTGTTCTCGGTTGTGGTGTAGAAACCACCTAGGAGCGATGCATGGCAGATTTTGGAAAGGTTGTTTGATCATTTGTTTTTTTGATTTTTTCTCTACATGGAGGTTTTGGTTCTTTGAACCAGACAGTTCTATTTTCAATCCTTTGATATTCTTGGCATTCTTGAGCTATTTTTGTATCCAGTGGAAGTATAAGAGGAAGTAGGAAGATTGAAGTTGTTGACGTTGCTTGGAAAAAGAAAATATTGTGGGAGCTCGGCTAGAAATCTTTTACAAATCGATAGGAAGCTCTATCAGGCATGATAGGATCTACCCATTAAGTTGTTCTGCTTTTTCCTAAATGTCTTCATTAAAGGAACTCTTCTCTTGGAAACAAATGAGTTTTTATGTGATGTTATCTTGCATTCTTGCTTGTATTTTTCACTGTATTTCCCTTGCTTGAATTTGTTTTTTGATGAGGATTTGATCTGGGTTTGTTCCTTTGTTGGAAAGATGAATGAATCAGGATTTAACCTTTGTATGAGCTGAATGTTGTCAATTCTTGTATACTTTATTAACTGTGCAAAACGGTTTAGGGGAAAACATTGTTTGATAAAAATACATGAGCTGGGTTGTTTTCCTTGTTGGGTGAAGGTATGAAATGTGTTTTCTTGCTGTTGAACTCGAGATGTTTTCAAAACTTTTTATAATTATTCGACTATGTTATAATAGATAGTTAGATTCAAGTTGGAAGTCGTTCTTGTTGGAAAGTAATGGTAATCATGTTTAACCTTTGCTGAGTTGAGACATTTTGATTTTTAGAACTCTGTTGGACTGTTATGGAAGAAGTATGTTTCGGGTTTTTTTCCCTTGCTTGATATTTGATAAAACATGTTTAGCTTCTGTTAGACTTAAATGAAGTCAATTTTTGTTCTTACACTTGGAAGTTGTGAGAAGTTCTGTTAAAGACTTATTTTATCCTGGTCTAAACGAATCTCCTTGTTGTAGTCTATCTGGTAGTAGGGCTGAACGTGATCCTGTGGTCATGATTTTTGTAAGGATTATGGAATGTTTATGCATCTTTTCTATAATGTGTTTTTGTGCTTCAGAGTTACCTTATCAACTCATCTTGTTGGATTTCTAGTTCTTTTCAATTCGAGATTGATGTTAGGTAATGCTGTAGGAATAAGGTAGCTATGTGGAACTATGGGTTAGTTCAGTCTTGTCTGTCTTAAGGAAATGGCTGGAATGGTTGCACGTTGTTATTATTCCTTTGAACTTGATTCTGAGCACCTGGTTTGGGGTAATGCTGCTTTTTTCCCATTGTGGTCCAATCTGAGACAAGTCATCCGTTTTAACCCTGTAGGTTGTTCCTTTGATCTTGTGAAGTTGGGAATATGGGTTGGCTTGTCTGTAAATCTTGTTTTCGTTTTCATTATTTACCATCAATGGATGGGTAAGTTTTATTTGTAATGACACTTGAACATAAATTTTGGTCGCATAAGATTCCATTATTTAATGGTACTCTCTCTCTCTCTCTTGAATGGAAAATATTGGAGAAATGTGTAGTTGGATACTATTAACATTGGGATGAGTTGAATGCTCAGTTGTTGTTTTTGTTTCAATTACTGTTGCTAACTGAAGTCATTTGAATTACTCCTTTTAGTAGAAGCTTTTGCACTACTATAGCAATGCTTGTTTGTAGGTTGAGGGAACTATATTTTTGGTTTCTGACCTTCATGTTGCAATCGTATATCTCTTTTCTGTATCGAGTAATTATTGTGCTGTTTTCAAGAGTTACTAGAGTTAAATGAACTCTTGATATGATCTGTCTCAGTTCTTTTATTTCCGATTTGTATTCCTCTTTTAAGATGGAATAATGAGATCTTATCTCATCTTTATTGTTGACATACTTCTCTCTATTATGAGTTAAGGTATTCCATTATGTTTCTCCAAACTCGGAAGGAAGTTATTAGTTGTTCTCTCTCCTTTCATTCATTCTCTCATTATGTTACTCATGTGTAAGGAGTTGTATAGTTCGGTTGTATTAGTTTGAAGGAATTTACAGAGTGGATAGTTGGAGGATAAATATGTATCTTCTTCTCCTTTACAAATGATTTTATAGGGATATAATGGTTGGGATGTGTGACTACTTTCAGGTGCTTATAAATTAAGTTATACCTTATCAAACTTGTTGATGCTAAACCAAAAACTTAGGCTATAGCTTGGGCATGAATTGGGATGTAGTATCTTAAATAGGAAACTCTTATTTTAGGATGTTGATAGTTTATCCTAAATTTTGTCATTAAGATTAATGAGTTGGGCCTTAGATATTCTAGGATGGAGTAAGTTAATGATGAGTATTGTGGATCATTACTTCTTAAAGTAACTCTATGTTTGTGAATTATTAGAGTTAGTATCTTTCTTTGATTTAGATTGAATGAAGCAAGAAGTGAACTATAAATATCTACTGTAGGAATGTGGTAAGTAATTTGGATGGAATATTACTTATTTGATATAATCCCTTATGAAATCATTGGCTGAAGAATGTTTTGATTACATCATGATCTTTACTTAATGTTAATGTGATTTATCACTTTGTTCTTCCTTTCATAATTGTTATTTCTTTATGATGTATCTTTATGAGATGCTTTAACTATTTCATAAAAGCAGAGTTCTTTTTATGAAACAGTTAGTTGAAAGCACATCATTTTAATGCTTAGTGCTTATCATGCTCGGTTCAATGAACTGACCCATGCTAGCAATTTTTATAGATGGACTTCATAAGTGATAAAAGAAGACAAGTTCTTTTATGAAGTACTTTTGTTTACCTAAGACTGGATCTCTTATGAGGAAATATGATTCATTATTGAAATGTATCTGTAAGAGGAAAAGTTGTATTTCTTATTGAATTTATTGATGTTGTTTGACATGAAAGATGTCTGAAATGTTGGTCTTGTAAGTATGTATTTCACTTTGATTAATGGAAAATATTGAGAGTTTACGTGTACTTGATGTGTCATTCTCTTTGTGCATTCTGTAAAGGGAATTTGTAAGCTTACCTTTATTCTCTCATAATCATATCTGTTTTGAACCTTTTTAGTTGGACTTAAAATGAAATAGGTGGAAAGGGAATTTGATACTCTATCCCTTTATTAAATGCAACTTATCAAGTTGGGCATTCATAGCTGATCATTTAACTAAGTCACTATGGTTTATTAAATGGTGTTAATGGGAGTTCAATTTCTTTATGATATCTGTTATAATGTAAAAAGGTTACAATGAATCCTAATTCTTAACAAGAAAGAGGAAGATGAACTTCCTCTTTGACCCATACCTTCCTTGGTATATAAACAAATGAAAGGTAAATATAAATATTTAATAAGTAGACTTCATCTCAATGAAGTCTAATATAAAGGAACCTGTTTTGGAACTTAAACAAGCTAAGAATGGTTGGGTATAATGAGTAAATCTTATTGTTGATTTCTTGTTTCTGTTTTAATTAACTAAACCCTAAAGTAGGAAGTTAACAACTAAAAAGGGAAATCTTGATGTTTCTTTAAAACATTAACAACTCATTTATAGTTGGAAACCTTAGGGGTTAATTAAATTGGAATTCAGTAGGGTTGCTGTAATTAGACCTTAATTATAGAAATAATTAAGTAATTAACTTCTTGCTTGGGTATGTACATCCAGATGGGGTAATTTCATTGGATGTTAGCACATGCCAACTACAGAATTGTACCTTCGTGAAGACTTGGGTCTTCATGAGGATACAATGTTGCAGTTGACATGTTGCAACACCCTTCAGAATTGGATCATCTAGGTCTACATAAACTCAAACTTGATCTTAGTTATACTCTAGGTCATGTTAGAAGCATGATTTAGTATAAGGGGTAACTCACGATGACTTAGGATAACTAGACACACATGAATCGACTTAGGTCGATTGAGTATGTCTATGTACCCTTAGTCACCGCGAGTGGTTCTCTATACCAGACTATGTTGCTAACCTAGGTTATGGTTAAACCTAGAACAAGTGGACTGACAGGAGTCAGTGAAGACCATTCTAGATAACAGATGAAGTGGGGTGAAGGACGTATTCCATGTTTGATGAGTATGATCATCTAGGAATATAAACATGAACAATATGTGAAAATATTTGGCCAAAGTATCGCAAGTTGTTGGTTACGTTGTCCTACGTCACCTAGTTTAAGAAGTGAGATATTCAGATGAATATTGGTAACAAATATTCAGATAGGCCTCCTAAACAGAACACTTAATACCTAGAAAAGGGTAAGAGAACCAAGTATACTTAGTATACAATTCAATGAGTTAACATGAGAGATCGGTATGAAATCGAGTCATGAAATGAGAGATCGGTGTTTCACCAAGTCATTACAGCGACATATGGTTATCTATTATGAGACTGATTGGCATGGAATGTGTTTTCTAAATTATGATTATTTACAATAGAGAATATTATATATAAAAAAAAAATTCCTTGTTTCTAAAGTCTTAAAATGGGAATGTTACAAGATAAAGTTGATAGATACTTGCAAATGATTAATAGGCAGGATAGTAAAGTAGAAGGAAAGGTTTTTACTTTGTACCGGTTCATGAATAAAGCTGAGAGAATGACATTACCAAAGAGATGGAGATTATAGATGAAATATGATTTTTGATTTGTTTCCTGGATATTTGCGTGTCCTTTAAGGGATGAGGAAGAGATGATTAGTGTCTTGGGATGCTAATGAGATTAACATATCTTTGTAAGAGGGCTACGATATAATAATATTACAATGTGAAGGCCTTGACCAATGCCAAAATAACAAGTCAAAAATGGAGGAAGTTCCAAGCTAACCCGAAAGGAAGGGCCGAAACTCATTTATATAGGGTCGGCACCGACCAGGTAGAATCGTCAGTGATCTAGGTTTTATGGGAAAAAGGTTGAAACTTCTTCCCAAATCAAGGTTTTTGTTTGTTTTGATGATGGATATGTGTTGGAAATAGGTTATACGGGTTAGGGAGATTGTGAAATGGTTAATAAGTTATTGATATTGTTTTTTATTTGATATTGGTTATAAATGGTTTGGGTGGTTTAGGAAGGGGTAAAATAGGATTTTACAGCTATAGGAAGATATTTATGAGGAGTAAATATGAATGGGGAGAAATGAGACTTAGGATAAGGATTTAATAAATATTATGATAGTGATGTGGTAATGAAGGGGTTCTAGCAGATGCAGACTTGGGGATTATTCTACAACATATTATATCAAGATTATTTCAACTCATGGGCATTCCTAGGTCACAAATCAAGCCTTTTTTCTACTATTTTCCCCTTTGTTGATGGTTATGCTTCTAGGACTTATTGGAAGACTAAAATTATTTCTTCCCTTCTAGTGGGAAGTGAGAGCATGTTCTTATTCTTCATATTTGTTGAACATGGAATCCTCATGTTGCAACATGTTCACTAACTTTTCAAAACTGATTTTCTTCTTAGATAGATTGATTATCATCAAAAATATTATATATGAGGGAGGTAGTGCTCTCAAAATAATATAAATGAGAGTTTCATCTAAGATATCCACTCTAAGTGCTAGGAGTGATCCCATTAATGTTACAACATGTCTTAGGAAAACCTCCACTTTCTCATTTAGATTGAATTTGATAATATGAAGATGACTATGTAGATTTAGAGTGGTGTTATTGTTCTTGGCCTCATACACAATGTTGAGTTTGTCCCACGCTTCTTTGGCTAGTTTTCCATCTCAACTGTGTGGTTTTTCTTCATCATACACTCTGAACAAGATGATAAACTTTTACTTCTAGTTATCTCTATCAAATTGATGATGTTGGGTTGTGTCTAAATCTAATCTAGTGACTAAGCCATCCACCATAGACCAAATGTATTCAAATTCAAAATGGGTGTGTATTTTAGTCTTCCAAATAGCATACTTATTTCAATGAATGACATGTGAGTTAGGAAGATAACTTTTGGGAGCATTGTTGGCCATTGAGGGAGGTTTACTAGTTTTCCAACTAAATGGCTTGTTAGTACAATTTTAATTAATATATTGAAGAAATCAGTGAGCTCCTATTCCCTAAAAAAAATATTTCGCAATGAATGTTTTGGGGCCCTTTCAACCTCTTTTGCATTGACCAATTATCAACTAGATTCAAATTTTGATTTCCACTAAAATTTACAAAAATAAGTCTATTTGGGCTCTTAGGCATCTTATAATTTACAAAAAAGACACCATTTCCCTTTTTGTGCAGTTTGGGAGATTTTTTAAAAACCATAGATAGGTTTTATTTGTTAATTTAGTTAGTCACAACTAAATGGGTTAAATAAGGTCTTCTTAAGTTAGCACCACTATATATAGTGGGTATTTACTAAAAGTATATCTTTTGTAAACAATATTATTGTGAGGGAGGAGAGGATGGGGCTCGACCCCTTAACCACATGAATTCAAATGTCTTGTAAAACTTTCACTAGTCACTAGGGAACACTTGGCGCTTTAAACATACTAGTAATCATATGCGAGAAATTTAATGTGAACTTTGAAAGGGATGTGGTATGTGAATGACGTGCAAATGAGAAAAAAGAATGGTGCAAAAAGAAGAAACAAAATAAATAAATGACATTTTAAATTAATTTTTAAGTAAAACATGTATAGGTAATGGAGAATACAATTGTCAATCGTAGCCAGTCGAAGAGGAGGGTAGAATGAGAAGGTAAAAAAGAAGAGAGGAATGGTAGTATGGAAGGGTGGGGTAGGGAAATGCAGAGGGGTTTATGAGCGGGAAAAGTTTTATAGAATGTAGGATCAGTTCCTTGTTATTGCAGGATTGCAATATCCTGTGAAAAGTATGATGGAAATGCCAAAGGAGTTATTTAGAAGAAAAAAAACTGGAGGGAGAGAAATAATGGGAGAGGAAGAGGGACATAGAGTAAGGGATTTGAGGTTGGAGAATTGTAGGTGAAGGGAAAGAAGAATGATAGAGGAAATGTGAAACTATACCTTACGAGAACCACACGAGGTAAGTGCAGGAAATAGTTGATACACGGATAGGAATCAACAATTGATCCCTTACAATGACTGGTCATTTGATTGAAAGGTAGATCAAGAATTTTTATTGCATTACCAACACCTATACCATGGATATATTTTTAAACCTACATAATATATTCTATTTATGCTCCATTTAAGCATTTTAATCTCACAAAGAGGACACAATAAAAATTGAGGAAACCTTAAAAGGTTTAGGGTTTAAAATCCAACGGGAATTTTTTCATCGTGTAGAAATTTATATCCTTCCTTTGCAGTTGTAGGGTTAAGAAAGTGTAAGAAAGTAGATGATGGGAGAACAAAACCCACTAATTGATTCATTTTGATAACTCTATGAAATAAGTGTAATTTTGATTTCTATTTTTTTGGTCATGGCCATTTTTGAGAGGTTTTTTAAGGCCAAGACCCTCTTTTTCATCTATTTAGGATAGTCATTGTGGAAAACTATTCCTGCAACCCATGGATGTGAGAGTTGGAATGTAGTTCTTGGACAAGTTTGAGGATTCTAACACTATAAGTAGCTTCTAGAACGTGTTTTTAGTTTTGGGCCTTGGGAAAGTTCCCTAGAAGAATATGTGATTTAAGTTTATAATTTACATTGCATTAAGCTTACAACTATGTTGCAAGGAGCTCACTGGAGGAACGTTATACCCACCGAATATGAGCAATGGAGGCAAGGTTAGGGAGTTCTAGAGGGTTAGGTACTATGTGCATATGTGGTATGATAACTACTATATTTTGTGCAAGTGATACTACATTATGGTTTGAAATAGTGCATACTTGCTAACTATTCAGAAGGAAAGTAACCCTACATTCTATATTGAGAGTGCTACTATATCTTTGTTTTTTGTAGGTTTCTTTGCCTTAGTTTAGTATAAAAAGAGACAAAAAAAAATGTGTGTGTTGTGGATCTATATGAGGATTATATTGATTTCTATCTATTTACATTGAACAAATAAGGCTAGTGTGTAAATTGTATTTGTAAACAAGTCTAAAAATTACTTTGTTCTTCCCCTAAAGTGAAGATGCTTTATCCATGGGTTTTTAAGGAATGCATGCTTGCTGGAATACATTTCCTAAGTAGGGATACATTAAATATAATATTGGAATGAAAATCAATATGTTTAGAATCTGGGAGGATAGACCCACAAGCACCCCCTAAATCATCCACATAAAAGACACAAAATATATTAAAATAGATCTGAGTATTACATATCGACACAAGTCTTGGCTGAGTAGACCCATTATGAAATAACCATTTCCAATCATAACTTCCTCGAGAAATAGTTTGTGGTTGATTACCAATAAATAACAAAATATTAGTCATCGTACCTTGTACCTTCTCTACAAATAAAGCCTTCTATATTCCTGTATATAACACCTTTTAGAGATTGTTTTATAATTACATCTACCATTGTCTCAACACATCTTAAAATAGTTAAACAAGAAAAAATTACTAACATCATTTCATAGCATTCAGGATTGTTATTTGATTTGGTACCATTTTATGAATTAGCATGAAGAAAAGAATGGAGTGCTGGGAAATGAGAGTTAAATTTTATTGACGGTAACTTATACTTGAATAATTATATAAATTACCAAATTTTGTGTAGCTATCCATATGGTTGACAATGGTGTAATCCAACAATATGGGTTATCAAAGTAATTAAAAAATAAGTACATGCAAAATAGAGTTAAGTTTTTTTATTGATTGTAGCTTATGATTGAATACTTACAAGTAATTGTAGGTGTAAATTAATAACTATTATGTAGCTATCCATATGGTTAAAAATAATGTAACCTAACATTGTAGATTATCAAAATTTAACTATGAGTAAATATTTCAATAAAATACTCCTTTATCCATACTAAACCTAGTTAGTTACCTTGTATAATATATAAATAGTCCCAATTCAAAACAAGAAGTTTGGATGCTAGCTAACATAATAAATTTTAGCACCAAACACGGGTTTTTGATTATTTTTCTCAATTATTATTACAAAATGACTTAAGGATATTTAAAAAATAAAAAATTATTACTATACACATGCTTCCTCATCCACCCATTGTTTTCCCTCAAATGACAATTTCACCTTAGATATAACCATTATTTCAAACAATCAGTCCCTTGATCTTTGTAATTTGGTACTATATAACATAATCCATATTGATATACCCAATTCATTGCCACATTAAGTGGCTTAATTTTAAAAAACACAAAAAAATAGAAAAAACAAATCATTCTTCAACTGAAGGATCAACCCATCGTCCATAATCCTTAATTAGTTAAATTAAGGCATTAAATTCTTGCTCCATTGGTATACCTCTTTTAACAACATCCTCAAGTCCCAAAACATTAGTAATAATGATTAATTTATGTCACACTCATTAGGAACAACAAAATGAATTCATATTTATTTTCAAAATCTACTAAGCTAAAATAGGTTCTATAAATCAATAACATTAATTATGGATCACATAAGTCAATAATGAAAACCAAATGATGGCCAAAACATTATTTATCTCACAAAATCAAAACATCTACTCAAATAAAATTAAGAAGTCACCCATCAACATAATTTTTGGATATAACAAACACTAATAAAAGCATAAAATCAATAAATAAAATACCTTTTCGTCATAGAGATCCCTCTTTCTTGGTTCACAACCAAAACATATTTTCCACGAGCGTTCCACATGGTGATATTTATTTTTCTTGTGCTCCTA
Source organism: Taxus chinensis (assembly GCA_019776745.2). NCBI lineage: Eukaryota > Viridiplantae > Streptophyta > Pinopsida > Cupressales > Taxaceae > Taxus > Taxus chinensis. Next base: position 776,363,568 of record CM034147.1, on the reverse strand, counting down.
TTTCTTTGATGTGCTCTGTGCTTAATTGAATAATTCATCCTTCTTCCACTTATATTTTCACCTCTTTGTTCTTTAACCCTGCAAAATCAAGCATATGTCTATTACAATCAAATTTTTCAAATGAAAAACAAAAAAAAAGAGAGAGATAGAGAGATTTAAAAACCATTGCTAGAACTTCATAATACCTGGAAGATCCACCTTTAAAATATGAGCTTGAGGCATTTCCTTCATTTTACATAAGCCATTCAATTGAGATATCAATGTTAAAACTCATTTTACATAAGCCATTCACTTGGGATATTAGTGCTAAAATTTATGTTATAATCTCGGGGTGCTAAAATAAAGGTATCTATCAGATTTAACCAATCTGACATTTCAGTAGTAATTCAATAGAGATGTCTAAAATGTTGTCGGTATGGCTAGGCATACTATTGTAATCTTTTAAGAAGGTAAGTTTGTTTCAGAATATGTTAATACTTATATTATATTGTCTTTTTTGTACAGAGAAAAAATGTTGTTATCGTCAACGCCAAGTTTTCAATCTTGTATGTTTATGAATAAAAAAATTTCATAGTTATTTTCTAAAACATTATAGTCAATGGCCATTGGTATTCATGGGTTCTGCAGTGATCCCAAAATGCCATTCCATGACTTGATGTAATAATAGTTTTTGTAAACTAGCGGTAGTTCTTACCTTAACACAATACCATGTAATTAATGGGTTCCTTAATAAACCCTTTAAATCCATCTAATTGATGTTCTTGTAAAATTTTCATACAATTTCATCTCTATATCGATTCTACTTTGTTGTTGGTGTTTCCTAGGAAGGGTGGCTACATCTGGCATTTTTCTCGGAGGGTTGGGAGTCAACCATCCCAAGCATTATTTATCTATTGGGTTTGGAAGGATTGTGATCCTTGTTGAAGGATTTCACACATTTTCTTCTAGAATGGAACACAAGAAGGTATTAATAACCTCTAGGTCCTCTAAGAGGAATAAAAATGGGAATGTAAATGGAACAAGCCGACATGAAAAGGAGGAAGGAATAAATGTTAAAGTTCTAGTGTGATGCAGGTGAGGTTGAGTTTTGTTAGCTGACAATTTTGTTTATGATTGTTAATAATCTCTGCAAATAGTATTGGGTATAGTCGATTTGGTTTATTATGAACATTTTGTTACATGAATTTAAATAATGATGAATTGAAGGCCAATGTCTCCCTGTTCATAACTTGTAAAGAGAAAAGGAGATAAGTCTCAGTCCATCAAGTTACAAATAGTAAGAATATTGATCAAACATTCACTTTAGATAAGGTTACTGCCATTGTTCAAACTATGCATTTCAATATTTTGTCCACGTCATGGACATATTAGACATGATAAGAAAAAACCATGATATTTTTCATTAAAACCCCAACAATTCTCCTACTAAGCAAACCTACTGTTGTGCAAAATATAAAAAAATAATAGAAAATGTAATCATGTGATTGCATTTCTTATCATATGGGACAACATCCCCTGATCATGCAAGATCTTTGTAACCAATAATAGTGAACGACAACCACCACCTGCAATAAATTAAAAATGCAGTATTAATGGAAATTAAAGAATCCACTCTAATATTTTCCTTTGTTCATCTGAAGTAGAAATCCTTGCCTCCCAGTCCCACCATAATGGACAATAGTTCTCATTCCACATCATCCCTTTCTGAAGCATATCCCCAATCTCTCTCTTTCATTGATGAAGAGAAACAATTTGCAAGCATTGTCAATATCTTTTTTCCATTGATGAAAATAAAATATTCAAAAAAATTGAAAGATGTGCATATATATCGGTTGGTAACTCTCCATTGTATTACATCATGTCAAACTGATGGGACATAAATTAGAAAAAACATCTAACTACACTCAATATCCAACTTACTGCAACATCGAATGTCTACAGTATACAATGAACAACTACTAACATTTAGCTTGCAGTAGAAACTAACAAATGACACATACATAAAAATATTGCCCCCATTTACTACCTAGATTGTCCAGCTAGTGGTAAGACAAATGAATGGCCCCTAATGATTTGTATTTCAATGTTTTTTTTACTCTCCAACTTCCATTGTCAATCAACTGACATTTTATACAGTTGAGAAGCCTTCACCTGGTTGAAGACATGCCTATCGACATAATAAGTGGAGGAAACAACGAAGGACTTTGTTTTTAACTATATCACAATATATTTTTGGCCTGTTGTAGATCAAACATTAGATGCAAATGTCGACGTACATTGTAATACAAGGCACCAATATCTTGGTGCCTGTTAGAGACCCCAAAGGCCTTCCCCATTGTAAGAAATGCCTTTGGCATAATAATGAGATATTTTTTATATAAAAACTTAAAATAATGTGAATGGTAAAGAAAACTATGTGGCACTACATGGAGGGCTTGCTTGAAATTTTAGGTATTTGGGGAATGCCTTATTGCATGTGATTTTCTATTGAATACTTGAAGTCTAATGTCTTTGATTTCTTCACAGGTTGTGGATGGTGTCTTCACCATTACCAGGGTCGAGGGTATGGAGGAAGCTTGGTCTTGATTTGGGCCACTTATTCTTGTTTGCATGTTGTTTGAGTTGTTAAACTCTATCACCGCCACCCATGTTCTACCAGATGGCTTTGATTGAATGCTGCTTTAGACTCCTTTAAAATCTATGGTTGGTGGATCTGCTTTCAAAAATATCTATTTTTAGTTTGAACGTCATTTGGGATTTTTTGTGGAACAAACTAAAAATTTGCATGATATTTTATGAAACAAAGGAAAAATTTCCACGGAAAACAATAAAAATATACATAAATGTCCGTGGAACAAAAGTGGATTTTTTTAAAGAATAAAGTAAAAATATGAGGGAATTTCCACTGAATTAAGTAAAAAACTGCTGGAATTTTTATAGAACAAAGGTTGAATTTCGGTATAAAAAAGTAAAAATCCGCAAGAATTTCTATGGAACAAAGGCATAAAATTCTACGAGGGAAATAATGAAGAATTATACAAAACAAAATGGAGACTCCAAGATCCAATGAGAAGTTGAAAAATCAATAGGGGAAGCCTAAAGGTTAAATTTGATGTGCTTGTGGCCATCATTTTCGTGGGACAACATTGAGATCTTTCAATTCTCATAATTTTTGATCTAGGTCATCAAATAATACAAAATTTATATCGTTGGAAACATCTTGAGGAGTAATAAATGTTAAAGTTAGTTTTGGGTCATGGAAATTTTTTTTATCGGGGCAAAATATAAACAAAACTCATGGCCATTTTTACGTATGGGTTTTACAAAAGTCTTCGGTGCCCATGGTGGGCCTGTACACTTTAAAGATAAGTGGTCCTTAGTGGTTGTAGAAGTGAGTGATATTATTGATTTCAAATTTCCTCTCCCCATTCTCTTTCTTATATATATGTAAATTTGTTTTATTAAAAAAACATCCTCTTTTAAATGTAAGGTTATGATACCCTTTTGTGTGGCCAAGTATTATGAGGTATAGACTTCTATGTTGGTTTTATGCTATGCACTCAGTGCCCTCACCAATATTGTGCATATTATAATCAATAATATTTTGTTGTTGTAGGTATCCTTCCTCCTTTAATTTTTGTTATGGCGTGCCATGTATGAGTTAGATTTTTATGAATATTATCCTTTATATCACTTATAAAGAAAATTTGAGTTTGGTAAAAATTACATGGTTGAATGTGTCTTATTTCTTCCCTCTTGGATTTACATTTTTCCCTCTCATTCTTCATATCAGAGAGAAAATCCACTTCTGGTTTGGTGTATCACCTTATTTTTTTATTCAATATTTCATCTTTTTGAACCATGGTCCCTTGTAAATATTAGATTAGAACCAGTTAGCGATAGATCATTGTGCTAGATAGATTAGTTGGAGTGGATTGGAGTAAAAGGAACCAACCCTTCCACCTGGATATTGACTGACCTTGGAGGAGCCTTTATCCAAAAATTTGAAGTCTTTGCATGTTTTAATGAGTTTCCGATCCTAACTTTACCAAAGGTTAAAACTTCAAGTGACAACATTTTTTTGGAACGTATGGTGGGACCAATTTGATCCATCTATAAGTGACTCATGATCTAATAAATTGAAATTGTTTTGTGTTTCATTAGTAATTTTCCTTTGGAGGAAACAAGTAATACATTTGATGACTCTTAACTTCAAATATTATAGTTTCAACACTCAAGTGTTTCACTTTCATGAAAAGAGAGGATATAATACAAAGTACAATAAGAGGGGGACGTTTTGAATATCTGCAACTTTCACTAAGGAGAAGAGAAATACTTGTTTGAATAATTCCATCCCCCACCACCTAGGGTTCACTCAAGTCCCCCTTTTTCTTGGACTTTATCTCATCTTCATAGGAACGTAAGACCCATTCCATTCATGACCCATCAAATAAGTCAACATTTAATGGTGACATTCCCTTGGATTTGAATGCCAAACTTGACATACCAATATCTTCCGTAAAGAGCATTCCATTTTTACTAGTGAAAATTCAACTACCACAATAGAGAACATCTTATATGTTGCTAATATTTTTTAGTTCATCTTGTTACTGAAGATGATGCGGAATTCAGTATCTTTGTGCCATTTTTCAAAGGAAAGATATTACAATGGTATAGGAGTCTTTTTTCTGCTTCTATTCACACATGGGAAGAACATGGAGAGAAGCTTTGCAATAATTTTTGAGAAAAATATAGATAATATATATTTATTAGAGCAACTAAAAAACTATCAAAAGGGCCCCTTATGAGCCAATGATGGATTTCAACTTCAATTTTTAGAGGACACAGGAAAGTATCCTACCCCCTCATAAGGCCATCTCCTCAACGTGATTTTTTATATATTTTATGAGATCTCTTAATTATGATATTAAAATGATGATTAAGTCAATGGGAGTTATGGATTTATGTGCTACTTATGAGATAAACTATTCAGGCTTGCAGGATATTCCCTAGGCCCCCAAACCCCCTTTTCCTAGAGTTTTTGCAAGAAATTTAACCTTTTCTTTCCTCAATCCCCGAGTCTAAGAATATTCCATCTAATCCTAAATATAAGTATTCCAATGAGATATATGATCTCAAATGATTAATTAAGAATATGTCAAATGAGATAGGTTACCTCAAGAAGCAATAAACCCAAGCTTTTAGGCCATACTAAAATCAGAATCAGGGGTATTAAAAGAGGGAATTACTATCAAAATCATGGGTATGGATTAAATTAATATAAAAGTAGGTTGGAAGGTGTATATTATTTCTTACCCCTTCAAGAATTACCCTCGTTCATAGCATGCACTTGCTCCTAGTTTGAGAAAATATATTATTTAAATTCAAAACAATATAGATCAAAGAATTGAATGATGTTTCCCATGTAATAAACCATATATTTAGAACTTTTATGAAAATGGGATGAAATGTTGGGATCTCAGAGTGTAAGGTTCCTTCAATCAACACCAACTAATGATGGGATTTTTAAATACTAGTTTTGAAGAAGATCTAAAGGCCTCCCCTAAATTCAATCTCATGTTCTTTCGGTTTGACGAGTTATGTGCAGTAAATCAAATTGGGGATAGTTTTGACAAACCTCAAGTCCATGCTGCTGATAATACAAGTTCTAAGAAGATAGTATTGGATTCTCATCTTTTAGCTTCTTCCAAACATGATGATCCTATTTGCAAAGAGAAGGACATTGGGGCATATTTGGGGTAAGGATATGATGCCTGATGTTTTAAATAGACGTAGCCCCATAAAGGAGGTCATTCCTCATCCAATGGAATTTTTCCTAGCATTAGAGCAGTCAAAGAAAGAAATGGTGACACTAATGATGCACAAGGTAGTAGGAATTCCTCTGAACATTATTGAGCATATGATTAAAACTAATTTGAATTTGAAAATGTGGGATGCCTTGTCCCATTCCATATCAATAGGATCTCTTATAAGACAATTTTAAGCAACTCATCCCATTAGGTGGGGACAATAAAGTAAAGCCCAGGGTATTTAATTAGCTTATGTAAAACCAAGGAGGAGAAAATAAGTGAAATAAAGAAACCTTCGCCATTTTATATCTCTTTGATTATTGGAAAGAATCTTGTGCCTAATTATATGATATATTTAGGGGCTAACACCTTTTTTATGCCTAAGAGGATAGAAGAAAATTCGGGGATTAAATACACTCCAATCACTAAGGGTTTTTTACACTTGTATGGTACTAAAATTAGAATGGTTGGAGTAATCATAGCTCTTGAGATAATTCTCCATGCAAACCCATAGTATAAATATTTCTCAAGACACATTATTTATAGATTTTCCCTTTCTATTTTTTATTTTCTTGTCAAGAGACTTCACAACAAAGTTAGGAGGTTACTTGTATTTAGTTTGGTCTCATATTCTCTTGAGGACAAGGCCTGAGACTAAGTTTTAAAATAAATTTGATCTTGTCTCATCTTATCATGTTAAATTCCATGATCTCGACCCTATTAACTCAATCGTCATGGTACAAGGAGAAATAAACAGTTATTCATAACTAGTTGAAGTAGTGTAATAATCACAATTGGTCCCTACTCTCATGTTAGATGAGAGGGATAATGAAGGTTATGAATTTCATCTATATGAAACTTTTGTTGAGACATGTTTAGGTACTTATTACCTCCCTGAGGATGTGTATTTTATCTCAAGTGCATTAAGATAAAATGAGGAGTATTCCCAGGGCCTATGGAAGATGTATTTTGACATTTGTAGGAGAAGGAATGGAGTTGGGGACAAGGCTAGTATTGATATCTCTAAAGGATAATAAGTTTCTTTTTTCTCATATGATTGAATTTTAATTATATAACAACATAGATGAATATGAGGCTTTGGTTCATGGAATGTTGCTTGATGAGAAGAGGCATATTAAAAGGTTACAGGTGTTTGGGGATAATGAGTTTTTTGTCGAACAAGTAAGAGGAAATTGTGCTACCAAGAATAATATATTAAAGGATTATAAAAAATAGAGTTTGGGAAATACTTGAGAGTTTTTTGTCTATTCATCTCCAAGTAGTGCCAAGAAAGATAAATACCAAATCTGACCAGAGGGATGTTGTAGGGTCACAATTTGTCCCACCTAGAGATATAATTTAGGAATAGGATCAATATGCCAATATGGTGGTGAGACCATCCATAACAACTAATATATTATGAGTAGGAATGTCTTTGAGAGTGATGCAAAAATTACCCATTTTATTGAGAATGAATTTGAGTTCTCGTCTAAGGTACACTCAAGGTTGTAAAAAGGTGTAGACACCAAAAAATTACACCTTCTTCCTCTTTTAAAATTTATCATTTATCCTCATATAATCCATTATCCTAAGTCATAATTCCATCATCATATTTACCTTGTGTAAATACCCCTTTTCACTGTTATTAAATCTATCCCTAACCATCTGAAAACATCCCAAAACAAAAATTATATAAAACAAACCACATTTAAACCATTTCATAACCCCCTTAAGCATCACAACTCAAACCCAACAAACTGCTACATCATTTACCTGAAGAAAAACCAAAGTAACCTTGTTTATAAGTGGTTTAACCACTTTACCATCCCAAATCCTGAAAAACCTAGATAGCTACCAATTCTGGTAATTACTAGCGATTATAAATAACTAGTTTCCATCCTTTCTCTAGGATCATCACTTTTGAATCTTGAGCCTCATCTTTCTGTTCGATCACCAGTATCTTGTATCTCATCACTTTTGTTGTCACCAATTCACTACACCCTCCGAATGGCCAGGATGTGAATAGGACGTTCAGTGTGATTGGGACACATGGGATCACCTCTCAAGCTATGGGACTTGGGCTCGAGGTGAACCTCCGGAGAAGGTCGGATTCCTCTGGAGGTTCACCTCAAGCCCAAGTCCCACAGCTTGAGAGGTGATCCCATGTGTCCCAATGACATTGAATGTCCTATTCACATCCTGGCCATTCGGAGGGTGCAGTGATTTGGTGACAAACAGTTTTTGGCACGCCTGGTGGGATAGAGTTGGTACTTCTCTTCTCACTTACACAAGTCAAAGTACCTGGCGACTCTATATATCTCGATTCTAAATCTCAGTGCGGTAACTTATGCAAATAATTTAGACAAGAGCTTCTTCAAAGAAAGGAAATTATCAACATATTGAACTTTCCTTATCTCCTCCAAAGAGGAAAAGAAGAGGCATTTCCACATCCCCAGTTGCAGATTTACCTAGTAGGGGTCATTCGACTCCTCCTTACGGAAGGTTTCCTCCACCCAGGAACAATCAACATTTCATTGTTATGGCAAGGAACCAAGTTTTTCTCCCTTTCAATGCAAGAAGTCCTGTAATGTTGGCTCAACATGATCCGATACCTGTTGTGGCACTCAAAATTTTACCCTTCTACATGAGGGAAACTCACGTTACTCTAGTGGAGCATATCTTTGATGTAGCCAGCATCTGCACAGTACATAATATCACTGAAGACAACGTTGCAGTTAGACTTCTTGCTACCCTCTTTCAAGGGAAAAACACTTCAATGGTTTTACGGGTTAGGTTTTTTCACTATAACCACTTGGGATGAGTTGGGAGAAAAGATATGTAAATAGTTCGAAGAAAAAAGTGATCACCTATCACTTTTGGAACAACTCACTACTATGAAGAGAGCTCCCCAAGAATACATGAGTGATTTCAACTTCTGATTCCATAGGACTTGGAATCGGATTCCGACACTTTTAAAGCCCTCTGCACATAATGCATTCTTGTACTATTTGCGAGCCTTGAATAGCAATGTAGCAGTTATGATCCAGTCCATGGGAGGGACTACACTTCTTGATGCTTACGAAGTTTCCATAAGTGTAGATAATTATTTGATTCAGGCTGGAAAGATAGCTCCACGACCACCAATGCCCTTTTATTTTCTCCAGATCTTACGAATCATCACCCTATCATTTATCCTATTCCAATAGACTCCAAGAAACCATCTCAATATTTCCCTACCTCTTCAAATGACCTATTTGAAGTCAAGTCGCTACTACAAAATTTTGGAAATGAGCTCGTTGCACTCAAAAGGCAACAGTTTCAATACAATCATCCGTATCAGCCACAAAAATCAGCAGTATCAGGCTAACCATCCTCCTTTTCAAGGAAACAATCAGCCTCAAAATCAAACTACAAGTCAAGTTGCAAATGTCAGGCCCCTTGAACTTTCGGAAACCTCTTGCAGCTAGCTCATCTAGAGCTATAGTACCTGTTCAAAATAATCTAGTTCAAGACTACAAATGGTGCTATCCTTGCTCTCAACCTCACAATCAAAAATTTTTGTCCCAAAGGGGTTCTTAGCCAAGCCCTTATGGTTCAAAGTGTATCTTCCCCTTCATAGTTAACAAACAATTCATCTATGCAAGAAGCAGCAGATCAACCGCAGGCACCTGAAGAATCCACTTTGCTAAACTGGCAAGCAGAAGATTTTTGTGGATTGAATACAAATTCTCCATCAATGACAACAAACACTCATTCCAAGAAGAGAGAAATGGAGCCTCAACCTTCTGAAGTTGATCTAACATCCACTTCTCAACCTGGGTTACAAATGGTAGTTGATAAAAATGTGGGAAAGAAATCACCAGAAACATTGGTTAGCCATGCTGCATGGAAAGATGGTTCTCCAGGCATCACGATACCCAACAAACATTTTCTAAAGGAGGACCCCAATGCCCAAAAAAGTGTCATCAAAGTAGGACTGATTCCCTTCAGCATAGTAGAACAAATGAAGAAAACCAATATGAGCGTTACCATGTGGGATGCACTCTTGATCCCTTCTCAAAGAAACATGTTGTGAGAAGATCTGAACAATTTTGGTACAACCAGCGGATCACCAGGCCATGGAGTGACAACTTCTACAAGTTTGTGTCAATCGGAAGGAAAAATTATTCCTACGACAAACAAACCACCGCCACTCTACATTTACCTGATCATTGGCAACCACCTGGTACATAATTGCATGATTGATTATGGTGCCAATAGCTCTATCATGCCTAAAAAATTGCATATGTACTAGGCATACAATATGCACCAGTTGCAAGAGGGTTTGTTCAGCTAGATGGCACAGCTGTTAAGACTATTGGGGTTATCAAAGGACTTTAACTTACCATTCATGCATGCCCAAGTTTTTCATTCACTCAAGACATATCGGTCATTGATCTCCCTCCCCCTCTTTTCCATCTGCCTATCACGGGATTTCACCGCCAAGATGGGAAGTTACCTATTAGCCGATTGGTCGCATATGATTCTTAGGACTCAATACGGAACCAAAGTAACTATAAGGGTAGAACCAATCTGCCATAATCATGTAGAACCCTACACTGCTAGTCCCATAAATGGAAATTACACCATCGGTGATCCTGAAGAAGAAGATGCCGATCATGAACCAACCGCCCTTATTGAAGAAGTCCCTGATACTTTTCTGGATGAAGTAAGTAGAGATCATCAGTACGATCCATATGTTGATGTATTGGCAGAAGAAGAAGCTGGTTTGCTGGTCTTGGAAGAAACAAGATTAGGTACCTACTGTATCCATGAAGAAGATACGATCATACCACAACTTGTAAAAACACCAAGTGATTCTAAAGGACTGTGACAATTGTTCTTCAATGGCTCAAGAAGAAAGAATGGATCCAGTGCTAGTGTTATGTTAATTTCTCCAGAGGGAGATAATTACTTCTCATCTTTCTGGTTGTAGTTTATTTGCACTAACAATGTTGCTGAATACGAGGCTCTTGTGCAAGGAATTAAGCTAGCCCAAAGGAAGGGAATCAAGGCCCTGACTATTTTTAGAGACAGTGAGTTAGTTGTTCATCAAGTTTCGGCATGTAGTGCATCCAAAAATGATCTTTTAAGATCATACAAGAATCGAGTCTAGGACCTGATTGAAGATTTCAAAGCTTTTGGAATCCATGCAGTTCCTAGAGGTCAAAACTAAGATGCAGATAGGCTTGCTACAATTGGTTCACAATATAACATACCAGTTGATATCATGAAAGAAAAGAAGCAATTTGTTAAAATGGTGGTTCGACCAGCAGTCCCTAATAATGTGAGTATTTGGAAAGTGTTCGATAGTGACAACCAAATTGTCCTCTTCTTGCAAGAAGAGGCAGAGTTTGTTGCAAAGAATCAAGATAAGTTACAGGAGTCATATGGTGAGCAAATTATCCAATTGAAAAGCAACAAGTTACCAAAAGGTTTAGTCACTTTGGAATCCATTTTCAATTCAGATGACCAAGCCAAAACACAAATCCCTAACATGGTGGTCAAAGAAGAATATTTCGAGGAAGTCAAAGTATCAAATGCAAAATTTATTAAGATCAGAAAAGTGTGTACTTCTGAAGAGAAAGAAGCTTTCATCAAAATTTGTCAAGAGTATCATGACATCTTTGCATGGAGCTATAAATATCTACATGGTTTTGATCTAGGTCTAGCACAGCATACCATCAAACTGGATCCTAATCCTAAGCCAGTTTGTCAGAAACAGAGACCAATTAATCCCAAAATTGAGCCACTAATGAGAAAGGAGCTAACCAAGCTCATCAAGCCCTGTATAATTTTTCCCATCAATCATTCCTCAAGGGTAGCCAATTTGGTGCCCGTGAGGAAGAAGAACGGAGAGATCCGGTTATGCGTAGATTTTAGGGATTTGAATCAAGCATCATTAAAAGACCATTATCCTCTTCCATCGATGGATCAGATCCTTAAAATGATGGCAGGAGCTCAAATATTTTCTTTTCTCGATGGATATTGAGGTTACAATCAAATCCCAGTCCAAGAATTCAACTAATTCAAAATGGCTTTCACTACCAAGTGGGGCACGTATGCCTACAATAAAATGCCATTCAAATTGTCCAATGTCAGGGCTACTTTCCAAAGAGCCATGGACATGGCATTTAAGGGACTAATCAACGATATTATTTTGGTTTACCTTGATGATATAACTATATGCTCTAAACATGTAGAAGATCACATCACACATGTAAGGAAAGTTTTCTGAAGGTGTAGGGAATTTCGGGTTTCACTTAACCCCAAGAAATGTATTTTCACAGTGCACGAGGGAAAATTATTGGGGCATGTTGTTTCAGCGGAAGGATTATCAATCAATCCAACCAGGATTCATTCGATTATGTCCTTATCTCTCCCAAGTCATAAGAAGGGCCTCCAATATTTTCTGGGAACCATAAATTTCGTGCGGAGATTCATCCCTCAATTCACGACATTGGCTAAACCATTGACAACCATGCTAAAGAAAAACATGCCATTCTTATGGACAAAGGAAGGACGAGAAAGCTTCAAAGCCATCAAAATAACCATTTCCCAAGCTCCCACACTTGTGAACCTCAGGTTTGACAAATATTTTGTTCTTTATGCTTTTGTAGGTCAGGAGAGCATTTCAGGGATCCTCACGCACTAAAACAACAACCTGTTGGAGCAACCAATTGCTTTCTTCAGTCAATCCCTCAAATACTACGAGTAAAAATACTCATTCATTGAAAAGAAAGTCTTTGTGGTTATTCAAGCTTTGAAGAAGTTCAATCACATGTTGTCCAACATCAAGATTCATCTAATGGTGTCTCATCCGGGTGTGTTTTTTGTTGTTCTACACATTGTTTCATCATTGGGAGGTGTCAAGAAGAAGAAAGGTTCAAGGTTTCCATAAGAGTTCAAAATATGCTTCATTCAAAATTTTTCAGTGTTCCATGGATGTCAAGCATTCAACAAATTCAGTATACTTCATGCTTAGCATTCTAGGGATGTCCAGGATATCAGTAATGCTCAAGGAGATTCCGGGATGTGTCAATGAAAATCATACTACTTTCAGGATTACAACATAGACTCCATGCCCAATGGATGACTTAAGGCTAGTGGAATCATGCTTAGCAGGAAATCATCCCCGAGAGGTCACCAAAAATGTTATCCAATTTTGCACACATGGCAAGATTGGAAAGCAGGGTCCTATCACATTCAAAATGAAATAATAGTCCCAGGAACCCATCTCCAGTTATTATCAAGATGCAATAATTAAAAAATAATTCCTAAATTGCATATGAAGAGATCACCTAGCATCGAAAGGTACCCAGTTGATCTCAACTCAGTAAAGATTTCGGGGTCAAGTTGATAGAGAACCCGATGTCAAATTGACAGTCATCTCAGAGATCATCTCGGTAGAGACTCTCAGTTGTAAGAGCTTGACGATTGTCTTGTTAATGCAAAATATAGCTCGTTGAAAATTGACGAATGAAGGGAACTCTATAAGGATCTCGGTAGAGATCGATGCAAAAATATTTGAAGGCCAAGTAAAGGAGAGTCAAAGTTTGAGCTATGGCATCAATAAAGTCTCAACGAATTGGAAAGGTTCAAGCCACAGGTGGAAGCGAAGGTAGAGATAAGGAGTTCGACTCATCTTAGCGACTTGTTCATTTTGGAGATCATGTGGTGAGCTTCTTTTAGGACACGTTCTGCAGAGCTAGGGTGATTCAAACACAAGCCAAGGCATCAAGAGTGCCATAAAATGGATGGAGATCGTTGCATAAATAGAGATACATGATGGAGCCCTATCAATGAGACTCATTGAGCATGATGGATACTTCAAGGCAACTCATTTTGTGTGGATGCATTAAAGATGGTTTCTAGGATACAATTCCAGGGCTCATTGATTAATGCAAAATTAGGAGGCCTGCTCGAAATAATTTTACAATGGTAAGCTCATAGAGGTAGCAAGAATGCCGAGCTAGGGTATTAGTGAATACAGTATATATATTTTCACTGGCATTGTTCAAACCTTCCTTGGCTGAGCATTCGGTGCACAGGCGACAAAACATTTTCTAGACTCAACGAGATATAAGGCAGGTTGAGGCAGCAGGCATGTTGCAGTATAGTAGAAGTTATTTTTGAGCACTTCCAACAAGCAGGCCATCCATCTATGTTGTTATTTGTTCAGTATCGAATGCATCCTCAAATTTGGGATTTTCCTTCAAGATATTTTCATCAAAATCGATTAAGTGATAGTGAGAGTGTTACCAGGAGATCTGATGAAATTTATTACAAAGATTCTCTATCGAGACCTTACTTTTTTTACGATGTAACTCATGGAAGTGAATCTCATAGAGGTGGAACTGTTTCATATCAGAATATTCATGAAGCATAATTTGCTTTGCAATTATATGAGCATCTTCAACGAGCCACTAGGTCATCAGGCATAAAGGTTTATGTCGGAATTATCACACCTTACAAGATACAGTTGAAATGTTTGCACCAAGAGAATGATATTTCCACGCATGGGATAATTCCATGATTATTTCCAAGTGGGTTTTCATGAATGGCAGGCCAAGCTGTTAACTCCGCGTAGGGGAGATTCATGCAAGCATGGTCAATTGGAAATATTGGGATGGAAAGCCAACACAAGGTTTCCGCGTAAAGGGGACCCCGAGTCTCATCTTTCCAAGGACATGGAAATTTGGGAAAACACCACCAAGCACGATAAAACCATGGAAAACCATAATCAGACTTCCACGAATGGGAGAAATCAGATCGAATTGCTAAGTGGAGATCATACGATGGCGATCCTTCATGAGAATTCCACAGCTTGGAGTGGTCTGAGTCCTTATGCGAGTCACCAGGAGGATTAATAAGAGAGTTGTGAATTGGAGTGGGTCGTGGAGAAAACAACGCGACGTGATACCAATTTCAGCGGAGGCTACAGGCTGAGATAGATTTTCTCTCACTGCATTATGCAGATATTTTTTAAATGATATCGAGTAACATGGTGAGTGGGGGTCAGCACTTATAGTTTGAATGCGTGGGAAAAGGAGAACATTTCAGAATTTAGCCTAAAGAATCACTCGGTTCACCACTATGAGGAAAGAAGTTGGCTTCGTATCTCATCACAGACCCAACCAAGGTGATGCATTAATGGCTCAGTCGTGGCTCATGTGCGAAGAGTTTGACAGGAAAGTGATGCTAAAAAATTGTCTAGATGGAAGTGATAGGTGACAATCTCCCACGCACCAGGCAGTAGGCATGTGCAGTATAGTAGAAGTTATTTTTGAGTGCTTCTAGTAAGCAGGTTGTCCAACTACGTCGTTATCTATTCAGTATCGAATGCATCCTCAAATTTGGGATTCTCAATGCTCTAGCATAATGTAGCTGTAGGCTTATCCTTATTCTGAACTCAAATCCATGGCAGCTATAGGAAACAAATATTCACTACCGTGTATGATGGATTGGAGTCACGCTATTCAAGGCTTCATAAAATTTCCTTGAATCAGGAGATGAAGGTTTATTACGGTGTAGAATGAAACGATTCATATTTCTTAGCATTTTTTCTCCTAGAAATGAATTGAATGTGAAGGTCAACTTTGAAAATACCTGGTTGGCCATTTTGTATGCTACATCTTTGTTACTTATAAATGGTCTCTTTGAGAAACTCTGAGCGCAATAGGAAATATTTATACCCTTCCATTTTGTACGTCCAATCAGATAATAAAAAGTATTCTTTTACCAGGTTCAGAGAAACTTGATTTTTACAATGGATGATTATACTGTAGTTTCAAGCTAATTTTATCTAGCTTTATTTCTATTAGCTTTGATCCACGACTAAGTAAGAATTCATATGGTTGTTACCTGTAAATTTTTCCAAGGTCCTCTTGGTTACACCAGTTGTTCAATGTATTTTTTTGAAGGGATTCTTTTATGTGTTGCAAATTGTAACATAAAGGATCTTTTTAGTTTCTGGAAAAATGAGTATATTGTGTAGCTCACAGCTACCTATGCCATACTAAGATCCCAATAGTGGCATAATTGTTGATTGGAGCCTAAGATTGCAAAGTGCACTGCCAAAATACCGAAGGGCTCTTTGGCCAAGAATCAGTCTTAAGGGTGTCTATCGACATGTTATGGGCATGAACCTGGGTCATCATCATGATAGCATTAGGTCTTTATTGGTAATGGCATTTTCTCATCATTTGGAAGGTACAATTGTGCTTATTATGGCAAAGCCAAAACATTCTTACTACAAGTGTTATATAATAAGGAAGAACCATGAGCATTGTGGTAAAACCATTCTTTTCAGAAATGTTGGGTTAAGCTCGGTATTCAAGTGAGTTGAGCCAAAGAAGAACTCAGGAGTTTGGTTCTGGAAAGAAGGTAAGATGACACAAGCATCGAGAAGAGCTAGTGGAAGATGAGTTGTGGAGAATTGAGTTCATTTTGATTAGCTCACAAGGTGTTCAAAAAGCCATGATGGTGGGGTAAATTGGCTCCGGTCGAGCTTATAGAGGATTCGAAACTCGCCGAGTTTGGCTATGTGCAGACTCTATCCACATGGACCCTCCTCCTCTTCAAGTCAAACGAGTCAATAGGGGGTCCCGACATTATGTTAATTGATTTAATATTTTTATTTAAATATTTTAATAATAATATTTATTATTATTATTTAAATATTTTATTTAAATATTCTTTTAATTAATTGAGAAGACTAGGTCGTCAGGCAATTAATGACCCATGATGGAACCTTCTTAGGTAGTTCAACTAACTGTAATAAATACATCATGGGCCTTCAATTTAGGAATGTAATTATGACATTTCCTCTTCTTTCTCACATATTCTTCTATAAATGTAAGTTGGAAGCTCATTTCAAAGGGTTCCAATAGTCCAGACAAGTTGGACAGTTAGAGATCTCAGGCGAGTGTATGCTTTTCACGAGTCCTCTCTCTTCTACAAGTTGTTCTTGTGTGTTGAGAGAAATTTCAAGCCTCCTCTTCAAGACTGTAATGCCAACTATTTCCTCTTTTGAATGTATGATGCATTTTTCATGTTATTGAAGTAATAAAAGTGTGTGTTTTGTGACTAATCACGGTCCTTTCATCCTTATATGCTTCTTTGTGCCTTTCTCATACTTGCAGGTACATTGTGCAAGTTTAAGTTTCTATTGCAGGTTCTTGGAGTTTTGTGCTTATCGAGTGGTGGAGTATTGCATGCAGTTGAGTTGTGGTGTCTGTTCACCCTTCTTGAGTTCATCCTTCGTCACTGGGAAACTGGTATATTTCTCAGTCTGATAAAGTTTAACAAAGGGAACGCGTGTCTCTTAGTTTAAGGTATCCTATACCCTCTCTAAGTTGCAGTAGGTGAAGTTGACATGTGGTGCACACACCCTCTTCAAATTAACCCTTCCTGAGTCTGGAAACACCCTTTATTTGGTGCATCACCATCCCTAGTATAGTTTCATTTCTATAAATATCTTTCCCTAAAACCCCATGAAAATGTTAGCATAGGGCTAGATAATCATTTTTGTTACACTAGGAGTAGTACAACACTTAGTTTAGGAAGAGGAAGCCGGCCTTCTCCGGAGGTTCACCTCAAGCCCAAGTCCCATAGCTTGAGAGGTGATCCCATGTGTCCCAGTCACACTGAACGTCCTATTCACATCCTGGCCATTCAGAGGGTGCAGTGATTTGGCGACAACAACTTATACATTAATATTTTACTCATGCATCATTTTATATCATCAAATGATTTTTCAAATCATCTGGAGCATCATTCGTCATCACCCAAGTTACAGATTACACCATTCAATCAACTAGATAATCTTCAAACAAGGTTTGAGGCATCTTTTAGCTTCACGAAACCTCTAAGGTATTCCTAAGAACCTTCATTTGTCATTTATCAATCAAATTTAGCTTTTTAAACTATCTTAAAACATCATTTTATGTGATCAAACACTCATTTTTGTTAATTTTTCAAAATTCATTGAAATCACCAAGGATTCACTTAATCACTAGCAATTGGCCTAAATCATCGGCGATTCCTATTAAATATGTCTTTTATAAATTTTTATCAGTTTCTATCATTCTCTTCTATCAGTATTCATCATATCAGTTGCTTCAAACCTATTTTTTAGAATGTCTCTCTATTAAATGCTAATACCTGGTCAATCACATGAAATCACAAGCATTCACTCACTTCTAATAGTCAAACAAGATTTCTCCTGGGAACAATTTGACATCATCCATGAATTAAATCTATGTGCAATCTGATTTGTTAACACTAACCAAGACATCAAATATCATATTTAATTATTACAAGAGATTGAGCAAGGATTTGAATTCTTGTATGACTAATTTGAATGTGTCCAGATCACCTCCACTCACTTGGGCTACTTTTGAAGCCGTACAAGATCTTCCCATTCAGTTCGAGTTATAGAGATTCTCCCTTTCTATCTACACATTTACTTTGATTTTATATCTTTTTCTTCATCCATATCATTTCTATCAACTCAATTAATTGTTACAAATGAGATGACATCCTCCAAGGAAGCCTTTTGGACTCTTGAGACTTGCCTTCATTGGGCAGCTCATCTATCTATTTATCTAATCATTTATGTTTGGTGTCTTTGAGTGAAGGATTTCTTTGTAGGACAAGAGGAATCACATTCATCCGGACTTGATCAACTTAAATCATAAACTAGCATCAACATTCATCACTTAGAGTATCGGTAAACACCATGTCTTCTGAGGTCAGTCTTGTTTTTATTATTTCACTACATTAATTTGACTAGAAAGGTTAAAAAATCTTTGAATAGAAGGTTACAAGGATTATACAATCCAATTCAAAACTAAAAAATTAACAAGAGGTCTAATTATTATTGAAATAATATTAAAACCTAATGATGTGTTCAAAGGAAAAAATAAAAACATGACAACTAACGAAGAAGACTATTAAAAGGTTGTGATTTCCCAAGATAAGGAGCTACTTCTTTGAAAGGTATGTGATGAAATGGAAAAATATTTTTTTGTGTCCTTATGTCAACAATACCACAATATTTTATCATGGAGCTATGTATATATTAAAGGTTTTAATCCTAAAATTATGTAACATGCTATAGATATTGACCCCAATGTCAATCCTCTCAGGCATAAATAAATACATGTAAACCTCAAGATAAAAATTCTACTAAAGAAATATATTTCCAAACTCATAGAGGCTATAATTATATTTCCTATCAAGTACTCCACTTGGGTACCAAATTTAGTTCATGTAAGGAATACGAATTGGGGGCATTAGGCTATGTGTTGATTTTAGAGATCTAAATAGATCCTCCTTAAAGGATCACTATCCTTTACCCTCAATGGACCTTATTTTGTACATAGTAATAAGAGGTTAGAGGTTATCCATTTTGGATGGGTATTCCAGATATAATCAAATTTGGGTTAAAGAAGGGAACATGTATAAGAAAACTTTTACTACTAAATGGGGAACATATACCTATGAGAAAATGCCTTTTGGGTTGTCTGATTCTAGTGCTAATTTTCAGAGGGCCATGGATTTTTGTTTTCAAGGGATTCATAAACAAGTTTATTTTTAATTTACTTAGATGATATCACAATTGTATGAAAGGGAGGTGAAGATCATATGGAGCATCTTGAGAAAGTTCTTGAAAGGTGTATATAGTTTGGGGTGTCACTCAATCCAAAAAAATGCATCTTTTCTATCCCAAATGGAAAAAAACTGGGTCATGTGGTTTAAAAAAAAGTATAGCTATTGACCTGAATCCTTGCTCTTTCCTTTATGGAACATAATAAATAATTACAATATTTATTTGGAAAAATCATTTTTGTTAGGAAATTTGTTCCTAACTTTATAGGATTGGTTAAAAAAATAACTCAAATGTTGAAAAACACTCCTTTCAAGTTGAGTAATGAAGACACAAATTGTTTGAATATGATCAAGGAGGTAATATATTTATTTCCCACCCTCATTTACCCAAATTATGACAAATATTTTATCTTGTATATTTATGAGGTTGAGAGTTGTGTGGTAGCCATTCCAACTCAATAAAATAATGAAGTTTTTGAGAAACCAGTGGATTTTTTTAGTCAAACATCGGAGGACTATGAGTTATGGTAAAACCACATGGAAAAATGAGTCTTTCTAATCATGATGTCTCTAAAATAGTTCAAGAATATACAAGCCAACGATTGTAACAAGGTTCTAGTTTCTCAGCCTAGCACAATACATTTCATAATGGAGGTAGAAGTTTGTGAGAAGGAATTATAATGGGTAGCGAGAATAATGGAATATGATGCCGAGATAAAAGATACCAAGTGAGTTAGAGGTAGAGGAGTGTGTGAAAAACTTGCAACCAATGCTAGTAATTGTTATCAGTCTAAAGTACACCTCTATGGTAGATGTGATATTTGAATTTGACTTCAGCTGGTAAAATGGGATCTCCTCTGAGTTTTCGCTGCCTCAGACTAAGGAGAACCTCCAGATAGGGATGGTTCTCTTGATGGATCACCTAAAACTACTAAAAATTATTGGGTTGAGGGTTAGGAAAACTATAAAATTGAAATCTGATAAAAGGTGATACACCAAAATGTTTGTGGGACTTAACTTGTACAAAACACAGTTAAAACTTATAATAGGATGATTATTCATTTCAAATGGTTATTTGACAGGTTATGCACTCAAAAGGTTTTTGTACACACTTGAAGGAATTGCAAATCTATAAAAAATCTTGATAGAGGTATTGAAATATTGTGAGCATGAAAGGAAAGAAACATTTCACAGAACACACTAAAAATTACCTTTACACAGTGCAATAATCTTGAAAATGCAGGAAAATTTCATTCTTTATTTCTGAGCCAAGGTGCACAGTATAATATTTTTACAGCATAAGTCTACAAAAATAAATCAAGCCACCCATGCCTTGCAAAATCATACAATATATAGAAAAATACTCCATCCATACCCTCCAAAAATATCCCCCCACTATAGCTAAAGTAATCGTACATGCATGATTTATCCTTCCTTGAATTCAAAATATAATAATAAAAGTCCAAGCCTACTGCATAGAACTACAAGGCCAATCATAGCTAACTGTTGTTGACTAGTCAAATAGGCTCTCCCTTGGTAAGTGTATGGGATTATTTTGTATAAATTAAGGTAATCATAAATGCACTATCATAGGCATGCATAACTTTATTAAAATAATCAAACTTTGCTTTTATCCTTTTGCCTTATGTGAAAAACCCCCTTTTGGACTATATGCATGGCTTATGTTTGACTCTGACTTTAGAAATTACTACCCCCTTCCAATACATGTAAACAGTAATTATTAAAATACTCAAGCACCCATCCTCATGGGCATGGATAAGAACATGATTAAAGTATATTTTACCCATTGTTTAACCATGGTCAATATTGACCATGATTAAACCATGGGTCCATCCATCCCCTTAGGGCTTCGAACCCTAAAGTGATTCCACTTTCACTTTTGTATTTTTGAGGCTTCTCGAATGACGACCATTGGAGAATACCTTGTAGACACCACATTTGTGTCTTACGACCCCCTGTGCCCCGCATCTCATTTTGCAACCTAACCTCATCACCTAAACCTTACACAATTATTTATTAATTACCTTATAATTAATAAATCCACATCGCCATACCTGCCACCTCATTTCGCCACCTCATCATGACCTAGTCTTAACCCTAAACTAACCTAATTAAGAACTATAACTTGGTCCACATCCACACCCATGACTAATTACTCCTCACCCGCACCTAAAACCAACCTCATAATGACTTGACCAAGCTCGCAACTAATCCCTCGGGAGAAAAGGAGGGAGATCTGGCTATTTTACCAAAAATAGCCTGCTTTGACTTGACCGATACTGGTTCCTACTCGACCGCCGTCGGTTGCGTAACCGCCATTGGTTCCCTGTAAATGACCACTTCCAACCAAAAACAAGGGATCGGATTTTCATTTGATCAAGAAGAGGAGAAATCATTGAAAGGATCCGGATTTGCTTGGCCGAGCAGAGACAAGTGAAGAAACAGAGAAGAGTTTGCAGAGAAGGACATCAAGCCCAAGAACTGCAACTGAATAACCAGAGCCCAGTGACACTCATCCGAGCATCAGGAGAGAGGAGATAGTTCATCTTGGATTGTCAGATCATCCTACTTGAGCCTTGTCTTCGTTATCACAGTCCTGGTAACCTGCATCTTACATCAGGAACTAGTAGTTATTCCAAGAAAAAAAGGAGTTCTTCGCATTCGATCTGATCTTTCTCTACGGTACGCGCACACCCTCTCAAAATTCAACAGGTATTCCTCCTAGCCCTAACCCTCATCTGTTTCTCAAAGGAATGAAAGGATAGAAGTAAGTCTATTCCACAAAAGTTGAAACATTCCGTGCGAAACATTTTGGCACGCCCGGTGGGACCCATTTCAGGTTTCTGTTTCTCTTGCTTGCTTTCATATAGGGAGCATACTGGTTGTTTTCTGTCTTCTAAAGATATTCACAAGGTATTTTTTCATTTTGGTAAAAGAACTTGTCTTTGATTTTACAGTCTTTGCATTAGTTAAAGTCATCTTCTTTTGCTTCATCGAATATCATTTTTGATTTGGATTTAAAACACGTGTATTACATTCTTGCTTGTTGTTTTCAATTCTAGTGAACGTAGACTAAGTAACAGGTCATACACGTGGGGGTGATTTCCACAGTATTGATAGGAAATTAATCTTACTTTTCACTGAACAACACATACCGAATCACTTCATAATTAACACAACAGCTCAAAACATCCCCCCTTTTCTGCGGTATTCCTCCGCCCGATTGAGGTAACCTTATAAGCCAAAACAAACTTGACATTTCCCCTAAGTCTTTTGTTTAGGATTGACATCATTCTGCGTCTAAAGGCATAAGCTCAAATTGATTAAACACTAATCCTAGGGTTAGTTTGTTAATTTGTTTGTGCATTCTTGCTTTTTTTTAGTTCTGTTTCTCTGTCATACACTGTTTTCAGTGTAATCACTACAGAATAGTTTGATAGATGCATACTAATCACTATTAACAACTCACATCGGTAACTTCCTATATGCTTCTTACACTAGTCTCTATTATACCGACACCAGTTAACTGACCGACGTCGGCTATAGTCTAACCGACATTGGTTAGCAGACCAATATCAGTTACTGTCTTTTACAGTTCCTGACAAACCAGCAACTTACCAATTTCAACATTCTGAGGTTGTTTCTGTTCCTGATAGATTGAAACCCTACTGTGTACTCTTGGTCCATGGTTGTTATCACTCGAAAGCAAGCCGCCACCATGGTTTCACATGCCTGCTCTGTGCCTTTTCCTGAATCACCCCCTTCACATTCTATAGGGAATCCTACGGATACCAGCAAGGTTCCTAAAATTCATGTAGGAGATAAGGAATTTGCAAAATTTCTAGATGCTAATCCTAGCGCTGTACAATGCCATTTGTCTCATGCCCTTGACCGTACGCCCGATGGTCAACTCCTTGTTGGCATGCCTATTAGTATAGCTACTCATTTATCTCCTTCTCTGCCTAATAGATCCGCATTTTTCCCACTGCATCCTTAGCCCTGTATCCCAATCTAGCGGCTTCAGAGGTTCATACGACATAGATTGACTGTCCTTTGGTTAATCTTGGGCCCCACATGTCATTACCCGCCAACTGCTCGTACCTCATCTCTCTTGTAGACCGCTCTGTTCATGACTTTCTCTTTGCCACCTATCCACATGAGCTTTCCTTCTCAAGCTCCGCCCACCTTTTCATTCCCACACACATATCCAGTGACCTCAAAATCTTATATAGGACATCCCTATTCATTCGCCTCAACATATTTGTCCTCCACACCTTATCAAAACTTAACCCCACCATTGTCTAGTGGAGGCCCTTGGCCCAATTTGCTTTCGTTCACCCACAACAGCACCATCATCTCATCCAACCACGGATTTCATCAAACAAATGATGGACAAAATGCAAAATCTGGAGGCTTATGTTTCGGGAATTCGTAGTGCCTTGACATATGAGCAAGTTTGTCGGGAGCCTATCCACCTTTCTGTCCCCCTTCATTCATATCCTCCTCAATGGGAATTACCAAAATTTACTAGTTTTAATAGTAAGAAGGACCCTCAACAACACTTGCGATCATTTAGACATGCCTACTATCTGATTGCTCATGACGACGCTTTACTACTCCACACCTTTCCCATGTCCTTATCAGGACCTGCCTTGGAGTGGTATAGTGCTTTAACCCAGCACTCAATCTTCTCTTTTAACCAACTAGCCCAATATTTCTTGGATCATTTCTCCATTAACATTGCCAAGAAAGTATCTATCACCGACCTCTATGCCATCCGACAATTTGAAGACGAATCTATCGCAGACTTCGTTGGACGATGGCGGGGCCTTATCAACCAACTTACGTATGGCTTACCACAGGCCGAACTTATTGAACTCTTTACGTGGGCCTGCACTAAGCACATCTCTCCTACCCTCCAAATTCAAACTATCTGTACATTTTACGAGGCCTTTACTATGGCTCGAAAACTAGAGATTCGAGCCTTAGAGGAAGAGAAATTGTGATTGTGCAACAAAAACCCCCAATTTCCGAACCCAAGATTCCACCAACAAACCTAACACCACCAATCCTCACCCATCGACTTCTTCGAAATCAAAAGGAGCTGTCCATGCGGTGATGGTCAAATCTCAAGCACCGTCTAATACCCCGCCAAAAACCACCGATAAGTATAAAGCAGAGCCCATCAACTACACTCCCTTGGGAGAAACTTATGGTGTGATATTGGAAAAATTGCTTAAAGTAGGAGCCATTACCTTACCTCATGTTAAACCTCACTCTGGGTTTGATTCCACTCGTGCCATACCTTCTTGGTACAAAGAAAATGACTTCTGTAACTTCCACCGCGTGAAGGGACACAATCATGAAAACTGCAAGATGTTGAAAAACATAGTGCAGGAAATGGTTGATGCGGGGGATATAACCCTCGATAATCCTAATGTCCCTGCTAACTGAAATTTGAAAATATTCAACAAACCATTCTCGAATCATTCTTCTAACAGTAACATAAACCAAGATATCTTAGCTGAGGAGAGTGTTCATGAGATCCATGCAGTCTTCGACTCCTAGCCAAAAACCTCTATCAAACAAATTCTGAATCAAGCCTCTTCAGTAACTTAGGAACCCGAACCCCCTTCCTCACCATCAAGACTAGACTGAAATCCTTGCTGTTCCTTTACCCATCAAGGAATTAACCGTCCAGAGTTCCCTTCTCACAAATGAGCCTTCTTACACTACATCCCTATGCAAGACTGTGAGCGGATGTTATCTAACTTGTCTATTTCCCAAACATCTCCTTCTACCACTCTTGCTGCACATGAGGAAGATTTCACCACTCCTTTTGTCATCCTTAGATGAGAAACCTCTTGCACCAACATCACCAAATTCTTTAATCATGATGGATCCTCTCAAACATGTCCTCCTACCTATTAATTCTTCATCACCTAAATCTTTTCAGCGACTGGTTGACCTCTTAACACCTATTGATACAGTGCCTCATCTACCCCCTATATCACACCCACAGTGGACTGGAATCACAACCCACCTTTCTTCCATACAAAAGTTCCAATTCACACGTGAGGACTGTCATTCCCCAGAAGATAGACGAGTCCTATGGGAACGTTTGAGTACGCCATATTCTACTCAAATGCAGATGACCAATCCAGATGCCTCTACCATATACCCGAAGTGTTTACAGAAGCTTAAAATGCCTATGTCCTCATCTTCACCCCCCTCATCTCTACCAAATACCTCATCCACCTCTATTAACCTAACCAAATCTTCCCCTACGCTTGGGACCTCACCAATACCCAGTCTAACACACCCACCTAAGCGGCTTGATTTATATAAAAATAAAGCCGTCCATCCACTTAGGAGACAGACTCAATTCTTCTCAACCTATGCCTCTATCACAACTAAAACCATCGTCGTCACACCTACCTTCCATATTGGGACCTCATCCCTCCACCTTGCATCAATATATCATACCTCCTGCGTTTTCTTTAAAACGACCTATGCCTTCTGCACCCATACAGACGATCCAAGGGTATATCAACACAGTCACCCCGCGTATCCTGTCCACCTATCAACCCTAAAAAAATTCCATCATCAAAAGATTTGTTTGCTGTCACTCCTTTTTCTCCGTGGTTGTTTTCTGATACCACATCATCTGTGGCCTCATCATCTAACCAGCTAAACATAGCTTCTGCGCCAAAGAAGCCACGTTTAGTTAAAACCCATTATCAAAACCCCTTGGCTAAACCACCACCCATACAAACCAACCATACCCCGTCATTACCATAAACTACCCAGTCAATAGCCTCATTTTCCTCTGACTTTGACCCACTCAAAGGATCTTACGCCAAAATCCTTGCTATGTTGGTGGAGAATATGACCATTTCCCTACCCCCACTTAGACCTTATGATCCATCTAAACCTCGACCTATAGGTTATGATGAGTCTAAAATCTGTGCTTACCACCGCACACCAGGGACATGATGTAGAGGGATGCAAAGCGTTGAAAAGCCATACTTCGTCAGTCACCTCTCTCAGATAGAAAAGTTAAGAAAGACAACTTACGAAGAGAGAGACCTTTAGCTTCAATTCCCTCTCCTATACCACCTGTCCCCGCCTCACCAAGATCTATCATTATTACAGCCCCACCTCTCGAAGACCATGACCTATCCCTACCGTCTTCCTCCTCTCATATTCACGAGATCAATATGATTAGTGTTGCTACTCGAGGGCAGAAAAATAATGAGAAAGCGAAAGAAAGCACACCTGCGTCCTCTCTTTCTCCGTCCACCATCCCGATCGCACCACCACCTAAAGTGGTTATTCGCATGACCCGCTTACCCCGTCTCTAATGGAGTTGCCCACCGAACCATGATCAAACAGCTTCACCAATCACCTGTAAAAATGACACTGTATGATCTCATTCAGACTTCTGAATCTCATCGACAAGCTCTCGTTGAAATCCTTCAAGGGATAGAGGTCTTACCTAATGAAACCTTTCCTGTTACCTCTATTCTAACACCCAATCACGTTGCTTCGCTCACCAAACAACCTATCTCCCCAACCACTTCTGTCTCTGTACAGCAAGCTGCTGCTGTCAGTTTCTCCGAAGACGAAATTATCGACTTTGGTGCCGAAGATCCTGACCCTGCTCTTTTCATCTCAGCTTATGTCCGGGACATTCGGGTACGTCGTGTTATGATTGACGGGGGTGCTAGCCTAAACATCATCTCTTCAAAAGCCTTCCAACAAATGAATATCCCTTCTAGCTGCATGTGTGCCAACCCCATCATGTTGCGGTCATTCAATGATGCTATTACTTCTACCTTAGGCACCGTGATCCTTAACATTCGTGTAGGACCACGTACTTTACCTGAACTCTTCTATGTCCTTGAGGGAGAGTTCCAATACAATATGTTGTTAGGCCGCCCTTGGATCTGGGCTATGGGATGTGTTCCCTCCACCTTACATAGATGCATAAAATTTGAGTACGAGGGGAAGTCCTACACCGTAAAAGCTGATCCTCCCCCCCTTCAAAACCTGTAATATGTTGTATCACCCTAATGATGTGCTTGTACCAGTCAAGACACCCATTCATCCAACCCAACCATCCACTTGAACCGCACTTCAACCATCTACCTCAACTGCACCCACGCCTTCAACCAATGAAACCGCCATCGCAAATACCACTTCCTTTCCCGCAGATAACATCCCAACCTCCGACCCCTTAGTAGATGTTTTTCAACGCCTTACGCTGGGGGAATACCGCCTATATAATGTTAGTTCTTTCCATACCCCACAGGAGTACGGACAGTTACATGCGCATCCTACCTATGACCGTCGCGTGGGGGAGGTAATCCCCTATGGACCACCTCATTGCCACACCAACCTAACGTATGGGGGTGTCGACGCATCCTCTCGTTACCCCTGAACCTCCTCTTGGGGTGGTTCCCTTCCAATCTGATTTTCAATACCTGAGAAATCGTCATTTCGCCCTCACCTTCTTGACTCGCTGTGCTTGGAAAGGCTTTGGTTTTGGTCTTTATGAACAAGGCCGACATACACTCATTCCCGTGACTACACGCAAACACAATGATTGTAGTGGTCTCGGATTTTCCTGAAACACTTACACCGGAGAAACCTCATGTCAGTTGTATCCTGGAAGATGATGACGTCACCCCTACCAAACCATCATCACCCATTTTTCCATCATCACCCACAGAGTCGATAGACCCTGAATCTATCCCTCCTAACTTTTTTTTTTCATAAATGCTATCTTCCTAGGTCCTCTCACTTATCAATGCAATAATGAGGACCCATCTTCTCTTCCCCTTCTGTATCCAGACATGATTGAAGAGGACTCGCCTTCAATTAATGTTGTTGAGTGCCAGGATGATGACTCCATCCTCACTTATCTTGGTGCGGATGACTCTTATATTCAACACGCCTTACCGTCTGAAACTCAAACCATGTTGAATGAGTCAACTATAGAAATCAACATCCACACAGAGGAGGATCCTCACATTGTGAAGATCGGACAATCCCTTAATGCATCAGAACAAGTCACCTTTACTACCTTTCTCCATACCCGCAACCAAGCTTTCGCTTGGTCCTACGCTGACATGCCAGGAATTGATCCTGACATTGCTGTCCATAACATCACCCTAAATCCTGATTCCAAACCAATCAAACAAAAACTGAGAAAAATGCATCCACGCCATTGCCCTCTTGGTCAAAGAAGAGCTTCAACGACTTCTTTCTGTTTCCTTCATCTTGCCTATTGATTATCCTCAATGGATTTCTAACATCGTACCTGTCACTAAAGCAATGGGGGGACTTCGGATATGCACGGATTTCCGAGACCTTAACCTCACTTGCCCCAAGGATGACTTCCCCCTCCCAAGTATTGATCAACTTGTTGATCTCACTGCGGGCCATGAAATGCTTTCTCTCATGGATGGCTTTTCGGGATACAACCAAATTTTGGTTGCCCCTGCCGATCAACATAAAAACTGCCTTCATAACTCCTTGGGGAACCTTCTGTTATCGTGTCATGCCGTTTGGCCTTAAGAATGCTGGTGCGACCTATCAGCGGGCTATGACTTACATTTTTCATGACATTATGCACACTATCCTTGAGGATTATGTCGATGATCTTCTTGGAAAATCTAAACATCGCAGTGAACATCTCGATGTTTTAACTATTATTTTCGGTCGCCTGTTACAATATTCTGTCCGGCTTCAACCAAAGAAATGTGTCTTTGGTGTTCTTTCGGGAAAACTTCTTGGCTTTATCGTCTCTTTGCGTGGCATTGAGGTCGATCCATCTAAAGTCAAAGCTATCCTAGAAATGCCCCCACCCAAAAACCTCAAACAATTGCGTAGTTTGCAAGGTAAACTTCAATCTATCCGGTGTTTCATTTCCCAACTCTCGGATCGATGTCAGCCTTTCCATCACCTTCTTAAAAAGGACATTACCTTTCAATGGAGCGAAGAATGTCACCAAGCCTTTGAAGCTCTCAAAGCCTATCTCTTGTAGCCACCCGTGCTTATCCCACCACAGGACGATCGCCCTTTCTACCTTTACCTTTCCGCCACCGACCACGCCATAGGAGCCATGCTCGCACATCGTGACTCTAAGCATCGAGAACAAGCCGTTTATTACATAAGTCGTACTCTCGTGGATTACGAGACTAGGTATACACATGTAGAAAAACTGTGCCTAGCCCTATCATTCGTAGCCACCAAACTCCGACACTACCTCCTGAATCATAAAACTTTAGTCATCACCAACACGGACCCCATTCATTATATGTATACCAAACCACATCTAAACCAACGCATTGCTCGATGGCTTATGCTCCTTGCTGACCTCGACCTTGAATTTATACACCAGAAGTCAATCAAAGGACAAACCATTGCCGACCAACTCGCGGACGCCCCTTTACCTGGGGAACAATTTACCAATTTTAATTTCCCTGACGAACTCATCGCCACTCTTTCACTCAGGGAAGAGTCGTATCCAATGACCCTCTTCTTTGATGGATCCAAATGCCAGCGCGGCGGAGGAGCCGGCGTTGTTCTCATTCCTCTCGACGCTGAGCCTATGCCTCTTTCATTCCGACTCGATTTCCCCTGCACTAATAATACAGCGGAATACGAGGCCCTTGTTTTGGGTCTCCAGGTTGCATTACACTTAGGTGTCAAATCTATCAATATTTTCGGTGACTCTCAATTGGTAGTCAATCAAGTTATGGGCATCTACCAATGTAAAAATGAGGAACTTCAAAAGTACAAACATTACGTGGATTCACTTTTGACCTCGTTTACTCGTTATTCTATCCAGACCATTCCCCGCTCCACTAACAAATTTGCGGATACTATGGCTTGCTTAGCCTCACAAATTCCTGCCTCACCAACTGACTCTGACATATTCGTCTTGGTCCAACAACTCTTTGCCCCATCTTACTCAGCCCCGATTGTCTGTATGATAAATAATGTGTCTGCTAATTCGCAGGATACATGGTACCACCAATTTCACGACTACCTTACAACCTCCGTTCTCCCACCTGACCTTACTAGTACTGGAAAACGTGCTTTTCTTAAACGTGTTTCTCATTATGTCGTCATGGGGGGACTCCTTTATAAACGTGGCTTTGATGGCATCCTCCTTCGATGTCTAACCGGTGCGGAGGTCACCTATACCATCCAACAAATCCACGACGGTATTTGTGGCGGACATTTTAGTGGCCTTGCCATGGCTAAACGAATCCTTTCGCCTAGGTTATTATTGGCCTACTCTCAATAACGACTGCTACGAATATGTTAAGCGTTGTGTTATGTGTCAACAACATGCCAACCTTCAACATACTCCTAGCCATCCGCTACAGATCGCACGAGATCTTTGGCCTTTCTCACAATGGGGTTTAGACCTTATTGGTGAGATTCACCCGCCCTCTTCACAATGTCACCATTGGATAATCACAGCAACCGAATATTACACAAAATGGGTGGAGGCCATTCCACTCATTTCAATCAAAAAAGAAAAAATCGTCGAATTCGTTAACCATCACATTATCTGTCGTTTTGGTATTCCTCATCGTCTAATAACAGATAATGGTAAATCTTTCAAAAATAAGTTGTTACAAGACCTTTGTGACAACTTTGGTATCAAACTTAGTTTCTCATCACCTTACTATCCACAGGCCAATGGTCAAGCTGAATCTTCTAATAAAACCCTAACCAAAATCCTCATGAAAGTTGTCAATGAGTCCAGAAGTAATTGGCATGATCACATTCCCTTTGCCCTTTGGGCTTATCGTACTAGCATTCGTACCTCCACTAATGCCACACCTTTTTCTTTGGTATATGGTACCGAGGCTGTCTTGCCTCTCGAAATACAAATACCTTCCCTCAGAATATCTCTTCAGGATATTCTCACCAACGACGATTTCCGCCAAGAGCGGTTAGCCCAATTAGAGCTTCTTGACGAGCGTCGTCTTACAGCTCTTGACCACCTTCAAATCTACCAAAAACGCATCAAGTGTGCTTATGATAAATGACTTCATGAGCGTACCTTTAAGGTTGGTGATCTTGTCCTCAAAGAGAATCAACATGTAACCAAACTAGAAAAGAGCAAACATGGAAAATTTGCTCCTAATTAGATCGGGCCTTACATTATCACTCACACTTATGGATCAGGAACTTATCGTTTAGCTTCGCTTAATGGTAAACCTGAGCCTGAGCCGCTTAATGCCTTGCATCTTTGACCATTTTACTGTTGAAATTAGTGTTATATCACTTCTTATCTACCTTACGCTCGTCCCTTGAGCTCATTTACCACCGCATAAACTGTGTTTCTTACATCTCAAAATCAAATCAAGCTCACATTGATTTGATTATCACCTCCCCTTAAAAGATGCCTTCCCCTTTTTTAGGCTAGTCCATGACTTCAAAGTATCAAAATGACACATTCTTAATTAAAAAACTTATGGGATTTTCTTGAGTCAAACTTCCTACAAAACTAGATGCTTTATGCCCAACGGACATCTAGACCTCTAAATTATACAACTAGACTGCTCCCTTGAAGGACAGCTATATGCCAAACTATTGCTACTATTATATATAGACTGCTCTCCTGAAGGACAGCTATACATAAACACTGCATCTGCTACTATAAATAGACTACTCCCTTGAAGGAAAACTATACA
Organism: Taxus chinensis; assembly: GCA_019776745.2. NCBI lineage: Eukaryota > Viridiplantae > Streptophyta > Pinopsida > Cupressales > Taxaceae > Taxus > Taxus chinensis. The sequence goes on along the minus strand of CM034147.1, from coordinate 776,331,362 downwards.
CAGGCAGCCTTTATCAGAAGCTTCTCGCATTAATCAGCTTCGTGAAGACCTCAAGAACAACAAAATCCATATCTCATGTAGACTTCCCGCATCGATCAGTCTATATCTAGAAAAATAAAATAAAAAATAAAAGCAGTATTTCAAAACACTTTTGAGTCATGGAATTGTCTATTTAGGTTTGGTTCTCTTTTGTCAGAATAATCATCTTATAATAAGTTCTCTGCACCCTCGTCCACATCAACCACCTCACCTCACCATTTGTCAAAGCAAAAAAACTCAAGGGACGTGACGTATATCTGATATATTGTGATTATACCACTCTTTTCACCTATTGACTTCTCGCCTATGCAAGGTACCTAGGGATTCAAGCTCATCCTACATTACTATGTGGTTTGTTTCGCTCTTCTCAACGACGGGACACTCTGGCCTTTTTTGCTCGACTCTAGGATTGTGTGTTGAACTTAATCAGGACATGATTCCCTACTACTTGGGTATGCTAACTTTTGCTTCACCTATACCTACACCAACAACATTACCCTACCAACACCAACAACATTACCCTACCAACGTCAAATTTTTACCAACCAATAAATTGCCTAACCACAACCAAATTGCCTGAATTCACCTCTCCCTGGTCCTAAGTGAGTACTACATTGGTCTGAGGCCCTTCCTTGCTTTTTGCAATGGGCTATGTAGGCAACACTTAGGAGACATGGGGTCTCCCAAGGTTAGCTCAACCATCCCCTACCATACCCTATCATGTGTTGTAAATATAAATATATTTTGTGTATTTCTATTTGCCAACATTCATCTTTATCCTTTTTCAAACAAAACAAAAATAACATTCAAAACACAACCATTATTATTATTATCATCACTCAAAACCACATACATCTTTAAGTTTTATTTTAGATGTTAAACAAATACATCTTCTCTATCATCGACTCACAGGTCGGCATCATTATTTATTCTTATATTCCTATGAAATTCACTTAGACCCTTGCACCTCCTCCCGAATCAGGTGGTGATCGTGATCGTCGATGCCCCTCAGTTGCCCTCTCCATCCTCAAAGGTGCCACTGCCATTGGTTCCTCCCACTGATCTGCCAACATCTCCTGTAACATACGAATACGTCCTCTCGCACGTGGAGGAATCTTGCCTCCAGTCTCTCCACTCGTAACTATGAAACCTCTAACAATCCCATTGTCTCATTCACCTGTGTTTGAAGCTAGTCAACCAAATCCTGTAAACAATCTCTCTCTGCTGTAATCACAGCTATGTCAGGGCGCTCACGTGCACCTCGCAGCTCTGCTACCCACCATACTCTATAGGCCTCTATCGTTCCCGCATCCATTACCCTACGATCGGCTGCTACCTCTTCTGGCCCTTCTGGAGGTGTAGGCCGGGGAGGTGAGAATGCTTCCTCGACATCAATCCTCATGTATGGTCTATATGTCATAGGTATATCCTGAACGAACCCAAATTGTCGCCGCACGCAATCTAGAGGAATCCTCTCGGACTCACCCAGCCTATGCCCTGCGATCCACCTCAATCGCTCCACACCCCTTAATTCCTCAGCTATGTTCTCTGTCACCATATAGTTCCCGTAAGGTCTCCAACAAATATCCACAATCGTCACCATCTCCCATACCTGTCTATAATACTCGATGTCATCTATCACGTCATGGGATCTCACTTCTTATTCTGTCTGGACCCATCGTCTAAATCCCAACCTCTGCACTCCTACATCTCCCGAATCGATGGGTCGGCCTATTGGATGCACAAAAACAATGTGCTCATAGGCCCAACAATGTAATAAGTACGAACAATCCAGTGTCGTCCTGTGTTTTCGCTTACAAGCCCATAAACCCCTATATAACTCTACCAGATATGCGGGTGCCCATGCGAAATTCACGCTCATTTCTATCATTTCCCAAATAACAATCATCAATGCTTTGGGAAATCTTCCAACCCTCCGCCCTCGGTAATGCATAATACCCCACCGCTATCATTAATAGCACGGCCAACCTTGTGGTTCCGCTGGGTGTGTTGCATACATTGTACCATATGTAAATGATAAACCTCGCTGTGGTCAAATATCATGCAGCTGAACAAAATACTGCTGTTAACGCTGCCTGCCCCGCGCTAGGCAACGCCTGATACACTATTTTTCCTATCATTGGGAGTCTCAAAATACGGAACACATCTTCCAAAGTCACTGTCATCTCCCCTATTGGCAGATAGAAGATATTATTTTCCGGATTCCATCTCTCAATCAACGCCTACAACATAGCATGGTTATGCGTGATTCTTGAATAATAGCGGATTCCACTTAACCCCAAATGATTTATCAATTCCCATTCAGTTGGTGTTACATCCACTAGGATTCGTGACAGCAATGCTAGTATAGTATCATTCATCCTTAACCCTACTTCTGCCTGCATACATCAAAATGACACATAATTATTCAATAACACAAATCTCCACGGGTTTTTTCTCAAATCCTAGAAACTCCTACAGTAACAGATATCGGTTATAGATAACCGATACCGGTTTGCTAACTGATACTGGTTATCTATAAACAATACCGGGGGACTATCAAAAATATACCTACCCTGCTTAAAAACATACACCTACGATAATTATTTTGCCCGTTTAATCCTATTTATACCTAAAAACATACGTGACCACCCTGTTTACCTACCCCATAGCACTCACCCCATCCCCAACCCTTGCCTATCACCTTTTCTTTCTCATCTTTACCCACTTACACTTCTCTCATCCTATTCACAAAATAAGCAAGAATCAAATTACAACCAAACATGTTTACCTCTCGGGCTGCAGCAGCTTGGGGTGGAACTTGTCTTCCCTCCTTGTCCGCTACCTGCTGGATGCTTCTCCTCGTTTAGCCATGTTCACCACCCTCTTCAAATATAACTTGTCTTTCTGCCTTCTGAATCTCAGCCCACACTCACTTCACCTGTCTCTTTCCTCCTTATCACTCAAAATATTTCATGCAATCACATGTATCAGTCGTCAAACAGCGTCGCATTCACGTATTTAACTTGTTGCATGACTCTAAAAATAAGAGTGCTCAAAATAAGAATTTCAGTTGCCACCTAAGCTTTTCCATTTTTAGCCAAGCTCATATTTAAATAACCGGTATTGGTTAGCTAACCGATATCGGTTTATTTCCTACCGACATCGGTTACCTAACCGATATCGGTCACATACATACTTTTTTTACACATAGTTCTTTTCTTTATTTTCTACCTAATTTTTGTGGTGCCCGTCCCTTTTTCCTGCATAAACAACACCATTATCTATAATTTTTCATCAAATCCATATCTCATCACAATTTCATCAATATCATCTATCTATATTACAAAAACAAACAAGCCATCAACAAACGATATAAAAAACCATCAATCTATACACCATTTTGATCCAACTCAGCAGCTACATATATTCAATTTCACAAACTAGCGACAAAACACATACAACATTTCATAACACAACATGTCAATTAAACTCATCATCTATATATACATACATCCCATCAACAAAAGACATCAACACCATCAATATATAAACCATGTGGATCAAACTCATCATACATTAAATATCACAAACCATCGACAAAACACTTAAAACATTTTAAACACAGCATGTGGGTCAAAATCATCATATCTATATATCAAAAGTTTCAAATATACAATGTGCCCTACATAGGGGCCTCTGTGATCTCATAATAATACAAAGCCGGAATACAGGCTGCAATAACTATCAATAATCTCGACTCGGCTCGCAGGCCAGTCTCTCATATCAAAAATATACTCGGCTCACAGGCTGGTATCAACTGTACAACCCGTACTTGGCTCGCAGGCCGGTATATACAATAAATGAATGAATACATCATATGTCGGCACGCAGGCCTCTATAAACATAACCAGTTTGTAGACCGGTGCCCATATCCACTGTACAAACACAAACTATCTCCTCTGCAGGCATCCCTCAGCTCTCCCCACCGCCCTCCGCCTGTCTCCTTGCTGGTCCCTGTGTTGCCTCTTGCCTCCTCCCTGTAACGGACCCACCGGCTATGGCTGCACCCCACTGGGATCTCTGGCTATGTGATGTCTCAGCTCTGTGTGCTGCATATGGCTGATAGTCAACCCTGGTACCATCAAGAACATCCTGATAATACCGGGCCTCCACTCTCGCCTCCATATAGTGGGCCTGTACCACCATCACTGATGGGGCTGGTCCCCCGACTCCTAATAATAGTGCCCCCTATGCCGGTGCCTGTGGTGGTGCCGCTGGTGGTGCCTGTGGTGGGGCCTATGGCTGTACCTGTGCCTGGGCTAGCTGACCCTGTAAGACACCTATCTGTGCCTGTGCAGTAGCAAGCTGCCCCTATAATAACTGTACCTATCCCCTGAGCTGGTCCCTCTCTACTCTAACAGCCGCTAAGTCTGGCTGTGCGGGCTGTGCTCTCCTCGCGGCTCTCTCCCCTGCCCACCATACCAAAAATGCTCCTGTGCAGCCGGCATCGTCTACAGTATCATCTGCTGGTCTCTCGGCTACCCAATCTGGGTCCATAGGCTGTGGTGTAGGCAGTGGCACCTCTACATCATCCCTCCGGTACTGAGGGAAGGGAGGTGGCTCATCCTGTCGTAGCCCCAACTGTCGTCGTACCCTCTCCAGGGGTATCTGCTCATACTCTCCCGGCCTCCATCCCGCTATCTAGAATGTATACTGGATCCACCGCAACTGTGATCAGGCTCCTCTGCGGGGCTGATGACCTCTGTAAGGCCTCCATACAATATCCAGGGTAGTCACGCCCTCTAATACATGCTGGTAATACGCTACATCCCGTCCAGCGAGAACTGCTCGTGGCTGGCCCACGACCCCCAGCCACCTCTGAAAGCCATATCTATAAATCACCTGTGGCCCTGGCTGCTGGGGCAGCCCTACTGGTTGAAGGCATATGATATGCTCATATGCCCAATAGTGTAACAAAAATGTAGAGCAAATCCCGAATCACCTCATCCGGCGGTAACCCCACAGCTCTCGGTATAACTGCACCAGGTATATTGGTGCCCAAGCATAACATGTATGCTCCTCAACCATCTCGTGTAATACCCCCATCAACGCCCGTGGAAAGCGGCCTCCCTCTGAGTCTGGGAGGGTGAAGCATGTAATGCCGATCATCATCAACACGGAAAGCCATGTCTCATGCTGGTGGGCATGATACATATCCCCATAGGCGATGCTCGCGCTGTGATAAGTCAATAGCGCGGCTGCATCCCCAAATACCTGTAGGATGTTGTCCATAGCTGTCTTTGCATCCACCTGGAATACTACCTCTCCATCAATCGGTAATCTAAGGATGCGATACACATCCTCCAATGTAATAGTCATCTCTCCAGTCGGGAGATGGAAAACATTGGTCACCGGATCCCATATCTCGATGAGAGCGACCATAAGACTGTGATCCCTCTCTATCGCCCTATAACGCTGGACTCCGCCGAGTCCCACCTCGCGCATGATGGCCCAGTCCACCGCGGACACGTGTGGCTGCATCTGTCTCAACAGCGGAGGCATCCTATCCCGCATAGTCAGTTGCTGACGTGCCTGCACAAATCACCCACTTCATTAGACCTACCCTTTCAAACGACAACTCCTTTAACCTTCTATACCCCCTTTTACCCACCCGACCACACAACCGCCCCATTTTTCCCCCCAACCTACTAATCACCCTTCCTCTCCACCTCTACCCCTTCCCTCTTCAAGCCCAACAATAAAAAAAACCCAAACCATTAATACCAACACACCCAAACAACAACCCAAACCATTAATACCAACACACCCAAACAACAACCCAAACACTACCAACACACTCAAACAACAACCTAAACACCCACACAGCAACCCCAACAATGACCACACATTCAAAACAACAACAAAACCCAACCAACCACATAAATAATCCTAGTTACGGACTGGTACCGGTCACCCATGACCGCCACCGGTCCCCTCTCCACTGACGCCAGTCGACATACGACCGACACCGGTCAACCACATACCCACCCTGCCCCCAAACTTCTTGACCGATGCCGGTCGCTTAGTGACCAACATCGGTCACTGAAAAATTGCTAGGCCAAACCCAGCGCGCCCCCCAAATCCATTTTCCCCCTATTTTATCCCTATTTACCCACCCAAACACCCTAAAAATCTACCCACCCTGCCGCCTTGCCCTATTTAACCCATCTATTCTCCTCATTTTTCAAATAACTTCAATTTATTCATTATTTTTACCAAAAACATGGATTCCTACCCAAACCCCCAAAAAATGCTTAACATCATCAAATTCACACAATGAGAAGGATGATTGGTTTGCACGCTCTGCCCAGTACATTTCGACCTATAACTGAGACTGTTATATTTGTGCCCTAAGGAACCGTTATCGTCACTAACCGATATCGGTTATAGCATCGGATATCCTCGGTTTTATCCCACCTCCTTCCCCAATTTCTAACCTTATTTACTAATCGTCCTGTCTCACCAACATCGCCTATATCCACCTTGCTGAAACCCTTTGTTACTTCATTGGCCCGATCCAGGCCGCACCCACCATTTGGCCCGACCCAAGCCGCAACCATCCATTGGGCCCGACCCCAAGGCCACAACATCCATTTGCCTGACCAAGGCCGTCAACCATCCATTTGGCCCGAAAGGTCGTACAACCATCTGGCCTGACCCAAGGCCGTCAACAACCATTTGGCCCACCCAAGGCTACAACCAACCCATTTGGCCCGACCCGGCCACACCCCAACCATTTGGCCCGAGCCCAAGGCCGCACCCAACCATGTTGGGCCCGACCAAGTCCGTAACAATTAATACCTCGCCCACATCAACACAATACAACTTTTTATTCCACCCATCCTGTAGCTTTTTTTCAAATCGACCCTCCCTGTTTGTGTTTTAGCATGATTAGGGTCCTTTAATGATCACTCAACCAACTTTGCCTAGACCAAGACGTGACGTGTATCTCAACCAAACCACCATTTGGGTACTCTGCGAACTCCTAAAAAACGTTCCTGTACTCTTGACCCGTTATATCCCCTGGAGCTACTTCCTATGGCCTTGATACCAAGATTATATCACCACTTGTTTGGATAAACTATCGACCTTTGCCTATGAATTGCTTGTTTACTCTTCAAATCATGTACCCCTGGTCGCACTACTGAACAGCAGCAAATGAACACAATGAGAGGTTTTTGAACCTACTTGGTACGATGACACTTGTCGTGGTGGGATGGGTGTTGGTGGTCCTCTTGACGTTTCCCGGTGTTGCGGAGGTCTAGATCGGAGGACGGCTAATACAAGCGCAGATTAGGGACAATTGCGGAAGGTTTGGTGGGTATGGGTGATTGTGAGTTTGGTAAGGAAAATGGGTGGCAAAAAAAAGGGGAATTTCGTAGAGGTGTTTTGTGGTATAGGGTCAGAGGATTGACAGAGAGGGTGTGTTTACACAGATAGGGGGGGCAGAGTAGATAAGGGGGATTAGAAGTGCACAAGTAGCGATAAAGGTGGTGACTGATAGCGGGGGAGCGTCGTTGTTTGGAAGAGTGGGTGAGCGTGAATATGCAGCGGGGTTGGATGATGAAAAGGCGAAAAGCTTGTTAGGATGTTGGGGGACGTCAGGAGGATGGGGCTGAGATTAGTGTTAAGGGGAGCAAGAAAGAAGGGAGAATCGGACAAAGATAGGGGATGAGTGATTACTGGAGTGATGAAGATGAGGGATGTTAGTAGGGTACAAATAGCGTGGGTAAGTGATTGGGGGTTGGGGGGGGAGGGAGCGTATAGTGAGGGGGGGAGCGCCTCCAGCTCCTCTGGCTGTGCCATGGCTCTACCTCTCCTCTGCTGGGTCCTCCACCAATCAAATGCTACCTCCTTTTTGCTAGGGCCTACCAATCACTCACTTCTCCACTCAAATAGTGCCACCTCAACCGAAAAACTCAACAATCTCGCCACAACACCTCAGAAAACTAAAATTGGTTTTCAAATTGACAATATGACAATGACAGGCCGTATTTTTTCTTTTTATAGGTTTTCGACCTATAACTGATACTGGTTATATTGTGCCCTAAGGAACCGGTATCGGTCACCTAACCGATATCGGTTATAGACAATCGATATCGGTTTTATCCCACCTCTTCCCCAATTTCTAACCTTATTTACTAATCGTCCTGTCTCACAACATCGCCTATATCCACCTTGGCTGAAAACCCTTTGTTTACTTCATTGGCCCGATCCAAGGCCGCACCCAACCATTTGGCCCGACCCAAAGCCGCAACCATCCATTTGGCCCGACCCAAGGCCACAACCATCCATTTGGCCTGACCCAAGGCCGCAACCATCCATTTGGCCCGACCAAGGTCGTAACCAACCATCTGGCCTGACCCAAGGCCGCAACCAACCATTTGGCCCGACCCAAGGCTACAACCAACCCATTTGGCCCGACCCAAGGCCACACCCAACCATTTGGCCCGACCCAAGGCCGCACCCAACCATTTGGCCCGACCCAAGGCCGTAACAATTAAATACCTCGCCCAACATCAACACAATACAATTTTATCCACCCATCATGTAGCTTTTTGTTCAATCGACCTCACCTGTTTGTGTTTTAGCATGATTAGGGTCCTTGAATTGATCAGTCAACCAACTTTGCCTAGACCAAGACCGTGACGTTTATCTCAACCAAACCAACCATTTGGTACTGCCGAACATGCCTAAACGTTCCTGTACCTTACCCGTTATATCCCCTGGAGCTACTTCCTATGCCTTGGATACCAAGATTATATCACCCTTGTTTGGATAAACTATCGACCTTTGCCTATGAATTGCTTGTTTACTCTTCAAATCATGTACCCTGGTCGCACTACTACATTTCAACGTGCATCTACTTCCTTGGACCTACCCCACCATCTTACCATCATCTCCACACCATTTCCCTTTATCAACCCTATCCTTGATTTCACGCTACCTCAATCTGTGATAGATTTGAGGGGGATTACCTATACCCTTAACAGGGGTAACCACTTCTTATTATTATCCGTGCAACTTTAACAAAGACAAGCTACACGACAACAAGGGGCTAATGTAGACACCAAATTTGTGTCTTATGACCCCCTATGCCCCGCATCTCATTTTGCAACCTAACGTCATCACCTAAACCTTACACAATTATTTATTAATTACCTTATAATTAATAAATCCACATCGCCATACCTGTCACCTCATTTCGCCACCTCATCATGACCTAGTCTTAACCCTAAATTAACCTAATTAAGACCTATAACTTGGTCCACATCCACACCCATGACTAATTACTCCTCATCCGCACCTAAAAACAACCTCATAATGACTTGACCAAGCCCGTAACTAATCCCTCGGGAGAAAAAAGAGGAAAAGCTGGCTATTTTACCAAAAATAGCCCACTTTGACCTGACCGATACTGGTTCCTACTCGACTGCCGTCGGTTACGTAACCGCCATCGGTTTCCTGTAAATGACCACTCCCAACCAAAAATAAGTGTTGGATTTTAGGGGATCCAAAGGAGAAATCATTGGAAGAATCCGAAATTTACTTGGCTGAACACAGACAAGTGAAAGAAAGAGGAGGAGGTTGCAGAGAAGGACATCAAGCCCAAATACTGCAATTGAGTAACCAGAGCCTTGTGACACTCATCGGAGTATCAGGAAAGGAGATAGCTCATCTTGGGTTGTCAGATCATCCTACTTGAGCCCTGTCTTCGTCATCACAGTCCCAGAACCTACATTTTCCATCAATAATTAGTAGTCCTTCCCAGACAAAAAGGAGTTCTTCGCAGTTGATCTGATCTTTCTCTACGATACACGCACACCCTCTCGACATTCAACAGGTATTCCTCCTAGCCCTAACCTTATCTGTTTCTTAAAGGAATGAAAGGATAGAAGTAACTCTATTCCCAAAAGTTGAAACATTCCGTGTGAAACATACCTAGAGTTATTGCTTTGCTTTCCATTTAATGGGCAATCACCATATCTTAGATCTAGGCTCTGCTATTTTCAAAGTTTTGTGGTTTCGTATTGCCTTGGTGTTTTGCTTCTATATCTTTTTAGCTCAATGTCTTTGTTTCTTAAACTGGGAAGGGGGTTTTGCAGACTCGTAGCTTACAATTGTTGAGGACATTGCACAATTTTAGATCCTACCTAGCTTGGTATTATGAAAGGTAAACAATTATTTTCTTACATCTTTGGATAATTATGTATGTGGCTCAATTCTGGGATCTAGATCTTTTCTTGGACATTTTTCTTGACATAAGGCTTGTGGGTCTCACATTATATTATCAAGAGGGTTTCAGATTCATGCCTTCTATCACCATTATTTGTAACAATCAAGCTCTATATTCATACATTTATCAATGTTCTAATTTGCGTTTTTTATAATGTTTCTATGTGTTTTGTAACTCCCTCCATGACCATTTTGTTGCTCCTTTTTCCTTGAAATGGGGTTTTCATTTAGTTACCTAGGTGACTGTGAATTTTGGGTTGTTTTGCATAGCTAAGATGGATGTCTGATTGCCATGCTACCATTGGAGAAGGATTAAAGATCTATTTTAATAGTTTCCCCTCTGCACTATTCTCATGCTTTCAAGTTTTATTTACACTGCTCCCAACCGCCATCAATGGAGCTTAAACTTTCTTACTGAAAATGCTATTTTCTACAGATGGTAATTTTGTTTCTGTGAGTAGAATGAAATATGTTCTTTGCTTTAATTATTTCATGGCTAAAAGCTAATATTTATCCTTTGTATTTTTCGAAATCCCTTCAGAATTCATTTTGTTAACTGCAAGTTCACTTTTTATATATATGCAAAAATTACTCTATTCCTTCTGAAATTACAAAATAGTATGCAATTAAGTGTTCTATTTTGATCTCATGCAATGCTTTAGATGGTTTGATTTTTATAATTTGAAAATACATTTTCCCTTTGTTACTACTTGTTGTCCACTCAAAATTCCCTACTCTGATGAAGGTAAAAATTTCAAAATTTTGAGTTTAAGTGTTTTCTTTGATGTACCAAGTCATGAAATTGAGAAAAGTCTGTAGTTTTGGGTCATTTTGTATGTATTTCAGGCCTGTCAGACATTTTTGTTCCGCCTGTCCCAAGTTCCGAAGTGCATTCTGTTCCCCGATCGGCCGATTTCCCCTAAATTGTCCCGATTTCGGGGCCGTCGGAACTTTTCGTCCCAAGTGTCCCAAACTTTTCGTGCGAGTTGTTCAATGTTTGGCCGAAGCACCCAATCCACGCACTTCACTCTTTCATGTCCCAACTGTCCCAATTTCAAAAGTGCGCTCTGTTCCCCGATCGGCGGAAATCCCCGAAGTTGTTCCATTTTCGGGCCCGTCGGAACTTTTCGTCCCAAATGTCCCAAGTCAAAAGTGCAAGCTATTCCATTTTCGGCCGAACCACCCGAGTCGCGTACTTCAGAGATTTTTGTCCCAATTTCAAAAGTGCGCTCTGTTCCATTTTCGGCCGAAACACCCGAACTGCGTACTTCACACGTTTTCATCCCAAATGTCCCAAAATGCATTTGTGCGTCTTCTCCTTGTTTCTCCCGAATCGGCCGAGCCGCGTGTTTCGCGCATCCGCGTCTCACATGTCCCTAATGAACCAAATGCCATTCATACTTAGTTTTTCCCGCTCTACCCGAATATGCTGTTTTTTCAAACTGATAGATATGAATGTAATGCGCATTGATCACCCTTCTCTCTCCTCAACGGCTATATAACAAGCAAGCCACCTTTGCAATTCTTACATTGTTTCCATGCTACCCTTGCTCGAACCCTTGCAACCTAATTCCCTGCGCATGTATCCCTTTTCTCTGTAATTCCTCCCTGAATTTACGTTGCAGCTCTGTTGCTATCAATATGAAGATCAAGTTTCAGGAACAGGAACAAATTTCGCCGCTCGAGTCTGCCATTGAAGAAGCCAAACAAAGATTATCATACTCATGTCGAGTTTAATAAAGAGCTAGAGAAATGTCTTGGATTTTGGACGCAGTCTACGGCCAACATGTCAGTCCCTCGTGGCAGAGACATAGCTGAGGCGTTAGAGAAATTTAGGCAGTGGATTCTGAAGTTGGTGGGTCCCTCTCAGTGACTGGCCACCTGTCTTCTTCTCCTTGTTCTTTTCTCTTCTTCCCTTTCTTTTTCCATTTTCTTTGTAAGAAGTTAAGGTATTGCGATTGGCAGTCCTTAACTGTTCTTGGTTAAAGAAGCGGTTATGAAGAGTAACTGATTTGTAAGCTATATAATGGCCTTCTTTACGCCATTCTAAAAAAAGGAAGAACTTGGCTTATTTCCTGAAAAGTGTAAATAGATTATAAAGAAATCAATACAGAGGGACTTTCCCATTCTTTGTCTATCTGATCTCTGTTATTCCTAAGCTTTCATTTATTTTCTTTGTGAAGATCATTTGTCTCAAGTTCGTTAGTCTTACCGATTGCATACTCTTCAACTTTGCAAGCCTGGTGATCTTGTATAACCAAGAAGGAACTTTGTGTCCTTGATTAATGAATCTGTGTTATGTTAAGAAACTTTGTGTTCTAGCAGATGTTATTTACAGAACTTTGTGTCTTTGAATTCCATCTTATTTATCCAATACAAATGATCTTGTTTCAATTCACTGTGACTTTCGCATACATAAAGAATTACTCTGATATCTATAATTCTGCATGTTGCCTTTCTGCTCTTTCCCGTACTCTTTTTCCTCAGTCCTTTTGTAATTGATGATCTTCATAGAAAACACTTTCGTGATATCCGAGTTTAACCAACAAATCATGCCTTATACATTTGTAAATAAGTTCGTTTCTGAATAAGGGAACCTCTCCCATTAAAGAGGAGGGAATTCTTGTCCCCTGACTGTTACTCTTCTTAAAAGTCCTATCTGACAACCAACAGTTTTTGGCGACTCCGCTGGGGAAAAATCACATTCCAGTTCTGTAATTTTTTTGATCATCTTTTGATCTGGCGACTCCGTGTTTTACTTGAGGGAGAAGGGCCCTTGGTATTGAAGATTCTCAGTTCCAGATTTTGGAGCAGTAGGGTTTTCCTTTCCTTCAACAAGAATTAGAAGAACTCGTTCGACAAGCACTCCACCTGCTCAAAATAGAATTCCTTCAAAGCCAGCTAGCCCTAATCTGCGAGCTTTGATTCTTGTTGGTGTTTCGGTTCCTCTCCAAGCCATTTTTCAAAGAATGGCGGCGCCATTACCATGGGGTCATCGTGTCGGGCCCCTTGCTCTTCCTCAGCCTTTGCATGAGTTACCTAGAGGTAACCGGAAGAACTTCCCCAAATTCAAAGGCGATGGCAAAGTGCATCCTGATGAACACATTGCAGCCTTCATTGTTGCATGTGGAGTCCTGGGAGTTGAGCACGAAGACGTCTCCGTGAGACTGTTCGTTGAGATGTTACAAGATAATGCTGCTGATTGGTTCTACCACCTTCCGGCTGGCGCTATCACTGACTGGGGCACAATGAGAACTCAGTTTGAAAACTGTTTTAAACCAGCAGAAGATGTGCATGCCTTGCTTGCCCAAATTTCTTAGATAAAGAAAGATTCATCAAAACCCATGAGAGAATTTGTGGCCCGGTTCAACAAATTGATCAATAAAATTCCGCAGCCTACCTGACCTGTTGATCAAATTCAAAAATGTTTCTTCCTAAATGTTCAATCGCCCAAAGTTAGTTATGTACTAAGAAGGGCTAATCTCGCAACATTGGTCGAGGATCAAACTCTCACTGTTAGTATCGAGGATGACTTGATCATGTCAGGGAAGTTGAGAAGAGACCCTCCCAAATCTAAGTCTACTGCTTCTTCTTCTTCCACCCCTGGACCTAATACTGATCCATTAGTTCAAAAACTTGCAAATGATCTTATTGCTATAAAGAAACAATTGGCTCAGCACGCTCCTTATGTAGACGTTCCAAGGAGAAATTTTCAGCCCAGAAATCGTTTGCCTGCTTCTCAAACAAGATTAGCACTTGAAGGACCTCCTGTTAAAGTCCCTGTCAATGCGACCTGCAAGGTGGAAGAACCAGATGACGATGAAGATAACGAATCTTGTGAAGAGTTTGCGAGAGAAGTTGATGATGAAGCAAATGAACTTGAGGGATCTCGAGTCAATTTCTTCACCACTGAGGGCATTGATGATGGAGATGACTATGATGAAGTAGTAGCGGACATGAACAGCGAATCATTCACTGTCATGACTCGAGAGCAGACAAGTCGGAAGGAGAAAGTTACACAGCCTATCAAGAAATCTAAGGAGCAGTTGACAACTATTCCTGTGATTGCAAAAAGTGGATCTCCTATCCCTACCTCATCTACACCAAAGGTGAGTCCTATTAATCCTACTACCAAAATTGCTTCTTCTTTTTGTCCTAAAGTTGATAAGCCTAGAGTACCAAATGATGATGGCCCATCCACTTCTGGATCTTTTGATATTGTTGATCACCTGAAAAAAACCAAGGTCCAAATCTCAGAAGCTGAGTACTATCAAACCCATCCCAAAGCTTTTGCCAAAATGATTCAATTTGTTAATTCCCACTCCAAAACCACCTCTAAAGGCCTTTTACCTACTCCTCCTTCTGCACCATAGCCTAGTCTGGTAGCTGTTGTCACCTCGCCTGGTGACAAAATTAAACCATTTTATGTAACACTTCTTATAGCTGGTCATCGACTCAGTAATTGTGTCATTGACTCAGGAGGCTCAGATAACGTAATGCCTGCTAAAGTAGCTCATGCTTTAGGCCTGACCCTCACACGCACTTATGGATCTTGTTACTCCATGGAGAGTAAAGAAGTGCCCTTGGTCGGAAGAATTAAATATGCACAAGTGGATTTTGCTGCCTTGCCTGAAAAGAAAGTGTTGGCTACCATCTTAGTAGCAGATATCCCTCCTTCATACGGGATGTTGCTAAGTAGGAACTTCTGCAAAGATGTGGGTGGGGAAATTCAAATGGACTGGTCGCATGCACTCATACTTGTTAATGGACAAATGAAGAAGTTGATGCCTGAGAAGCAATCTGAGTATATTGTGCAGAAAACAGATGATCCTAGAGCACAAATACTCTACGAGGATATGGGTCATGGTAATTACATGATTATGTCCCCTGACAAAATCCAACTTCCCAGAATGTCACCTAAAGATCCTAATGGTATTTGGATTTTAGATTTTGATGGAAGTTGTTCCTCAGCTGGTTCTGGAGCTAGTGTCCTGCTAGTGTCACCTAAAGGATGCCTACACCCTTTTTCATTTAAGTTGCAGTTCGAAAACACTAATAATACAGTAGAGTATGAGGCTCTCATTCTTGGACTGCAAGTGGCCAAAGAACAAGGTGTGAAGAATCTTCTGGCATGTGGTGATGTAGAACTGATTGTAAAGCAAGTGAGAAGCCTTTTCCAGGTAAAAAATGGAAGGCTGAAATATTACCGGAATCAGGTTTGGGATTCCATTGAATTCCTTGATGCTTTCTCTATCAAAGCAGTACCTAGGGAAAAGAACAGCAGGGCTGATTCACTAGCAGTCTCAGGGTCGCTACTGATTCCTCATCCTGATTTCTCTCAGGATAAGTTCACCATTGAGATGGTCCATCGGCCTAGTGTACCTGACAATACCAATAACTGGCAAGTTTTCAATGATGATCAACATTTGCTTTCCTTCTTGGAACTCAAGGGTAATTTCGAACAACTGTATTTTAAGGGAAGTGACAACCTACCCCGTGAGAGTGTGCCCTTTGACCAAGCTGTCACCCAAGGAGAGGAAACGGATCAGGATGGATGCATCAATCTCAAAGGAAACAAGATTCCTAAAGGGTTGGTGAGTTTGGAGGAACTATTTGATAAACATGACAGGTATGTGAAATCTAGAGCTTCTTCTGGGCCTCAACAATCAGCTGAGTATGATAAGATTGATATTGGGAGTCCTAATGACCGTAAGCTAGTGAATATTGGAAAATGCTGCATAGCAGATGAGAGGAAGAAAGAAATTGATCTTTTAAAAAGTTATAAGGATGTTCTTGCTTACTCTTATGAGGATCTAAAAGCCTTCAAGCCAAAAGATATGCAGCATCCTATTCCTTTCAAACCAGGAATTAAATCTTTTAAGCAGAAACAGAGGCAGTATAATCCCAAAATAGCTGACAGGATGAGGGCAGATTGGAGGTTGCTGATGGGATATCTGTTCACCAGCAGATCGTTAAGGTCATGTTTGACAAGAAAGCCAGGTTCAGAGATTTTCAAGTTGGAGACACTGTGTTGCTATGGGATAAAAGGCATGAACCTCGTGGCAGCCATGGAAAATTTGATTCACTGTGGCTCGGACCTTTCAAGATCAGACACTTTGCTGGTGAGAATTCCTTTTATCTTGATTACATGGATGGTTCTTCTCTCCCACTTCCTTATAGTGGGTAGTATCTCAAGTTTTTCAAGTCCTAGGTGATTAAGGAGTCCTTTGTATATTCTGTACAGTGTTTTTGTTTTTCTTTCCATTTCTGTTTTGGTGTGTTGTCCTCTGTATTGGTTTGCTTTTTGACTCCGTTGCCCAATGGATAAGGTACTGGTCTGCTTCCCTGAGTTTTTCTAAGTTCTTGCCTTGTCTCATTCCTTGAATTTATGCCAAGTCATCCCCAGAAGGAGCTAGCTATTGTCCACTCAAAATTCCCTGCTCTGATGAAGGTAAAAATTTCAAAATTTTGAGTTTAAGTGTTTTCTCTAATGTACCAAGTCGTGAAATTGAGAAAAGTCTGTAGTTTTGGGTCATTTTGTATGTATTTCGGGCCTGTCGGACATTTTTGTTCCGCCTGTCCCAAGTTCCGAAGTGCGTTCTGTTCCCCGATCGACTGATTTCCCCGAAATTGTCCCGATTTCGGGCCTGTCGGAACTTTTCGTCCCAAGTGTCCCAAACTTTTCGTGTGAGTTGTTCAATGTTCGGCCGAAGCACCCAATCTGCGTACTTCGCTCTTTCATGTCCCAACTGTCCCAGTTTCAAAAGTGCGCTCTGTTCCCCGATCGGCGGAAATCCCCGAAGTTGTTCCATTTTTGGGCCCGTCGGAACTTTTCGTCCCAAATGTCCCAAGTCAAAAGTGCAAGCTATTCCATTTTCGGCCGAACCACCCTAGTCACGTACTTCAGAGCTTTTTGTCCCAATTTCAAAAGTGCGCTCTGTTCCATTTTCAGCCGAAACACCCGAACCGCGTACTTCACGCGTTTTCGTCCCAAATGTCCCAAAATGCATTTGTGCGTCTTCTCCTTGTTTCGCCCGAATCGGCCGAGCCGCGTGTTTCGCGCATCCGCGTCTCACATGTCCCTAATGAACCAAATGCCATTCATACTTAGTTTTTCCCGCTCTACCCGAATATGCTGTTTTTTCAAACTAATAGATATGAATGTAATGCGCATTGATCACCTTTCTCTCTCCTCAACGGCTATATAATGAGCAAGCCACCTTTGCAATTCTTACATTGTTTCCATGCTACCCTTGCTCGAACCCTTGCAACCTAATTCCCTGCGCATGTATCCCTTTTCTCTGTAATTCCTCCCCGAATTTAGGTTGCAACTCTGTTGCTATTAATATGAAGATCAAGTTTCAGGAATAGGAACAAATTTCGCCGCTCGAGTCTGCCATTGAAGAAGCCAAACAAAGATTATCATACTCATGTCGAGTTTGATAAAGAGCTGGAGAAATGTCTTGGATTTTGGATGCAGTCTACGGCCAACACGTCAGTCCCTCGTGGCAGAGACATAGCTGAGGCGTTAGAGAAATTCAGGCAGCAGATTCTGAAGTCGGTGGGTCCCTCTCAATGACTGGCCACCTATCTTCTTCTCCTTGTTCTTTTCTCTTCTTCCCTTTCTTTTTCCGTTTTCTTTGTAAGAAGTTAAGGTATTGCGATTGGCGGTCCTTAACTGTTCTTGGTTAAAGAAGTGGTTACGAAGAGTAACTGATTTGTAAGCTATATAATGGCCTTCTTTACGCCATTCTAAAAAAAGGAAGAACTTGGCTTATTTCCTGAAAAGTGTAAATATATTATAAAGAAATCAATACAGAGGGACTTTCCCATTCTTTGTCTATCTGATCTCTGTTATTCCTAAGCTTTCATTTATTTTCTTTGTGAAGATCATTTGTCTCAAGTTCGTTAGTCTTACCGATTGCATACTCTTCAACTTTACAAGCCTGGTGATCTTGTATAACCAAGAAGGAACTTTGTGTCCTTGATTAATGAATCTGTGTTATGTTAAGAAACTTTGTGTTCTAGCAGATGTTATTTACAGAACTTTGTGTCTTTGAATTCCATCTTATTTATCCAATACAAATGATCTTGTTTCAATTCACTGTGACTTTCGCATACATAAATAATTACTCTGATATCTATAATTCTGCATGTTGCCTTTCTACTCTTTCCCGTACTCTTTTTCCTCAGTCCTTTTGTAATTGATGATCTTCATAGAAAACACTTTCATGATATCCGAGTTTAACCAACAAATCATGCCTTGTACATTTGTAAATAAGTTCATTTCTAAATAAGGGAACCTCTCCCATTAAAGAGGAGGGACTTCTTGTCCCCTGACTGTTGCTCTTCTTAAAAGTCTTATCTGACGACCAACACTACTTTAACATGAAATCTGAGAACAATGTAATCTATTTTTGAAGACTCTTGTTTGTATGGTTGGGTATTTGTCTTCTCATTTTGTTTCCTATCTTTCTACCCTATTACGAGTGCTTTGATGGAAATCATGATACTTTACATAGAATATCTACACTCATTGCTCATTTATATCCAGTTTGAAATGTACACATATTTGAAGAAATTGTTGTAGTTTGAACCCTTCACCTGGACGTCTAGATACCAAAGTGTCATGAAAATATGTATTGATCACTAATTTCTTCCTAAATGTACTTGATGGCTGCAAGTGTGGCCGCTCCAGTCTATACCCCTATTTCCTTTCAATTCAAAAGTTATCCCTACCCTTGTATGTTATGCAAAAAACATTCAAGATCCTTCCTTTGGAGGTACATTTGAAGGTTACTATTAATTGGCTATTGGATTTGAAGGTAACGGTACATTAAAGACGTGATATTTGTATAAATATCATATTTTCAACCCTCATATAATTCTCTCATCTTTCCATGTTGTATATGTTAGAATCTTGGAATGTAACTTCATATGCTGAAAAAATATAGCATATTTTCCACCTTTTGTTTGTGATTATGATGCAAACTTTCATTGAAATGACATTGCTTCTGGATGTTATATTTATCACAAAACTTTGTTACTTTTCTAACAATATACACTCCCCTTCAATTTTGTATCCTTGATCTTGTATGATGTAAATGGATTACTTGGAGCCTCTTGTTAATCTATTTCAGCTGATTTCATGATGATTGCATATGGATCACTGTTAGAATCCTTACAGATGAACTGTAACAAGATTTTTTAATGACATCTACTCCTTCTTATGAATATTTTTTGAGTAATATGTTTCATTCACATTGTTGTTGCTTATCTAGAACCTCTATTTCACTCTTTTATTTACATTTTGAATGTGATGAAATAGATATATTTATGGGATGAGGAAGAATACCTGTTGTGTTGGTTAGTTGAAGGTTGATGTGTGTGTTCTGAATTCTCAATCCAATGCTGACTGGGAGAGATTCTTTTTGGATAGGAGGAACTACCTGAAATAGAAAACAAGACCACCAAAGAAGAGTTAAATAATATATGATAGTGGACTGCCTAACATGTGCTAGACCCAGGAAGTGTGATACTCCTTAGATGGCTATCAATCCACTATTTAAAATAACTTAGTGTGAGAAATAAACAAAGTCATACTCTAGTTGATATGTTTTAGGTATCTCATTCAAATACAATAAGAAAATATAATCATAACATGATAGGCTATAATTAGATCTAAATGGAGGGTAATTGTTAAGGTACTAGGACTGGTTAGGGTCCGGTTCTAGGCTGTTTAGGTCACTTGGATGAAGGTTCTTAGGTTCTATTATTAGAAAAGGTATTCAACACAAAGACCGACATTAGTCTGGTATGACCGATGAAAGTTTAAAAGGGATCGACGACGGTCATGGGTAACCGGCATCGGTAGGGTCAGGGTGAAAGAAACTTAATGAGATCTGGTGGTAGAGGTTGATATGAGGTTAAACAGAGACAATAGGGGGGTGGAGAGGTTTGTGGGAATCTTAGGTATACTCAAAGAGATGTAGCAATCGGATATAGGTGGTTTAATAGTGTGGGTGGAGGAATGGTTGATTTTACAGGAAGATAAAGGGTAGGGGAATGAGAGTGCAAGTGGAAACTGATAATAGCAGTAGGACTTAATAGACTAAAATAGAAATAGATGATGCTAGTTAAGAGTATACTTAATATGGTGTAGGTTCAAATGGATGGATGGTGAAGACAATTGATCATAGGAATGATGTTTTGTAACACGGAAATGCTTCCCATAATTCTACCATGAGTGCAATACCTCTGGATCTGTCCTAATGCTGGCTATGGCTGCTTGGATGTGTGAAAGAGATCTAGTTCTTACTTGCATGCAGATATCCTTTTGCTCCAAAGTTGAAAATATGGCCAACCTCTCAAACAAGGTTACCAAAATGGTTATATGGTAACCGACAATGGTTCCTAGTTGACTGATGTCAGTTTAGGGATGACCGGCGTCGGTTAAGGTGGGATTCTCTAGGTTTTCTAAAAATGATAGATCTTCCATCATTTGGGTCAGGTCTATCCCTTTATCCATGGATCAGAATGGACATTATATTTTTTATGAGTGGGAAGGTGGTTAGAGGAATAATAGGAATTGATTTTTAGGTTAAACTAAATCTTATTCATTTATGGAAACATGCTATGAATAGGTGTATGGTGAGGTGTCTAGGTGAGGTGTGCATCCATTTAATTAAAGTAACTAAATTAAATAAATAAATGGGGTGCATATGGGTATTAATTTGATTGTAAATAATTAAATTAATAAATGGGGTGCAGATGGGTATTAATTTGATTGTAAATAATTAAATTAATATTAATGTGGGGTATAAGGGTCATGGTTAGGTGAATGTGTTTAATTTTGTTATTTGAAAGAGGACCAAGGGTAATGTGACCCAATTTTGGTGTCTACATTTTTCCCCCTTTTGTCACGTGGCTTGTATTGGTAAGCAATGCTGACAAAAATAGGAAATGTTTTTGTCAAGTGTAAGTGAGGGTGGTGTTTCCCCAAGCGTGGGTAAAGGTAACACCCCTCAAACTACGAACTGATGAGGTGAAATATGGAAGCAATGAGTGGTTTAATAAAATGAGGAGGTAGTAAAATGAAGGTCAGTGGGTGCATTGGGTAAAGGGTAAAGGTAAAATCAGGTAAACAGGTAAATGGGCTAGGGTAGAAGGTAGTGGAAGTTGAACACATGAACACATTGGAAATTGTGACATGGTTCCAGGTTGAAAAACTATCAAACTCTACGTTGTCTAAGGTCAACAAGTCTATCCAATAGGGTTGAAGTGATTATGGTATCCAAGGTATAGGATATGGTGTGGAAACACAATAGAGGTTAGGTGTAGGAACATTTCGGTATGTTTAGGTACATTAAAGGTCAGGTCAGGATAAACAACATGACAATAGGAAAGGTAAGGTCGGTAGGCCGAAAAACATGGGTAACAATGTTGCAAGGTATAGTGAGTACGGAGGGTCAAAGGTCACAAAAATTGGTTCAGGTCAAGTAATATAGGTAACGAGATGGGTAGGGCCAAGATTTAGGTAAAATAACAACTCCTAATAACATCAAAGGTGATGTAGAGGTAGGATGGGTTTGTAGGTATGGTTCAATGGGTGTTTGGGATGATAAAAAGGTATGTTGGCATGAATGGTTGTAGGAAAAAGGAATTTTAGCAAGACCAAACAGTTATAGAGGTGGACCGATGTTGGTTATAGGGTAACCGATGTCAGTTGGCTAGGGCACAAATAAGACCAGTTTCAGTCAGGTCAGGGTGGGTTTATAAATTTTTTTTTGTATTTTACAAAATCATTATTATGTTATACCATTAGAGAAAATGACAGAGGCATTTGAATTTTGATGCTTTTTCTGAGAGAGAAGGACAGGGCATTGTACCTAGCTGAGGTGGAGAGTACGAGTTGGTGAGAGGAGTGAGGGAGACAGATTCAAGAGTTAAGGGGGAGTGATTTGATTGGGTGGAGGTGAGGAGGAAATATGGTGATGGCAAAGTCAAGAGAGGGATTAGGTGGACCACTAGTGCAGTGGCCCAATGTGCCCCCATAGAGATGACATTGTGACGAGGTAAGATTTGATATCATTCTTTGGTTGGTTAGGTGATTTGGTTTGTATAAATCGGGTCTGGGTAAAATGTGTTTGGGGGGAAAAATGAAATTTGAATTTGGAATGGATAACGAGAAAATAGAAAGGGAGGAAGGTGTATGTAGATTAAGGAGGGGTGGGGATGGGTTAAGGGGAGATTTGTGTAGGAATGGGGAGGTAGTTATGTAGAAATGGTGAATTTTTAGAGAAATAGGGCAGGGTTTTATGGATTATCGCCATGAAAGTGACCGACGTAAGTCAAGGGTTGGCCGACGTCGGTGGTAGTTAGTCGGCATCGGTAACGGATGGGGTGACTGATTTTGAGTTTTAGGAGACCGGTGTCAGATTAATAGGAATTGATGTCGGTCGACATTAGTGAAAAAATAGGTCAGGAGATGAGATAAGGTGGGTGGGGGAGATAGGTCATGTGATAGGAAGGTATTTTTGACTGAAAATAACTTGGGAAGGGGTACAAATAGGTATGGTTGAGGGGTATGAACTTGAGATAGGGGGGAAAGGTAGTCTGTTAGGGTTGGGGTGGGTAAGAGAGGTCATGAGTGGGAAAGGTATTGGGAATAGGTTGGGTGGTCGCGGATGAAGTTGGGTATGGTCAGGGTCTAATGATGTTATGGTTTGTTGATGTAGGTGAGGGACCAGTTACGGATGTGGGATAGGGTACCTCCCCTACTATTAGATAGTACGAAGGGAGCATGATGATTGAGGAGTGGAATCATATTATAGACGTGGGCCTGATTAGGTGTTAGATGTTATTAGCATGTGGTCTAGGATCCGAGTTTGATAGTCTCCCTCATTGATAGATGGGATTTGGTGACCAACACATTTGTTTTGCCGATAGGTGAGATGACCCTCACCTTAGATGATGTTTATAAAATTTTGCTATCTGTCAATAGTAGGGACGCATGTATATTTGATTTCCTTAGAGGAATCTGAGGAGTTTTTGTTGATAGTGTTCGGTGAGGGGCTGAAGGAGTTGAGGTTCCATAATGCCAGCATGAGTTATGGAGATATGTATTGGGCCCATCTTAAGGGGATGAGGCTAGTAGTTCTGATGAAAGAGGCAGTGTGTTGTTTTGCACTTCCAAATGTGGAGGGTGGGAGATTCCCATGGGAATTGATGGGGGTTCTACATGATATGATGGAGGACAGGCCCCAGTTTTCATAGACATCAGCATTATTGGTGTAACTTTATAGAGAGTTATGGGCCTATGGGTGATTACAGTGGTTCAACTTATGTTGTACCTTCCTGTCTGTCATTGTTGGGCATTCGAGTACATCGTGTGTGTCTGTTTAGTGGGCATGCCCTGACCTGATGCATTCGAAGAGGGCATGCTTCGGGTGGGCTACAGGTCGATGGGTACCTGCTATTGGAGAGAACTCGAGCTGCCAGGGCTACACATGATGGAGCATATTGCAGGCGTGTATTAGAGGGGTTTTCTGGTGTGTACATCATTTGGAGGCCGTATGTGGGATTCCCATCAGATATGTAGATGTTATATGAGCTAGAGGGGTTACATATTTTTAGGATGGATAGAGGGTCACCATGTAGGAGAGCACGAGATGATACTCAGTTGACAAGGTCAGATGGCAGTTTGGGTTATTATAGGATGTACCTCCATTATTTCCATAGTAAAGGAGTGACGACATGGAGAGGCCTATGCCTCTACCATAGCCAACGGTGCCTACAGGATAGGAGGAGTAGGTGGCAGACTGGTAGATTGATGATACTCAGGGTTATAGATAGGTACAAACAGTGGTGGGTAGTGCACAGCTACGTGAACAGTACCACCGAGGCCAGGGCAGCTCCGACTTAGCCACTATCACAGTTTAGAGAGATGCCCTATAGGGGTAGGTGGCGACTTTGGTTACACAGTTGGGGATAGTACAGGGATAGCTGACATGTGGTCAGAGGCATATGTTTCTATGTTGTAGGCACAAGTAGTAGCCCTACATGCCCAGGTTACATAGGGACAGGTACCTGTATAGGGTGGAGATGGATATGGAGTATAAGTTATCGCCCTACAGGTGCATAGGTTACAGGTTTATAAGGCTAGTTGGCCACTACACATGTACAAATTGTGGCCCTTAAGGCCAAGGTACAGTCATAGGCACCCACACAGGGTCAGGGAGAGGGTCCTGTTTATACATACAAGGGGTGGGGCATGGTCCCTCAGTACATGTACAGGGTCAGAGGCCAGATGGTGACCACCATAAAAAGTACCCATGGATAGGTTCAGGGATGTCTTAGGAGAGGTGAGATATTATCAGGATCATTTGATCGTTGTAGGGATAGAAGTCCCTTCGTATGCAGAGTATAGGGTGCATAGTAGGCCTATCGAGTGAGAGGACTCAGTTCTTGCATGCACAGTGTGGAGATTACAAGGGTTCCGGAAGAGCCTCTGAGATAGGGTCAGGGAGAGGCCACCAGTGCACGGAGGCCAGCTCCAGGTGAGGTACCAGTAGAGGTCAGGCTGATGTCCCATGGAGGGTGGTGAGATGCTAGCGAGGCATGCCGCACGGGAGAAGAGAAGGAGGAGGAGACCAGTGAGACAAGAATGGAGGATATCCGATGGGGAGATTCCTAATAGTTACGTGTACCTCCATTTTTTTTTGTGTTTTATATATAGCAGTGTGCGTGCCAAAGAGAGCGAGGATGTACATGAGAGTTTTTCAGATTTTTGGTCATATATTGGCCTGCGTGCTGAAGATGGTGAGGATGTATTTGAGTGATTTGAGATATATGTATTTATTTGTATCTATGTACATATGTATGTATACACAAACTTTCTGATTTATAGATGATGACATTTATAGTATGGATGGTGTACATGTTTTTAATATCCACTATTATGTGTGTATGTAATGGAGATTAGGTGAATTATGCATGATTGAGTCAAGTTTATGTAGGCATGGTGGAGTCAAGTTGGTTTAGGCATGATAGAGTTAGGTTGATTTAGGCATGGTAGAGTAAGTTTTGTTTAGGCATGATAGAGTTAGGTTGATTTAGGCATGGTGAATTCAGGTTGGTTTAGGCATGGTGGAGTTAGGTCGATGTAGACATGATGGAGTTAGGTGGGTTTAGGCATGATTGAGCCAGGTTATATGTATGGTGGAGTCAGGCTGGTTTAGGCATGATTGAGTTAGGTTGATTTAGGCATGGTGGAGTTAGGTTGATTTAGGCATGATGGAGTCAGGTTATAGGCATGATGGAGATAAATGATGATGTATATGCATGTTATGTTTTAAGTTTCCCAATATTTTTTGTAGTGGAAATGTGAAAATGATAAATGAATGATGTGATGATGTGGTAAAAATGTTCACCAATTGTTTCTTGTTTGGTTTAATTTCTAATTATTGATATAAAATGGAAACAAACAAAGGTAGGGTGTGAATAGGAAAGTGAAAGGGGGAATTAGTTAGGGTAAAGAGTGGCTGAGCTAACCCTCTAAGGGCCCCATGCCCTTGAAGTGCTGCCTACTTAGCCCCGGTGAAAAAGGGGCATCAAGCCAATGTAGTTCTCCCATAAGCTAGGGAAGATTATGATGAAGTAGAGGAATGGGTTAGTAGGTGTTAGGCATGGTTGAATGTAGGTCATAGGCATGATTGGGTGTAGATCATAGGCATTGGCTGAGTTGTTTTAAATATAGGTGTCAATAATCTAGTTTGGGATAGGATAATCAATAAGTAATGAGGAAGGTGAATGGTAAGAGGTGGAAAAAGAGACGCTTGATTGATAAGAACCCTAATGAGTCTACTATACCCAAGATGGGATTACGAACATAATACCCTAAAGGAATTGCATAATGGACTATTCTAATGGTGAAGAAAGTCACATGTCATGAAATGTTGCATTTACAGTAAGTCCCTTGAGTAGAGAGAAAACTAGGGGGCATAAGGAAATGAGGTGAAAGTGGAAGGTTCAGCGTAACTTAGTGTATGACTGCATGTTTTCTTAGCAAGAAACCCAAAAATCCAAAAATTGGCAAGTCCATGATGAAAATTTCATCAGTTTTGTTTTTGTTTTTGTTTTTTTGATAGAATGATCAATGCGGGAAGTCTATATGGGATGATTATATTATCTCATTGAGGTATTCATGAAGCTGATCAATGCGGGAAGCTTCTGAGTATTTTTATTGTATTTTTGCAATAACTTTATCTAGCTGTCATTTAAGGGAGTAGTCTATTTATAGCAATGAGGTAGAAAGAAGAGATGTCCCTTATTGAGGGATTAATATTATCACTGGAAGTTTGACTCACAGAGTTGATTCCCATTTTGTGTTTTGGATGTTTAACTCATAGAAAAGACTATAAAGGAAGGTTAGGTTATTGTTTAGAAGACAAATCAATAGTACATGAGGGGTTAACTATGAAAGAGGTGGTTTTAAGTGATGAATGACCATGGGGTTCCATCTTTAGAAAGATAAAAATTATCTATGAGAATCATGCTGTGAGTAGAGTCGTGGTACTCATATTCAAGATAAGGTTGAAAGGTGACAGATAATCACACAATTTTTTTTAGTCGTTGATCCTCAAAAATGGGTAACATGCAAGATGAATAATGCTCAAGGGAAAATAGATCAATTGAAAGAAAGTGGTATATGACTTGATGTCAACAATAAAATGGTCAAAGATACAAGGTGTTGAGAGGCTCAAGTTCGGGTTTACCTTCGAGTGAAGACAAATGATAAGCACCTAATCCATAGACATGGGTAACAATATAGGGTCCAATCCAATTAGGAGCAAATTTTCCTCATTTACTTTTCTCTTCTTTGGTTACATGTTGATTTTCCTTTAGGACGAGGTTTCTAACCTGAAAGTTTCATTTGTGAACATGTTTGGCATAGGCATGTTTGATACATTTTTGGTAGATTTGAAGATGGTCAAGAGCATTAAGATGTCGTTCATATAATAACTCAAGTTGGGCCAAACAATCTTGGTGAAAGTCATCATCATTGAGCATGTCTTGTAGTGAGATGCAGAGAGATGGAATCTGGACTTTGAGAGGCAAGACAGCCTCAGTATCGTAGACCAGAAAAAAAAGGTGTGGCAGGAGTTGAAGTGCGAATACTAGTGTGATAAGCCCACAATGTGAAAGGAATGTGTGAATGCCAATCCTTGCCAATATCGTCAACTACTTTCATAAGAATTTTGTTCAAGGTTTTATTGGTCGATTCTACTTGGCCATTGGTTTGTGGGTAATAAGGTGATGAGAAATTGAGTTGGATGCCAAAAGAGTTGCATATCTTACGTAGGGTTTTGTTTTTGAATTGATTTCCATTATCAGTGATGAGGAAATGAGGAACACCAAAGTGAAAAATGATGTGATGATTGATGAATTCATATATTTTCTTGGCTTTTGTAGAAATGAGGGGAGTGGCCTCTACCCATTTATTGTAATATTCAGTAGCGGTTATGATCCATTGGTGAAATTCTGTAGAATGAGGATTGATCTCGCCGATAAGATCCAATCCCTGTTGAGATAAAGGCCAAAGGTCTCGTGCGACCTGTAAAGCATGAATAGGTGTGTGATGAAGATTAGCATGTTGTTGGCATTTCAAAATTTTTTTGACATAATCACAAAAATCGTGATTTAAGGTTGGCCAATAATAACCCAGGTGAAGAATGTGTTTTAAGACAGCTAAACCACTAAAGTGACCTCCACAAATTCCATCGTGAACTTCCTTGATGGTGTAGGGAATTTTATAACTTTTAAGGCATCGTAAGAGAATACTGTCGAAGACATGCTTATAAAGGATACCACTCATGATGACATAACGAGAGACACTTTTAAGAAAGGAACGTTTTCCATTACGAGTGAGATTAGCGGGTAGAATGGAAAGGGAAAGATAGTCTACAAATTTCTTATACCAAAGGTCATGTGGGTCAAGTGCAATGGTTCTAATGGAATATATCTCATGAGGTAAATAAGAGGGTGATTGCAACCTTTGTATTGTGACAAATATTTTAGTGTCGGCAGGTGAGGCAGGTATCTAAGAAGCCAAGCAACCATGGTATCTACAAATTTATTAGTAGAACGTGGGGTGGTTTGAAGTTCATAGCAGTCAAAGGTGGTCAAAAGTATATCTACATGATGTTTATACTTTTGAAGTGTCTCATTATGACACTGGTATATACCATTGACTTGATTTACAACCAACTGGGAATCACCAAAAATATTGGACTTAACATCTAAGGCATAAGCATCCTAGAGACCCAATACGAGTGCCTTGTATTCAGTGATATTGTTTATACAATAAAAATCTAGTTTGAAATTTAAAGGCATAGGTTCACCATAAAGAGGAATGAGGATAACACCAGTCCCACCTCCACGCTGAAACTTGGAGCCATCGAAGAAGAGTTTCATTTGGTAATGGGGTTTGTCTAAGGAGAGGGTAACTACGTATTCATTTGGGAAATTAAAGTTAGAGGGTTGATTCCCAGAAAGAGGTGCGTCTGCTAGTTGGTTAGAAATAGCTTGGCCCTTGATGGAATTTTGATGAATAAATTCAAGATCGAGGTCGACAAGAAGAATAATCCAACGTGTGACACATTGATGTTGATAGGGTTTGGCGTACATATAGTGTAAGGGTTCAATATTGGTAATAACGAAGGTTTTGTGGTTGAGTAGGTTATGGCAAAGTTTGGTGGTGACTAAAACTAAGGCTACATAGATTTTTTCAAAGTGGGTATATCTAGTTTCTTAGTCCAAAAGGGAACGAATTATGTAATAAACCACTTTCTATCTATGTTGCTCTTCGCGATGAGCGAGCATGGCAACTAGAGAATGGTCAATGGCGGAAATGTATAGGTAAAAGGGTTAGTCATCCTTAGGAGGAATGAACACTAGTGGTTGAAGAAGGTATTGTTTTAAGGCTTCAAAGGCTTTATGGCATTCATCATCCCATTTGAATGAGACATCCTTCTTGAGAAGATGATGAAATGGTTGATAACAGTCAGAAAGTTGCAAGATAAAATGATGAATGGATTGCAACTTACCTTGCAGACTTCAAAGTTGATAGAGATTAGTAGGTGGAGGCATTTCTAGAATAGTCATTACTTTACCAGGATCGAATTCTATGCCACTCAAAGAAATGATGAAACCAAGGAGTTTTCCTTAAAGTACCGCAAAGACACACTTAATTGGTTAAAGACAAACACAATACTTGATGAGGCAGTAAAAGATGACCTTAAGGACAGTCAGGTGTTCGGCTCAATTTTTGGATTTAGCAAGAATATCATCTATGTAATCTTCTAATATGCAATGCATGATGTCATGGAAGATATAAGTCATGGCTCACTGATATGTGGTGCCAACATTTTTAAGGCCAAAAGGTATGAATCTATAGAAAAAGGTCCCCCAAGGAGTGATGAAGGAAGTCTTGTGTTGATCTTCTGGAGCAAGTAATATTTTATTATAACCCGAGAAATCATCCATGACTGATATTTTTTCATGGCCAACAGTGAGATCAACTAATTGGTCAATGCCTGGTAGGGGAAAATTTTCTTTGGGACAAGCTAGGTTGAGGTCACAGAAGTCCATGCAAATGCAGAGTCTCCCTGTCACCTTTGTGACAGGAACGATGTTAGAAATTCATTGGGGATAGTCAATGGGTAGGATGAAGGAAACTGAGATAAGGCATTAAAGCTCTTCTTTGACAAGAAGAGCAATGCGAGGATGTATTTTTTGTAGATTTTTTTTGATGGATTTGGCATCAGGAATGGTTATGATATTGTGTACCATGATTTTTCAGTCAATTCTGGGCATATTAGTATAGGACCAAGAAAAAGCATTACTCTGGTATTGAAGGAAAGAGGTAAAAGATTTCTTCTCATCAACATCTAAAGATTGGCCTATCTTTAGAATGTGTGGGTCATCCTGATTGTTAATGCTGATTTTAATGGTCAATTTTTTCAACATGGTTTGTGTCTCAGAAGGTAATGACCAGTGAATATAATAATCTTCCACACCCAGGTAGGTGAGGATGGACTCATTTTCCTGACATTGAACGAAATTTATACAGGGCATATCGGCATTGATCATGTCAGGGTATAGGAATGGGAGAGAAGAGGGATTTTTTCCATCGTATTGATAGGTTAGAGGTTCCAAAGAAATTGTGTTTATGATTTTTTTTTAGGAGGAGTAGATTCGGGATCTATGGACTCCGTGGGTGAATGAGGTGGGGTGGGGAAGGTTTTTCTTCTTGAATGAGGTCGACGTGAGCCATCTTGGGATGTGGTGCATCAAAGCCAATGCCACTACAATCATTGTGTTTATGGGTGGTACTAGGAGATGACAGTATGGCAGCCCTGTTCGTCAAAAACTGAAGTGAAATCCTTTCCATGTGCAATGATGAAGGAAAGTGTGAGCAAAGTGGCGATTAGTAAGGGAGTGTAAGTCAGATGAAAATGGTTGTGTTTGGGATGGAGGTTCAGGTGAATAAGTGGTAATATCAAGTCCCCTATATGTTAGATTAGTGACAAAGGTGGGGAGGAACATAAGGAAAAACCTCACGTACACGGTAGTCATAACTGGGGTGCTGACGTAGGTTCCCATACTCTTATGGAGTGAGGAGCGTGTCGATATTGTATAGGCAGGTACTCCCCCAGTGTGAGGCATTGAAAAACACCTTCTAAGGGACCAGTAGTCAATATATGGGTAGCGAGGATAGATGACTTGTTGGATGATTGGGAAGTAGGTGAGTCAGCTATAGAGGCTACGGGTGACAGTAGGAATGGCAAGGGTTATATGTGGGAGAGGTGGTGGAAGTACTTGGTGGATGGACTTGTGGATGAAGGTGTAGTGGGGGTAGTGGAAGATGCTTTGACTAGTACAAACACATCATTGGGCTGATACAGCATGTTAGAGGTCTTGAAAGGTGATGGGTCAGACTGGGATGGTGTAGTTATGTCCTTCGTGTTCAAATTTTAGGTAGCAGTGTAAAGTCGAAGGGACACAACCCATGGCGTGGATCCAAGGCCAGACCAAGCAACATATTATATTGGAAATTCCCTTCTAGGACATAGAATAGTTCCGAGGACAGTGTGGGGACCTACGCAAACATGGAGAATGATGATACCTAAGTTAGAGGTCATGGCATCATTGAAGGAGTGCAACATAACTAAATTATCATGCATGCAATTGGCAGGCATACGCATTTGGCTGTATGCATGGGAGGAGATGATGTTAATACTAGGACCATCATGGATTATAACATGTTTCATCTGTTTATATCATCGATATAGATACAGAGATGAAAAGAGTGGGATCAAGGCATCATTAGAATGGAAGGGAGTGATCTCTTCATCTCGAAAATGCTAAGGGCAACTACTTGATGAGTAGGTGGAGGTGTAGAGGAAGGTAAACATACTTAGTGAGAGAGGCTACGTGATGAGAGGTAATGATGGAGGCTATGGGTGTGGGGTCATTTGGTAAAACCTTGATAGATTGAAGGACCTCCATGAGGTCTTGACGATGTGACTTAGAGGTTTGGATGAGGTCATATAAAGACATTTTGAGGGAGGATTGGTGCAATTTTTTTAGCATTGTGCGATGTGTGAACCCATTGGAAATAGGATACGTGGGACCTTGAATTGGTGACTTTGGGTGTGGGTGTAGATGGTATGTTGGGTACATGGGGTTGGTTGATTGGCTAGTTGCCTTTTCTTTTCCTTTGTATTTCTGAGCACGAGTGTCAATGTGAACCATGTTAATCTAAGTGGAGGTAGATCG
Source organism: Taxus chinensis (assembly GCA_019776745.2). Lineage (NCBI taxonomy): Eukaryota > Viridiplantae > Streptophyta > Pinopsida > Cupressales > Taxaceae > Taxus > Taxus chinensis. The sequence goes on along the minus strand of CM034147.1, from coordinate 776,299,184 downwards.
CTAGGGTGTGTCATGCAAGGTATAACGGAATGAGGGGAAAAATTCTAGAGGTGGATAAGAGCCTTGTGAAATGAGTAGGGCGCATTGAAATTTGGGTGGTGGTTTTGCCAACTCTCTTATAGGGACCCATGTTGATATGCTGATTTTGAGGGTGGATTAAAGGGATGTGGGGGTGGAGATACTGGTGACTGAGTAGGTAATGGAAGAAGATTTGGGGAGATTGCAAAAGGTAGAATGGGGTCCTCATCGAGAAGGTCGTTGTCATCAAAATTGTACTTTAGGAGGACAAAGTTGGATAAGAACAGTCTTCAAGGCCTTACAATTTTCAACATCATGTCCTGACACACAATGATAGGCACAAATCTTGGTTTCATCAAACCCTTTTGGTTTGGGTTTGAGAGGATCGTAAGGTTGAAGCGGTGGTAAAGTGATGATGGAAGTCTCTAAGAGATTGGTTAAAATCTTGGCGTATGATCCTGCTAACGGATCGCAATAGGAGGTGAGTGTGGGTTTGGGTAAATGTGTGGTTGATTGTGAAGGAAGAGGCTTTACATGAGGGGGGAATGGGTTGGTCCACTAATTTGGTATGTGGAGTGGTTTTAGGTCTTATGGGCATCTGTTCAGGTAAAGGCATGGGGTAGAAGAGCTAGACGATGGAAGGTTTGGTTGGTTTGACTACCTTATTGGAGGGTAGTAGATTCTTAGCTTTGGGTTACCCCTCCTTAGGTAAAGGTGACACGGGGGTACAGGATATAGAAGGAAAAGAAGATGGTGGAAGAGGATGAGGTTACCCACGAGGGCAACCGAGTTGATGGTGGAGGTGGTTGGTAGAGGCTGGGTAGAAGGTGTGAGTGGAAGAGAGGAGAGTTTCATGGGTAGTGAAGAATTTATAGAAGGTAGTGGTGGTATGGGTGGTAAGAAGGTCATGGGTGATGATGCAGGGGTTGTGTGGATTGCTTGGGTATATTAGACGGTCCGTGACGAGAAGGTGAGCTACTGCATTCTTGGTTTACCGGTGGAAGAAGGTTGTCTTGGCTAGGGTTGAGGGGAGAGTTACTAGGATGGACGGAAGGGGTGAAGGTGACAATTGTGTGGTAGGCGAGGTTGGTGTATACAGGCCTAGAAGGTTGGGTTTTCCTTTTAGGGGCAGGAATAAGTTTAGTTTTGGTTTGGGAAGATGTGGCTAAATCTAATTTGACGGGTGGGTGATTAAGGTTCGATGTTGGTATGACCCCTAAGGTAGTGATGGTTTTAGGTAAGGGAGATGATATATAGGCATGGGTAGGTGTTTGGGTATAGGTGTGTTTTAGGTTATGGGTAGAGGTGTGTCTTGGATTGTGGGCGATAACATGGAAGGTGTTCCAATAGTCATTGGTGTGTTTGGTTTGGTCACTTGAAACAATTTTGGATAGATTGTGGAGGTGTTGGTGAGTGACAACTACATTTGGGTTGAAGTAGGAAGTAGAAGACGTCCCCAAAGTAAGGCTCTATCAACATAATCTAAGTGAAATCGGCCAAGCGTGAAAATAGTACTATTGTAAGCGAGGCTGATGTGGATCAAGTGGTAATCCCCATAAAATGTGTTTGAGAAACAGGAAAATGGTTAGCTTCAGACTCTGTAGGTAAGAGAGCTGAAAGAAGATCAACAGGATCTTCGAATTCCTATGTAGAATGGTCACCTAAAGGAAATGGTGTTTCTATAGGATCTTCTATGGGTAAAGGATATGATGGTCCAGACAAGGTAGACTCTCTTTGTGATGGTAGAGGGAGTGGACATGTGTCCCCTATGAGTAGGAGAGGGGATAATGACTACTGCTTGGTAATTTGAGAGGCCAGAGGTGAAGTGATAATTATGGGATCTTTCACAGGTGAAGGAGAAAATGAAGGGGGTTCCTCTAAGGGTGGAGGAGTCAGATGAAATAGGTTCCTGTGTAGGTAGGGGAGCTCGAGCTAGGATTTCATCGATGGAAGGAACATGAGGCAATTGGGAAGTAACTTGTACTGTCATCGAAAATAGCGTGGACCTCATGGATATTGCTATCATTGGTTAAAGTGTCACCAATTTCGTTGGAAGATGGGGCATGATTAGGGAATTTTTTTTTGAAGATATGTAGGTTTTGGTTAGTGGGTGCATTTGGGTTATCCAAGACTAGATCTCTATCGTCTAACATTTCTTGGATGATATTCTTGAAGGTGATGTAGTTATGGTTCGCTATGACCTTTGACACGATGATAGTTAAAAAATTCATGTTCTTTATACCATGCGTGTGCATGGGGCGATCGGGGTCAAAACTAGTGTGTGATTTTATAGGTGGAAGGGTAATGGCACCAGCCTTAATAAGATCTTCCAAAATAGAAGAATATGGTTCCCCTATTGGGGTGTACTTTCATTGTTTCTCATCTAAACTGGAAAGTTTAGATGAACGAGAGATTAGTAGAAGGTTTGTCTTGGTTTGATGGGTGAGAGGGTCCAACCTTGAGAACCATAACATTGGTAGATCTTTTGGATTTTGAATAGTTGTTGTGGGGTTTCAAAAATGAAGAAGCATCATTCGATTTGAGCATGTTGTTTTTTCGTTACGTAGCTGAGTTTTCTTCTCTTTGATAGCACGAATCTCTAATTTTCGTGCCATGGTGAATGCATCCTCAAAGTTTCAGAAGGTTTGCACATATCAGGGTTGGTGAAATGTGTCTAGTGCAAGCTCGAGTAAAAAAAAATATGAGCTCAGTTTGAGGTAATTGAAATGTGAGTTGGTTAATTAGGCTATGCACCAACGAGTGAAAAAGTTAGCGATAGACTCGTTGTCATACTGCCGAGCGGAGTAGAGATCAGTCATGGTGAATTTCTTGACAATGTTGATTGAGACAGTGGTCTAAGAAGGCTTGGGTTACTTGATTAAACAATTAGATGGAATGTTCTGGGTAGCCCACTATACCAGTCTAATGCAGGTCTTATGAGGGACATCAGGAAGGTTTGTAGGAGTAAAGAATCATCATAGGTGATTAGGTAGCACCCATGTTTGAAAGACTGCAAAATTTTTTTTGCGGGTCTTCTTTACTATTTAAGCGGTTTAATTTTTGCATTTCCCAATGTACAAGGTATGAGTGAATAGGAATGGATGGATGAATGGGATCATTATAGATTTCATCGTACGTGAGAGAATTGTGTGAGCCAAAAACCGATGCTTCTAGTGTTTGCATCCTTTCCATCATTAATTTTATGAGGTCATTGGTAGCTTGTGATAGGAGGGCACCTCCCGTGGTGTAAGAGGGATGGTGCTGAACATGTGATATGGGTGGCATTCCAATGTATGGTGATGCCGAATACGAAGGTTGAGAATGGGGGACTAGACATGGAGGGCATATACCTAGAATGAATGACGAGATGAGATAGGGGGTTGTTGATAATATATATATGTAGGTGGGGTAGTTGAATTAACTCTAGTAGTGATTGGGGGAAAAGACTGCAGGACGGAGAGGACAAGATTCTGAGAATGGGGTAAGGGGTCACTGACACCATGGGTGGGTTGTGTTCCAATTGTTGTATGTGAGATAATGGGCATGGATGGGGTTATGCTCTGGGTGGTCAATAAAGGAACAACCGATACTACCCGGTGTGCAACTGATGTTGCAAATGCAACGGTCATAGTGGGTAGTGGGGCCTAGTTGCGAGACCACGGGGGGAAAAGTCAGGTGAGGGTAACAGTTGAACTAGTAAGGGACTGATGCAGAAGTGGGGACAAGGATAGGAGAGATGGATACGGGCATGCAATATATCAACTGGTCTAAGGAATCCTCGATTGGATGAGTGGGAAAGATAGAATTATAAGGTTGCGGGATTTTGATTGAAGAGTCGTGTGAACACCTCGTCACTTGTAGTAATGGTGGTAGGTAGAGGTTGAATCCATGGGTTACAGGGTAGAATGTGGTGAGGGACTAGGTGGGAGTGATTGATGACTAATGTGGAATATAAGAGAATTAGTTTGGTTATGAGTCAGCACCATGTGAATAAGTGTTGACCTAGTAAGACTGTATTCTGTAGATGACATAGAAAACAACAAGAACAGAGAAAAATGAGGCTGTGAGGGTGAACTCGGTCAATTTTTGGATTTTGAAAACCAAACATAGACACCGATGATGGTCAGGATGACTGGTGATGGTTAATGGGGAACCGATGTTGGTTACAGAAATTAATGCCAGTTACTGTGGAAAAACACCAGTTTTAGAACAGTGAGACAGGACTGATGGATGTGTAATGGGGAAGTAGTATTGTATGATAGTAATACCAACAGAGAGGAAAATGATCTTGGTGCCCTAAGGGCCAAAATCAGAACAAAATAGGAGCGAATGAAGACTATCCTAAGAAAAAATACCCAGAAATTCTAAAATTTGACATTGGTTATGGTTAACCAATGATGGTTGGAAGAAAACTGACGATGGTCTGCTGGACCGATGCTGGTTACTGTGAAATTTAGAGAGAATGAAGAAAACTAGATTTTTTGAATTAAATCAGGTGAAGAATCAAACTCATGAATCTAAGAAAGAAAATATGGGGCCCTTGCACACTCATATAAAGTCAGAATACTCCAACTATGATGGTGGAGTGTGCAAGGAAGAATAGAAAAAAACGTAGAATCATAACCTCTCACCTCAAAACATAAGTCAAGAAGAAAGCTAAGAAAAACACAATCCTAAGAGTGATTTTGTTTCTTTATGTTTGTACAGCCTACACTATTTAAAACTGACCATGTGAATTCAGAATGGAATTTTTGGTTGGGAAGGCATACTACGAATAAGGATATCTAAAAGGTGAGATTTTAGGTTAAGTTATGGCGGGGGAGTGCTCTCTGATAGGTGACTAGACAGAGATAACCAGTTGGGGAGTACCTACCAATCCTATGATCGTGTGATCAGTGATAAGCGTTCTCAGGTAAGATGTCATTTAAGAAAGTGTGTATATTCATATTTGTGTAGTTCGCTAGAAGAAGAAAGAGAGTTCTTTCTACAGTTCAATTGTGTCAACCATCAGTTGGGCATGACTTCTAGCATATAAGTTGCCCTCATTTTAATGTGAACTAAGAATTTTAGCAAATTGGAATGCAATGCAAGTGTTTTTAAAAAACCCAAATCAAACTATTATTTTCAATGTAGTAAGTGATGAATACAAAGAGGAATGCACTTTCACTAATGTAATGCAAAAAGAAATAAGAATGTGTTCTTTTTAAAGCACCAAAAACACGATTTATTTTAGACAACAAAGAGAGAAAGAATGATTCGAGAGAAGAAAAATTAATGTGTAAGCTTTTTGAAGGGAAAAAAAACACACAACTTTCACCTAGGAATGAATAAATGCAAAATAACCCCTGATAGGTCCCACTGGGTGTGCAAAAATGTTTCACCATTTTCTTTACATTTTGAATGTGACGAAATAGATATAGTTATGGGCTTAGGAGGAATACCTATTTTTTTGGTCAGTTGAAGTTTGATGCGTGCATTCTGACTTCTCGATCTGATGCTGACTGTGAGAGCTTCCTTTTGGCTAGGAGGAACTACTTGAAATAGAAAAAAAGACCACTAAAGAAGAGTTAAGAAATATATAACAGTGGACTGCCTAGCCTATGCTAGATCCGAGAAGTGTGATACTCCCTAGATGGTTGTCAATCCACTGTTTAAAACAACTTAATGCGAGAAATAAACAAAGTCCTACTATAGTTGATATGATTTAGGTATCCCATTCAAATACAATTAGAAAATTTAATCAAAACAAGTTAGGCTATAATCGGATCTGAATGGAGGGGAAATTGTCAAGGTACTAGGACTGGTTAGGGTCAAGCTCTAGGTTGCTTAGGTCACTTGGATGAAGGCTCTTAGGTTCTTTTATTAACAAAGGTATTAAACATAGAGACTGACGTCGGTCTAGTATAACCGATGATGGTTTAAAAGGGACTAACAACACTCATGGGTAACCGGCATCAGTAGGGTCGAGTGAAAGAAACTTAATGAGATCTGGTGGTAGAGGTTGATTTGAGGTTAAACAAAGACAAAAGGGGGGTGGAGAGGTCTGTGGGAATCTTAGGTATACTTAAAGAGGTGTAACAGTCAGATATAGGTGGTTTAATGGTGTGGATGGAGGAATAGTTGAGTTTATAGGAAAATAAAGGGTAGGGGAATGAGAGTGCAAGTAGAAACTGATAATAGCCGTAGAAGGATTTAATAGATTGAAATAGAAATAGATGATGGTGGTTAAGAGTATATTTACTATGGCGCAGGTTCAAATGGCTGGATGTTGAAGACGGTTGATTAGGGGAATGATGTTTTGTACCATGGTAGTGCTTCCCGAAATGTTACCGTGAGTGCAATACCTCTGGATATATCCTAATGTTGGCTATGGCTACTTAGATGTGTGAAAGAGCTCTTGTTCTTGCTTGCATGCAGATCTCATTTTTCTCCAAAGTCAAAAATATGGCCAACCTATCAAACAAGGTTACCAAAATGGTTATATGGTAACCGAAAATGGTTCCTGGTTGACTGGCGTCAGTCAAGGTGGGATTCCCTAGGTTTTCTAAAAATGATAGATCTTCCATCATTTGGGTCAGGTCTGTCCCTTTATCCATGGATCAGAATGGACATTATATTTTTATGAGTGAGAAGGTGGTTAGAGGGATAACATGCATTGATTTTTTGGGTTGAACTAAGTCTTATTCATTTATGGAAAGATGCTATGAATAGGTCTATGGTGAGGTGTCTAGGTGAGGTGTGCATCCATTTAATTAAAGTAACTAAATTAAATTAATAAATGGGGTGCGGATGGGTATTAATTTGATTGTAAATAATTAAATTAATATTAATGTGGGGTATAAGGGTCATGGTTAGGTGAACGTGTTTAAGTTGGTTATTCGAAAGAGGACCAAGGGGAGTGAGACCCAATTTTTATGTCTACAACCTCTCCTGATGGTAGTTATTGTTGTTATCTTTGATGGTAGTAGTCTGATAAAGGTGCATTACTTTGACATTTTTCCATATATGTATCCTTGTCAATACACTTTAATGCATGATGTTTCATCTAAATCTACTTGTGACATGGATTAGATTTCTATATGGCTGAGATTTTCTCCATTAATTATTGATTCACTCTGAAATATTAAACCTATAGTTTGTAAAATGAGTAAATCTATTGTTGCATGAAGAAAATATACTTTGAAATCTTTATTCTTCTTGAATCTTGGTCACATGTGCTAGAAGTTATACTTGTAAATATGGATGAGTGAAATGTTAATAATGTTATTTTCTTTCTGCAATTTAGAATTATAGAATGCATATACACTGAAAGCTTAGAATATAATGGAGTTACAACCCTGAGATATAACAAAAAATAGTTTCCTTATTTAACAGGTTTGTGGGACATCAATATGAAGCTAGAACAACAAGTTGATCAGGATGCTACAGTAATGAACAAGAGGGGATCACATTTGTCAGGCAATGACGAGTCCTTTCTCCCTTACATTCCCAATCTTTACTTTACATGCATTCCTTTTATTTAAGTTAATTCTCACAGTTTGTGGGAGAAAATATGTATAGTTATTCCTTATGAATAAATGAAATAAATATCATGTAATGAGTTGTATGTACTTCATTTGTACTTTCTTTAATTGACTTGATAATAAATTTACTTCATACAACTCAATACAATTAATAAATTCACTTAATCATGGGGAATAACTTCAATTCAATTGTACCTTTTTTCTTCATCCTCCCAATAAGAATAAGAACCTCAATTCAACTATACTTTTCTGTTACTCCTCAAGTATGAAAAAATGTTTATTTTTTGTCTGAGGATGTATATTTTTTATGTAAGATGGATTTCCCATGTTTTTTAGGGTCTTACAGTGGTCGTAAGTGGATGATGCACCATCCTTTTGAAGGTGATAGCTCGAAAGACATCTTATGTGAGGGATAAGTCTTATGAAACAACATTTTAAGTTTTTAGTTGTCTGTGTATTTTCCCAACCTGTCATGAAACCTATAAACTAAGCAACTTGTAAAAAACATTTGTACCCCCCTTTGATGATTGACAAAAATTGGTCAACAATAATGATGACCAAGAAGCTTCTTATGCCTTAGAGAAAGAGGAAGGACAATGAAAAACATGTTCACCTAATGGAAAACAAATTGTGAATGATATAGTAGGGTTCTTGGCAACTAGAGAATATCCCTTTGATTTGGATAAAACAAAGACGAGACACTTTATGCTTCAATCTATTCCTTATGTTTTAATAAATGGTGTCCTCTTCAAGAAAGACCTAGAGGGAGTTTTATTGAAATGCATTGGTAGAGATCCAATTGATATAAGTCTTGGGGAATTATATAAAGACTTGGCTGGTGGTTTTTTTTTCCAAGAGAAAAAATGATGAAGATCAAGAGGGTTGGTTATTTTTAACCCACAGTTTTCAATGATGCTCATACATGGGTTATAAAATACAATGAATTTTTCTTATTTACTAGTAAGAAGAGGTTGGCCTCCCTTAAAATTCACCCAATTTAAAAATAGCAACACTTCTCCCAATGGGGTTTTGACTTCATTGGCATGATCAATGCATTGTCTATTTCTCGTCATGAATGGTTTTTTACTGCCACTGACTACTGTACCATGTGGAATGAGGTTGTTGCACTCAAATTAGCTATTGGGACATCCATTCTAGACTTCTTGGAGGATATTTTGAAAAGGTTTCTATTCCCTCATACTATATATCTGATAATTCTAAATATTTTGTGGGGTTTAAGATATCTGATTGGGATCTCAAACGTAGTATTTACCTAAATACTTCTTCCAACTATTACCCTCAAGGTAATGACCTAGTGTTGGTATGGTATCCTAATAAGTGTTGTCATTGATGAAAAACCACATTAATGAAAAATTTAATGTTTTAGGATGAATTCATGATGATTTTTTATGTGCTAACACACTAGTTCATATGTTTATCATTTGTTAAAATGAGATTCTGTGATCAATGTTTGCTCCAGCAAGCCCATAAAGATACCTAGGAGGTGTAACTTGATAATGCGAGCTTAGTGGTTTCTTGGGATGAATTTTGGAATGTTGGATAACATGATTTGAGGGCACTTGAGCACTCACAACATTGGAATATTGTAGGTACATTTAGTTTTCTTGATTATAGGTGCTCATTGGGAGCATGTATGCTAGCTAGGAGGCACGAAAAAATGGATTGGAGCCATTTGAGCTCATGTATGCATGCTATCAGTTATATCATGGTGTATGGTGTATGTTTGGGTAATTCAAAAAGGTTTTTTTGTTTAGTTATTGCATTATTTCAGTTGACCCTAGTTATTGGTATGAGGATCAAACATAAAAACATAGGTATGTCTTAATGGATGGAAAGATTGGGCCATGGAATTGATGATACAATGATTGGAGATGTTAGAGGGATTAATTATTATGCTCTGAGAAAAAATTCAGGTTCCCATGATGTGAATGTTTCAAGATATGATTTTTTTGGTGAGACATGGTGAAAAACAATGTGAAATCCAGCTAGAAGTGCAACTTCAGATGCTCGTTGTGAGAAATTTAATTTTTAGGGGACCTTGTGGATTTTAGGTATGTTTCTAGGAATATTTTACAAGGTTTCAAAAAAATAATCAGGTCATTTTATGGTCATGTTTTTATGAACGAATGTTAAGAAGGTAAAGTGATCTAAAACCCTAGTTAAACCCTAGCTAGGAGTAGTTTGAAAAAGATGAAGTATACTGACCGAGTTTTGATTGGTAATGAAAAATTAATGATTTTATATTTTATAGGATTCCTCAAGATTTCCATAAATGTATGGTTGAGGTCATGACAATGAGTGGGCCCCACCTAAAAATAACAGTTTCTAGGAAAGAAGGATATAAAGCAAGACGATCCAAAGGAGTAGCATGCCAAATTGATGTGGCATGATGATTGGGAAATAAAATTTATTTAAATTAAGTTATAGGACATGATAATATAGTTACATGGTGTTTTAAGGCTCAAACAGGCTGACTGGTCAAAGGGTAATTTTGGGGTCTCAAATAGCAGGGTTCAATGTTTTAGCTATAACTTGAGCTACAAGTTGAATTTTGAGATGATTCAAGTTTTTTTCAAAATTATACTCAGAAATATTTCCATTTATATATTAATTTCCTCATGATGAGGTTATATGACATGGTTTATAGGACATTATTTCAACATGAAGGTTTTGGCAGTTTAGGATAGGATCTGGTTTTGTGATATTTTGAGGGTTTTTGAGACATGAGATGGATTATGTGATGCTTCTTATCACATGGAAAGTGAATACGGATGAATTTTTCATCCAGTGAATTAGGTTTTAGGTATTTAATGCATGTATAAATGTTTTTATGAGCTAACCTTTGGAAATAGAGTTTTTGGTAGGTTGATCTGGTGAAGGAAAAAGTTGTTGTGGTTTGAAGAGATGGATGTTTCAAGAATTATAAATTGTTTATAAGTGTTCTAAGGGTTCTAGAATTCTAGAAATTTGTTACATAACATGTTTTTTTCATGTTGAATTTATTTGGAAGCCTTATGAATTTTCCAGAGTGCTCAAAGGTAAAGGAAACAACTGTTTTGAAGATTGTAAAGGGAACTGGGCCTAGTAAATGAAATAATATGATTGTTTGATTAAATTTGAAACCATGTATAAATGTTTTATGATGGATTAATAATATGTAAATCATTTTGGGTCACGAATAATTGTATTTTTTATGTATGGCCATGTTTAAGAATGTGCACATGGGGTTTTGAGCCATTTTTTGCATATGTAATGGGGGTTTAGCTAGGACAACCCATATAGGTGAAATGTAACTATTTTAATTACAATTTATAAATTTTGTAGAGTTTTATGGGTCAAATTAATCAAGGGGGGCTGACCTCTTGAGGTTAGAAAGGAAGAAATGCCTATAAAAGTGATGTTTTAGCTCATTTTGAGAGCTAGTCTTGCATGGGGGGTTAAAGCAACCTAGAGGAAATTTCATTGCAGGTATGAAGGTATGTGTTTAAGGAAGATAAATTTTGTTTCAGATTAAGGAATTAATGGTAGTGTGAGAGAAATATATTGGAAGCAAGACAAGTGAAGAAAGTAGAGGAAAGCAAGTTTGATGCCCTAGGGTATGAGCTAGGGTTTGTGAGCTAAATTAGTTATCTCCATCAGTTGTGGAAGTATACGCTTCAAAGAAAAAACATATTTAGGTGAATGAGTTTGTTCTTGGTCATCTTTAGGTGGTTGTAGCCTCCCTTTGGAGTGGGTGCTTCACTAAATTTAGGGATTGATACTCCTTGTAAGGTTGGTGCTCTACCAGACTAGGGGTTGGTGCTCCTTGTGAAGTTGGTGTTTCACTAAATTATTTTATTGTGTGTAATATAAGAAATTTTTTAGTATTTTTTATTCCCCGTGAGGGTTTCCCACTTGCATATGGTGTTCTTGTGTTTAATACTTTACTTTCTTGCTCTTGTGGTTGATTTTGCATGTCTTAATAAACACACATGATCATGGATGCCGTATAAAAAATATGATGGATGAATGTATGGTTCGGTAAATGAAAATAAATTTATCGTACGAATGATTCACCCCACCCTCTTAGTCCCTTGTGCTTCTAACAATTGGTATCAGAGTGGGTCCTTCTTGCATAAGTTTGACAACTTGAAGGAGATTCTCTTAAGAACAAATGGGTAAGTCTGTAGATCTTGGGAAAATAAAATATGATATTGTTGAGTCTTTGTTTCACGGATTACATTAAAAAATGTAATAAATGGAGAAAATTCATGATCTAGCTATCAAATACTTGAAATATCAAGTGGAATTTTTGTCTAATGCTCTAAAGGAGAAAGAAGATGCTTGCTCTAGGTATGAAGACAAGTTGAAGGCCCTTGAATTTGATTTGAAGGATGTAACTAGTGAGTTGAAGATGCATGAAATATTTTAGAATAACTATAAGGATCTTAATGACATTTTAGAGAGTCAAAGAGACACAAATGCCAAAACTGGGCTAGGGTTTGAAGGAGAACAAAAGAAGGATGATCATGAAGTTGTTCCAAGTACTAAACCAAATGAGAAGATGACTAAGAAATCTGATAGTAGAAGGTATAACTCAGTTGGAAAACCTAATTCCATGAGGTATTGTCCTTCATTCAATGGTTATTGCTTTATTTTCCATGATTTTGGTCATATAGGTAGAGATTGTAAAAGGTGGCTTCATAGGAGTGATAGAGCTATCTTCAAAGGTGAATGTTTCTCATGTTATTAGTATGGGCATAGAGCTAAGGATTGTGGTTGGAATATAAAAGTACTTGAACCTAGGAGGAACAAGAATGTTGTTTTTTGTTTTAATTGCAATCAATTAGGTCATATTGTAAGATTTTTTCAAACAAAGAAGAAGTTTATTCCAAGATCTGATCCAAAGATCAAAAAGGAGGTTTCTCAAGTGAAGGAGATCAAGAGAGGTGATTCTCATCCCATCATGCAGATTTTTAAGGTTATCAAGGAGGATGCTAGAGCTACCAAGATAGAAAAAAAAGTTCTTAAGTCTATGACTACTCAAAGAAGCATGTTTTTCCAAGTTCCAGGAATATCACGTGTTTTAATGGATTCCAAGCTCCTGTGCAAGATAAGTTGAAGAAATTTGGTATTTGGGACACCATTAAATTTGTAAGGTATGGAAAGTGACTCTCCCCTTGTTTTCATGAGTTTTTGCTACTGATAGGTGTTTGATTACTGATTTATTAAGTCCTTGAGTGATCTATGTCATGTTGTAAAGGGTGTTATGTTTGTTATAACTTATAGACACTAAAAAATGAGTTTGAGTCATGTCATGTGCATTCTGAGTTTGTAATATACCATGTTGACTAGTTTATATAAAAGGTGCATCTTAAAGACTGCAAGAGGTGAGTCTCAAAATGTTGAAAAAAAAAGTATTGTGTTTACTTTCATCATAAAAACCTATAAAATTCCATGTCTCTAGTTTGATTTATACTTGATCATATGTCTTAGTCAAAATTTTGATCTCATTCATATGAGCGAGGGTCCATCTAAGTCAATGCAAACTATGACATCATCAAAACCATGTACCATCTTTCTTTAAAGAAGTTCTTGGTCTGTTAGCTGGGTATGATGTCTTTGCATCCAAATGTTTGAGACCTCATGTAGTATATGTCTAAAAGTGCAAGTGCTAAGATTTAAAGGCTATGAAAATGTCATGTTTGCTAGCAGTCAAAGTTTTTATGTAGAGGTATAAGGAGTTTGATCATTGTGTGTCACCAAAGGTTTCATTTCTTGAAGGAATATCATGAAATCCATAGATGATGTTAGGTGGAACTTAGCTTTGAGTCAATGTGTCAAATCATATCTTGAGTAAGTTACATATGTAATGAATGAATTTTCTTATCCCAAGGATGTTATCTCATCAACTCAGTCATGAAGAATATTGTATAACAACCTAAGAAAGTGTCCTCAATAATCTGATATATAAAAAATGATGTCCCCAAGTCAATAAGTTATTGTAAAAGTCTTGTTAAGGGTCATCAATTTTGTTCCAAAGGTTTGAAAAGTGTCTAGAATCACCTACAGGAAAGGATGGTATAGTAACTCTTATTTCTCAGTGATGATAAAGTGGACAACAGTGTGCTCATCTATGTTTAGCTAAAATTTATTTCTTGCAAGGTTTAGAAGGTCACAGTCATATGTGAGTGAGTGTTAGGTATGTTTATGAAGATGTATAAGGGTTTTCCTTTAGGAAATAAAATTTTAGTTTTGTGGCTCATTTCCACCTTGACTATTGTTTTATTATACTATCTTTCCTCTCATTCATTTGCAGGTGTGTTGTATGTGTTATTTCATAAATGGTGTTCATTGTGTATTCTGGAGGTGGAACCCTGAATGTGATTTTGATCTTTGGTCTTTGTTTGGCCCTCTTCACCATCATTTTCTTTCATCTTCTCTCTTGTTGGATTATTCATCCCCTTACTTTTGGTGTTATCACCTTCTTTAGATTAGGATTTATGTTTTATTCATCTCCTACTCACCCTAGTCCCTTGGAAAGTTAGGATAGAGATACATAGTTGCATTTCAATTCATAGGAGTAGTTTAACATTAGAGGTAAGTAGAGGAAGTTGAACTTCTACGAAGATCTGTCTCATTTTGAGCCCCAAAACTTGGATAGATTCCAATGTTGAATCAAATCTCTAATTGTTTATGATTCAAGGATAGGTGCTCATTTGAGCTCCAACAGAGTGTAAATTCACTTCCAAGAAAATTGGGTGTGCGGGAAAAAGAAAAAGAGGTGTTTAATTGACTCTGGTTGTTGTTAAGTGGGACAAGTGTAGTCACTTTTGCACCCAAAGAACAAGGGAACCTCATGCATGTCGGCCTATCACCCAGCAGGCGTTGGGCGCTCACCCGAGGCACGTGAGAGGGAGTTGAGTCTCTCTTTTCTGTGAGTCTAGTGGAAGGCATAGCCCATGATTCTGACTTAGTGATTTAAGAGACATGAAGCGCTATAGAGCTCAGGACAGGCTTCTACACCCCTTTAGTTATAATAGAACCAAAGCATGAAATAGAAATAATAGAACTAAGAGTTGTACATCTACTACTATACTTAACCATTTAAGCAAGATTTACGACTATATAAGAACTGAAGTGCAATATTAATATGCAGATAATACAGAGAAAGAGTCTTGATAAATTTTTCATGGCAACCTTATCACATTCATTCATAGTTTTTACTTATAAGATATTACAGAAGGTAGACCATAGTCATGCGCCATATGTGGATCCATACATGTATTCTCACAAGATAAAAATTTCATTCCCCATTACATCTTTGAATTTTGTACCCATTTTCATCCCATAGTTCTCGCAGTAATTATGTAGAGCTCTGCTACCTCATTTTTATCTCTCATTTTCTGTCAAGGGCGAGTGTATAAATAGGCCCCTGAGCTCTAACAAACTCCTCTGCAACCTCAGATCTGGCCCCAAGTGTCAAGGTGTGGGTTGCCCCAGGTGCATGCCTCTCAATGTCATGATTAAATTTTTAGATCTTTCTATCGTAAGGTATATTCCCTCAAGGACACCCTATCACCAGGATGGAACCTTATCCAAATGGAACACATTCTTCATGTGTTCTGTCCCAAAGGCCAAAAATGGCCAAGTCCTGAATTGTTCTTCGTGCGACAGGCACGTCCTGGGTTCTTCAAGAAGCCTTTTGAATTATGCCTTGTGTGCCTACACTTTTGCACTTCCCCTGACCATGCACACCTACGCGCCCTTAATATTTGGAAGCTAAAATAGGGGCCCAACATTACCCCACACTTCACTTATTCTCCACCCTCGGGAACCTTCTCAAAGAATGTAGTATTAAAGAATGCAAGGCCTTGCCTTGGAAAATAATGGGGGGAAAGAATAAAGAAAGGGGAAGAGAAAGAATAGGAGGGAAATTTCCTAAATAAGGAGGAGGGGAAAGCTTTGCTGGAGGTCGGCCTCTAGTGTACTCCAAGCACTAACTTCCTTCTACACTTTAGTGCATATGTCACCAACCAAGGTGCTCACCTCGTTATAAGTTAGCCCTTCCCCCTGTGTGGTAATGGTCTCCACCATAGTCTCCAGTTCTTTAGCGTGGTCTTCTAGGGCATCCATCTTCCTTGTGATGACCTTGTAGAGATCTTTTAGCCGGGTTTTGATTGAGACTCACCGGTTCTCAATGGCTTTGGATTTATTTTCTACCTCAAATATAATCCTTTCCCTCTTGGCTCTATTGCCCTTATTCTTCTCTCTGAATTCCTTCAACTCGGCCTCATCGCTGGGAAGCAGTATGCTTGTCACTTTCTCTTGATTTGCGTAGTGGTCGTAAGTGACCTCCTCGTGGTTTATGCAGCCGATCTTATGTCGGTGAGCACCTTGTTGTATTCTGCCACGAGTGTGATGACCTTCAACTTGTCTTCTTTCTCCAAGCACGCCGCTACCTCTTCTACCGACTCTAATGCCAAGGGATACCTCTCTATGGTGAGGATATGAGTCAAGTCCTCTAGGCACTCCAGGGAGGATCTATAATTTTGTGTAAGAGGGTTAAGGTCTGGGTGCTTCGTGATAATTGATTGGGAGATGAGCTCCACCTTCTTGGAAACTTTGTGTACCCTAGCCTTTTCCTCTTGAATCTCCCTCTGTAGTTGAACGTTGATTAATTTCTTGAGGATGAGATCCTTCACTAGCTTCACCACTACTTCCTTCCTCTTCTCCAACTGGTCCTCCAAGACTCTAACCCTGTCATTTCTACCAAAGAGCCTAGCCTCGATTTCCATTGAGACTTTGTTTAGCACATGTTGCACACTTGCTCGTCCAATAGTTACTGCATGTTTAGAATGGGGTTGTCCCCCCTTCCTTCAGACAGCTTCAATACCACTCCTTGGTTAATCTCGAATTCAGGCTCATCGAGGTGGGAGTCGAATGCCCAAGGATAGCATTTTCCTTATTCGCGGGTATCCACCCTCAAGGTCAAAGGACTCCATGGCAGTGAGATCCTTAGTGGGCACGATACTTTGGAAATGCGTGCACGTAAAAATTTGTTGGGGTCATCAATGTAACTCATTTTTGTTCTTCCCCCTTCCACGCATTTACTTCCCGTGCGCACGCCTTTGGGAATAGTTACCAAGAGAGTTGGTCCTTTCGTGTTACTTCCACTCTTCTCCCTCTTCTCCTTCTTGAACTCGCCTAAGCCACAAGATCTGTACTATTGCACCCTAACTCTTCATTGACCAAGGCATCAATTATCTTCTCTACCTCCCTTGTTTCCTTTTCATCCACCTCCTCCTGAGTGAGCTTGGGCATATCTATTTTCTTGGTACTAGCCCCTTCACTCCCCTCTTCACCACGCACATTCCTTCCTCCCTTCGGGTGCCTTTCCTTCTTACAAAGATGAAGGCATCATTTGCATTCTCATCCTCCTCTCCTTCTAAGTCATGGATATCAATTGGCTCTTGGTCCACCTCCAGCTCCTCCCCTTCATTATCATCCCTTTCACCTAAATAGGCATTCAAGTCGTTTATGTCTTCAGACCCTTGTTCCTCAGTTCCTTGTTCTTCTTCTCTTGCAGAAAATTCTAGAGTGGGGGATGTTGTCTTTTCTTCATCTGAAGGTTCTTCAGGGGATGGTGGCTTCGTAGGCTCCGGGGTCTTTTCCTTGACCACCATTCTTCTCTTCTTCTAGACATAGGTACTCGGCCCCATGGTACCTACATCTTGCCTTTCCACCACCCCTTGTTCTTCCTCTTCTTCTTCCTTCTCCTTACGCTTTAGCACTAGCTTCTTCCTTCCCATGGGGTCATATGGGATGGATATTTCATTTTCTACATACGTGCCCTTTTCAAACTTTGGTCTTATGCACAAGTAAATTCTGGAAGCAAGCACTTTCAGCAATCGGTAAGATCATCAGCCTTACGATGTGCACATCATGTGACACGTACCTTTCAACGTACGTGCACTTTCTTGGATAGAATAGCTTCTTCCTCATCTCTTTGTGTTCACTATCAAGGGTGGAAAGGTCGAATCTTAAATTCTTTGACTCCTTATATCTGTTTACCCTTGCTTGGAAGAATTGGGTAGTAAAAGAGAAGGTGAGTTTGCACCAGGGGCTCCAACTACCGTCCACCAAGATAAATCTACCAATGCAAAAGTGTTGGTACACTGTGAACTCTACTTCTCCTTCAGTCACCAGTGGGGAGTTGCTCTGGGATCCGCCATTCTACCCCAAATGAATTCCTAAGGCGTGCGTATACCATTTATCCAAGCGTGCCTTGTGCACCCCCATCATTGGACTCAAAAGTATACTTCTGGAACCTATCTGTGGGTGAAGGGTCTTCATCAGGGTACTCCCATATGAACTTATCAGATGCATCTGGCACCCCGATTTCTGAGAACACAATGGTCAATAGAATGTTCCCAAAAAATATCTTTCCTCCATCCTTCGCGCTACTTATAATCTCGTCTACTATGTACTAGGGAGATATTGTAAATGGTGCCTTCCGTGACCTTTCTATACACATTTAACCAGGGCTTGCTCACCTGGGTCCACCTCTCTTGTCCATTTAGCTTGGAAACGAGGTGCGTGGCCATTTTCATGACCGAATCACTGATATCTGTGATGTCGTAGACTATGATACGCAGTACCTCGATCCCTTCTTATAATCCTAGGATGTGATGGTTTCCTTAATTTCCTCCTCATCCATCGAGGTCATCTAGGATTGCATCCCCTTTATAGCTCAGGCTTGTAAAGTGTGAGATTAATTGTGGGGTTATGCACATTTTATGCCTTACAAAGCAAAATAAATCTTCATGCACACACGTGCCATTAACCATTGGTACTGGTGCTCGGGCTTCCCAAAGTAGGGCAACTCATAAAGCTGTAGAATCCCTGCCTTCTCCATTTTTACCTTGACTACATCATTGTAAATCAACATCCCATCAGGTGTTTCATTTGTTTGTGGGGCACACCAGCTCCAACAGCCATTTCCTTTACAATTATTCTCGACTAGATGATTGTAATCAATTACAACCATCTGTCTGATGTGGGACTCCCACTCTTGCCCTAGCAAAACCCCATCTGGGTATTGCATCTCTGAGTACCATTCTTCATTGGTATCCAAGGGGATTTCATCTTCTTTCTTCTTATCAACTGACCCTTTTCCCTTCCCCTTTCCCTTTTTGGATTGTACTACAGGCTTATCAACTGGTTTCGTGGCCATCATTTTACCCTTTGCTTTCATTTTTTGGTTTCCTTCGAGTTTTCTAAGAGTTTTCTTCATGCGCCCCATGCCCTAGGGTACAAACCCTAACTTCTGAATTTCCTCCTTTGATCACAACGCTCCTTCCCAATCATTCCTCACACCCATGAATCACTTCTGCTCTAGTTTATAGATCAACTGGACTGATTGCAGCATGAGTTTCTAAGATTCTCCTTCACACGAATTAGCTCTCGAACCCTAGCTTTTGAAAGAAAATTGTTCTTTTTTTTGTGAAGTAAAATAATGAGGTTGTCCATTTTCATCAGTGCATCACTGATAGTTGGGGGAAATTAAGTAGTACCTCGATCCCTTCTTATAATCCTGGGATGTAAATGGTTTCCTTAATTGCAAAACTCATCCTGGAGTCTTCTAGGATTGTGTCCCCTTTATAGCTCAGGCCTGTAAAGTGTGAGACCTATTAATTGTGGGGTTATGCGTATCTTGCGCCCTGCGAAGCAGAATAAATTTTCATGCGTGTGAATCATTAACCATTGGTACAGGCTCTCAGGCTTATGAAGTAGGGAAACTCGTAAAGCTAGAGTCTTTAAGACTACTTTTTCCCATCCATTTTCACCTTGATGTACATCGACTACAAATTTTGTTCCCATCAGGTGTTAAAACTTTACCATTGTGGGGCGCACTAGCTCCAGCACCATTTCCTTCAAAATTATACTTGATTTCGATGATTTAATGAATTACGGTCATCTAAACGATGTGGGACTCTACCACTCTTTATGTTTAGCAAAACCCCATCCACGGTAAAACATCTCTGAGTACCATTCCTCATTGGTATCCAAGGGGATTTCATCTTCTTTCTAGTTTTCCTTTTCCCTTCCCCTTTCCACTTTTTGGATTGTACTAAATAGGCTTATCAATATTTCATGGCCATCATTTTACCCTTTGCTTCCATTCCTTTTTCCTTCGAGTTGTCTAAGAGTTTTCTTCATGTGCCCCGTGCCCTAAGGTACAAACCCTAATTTCTGATTTCCCTTTTTTGATCACATTTAAAAAAAAAAACTTTCCTCAGAAACTAGAATCACTTCTGCTACTGGTTTGTTAGATCAACCAGACTAATTTTGACGTGATGTTTTTAATTCTCCTTCACATGAGTTATGCTCTTTTTATTTAGCTCTTGAAAGAAAATTGTTCTCCTTATTTTCGCAAAGTAAAATAATGAACTTACCATCCTTGTATTTATAGCTTTTCCCACTTTTACGCATTAAAGGCTAGGCTACCTACCACTATACGATGATATTTAATGCTGGCATTTTCAAACAAACCTTTAGTGCTTCCTCGTGTGCACCTTTTCCTTGCACCCAATCCTTGCACGAAACATTTTTCACCCGCGCCCAATCCCTGCGTGAAAACTTTTCCAACCTTCTGGCACACAGACAATCTATCTTGACAGAAGACTTTTGCACACGTGTTACTAGTGCCAAAGGCACCTCTTCCATCCTCATGATTCTTGCTTTCACCTACCTCATGTTTTTGCACTTTTTCTCCTTTGTACGTGGATTTCCAATGGAACTCTATTTTTCATCCATCTACCTTCCTAATGCATCTTTTCAACAGGGCCAGTTAGAATGGCCTTACCAACTCAATCTTTCTGCAGAATAACTTCATGCTTCTTTGTTTTAATCACCTCACCCCACACTAAATCGATGCGCGGTCCTCTACGTAATCATAAGTTTAAAAAGTAATAAGGTTACTGGTGCCCAAGGCGCAAAACAAGACAACAACGTGAAAGGGAAAAACACGAAAGGAAAGCATAAAAGGAAACTCTAAACTAACTGGCAGAGCTGCCTTATTTACAAACACCAAGAAGCATTATTTATAGTAGGGCTTCAGCCTACTCCCATTGAAGTGTCTGGGTAATTTTGTTCCATCCAGCGCTTGTAGCTGACATGTGCCTGAATCAAGGATGTATGAAATTACATAAGGACCCAACCAATGCACCTTCAATTTTCTAGGATGGTGTAGAAATTTAGAATCATATAGAAATACCATCTGGCCAACCTCAAACTATTTGTTTTTAATGTGGCGGTCATGCCATGCCTTTTGTTTAGCTTTTTCAGTTGTTTGGCTCCATCTTGCTAGTGAGCGCCTTTCATCCAACTTTATTAACTCATCAATTCTCTCTTCCAGCGCTTGTTCATCGTCCAACCCTCCTACGCACGCTATACGCAGTGATGGTAGCATAAATTCAACTGAAAAAATAGCCTCCGCACCAAACACCAGTTGAAATGGTGTGGCCTTGTTCAACCTTTTATATGTTGTTCTGTATGCCCAAACGACTACTAACACCTTGTCATCCCAATCCTTCCTTCCTAAATCACATATCTTAGTCAATGTGTGACTAAGGATTTTGTTGAATGCCTCTGCAGTCCCATTTACCTGAGGGTGATAAGGGGTAGTCTTGTGATGGGCTACCATGAATTCTGCCAATAGGATCCTGATTGTTTCACTTTAAGAAGTGAGTGCCCCTATCACTTGTTAAAAGTTAATGGGCACCCATACCTACTGATAATGTTCTCCCACAAAAATCTAGCAGCCATGGCTATGGTGTAATCCTTAGTGGGTAATGGCCTCTGCCCACCTTGTCAGATAATCAGTATAGGTAATAATATACCACGAGTTAGTCCTTCGTGCAGCACTGGTGAGATTGGTCCGACAAAATCTATTGCCCACTTTTCAAAAGGTTCTGCACTGGCGATGGGGCGCAAGGGCATCTCGTCCCTTTTTCTAGGTTTTCCAAGGCACTGGTAGTGGTCACATGCCTTGCAAAACTCAATACAATCTTGGTGAATCATCTCCCACCATAGTCCAACGACTAGGATCTTGTGCAGTTGCATTCCCTGCATAGTGTCCTCTAGCAATCCCACCATGGGCCTCTTCTATTATTGCTATGCATTCATGTTCTAGTACACACCAGTATAAAACCTCATCATGGCCCATCTTATACAAATCCCCATTGATCAACATGAAGGGCGGTTGCGCGTATGGCTAACCTTTTCCTTTCCAGAGCATTCATCCCTTCGGGCACCACACATTCCTTGAGAAAGATAGCAATGTCTTCTAGTTCTAGAGGGCATGCGCCGCAATCTAAATAGTTGTGCATCTGACATGGTTTCCTCGATACTCTACACATCCTCTCCTGAATCAATCCTTGATAAATGATCTAGCCCACAATTGTTCTTTCCCAGTTTTACCACCACTTTGAATTCAAAATCCTGAAATAGAAGAACCCAATGGCATATGCGCCCTTGTAACACTGCTTTGTTTACCAGATACTTCAAGGCCATATGGTCAGTGTAGAATATGAAAGGAGTTTCCAGTAGATATTGCCTAAATTTTTGGAGCACGTAGATCATTGACAATGCCTCGTGCTCAGTCGTTGTATAATTCTGTTCTGCTGGTGTCAACTTTCTACTTGCAAAACACAAAGGATGATCAACAATCCCCTCTCCTGGTTGAGCAAGAATGGCTCCTATTGCTGTACCAGAGGCATCCACGTGGACATGGAAAGGTTTATCCCATGATGGGAATCATAGAATAGGTGCAGTGATAAGCCTTTCTTTTAGAGTGTCAAATGCCCTCTACTGCACCTCTCCCCACTGAAAGGCACTCTTGTGTTTGAGCAATATCTCCAAAGGCACGGTGATCTTGGCATATCCCTTAATGAACTTTCTGTAGTACCCAGTGTGTCCAAGAAATCCATGCATGGCACTTTGGCTGGTAGGCTCCCCTAATCCCACAATAACTGCAACCTTCGCAGGATCTACCAGTAAGCCCTCTTTACATATGATATGCCCCAACAACGTTCCAAAAGGAGTTGCAAAGATACATTTCTTGATGTTGAGGGAGATCCTCAACTGCCGACATCTTTCAAACATCAACCTTAAGTTGTCACAATGGTCCTTTACTAATCCATACACTGTCCAATCATCCAAATATACCTGAAGGAACTTGTGGATGAAGTCCTTAAATGCTTGTACCACTATGTGTGAAAATACAGGGGCACATTCTTCAGCCCAAAGGGCATGACTGTATATGCAAAGCTTCCCCACTCGGTGGTGAAAGTTGTCTTATCTTGGTCTTCCTTGGCAATCCTTACTTGGTGATATCCCGAGAATCCATCTGTAAAGGAATAGACCTCGCACCCAACAACTCCTTCCAAAATCTCTTCAGTAAAGGGGGTGGGAAAAGGATCTATGATACAAACAGTGTTTAATTCCCTGTAATCCACACATATCCTAATCCACCCATCCTTCTTTATACTAATCACCATTGGACTTATCCACTCTGATTCCTCCACAGCCTCAATGATACCGGATGCTATCATCTTGTCTAGTTCTTCTTTAACCCTTACGCACATGTTGGGATTCATCCTGTAAGGCCTTTTCCTGACCAGGTGTGCACCATCTTTCAACCTTATCCTCATTTCCCCCAATGAATGGTGGACACCTTTCAACTCATGGTATCCGCGTGGGAATAAATCCTCAAATTCACGTAAGAGATCAATGATCTTTGATACTTCCTTGTCTGACCAATAGTCCCCAATGATAGCCTCCTTGGGCTCCTCTTCTGAGCCGATGTTAACTTTCTTGGTTTTGAGTGGTTCATGATACGCGCATGCACATGCATCCACACTGTCAACTACTTCATGTGCCCCAACCTGAATGGTCAACATTCAGGCTCTCTATCTCCTCTCCATCAACAAGGTATACCATCTTTCCTTTCTCCTTTTCAGCACACGCGCACTCGAATTGTATGTCTTCTGGTTCCTCCTCTTTGAACCGCGCTTCTAAGCTAGGTCCACTGAGTAAGTTTACTAACCTATCTTCTGCCATGGTGCAATCCCCCAGAGTGAGGTGCTTGATAGTCTGCAACACCTCATCAACTGGTTGCTTGGTACTTCGGTACTCGAATGTGTGGACCAAGTCAGCCGTTAATTCCTACCAACTTCCCATTTGGTGGTGTGTTTCAGAATGGATATACCACAGCGTGCGCACAACCTTGTAGTGTCGAATACAACTTATGCACCCAAAGAGAGGGTGGTAAAGCTTCCACGCCTTCTCCCTAGACCCTCTCACATGCCTGGATGTGGGAAGAGGCGGGTCCATTGCCATTGTAATCCTTAATAGCGGTGGGTACATTACTTTTCGAGAATCAGATAGTGAGCGCAATTTGAACTTCGTGCCATTCCAACAAGTTCTCACTATGCGTGGCCCACCACCTTGTTGTTGTGCCTATCAAAACATAACCTAGCATACTTCATCGCTCATCCTCCCTCCAGCGAGCTTCCATCTCTCTCAAAAATACCTCAGGGTATGCATCCCCATAATACTTTGTTATTGTCTTCCCTCCTAGGTGCCGAACTGTACGCACCATTTGTTACCTTGGTTACTGATCCTTTCAGATGTCACCCAATCAATTCATAAGTCCCACGCACCCAATTATCACATGTTATACTGGTAGTATCACTGATAGATTGAGCATCATCAAACTGGATGACTCCTTCTATAGGGTGGATGGTCTCTGGATCTCTTATGGAGCACACATATATTCTGTCCAGGACTTCCTCCCCAAGGGGTTCAGTATAGGGGGTGGACTTCCCATCAACCAGTGGTATAACTACCCGCTCTTCCTTGTTTTCAAAGCTTATGTACCCCTTGTTAAACCAGAGATCTGCATTATTCTTATAACACCACGGGCACCCAAGTAGAGCTGGGAAATTATCTACCTCGGCAAGCACCAAGACTTCAAAATCCCCAGTGAACCTAGTCCCCTGAATTGTAATGGTTGCATCCTTCAAGACACCTATGGGCATCACCTTTGTCTTATTTTCCATATACAACACATTTGAAGATGGCTGTAATGCAGGTCTTCCCATTTGATGTCAGGCATCCAGAGTGAGAACATTAACCTCCACGCCTGTGTCAATGAGGATGTTGCTAAGCAACCATCCATCCACTACTACATTCAGGGTAATCTCTTTGTCATAATCAAGGCTGTGAGGTGGGAGGTTTGCATGCAGGATCTACCTTTCGTGTTCTTCCCCAATGTGTGGCACCTTTTCTCTCAACCATGCCCCTAGCAGGGGAATAATATTCTCCTGCCTCAGTAGTTTACACACCTCCTTAACCTCATCCAAGTCATCCCTTGGTGCTTCTACTAGTCTCCTTTGCTCATCTTTTCTAGTCTTCTCTTTTAAGCATTGGATCTCCCCTTGTAAACTTTGAATTACGTCCATGGTTTCCTGGTAGAACTTCTTTCTGGTGAGCCAGGTTTGGATACTTCCCATGTACTACTTCTTCTCTCAAAACCAGAGGTCTCTACCTAGGTGCTTCCCTTGCGCGTGTGGATTCCACCCTCGTTGTTACCATAACAGGCTCTAGTTCTGATTCATATTACTCGTGGAAGCCACTGCATGTCAACCTTCTTAATACTCACCATGGTAGCACCCTTATCCTTCCGGTACTACTGACTCATATGTTCATACAACTCTGGGCATTCTTCGTACTTATGTTTCTTTCCACACCAGGAGCATTGTAGAAGATCTGGACATTCACACTTATAATGGTCTATGGCTCCACAATTAAAACACATCCCACGCAGGAACTCACTTCTTCCTCCACGGTTACCATGACCATGAAATCCTCCATGAAACCCTCTTCCACGTGCATCTCCATCTCTGCGCTCCTCATACTGACATGTTCATCTCCTTTGGAACTACTGGCAATGCTAGTCTGGCACACACCAAGATCAATTGCCTCATGAATCTGGTCAATCAATCTACAATCCTTGGTGTCATGAGTGGTTGAGGTACATATTTTTCAATAACAAGATACATTTTTATGGATCACGTGCTGCAACAGGGGGCACCTACTTGCATCATGGTCCTCGTGACATATCTCACAGTTTACTGCCATGACATGTACCACCTTCCGAGTACATATCCCACCATTATCCTTTGTGTGTCCTTCCACGTTACAATCCATGCACCACATTCCTCTGTGAATCTCTGGAACTGTGTTGGTAGACAATTTCTCCAATTGCTTAGCCATGGCAGTAATCTGAGCCTCCAGAAATGGGCTAACACCAGTGTCAACACTACCAACTGCTTCAGTGTGTAAAGTAGCTTCCAATGCTTCGCGCAGGTCCGTGAACATTTTATGAGATAAGGCCCTCCTAAAGGGTGTGATCAATCCTCTGAAAAACCATTGAGCATGTTGTGAAGGGTGGATATCATAAGACAACTTAGATAAAAGATTTTTGAAGCACACATCATATTCCTGTACGCTCTCTGCCATTCCCTGCTAGATTTCTTTGAGAGAGCTAATGCTCTTCTATTCAAACTCAGGTATGTGGAATTCTGCCAAGAATGCATTTCTCAGTGCGGTATAATCCACAACAGTCTGATGAGGGTCATACTTTCTATACCAACTATTGCACATGTCCTTGCAAGGTCATCACAAATTGACTGGCCTTTCGATCCTGGGTCGTGATTCCCTTCGCGTGCCATAGCAGCTCGCACTTATGCACATGCTCCGTGGCATCTTCTATTCCACTGTAATCTGGAAAGTGTAGAGACATCTCAAAAAATACTTGAGGAGGTGGCTGAGGCCCTTGCCCTCCCGATCCAGTCCCTTGGTTTCCTCCAGTGTTTCCTCCTCTGCCAGATCCACTGGATCCTGAGCCACCAGCTCCACCACTTCCACCTCCAGATCCTCCTGTGTTAGGTACAGGGCCTGTGTTTTTCATGTCGAGCACTCCCATCATCCCACTAAATTATGCACCAACAGTTTGTGAACTAGTACCACTCCCAGTCGTAGTTCCTCCACCACTTCCTAACATGCTTCCAAAACCAGCTGTATATGTGCCTTGTCCAAACATTCCACCAAATACTGGAATAGTGTGTGAAGCCATAGAAGTCCCAAATGAGAAATTGTATGTTCTAGGCGCTGATCGGTTTCTTCCACCGATATCAAATGGATCAATTGTACTCTTCCCTCATTCAAACAAGCCAAGCACCAAGGTCTGGTCACTAGGTGGGGTCAAATGCGCACCAACGACTCTTCTCTCTCTACATGATGGAATCTCATCAGAAGCCGTAAGGTTTTCTCTTCTACACTTACCAAGATGGGGTACCACAGACTGTTCAGGTTCGACATCCTCCATGTGAACCTCAACTCCTTTCCACCATGTCTGGCTCCATAACCCACTTGTAATCCCACGTTGTCTATCGATCTCCTTTTCATGTGCTTTGTTATACTTGAGCTGCCTCTCCTCCCTTTCCTGTTCAGTCGTCAGATCAACCATCCTTCCCCAACCTGGCTTCCTCACCTAGCGCTCAGGGTGGTTTAGCCGGCCATAGGGAATGCCTCTAAACCCATGGTTACCATCAAGATTTTGATCGCAAGGGGAATAACATGTAGAAATGATCCCCTGGGCTCTTGCAAGAACTCAAACTCAACAACTTCTGGACAGGAATACGTGGAAATGGCATGTATTCCAGAGTGTAGCTAGTCAGTACTCCCTTCCACCAATGATCTATAGCACGGGTCCACTTTAGATCAGCATCTTGTAGGTTCTGATATGTTTCTTGGGTCCAAGGGTATGATCTATAATGCCACCCCGATCTAGATGTATAAGCCGAGAGCCATTCGAATAACTCTACTGGGAAACAACAGAAGAAGGTTTCATACAACTCATGATAAAGAGTGTCTTCCACCCATCTTCACGTATCAAACCCAGATCCGGTACTAAATCTCTGAGTGAATTCATCCTCCATGCTTTTAAACCAATCTTCAACACCTTCAAGTGTTAAGCATTCCACCATCACTTTTTATAGAGATCATGATATATGCCATGTTCCCCTACAACTTTGAAAAGAGGTCCCAGAAATGGAACCAAGATGTAGTCACTTTTGCACCCACTAAGAACAAGGGAACCTCATGCGCACCGGCCTATCACCCAACAGGCACTGGGCGCTCACCCGAGGCATGTGAGAGGGAGCCGAGTCTCTCTTTTATGTGAGTCTAGTGGAAGGCATAGCTCATGATTCTGACTTAGTGATTTAACAAACATGAAGGGCTATAGAGCTCAGGATGGCTTCTACACCCCTTCAGTCATAATAGAACCAAAGCGCGCAACAGAAATAATAGAACTAAGAGTTGTACATCTACTACTATACTTAACCATTTAAGCAATATTCACAATTATATAAGAACAAAAGTGCAATAGTAATATGCAGATAATACAGAGAAAGAGTCTTGATACATTTGTCACGGCAACCTTATCACATTCATTCATAGTGTTTACTTATAAAATATTACAGAAGGCAGACCGTAGTCATGCACCATATGTGGATCCATACATGTATTCTCACAAGACAAAAATTTCACTCCCCATTTCCCCATTACATCCTTACTTGAATTTTGTACCCATTTTCATCCCATAGTTCTCGCAGTAATCCTGCAGAGCTCCGCTACCTCACTTTTTTCTCTCCTTCTTTGCCAAGGGCGCACGTATAAATAGGCCTCTGAGCTCTAACAAACTCCTCTGCAGCCTCAAATCTGGCCCCAAGTGTCAAGGTGTGGGTCACCCCAGGCGCATGCCTCTCCATGTCATGATTAACTTTTTGGATCTTTCTATCACAAGGTATATTCCCTCCAGGACACCCTGTCACCAGGCTGGAACCTTATCCAAATGGAACACGTTCTTCATGTGTTCTTGTCCCAAAGGCCAAAAATGGCTAAGTCCTGAATTGTTCTTCGCAAGGTGCATGCATCCTGGGTTCTTCAAGAAGCCTTTTGAACTCTTCCTTGCATGCCTACACCTATGCGCTTCCTTCGTTCATGCGCGCCTACACACCCTTAAGATTTGGAAGCTAAATTAGGGGCCCAACATAGTGAAACCTTGATGCATAAGGCACCATAGAAAATGTTTTTTAGGCTCAATTTGAGCATTCCAAATGTTATCAAACCTTCAAGCCAAAATCCCATCCCTATACTTGAGATTCAGATGATGGTTTAAGGATTCACCCATAACATGATTGTGGATGAAGCGATGATAGCCAATATGAGGTTTCTAGTGATAAAGGGGGTATCTGCTAGCCAATGCCAATCTCTCCACCATTGCACATCATAAGAGATCCTAATTTTGTGCAAGAAATTATCAAGTACGAGATTCGTACTTGCTAAAATGGACTTGACATCCTCATCTTTGATTTTAAATTTATATATATAAGCATATACCATGGCATCCAAGCCTAGGAATCCTTGCAAGAGATTTTGTGAATAACTCTAATTCTCTTTCAAAAATTTGAAGAATTTTAATCGAAGGCACCATAGTGAACGTGACATAATGAAAATTAAGAATGAGAAACTACCATAGGGAGAGAGAGTTAATTGAGAGTCCCAATCTAAAATTATCCCACCATCCAGATGAGATTGGTAATGAGCAATGCCTAAGATTTTCTCACAAGTCAAGTCCCAAAACCAAGATATTTGAACATGAGAATATGAAAGACCATTCTATCATGTCATAAATTTCTCAAAATCTATCTTAACAAAAAAAAAATCGGCTAGAGACTTTGGCCCATTCCATGCCTTCCAAACAACTATCACATTATCAAGGATATGTCTATGTTGAATGAAGCCAATCTGCTCACTTCAGACAATGAGAGGAAGGAAATGTTTGAGTCATCTCACTGGGGCTTTACCTATGATCTTATAATAGCCATTGAGGAGAGTAATGGGCCATTAATTTGAGGTTTGTTAAGGATCACCATCTCTAGGGATAAATTTAATGTTTCCTTCATTAATAAGCTCACACAAGGATTTAGAGGCCATTGATTCAAGGTATACTTTATGTAAATCAATCCTAACATAGTCCCATAGGATCTGGTAAAATTCACAAAGGAATCCATTAGTCCTTAGGGATTTATCAGAAGCCATTTTCATAGCTACTTCATTAATTCGTTGGGAGAGTGGGGTTTATCGCAAGTAACTCTTTGAGCTTGGGAGAGTTTGCAAAGGATTTGTTGAAGGAATTTCATAAAGGCATATTATATTTTAGGGGAATAATCTTGAGAAACATAATTATTGTTCGTGGATGTATTCTAGGAGAAGCAACTAGGGGCCGTTAGCGGAAATATGCAATTTTTGCATATTTATCAACTTTAGGTTATTTGATCCACCTTATGTGTATTTGGTTGAATCTTTACAATGTCTATACACATTGCATCTCTCACCATTTATTACAATTCTTTATTTTTATATTAATAAAATCCATCAGGCTTCACCCTATTTTATAGTTCACATTTTATATTAGATCAAGAAGGTTCTAATCTTGTGAGAGGTAGTATAAGCTTGCAGAGGAATTGGAGAGTATAGTGAGGTTCTGAGCATTTGAGTGAGCCATAGAATCCACCTACCTTCCTAAAGCCCAAATCCCTATTTTTACACCTCCTAGATCAAAATTAGTTACAAATTTACATATTTACAAAAGTTGCATAAGAAAGAATATTTTAGTTTCCAGAGGGTGATCACAGGCCCGATCCTAGATGCAACTGATTTACAGGAAATTAAGGTGATAGTATCATATTTGGTATTTTGCTTTGATATTGTTCATTTTACAAGTTTATATATATCATTTTACAGGATTCAAAATGAAAAAAATTACAAATAGGGGTTTCACCCCTAAATTTAGAGGAACCTCTAGTTATAACTATTTTTGAAAAACTTTTAAATATAATGGGTCTATCATAAAGTTTGGATGTAATTGTAAAAATTATGGCGACCCGGAGCTCTCTGATCTCCCCACACACCTTTATCAACTCCTTTGGCTAGTTGAAATCGACCTTTGACAAGATCAATCAAACTTTAAGGTGACATCTAACATGGCCTAGCTTTGAGATCCTTTAATATTCTATAGCTGAAGCTCTTGCCACTCACCTCATCCTTTTCAATGGAATTAAAATCCCTCATAGACATCAGAAATGTGCTCAAGGCTTTCACTTACCTATGAAAGGTGTCCAAATCCTTCAAAAAAATTTGAAAGGAATTTAAAGACTTCATAGGCTCCATATTCAACTACATGACCTGTAAAATGAGATCCCATGGTAGCAAGTGGTGCATAACATTATAAGATTGTACATTTGGTGAGAGTTCGAGGAGCTCATATTGGCATACACAACCCTCCATCAGTGACACATGTAATATTTTGGTGATGCAGATAATAAGGCAATACAACATCCATAACATTGGAAGAGGATAAAACATTTACATGAAAAATGAGTTTGGTTCATCAGGTAAACCCTATATGGGTTTTGTTTTTTTTCTCTTAATCTTATGTCATTCAAATAAATCTTGAGTAAAAATCAAACATAAATATTCTTAAATCAATTGGTAGTCAAGTTAGCTACCAATCTTTTTTATTAAAATTTAGAATTTGGGATATCAAGGGCTCGACCCTCCCCAACTCCAAACCTCGTCTCTACATTTTTTTGGTTAAAGACAATTTAGTCTAACTCTCTACATTTAGCAATTTTTTCATAGTTAGCAATAGCTAACTAGATTTAGAAGTAAAACTCCTAATGGAGTCCAAACACAATTTTTAAATTTTTTTTTTGTAGAATTTCAAATATTACTCCATATTAGTATTTATTATATTTTTTATAGAAAAGAAAATAAATTTACATTTCTAAGGGGAAAAGAGGTCATATATCCCAAAATTTGAAAAAAATGCATAAATTTAAATTTTTTCAAAGCTAAAAACGAATATTATTTCTGTAAGATGCAAATTTTGTAAAATTATCCAATAGAGACAAATTTTGTAACAGATCCATCAATGCCTAAAATCATTGTAAACGGCCAAAAATGAGGCCAAAAGTTAATCAAATTTCACTTATGGGGTGGGTGTTTACTTCTGTATGAGGGGGGAATGCTTAAATATTTCATTTCTCCTCTCATTTACAATTTTTCATAATTGCCACAAATTTGGCACCAATTTGTTTCTTCCTAACTCACAACTACTTTGAATAGATAATTAGGTTACTTGGAAAACTAAAACTTGAGCACAGTTAGAATTTGAATATATTTGGTTGGTAATTGATGGATCGGTCACTAGATCAGAAAATGATTATGCACAACAATGCACTTTTGACATGGAAAATGAAAAATAAATATTGATCAGTTTTTGTAGTCTCTAATGAGGTTTAACCCCATATTCATGATGCCAAAATAATAAAAGAATGTTGGGATAAACTTAAAACTATGTATGAGTCCAAAAATATAAATACTTTACTTCATCTGTGTTGACTAAAAAATTTGTAGTTGTGTGTGTAGTCAAAAGTTCAAGGGATGACAGTCCCTCCTCTTTTATGGGGAGGTTCCCTTATTTAGACCAAAATTCAAACCCTAAAATATTTACAAATATACATTTTATTAAATCTTGATGATGATGCCAACATCATTAAGTAATCTCATAATTTTTAATATAGAGGAAATAGGTTAAGAAAAGAACAAGCTTGGATTAAGGAAGGGGGTAAGGAACAACACTTTCAAATAAGAAGTAAATAGATCTTATTCTACTTCTGCATGTTAGTAAAAATCAAGAACACACACATCTACACATAATGAAATTCATTTCTGTAAACAAGATACAAATTGAATCTATGTTTAATGATTCTTGGCACTCAAGGGTGAACACAAAGTTTCATCATCCAAAAACATGTATATGGTGTAAATATTAACATATATGTGGAAGAAAGATGGACAAAAAAAGAAGGAAAAGAGAAGTTTTTTGTTGTATTCAATATTAATATCCTTTACATCAAAATCACTAATATCCAACCCCTTTACAATTGAAACTGAAGCCTTACATAGGCAAGTGGAGAGGAATGATTGCTTGATATAACTAATTATTGATTAAGTGACTAATCACTTAACTAGTTAAGTTAGATTTAAAATGAATTTTACATTAATATGCCTTTTACCAAAATAAAGTCAATGAAAAAATATAACAATTATCTAATTTCAGCACTAGAATAAGGAGGAGAGGAAATATAAGAAGCTGGAACTTTCAATTTCAACATATGCATCTGGAATTTGTGACTACAACTGATATTTATGCTTCATTTGGCAATATTATGTTAGCAAGGTTAATCATCCAACTTCCTAAAGAATTTTCCATCTCTAAAATTGTTCCTTCATATTGGGCTAATCCCTTTACAGCTTCCACTATTACATTATTCAGCTCAAACAATTCTTCTATCTTATCATTATTCACATTTTATATTTTTACAAGTTCTCTTTGATTTGATTTGTTGAGTTTTGTTTGGATGAATGATCCTGGAATAGATCACTAAGGAGGGCTCGCAGGTCAAAAAATATCTCAGACTTCAATGATTCTCCCATTTGGATAACATTTTGTAATTCATTGGAGGCTTCTTTGAGAATTTTTATTATCCATTCAAAACTTAATGACTATGTACAAGAAATATTGTTCTTGGGATCATAAACAAAAAATTCTAAGAGGATAATTTTCTCATCAGTAAGGGCTATGATACGAAGATCTTGAATCACATCAACCTACCATTTCACCTATTTTTCAATGTTCTTTATCACTGAGCTGATTTTATTCTATGCTAAAATGATATTGTCATATTTTTTGCAATCTTTATCAATAAATGCCAAACATATTATAGGAATATATTCAACCCATGTTTATGTTGTCTTTCCTTGAATTGTATGCTTGTGTACCTCAGAAATTACCTTAAAATCAATTTTTTTTTTATACAACAGAAGCTGGGAGAGAAGAAAAGGGAGTTGGGTCCAATAGAGTGCTATCAAGAGAGAGGAAGGATTTTATGAAAGTGGAGAGAATATGAATTTTTTCTTCTAATTTATCTTGAGTTTTCTTCCCTTTCTCAACCCTCTCTCTTACCTTAGAATTATTTTCCCTGAGACTATGCACATCTCCTTTAGGGGTTGATTCTCCCAAGGATATTATTGTTAACTCAAAATATTATGTAGAAACCTCTTTTTCATTCTTGTCTCCTTTGGGCTTAGCAATTTCAAGGAATTGTTGTCTTGAGGCATATGAAACTAGACAAGAGGAGGCTTTGGATTTTTTTAGGAGGGAGAGAAGTACCGAGAAGTGTAAACATGTCATCATAATTAGGAACTTTGATTATGGATTGAGATTTCATTTTCTTACTATCAATAATGGGTTGTACCTAAGAGAAAGAGTCTCCTGAAGATGTACTTGAAGGAGTTAATCTAAGTGTAAGGGGTAGATGAATAGTTTGAGGGGTAGGAATTTCCATAGTAGTTGTAGAATAAATAGAAAAGGACATTCTTAAATTCATCTTGGGTCTGGAACCACTTGTTTTCATGAGATCCATAGTTGTCACTTCAATAACTTCCAACTCCTCTTCATCATCCTCTTCACTTTCTTCATCGTTCTCTTCTTCCTCTTCTTCTTTCTTTCCACTTTCTTCTTTCACAGTTTCATGTTTCTCTTCTCCTACTTTTCCAACTACAATTTTCCTTTCGTTTCCTTTTGTTTCATCCTTATTATCACTTTATTTTTTATTCAACTTTCCTTACATATACCTTAGTACTAATGTCTTGTTGAGTAGGGGAAGGATAATCCTGTTGAGAAGGAGTTACCTATTAAGGAGTTTTCTGTTGGTAGGCATTGAAACCTAACAATATCTTATCGAACCATTTTTTGGTTCTCAATAATATAGGAACATTAAGATCATCGAGGTTATCTTTCTCCTTTTGAGACCAATCACTGATTGGGAGAGGAGATAATTAAATGGAATTAGTAAATTTTGTAGAAAATAGAACAAAATTATCCTTGAACACGCCCTTTGGTACTTTATACAATTTAAAGTCTTGGATTTTATGAAGAGACAATATACCATACATTATCTTCCTTACCTCAAACTTGTCATCATAGTCTTCTCAATAATCTTCAATTATAGGTACATGAAGGTATGAGAGATGAATATTATTATTAATGAATTTTTTGTTGTTAAAATGTCCTCTTTTATGGAAGGGATTAATGTGAAAAATAGACATGGTTATATCGATGTTTTGGGAATCAATAAATGACTTACAAGTGTAATTTCCCAAGGATATGAGAGATTGGATTCCATATACTTTCTTGTCTCCACAGGCTCTATGGAGAAGGCCCACCTACCTACAAAGCACTATAATGATGAGATTGACACTACAGTAAATGGGAAGCTTATATGGGACTCCTTCAAACCCTGTTTTCCTGATGTATGAAAAATTATGGAATTGGATAAATAAGTTTCCATAAACAACTATCATTTGTTTAGTCTCTTGATAAATTTTCATAGTGACATTCCCTACTAGCAATCTACAAGAACATATTGAAGGCATCATTGACCCTTATGTAGTGACTCTTGCTATTTTCATAGGTCAATTGGGTGTAAAACTAAAAAATGGGAAGATTCTTCTTACTACCCTAACTTGATAGGCTAATTGAGATTCTATATCTAGCAATGGTATAGATTAAATAAAAATTAATGTGAAAGGATTTGGTTTGGTGAACATGATTCAGTTTTTGGGTTAGTTCTTCAAAAATAATATATCCCTAATTGAGAGTTTTCTTACCTTCAAATATCAAGTTAATGAAAATACACATCTAGTTTTGAAATTATTTGCTTGAGGGGAGGCTCATTACTCTTTCAAGGAGTTTTATGATATCATAAAGTTCTTCTCACTTCTGTCGAGAATATTTGGAAACTTAGAAGGTCCCCTCTTCTTTATTTTTAACCAAGACTTGGTGACCATTGACTGATTTTGTTTGGGTTTAGGTGAAACTCCTTTTTTTATTCAGCCAGAGTCAGGATTTTGAAGTTTTCAAAAGTGGGAATGAAAATGACCATGTTAGTGCAGTGTGCATCTAATTGAGAAATCATGAAGAAAGGGATTAGATATTATTGGTACATTGTACGGAAGTAGGAAATCCTCTGGCATGTGTCAGACCACTTCCTAATATTCTTTAAGATAACAGGGTTGAGTTGATATCTCTTATCCTTTCCACAAACTCATTTAAATTCATGTGTTCAATGTCAATATTCCCAATTTCATGCACATAGGTCTCTAGAGAATCAATAGGCTAATACTTAGCATACTAGAACTTTATCTTGATCACTTTGGAAGCTCAAATAGGGAAGAATATTTTCTTACATGGAAATTTTGACAAACCAAGGAGGAAGGGCACTAGAATAAGAAATTTCCTTAAAATTAGGGAAAATTGTGATGAAATGACTTACTTGTTTGATGAGAATAAAGGAACCCTTCCAATGACCAAAATGTACTTTGAAATTTTGAAAATAGATGGGAAATGGAAATAAAATTGTTATGGGTGGTGTGAAAACTCGATAAGATAAAGTTAAATCTATTCACAAATGTGGAGAGGATGGAAAAGGAAAGATGTGTGTGTGTGGGGGTGTGTAGCTCCCTAACATTAAATGACCCTTTATGCCATTTAATCATTTAATCAGGTATAACACGACCCAAGGGAACAATTATTTATGGGCAAGAAATGTTTGATTTGTTGATTGGGGGCTTAAGGTGGGAAATTCAAGTGTTTGGGGAACAAACTAAATTGTTAAACCATTCCTGAATATCCAATAGAAGGAAACTTTACTGACGGTCATGGGGTTTTAGACATGTTGGAAATGTAGGGAAGGGACAAAAATGAGAAATTATTCTGGCAATCTGATCAGAGCCGATATAGTTGATGTGAGTGGAGTGCGGATAAGTAGGGCATGTGGGGAACATAATGACCTGTAAAACTATTCCACTGGCTCCAAAAAAATTGACTCGTATGATTTAACACATGGTGCAGTGATGGTGAAAGTTCATAGAATGAGAGGAACAAAGGAACTATTCCTCTTATTTCTTAGGGATCCAATTTTTCTAACTTGGATCTAATTCACATAGAAATGGCTAACTCTTATTTCAATATTGATCCAACATAGAGGGAAAGGGTGACCAAAATGCAAAGGATTTATCCATAACTTAATTTTTTTCAAATTTTTACTATTCCATGTCAACAATATGCAAATTACATTAATAAATCTCAAAATCAACCAATTGAAAAAGTTGATTCTTTTATAATGTATGTTATAACTTTGGGGAATCAATTCAATATTTGGAAGAATAAGTGATAAATGAATCTTTTGTACCTATCATCTTGAGGATTTTCCTTCATCATACAAGACATTTTTTACCACATAAAATGTCATTGGTCAAACAACTTCTTTTGAACCATTGGTGAATATTCTCTAATAAGAAGAAGTTATACACATAGCTATAAAAGTTGAAGAACATACACGTTCTTCTCTTTACAAAGGAAAAAATAGGAGAAAAATCCTAAACAACCTTCGAAGAAATGAAATAATAAAAAAGGCCACAATGACCATAAAACGTCCATTTTTTGGTCATAAAGGACTGAATTAAAGGATTGTTGGCATAATACGATCCAAAAGGGATCAAAAAGTGCTAAAAATACAAACAACCAACCATATAAACAAGGACATGATAAAGAAAAGTGGAATAAGAAACCATCGAGCAACAAGGAAATTTCGTTGAACAAAAGATCAATATGAAGATTATTAATTCTTGTACATTGCATGATCGAATAAATAATCCATTTCATAAAAATTGATTTGCTATGTTGATTCGGATGTAACCCACCACATGACATGAAACAAAGATTGGTTCTTGATTAAATAAAAATGGAAAGTATGATAGTTAATATAATCTAGAATGACATGTAAATGTAGTAAATGACTATGGAAAATGAACCAAGCAAGTATGAAAATGGAAATTATAAAACCATAGAGTACTAAGAGAGTTGAAATGAACTCAAGTTATTAGAGAAGCTCACTAGACTATGTTGTAGAAATGATTGGAGGAACTAGAAGCCAGAACGACTATGCAAAGGCCCCGGAAAGGGACTTGGGTGCCTGCGGGTACTCTGGTCTACACACTGGGTTCCCTGGTCTATGTAAT
Source organism: Taxus chinensis (assembly GCA_019776745.2). Classification (NCBI taxonomy): domain Eukaryota; kingdom Viridiplantae; phylum Streptophyta; class Pinopsida; order Cupressales; family Taxaceae; genus Taxus; species Taxus chinensis. The sequence continues at coordinate 776,261,298 of CM034147.1, read as the reverse complement.
AGGTCCCAAACTAAATTTCATAGGTTTGACATGTGATCTAAAACCCTCATTGTATATCGCATCAGATTCACTGCACTGTACCAGGTTTCACTGATAATCCAAGATGAAGGAAAGACCTACATAAAACCAAAGAGGAGTATCAAAACCTAAAAAAAAATGTAAATGAATGGGTCAGACTGACCTCAGGTACCATAAAAGTGGACTTACTGAGTGTTGCACTATATTTCGTACCCAAATGTAGTTATGGTGTTTGTTTGCATCATCTGTCGTAGGTGCTCTTATGCCAGTTGTACTTTGTGAATTAGCAAGCAATAACTAGATGTATAAAATTTAATAGAATGTTTACATGTAATAGAATAGGATCCCTCCCCCTATGATTGTGTGATGTAGATGAACCAGCCTAATCCTTTTGATGGAGCTAATGGATGCAAATGATCTCTAAATGGATGCAACTCTAGGTGGATGATAGTAATGACTAATGTTTTGTCCCTCATTATGGTCTCATAAATTTATATTTATAGGGTTCTCTTGATCTAATTTCATAATTAACCCCGAAATGGTCGAACACTAAAAATATAAACACCTCGAATGTGTAGAAAGTGCCCAAAATGTGGTGGGAAAGTGTGAAAAATATCAGGGCACCCCTGGTAGGACCAGGGTGCCCATGGGCACCCCATTCAAGGCTAAAATAATGTAAAATGATAGAAGTTGGGTGTAAGAACTCAGGATTGACGAAAGAAAATAAAATAAGATGACCAAAAGATGGGGGTTAATTAGTAATTTCTTCACTCAAAACCCTTCTAAATATTAGTATGAGACCGGGACTAAATAATGTATAAAGTGTATGATTTTGTCGATAAATTTTCCCCCACTTTATGTTGGTGAGCGAAAATCTCGGTAACATAAAGTAGATAGAGATGCGTACCTAATTTCCATGAAGATTGTACTAGAAAATGCGTTGAAGGACTAGACAAAGTGTGGAATGACAAAAAGATGATGGAGCATGGAAATTATAGATGAAAAAGTGCAAAAATTTCACGAGAGTGAACCTAGGGTGGAAATACGTGTGTAGCTGTTGATGTGTGTGATGTACCTGCATGGTTAGTATAGTGTGTGTTATTGGGAAGTACTATTGTTGATGTTGTTTTTTTTGTTTCCCCCATTTGACTGTTTGTTTCTCATACAGCCAGACCTGCAAGGAGAAAATGATCAAGTAGTCAAATATGTATGTGTAAAAATGTAATGTAAAAGATGCATGTAAAAGGATGTAAATGTAAAATACGTAAATGAAAAATTTAAATGGAACATGTGCACTCGATCCATGTTGAGAAAGAGAGTGTAGAAGGATATCCAGTAATGCGAGTTTTTTGGGCTATCTCATGCTACCCTGGCTGAAGAAGTGTAGGGAGAAAGTTTTATTATTCTCCTTCCTGTAACTACTTCCCTAAATGTGTGTGAATAGATCTCTATACGTCCTAGTTTTTTGGGTGATCCAGTGCCACTGGCTGAAGTAGTGTAGCGAAGCACACCCACTGTAACCTTCTATCCTATAACTGCTTCCCAAAATGCTAAGGACACCATGTCCTATAAAATTCATTGTGTATGGGGTTCGTAGACTAGTCTGAATCCACTCGTTTTATGTAACCCACAATTCCAAAGGCAGAAAGTGCACTGAACTAAAATGATGTAGAAGAACTATGTAGTACGTAAAACCCCAAATGATGTCCCCCTCTTTATGGGAACATATGATGTCATTAATAGGAGATTGAGGCCCCAAAAGAGGACCAACAACATGAAATTTGTAACTCTTCCCTATAGAGGGAAGGGGATGCATTTGTTAGAAACCAAGGCATGCAAAAACAAGATGGCTAGAAAAATATAAGGGTTAATACGAATAAACATGCATATAGAAAATCATGTATAAACTACACAAATAGTGTATAAGATACCAAAAAAAGTAGTAATGTAAACAGGTAAAAAGATAGATTAAGCTGCACAAAGTGGGTTACAAACATGGGACATCTCTCGTGATGTTGCAAGACATGTAAAGGCCATCATGGCCACATACAAACAAAAACAATTTCACACCAAACATAGGGAAAGGCCCGTAAATAAGAACAAATAATAGACGACGATATAACAAAAAAGTATCTAAGTAAATATCTCTACATAACAAATATTGCACATGAATTACCCATTAGCATGTTAGAAATATAAATATTATGTCAAAATCATGTATAACCAAGTAATTTAAAGTGTTAAGTACGAAATGAAACAATAGCACCTGGAAGAGATGAATTTGGATGCCCCCAACGACTAATGTAGGAAGGGTACAAGGCGAGCCCATGTTGTGTGTAAGAGACTTTTATCTGTGATCAAAACTAGAAAAATAAGTGAACGCGCATGCATGGATGGTATAGATAAATTACATACAAGTAATCTAAATAGCATGTGTAATAAAGTGACCATGAACAAATAGAATCAAGAAAGATTAAAAGAAACCATAATATGCAGTATGTTGTGGATGGATGGAATGGAATGCAAAATAAATTGATAGGATCCATGTTCCCCCCAAGTGAATGGAAATTTATGAAGTTATGTTCATTTGTTTTAACCCCTTAGTAGTCAAGAATGAACTATAAATGAGAGTGCATCATCGGGAAATGGTCGAAGTGTGTGTATTGTGTCTAACGTGTTGTGATGATTGTGCATGTGTATTGATGAAATGTGACCTAGAAATGATGTGTGCGTGACCCTTATAGCCAAAGCATATATCATGACAAATTTAATGTATGAGTGATGATTTATCCCTAACTGTATATCACTACTAGATGGATAGAGAAATTGACGATGTGTCCTATAGCGTATGTCACTACAAGATGAATGGTAAGGAGTGCTGATGTAGCCTAAAGCATATGCCACTACAAGATGATATAATGGGTGACCATTTATCATACAGCATATGTCACTAACCTAGTAACGTCACATGATGGAAGGCCGAAATGAGACATGTGGGAATTTTATAATGTCCATTTTATTTGTAAACCCTCGGTAATTGAGTATGGACCGAGGAACTAAATGCATCATAAGGTAGTGAGTGCACCGCATAGAATAATATGTAGTATATGTGATGATGAAAGATGAACATGTGATGTGTAGGATGTGTGATATGTAATATATAGGATGCAATGTAAAAATGCATAGATAGACTAATAAGGTAAAATGCACGCTATGTGATGTGTATTATAAGTAGTATGTGATGCTAGATGCAAGTGTGACACATGTATGATGAGGACAAGTATGATGTAAATATATGTAAAGATTGAAATGGTATAGAATAAATGTAGAATGTATGACGCGAGATGTGATGTCTGGGGCCTAATGTGTAGTGTGTGGGGTTCATGTGAGGTAATTCCCTCAACAGTTAGGTTTGAACCAAAGCACAAGAGTGTGTCATTGGGTAATGATGACACTAAAGTATGAATGAGTATGTATATGTGAGAAAATTTTTGTATGGGAATGTAAAGATGCTAGATGTTAATATGTTTGTGGGGGATATGTATTAAATGTGATGCCCCCAAGTGATGAATGAAATTAACTAACCAATGTGAGTGAAGTATGGAGTTCCTTCAGTTGAGGAATGTGACGATGAATGTGTATGACCGCGCTCTAATAATGGTGGTTTGGTAGACAAACATTGTGCTAGTGAGTGAAGACTATGTGCATGTGATAGATTAATGTATGATGAATGACATGGCATAATACAATGTGTCGGTGATGTAGATCTACATGGTGTAGAGTACGAAGGTGAGAAAATTTCACGTGGAATAAAAAAGGGTGGTGATCATCATCGAGATGTTGTAAGTGTCCTAGGGATGGGCCTATACCGGTGTGTAGGACTATTAGAGTGGTGAGGTCATGTAGATAATGTGCGAGTAGGTGAGGTAGGAGTAAATTGTGATTTGAGTAACATAGAGTGTGATCTGATAGATGAAGTAGATGATGTATGAGCTATTGTGCAAGGATATGGCGATCATGGAGCCAGATGGATGTATTTTGTCAATAGAAATTACTTTTTTTTATGAATAAATTTGAGTTGCAAATGATTCATATAATTAATAGATTGAAAGCAACGAATCCAATTGAGGCCAAGAAGCATGTCACATTCGACAACTATGTTTCCAATGAGGAAAGGCACAAACAGAGTAAGAGGACCAACTATGACATGTAGTTTGATAAAGCCAAAGGGTTTGTTCAAAGGATACTCACTTTGCGATGAAGGATAACCAATAGCCTTAAGGAGTGAAATAGAACATGTGGTAACAGGCCATGATGGGTCAACCTTAGTGTTGTTAATGGAGATCAAGCCAATATATGCATTGATATGTAAATGATTAGATGTAAAATTTTCATGATAATCAACTTCAGAGAAAGAAATTATTGTTGGAAAAGTGTCAATGGTTGCCACTAAGAAATCCAAATATCATGATGCATTAGGAGACAATGCGTGTGAGACATAATTAGCAGATGAATCGATCATTTTTGTGTTATATTTTAGCAATGGGTTATTAAATATCTTGAGTTTATGATTTTCATTAAGAGGTGTAGATTTTGGGGGTTTCGGAAGCTATATTTGACCATTGTTAAGAAAATCCTGAATGAGATTTTGTATTTTGAAAAAATGATCAGTGGTGTGTCTGATGCATTGATGATAATCACAATAAGAGTTTTTATCGAAATTGTGATCTTTCGGCCAAGATGGATCTATTTGAAGAGGATATGGTAATGTAATAAGATTATTGTCGATTAGTTGTGGTAGTAGAACACCCTGAGGTACCCTAATCTTAGTAAAAGGATGTCGGTATGGTTGTGGTTGAAGTTCCTTATGATTATTAGATACTATGTTTACAATAGTTTTTCTGTTGGTAGGTTTAGTTATGGTAGGTTTAAATGTTAGATTACTCTGAAAATATATGGATGATGATGCATGCTCTTGATACTTAATTTTTCATATTTCCAAGAGTTTATTCTCACGAATCTTGATGATTTGAAAAATTTGATCAAATGATGGAGAGGTCTCAAAGATAACACTCTCCTGAAGATGTGGCAATACATTCTGAAAGAATAAATCCTGAAGCTAAGAATTCGTAAGTACGTTAGACATATTAGATAAATTGTTTTTATATCGCAAGACATAATTGGATGAGTGTTTGTTAGACCCTTTCTTGAGATGTACAAGTTGATCGTAAGAGATATTAGAGCCAATGTTAATAGAGAAATGCATGATAAAGTCATTGTCTAGATGCGTGAAAGAGACTACCGAATGTATGGGTAGGTCATAGAACCAATGCATCATACATTCGTGAAAACTACGAGGGAAAATATCAGCTATTATAGTATGATCGTCCGCATAGTTAGGGAATGCTACATGAAATGCTCGAAGATGGTCTTGTGGGTCCCCGTGGCCTTTAAAGATAGGTATCTTAGGAGAGACAAAATTAGGTGGCAATTAATAGGTGGATATTGTAGGCGCGAAAGGAGTATGAAAAAATACTATAAAGTCTAAAGATGGTGTTGCATATGAGGTAGGTAGCTAGCTGAAGCTGAAGAATTTGGGTTTGTAAGTCATGATATAAAGAATTCAAATTTGGATAATCTGAAGAAGAACTGAGGTGCAGATGAGGACTACCATGGTGAATGGTGGGAGCGGTGGTTGTAATAATGGGAGAAAAAACATAAGTACGTGGATTAGAGACCATGGGAGAAAAATAAGTAGCTACAGAAGTCGAAGCATCACGATCTCTCTTAGCGGAGATCAGAGGGGGATTAAGCCCTAGGAAAACTAGGCAGTTGCCTAGGGCACCAACAGCAGGGGGCACCTGAATCTAAAAATTTCCTTTTTGTCAATTAATTTTAGAACTTAGCTTTAAAACAATTTATCTGTAGATTCAATATTGATCAACCCATTTATAGATATTATTATATAGTAACATAATACATAAAAAAAATTGTAATATTTTGTAAGTAAAAAAATTCACATATTTATAAAAATGTATGATTTTTTTGGTATTGTTACCTATTGTTTGATGTAGGTCTAGATTATTACAACGGGCGTCCACTCAAACCATTGCCTAGGGTGCTCTTGAATTTTAATTCGGCCCTGGCGGAGATTAGGGCATACAAGACATGAGGGAGATGAGTAGGGTTTTCATGCAACACTTAGAAAAATTCAGTAATATAATTAAGTTAATCTTGGTCAACATTGGTATCTTCATCTTAGGACTTCTCAATATCAGTTACTTCTATCTCTTGGAGAGGAACGTAATGGGAATGATCTAGAGGGTTATCATCCATAGATGTAGTTATATCATCCTTTGACCTAGAAGTATGATGCTTAGATGAAGGGAGCTCACAATATTGGAGAGATCTAAAATGATCACTATGGGTAACAAGCATAAAATGAAAGAAATATGAAGTAATCCCTAGAATGATAAGAAATAAATAGAGATCCTATAAGCATGGAGATCGATTCAGGTTCACCAAAATGATTAACTAAAAATGGAAAATATGATAGTTAATCTAATCTAGAATGACATGTAAATACAGTAATGACTATGGAAAATGACCCAAGAAAGTATGAAAATGGAAATGCTAAAACCCTAGATTACTAGGAGAGTTGGAATGAACTCACCTGATTGGAGATGTTTGTTGGAATGTGTTGCAGAAATGACTGGAGGAACTAGAAACTAGAATGACTATGCAGAGGTCCCAAAAAAATGGATCTGAGCTATCTATCTTGACTGGAACACCTGGAAAGGGACTGGGGTGCATGCAAGTGCTCTGGCTTGAAAAATGGGCACCTTGGTCTATGTAATATGTCTAGAACTAAGTTTTACAGGTTCATCAGATGATCTAAAACCCTCACCGTGTGTCACATCAGATTTTTTGCACTGCACCAAGTGTCGTTAATAATCCAAGATGATGGAAAGACCTAATAAAACCAAAAAGGGGTATAAAAACCCTAAAAAAATAATAATGCAAAATAATTGGTCAGACTGACCTCAACTACCACAACAGTGGGCTTATTAACTGAGCATTTTACTACATTTTGGACCTAAATTAAGTTCTAGTGTGTGTGTGTGTGCATCATGTTCCCTAGGTGCTCTTGTGTCATTCACACTTTGTGAAGCAACGACTAATAACTAGATGTAGAAAATGTAATAGAATGTGTACATGGAATAGATAGAATCCCTCCCCCCTATGCTTATGTGATGTAGATGAACCATCCTTATCCTTGTGATGGAGCTAATGGATGTAAATGATCTCCAAATGGATGCAACTCTAGGTGGATGATATTAGTGACTAGTTTTTAATCCCTCATTATGGTCTCATAACTTTATATTTATAGGTTTCTCTTGATCTAATTTTGTGATTTACCTCGAAATGGCTGACCACCAAAAATAAAAAGACCTCAAATGGATATAAAGATCCCAAAAGTGGTGGGAAGGTGTGAAAAGGATTGGGGTGCCTCTAGTGGGACCAGGGCGCCCATGGGCACCCTAATATTAATCTGGGTACCCTAGTCAAGGATAAAATAATGTAAAATGACAAAATATGATTGGGCATGTGGGTGTAAGTAGTTGGGAATGACAAATAAAATAAAATAAAATGGCCAAAAGATGGGGGTTAATTAGCACTTTCTTCAGTCAAAAACCTTTTAAATAGTAGTATGAGACCGGGACTAAATAATGTCTAAAGTGCATGATTTTGTGTCTACACTTCTTCACATTGAGAGAAAAACTCATAAAAAGTTATGTTTCTTTGGGTGATGATACATCTTATAGTACTCAGGGGATTGGTCCTATTTCACTACCACTTGGGATACTTGCATGTAAAATTATAAATGTTTTATATGTCCCTGGTTTAAAAAACATATTTTATTCATCATTTAATTATTGGAGCATAATTTAAAGATTATTTTTAACTATAAATGAGGTAAAAAGATGTGCCTCATAAGATATAAAACACAAAGAATGATTTTTTTGCAAGAGATTTCAATGTGGGCAAGATGTTTCAATTATATTTCATTCAAAAATATAATCATGCCCTTTTGGCCAAGGACATAGCCTCAACACAATTATTTCACTTAAGTCTTGGTCACATAAGTTTTGGATATCTTCACACACTCCATCGATGTGATATGGTGAGGAGTTTTCCACCTCTAAAAAATGGTATAGATAAGTACCAACATTATCTATAAGGAAAACAAAATTGAGATCCATTTAGAATAAATACATTTCAAGCCCCCAGAAAACTTGATATGATGCATACTAATATTTGTAGACCCGTGAAAACTATTCATTCATGATTTCAATACTTCATGTTATTTATTGAAAATTGTTTTAGAAAAATGTGGATATATTGTCTTTGCACCAAATACCAAGCCTTTGAAACTTTCAAAAATTTCAAAGCCCTTATTGAAATTGAGACTGGTCCTAACGTAAAAAAAATCTTCTCTAATTGAGGGGGATAATACACCAGAAATGATTTTAAATATTTTTTGGAAATACATGGCATACATCATCAAATGCAACCTCCTCATACACCACAATAGAATGGTGTTGTTGAAAGGAGAAATAGTATTATCTCAGAAATGGTGCAATGTATGATTGAAAATGAGATATTAACAAAACATATTGGGAAGAAGTAACTAAAATGGAATTTTATCTACTGAACAAAGTTCCCACTACAACTATTTATGTGGTAATACCTCAAGAAGTAAGGTCAGTGAAAAATCCATTGATTGCACATATTAGAGTTTTGGATGTAAAACTAGTATACACATTCCTAAGAAAGAAAGAACTAAAATTGATATCAAATTTTAAAAAATTATATTTTCTTCTGATATAGTGATGAGGAACTTAGTTAGAGACTAATGGATCAAAAAACTAGAAATTTTTACAGTAGTAGAGATGTTGAATTTTTGAGAAAAAGAAGATTCTCCTCCCATACACTCACCTGATGATTAGATCATTCATGTTATGAAAATAAAATATGGTAATCAATATACTGTGTAAAGTGATGATGGGGACGATGGTGAAGATACATACCCCATAAGAACCTATACGATAGAAAATAAACATGTGACCTACATGTGCACTCGACCTCCTGAGGTCGTGCCAGAACAATTGATGTGGAAGACTGTGATAATGTGGATGGGAAACTATAGGAAAACTAGGGACAAAGATCGATTAGTGTGAGTTCCTAGCAATTGAATTGGCCAAAGGGGAATTAGAGGCTATGTGTGGGTAGCATAAGTTCCCTATTGTTTGTTTGTTTCTATCTACCTACTTGAAAGGAAATTAACTAAGTAAAGGGGATAAACTAATAAAAGAAAACTAACTAATCTAATCTAATACTTTTTTATTTTCTGGAATAACAGTGCATACAAAAGAAATGAAAAAATTGCTTCTAAATTAATTAACCAACCCTATAAAAATTTAAAAAATCGGATGTAGTTGGTTATCTGTGCAGAGGAAATCTAATATATTCTAAAAAATTAAAGCTTCTCTAAACTATGAATGTGAATTAAATCCTCAGACACACCTCAAGGTCACGGGAAGAATTAGAAGCTTCTGAGAAGATTTTCTTCCCCTGAAACTTCCCCAGTGGAATTTAAGAGGCATTTAACAAAGACTAATTTGAACTGAATTTTGAATGCTTAAAACTATGTAGAAGCTTCTTCCAAAATCAATTCCCTTACAAATCTACAGAGATAGGAAAGGAAGCTTTCTATCCTAAGAAACCTTTGTAGAATAAAATGATCTACTGTAACTATATAACAATTCCAACAATGGAAATGGAAGTTTCTTTTTCTAATGTGGTAAATAATTTGCATATAGATTCACACATGAAGAAATGAAGAAAATCAATAGCAACCTCAACTTGGAAATTCTAGTGTTGAGGAAATGTCAGTTGTGGTATCAATTTTTGTCCCCTCAGTTATCTTTTCTAATTTTCAGTATCCATGTGAGTCCAGTAAGTTGGGAATGTAGAAGAAGAAAGGAAGATGATGTTAGAGAAATGGTGGCTTGCAAAATTCATCTCGTATCAAAACAAGCAGAGGAAGAACAACATAAGAATATTGTTCTTGGTTGTGTAGTCTTTAGCAAGATTTCAATAGAATGAAAATGCAAATCATAGTAAAATTCTCTGGCCATTTGCTTCAGAAGAAGAAATGATTTTAAAGAATATAGGTTGGGAAATCATCTAAGCCATCTAGAAGTAATGGGTTGCCACATCAAGACAAGGAGGGGTAGTTAAACTATCAATAAATAATTAAAAGTGGAAGAGGAGGTTGGCACGAATCAGTCAAGCTTAAAATTAGGTCAACTTGACATAGAAACTCACATGAAAGGTGAACTTGAAGGAGTTAACACGCATCCAAATCACACCATGGACAAAATGCACAAAACTGCCACCCTGCATATGGTGTAAGTTATGCAACCGCCTCCTAGGTAGGGCAGCAGTTGCGTAACCACACCTAAACTAGGGTGGTGGTTTTGTAACTAAAGGCCAAAACTAAAGGAAAAACATTGCAGAAAGCTAAGGAAAAGCAAGTAAATGGCTAAATAAGGTATTCTAAGCTACAAATATAAACTGCAAAGAGGAAAAGGATCTCGAACATCTTTGGAAAAGACATGAATCGTCATTGGGGACTTTTAAACCATTTTTGACAGTGTACCATGTGTAAATTTGGGTGCGTACATATTTCCCCCTTGGAGAAGAGTTTTAGTCATTAAGAGGCGTAAAACATAGAGTCTGAGTATGGAGTTCCCAAAAATGGGGAGTTAGAAGTTATACCTGACATGCTTGTGTTTCGAAGTGATGGCATCAAAGCTCCTACTACCTTTAAATTGCAAATGAGACTCAAGTGTAGATATATATTATATCAAAAAATAAATGCTAAAACTAAAATGACATGAGGACTTATCATTTGCATGGGGATAGAAGTATACTTGTGCCAGCGCTCCATCCCTGCAAAGCACACACACTCAACATGCAGTTAGAAACAAAACATATGTGTGTATATGCATGTGTAAAATCATCATTTTAAAATTCATTTGTACTTGTCCCTCATAGAAAATTTGGAGCTCTTGACTATTTATGACCATTTTGAGCGATGGATATAGCCAAATCAAAGAGCGCGACGTCATGATCATGGCCCCACGAGTGAGATATCCAGCAGATAAGAGAAATTTTAGTATTTTTCATTTGTTTATTTTTACTTTTTAAATTTTTTCTAACTTGTCTTTGTTTTCTTTATCTTGCAGCCACTGCTAACGGTGAGAGAGATCTTATTCTTAAGATCATGGTTGATACCTTACTCATCCCTACTAGGGAAGACCCGATAGGAGCTTTTAGATATACAAGGGATAGTCATTGTAGGTTGGATGACACACTGACATGTTCACACCTGTTTGGAAGGCCACTAATGTCATGTCTTCACATGAAGACCGGCTTTCTGCACGCCAACTTGCTGAGAGGAAGGAAAGGTGGAGTCACTCTTGTGGCAAGGCCATGGTTAGTGGCAGATCACATGGTCACTCTCATCACTCAGTACATGGACACTCCCATTTACATCATAGGAGCAACAACATGAGTCCTAGTCATGCACCTTCTCAAGGATCCCGTAGGGAGGGATAGGCCATGGGCCCTTATTGTTTGATGTCATTTTGTGAGACATTAATATGATTTCCTTTTTGAGATTTTTTACTCTTTGTAAGCATTTAGACCACACCTGAGTGTGTGCAATGGCATTGTATACATGATTGATATATTATGGATATATAAACATATACTTATTTTTGCTTTAGTGATTCTTGCGTAAGAGTTGAATCATTGATGGTTTATTTCACTTGTGTACTCTTAGATGCTCATAATTTTTGTTTGTATTTAATTTTTGGATACATGTTATGGATGATGATATGCTAACAGAATGATTTTTTTTGTTTTATTTTATATGATGCTGATGCAAACACTATGTAATGTCGAAACTTTGGTTTTTTAAGCAATATTTGATACTTCCTAATTTGTTGGCAAAATGTGATGAATGTAATAAATAAGGAAATGAACCCACTTCACTTCTAACCCCACACAACTAGTAAGATGTGAGGTCTCAACATCGAGAGCCAGAAGGGACGTGAGTTGTATGATTTTGATGAATGGAAATGATGAGAAAAAGACAAGATTTTGACAGAAATCCAATTAGCAACCTACAACCTAACTCCGCACAAAGTTTACTACATAGTCTAGAATGTGATTTTCTTGCAATTTTATCTAGACTTAGACCTGTAGATGGCATCCTGATTGAAAAAATATAGGTTTTAAGGATTTAACTCTTTTAGAACATACACATGTAATTCACTTTGTTTTTTAGGATTTAAGATTTCAAAGCACTTTTTATTGAATGAGTTTCTTATAACTTACTAACTTATTAAAGAGACCCCCTTGTACCTTGCCCCATGTTACCAGTAAGAATCATGATCTCATCACCGAAGACAAGGCATAGGTGAGTAAGGTAAATTCCCTTCTTTCTCAATCCCACATCACCAGTAAGAAACACGGGCTCATCAACGAAGATTGGTGGGGCAAGGAAGTGTTGTTTTATTTGTAAATGAAATATTTTTGCATTTATTTTATTTGACTTGCTCATTTTTTTTTTAACTTCAAGTTGTTCTTTTGGGAGGGATAAATTTCCCCTAGCCTCAACCCCATGCAATGAATATGATGCAAGGGCTCAACACCAAAGGCTGAGATAGGCGAACAAGTGATCCAGGTAAAAATGTTTAGAATTTTTTTCTACCAAAGAGGTTTTTTTTGGGAGAGAAGTGACACCAAGAAGCTTCTAGAACAAACTATGGGAAAAGAAAACTAAACTAGAAGAAAACTACAAGTAGAACCAAGTATGCAGACCTTGGTAGGATTAGTGTCAAAATTATGTCTTAACTTGTTGCACTGATGAAATGATTAGAAATGTTGATGATAATATTACAGATATTTGAAGAATGAATGTTTTTACCAATGTTTAGAATTTTGAAATTTATTTGAAAAAATAAGCTTTTTTGACTACAATGTTACCATGTAAACTAGCAGATGAAATGAAGTATGGATTAAATAATGTACATGTGGAAATATAAATGGACTACATGTTGTAATGTCTAAGGTGAAGATATTTAAAGGATGTCAAAATCCTCACCCCCAAGAGTACATAGTGAAGAAACATGATCTTTGAAGTTTCTATTCTCTTGACAAGGACTTACTATCCAGGGTTTACACCTACAACCCCTACCCATGATTGTGTATGTATGTTTATCCAATTTTTCTATTTGAAGGAGGCATTCAAGAACCTCTCTATCATGTTCTTGAAATATCATGTTTAGGTGAGCATGACTGCACTACTCAACTTTTTCATTTGCGTGAAGCAAAGTTATTATGTGTGACCTTTGTTATGCTATGGGATCACATCCCGTGGAGATGAAATACTTGATTTCTAACACATCTGTATCTAAACTAAGGTTTGAAATAGAATAAACCCCAGAGATGGATTTGATGGGAACCATATTTATTTCATCGCTCTCTTCTTCCTTTTTTAATTCTATCATGTTTACACCCATGCCAAGACCATCAGCGGGAAGAGAGGTCATACCAAGAAGGCTACCCATTCCTTGTGGTTCAAATGGGAAGAAGATCATCTCATCATTCTCTTAGAGTTTCATGATTCATGCCATCATTTTAGTGGAAAAAACTTCCACAATTATTGATTTACCCTTATCGGTTTTGGTAACCTCAAATTTTTTTGAGTCACCGACCTCAACTTTTGGAATGTTTGGGATGCAATAGTGACCAATGGGTTTGATGGAAGAGGCTTGTTTAACTAGTTTATAGGTAGCGTGTAACTCCGAATGAACCCCTGGTTTATTTTTTAGATTTTCTAAGTGAATATAGAAAGGTTTAGGATCCCCTGAGCAACAAAAACCTTCCCCAAATGGAGAAATCTAACCTCTTGAAACAAAGTCAAAGGGATGGCCTTCATCCATTGAATCCATGGTCTACCAAGGATCATGTTGTAACTCATTTCCCTATCAATGATGTAGAACTTCGTTAAGATAATTTTTGGCCCAAGGGTGATAGGAAGAACTATGGTTCCAATTGAATTTTCCTTTAAACTGTCATACCCTCGGAACATGTTTCTTGTAGAGGAGAAATTAGTCTCCCTGTACCCCAACTTCTGTAAGAAAGAGAAAGGAACCACATTCATTATAGCCCATCATCAATCATGGATCTCTTAATGCAATTGTTATAAACCCATACTTGTATATATAAAATAGGATCTCCTCTTCAGGCTATTTCAGCATCAGTAGGGAATCTTTCTTATGTCAAAGACAAACCTGGTATCCTTATCACCCTTCCCTGAGAGGATGAACATAAAAATCAATATGATTTATTTGAGCTCCAATAGGAGGCATGACATGAACTAGATGACCAAGACCCAACATGTCCAATAATGCAACATGATGTGAAGGAGAATTCTTTAATAAATCTAAAAATGATATGTGCGAGAAGGTCTTGTTCAAATATGAAATCAAATCATAAGCTCCTACAGGTTTTGAAATTATAGGAGTGTCATCTTGTGAGAGAGAATGAGAGAGAGGAGGTTTAGGAACATATTCCCTTGTTCAGGTTGTTTTCGTTAACTGCTGGTTCAACCTCTAGCTCAACTAATCCCATAATATTTTGTATTGTCGTTAGAGCCAAGGTTGGGGGCAACTTGAGAGTTGTTGGAAGTTAAGAATTCATGATCATTATTTGCAATAGGAATTCCCTTGTTTATGTTTTTAGGATTTACCTTGACATTTTCTGGATGTGTAGGGAATGGATCTTGAAATATGCTTAGGTTTTCATTCTGAGGAGTTACGGGTCCTGTATAATTTTGAAGTGAATTTGTTTCAGGATTTTCTAATAACATATCCACAAAGATCTTCCTTTGGCTCTCGAGGAGTCTTTGTAGGAAATTTTTACCATCTCTACAAGTCCTAGTGTCATGACTGACAACACGATGGAAACCACAATATAGGTTAGGATCGTAATTTCTCTGGTATTTGATAAGCATCTTGTTGTTATTGATTATAACCTCGATTGTAGTTTTGAGATTGATTGTTATAACTATGATTCAATTCCCCTTGGCTAGAGTTTTGGTATTTGTTCAAGCCTTGGATTTTATTTTTTCAAGGAGGGGGATGGTTCACATCAACTATGTGTTGACTAAGGAAATAGTGTTAGGGCCTATTTGATTTCCTGTGTCGTCATTGTTGTTGTTATGGTTGTTAGTGTTATTGTTGTTCATAAAACTAGTGTTCTTTTTTTGATCAATAACACCATTCATGGTAGCACCATGATTACGATTCAAATCCTTAGGTCCTTGGTTATTCGTATGGATTACATTTTTTTGGTTAAAGGATACTAATTTCCCATTAAGATCGTAAGTCCTACACCCACTATCAATAGCGGCTTGGTCAATTCAAAGTGCACCTTCCAATACTTCCTCATAACTAAGGAAAGGAAACTTCTAGACATCTTCCTTGGTCTCTCGATTGAGCAAATGAAGGAAAAGATCACAAAGTTCCATTTAGTCCATGTTGGGTGAACTTATAGAGGAGTAAAGAACTTAATGCCATCTCTAGATAAAATTGGCAGAAAATTCAATTTTCTCCTACATAATATATGAAAGAGGGAAAAATGAGAACCGATGTCGAAAAAAATGCACCACAACACAGTTGCACTCTGATGGTAACCGTCAAGCTCCAATGCAATAAGCAAGATTTGAAATAATGGAATGAAGATGCAAGTAAGAAAATAGGTCTGCTCATACTCATAGATCGATAAAAATGAAGTATAAATAGGGGCTTTGTGTAACCCCCATGCCTAAACAAGGAAATAATATCAATGACACCACTGACACATATGATGCCACTAAAGGAGGAGTTACAATTCCAAATAAGGAATGTAACTCCTATGACACACTAACATAAATGACAATGAAAAATTCTATGACAGAATCTACTACTTGTCATTTGACTTCCTAAGACCTATGACTCTCGCAAGGTGAGATGACTCACCTAGGTGTTGTGGACGATGACTGGACATGTCACACACACCCAACACCCCCCCTTCATCAAAGCTATAGGAAGAGGACAAGATAAGCCAGAATAGAAAAAGAAGACTCCCCTAGACAACTAAGAAAGATGTGTCAATGGGCCCTGGTAACTAAAGGCCTGATAAGGTGCCCATGTACAAACAACATCTTTCTAGAAAGCAGAAGAGGAGAAGAAGGAGGAATATATAGCCCAAAGAAGATGGGTAGCTACAACAAACCTCACCCCAAGAAGAGACCGCAAGTGAAGAAACTTCACCTCAGTGAAGGGCTTGGTGAAAATGTCTGCAACCTGATCAGCTGTCTGAACATATTGTATGTTGATGATGTTTTCATGTATCATACTCCCGTATGAAGTGCATATGAATCTCAATGTGCTTCATCCATTGATGCTGAACATGGATTTCTACAAATCGAGATAGTGCTCATGTTGTCATCAGTAGATATGATGGTAGGCCACCAAAAGTGGATGCCAAACTCTGATCAAATGATACCACTATAACCAAATATGGGGCTTCTTTGGTAGCGTTAACTACTCCTATGTATTCTACTTCTATATGATGATATGGCAATGTCATTCTGTTTCTTGCTCAACCCAACTTACAGGACCTAAACCAAGAGTGAAACTGTAGCCTGAGGTAGACTTCTGATGATCTAGATCACCAGCCCAATCTGAGTTGTAAATCTAACCAATTCCATTCTTAGATCCCTCCTAAGTAATGAAGACCATCATGTGTGAGTTCCACAAACATAGTGAAGGATTCCACTTTGCTGATTTTAAATGTAGCTCATGAGGCTCTTGCATAAATTCAAATACATGATCCTGACAGCATACGAGAAGATCTAGTCTGAGTGTGAGTAAGGTAGATTCAAGTATTCCTCACCAACTATCTGATAAAGGGTACCATCAACTAAGGGGGAAGAGCAATCAAAAACCATCTTATTACTCTTGTTTGAAAGAAAAAGACTAGGTGAGGACTTGCATGATCGGACATGTGAAACCTTCTTTAACTAAGTCAAATCAAGAGAGTACTTGGGCTGCGAGATCATAATTCCTGAGTTTTATTGTGAAATCTGGATCCCAAGAAAGTAATGAAGCAATCCTAATCTCAAACATGGAAAACTTGTTGGAAAAGGAGATCTTCACAGAATCAATGATAGCAGAAGAGCTACCGGTGATCAAGAAGTCATCAACATAGAGAACAAGAATAATCATGGATTCATCCTATCGTAGAATATTTACATTTGGGTTAGAGTGACACCGAGTGAACCCTGATGCAAGTAAAAAGGAGTCCATCTTGGCATACCAATCCTGAGGGGCTTGTTTAAGGCCATAGAGATACTTATTTAAGCTTCCAAATTAGGGATGGATCATGGACATAACCTGGAGGTTGTTCCATATAGATCTCTTCCTCTAGGTCTCCCATGAAGGAAGGCACTCTTAACTATGGTCCATCTGGTGGACTTCCCATCTGTTAGTGGCAGAAGGATGGCAAGGGTCAGTCACGTGGAAGTATCTTCACAACTGGAGCAAAGGTTTTCATGAGTAATCAACCCCAGCTACCTAGGTAGAAACCATTAGCTATAAGTTTCATGCTTTATAATTCTCAACTTCTCCATTTGCTCCATACTTTGTTCAATATATCCACCTGAACAATTTTTCTTCCTTTTGGAAGAGGGGTAAGATCCCCAAGTGTCATTCTTTATGAGTGAGGAATACTCATCATCCATGGTAGAATCCCACTCAGGAATCCCAAAAGCTTCTCTAGAAAGATAGTTGATCATGAAGTAGAGGATAAAGAAGGAGTGGGGTCCAACAATGTAAATTGAGTTCAGTATGTCTCTCATCTGAAGGATCTCCAACTAAATCTCCAGCACTCTATAAAGCAACTTCCTGGGAGGCTCAAAGAGGTCCTGACGGTTGTAGCTCCGAGTATGAATATTCTTCACTTGAGTGAGAAGGGACATAGTCCTCATCATCACTACTATCAGAATCAGAAGACTCAAAAGTTTGACGATCAGGAGGAGTAGGGAGAGGTGGAAATCTACTCAACAACATTATCATATGAAGAGTCAGCAATCTGAATTAGTGTTGCAAAAATAGTACCTCAGTGGAAGTCACAAGTCAAGGATGACTCATCAAACTTCACACTCCTCTCAATATAGAGCTCATGGGTAGTAGGGTTCAAAAATTGATATCCCTTCACGCCATTAGTAGATACCCGACAAAGATACAAGGTTTGGATTGTGGATCCAATGCCTTGCATTTCTTCTTAGGAATCTGAACCATAGCCTTGGATCTGAAGACTTGAAAGTGCTCAAATATAAGGCTTGTGTCCATAGATCTAGGATTCAAAGGGTGTCATCCCTCTTATTGCCTTATGTGGAACATAATTCTGAGTTATAACAAGCACAATTCACTTTATTTCATAAGCCCAATAATGTGGAGGAAGAGGATTTCGAGTGAACCATACAAGTGGTAAATGTCCTTTAAAGTTTAGTTCTTTCTTTCTTCTTAATCCATTTTGGGAAGGGTTGTAAGCAACTGTACGCTATCAAAGCAATCCCCTCAAGAAGTGTAGAAATCCTCAAATTTACTGTTGCTCACATCCTTGCCTCCATTTTTGGTTCGAAGAACCTTGGTAGACTATTCCGCTTGTTTCTCAACAAGAGCCTTAAAGTTTTGAAAATGCTCAAAAACTTCAGACTTAAGCTTAAGAAAATATACCCAAGTATAACGCAAAAATTCATCAATGAAGGGGATTAGTATACTATAGAGCTCTAGTGAAAGAAGGAGATGGAAAAGGGCCAGAAACCATCACTATTTTTTTCAAGATCCAAGGGACGAGTAACTCTCTAGGATTTTCCCTTATCAAAGCTTTTTTCTAGGGTTCTTTCCAAGGGTACAACCCTCACAAATACCTTTAGAAAACTTAACTCCATGGGTAGCCCATTGGACCATTTCATTTTGGCTCAATTTTTCAAGTTAACGATAATTTAGATGCCCAAAACGCTCATTCCATAACTTGCACTTAACCTCATTCACATGAGTATAGCAAGGCATTGGGTGTCGAATCAAAAGAGAAGTGGGAATAAATGTATACAATCATGAACGGTGATCCGCCTTTCCCTCATGCCATCAGTGCAGTCAGAGTTAAGCTCATGAATAATCACTGAGTTAGGACCAATTGTCTACTCACAGTTCCTTGGGCATCTTTCAAGAAGTATTAGGTGTCGTAATTTACTTAACTTGTCATATCTAGTCCTACACTAGGGTGCCTAGGGTAGCATTGGGGTGCCCTCAACAGTTTGTGATCAAAGGCACCCTTATTTCCGTAACCTAGTGGTTCTAATTCTCCATTTCTTGCAAGATCTCATGTCATTTTACATTCCCTTAGGTGGTATCGTCAAGCATTTTCAAGTCACTAGTTATCAAAATTTCGAGCAAAAGATCCCTATATAAACATAGCATACTCACTACATTATGGGCGGGACATCTTACTATCAAGACCGAAGGCTTCATCTACTAATGGTTGAATGGACTTATATTTGTGCATCTTTAACATTAGGTTTGGTCACACAACTATATGGGGAAACGATTGTATTACCCTTTACTATTCCATCCACCATTATCCAATTTTTATATCTAGTCCATTACACCCTACTTCCAAGGTGTGAGAACTTGGTGCTTTAGAGATATCCATAGGGCACGACATAGCACACACAGGATGCAGAAGGAACTATATTTGGGTCCAAAATGTGGTGCATCCACTCAGAACAATAGTCACAGCCCACCAAGTTGTGGCAACTGATGTATAGTTCAATGAACTTGGTTACATTTTACATATTTTATTTTTAGCCGTTTTGATACCATCTTTGTCTTTTACAGGTCATTCCTTGCAATCTTGTATCATTTCATACAATGGTGGAGATAACAATCAAGGTAGATCTTAGTGCGACAGATAGGGAATATTTCAGGAAATTTTGTGAGAACTGCACAAGAATCAAATTTTGAGGTTTTACATAGACTAGGGTGTCTATTCTGTATACCAGGGATGCCTCGGGGTGACCCAGTACCTGTCTCACGGCACTACAATCTACTTATATCCCTTCGCTATAATACTATGGCCTTTACATGACCTCACAAGTCAATCATTCATGTTACTGGAATCCACAATCAAACCTCAAAAACACCTGAGCTGATAGTCTCCAAGCAATACAACTAAGTCCTTTTCTTTTACATCTTTGCACACTGTAGGGACTTTATTTCAATAGTGTGATATTATTAAACTGATAATCCCATTTCATACTATTTTAGTGTATAATTTATAGTGTTTTATTCCTCCTATGATTAGATTAACTATCCTTATACTCCGAGCATACGTTTAGTTTAAAGTTATAGTCAATCACCCCTATACAACTTCTTGCAACTGATGGCTGATGCTTGTCTACTTACATAATGGATTTAAAAGATTTCTACCCTAAACGAAATTGGCCCCTATAATTATTTCGTAGGTGGATGGTCCCATCAAAATGGTATTTTGAAAACATCCATTTAGGAAGGGGTTATTTTAATGGCTTAGGGGAGATTAGCATCCTACCAACCTGGGACCTCACCCTTCGTCTGGTGGTTACTCGAAGTGAAGTCATAAAATCCAAATAATACTTGTACCCACAACATTCACAATGCCAATTAAATGATGATTTTTTACCTTAAGAATTCTATCTCATTATAACTGTTTTTTAGCCAGTGAGCTATTAAAAACAAGGACAGAAAAAATAACTAAACCATAGGGCAGTGAACACCAAGTCTAACACTCAGAACCTTGTATTTTATTTAGAGACCAGTACCAGGTGTAACATGCCACAGGCATAGTCCTCATGGATTGGGAGCTGATGCATCATCCTGACCACGGTAAAATTCTTCATATTCTTGATCTTATAGAGAGATGACAGATACGTGCTAAGGTAGTTTTTTAAAATGCAATAAGTTGACTGTCTTATTTTAACCATAAACAGAGGTCTGTGGATACATGCAGGTAGAAGACGTAATGATCAGAGGTCCCTGAAACAACCACGGCCAAGCTTGTAGCATAAATTCAAGATCACTCTGTTACACAAGCAATCCAGGTGATCTCGAAAAGCAAGCAAAACTCGATGATCACTATGCAAACTAATCAAAGAGATCCTCCACATCCTGCATTTCACTCCCACAGGAAAAAAAATGAGGATGAACAAGATCTCGCATTGACGAATGGATTTACTTACTCATGGATATACTGCACTTGTCGACACTAAAATTTTCCTCTGTAATTTATATTTCATTAATGTATGTATTAGGAATAGGATGTTTTTAAGTATAATTAGTAGTAGCATCCGATAGAAGATAACGGCGCTGCCGATATGACGCTGCCAATAATGTATAGTACGGTGAGTAGTCAAAAGTACAATAGGAATGTTGTGGTAAAAAGTAGATTATTTTTCGTAAGTGGTTCAGTAATGTTAAAATGTCAAAGTTAGGGTAAGTAGAGAAGTAGGGTATACATGATTATGAATTAGAAATATTATATTGGCAATAAGGACAAGGAGTGAGGTCATAAAATATTTTGTGTATTTTAATTTGTAAAAATCCTAAAAATTTGGAACCCATTTGAAATGATAAGGTTTATCTTATCTTAAAAGATGAGCTTACATGTACAGATAAAAGTTAAGGTATCAAATATGATTTTTCATAGTAGATTTCTTATCCTATCTTAGAGATAAGATGGATAAGCCTATGTTGGTCGTCAAATAGGACTTTATGAAGAGCAACAGTCAGGGGACAAGAAGTCCCTCCTCTTTAATGGGAGAGGTTCCCTTATTCAGAAACAAACTTATTTACAAATGTACAAGACATGATTTGTTGGTTAAACTTGGATATCACAAAAGTGTTTTCTATGAAGATCATCAATTACAAAAGGACTGAGGAAATGAGAGTACGGGAAAGAGCAGAAAGGCAACATGCAAAATTATAGATATCAGAGTAATTATTTATGTATGCGAAAGTCACAGTGAATTGAAACAAGATCATTTGTATCGAATAAATAAGATGGAATTTAAAGACACAAAGTTCTGTAAATAACATCTGCTTAGAACACAAAGTTTCTTAACATAACACAGATTCATTAATCAAGGACACAAAGTTCCTTCTTGGTTATACAAGATCACCGTGCTTGCAAAGTTGAAGAGTATGCAATCGGTAAGACTAACGAACTTGAGACAAATGATCTTCACAAAGAAAATAAATGAAAGCCTAGGAATAACAGAGATCAGATAGACAAAGAATGGAAAATTCCTTTTGTATTGATTTCTTTATAATCTATTTACACTTTTCAGAAAATAAGCCAAGTTCTTCCCCCTTCAGAATGGCATAAGGAAGGCCATTATATAGCTTACAAATCAGTTACTCTTCGTAACCGCTTCTTTAACCAAGAATAGTTAAGGACCGCCAATCGCAATACCTTAACTTCTTACAAAGAAAACGGAAAAAGAAAGGGAAGAAGAGAAAAGAACAAGGAGAAGAAGACAGGTGGCCAGTCACTGAGAGGGACCCACTGACTTCAGAATCCGCTGCCTGAATTTCTTTAACGCCTCAGCTATGTCTCAGAAGTCTCATCCTGAAGATGACAGTGTATGTCTTTGAAAGCAGAGATGACCAGTGTCTTGAAAACTTCGTCCTTCTGCCAGCTGTTCTTTAGTTCTCCCAAGCCTCCTCCAAGACTCTGATCTTCCCAAGATTTTGATAGATTATCCTTGACATCATCGAAAACCTTATTCGCCAGCAAGATGTTTGAGCAAAAGATAGCAAGGAAGCAGTGTGAGAAATGCAAAAAAGGGGGTCTACCCGTTATATAGCCGTTGAGGAGAGAGAAAGGTGATCAATGCGCATTAAATTCATATCTATTAGTTTGAAAAATAGCATATTTGGGTAGAGCGGGAAAAAAAAAGTATGAATGGCATTTGGTTCACTTGGGACATGTGAGATGCGAATTCACAAAACACGCGGCTCGGCCGACTCGGGTGAAACAGGGAGAAGACGCACAAATGCATTTTGGGACATTTGGGAGGAAAACGCGCGAAGTACGCAGTTCGGGTGTTTCGGCTGAAAATGGAACGAAAGGCCCGTTTGAACTTGGGACATTTGGGACATGAAAGAGCGAAGTATGCGGTTCGGGTGTTTTGGCCAAAAATGGAACAACTTGCACTTTTTGACTTGGGACATTTGGGACAAAAATTTCTGAAGTACACGACTCGGGCGGTTCGGGCGAAAATGGAACAACTCGCATGAAAATTTTGGGACACTTGGAACATGAAAGAGTGAAGTACGCGGTTCAGGGATTTCAGCCGATCGGGGAACAGAGCGCAATTTTGAACTTGGGACAGTTGGGACGAAAAAGCTCTGACGGGCCCGAAAATGGAACAACTTCAGGGATTTCGGCCGATCAGGGAACAGAGCGCACTTCGGAACTTGGGACACACGGGAAAAAAATGTCTGACAGGCCCGAAATACATACAAAATGACCAAAACTGCAGACTTTCCTCAATTTCACGACTTCGGTACATTAGAGAAAACACTTAAACTCAAAATTTTGAAATTTTTTACTTTCATCAGAGCAGGGAATTTTGAGTGGACAACAGTTGGCTCCTTCTGGGGATGACTTGGCATAAATTCAAGGAATGAGACAAGGCAAGAACTTAGACAAACTCAGGGAAGTAGACCAGTACCTTATCCATTGGGCCATGGAGTCAAAAAGCAGACCAATACAGAGGACAACACACCAAAACAGAAAAGGAAAGAAAAACAAAAACACTGTACAGAATATACAAAGGACTCCCTAATCACCTATGACTTGAACAACTTGAGATACTGCCCACTATAAGGAAGTGGGAGAGAAGAACCATCCATGTAATCAAGATAAAAGGAATTCTCACCAGCAAAGTGTCTGATCTTGAAAGGTCCGAGCCATAGGGAATCAAAATTTCCATGGCTGCCACGAGGTTCATGCCTTTTATCCCATAACAGCACAGTGTCTCCAACTTGGAAATCTCTAAACCTGGCTTTCTTGTCAAATAGGACCTTAACCTTCTGCTGGTGAACAGATATCCTATCAGCAACCTCCAATCTATCCTCATTCAGTTTGTGCAGGTACATAATTCTCTTGTCCAAAGCATCTCTGAAACTAGTATCTTCAATGGCCTTCATTAGGTGCAAGACTGGCAGTTCCACTGTCACTGGTAATTGAGCTTCTACTCTATATACCACTTGAAAAGGAGACATTCCAATAGCTCTCTTTGGTGTAATCTTGTCTGCCCAAAGAGCATCATAGAGCTTCTTGTGCCAGTTTCGTTGAGACTCATTGACCAACTTCCTTATGATAGTCACCAGATTTTTGTTAGTGGATTCTGCTTTCCCATTTCCCTAGGGGTAATAATCTGAAGAATGAGCCAGGGAGATGCCATACCCGTAGCAGAAATTCATTATCTCAGTTGAAGAGAAATTCGAAGCATTATCTATTACAATATTATTAGGTACACCATACCTTACCAAGATGTTCTCTTTAATGAAGTTGCACACCACTTCAGAAGTAGTACTCTTGACTGGAATAGCTTCCACCCATTTGGTGAAATAGTCAGTGGCAGTTAGCACATGAGTGTGACCAGCACTAGAAGCAGGATTAAGTGTACCAATGAACCAAACCCCACTGTTGAAATGGTTCCTCAATCACAACTGGCTTGAGAGGCAAAGAAGCCAATTTAGGTCTTCCCACAAAAGTCTGACATGCCTCACATTTATCGACCCACTTGGATGCATCTCTGAACAAGGAAGGCCAATAGTATCCTCCACGGAGTATCTTATGAGCTGTAACCGTTGATGAATAGTGCCCTCCACATGCCTGATCATGAAAAGCTGAGAGCAACTTTCTCTGTTGTTCCTTGTCCACACACTTCAAAAATCTCCCATCTAACCCACGCTTGAACAAAGCATTTTCCCACAATACATATTGCACTGACCTCAATTTAACAGTCCTCTTTTCCTTGGCAGTTAAATGAGAGGGGCATTCCCCATAGGTGAGAAAATGGGCGATGTCAGCATACCATTCATCAACTGAGATAAGGAACAGAATGGTAGGAATGTCAGCTTTCTCCTCCAGCAACTCATGTTTAGCTCCTTCAGCAATGAGCTCACAAAGGCCTTTTCCACGAACCAGCTTGGTCGGTTTGATGTCAATGTCATACTCTTGGACCTTAGCAACCCAGTTCCCTCTCTTGGATCCAAATTCTTGTTATGTGAGAATTGACTTAACAGTTGTATCTAGAACCAGCACCATGGAGTGAGAGTTGAGGATATAAAAACGAAACTGCTTAATAGCTTTGACCACTGCAAAAGCATGCTTCTCCATCATGGTGTATTTCAACTCATGATCTTTCAGAATATAGCTCATGAACGCAATTGGGAGTTCATGCTCATTAGAGTCTTCTTGAGTTAAGACAGCAACCAAGGTATTATCTGTAGCATAGCAATAGATGATGAAATCTTTGCTGAAATCAGGACAGGCTAAAACATGAGTTTTAGCAATAGCTCTCTTGATACCTTCAAAGGATTCCTTTCCTTCAGAAGACCAACCAAATGTTTGCTTCCCTTTCATCATCTAAGAAATATTCAAAGTTAACTCTGTAAAATCAGGGATGAATCTTCTCAAGAAATTTATCTTACCAAAGAAGGAGTGCACACCCTTTTTGCTGGTTGGGAGAGGAATTTGTTGGATGGCTTGAACTCGTTCAGGATCAATCTTAATACCATCCTTGGAAACGATGTGTCCTAATAACTTTCACTCAGTGACACAAAAGACAGATTTTTTAGGGTTCAGAGAGATCCCATGCTCTCTGCATCTCAACAGAACTGTCTCTAGGTGATCAAAATGATCTGCTCTTGTCTTGGAAAACACTGTCAGGTCATCAAGATATATGACAATACACTTCCCTTTCAAGCTTCCAAAAGCCAGATCCATGGCTCTCTGAAAAGTGGCACCAGCATTAATGAGCCCAAAAGGCATCCTCTTGTAAGCAAAGGTACCCCAAGGAGTAGTGAAAGCTGTCTTATGTTGATCTGCAGTATCAACCTCTACCTGATTGTATCCCGAGAATCCATCGAGCATGGATAACATTTCAGACCCTGTAACTGCTTACAAGACCTGATCCATCATAGGCAAAGGATAATTATCTTTCAAAGACACCTGATTCAGGTTCCTGAAATCAACACAGATGCGGATCTCACCATTTTTCTTCCTAACAGGCACAATATTTGCAATCCATGTTGAATGGTGAATGGGAAAAATGATTTTAGCTTTCAACAACTTCTGAATTTCCTGAAAGATGGTGTCAGCTATTTTGGGATTATACTGCCTCTATTTCGGCTTAAAAGGTTTAATTCCTGGTTTGAGAGGAATCGAGTGCTGCATATATTTTGGTTTAAAAGCTTTCAAATCTTCATAAGAATAAGCAAGAACATCCTTATACCTCCTTAGAAGATCAATTGCTTTTCTCCTCTCATCTGTTGTGCAACATTTTCCAATATTCACTAGCTTAGGGTCATTAGAACTCCCAATATTGATTTTGTCATACTCAGCTGATTGCTGAGGTCCAGTAGAAGCTCTAGACTTCACATACCTGTCATGTTTATCAAACAGTTCCTCTAAGATTACTAATCCTTTAGGAATCTTATTCCCCTTGAGTTTAATGCACCCTTTCTGACCTGTTTCTTCCCCTTGGGTGACTGCTTTGTCAAAGGGCACACTCTCACGAGGTAGGTTGTCACTTCCCTCAAAATACAGCTGTTCGAAATTACCCTTGAGTTCCAGGAAGGAAAGCAAATGTTGATCATCATTGAAAACCTGCCAATTATTGGTGTTATCAGGTACACTGGGTCGATGGATCATCTCAATGGTGAACTTGTCTTGAGTGAAATCAGGATGAGGAATCAGTAGCGACCCTGAGACAGCTAGTGAATCAGCCCTGCTATTCTTTTCCCTAGGTACTGCTTCGATAGAGAAAGCATCAAGGAATTCAATGGAATCCCAAACCTGGTTCCAGTAATGTTTCAGCCTTCCATTTTTTACTTGAAAAAGGTTTCTGACCTGCTTTACAATCAATTCTGCATCACCACGAGCCAGAAGATTCTTTACACCTTGTTCTTTGGCCACTTGCAGTCTAAGAATGAGAGCCTCATACTCTGCTGTATTATTAGTGTTTTCGAACCGCAACTTAAATGAAAAGGGGTGTAGGCTTCCTTCAGGTGACACCAGAAGGACACCGGCTCCGAAACCAGCTGAGGAACAACTTCCATCAAACTCTAAAATCCAAACCCCATTAGGATCTTTAAGAGACACTTTGGGGGGTCGGATTTCATCAGGGGACATAATCATGTAGTTACCATGCCCCATATCCTCGTAGAGTATTTGTGCTCTAGGATCATCCGTTTTCTGCACAATATACTTAGACTGCTTCTCAGGCAGCAACTTCTTCATTTGTCCATTGACAGGCACGAGTGCATGTGACCAGTCCATTTGGATTTCCCCACCCACGTCCTTACAGAAGTTCCTACTTAGCAACATCCCGTATGAAGGGGGAATATCTGCCACTAAGATGGTAGCCAACACTTTCTTCTCGGGCAAAGCAGCAAAAGCTACTTGTGCATCTTTAATTCTCCCGACCAGGGGCACTTCTTTACTCTCCATGGAGTAACAAGATCCATAAGTGCGTGTGAGGGTCAGGCCTAGAGCATGAGCTACTTTAGCGGGCATCACATTATCTGAGGCTCCGGAATCTATGACACAATTACTGAGCCTATGACTAGCTATAAGAAGTGTTACATAAAAAGGCTTGATTTTGTCATTAGGCGAGGTGACAGCGGCTACCAGACTAGGCTGTGGTGTAGAAGGAGGAGTGGGAAAAAGGCCTTTAGAGGTGGTCTTAGAGTGGGAATTGACAAAGTGGATCATTTTACCAAAATCTTTGGGATGGGTTTGATAATACTCGGCTTCTGAGATTTGGACCTTGGTCTTTTTTAGGTGATCAACAATATCAAAAGATCCAGAAGTGGACGGGCCATCATCATTCGATACTCTAGGCTTATCAACTTTAGGAGAAAAAGAAGAAGCAATTTTAGTAGTAGGATTAATAGGACTCACCTTTGGTGTAGATGAGGTAGGGATAGGAGATCCATTTTTTGTAATCACGGGAATAGTTGTCGACTGCTCCTTAGATTTCTTGATGGGCTGTGTCACTTTCTCCCTCTGACTTGTCTACTCTCGAGTCATGACAGCGAATGATTCGCTATTCATGTCCACTACTACTTCATCATAGTCATCTCCATCATCAATGCCCTCAGTGGTGAAGAAATTTACGCGAGATCCCTCAAGTTCGTCTGCTTCGTCATCAACTTCTTTCGCAAACTCTTCGCAAGCTTTGTTATCTTCATCGTCATCTGGTTCTTCCACCTCGCAGGTCGCATTGACAAGGACTTTAACAAGAGGTCCTTCAAGTGCTAATCTTGTTTGAGAAGCAGGCAAACGATTTCTGGGCTGAAAATTTCTCCTTGGAACGTCTGCATAAGGAGCGTGCTGAGCCAATTGTTTCTTTATAGCAATAAGATCATTTGCAAGTTTCTAAACTAATGGATCAGTATTAGGTCCAGGGGTGGAAGAGGAAGAAGCAGCAGACTTAGATTTGGGAGGGTCTCTTCTCAACTTCCATGACATGATCAAGTCATCCTCGATACTAACAGCGAGAGTTTGATCCTCGACCAATATTGCGAGATTAGCCCTTCTTAGTGCATAACTAACTTTGGGCGATTGAGAATTTAGGAAGAAACATTTTTAAATTTGATCAACAGGTCGGGTAGGCTGCGGAATTTTATTGATCAATTTGTTGAACCGGGCCACAAATTCTCTCATGGGCTCTTGTGAATCTTTCCTTATCTGAGAGATTTGGGCTAGCAAGGCATGTACATCTTCTGCCGGCTTGAAACGGTTTTCGAACTGAGTTCTCATTATGTCCCAGTCGGTGATAGCGCCAGCTGGAAGGTGGTAGAACCAATCAACAGCATTATCTTGTAATGTCTCGACGAACAGCCTTACGGAGACGTCTTCATATTCGACTCCCAGAACTCCACATGCAACAATGAAGGCTGTGATGTGTTCATCAGGATGCACTTTGCCATCGCCTTTGAATTTAGGAAAGTTCTTCTGGTTACCTCTGGGTAACTCATGCAAAGGCTGAGTAAGGGCCAGGGGCCCAACATGATGACCCCATGGTAATGGCGCCGCCATTCTTGGAAAAATGGCTTGGAGAGGGACTGCAACACCAGCAAGAATCAAAGCTTGAATATTAGGGCTAGCTGGCTCTGAAGGAATACCACCCGTAGGAATTCTGTCTTGAGCAAGTGGAGTGCTTGTCGAACGAGTCCTTCTATTTCTTGTTGAAGGGAAAGGAAAACCCTGCTGCTCCAAAAGCTGAAACTGAGAATCTTTAACACCAAGGGCCCTCCTCCCTCGAGTAAAACGCGGAGTCAACAGATCAAAGGATGATCAAAAAATTACAGAACTGGAATATGATTTTCCCCAGCGGAGTCGCCAAAAACTGTTGGTCATCAAATAGGACTTTACGAAGAGCAACAGTCAGGGGACAAGAAGTCCCTCCTCTTTAATGGGAGAGGTTCCCTTATTCAGAAACAAACTTATTTACAAATGTACAAGACATGATTTGTTGGTTACACTTGGATATCACGAAAGTGTTTTCTATGAAGATCATCAATTACAAAAGGACTGAGGAAATGAGAGTACGAGAAAGAGCAGAAAGGTAACATGCAGAATTATAGATATCAGAGTAATTCTTTATGTATGCGAAAGTCACAGTGAATTGAAACAAGATCATTTGTATCGAATAAATAAGATGGAATTTAAAGACACAAAGTTCTGTAAATAACATCTGCTTAGAACACAAAGTTTCTTAACATAACACAGATTCATTAATCAAGGACACAAAGTTCCTTCTTGGTTATACAAGATCACCATGCTTACAAAGTTGAAGAGTATGCAATCGGTAAGACTAACGAACTTGAGACAAATGATCTTCACAAAGAAAATAAATGAAAGCCTAGGAATAACAGAGATCAGATAGACAAAGAATGGAAAAGTCCTTTTGTATTGATTTCTTTATAATCTATTTACACTTTTCAGAAAATAAGCCAAGTTCTTCCCCCTTCAGAATGGCGTAAGGAAGGCCATTATATAGCTTACAAATCAGTTACTCTTCGTAACCGCTTCTTTAACCAAGAACAGTTAAGGACCGCCAATCATAATACCTTAACTTCTTACAAAGAAAACGGAAAAAGAAAGGGAAGAAGAGAAAAGAACAAGGAGAAGAAGACAGGTGGCCAGTCACTGAGAGGGACCCACTGACTTCAGAATCCTCTGCCTGAATTTCTTTAACGCCTCAGCTATGTCTCAGAAGTCTCATCCTAAAGATGACAGTGTATGTCTTTGAAAGCAGAGATGACCAGTGTCTTGAAAACTTCATCCTTCTGCCAGCTGTTCTTTAGTTTTCCCAAGCCTCCTCCAAGACTCTGATCTTCCTAGGATTTTGATAGATTATCCTTGACGTCATCGAAAACCTTATTCGCCAGCAAGATGTTTGAGCAAAAGATAGCAAGGAAGCAGTGTGAGAAATGCAAAAAAGGGGGTCTACCCGTTATATAGCCATTGAGGAGAGAGAAAGGTGATCAATGCGCATTAAATTCATATCTATTAGTTTGAAAAATAGCATATTTGGGTAGAGTGGGAAAAACTAAGTATGAATTGCATTTGGTTCGCTTAGGACATGTGAGACGCGAATGCGCGAAACACGCGGCTCGGCCGACTCGGGCGAAACAGGGAAAAGACGCACAAATGCATTTTGGGACATTTGGGAGGAAAACGCGTGAAGTACGCGGTTCGGGTGTTTCGGCCGAAAATGGAACAAAAGGCCCATTTGAACTTGGGAAATTTGGGACATGAAAGAGTGAAGTACGCGGTTCGGGTGTTTCGGCCGAAAATGGAACAACTTGCACTTTTTGACTTGGGACATTTGGGAAAAAAAATTCTGAAGTACACGACTCGGGCAGTTCAGGTGAAAATGGAACAACTCGCACGAAAATTTTGGGACACTTGGAACATGAAAGAGCGAAGTACGTAGTTCGGGGATTTCGGCCGATCGGGGAACAGAGCGCAATTTTGAACTTGGGATAGTTGGGACGAAAAGCTCCGACGGGCCCGAAAATGGAACAACTTCGTGGATTTCAGCCGATCGGGGAACAGAGCGCACTTTAGAACTTGGGACACGCGGGACAAAAATGTTCGACAGGCCTGAAATACATACAAAATGACCCAAAACTATAGACTTTCCTCAATTTCACGACTTCGGTACATTAGAGAAAACACTTAAAATCGAAATTTTGAAGTTTTTTACTTTCATCAGAGCAGGGAATTTTGAGTGGACAACAGCCTGGAAGTTCTATAAATAGAGAGGTCACCCCCCTCATTTAGCATAGAAGGAAGTAGTGAGAAATATTGTATGAGTAAGTGTGTAAAGGAAGCCATCATTTTGAAGGTGTGTTTAAAGAATCCATTAAGAGGTGTAATTGTGAAGTTTCTCCCATAGTTATTGTTGGAAGGCAAGTGAAGTCAGTAATACTTGAAGTACCTCATGGGTGAGATTGTAACAATTTCATGTTGATATTATAATTTACACTTATATTTCAGATTTATCATCATTCCTTCTTATCATAGTCTATGGTATTCTTGTGTTAAGTTTTTTGTTGTGTTTCCAGATTCCATCCACCAAACTAAAAGTTGTGCATTAGTAAATAATCATAGCACGAGGAGTTCCCAAAAAGAATTATCATAGCGCTGGATTGTTGATGACAACATCACGGGAAGAGTCTTTGTTAAAACTCAATGTAGAGACAACCAGTGAATGAAAACAAGCTCATGAGTAGAAGCAATCACGAACTAAGTTGCATAGTGATGAATGAGGAGCACGAGTAGTCCAAGTCCAAGGTAAAATGGTGCAGAGAATCCAAAGCAACTGTTGAACCCAAGGCAATGTAAATAAGCCACGCAGAAAAATGTCTAAACCATGTACAGGCAACACCACGACTGTACAAACCGTGAATAGCACCACATGAAGAGAAAGCCTGCACACATGCACAATTTCCCCAAAAAACAAACTCCAAGAGTAAATTGTTAAACAGATTAGCATGATTCCAAAGTAATAATAAAAAATAATTACACGATGAAATGAGAAGAAACCAAAAGTAATAAGCAACTGATAAATGTAGAGTGCACGTTATACCAAAACCAACTCTGATACCATGAAAGAGGGAAATACGAGAATCGATGTCGAAAACAGTGCACCACAACGTAGTTGCACTCTGATAGTAACATCAAGCTCCAACGTAATAAGCAAGATTCAAATCAATGGACTGAAGATGCAAGTAAGAAAACAAGTCTGCTCATACTCATAGATCGGAAAAAAGGAAGTACAAATAGGGGTGTTGTGTAACCCCCATGCCTAAACAAAGAAAGAATATCAATGATGCCACTAATGCATATGATGTGACTGATGTATATGATGCCACTAAAGGAGGAGTTACAATTCCAAATAAGGAATGTAACTTGTATGACGCACTGACGTAAATTACAATGACATAATCTGTCACTTGTGATTTGACTTCCTAATACCTATGACTCTCACAAGGTGAGATGACCCACCAGGTGATGTGGATGATGACTAGACATGTCACACACACCAACAATATACAAAAACTCCCTTATTACCATTCAAAGTAACTTGTTCATGTTCAAAGCTCTGATTAATTCATAAACAACTTGTTTAAAGGAATGTATAGAAGCTTTTGGAATCGGATACTACCTGTCTAATGTAATTCCCTTAAGATTCTGCAGGAATATTTTAGCTACTACAACGTCTTAAGGAATAAAATTTCTAATAGCCGTATCATAGGCCTTGATTTGAGCATTTGGATCTCCCTCCCCCTTAAATTTGGGAATATTAGACAATGGGCGTGGAATCATGACACCCCGTAATGGTAAGGTCAGGGGATTCTTTCATATACTTAGTGTAATTACCCAACACGTAAAATTCCACCATTGAATTTTCCTGATGATGAGGTAGAGGAGGAGGATTTCTTATAATATGCATTGTAGGCAGCTACTGAGACATATGAAGCTCCTTGATACGACGTATAAGGAGCAGGGAAGGCATTCGGGTCCATTTGGTGGGGACTTTGAATACATATGCATGTAGGGTATGATTATAGCAGGATATGGACTAGCGGGCATGAAGCTAGGGAATGTCACATTTCCTGAATGACTGGCATTCAATAATGCACTTCTGGCCAAACCTTGTGTAGGATAAGCTTGAGAAGAATGAAAACACATCCCTAGTGTGTCAGATCCAGTGATAAGATCACCCAGATTTGATTGAACCAAATAACCTTGTTGTATAAGATGTTGCATTAGTTGTTCATTAGTGGGGATATATCCCTTATTATCAAGTAGATACCCCATATTTTCCCCTACTACATGATTTTATTTGTGATTATTCAACACTCTCTAGCTCTCTGATCCTTTCCAATAAGGTAGAAATGACATCATTAAGAGAAGATTGATTTTCGTGTGCCAATAATCATGTTATTTACATTGGGCTTAATGTATCACATGTTCAAAGTTTTGATCAACCTCATATATCCTCTTGTAAATGATGGGGTTTGAGGCATAGCTAGGGGAGGTTTGAACATTATTTGTGTAATTATCAACCCATCCAGAAAAGGAAGGGGATTGTTGTGGTTGAATGTTGGTGTAGTATCTATCAAAGCCAAACGGCTAACCAAACTCTCTACCTGACATATTTGGGAAGGTATAAAATACCCACCAAAATAGGGGATTTAAATGGAGAGGTGAGGTAATAACAATGAAATAAAAGGAGATAATAAGGAATGAGGCTTTCATGTTGGGTTCACAAATTTGTATGACTTAAAATCAACAGCCAATCTTCAAGCACACTCAAGCTCGTGAGGGTCGTGTCAGGAAAACCGATGTGGAATACTGTGATAATGCAAATGGGAAACTATAGGAAAACTAGGCACTAAGATCGGGTTAGTGTGAGTTCCTAGTAGTTGAATTGGCCAAAAGGGAATTAGAGGATATGTGCAAGTAGCATAGGTTTATTATCGTTTGTTTGTTTATATCTACCCTACTTGAAAGGAAATTAACTAAGTAAAGGGGATAAACTAATAAAAGTAAACTAAATAATCTAATCTAATATTTTTGAATTTTCTGGAATAACGGTGCGTACCGAAGAAATGAAGAAATTTCTTCTAAATTAATTAACAAACCCTAAAAAAAATAAACAACCAGATGTAGTTGTTTATCTATGTAAAATAAATCTAAACTATTCTAAACAATTAAAGTTTCTTAAAAACTATGAATGTGAATCAAATCTTTAGACACACCTTAGATTTATAGGAAGAATTAGAAGCTTCTCAGAATCATTTCTTCCCATGACACTTCCCTAGTGGAATTTAAGAGGGATTTAATAGATACAAATTTTAACAGAATTTCGAATGCTTAAAACTATGCAGAAGCTTCTTCCAGAATCACATCCCTTGAAAATCTACAAAGATAGGCAATGAAGCTTTCTATCCTAAGAAAGCTTTGTAGAAGAAAATGATCTACTATAACTACCTAAAAAATTGCAACAATGGAAATGTAAGTTCATTTTTCTACTGTAGTAAATAATTGGCATACAAATTCACAAATAAAGAAATGAAGAAATGAATAAACTCAATAAAAACCCCAACCTAGAAATTTCAGTGGTAATGCAATGCCAGTTGTGGTATCAATTTTATGTCCCCTTAGTTATCTTTTCCAATCTTCAGTGTCCATGTGAGTTAAGGAAGTTGGGAATGCAGAAGAAGAAAGGAAGATGGTACTAGAGCAATGGTGTCTTACAAAAGTGGTATGGGTAGCGATGCATGTAGAGGAAGAACAATGCAATAATATTGTGCTTGGTTTTGTAGTTTCTAGAAATATTTCAACAGAAAGACAATTTAAATCACAGTAAAATTCTCCAGCCATTTACATCAGAAGAAGCGATGATTTTATAGAACTTAGGCTAAGAAATGGTCTAAGCCATTTGGCAGAAATGACATGCCACATCACAATAAGGAGGGGCAGTTAAAATCTCAATCAAAAATTATAAGTGGAAGAGGAGGTTGACACGAATCGGTCAAGCTTAAAATCATTTCAAATTGACCAAGAAACTGTTAGAATTTGAGGATTCTAATAAATACAGATTTAATCAACTTATATATTATATATTGTTACGATAAATATTTAAATAAACATTACATCATAACATAAATAAATAAACACTTACAGGAAATAAATAACACATGTGACACACTATTTATAGTGGAAAACCCCAATAGGGTAAAAACCACTTTGAAAATAACCTTTTACTTCAGAGAACTTATTTCACATCCAGTAAGATCACCTCATCCTTTGAAACCCTATTTACTAAGGGTAAAACCAAATCACTTGATTTCCACACCTTTGGTATATTTCCTGAATATATCAAATGAGGACCTAAAGTCCTTTTTATATAAGGTGATCAGGTATGTCTCCTGACCCACCTTTTCAACCTAAAATGGTTGACACATATACCTAAGTGAGTGTATTTAATAAATATAAACATAAATGATTCACATTATTAAATACTTACCTAATGCATATTACCTAGGTATGAATATTTACTAATAGAAAAGTATTTCATATTATTAAATATTTAACCTATATAATAGTGATGGACCCATATTAATTAAGGGTTGGCCAGAACACTTAATCATTATGTTCCAACACTCCCCCTGAATGTTAAGTGGGATAACATATGCCAATAGATTAACTACCTATGGTACACTATATGATTTAAAATCCTTCAACCATAAAGGTTTTAGGCTAGCATATCGGGTGAAGGAATTGTAACACCTTCATCATACTCAAGTTACCTTTTAGTGCAAAAGGATTTGGAATTCCAAAGATCATGCTATGATCAGTGGCTAAGTATGATTTGTGAGTTTTACATGTTTTCATAGGTTCTCATAAAAGGTTATTGAACCCAAGCATATAGGAGCCTTTTATAACCAAGGACCTCGTTAATAATATGCTTATACTAGATGTTTACTAGTAAACTCAATAGCACTAAAGAGTTTATAGAAGACCACATTTAAGATATTTCTACACTTCTTTCTAAAAAATAAGTCGAGAAGGTATACATGCCCGAAGGTCTTTTACAAATGCCCGAAGGTCTCTTTACAAAAACTAATTTCCATTAGGAGGTGAAATTTTCATGCACACTCTCCCTCTATGGAAACTCCGACAATCCAAGATTTTCACGAAAGTGACAAAAATTTGCAGCACTCAAGGGCTTTGTGAAGATATCAACAACATGTTCTTCAGTCGACACGAACTTGAGATCTATCTCACCACTTAGCACCTTCTCACGAATGAAGTGTATATGTATCTCAATGTGCTTCATCCTCTGATGTTGTACTGGATTATGTGCAAGAGTTATGGTTCTTTGGTTTTTGTAGAGAAAAGGAACATTACATGGATCCTTTATCTTTATCTCATCGAACAACCTCTTTAGCCATAGATCCTCTTTTGCAACTTCCATTGCACTTCTATACTCAACTTATGTTGAAGAGATAGAAATAGTTGGCTGATTTTTATTACACTAAGTAATGGCACCAGCACCAAATTTAAACACATAACCAGAAGTATATTTTCTATCCAATACATCACCAGCATGATCAGAATCACAAAATCCATATAAGTTAGAATTTTCATTCTTATTATAATGTAAACCATAATTGATTGTGCCTTTATTATATCTAAGAATCCTTTTTGTAAGATTCCAATGATCTCTATAAGTTTCTTGCATAAACCTAGAAGTAATTCCTATTGCATAGGAAATATATGGTATGGCGATAGTTAGATAAATCAAACGACCAACTAACTGCCTATATAAAATAGGATAAATAATTTCACATGCAGGTTTTGGATCAATTTTCATTCCAACTTCCATAGGAATAGAAATTGGTTTACAATCAATCATGTTAAAAAAATTCAGCACATTGGTTGCATATTGTGCTTGCGAAACAACAATATAATATTTATCTTGAAATACAACCATGCCAAGAAAATGATGTAAGAGACCTAAATCAGTCGTTTCAAAGTATTGTTTCAATTTTTATTTAATTCTACAAATTAAAGCAGGATTATCACCATTCATAAGAAAATCATCAACATATATACAAAAAATGATAATATGTTACCATTCTTTCTTAATGAATAGATCATTGTTAGAATAGTAATTAACAAATCCTAATTTTTTAAACAAAGAATTAATTTTCACATGCCAAGCTCTAGGAGCTTTCTTTAAACCATACAGGGATTTTTTCAATTTACAAACATAGTTTTTGTTACCAGTTTCTTCAAATCCTTTAGGTTGAGACATGTAAAGTTATTCTTTTAAATCATCATTCAAAAAGGTATTTTTCACATAAATTTAGGGGATTTCCTACCCAAATTGAGTGAAAATTGCAAATAAGGTCCTAACATTAATCATTTTAGCTACAGGGGAAAATGTCTCAACATAATCAATACTAAGTTTCTGAGTGAAACCTCTAACAAAAATTATAGATTTATGTTTGTCAATACTACCATTTGTATTATATTTTACTTTCTATAACCACCTAGACCCTATAATACTTCTTTTGTCTAGAGGTGGAACCAACTCCCAGGTTTTATTTTGAATTAAGGCATTATATTCATCTTGCATTGCATTGATCCACTTCTCATCCTGAGAAGCTTCTTGAAAGCTTTGTGGCTCTGGTTCATACAAGGTCATTAATGCATGATACATATGATGGCTTCTGGTCATTTTCCTAAGATCAATAGGATTAGAAATTTCTAACATAGATTGAGCCCATTTTGGTTTCTTAACTATGGAGTTAGGAGATTTATAAGAATCTATAGTATCGACATAAGAAACATCATCATGAACATTTACTATATTCTTATTATCAGAATCATGACCATCATTAGAAATATTGATAGAGTTAGGAACATCTTTACCATTATCACATGAACAAAAGTAATTTTCTAAAACCACTACATTGTGGTTTTCAGTTACTTCCCTTTTGTAGGGTCGTAAATCCTTACACCTACAGTGTTAATACCATATTCAATGAAAACACAAGAAAAATAAGTCATATCAAGTTTCTTTCTTTTCTTTTTAGGAATATATAAAGAAACAAGACTACCAAAAGCTTTTAGATGAGAAATATCAAGTTTTGATTTGATCATTTTTCTAAAGGAGTTGAAAAATGAATAGAATTGGTGGTAACCCTATTTAGAATGTATATTTTTGTGATCATTTATTCTACCCACATAAATTTGGGAAGACCAACAGAATGAAGCATAATGCGAGCCATATCTAAAATAGTCTTATTCTTACGTTCTGTAACACCATTAGTTTGGGGAGAATGATGAGAAGTTAATTCCCTTTTAATACCACAATCAATGCAAAAAAATTCAAATGCTTTGCTAAAATATTCACCCCCATTATCTATTCTATGTCTCTTAATTTTATAATTTGAAGATTTTTCAACAGATTCTTTAAATTCCTTAAAATTTTTAAGTCCATCAGATTTATTTTTAAGAAAATATGACCAAATCATCCTGGTTAAATCATCAATGATAGTCACAAAAAATAAATAACCATTTAATAAAGCTACTTCAAGAGGTACTCTAACATCACTATGGATAAGTTCTAGTGGGGAAGAGTAACTCTCTTTAAGATGTGAGTAAAAGGGTTTAGCACTTTATTTTGAGAGTAAACACCCTTCACACACACATCATGAGAAGAAGACAACATAGGAAAACCTTTCACAAGATTATATCTATCCATTTCATATAAACTTCAATAATTAACATGTCCTAATATTTCATGCCATAGTTTTGAATTATTTAAAATTTGAGAAACAAAACAAGATGCATAAGAGAAATCATCAAAATATACAGACCATTTCTTTGAATTCCTTTAGCTATTATATTATCATTACTATCCTTGATATAGCAATTATCTTTCAAAATTTGAATAGCCAAACCATCATGAGTTAATTAAGAACATGATAAAAGGTTCTTTTTGAGTTTAGGAACAAATAAAACAATGTTTAACACACCATTAGCAAATTTTACTTTTCCTTTCTCTATTGCTTCTAAAGATGATTTATCACCAAGATACACACATTCATTGATTTTCACAACATCAAATAAAGAATTTGAAACACTAGTCATATGATTTGATGCACGTGAATCTAGAATCCATTCAAAATTAGAGGAATAATACAACACAACATATAATGCAATAGTTTTAGGAATATCATTAGAGCTATATGTTTTCCTTAAATTGTATTTAGAAGAAACAATTTATTTTTTATTTTTTATGGATAGGTTTCTTAGTTTTTCAATCTTCCTTTTTATGTCCAAATTTACCACATTTGTGACATTTAACACTAAAGCTAACACGCAATTGATCAGAAGAAAAAAAAATTGATCAACAAAAGAATATTTAAATCTAATTTTTTGATCTGAGAAGGGATTGCGAAGTTTGAACTTTGAATTTTGAGAAAGAAGTGTCTGAGAGACATTATCCTTAGAGTCAAAGTTCATCATCACTTTCTCTTCCTATATCAGAAGTGAAATCAAGGTATTTAAATCAGGTAGATCATTTTTGTTCTGATATTTAGAGTTCAAGATAGAAACAAATTCATAAATATTTCATGTATATTTAACTAAACAATAAAGTAGATTAATTTTTCATCAATTAAATCAAAATTGCATCCATCTAATTGTGATTTAATATTTTTAATTTTGGCTGAGAAAATAACTATTTTTTCATCTTCTTTCATAGGAGTTGTAAGCAATTCTAAAACTAATTTAATAATTTTAGATAAACGCATACCTTCATGCATGGATTATGGTTGCGCCCATACCTCTTTCAAATGTTTGATATTACCTATGTGTAGAAGGTACTCATCATTCACATTGTGTAGAATCATGGAAAGAGCCTCATGCATTCGTTGTGAGAATGCATTTATGTTGTCTACAGTTGCTTGACGACCGGTGGGAGAAACTTCAGATCCAGAAAAAAATTGTCTAAATTTTCCTCGCCATAAGTTCTGATTTGACCTTGATCTTCCAAATGTTGTAGTTGGTTCCATTTAGGATCTGGGTTTTGTCAAGATAGAAATAGCTAGACACCATTGTTTACCTGAACCTGTACACAAGTTTTCATAGAAGGTAAGAAATTTCAAAAAAATTCACTTGTGAATCCACCTTGATTCTTCACAAAGCATAAATTTTAGGTTGCACACTGGAAAGAAGGGGCCAATTATTTTAAATAATCTTCTGAGTTGGTTGAAAAAACCCATACAAATTAAATAAATAAAATACAAAACATTTGATCTTAATTTATTTAATTTACCTCGCTCTGTTACCATGCTAGAATTTGAGGATTCTAATAAATACAAATTTAATCAACTTACATATTATATAATGTTACAATAAATATTTAAATAAACATTACATCATAACATAAATAAATAAATACATGAAATAAATAACACATGTGACATGATATTTATAGTGGAAAACCCCAATAGGGTAAAAACCACTTTGAAAATAACCTTTTACTTCAGATAACTTATTTTACATCTAATAAGATCACCTCCTCCTTTGAAACCCTGTTTACTAAGGGTAAAACCAAATCACTTGATTTACACACTTTTGATATATTTCCTGAATATATCAAATGAGGACCTAAAGTCCTTTTTATATAAGGTGATCGGGTATGTCTCCTGACCCACCTTTTCAACCTAAAATGGTTGACACATATACCTAGGTGAGTGTATTTAATAAATAGAAACATAAATGATTCACATTATTAAATACTTACCTAATGTATATTACCTAGGTATGAATATTTAATAATAGAAAAGTATTTCATATTACTAAATATGTAACCTATATAATAGTGATGGACCCATATTATTTAAGGGTTGGCCAGACAACTTAATCATTATGTTCCAAAAATGTGCAAAAGGTGAACTGGAAGGAGTTAACATGCATTCAAATCATGTCTGGGAAGTCTCAGTCAAAACACACAGAACTGACACCCAAGTAGGGCGGCTGTTTCGTATGTAAAGGTCAAAACTAAGGAAAAACATTGCGGAAAGCTAAGGAAAAGAAAATAATGGTTAAGTAAGGTATTATAAGCTATAAAGATAAATTGTAAAGAGGAAAAGGGGCTTAAACACCTTTGGAAAAGACATGAATTATCATTGGAGAATTTTGAACCATTTCTGACAATGTAGCATGTGCAAATTTTGGTGCTCACATATTACCCCCCTCAAAGAATTTTTTTTAGCCATGAAGAGGTGTAAAACATAGAGTCTAAGTATGGCGTTCCCAAAATTTGGAGTTATAATTTATACCTAACATGCCTGTGTTCCGAAGTGATTTCGTCCAAGCTACCGTTACTTATAAAATACAAATGAGACTCAAATGCAAATAGATATGATATCAAAAAATTAACGCTAAAAGAAAATAACATGAAGACTTATAATTTATGTGGGGATAGAAGTATACCTATGCCAGTGCTCCAGCCTGGAAAATCACACACACTCAACACACAGTTAAAACAAAACATATATATCTAAAATCATAATTTCAAAATTCATTTGTACTCGCCCTCATACAGAATTTGGAGCTTTGGACTACCTATGATCATTTTGAGAAAGGATGCAATAAAATCAAAGAGTACGACATCGTGATCATGACCCCATGAGTTAGAGATCTGGTGGTTAAGAGAAAGGTTAGTATTTTAAATTTTCATTTTTAAATGTTTTCTAACTCTTCGTTATTTACTTTATCTTGTAGCCACTCTTGACGGTTGGTGAGATACTACTCATAAGATCTTGGTTGATTCCTTGTTTATCCTCACTAAGAAGACACGAGATAATCTTTTGAAAGATGTGGGAAATCCGATGTAGGATGAACGACATACTACCATGTTTGCACCTATTTTGAAGTTCGCTAAGGTTCTATCTTCGAAGAATACTGAGCTTACCGCACACCAGCTTGCTGAGAGGATGGTGAGACGGAGTCACTCCCATAGTGAGGCCATGGCTATTGGTAGATCACATGGTCACTCTCATTGTTTAGTGCATGGAAGCTCCCATTCACATCATAGTAGAAACAACAGGATTCCTAGTCACGCACCTTCTCAAGGATCCCATAGGGAGGGATAGGCCATGGGCCTATTGCTGTAAAATTATAGCACCCTCAAAATTCTTGCAATTGAGTGTCTAGGAAATTAGTGTAATTTTCTAACATGGTATTATCTTAAGGTGTGGCACCCTAAAATTGAGACAAACCTCCAAAGAAGGTTGGATCCTCTACCTATTCTAATGCTAAAACTACTCCTATAAAGGGAAATGCAACTATTCTAACATTAACCTAGTTTTCTAAGGGACCAAGGAAGAGGGAGATGCAAATCATGAAAGTCCTAAAATAACGTAGGTGATAACACAAAGAAAAGGGGGCGGAGATATCCTTAGTGAGTGAAAATGGAGGAAAATGAGGTAGAAGAGGGAAAACAAAAGTGCCACAGTTCAAATAACACATTCAAACCTCCAATCTCATGGAGCACAATGAAGTTAAGTCTTGCAAAAGAATACAACATGCACAATATACCAAAAAATGTGATAAAAAGTAAAAAGAGGTAATACAACTCTATCTAGGGAAAGAAAAGCCACAAAACACCAATTTTATTGCTTAAAATGATGCATAATCCATTACAATGTAGGCACAAGGCAAAAATATTTTACAAAATGCATAAATTTGAGGCTTTCTGCTCACAAGAATGTCAGAACAATTTTGACAGAGTTCCCTTACATTCCCAAAGGTCTCCCCTACAAATGAGGGGAAATCACATATATAGAGAGAAGGGGAGGCTACCAACTGAGAACCTTCCTTAATTACTTGCATAGAGTTATGGAAAACCATGTCGGTTCACTTTCCAATGGTACTTTTCTTACATGGTGAACACGGGTGCCATACCTCATTAAACCGATTGTTGAGCTACCTTGTGCGATGCCAAAAATGCCTAGTCCATAGCTGACATTCCTTGCTGACACACAATACGAACCACTAGATGATGTCCAACAAGAACAGAAGGAGTTTCTGCCAAAAAATAAAGGAGGTTGTCACACGGCAAGAAGAATTGGTTAACGTGTGATAAGAAGGAATGCTGAAGCGTGACATGAAGGAATGTTGATACGTGATAGTAAGAAATTTCTACACGAGACATGAAGGAATGTTGAAATACGATAAGAAGGAATGTTGACGTGCGAAAAAGTGGTTTTTGACATGCGACAGAGTTACTGTTGATACATGAAAAATTTATTTTTGATGCGTGATAGAGTTTTTGTTGTTGACGCGTGAAAAATTTACTGTTGACGTGCGAAAACATTGTT
This sequence comes from Taxus chinensis, assembly GCA_019776745.2. Classification (NCBI taxonomy): domain Eukaryota; kingdom Viridiplantae; phylum Streptophyta; class Pinopsida; order Cupressales; family Taxaceae; genus Taxus; species Taxus chinensis. Next base: position 776,217,328 of record CM034147.1, on the reverse strand, counting down.
GTTGACACGCGAAAACAAGGCTACAATCCATACAACTCACCAAGTTTACACAAATTAGGCCAATAACCTGATCTGCCATAAAATGACTCAACTCCAAGCCTTCGCCGCAATGATTTATCCCACCAGCTACCCTATAAATTATAACATTTGGAACTACTAAATCCAAGACCTGACAAGTTTTCTATTTCATAGGGGTGCAAAAAATGGAAAATATTTTGGTGACTCAGGGGGTAATCTACCTACTAGATTGGAGAGATTAGTGGCCTTGAAGCATCCATTGGGCATGAAATCATCCTAAAACTCTAAAATTTATCTTAACCTTGAAACTTCACCCCTGAATCAATCTAGAGTCTTGAATGAACCTAAAACTATTTGAGATGGTACTGATTATTCCCATGAAACCCTAAATAGAATTGGAAAGTTCAACAACAAAAAGGCACAACTATGTAGAAATAAAAAAATCATATGCATCCCAAATGGAACATGCAGAGAGTGATGTTATCCAAATAACTCTCTTAGTTATTTGGAAAACTTACATACATATTGTGGCTCTTAGATCTTCATCGCAAGTCATGCACACCTCATTTATCTCCTTGGAACATTCAGTTGGTCATTGTTTCTTCATACACCCTTACGTGCTTCCCCTTCTCCCCTTTCAATTTTCCTTTTCCTCTTTGTTCCACTCTTCCCTTACACGTACCTTCTCCGCATTCACCTTCTTCCTAGTAGTTATTCATCTTACATACGTACCTTGCACTTACTTAATTCAACTAAGTCTCTAGCCCTCTCGTACACCTTACACATTACTTTGTAATAATTGCACCTTGACCATACATTCCCACTCACCAGTTTTCCCCATTTCCTCCGTATACATTGCGATTGCATGTTTCTTCCTTATGTCTTTCTCCTACGCCTTATTCTTTCATGTGCATAATTTTGCACCCTTATCTACGCCATTCTATGCCACATCATACTATGACATGCTTGAGTGTGCCACACACAACCATTTAAAGAATGTTAGCTGAGCACCTAATCCTTGTAATAAATTAGTAAGTGACATGTGGCAGAAATGAAAAAACACTTTGCACATTTGGCTTCCCTCTTAGTCAATCAATGCACACCACTTGTCTTGTATGCATAGATGGCTCTGAAAATATTCTTAAAACCATATATTTTCTATAGATCTCTGATCGACACATTCCTAGTCTCAATTGATAACCCCTGATGTAGGATATAATGTTAGATATTCAAATTCAAATTCTTGGAAGATCTGGTAGGTGAGAAATAAAAAATGTCTTTCACGACATTAATAAACAGATCTGATTACTCCAACCACTCAATTTGATTTGATCTTCCTTCCTTCCTTCTCCAACATTCCAAACAAACTTGGGGAAGCACATTTGATAGATTTATAGGTGGATTTATAGGCATTTAATGCTTCTTGTTGGTGTTTGTATTTCAAATTCGGGTTTTCCCTCCTCTACTTCTTATTCCATCGATTCATCTATAAATGTAAGAGTTGGGATCATTTTTAATGTTGGACATTTTTTGATCCTTATGCTTCTTCTAAGGACTTCATATTTCTGTATTCTGAGTCACAGACCTCTAGATTTGGCTCGCACATGTGGATATCTACCTCTTTCACCATTGTAACAGTTTTGTGCATTTCTGGAAGTAATAGAAGCATCATTTTGTGACTATTATTTCTCCTAAGCGTGTTGATATTCCTTCTTCTTGCCTTTCTTTTGCATTGCAAATTTTTTGTGTCACTTTACATCCCTTGCAACTCCATTTTTAGCTGTGTTCTGTGAAACTGATCTAGTAAATGTGTTTTAGTTTGTGTTACACATATCTAGCCTTTTTTGATGCCTTTTCCTTTCATTTTCAATCAGAATAGATATTGTTCATCCCTATTTTTCTATTACTATCACCTCCCTTAGTTTAGTTTTCCATTTTTTATCCTTTTATCCCTAGTCCCTAGGCATTGTTAGCTTAGTTTATCCCTTCCAAAATTAGGAGTAGCAGTAGCAGTAGAAATAGGTAGAGGAACCAGACTTCTCTGAAGATCTGTCTCAAGTGCACAAGGTCCCACAACTTAGAGAGAACTCCATTGTTGTCTCAAATAACGCGGCTCTTTCCTATCCGAGACATGGGTGGAAGGTTTAATGACCAACAGTTTCTAGCACACCTGGTGGGACCAGCAGGGAAAGCTTAAATTTCATATTGCTAAGTTCTAGTGTGTGGATTTAGTATTTCTAGCCTTTAAAGGCTCTTTCAAACACATCTGGTGACTCCCAACACTCATATCTATTATTTTAGTAGCTAGATCACCTTTTATGAGAAGAGTGCACATGAGATAAGTGTTACGGCTGAAGGATCTTTTGATTACCTCCAAATTTTTCCAAGAAGTACACACAACAAAGCTCTTGTACCTACATCCCCATCTCTAGCACACCACACACATTCCACTCCACCTTATAGAAACAAACAAGCACACCATACCATGACACTTCAAAATCCTCCTCCTTCGAGCAATTTTACCATCTTAAATGGTGGAATCCCGCTCAATCTCAATGCATAACATGATATGCCGATAGTCATGCTCAAGAGCATTCCATACTTCACTGGAGAAAATCAAGCTACCCATGTTGAACACATTCAAGATGTGGCCAATGTGTGCTATTTTTATCTAATCATGCATGATGATGTAGTTGTTAGGCTACTTGTAGCCTCATTTAAGGGAAAAGTGCTCTGATGGTACCATGCCCTAAGACCTACATCTATTTCCACCTAGGATGAACTTGGAACAACTCTATGTAACTAATTTGAAGATAATTCAGATCACCTATCACTAGTGGAGTAACTGACTACAACAAAGCATGCACCTAATTAGGAGATGATTGATTTCAACATTAGATTCTAAAAGACTTTGGATAGAATTCCTCAGGTGGTAAGGCTTATAGCCCAGCATGATTTCCTATATTAGCTAAGAGTTTTTAATAGTGACATCTCAGTCATGATTCAATCCATGTGAGGTATAAATTTCTTGTTACATACAACATTGTAATAAGGGAAGAAAATAGTCTCATTCAGGAAGGTAAGTTAGCACCTAGGCCTCCTGTGCCCTTGTTCCCAAAGATGTCTCTAGCACCCCAGCCTTCTATTTCCCTAGTTCTAGTACAGAGCACCCAACCTATTGCATCCATATCCTACTCTTCTGTGTAACAGAAAGAAGATGAAGAGTTAAAGGCCCTAGTTAGAAACTTTTCCAACAAGGTCATATCATTAGAGAAACAACACGCACAAGCCTACAAAGGAAGTTCTAATCAAGTACAAATCCAAATCAATCAACCTTGGAGAAATTATAATGGAATCAAAGATATGGAAAAAACCATCAAAATCATAGATGGCATGCCAATCTGCACTTTCCTTTGCAAGTTATTCCTCCTACACAACCTCTTCTAGCACCCAAAAAAATTCAAGCACTTTTCCCAGTACTAAACAACATGGCGTAGGAGTCAGAGTGGTGCTTTCCTTGAAATATTCCTCATAGTCGATATCACTACACCAATGTTACACGTGTAGGCCTACATGATCCAAAATGCTTCTAACTGTGAGTCTTTCATCAGTATAGGTGAACTCGAGAACCAATAAAAGCCAAAGGCTCATCCTAAATCCAACTTGATATTATTTGGCGCTGAGGACTTTTATGCAATCAACCAAGTTATAGATGATGTAGCATACTACGGGCCCAGATTGCTAATAACACAAGGTATAAGAAAATAATGATCGATTCTGGCACGTAGGTCACAATCTCGGAAACACGAGTAGACCCTTAAAAGTAAAAGGAAGTAGCTAAGGCATCTAACAAAAAAAGTGCTCAAGTTCCTACACACAAGGCTCTATGTAAAACTCCTCCTAAAGTGGTGTGTGCCCCTCTTCTGGTAGGTCAAGCCTCTGTGCCAGCTAAGGTTCATGCCTATATACCTTAACAAAATAAAAAGGATGTTTTCATGCCTCAAATGCACAATTCAGTGGGTTTTCCTTTCATAATTGTGGACTAGATGAAGAAGACAAGCATAAATGTCACAATTTGGGATGCCCTGACCATTCCATCTCAGCATGACTTATTGTATGAAGCTTTGGCACAAATTTTGCATGCTGACCTAGCTATACAGAAGCCGCATAATTCTGTCAACATCTTCCAAGAATAGGAGAAACAAGTAAGGTTTTCAAAACCCCGCCCTTCTATATGTCTTTAATCACAAGAAAACATCTTGTCCATAACTGTATGATTGACTGAGGTGCTAACACATCTATCATGCCTAAGAAAATTTATGATGTCTTAGGTCTCAAGTAGATCCCTTTGACAAAAGGATTCCTACAACTTGATGGTTTAACTTTCACTACCCTAGTAATCATCAAAGACCTTGAGTTAACCCTCCATGCATGTTCAAGCCTCACAATAACTCAAGATGTGTCAATCATTGACCTATCTCCTTTATTTTCCCAATGTCTATCAAGGGATTTTAATGCTAAAGTGGGTGGTTACTTATCTTTTGATTGGATCCATATGCTACTCAAGACAAGGTATGGTACCTAATTTACCATACAGGATGATCCAATATTTTCCTATCATGTAGATTCATATGTCCCATCCCCTCTCCAAGCCAACTATTTAATTCAAGAAGAAAAAGTTTTAGTTTCTGAAAAACAACCTCTTGCGCCTCCTATCCTAGAATTAGTGTTGGATGAATGTGTTGAGAGACACCATAAATTTGATCCATATGTTGAAGAGCTAGAAGCTTATGAAACTGGTCTTGGTACTTAATGCATTCTTGAAGAAGCTATGTTGCCACGCGCGCTCAAGCAAAGTGAAGAGAACTTTATTCTATGAAAGTTATACTTTGATAGATCCATAAGCATAAATGGCACCGGCATGAGTGTTGTCATCATTTCTCCTAAGGATGAGAAATTAGTTTTTTCACACAAATTTCAATTCACATGTTCTAACAATGTAGCAAAATATGAGACACCAGTGCATGGTTAGATTATTTCTGAAAAGAATAAAATCAAGGCATTGTAAATATTTGGGGACAAAGAATTAGTTATCCATCAGGTCACCAACAAGTGCATGAAAAATAATAACCTTCTCAAATCTTATAAACATAGATTTTGGTACCTCCTTGACAACTTTGATGCTCTAAATCTGCAAGTGGTGCCACACAAAATGAATAAGGAAGCTGATCAGATGATCACACTAGGTTTGTAATTCTCTCATGTTGAGGAATTTTTCAAAGGAAACACTCAACACATCAAGATGGTGATTAGACCATCCATTCTAGATAACAAAACCAATTGGAAAGTGTTTGAAAGTGACATGCAGATCATTCAGTTCATCCAAAATGAATCCGAGTTCTCATCAAGCATGTAAGTTGTTTTACATGACAGCTATGGTGACTAAGTGATACATGTGAAGACAAACAAGTTATCTAAAGGGATGGTCACCTTAGAACAAATGTTTATCCCTGATTATGAGTTCAAGTGTGAAGAAAAGTATATGCGTGCCATGCAAGAAGACTTCTCCCTAGTCGCTATTGTGCATCGAAAGGAGTTTCTACTCAGTAAATCTTGTGCGCATGATCAAAATTAGGCCTTTATCTCTCTCTACCAAAAATAGAGTGATATATTCTCATGGGAATATGAGGACGTTAAAGGTTTTGATCCAAGTGTTGTTCAACACTCCACTGACCTTGATCCTAGTATCAAGCTTGTTAGAAAAAAGAAGCTACCAGTCAATCCAAAGATAGATCCCCTCATGAGAAAGTATTTATCCAAAATTGTTGAGGTGAAGATTATTTTTCCCCATCAAGTACTCTACCTGGGTAGCGAATCTAGTTCCATTACGTAAGAAAAATCATAAAATCAAACTTTGCGTTGATTTCAGAGATTTGAACAAGGAATCTCTATAGGATCACTATCCTTTTCCTTCTATGGAGAATATTATGCATACTATGACCGACATGCAAAGGTTCTCTATGTTGGATGGATATTTAGGTTTCAATTAGATTCTGGTCAAGGAAAAGGATAAATTCAAAATAACATTTACAACCAAATGGAGGACATATGCATATTAGAAGATTCCATTTGGTTTTTCAAACATAGTTGTAACATTTTAGCGTGCCATCGATATTACATTTTAGAATATGCCATTGATCTTGGTCTACCTTGATGACATCATATTATTCTCAAGGAAAAGTGTGGATCACATGGCGCGCTTGGAGAAAGTCTTTGAAAGATGCAGAAAAATTGAGGTATCTCTTAACCCTAAGAAATGTAATTTTACAGTGGCACAAGACAAGGTTTTGGGTTATGTAGTTTCAAAGGATGGTATAACAATTGACCCTAAGCATGTGTAAGCCATTTTGACCCTATCCCTGCCAATGCACAAGAAATCCTTACAGTACTTCCTTGGAAAAATTAACTTTGTTATGCGCTTTATTCCTAATTTTGCAGGACTGGTAAGGCCAATCAGCCTCATGCTCAAGAAGGACATAGATTTCATATGGATAGCAGAAGGAAAGGAAAGCTTAAACAAGATCAAGCAAGAGATTTCTTGCATGCCAAGATTCATCAACCTAGATTATGCTAAGGATTATATCCTTTATGTATATGGCACTGATGCGAGTGTTGTTGTTGTCCTAACACAAGAAAATGAGCAAGGGCTAGAACAATGAGTGAATTTCTTCAATCAGACATAGAAGGATTATGAATTGAAATATAGCCACATAGAGAAACTAGTTTATGCCATCATCTGCAAGCTTAAGAAATTCAATATTATGCTCACTAAAAATCATATCAAGGTGTTATTCTCTCACTCTTCTGTTAAAGACTTCATCATGGGAGCAGAAATCAACGAGAAGATAATGTGCTGGGTAACCAAAATCATGGAGTATGATGTGACCATCAAAGCCACCAATTTAGTACAGGGTATCATGCTATGCAGGAAACTTCCTAAAGATGCACAAAATGAATATGAGACTTTATTTTTCTAGATGAATATCTCCCATGCGCAGAACTTGAACCGAATATAGATCCTGGCACATGTGAATTAATGAAGGACATGATCACTTTCCTTTTTGAGGGTGCATACCCTCCTATTTTTAAATAAAGTAAAGAGAAGACATCTAAGATTACAATCCATACCATATGTGCTGATTGATGGTATTTTATTTAAGAAGAGTATCGATGGCATGTTGTTAAGGTGTATTGATAGCACACAAATTGAAAAAAGTGTTAGCATAATTTCACGATGGATTCTCTAGTGGACACTTCTCTACCAAGACCACATCAATGAATAGCATAATGGCATGTATCTTTTGGCCTACCTTGTTCACATATGCACAAAAGTGGGTCATGAAATGGAAGGAATGTGCTTTCTTTGTAGGAAAGAAGAGATTTAGGAGTGCTTCCCCTCCGACTAATCTAAGCAGATCAGCCTTTTGTGAAATGGGGTCTCAACTTCATAGGCATGATCAGTCCCCCTTCAAGCACTAGACACAAATGGGTGCTGATAGCTATGGACTACTTCACTAGATGGACAGAAGTCCTCGCACTCAAGGAATCAACTAAATCAATCATCCTTGACTTTATCGAAGGTATTTTGACAAGGTTTGGCATTCCTCAAACCATTATCTCTGATAATGAAAAAGCCTTCCTTAGTGCTAGAATCACTGATTGGGATCTAAATTTGGGCATCTATCTAAAGACTTCTTCCAACTATTACCCTCAAGGTAATGGTCTGGCAGAATCAACAAACAAGAACCTAATTAAGATATTGAAGTGCATAATGAACATTAGCCAAAGACAATGACATACAAAGGTCTCACGCGTGCTCTGGGAGGATATAATTATATTTAAGAAAGCAATAGGAACTTCTCCTTACAATATTTTCTATGGAAAGGAGGCTACTCTTCCTTTAACGCTTGAGTTGAACTCATTAGAACTTTCCCAGTAGCTGATTAGTCTTGAAGAATCAAGTAACTCTACCATGATCAAGCTAGAACAACATCAACAAACAACAAAGAAATGGTTTGACAGAAACACTAGGCCTCAAGCTTTCAAAGTTGGGGACTTGGTCTTAAAATGGGATGCTGACAGAGCTAAACCAGGGTGCCATTCAAATTTTGATGCACTTTAGAGTGGCCCATACATCTTCAAATTCATGCAAGGAGGCTAACTCTTTTGAGTTAACTCATCTTCATAGAGGCGCGCTGCAAATCCCAGTAAATGGGATCTATCTCAAACCCTTCCATTGAGTTTGTTGGCATCATTTTGTATATATTAGAGTAGTTTTAATTCCTCCAAGTGCATTGCACGCACACTATTCATTTGAAAATATTTATTTCTTATCATGTGCTTCTTGCACATGGTCTTATTTTACTTCCAAGATGTCGATTATCTTCTTACAGTTTTGCAAGATTCAGAATAGAGTTATTAAATAATTCTTCAACTAACTTTAAAGGGGATTTCTTCAAAGCTATAGATTAGAATTTCATGATTACATAACAGGCTCCATGCCTAATGGATGATCCAAGCTACTGATCTCCTTCATCTAGTAGGAAGATGGCCCCGAAATTTTCCAAAACTGTTATCCAAATAACTCTCCTAGTTATTTGGAAAACTTACATACATATTCTGGCTCTGAGATTTTCATCGCAAGATACATGCACCTTAATTATTTCCTTGGCACATTAACTTGGTCATTTTTTCCTTTCACACCCTTATGCTCTTCCCCTTCTCCCCTTTCCATTTTCCTTTTACTACTTTGTTCCACTCTTCCCCTTGCGCCACACCTTTTATGCATTCACCTTTTTCCTAACAGATATTCATCATGCTTGCATGCGCCTTCACACTTGCTTAAATTAGCTAAGTCCCTAGCCCTCTCACATGTCCCCGTACATTACTCTTTAATAATTTCACCTTGACCATATGTTTCCCGCTCACTAGTTTGATCCATTTCTTCTGCGTCTGTTACGATTGCGTACGCGCCTTCCTTTTGTATTTCTCTCATTCCCTACACACATATTCTTCTGCGTGTATACTTTTGTGCCACGTCGTTCTCTGACATGCTTGATTGTGCCACAAACAACCAATCAAATCGAGTCACCTGAGCACCGAATCCTTACAACAAATCAATAAGTGACATGTGGCAGAAACGGAAAAATAATTTACATAATTACCCACCCTCTTAATCAATCAGCGTACACCACGTCTTGCGTGCACAGATGGATCTAAAAAAATTATAACAACCAGATATTTTGCTACAGAGCTCCAATCGTCATGCATCTAGTCTCAATCCATAGCTGCTAATGTAGGCTACCATGTTAGATATTCAAATTCAAATTCTTGGTAGATCTGGTAGGTGAGAAATAAAAAATATCTTTATGGGCATTAATGAGAAAATATGATTGCTCCAACCACTTGATTTGATCTGATCTGCCTTCCTTACTTCTCCAACATTCCAAATAGACTTGAGGAAGTGCATTTGATAGATTTTTAGGAGGATTTGTAGGCTTTGAATGCTTCTTGTTTGTGGTTGTATTTCAAATTTGGGTTTTCCCTTCTTCTCTTCTTCTTCTTCCATCAATTCATCTATAAATGTAACATCTAGGCTCATTATTAATGTTTCAAATTTTTGAATCCTTAAAAAAAATTCTAAGTACTTCATATTAATGGATTCTGAGTTGAATACCTCTAGATCTAGCTCGTGCAAATCTGGATATCATCATCTTTTTCACCATTGTAATATTTTTGTGCATTTCTAGAAGTAATGGAAGCATCATCTTTGTGACTATTCTCTATCCTAAGCATGTGTTGATATTCTTTCTTCTTACGTTACTTTTACATTGTGTGCTTATTGTGTCACTCTATGTCCCTTACAACTCCATTTTTAGTTGTGTTCCATGAAACTGATCTCGTAAATGTGATTTTATTTGTGTTATGCATGTGTCTAGCCTTCTTTTATTCCTTTTATTTTCATTTTCACTCTAGAATGGATAGTGTTCCATCCCTCTTTTTGTGATGCTATCACCTTCCTTAGATTAGTGTTTCCATTTTTTTATTCTTCTATCTTTGGTCCATTGGACTTTTTGGCTTACTTTATCCCTTCAAGCATTAGGAGTAGCAATAGAATTAGAAATAGGTAGAGGAACTGGCCTTCTCTAGAGATCCGTCTCGAGTGCCTAAGGTTCCACAACTTGGATACGGTTCCATTATTGTCTCAAATAACTCAACTCTTTCAAATCCAAGATGCGGGTACAAGTTTGAACAACCAACAAGTGCACAAGAACTTATTACAAAAGAAACCTAAACTATAACAGAGCAATGCACTAAAAGCACTTGGAGGAAATGAACTAATCTAATATTGACAAGGAAGACAATTTACTTTAGTAACAATGTTTGAGGTAGATTCCATTGAATGGAATCTCCAATTCTTCTCCATCCAACTTGGATAGTTGGAAAGCGTTGTTACTCTTGCATCCTAAAATCATATAAGGACAACTCCATATTGCATCAAACTTGGAGTGTCTTCCTAGTTTGGCTCGGTCTGAATCCCATTTCAAGACCAAATCTCCTTCTTGAAAGGTTCTATTTTTGGCTTTCTTATCAAAGCACTTCTTGATCAAATTTTTCTCCTTCTCTATGATCTACATCTCTTGATTCCTCAGGTCGTCTAACTCCATGATCTCTACATACCTAGCTTTCATGGGCTCAAATTCAAATGGCTCCATTTTCTTAAGAAGTTCTAGTGTTGGAAACTCAAGGGATATGGGCAGCCTTGCTTCCATTCCATAGACCAACCTGTAAGGAGATTTTCCTATTCACCTCTTAGGGGTAATCCTATCAGCCCACAAGGCTGATTTCAACTTGGTGTACCAAGTTCTCTGGTTTTCATCTAGAGTCCTCCTTATGATTTTCAAAAGATTTTGGTTGGTAGACTCAACCTGCCCATTACTCTGAGGGTAATAATTTGAGGAAGTGGTCAAATAGACACCATTATTCACTTCCCATTCAGATATATTTATCCCAAGAAAATCTAAGGCATTATTTGATATAATAGTGGAAGGTACACCAAACCTTGTTACTATCGCCTCATAGAAATCTAGGATGCCGACCTCATTTGCTTCCTTGAGCCCAACTACCTCTATCCACTTGGTGAAGTAATATGTGGCTGTAAGGATCCACTTGTGACATAAGCTAGAGTTTATATTAATCACTCTGATAAAATCCATCCCCCATTACATGAATGGCTCATTTAGAGAAATGGGGTGGAGCAGAAGGGTCACTAACTTCTCTTTACCTATGAAGAAGGCACACTTCTTACTTTTCTTGATCCATGAGTAGTAATCATTAAAGACGTTAGGCCAATAATACCCTATTTTTATAATTCTAAGGGTTGTAATCCTTGGGGAAAAATTACCACCTGTCTCTCCATCATGAAACTCATGTAATACCTTCTCTATCTGATCTTTTGTAATCCATTCACGTCCCTTTTGAACAAAATATTATCTACAAGTACATAAGGGTATGGTTCATAATCTGAAATACCTTCTTTTGTCCTCTCTCAAACCTTGAGGGCTTTGACCTATTTGGAGGAAGTGTACTATACCCTAAGTCTAGAAATGAATGGGCACACCATCTGTTGTTTGTCCTTGATCATCTTGTAACATGAAAAAAAATTCTTCTTCCTTTCTCGATTCAGCATGCTGACTTGAAACTATCTATTCACACAAACCTTTTCCCCTAACCAGCTTGGTCACCTTGATATCAATATCATACTCCATGACCTTGGTTATCCAATCAGACCTCTTCTCACTGAGATCCTTGTTTAAAAGAAAATCTTTCACACCCGCAAGTGAAACTAGTAAATGAATTCTATTATTTGACACTAGATGCCTAAATTTCTTTAAACTTATTACCACAAATAGGACATGTTTTTAAATAAATTAATATCTCACCTCATAATATTCAAGTCCCTACCTGAAGAATGCAATAGGTTGCTTCATTCCTTCTTGATTCAGTTGTACTAGTATGGAAGATATTGCATATGTGCCACTAAAAGCATATAGAGTGAAGTCTTTTGAAAAATAAGGATTGATGAGGGTTGGAGCCTATGTAATGGCTTGCTTTATATATTCAAAACTTTATTTTCCTTCAGTAGTCCATTTGAAATCCATATTCTTCCTCAGCATCAACGTTAGTGGATTGACAAGGGTAGAAAAGTTATGAACAAATCTCCTAACAAAATTTATTTTCCCCAAGAAACTTTGGAGATCCTTCTTATGAATTGGCAATAGCAATCCTTGAATTGATTTGACTCATTATAGATCAATTACCAACCCTTCTTTAGACACTATGTGGCCTAAAAGCTTTCCTTCATGTGTTAGGAAAATGCATTTTTTCAGATTCAAAGACACTTTGAAACTTCTACATATTTGGAAAAAATTTCTGAGGTGGAAGAGGTGACTTGTTGCATTTTTGGATAATACAGTGATGTCACCTAGGTACACGAGAACTATGTTATTTATCACCCCCTTGAACACCATATCCATAGACTTTTGAAAAGTTTCTCGTGCATTTGATAGACTGAATGGCATCTTTCTATAAGCATACGTTCCCCACTTTTTTGTGAAAGTAGTATTGAATTGATATTCATCTTTCACCATAATTTGGTTGTATCCTGAGTAGCCATCAAGGAGTGAGAAACTTTCTTATCCGACTACTACCTGTAGGATTTTCTCATGGAAGGGAGTGGATAGCGATCCTTGATTGAAGCTTTACTTAAGTCTCTAAGTTCCATGCACAACCTGATTTCTCTGTTCCTCTTTCTCACTGGCACCAAATTTGTATCCTAGCTTGATTACTTGATTGGAAAGATGGTTTTTTCATATATTAGCTTATTCAATTCCTTTCTCATGAGAGGTTCAATGTGAGGATTCATCGGCCTCTGTTTTTTGTTGGATGGGCTTGGGATTATGGATCTAGTTCAAAACTATGTTGTGTCAATCTTGGATTGAAGCTTCTTAAATCCTTATAATTCCAAGTAAATACATCTATAAATTCTCAACAGAGTTGGATATATTCATATTTCTCTTGATCAGTACTAACCTTGCCTATTTACAGTACCCTTCCTTCTCTAACTGAAATAGGCTCTGAATATTCACCCTCCACCTCAATATTACCCTTCTCTTTCCGAAACTGGCTGTTGGGGTTGAAGATTGACTCTAACGCCACTAAACCCTTTGGCATCTTGTTAGTTCTTATCTGGACCACTTGATCACCATATTACTGCTCCAACTTGTCTTGATGTCTTAAGGAGAAGTAAACTTATTCTTGAAGAAAATTTATGATTTGTTGATCTTTTTCAAATACTTTCCAACTTGTATTGTTATCAGGAACACCCAAACTTATAATTACTCTAATATGAGGTTGATTTTGATCTCTCTTGATATTGTTAACAACATCAAAAGCTGCCCCTACTGCTGCAAGTCTATTTACGTCCTCATTTTTCTTCCTTGGTATGGCCTCAATTTTGAATGCTTAAAAGTATTCGATGAGATCCCATATCAGATGTTTATAGCTCTTTAAAAGGTCATTCTTATCTTCATGGGCCCCTTTGATCTAATCTACTATAATCTCACTATCCCCAAAACCTTACAAGTTATTAATACCTCTCTTTCTTTCCCAATGCAATCCGTTGATCAATGCTTCATACTCAGCTGTGTTGTGTGAACAAGTAAACTGAAAATGGAAATCTGAATAGTATTTTATACCTTGAGGTGACACAAGCATTGCTCCTCCTCCAGCATCTTGTCTACTCCTTGAGCCATCAAAGAATAGCTGCCATACATCGTTTTCTTCTTTATCATCTAACATGGTGATGCTAAGGAGAGGTGGATTCTCTTCATGCAAACAATAAATACCCATCTCATCTTCCTCCATTTATTTGTATGGATCAAATTTATGCTTCTTATTTTCCCATTCATCAAGAGTCAAGTCTAGGATATCTCCAACCTTGGTGTTCATGTCTAGAGTTCTTGGGTAGACTTATTGATCGAAAGATGGGAAATTTTCATTGATTGGGCTTGGCACATATGGTTCAATATGAAAGTTTGCAATATGTTAAGATTTGACTATAGCCTTAGCTCCATACCTTGTCCTGAAAATCATATGTGACCAATCAGTAGACAAGTAGCCTCCAATTTTAGCCGTGAAGTCTCTTGACAAGAACAATGCAAAGAGGGGTGGCAAGTCAATCACGCATACATCTTGCGACATTGTGATATTGGGGCATGCGTGTAGTGTGAGACTTAACCCTTTTACTATTTCAATAGTTGTCATTATTATATTTTTTGATTTCACTACACCTCTAGAAATGACTTCATACTTAATACCCAGTTGATCAACTATTTTTTTGGGCATCACCAAACTACTTGCTCCCGAATAAATCATGCAGTTGTGTGCAAGATTTTTTCCAATGATCAGAGAGATGTAAAATGGTGGAGGATTAATTTTTTTTCCATGTTGACATCCTTGATTGCCTTATTATGGAGATGCATTAGTGAGCACATTCTCTTTATTCTTGGGCAACTCATTTGAGATGGGAAAGTTGTCTATGGCTACTTGTAAAAGGTCCCTTTGTCCCATAGTTTTCAAAGATTCCCACATAAAGATGCTTACATTAGTCTTATCCATGTGGTCGATGATATTGAATGAAATTGGGTTGTCCTTATGCTGCCCTTTGCTTGGAGCCTTCTTCTCTTGCACATGGGATGCTACAACAGGCACATGAGCTAGTCTAGAAGGTGGTTTGGGTTGGGTCTGCATGCCTGAAGCTACACTTGGATTGCTAATTCCTTGTGGTGATACTAGGTTGAGAAGCATTTGCATTATATGTCTTTCCTTCCAAATTCCACTTCTTTGACCTTGTACTGGCTACCACAACCTGAGAAGGAAGTTGATTCATTCCATAGAAATCCTCAACTCACTAGTTGATAAGTGTAGTCTAACTTGGAGGTGTTTCTTGAGTAGCTATCTGCTGGTGATTTTCTTCCTGAGTTGTTTCTTGAGGTACACCAATGGTTTGTACATCAAGTCCTGGTTTAGCATGTCATTGAAACATGTTTCTTGATTATGAGGTTGACTATATGGGAAGCACCATTCATACTCTTATAACATGTTGTTTTGGACCAGAACCAAGGCTTAGGATGTTGAAGGTGTAGTGGGACTGTATGAATGAAATGGCCTAGCAGCTAGGGGTTGTCCTTGGTTTTTTTGCATCTTGAAAATGAGGTCTATTAGGTTGATATGGAGGCCTATGTTGTTGGCCTTAAGGCTAATAAGGTCTAAATTTTTGGGTATGTTTCCTCTTGAGAGTTACAAACTCATCCCTTAGGTTACGTAATTGATTCATAACTTCTTGGAGTTCAGTTAAGGTACTATAAGAAGAGGTAGAAGCCTAATTGGAACTCTAATTTCTAGGGGCAGGAATAGGGGCTAATGTGGGAGTTTGACTAGAACTATGATTCCCCATTTTTGGATAAATAGGCATGGGTGGCCTAGGTGTAAGTTTACCACCTTGTATTAAGCAATTCTTAGCTCTGATGGCTATGGAATAAGCTCATGGTAATGTTATCCCTCACATATATTAAATCATTACAAATATATTAGAATTAAAATTTTTGAGGAAATAGAGGAATGCACCTTCAGTAATTGGTCTTACAGAAATGGGAATCCTATCCCAAGTTCTTTGGAATATGAAGTTGAAATTAGCCATTTGCTTGTTTGGTGTTGTCTTGATTGTGGTTAATTTCTCCAATAGAGATAGATTATCCGCCTTTTCTCCAAACTGGCCACAAATATCCATGCATAATTGGCCCTAATTGTAATTGATCATGCTCCCAAGCTCCTAAACCACTATAAAGCTTTGCCTTTGAAAGAAGAAGCCAAAAGTTTCACATCCACATTCACTAAACAATCTCATGTATGACACAGACATTTGTAATGTCTTGAATGTGATCAATTGGTGTTATGTGATTATCTCCATTGAATAATGGAATGTTCTTCAATGCCACCACTGGAACCAGATTTTGTGCATTAAGGGAAAGTGGATTACTACCCATGAAATTTGCAAAAGAATTTGGAGGTGGCTGATTTGGTGTTTGTTGATGTGTCATCCTAATAAGCCTAAGAACTTTGCTTGATTGAATAAATGGCCTCCTAGGTGGAGGTGTTGACAATGTTCAGTTTGGTGGAAATGGAGATCTCTGAACCCTTCTTCTTCTCCTTCTACCCAGATATTGTTGCAAATATCTAAAGACATCTTCTTCTCTTTCTTTAGACTGGGTTTACACTCTTCTCATGAACTTGATAAACTTGGGCTGCTAAAACCACTGGATTCTGCCCCTTTGAGTCGTTAGATGTGTTGGTATAAAGCCTCTAAAGGCTGAAATTTTACAACAAGAGCACACCAATCTCATTGTGATGAAATACAACTTCTTTGGTCCCACTAGGCATGCCAAAACTATTAGTGCAAAATTATAGCACCCTTTGAATGCTTGTAATTGAGTATCTAGGAAATCAGTGCAATTTACTAACATGGGATTGTCTCAAGGTGTGGGACCCTACGATTGTGACAAACCTCCAAAGAAGGCTGGTTCCTCTACCTATTCTAATGCTAAAACTACTCCTAAGAAGGGAAATGAAACTATTCTAACACTAACCTAGATTTCAAAAGGACCAAGGAAGAGGGAGATGCATAAAATGAAAGTCCTAAACTAACGTAGGTGATAACACCAAGAAAAGGGGGTGGAGATATTCTTAGTGATTAAAAAGGGAGTAAAATGGGGTAGAAGAGGGAAAACAAAAGTGCCATGGTTCAAAAAACACATTCAAACCTCCAATCTCATAGAACACAATGAAGTTAAGTCTTGCAAAAGAATACAACATGCACAATATACTCAACAATGTGATAAAAAGGTAAAAGAGGCAATACAACTCAAGCTAGGGAAAGAAAAGCCATAAAACACCAATTTTATTGCTTAAAATGATGCACAATCCATTATAATGTAGGCATAAGTCAAAAATCCTTTACAAAATGCATAAATTTGAGGTTTGCTGCTCACAAGAGTGCTAGAACAATTTTTACAGAGTTCCTTTACATTTCCAAAGGTATCCTCTACAAATGAGGGGAAATCACATATATATAGAAAAGGGGAGGCTACCAACCAACAACCTTCATTAATTACCTGCATGGAGGTATGTAAAATAATAAAACATACACAATATACCCAAAAAAGTGATAAAAAGGAAAATTTGGCAATAAAACTCGAGCTATGGCAAGAAAAGCCACAAAAACACCAATTTTATTGCTCAAAATGATGCAAAATCCATTACAATATATGCACAAGGCAAAAATACTTTACAAAATGTATAAATTTGAGGCCTGATGCTCACAAGAGTGCTGGAACAATTTTTTCATACTTCCTTTACATTACAGAATGTATCCTCTACAAATGAGGGGAAATCAAATATATATAGAGAAGGGGTGGCTACCAACTGACAACCTTCATTAATTGCCTACATGGAGGTATGGGAAACCATACTGGTTCACTTTCTAATGGTACTTTTATTGCATGGCAAACAAGGGTGTTATACCTCATTAAATCAGTTGTTGAGCTACCTTGTACGATGCCAATAATGCTTGGTCTGTAGCGGGAATTCCTTGCTAATGTCCGATAGGAACCACTAGCTGTCACCTGATAAGAATGGAAGGAATTGCCACTGACAATGAAAGGCGGTTGTTGCACGACAATAAGAATTGGTTCATGCACGACAAGAAGGAATGGTGATGGGCAAGAGGAAGGAATGATGACATGTGACAAGAAGGAATGCTGATACGTGACCAGGAAGAAATGATGACATGTGACAGGAAGAAATTTTGACACACAATAGGAAGGAATGTTGATGTGTGACAGGAAGAAATGCTGACATGACACATGAAGGAATGTTGACGTGCGACAAGAAGGAATGTTGATGCATGAAAAATGGGTTGTTGACATGTGATAAACATGTTGTTGATGTGTGAAAGATTTATTGTCGAATTGTGACAAATTTATTGTTGACGCATGATAGAGTTTCTGTTGACACGTGACAACAGGGAAACAATCTGTACAACTCACTGAGTTTACACAAATTGGGCCGATAGCCCAATCCTCCATAAAATGACTTGATTCTGAGCCTTCA
This sequence comes from Taxus chinensis, assembly GCA_019776745.2. Taxonomy (NCBI): domain Eukaryota; kingdom Viridiplantae; phylum Streptophyta; class Pinopsida; order Cupressales; family Taxaceae; genus Taxus; species Taxus chinensis. The sequence continues at coordinate 776,199,022 of CM034147.1, read as the reverse complement.
CCATGGTGAGCTAGCCCACTAGCTACCCTTTAAATTATAACATCTGGAACTACCAAAGCCTAGACTTGGCAAGTTGTCCATTTTGCATAGCTGTAGAAAATGGACAATAGGGCTCGTATTACTTTGATGTCATTTTGTGAGACATTTATATGAATTTTTTTTGACATTTTGTGCTCCTTGCAAGAATTTAGACCACACCTACATGTGTGATGATATTGTATATAGACTTGAATATTATGGATATATATAGATACTTCTTTTTTTTCAGCCATTCTTGCATAAGAGTTGACTCATTGATGGTTTATTTCACTTGTGTACTCTTAAATGCTCAAAAATTTTGATGTTTTTTATATGATTTTTGGATACATGATATGTATGATGATATGCTAACGTAATGATTTATTTTTGTCATTTTTTTATATGATGCTAATACAAACACTGTGTAATGTCAAAACTTTGGTTTTTCAAACAATATTTATACTTCCTACTTTTTTGGCAAAAAGTGATGAACGTAATAAATAAGGAAATGAACCCACTCCATTTCTAACCCCACACAACTAATAAGATGTAAGGGATCAACACCAAGATCCAGGAGGGACGTGAGTTATATGATTTTGATGAATGGAAGTGATGAGAGAAAGACAATATTTTGACAGAAATCTAATTAGGAACCTATAACCTAACTCTGCAAACAATTTACTACATAGTCTAGAATGTGATTTTCTTACAAGTTTATCTAGACTTATACCTGTAGATGGACTCCTTATTGACAAAATCTGATTTTTAAGGATTTAACTCTTTTGGAACATACACACCTAATTCACTTGTTTTGGGGATTTATGATTTCAAAGAACTTTTATTGAATGAGTTAGTTATACCTTACTAAATTATTGAAGAGACCCCATGTACCTTTCCCCATGCTACTAGAAAGAAGCATGGGTGCATCACTAAAGACAAGGCATAGGAAATTAAGGGCACTTCCCTCCTTTCCCAATATCACATCACCGGGTAAGAAATGTGGGCTCATCACCAAAGACTGGTGGGGTAAAGAAGTGTGGTTTTATATACAAATGAAATATTTTTCATTTATTTTATTTGAATTTCTCTTTTTTTTTTTAACTTCAAGTTGTAATTTTGGGAGGGAGAAATTTTCCCTAGCCTCAACCCCAGGAAAGCAGTAAGATGTGAGGGGCTCAACACCGAAGGCTGAGATAGGCAAACCAGCAATCTAGGTAAAAAATGTTTAGAATGATTTTCTACCAAAGAGGTTTTTTTTCTTGGAGAGATGTGACACCAAGAAGCTTCTAGAATAGACTATAGGCAAAGACACCTAAGCTAGAAGAAAAATATGAGTAGAACGAAGTATGCAGACCTTAGTAGGATTAGTGTCAAAATTCTATCTTAACTTGTTGAACTAATGAAATGATTAGAAATGTTGATGATAATATTGTGGATATTTGAAGAATTTTAATTGAATGTTTTGCCAATGTTTAGAACTTTAAAATTTTCTTTAAAAAAAAAGTTTTCTTGACTACAATTTTACAATACAAACTTGCAAATGAAATGAAGTATGGATGCAATAATGTACATGTGGAAATGCAGATGGAGTACATGCTGAAATTTCTAAGGTGAAGATATTCGAAGGATGTTAAACTCCTCACCCCCAAGAGTACACAATGAAGAAACACGATCTTTCAAATTTTTGTTCTCTTGACAAGGAATTGTTATCCGAGGTTTAAACCTACAACCACTACCCATGATTGTGTATGTATGGTTATCTAATTTTTCTATTTGAAGGAGTTATTCGAGAACCTCTTTGTTAGGAAATAAGTGATAAAATATGTAGAATAATCCCTATGGATATATATACAGATACTTCTTTTTTTTCAGCCATTCTTGCATAAGAGTTGACTCATTGATGGTTTATTTCACTTATGTACTCTTAAATGCTCAATTTTTTATGAGAAAAGCACGTTTCCCAATATATCGGGTACGTTTTAAGGTAAAAAAATTGGGGTTGTGCCCCTGAACCCCGGCAAGAAACTATGGAAAGTGTACAGTACTCTTAGTGTATAATATTCAACATTGTCACACATGAAAACAGACTCCACAACCTAATAATCTCCCACTTGGAGACTAGTTTTCCTCTTAGCAAGCTTCTCAACCCTTCACTAGTTTACATGAAGACCAACCAAAGCTAAACATAGCTTCAGTTTTTCCCTTGTGACCACATTGGTCAGCAGGTCTACAGGATTCTGATTGGTATGAATCTTCTCCAGCTTCAACTTCTCTTCCTCTAAAGTTGTCCTAATGAAATTGTACCTTAACTATATATGCTTCATCCTAGAGTGGAAAGAAAATTTCTTAGCTATGTGTATAGCACTCTGACTATCACTATGAAATTTTCCTTCCTCCTACTTATGCCCTAAATCCTCAAGCAATATTGTTGTAACTAGATCATTTCTTTGCTTGCCTCTGTGGCAACAACATACTCAGCCTCTGTGGTTAACAAAGCCACCACCTTCTGTAGTCATGAAATCCAGTTTACTCTTATCCCACCTACAGTGTAAATATAACCTATAATTCTCCTTAAGCTATCTACATCTCCAACCATATCTAATTCTACATAACCACACAAAGTGGTGTCTGATCCACTTGTTGTCTCCCAAAAATAGCTTTGCATTTTCATAGCCAAATTAAAAAAAATTGAGTTCATGCCCTTCCTTGGGTCCAAGGGATAGTCTTCAATTAAGTGCGGGATTTCCACGTGTCCTAGGTAAAAAATAAAGGTAAAATCGGCTAAGTATGGAAGGCTCAACGGATGGCTCCACGTGTCATAATGGCACAATTCCAGGGGTAGAAAGGGCCAATTACCAAATCAGCGCTAGATCACCACGTGGTCAGAAAAAAGTCAAAATCAAATCTCATCGTTGAAAAGTCAAATCGGAAGAGCGAGCCATCAGGGGGATTTGAGCTTTTGATCCCTTTTGTGAAAAAGGAAAAAAATTAAAAGGGAACCCGCAGCCCCGATCTGGCTCATGGGGAAAAATTCAAATCTTAAGCGCGCAGGGAAAAATTCAAAGGTTAAAATGTTTAGAAAAGATCCACACCCCTGTTCCCAATAAGAATGTGCCATGTGGCTAAGTTGAAAAGTCAAATCAGAGCAGCGGACTGGGGGAGGGAATTGAGTTTTCAAGCCTTTTTTCCAAAAAGGTTAAAATGTTAAGGAAAGGGCCGCGATCCCATTTTGAATAAGAATGTGCCACGTGTCAAAAAACCATGGGCCCAAAAACAGCCCATAATGGTTACCCATTACCCATGGGTTAATAAACCACCCATGAAAATTTGCTTCGGGGGCTTCACCCCCAAACCCCCCTGACCCGCTCACCGGCGAGTGGGACCACCATAAAAAATACCCGAGTGTAACACATAGAAGGTGTACCACACTCTAACATGAAAATAGGCTCCACAAACATAACAATCTCCCACTTGGAGACTGATTTCCACTGAGCAAGCTTCTAAAACCTTCACCGTCATCCGCGAAGGCCAACCAAAGCTGAACATAGGTTTAGTTTATCCCTTGTGACCACCTTGGTCATCATGTCTGTAGGATTCTGACTGGTATGTATCTTCTCCAGCTTCAACTTATCTTCCTCTAAAGCTGTCCTGATGAAATGATATCTCAACTGTATTTGCTTCTTCTTGGAGTGGAAAGTAGAGTTCTTAGCTAGGTGTATAGCACTCTGACTATCACTATGTAACGTACATTCCTCCTGCTTATGCCCCAAATCCTCAAGCAATTGTTGTAACCAAATCATCTCTTTGCTTACCTCTGTGGCAGCAACATACTCAACCTCCGTGGTTAACAAAGCCACCAGCTTATGTAGTCGTGAAATCTAGCTCACTGCTGTCCCACCAAAAGTGTAAATATAACCTTTCGTGCTCCTCCTGCTATCTACATCTCCAGCCATGTCTGAATCTACATAACCACATAAAGTGGTGTCTGATCCACTGTAGCACAAAACTGTCCCTATGGCCCCTCTCAAATACCGAAGGATCCACTTTACTGCTTGCCAATGCTCTTTACCTAGATCACTCATAAATCTACTCACAACTCCCACTGCATGGGAAATATCAGGCCTAGTGCACACCATAGCATACATCAAACTGCCAACTACTGATGAGTAAGGTACCTTGGACATTTGGTTTCTTTCCTGCTCTGTCTTAGGACACTGCTCCTTTGATAACTTAAAATGGCCTGCCAAAGGAGTCCCAACCGGTTTAGCATCCTACATGTTAAACCTATCCAATACCTTCTTAATGTACTCTTCCTGAGATAAAGTCAGCTTCCATTCCTTCCTATCCCGAGTTATCCTCATACCAAGGATTTGTCTGGCTGCCCCCAAATCCTTCATATCAAAGGATTCACTTAGCTGTTTCTTGAGTACTCTTATTTCCTGCATGTTTTTACCTGCAACCAACATGTCATCTACATATAAACACAGGATAATATAACTTCCATCCTCAAATTTCTTTGTATACACGCAATGGTCAGAATGACATCTAATATAACCTTGCTCCATCATGAAGCTATCAAACTTCTTATACCATTGACGTGGAGCTTGTTTAAGGCCATACAAGCTCTTCTTCAGTTTGCACACCATCTCCTCTTTACCTTTGACTTCATATCCTTCTGGCTGCTGCATATATAGCTCCTCCTCCAAATCACCATGGAGAAATGAAGTCTTTACATCTAACTGTTCTAAGTGCAAGTCTTCTACTGCCACTATTCCAAGAACAGTTCTGATAGAAGTCATTTTTACTACAAGAGAAAAAATCTCATCAAAATCTATACCTTGTTTCTGTGCAAACCCCTTGACCACAAACCATGCCTTATATCTTTTCTTTCCTCCTTCTTCATCTTTAACTCTAAACACCCACTTGTTCTGCAATGCTCTTTTGCCTTCTGGGTAGCTTCACCAAATCCCAAGTCTGGTTCTCCATGAGAGACTGATGCTCCTCATCCATGGCTTGCTCCCACTTCTTACTGGCATCTACCTGCATTGCTTCATCAAAGATCTTTGGATCTCCACTATCAGTGAGTAATAAATAATAAAGAGAAGGAGAAAAATGTTCAGGTTCTTTTCTTACCCTAGAAGACCTCCTCACTGTAGGATTTTGGGGTTCCTGTTGAGGGGGTTCCTGAACTGATTCATGGGTCACTTTCCCATCTGGAAGATCCTCTACCACTGCATATTCTTTCTTGGATTCTTCCCTATTTTCCTGCAACTGTTGCTTATACATGACTTTCTCATTAAAGACCACATCCCTAGACCGAATGATTTTCTTGTCCTTAATACTCCAACATTTAAATCCAAAGTCATCACCACCATAACCAATGAAAGTACATTTTTCTGATTTAGCCTCTAGCTTGGTCCTATCATACTTGTCTATATGAACAAACACCTCACATCTAAAGACTCTAAGAAATGAATAATCAACTTTCTTACCATACCATGCCTCCTTAGGTATGCCTCCATCCAAGGCACTTGAGGGTCCTCTGTTTATCAAGTACACAGCTGTGCTCACCGCTTCTGCCCAAAAAGAAAGAGGCAGTCCTGTATGTAACCTCATGCTCCTAGCACGTTCCATTATTGTTCTGTTTATCCTTTCCGATACCCCATTCTGCTGCAGAGTTCTTGGAACCGTCTTTTGCTTGCGGATTCCATTCTTAGAACAATAATCATTAAATTCATTGCTGCAATACTCCCCTCCATTATCTGACCTGAGACATTTTAGCTTAAGACCTATTTCATTCTCTACCAAGGCTTTCCATTTAACAAAAGTGTCAAATACATCAGATTTGTTTCTAATACAATAAACCCAAACTTTCCTTGTTGCATCATCAATAATTTAAGTAACATAATAACTTGAACCCCCAAGAGATGGTACCTGAGCGGGCCCCCACACATCAGAATGTACCAGCTCTAACTTACTCTCTTTCTTTGTAGGTCCAACCTTGAGAAACCTTACTCGCTTTTGTTTCCCATATATGCAGTTCTCACAGAAATCCAAACATGTTTCTGTATATCTAGGAAAATTCTTCTTTATGATGTTCATGCCCTTATGGCTCATATGACCTAGCCTATAGTGCCATAATGTTGTATCTACATCTGAAGCCACAAGATTATAATCATTAGTACTATCAGTGGTTAAATACAAGGTTCGAACCTTATTACCTCTTGCCACCACAAGAGCACCCTTGGTAACCTTCCAAGAGTTAGCTGTAAATATCATAGTACAACCATCACTTCCCAATTGCCCCACCGATATCAAATTTCATCCTTAATGTAGGCACATGTATGACATCCTTCAATAGCCATGTATTCCCATTCTGCATCTTAACCTGAACAGAACCTTTTCCAACTAAATTGCAAGGCTCATCATCACCAAGAAAAACATGCCCAAAATCCCCTTGAACATAATCAACAAAATAATGCCTATGTGGAGTAGCATGAAAAGAAGCCCCTGAATCTAAAACCCAAGATTTAGTAATATTATGCAAAGAAAGAATCAAAGCATCCTGACATACATTACCCGATTGCCACATTTACCTCCTTGTTTTCTTCCTGTTGTTTCTTCTTATCCCAAAGCTCCCAATAGTTCTTCTTTGCATGCCCAGGCTTTCCACAATTCCAGCATACAATCTTGTTCTTGGATTTTGACCTTGCTCGATCTTTTGATTTTCCATGGTTTCCTCTATTCTTTTGTCTCCCTCTAGTTTCCACTGTCAAAGCATTCCCTGAAGTAGAAGATTCCCCAAATATTTTTCTTCACATTTTCTCGCTTAGAATCACCCCTACAACATCCTCAAACTTTAACTTCGAGTTAGCTGGAACCAAGTTACTTACCGCCATTACCAGGCTATTCCAACTCTCAGGTAAAGAGCACATAATTAATAAAGCCCTAACTTCTTCATCAAATTTTATTGTAATCAAAGCTAGCATATTCACAACCGTATTGAAATCATTTAAATGATCTACTAATGAACTATTCTTAGACATCTTCATATTAAACAAATTTTTCATTAAAAATATCTTGTTAGAGGCAGAGGGTTTTTCATACAACTTCCCTAATGCATCCATTAGATCTTTTGTATTCTTTTCCTTTGAAACATTAAATAATACTGAAGATGCAAGACACAGCCGGATTGTCCCAAGTGCCTTCCTATCCAAAAAATCCCATTCCGCATCTGTCATACTCAAGGGTTTGTTCACCTTCTCAGACAACGGAGTATACAGATCCTTATGATAAAGGTAATATTCCATCTGCATCTTCCAAAGACTGAAATTCTACCCGTTGAATTTATCAACCCTAGATCTTCCTTCATCTGCCATAGCTCCCACTCAAGCTAAAAACTTCCTTGTGATTCAACACTTCAGCAAACCAAACCAGGCTCTGATACCAATTCTTAGGTAATAAGAGATAAAATATGCGGAATAATCCCTTACAGAATCGCAACAGTAGAAACTGATATGTAGAAAATATTACAGATCTCAAATAAAAGTGTAGAATAAATAACACAACATAGAGAGACAAGATTTAACGTGGTTCACCTAATTTGGGCTACGTCCACCAAGAATCACTTGCTCAGATTCTATTACAAGCCTCCACTCTCTCAATATAATACCCAGATCTGTTTGGAGCTATGCTCAAAAAACTCTACAGAATTCACACCCCGAATTCAAAACACATTTGCAATACATTTTCTTGTCTATCTATCATATGCATAAGACCATATAAATAGTCAATTGCTTAAATAGTTTGATACAAAACCGTGGGTATCAAAACAATGGGCAAGAACCAAAACCGTTCCATAAACCTATGGGTAGCCGAAGAGGCGGTTTTACAAAACAAGGGGTACCAAAAAACCATGGGCCCAAAAACAGCCCATAACGGTTACCCATTAGCCATGGGTTAATAAACCACCCATGAAAATTTGCTTCGAGGGCTTCCCCCCTGAACCCCCCTGACCTGCTCACCGGCGAGCGGGACCACCGAAAAAAATACCCGAGTGTAACACATAGAAGGTGTACCACACTCTAACATGAAAATAGGCTCCACAAACATAACACTCTGATACCAAAATGATTTGTAAACCTCTAACTTTGTGGAATTTACAAGACCAAAATTTATTACAAATTATTGTTCTACTTTTGAATTCAAAAATGACAGATTTACTTCAAGTTAGTGACTGATTATTTTGTGCTTAGAACTATTTGCATGGAGATGACATACTTGATTTCTGACATGTATATATCAGAAAACAAAATTTTTTATCCTGGAAACCCCCAAGTTGAGGGAAAACTAGTCGGGCACCATATTGATTACATTGATCTATTCTTCCCTTTGTTAATGTATATGGCCATGTTATAAACCTAGACAAAGATACACATTACAATGGGAAGAGGAGTGCCAGACTAAGACACTGCTAAAAATATTCCCTTTCAATTTACTTGGGAAGAATAACAGCTCATCGTTATCTCACAGTATTCCTTATTCTTCTACAATCCAATTCTAGCACTGGAAGATCTCTTCTCACTTCTAAAGATTGATTTACCCTTATCCCATTTTCGAACCTTGAACTTGCTTTTGCTTCACCGACCTCAACATTTGGAATGTTCAGGATGGTGGTGAAAATTGGTTTGATGAAGAGTCACTTGTTTAACTAGTTTGTAAATAGTCCATGACTCCGAATGAACCCCTATTTTCTTTTTTCCAGATTGACATGACTAGTGTTTGAAAATAAAAAGGTTTGGGAACTCCCCTACATAGAGCAATTCTGTAAATAGACCTTCCCCAAATGGAGAAATTTAACCTCTTGAATCAAAGTCAAAGGGATGGCCTTCATGGAGTATCTGGGTCTGTACCAAGGATCATGTTGTAACTTGTTTCCCTAGCAATTGATGTAGAACTTATCTGTTAAGATCATTTTTGGCCCGAGGGTGATAGGAAGAACTATGGTTCTAATTGAAGTTGTACTTTAAAATTTCATACCCTCAGAACGTGTTTCTTGTAGAGGATAAATTAGTCTCCCCATACCCCAACTTCTGTAAGAAAGATAAAGGAACCACATTCACTGTATCCCCATCATCAATCATGGCTCTCTTAATGCAATATTGATAAACCCAAACTTGTAGATATAAAGGAGGATCTCCTCTTCAGGATATTTCAACATCAGTAGGCATCCCTTGCTTATGTCAAAGAGAAACCCAGTATTCTTATCACTCTATACTAGAGGATGAACATCAAAATAAATATGATTTATTTGAGTTCCAAGAGGAGGTGTGACATGAATTAGATGACCAAGACCAAGTGCATCCAATAATGTAACACGATGTGAAGGAGAATTCTTCAGTAAATCTAAAAATGATGTGTGAGAAGGTCTTGTTCAAATCTTAAATCGAATCATAAGCTTCTACGATTTTTGAAACTATAGGAGTGTTATCCTATGAGAGAGAATGAAATATAGGAGGTTTTGGAATTTATTCCATTGTTCAGGTTATCGCATTAACTTTTAGTTCAACCTCTAGCTCAACTAATCCCATAATATTTTTATTTTAGTTAGAGCCAAGGTTGGGAGCAACTCAAGAGTTTTCTGAAGTTAAGGATTTATGGTCATTGTTTGTGATATGAATGCCCTTGTTTATGTTCTAAGGATTTACCTTGACATTTTTATTCCATGCGTAGGGAATGGATCTCAAAAGATGTGTAGATTTGTATTCTGAGGAGCTACAGGTCCTATATAATTTGGCTGCGAATTTGTTTCAGGATTTACTAAGAACATATCCACAAAGAGATGCCTTTGGTTCTCAAGGAGTCTTTGTAGGAAGTTGTTACAATCTCTACAAGTCCTAACTTCATGACTAACAACATGATGGAAACTGTAATATAGGTTAGGATCATAATTTCTTGGTCTTTCATAAGCATCTTATTGTTATTGATTATAACCTTGATTGTATTTTTGAGATTGATTGTTATAACTATGATTTTTTTCCCCTTAGCCGGAGTTTCTGTATTGGTTTAGGCCTTGGGTTTTGATTTTTTGAAGGAGGGGGATGGTTCACATCAACCCCTGTATTGACTGAGGAAACAATGTTAGGGCCTCTTTGATTACCTGTGTTTTTTTTGTTATTATGGTTGTTAGTATTATTGTTTCTTGTAAAACTAGTGTTCTTTTCTTGATCAGTAACACCATTCGTGGTAGCACCATGATTACTGATTCAAAGTCCTTAGGTCCTTGGTTGTTGGTTCCATTATTTTGATGGTTTGCTTTGCTTTGGTTAAAGGATACCAATTTCCCATTGAGACCGTAATTCTTACACCCACTATTAATAGAGGCTTGTTCGATTCAAAGTGCACCTGCCAATACTTCCTCATAACTACATAAAGGAAAATTTTTAGACCTCTTCATTGGTCTCTTGATTAACCAAATGAAGAAAAAGATAGAAAAGTTCCATTTGAGATCCTTGTTGGGTGTACTTCTAGATGAGTAAAGAAATTGACGCCATCTCTGGGTGAAATGGTCAACAAGATTCATGTTTCTCCTACCTAATATGAAGAAAATCCCTTATTCACATTCAAAGTAACTTTTTCATGTCAAAATATTTGATGAATTCCGAAACAAGTTATTTAAAGGAATGTATAGAAGCTTTGGGAAACTGATAATACCAGTCAAATACAATTCCCTCAAGAGTCTTTGGGAATATTTTAGCTACTACAACATCCTAAGGAAGAAAATCCCTAATAGTCGTAGCATAGGCCTTGATGTGAGTGTTTGGATCTCCCTCCCCCTTAAATTTGGGAATATCAAGCAATGGGTGCAGAAGCATGACACCACGTATGATAAAGTCAAAGGGTTATTTTAAATACTTGGTGTAAGTACCCATTGTGTAAGATTCCACCATTGAATCTCCCTTATGAGGAGGTGGAGGAGGAGGAACCCAATAAACTACATTTTGGGAAGTGACTGGGACATATGAAGCTCCTTGATACAAATTATAAGGAGTAGGGAAGGCATATGGGTCTATCTGGGGGGCCTTTGAATACATATGCAAGTAGGGAAGGATGATACCAGGATATGGACTAGCGGGTGTGAAACTAGGGAACGTCGCATTTACTGAAAGAGTGGCATTCAAGAACGCATTTCTGTCCAACACTTGCAAAGGATAATACTTGAGAAGGATGAGGAACCATCCCTAGTGTGTCAAATCTTGGATGAGAAGATCACCCAGATTCAGTTGAATGGGATAACCTTGTTGTACCGAATGTTGCATTGGTTTTTCATTAGCGGGGATTTATCCCTTGTTATCAACTGGATAACCCATGTTTTTCCCTACTACATGATTTAGTTGTGATGATTCAGCACTCTCTAGCTCTCTGATGCTTTCCACTAAGGTAGAAATGACATCATTAGGATAAAATTGAGTTCCATGTGTAATAATCATGTTATTTGCATTGGGATTAATGTATCACATGCTCAAAGGTTGATCAAACTCCTCTATCCTCTCATAACTGATAGGATTTAAGGCATAACTAAGGGAGGTTTGCACATTGTTTGTGTAATTGTCAACCCATCCAAAAAAGGAAGGAGATTGTTATGGTTGAACTTTGGTGTAATATCTATCAAATCCAAATAGCCCACCAAACTCTCTATGTGACATATTTGGGAAGGTATTAAATACCCACCAAAATAGGGGAAGAAATGGAAAGGTGAGGTACTAGCAATGAAAGCAAAGTAGATAAGAAGGAACTAGTATTTGATGTCGGGTTCACCATTTATATGACTGAAAATCAACATGTGACCTTCAGGCGCACTCAATCTCCCGAGGTCATGTCGCGATAGACGATGTGGAATACTGCAATAATGTGGATGGGAAACTATAGGAGAACTAGGGAAAAAGATCGGGTAGTGTGAGTTCCTAGTAGTTGAATTGACCAAAGGGGAATTAAAGGATATGTTTGGGTAGCTCCTAAATTCCCTATTGTTTGTTTGTTTCTATATACCTACTTAAAAGTAAATTAACTAAGTAAAGGGGATAAACTAATAAAATTAAACTAACTAATCTAATTTAATATTTTTGTATTTTATGGATTAACAGTGCATAGAGAAGAAATGAAGAAATGCTTCTAAATTAATTAACCAACACTAAAACAAATAAAAAACTGGATGTAGTTGTTTATCTGTGAAGAAGAAATCTAATCTATTTTCAACACTTAAAGATTCTCTAAACTATGAATGTGAATTAAATCCTCAAACACACCTCACATTCATCGGAAGAATTAGAAGCTTCTCAGAAGCTTTTCTTCCCTTGAAACTTCTATGATGGAATTTAAGAGGGATTTAACAGAGACTAATTTGAACCGAATTTTGAATGCTTAAAACTATGCAGAAGCTTCTGCCAAAATCACTTCCCTTGTAAATCTACAGAGATAGGAAAGGAAATTTTCTATCCTAAGAATTTTTTACAGGATAAAATGATCTACTATAACTACCTAACAATTCCAACAATGGAAATGGAAGTTCCTTTTTATAATGTGGTAAATAATTTGCATACAGATTCACAAATAAAGAATTGAAGAAATGAAGAAATCCAATAGCAACCCCAACCTAGAAATTACAGTGCTGCGGTAATGTACATTGTGGTATCACTTTGTGTTCCCTTAGTTATCTTTTCCAATATTCAGTGTCCACGTGATTCCAGAAAGTTGGGAATGCAGAAGAAAAAAGGAAGATTTTGTTAAAGCAATGGTGGCTTGCAAAATCAGTCTGGTACTAATGCAGGCATAGGAAGAACAACACAAGAATACTTTTTTTGGTTGCGTAGTCTCTAGAAATATTTCAACATAATGACAATGTAAATCAAAATAAGATTCTTTGGTTATTTTCTTCAGAATAAGCGATGATTTTATAGAACATAGTCTCATAAATGGCCTAAGCCATTTGGAAGCAATGGGATGCCACAACACAATAAGGAGGGGTAGTTAAACTTACAATCAACAATTAGAAGTGGAAGAGGAGGTTGGTATGAATCATTCAAGCTTAAAATAAGTTCAAATTGACCAAGAAATGTGTAAAAAAGGTTAACTGGAAGGAGTTAAAACGTGTCCAAATCATGCCTAGGAAGTCTTGGTCAAAACGCACACAACCGCTACCATGCGTAGGACAACGGTTACACAAGTGACAACCTCCACCTAGTTAGGGTGGAGGTTTCGTAACTAAAGGCCAAAACTAAGGAAAAACACTACGGAAAGCTAAGGAAAAGAAAGTAAGAGCTAAGTAAGGTATTCTAAGATACAAATATAAACTACAAAGAGGAAAAGGGGATCGAACACCTTTGGAAAAGACATGAATCATCATTGGGGAATTTTGATCCGTTTTCAAAAATGTAGCACGTGCAAAGTTGGGTGCATATAGAACCACTCAATGTATTCCTAAGTGTATATAAGTATGTTACAAAATGTAAAATTGGATGGTGTTAATAACACATCAAACACTAGAATTAAGACTCACAGTATGGCTTATAATGAGGTCAATTTGGCCTTAATGTGTATAGTTGTTGATTCTAATGAACCATTCGTAGTTTCATAAGCCATATACCCAAAACCTTGGAAAGATGTTATGGTTGGAGAGTACAAGTCACTAATGAAGAATTAAACATGTCAACTTTCATATCTTCCATTAGGATAGAAGCCATCTGAATGTAGATAAATATTTAACAAAAATTACAAAGTAGATGCAAATATTGATAAACATAATGATAGGTTAGTAGTAAAGGAATATGCTAAGAAAGAAGGCATTGATTATGAGTAGATTTTTTCTCCCGCAACTAAGATTAAAATATGAGAATAATTCTTTAGTTAGCTGCACATTTTGGTTAGAAAGTACACCAAATGGACGTAAACAGTTCCTTTATTAATTTTAATTTACAAGAAGAAGTCTACATGACTCAACCATAAGGTGTTTTCACATCTGGAAAAGAGTAAAACTATGTATACTCATCATGTAATTATACAATATCAAATAGGATTCTAGGGCGTGGTACATAAAAAATGATGAGTATCTCATACATCATGTATTTAACTAGATTATATACTTTCCTAATCTTTTCCTTAAATATAAATCGGGGAGAAAGTGATCATTTTTATTTATATCGATGATATATTCATCACTAGAAGTTCAGTGAGGATGATTGAGTCAAAAAAGAAGGATATAAATTAGTCATTCAACATGACAAGTATTGGGCTTCTACATTATTGTCTTGGTTTGGAAGCTTGAAAAAGTTAAAATCACATTTTTGTGTCATATTTGAAATATGTCAAGACAATTCTCAATAATTTTTGTATGATGGATCGTAATCCAATTGCCACACCTACGAACACAACAATTCAGTTTTAGTGGGCATATCCATCACCATAAGTAAATTCAACTCTCTATGGGAATTTTAATGGGAGTCTCATCCACTTTACCTACAATAGGCCATATATCAGCAATGTATTTTTCTTAGTTCATGCAAGAACCTAAGTTTTGTCACTAGAAAGTAGAAAATAATATATTAAGGTACATCAGAGGATCTATGGATTTTTGCCTAGAGTACAAGATGAAAGATAAATTTTTGATAGGATATTCACATTCATATCATATAGGGAATGTAGATGACAAGAAATCCACTTCAAGATTTCTATTATTTTTGGGATCTTGATCTATATCATGGAGGAGTAAGAAACATACTTGTGTTTAAATGTCCTCCATAGAATCAGAATATCATGCAGTAAGAGGATTTTTCTGTGAAGTCATATGGATCCAAAATGTACTTAAATGATTAAGATTACCACAAAAAAATATGATTACCCTACAAATTGACAACAATGGAGTACTACAACTTGTTCACAATCATGCATTTCATGAGTGTAAAAACATTAAGATGTTAGTACATTTCATTAATGAACATGTTTAGAATAATAACATCCAAATTCAGTATTTCATGGCAGATCAAAAATGTGCAGATGTCTTCAAAAATGCACTTTCTCGAGACAAATTTGATAGCTTCATATAATTTTTCTCCTATTCACTTGAAACCATGTTGAATTAAGGGGGGAATGTTAGGAATAAATCTATCTTAATTCACCATAGTGACTTAATAAATAAATGTAATATGTTAAAGTAATTTGTTTCTTTATTTTCACTTTAGTTTGGTTGTCTCTTAGTTGACTAGGTGTTAATAATATATCTCAATGTTTGTGGGATAATGTTCTATCTTGGATTATTGTTCACAGTTCTATTCCAAGAGGGGAAAATAGAGATAGTTATGGGAAATATGTTATTTCTATACATTTTCCAACTTTAGGTTGTTTGATCCACCTTTTATGGATTTGGTTTAATTTTTTAAATGCCTATAAACTTTTCAAATCTCACCATTCATTGTAATGCTTGATGTTCATATTAATAAAATCCATCAGGATCTTTCTTGTTTCATAGTTCACACTAACAAGTATAAATATAGATAAATTACAGTTTACTCTTCATAGTAGTGATATATTGTGTTGTGCTTTTGATGCTATATTATTTCCCTTTTTCCTTTAGAACTTTGGAAATGCTTTGTGTGACTTGTTATTACTATGAATTGGCTCTAATACATTTAGAGGCTTGTGTATGGGAAATATTAAATCTTGAACCTAGTTTCATTGTGTCATACATGTGTAATGTATTATCTTAGAGGTGTGTTTTTACTTTCATAAGATTTAGGAGAGACATTATTTCATTAACAATGTGTATTGCAATAAGTTCTCTTGAGAATGTCAGGTGAGTTTTTAATTATATTAGGCTTTCTTGTATATGATTTTATAGGTTTTATGTTTTATTAAGGTTATCCTGTAGGATAATAAATGACCTGAAGAAAGATATCAAATTATGAAAAGGGTCACTGGAGAGAAAGGAACATGACTTTATGCATCAGCCTAGACTATAGTATGCCCTAGTCCCAAACCATGTAGTTTTAAATAGGCAGTTTAAGAAATATTCTAAGAGATATTCATGTGAGGTATATACTTGTTTATGGTGGATTTCAGTTCATTTAATTTTATAAATAAAAAATCACCAACAACTTGAAAAAAACATGGTTTAAAGATACATGCGTCGACCAAGTCGATGTATAGGAATGCCAAGAACACAAGATATTCATCATTCTAGGAAATGAGGGAACCTGCAAACAGATAAATAACTTGACAAGATAGATATTAGATAAAGATGTGATGATTTTCTTGGAAAAGTCTGATCCCATCAATCAAGGGACTTCCTTTGAAGGGTGTCAACTCATTTTTACAATCAAGTGATAATGATAAAAAGACAACTAGATAATGAAAATATGATTAAACTCCCAAAGGGAAAGAGAGATAATGCTCTATGTGATAGGTGGCCCAAGAAAGGGCTAAGATAAGCTGAAACTATTCAAAGTGTTTGATCCAAGCATGTTCAGCAACATGTTATTCTTCTCATATAACTTCAATTTGATAATTGATTTCTTCGATGTTTTGTGTCAAAGAGATGGAACAGAGACTCAACTCGTGTACAATGTTGAATTTCTCCCAGAAAAGTGGTTGTGAGATGATAGAAAGGTCGTAGATGCTTGTAATCAGTTACACCTAACCTGGTATAACCATCTATAAGAAAAGACAAATTGGAAACATAGAGATTTGAGGATAAAAAAATTAAGATACTAATTACATAAATTAAAAACATGATTAAATGAAAAAAAAAGGCAGAGATCACTATCGATTCAATACGGTCGTTGGCAATTTGAGGTAATCGCTGGTGATTCAAAGGAATCACTGGCAATTGATGTGGAAAAGGATGATTTATTAATAAGATGTAAGTTGGAGGCAAAAACAATTATCTAAAGATTGGTTTGACTTTTAATATGACTCTTCCATAAACCATAAATGAAAACAAATGACATTAATTTACCTTTGATGTGGAATGTGTTGTCACCCTCAAATTTCCGTTTAATTTCTAAGTCTAAAATTGTAAAAATTTTGAGTTGGTGCCCTTAAAGTATGCTTGAAAGAGGTATCTTGAAAATTGGAACTTTCCAAGAACTTTCAAACTCATGAAAATCAATTCATCAGATGGGAAATTTCTTCCCCTTTCTAAAAGGTAAAGAAGTCCTCCTAACTCCTTATACTTTTTAAGTTATGGCTTGGCAAGCCTAAGTTGGAAAATTTTCCCCTTTGGCGGAGTGGCGGAGATGCCGAGGTATTTGTGCACTTTGATTTTTTTTGCAAAAAGATAAGTTGGTGAGATTTGTCCCGTGAGCCCGTGGGGATAATTGAAACAAAAATCCCCTAAGGAACACAATCATTCAAGGGACGCCACGTGTCCAAAGGGAGTATCGAACCTGCGGGGCGATGGAGAAATTCAAGGTTTTGCGCATTTTGGTTAGAGTAGGTATTTACATTAGCTCATGTTCACCTAGGTAATTTATTTACCTTTATTGTATTTATCCTCACCCGCTTATGTGTAGGATATTTATTTCATCTTATTTAGATATTAGGAGATATTATCTAGTTGTTAGTTATAGTTCTATACACCATTAAAATCCTTATCCCTTGGTCATATGGTATGGTCATATGAGGGCTTAAAGCTTGTGATTCCTACTAGTAGGTGCTTAACTCTAGACCCCTTTAACTTTATTTTTGTGGTGAAGGAAACAACAATTTGTTTTGCTTGGGTGACAACTAAAATAAATAACAGAGCAAACTATTAAAAAGCTTGTAAATTTTGATTGGTAACTCAGTTTTGAGTGTCGTTTTTTGCAAAAGTACTTGTTTTGAGACTCGCACTATAATTATAAAGTGTCAAATATGGAGGAGTGTTGTAATCAATTGTGGATGAAATTTAGGTTGATCTTGACATCCTAAATTTTTGGGAGTTTCAGTTTGTACCTATCATAGATTCTAAAAATGATATGCTTTTCTCTAAAGTATGTGGACTTCAAGAGGATATTGTAAAATTTGTGAAAGAAAATAGATCGCTCAAGAAGTGAAATTCTCTTCTATAATCACTCATTCACAATAAGGATACAATAATACACTCCCTGCAAAACAAACTTGCTAGCCTACAACATCACCATCATATTGTGGACAACCATATCCATGCTCCTAGTCTACTTGCAGTTGTTGCTCTTGTACCCACTAACATTGATCTGTCAGTCTTTGAGCCTGAACCTGTTTTTGATGCTTCTAAACCTGTGAGGCTTGTTACTGCATGCTCTTCCACATCTGTGCCTATTACAATACCACATGTTGTGTATCCTACTTCTACTCAGCTGCATGGCTTTTTTGAGAAGCATACCACTGCATTCCGTTCTCACATGCTCTGTTCTATGGGTCTCACTAGTGGAGTCATTGGCATACATTCATAGGGTATTGTTTCCTCTATTCCACATGTTAAGTGGAATTCTTGTCATGACATTGGTTCACGATCTCAGATGATAATAGCACACCACATTATATTTGCAAAGCAGAAGAGCTAAAATACCATATATGGAAATCCATCATAATTCATAATGTTCAATACATTACAATAGAATGACTTGAATTATTCAATAAGAAAGATGTACATATAGGAGGAGGGAAGTGCAACTACTACCTAAATCAGTGGTGAATAACTCCCACTAATTGATATTGGTAGTTAAGTTAACTCCAAAAGACTAGTAAGCTAACTCCACATAACTGAGAAGCTAACTCAACACAACTAGTAAGCTAACTCCACACAACTAGTAGTATGGGAGGGTGTGGTGTTGATCCTGATTCTTTGGGTTTTGTGTCCTTACCTTGTTACCTTGGATTTTCTTGGATCGTTGCACTCTGGATTCTGTGTCCTTACCTTGTTGCTTTGGTTATTATTCTTGAATCATGGCACTCCTATTTGCAGCACTTGATCGAATTATGTTTGGTGTTTTCTTCACACTTTCGACATCACTCTGTTAACAATCTCCTTGTATGGAGCTATTCTGGTGGAGCCTAGTGTCAGTTTTTTTTTAGTTTTTTGATCGAGTAGTGGATTCAGACCACAGTGCACACCAAAATTCCTCAACATTGTACGAGTTTTTTGAGCCGAGCTTCTTGGGATGCCTTGGAGAGGTTCTTTACTCTCTTTACTTTGTTGTTACTAGTTTTGGGTACCTTGTGGTGTTCCTTTTTTCCCAGTTATTGTACATGAGCACCTCATCAGGCCTAGTTGCTGAGACTCATATTGTGGACATGCCACTTCTATTTTGGCACCTAACTTCACTTGAGGGGGGGTGTTAGAGTAGGTATTTACATTAGCTCATGTTCACCTAGGTACTTTATTTACCTTTATTGTATTTATCCTCACTTATGTGTGTGGATATTTCTTTTATATTATTTAGATATTAGGAGATATTATCTAGTTGTTAGGTATAGTTCTTTCCTTGATCTATGGTATTGACTAGTTCTTTCTTTGATCTATGATATTTACTAGATCATTGATGTCTAGTTCTCTCCTAAATCTATGGTCTTGACTAGTTCTTTGATAACTAGTTATTTCCTTAATTTATGGCTTGATCTACGACATTGACTGGTTCTTAGATTTTTATTCCTTACCTATTTAAGCAAAACCCATTATCAATGTATTGCATTTGAATTCCATAATAATATATGATATTGCTGATCATTTGTTTGCAAATTGTTTATGTAAAGTTATTCTGGTGAATTGCTTTCATCTTATTGATCATGATGTTTGATTAGCATCTGTGTTCTTGGCTTCGCACAATCTAGTTATCGTTCCTTTCACTTTTTCCAGAAGGTTAAAAAGTGTTAAGGTAATCTATTTTCCCCATAACCCATAGTGAATCTAAGGGCACCACGTGTCCGCACTGAATTGGAGTTGTGGGCCGGCGGAGGTAAATGAGATTTTGTGCATTTTTACAAAATAGGTCAAAATGTTCAGAATTGTACCGCAACCTCATTTCCAATCACATCTTACCACGTGTCCAAGTCAAAAAAGTAGATTGGGGCTGCAGGGAAATTTGTTCCAAAGTGCCAAAACACAAAAAAATCATGAAAATGAAAGGGGCTTCCCCCACGCCCGCTCCAATCTTCTCCCTTCATGTGGATGGTCCGATTTGAACGTTTTAATAGCAAATCAATGGTTCATATTGAAACTGGAAAATAAAATGAAATGTTTTATGTATTTGCACCAGTTGGTTTTCCACCATGGTTTTTATTCACTATTGGATGAGTTTTGAAGGGCACGAATGATGAAATCTATTTGCAAACCGTTTTGCTTGCCTTGAGGAAGTTATAACCACTTTTCACGAGCTATTTGATGGGTTCTGGAAGCCATTGTTGTGGTTCGAATTTTGATATGTTGGGACTGTAATTTTGAACCAAAAAGAATCAATACAATATCTTTTATTTTATTTCTTTGTTTCTCTTTCTTTCTTTGCTCTGATTTAAGAATCATTTAATCTCTAATATGTGAAGAAACTTTGTGTTCTTGTGAATGTAATTTCAAATAAATTTGTGTTTGTGAGGTTGTATCTGGTAAAAACGTGAATGGTTATTCTCTGTATTTCATTTGTCCAATGCAAATAAGGGTTTTCTCTGCAATCTCTTTTCCCTGAAAGTATTGCCTTCTTCCCCCTCCATCTTCTCCTTCATTCTTCCATCCTCTTGTGCTGATAAATTTTCTTGTAGAAAATGCATTTCCAAGATATCAGAAGACCACAAATTGATGAAAGTTTTACATTTGTATATATTTTTATCCTTTGATTTCAATAAGGGAACCTCTCCCATCAAAGAGGAGGGACTTGTTTGTCCCCTGACTGTGGTTTCATCCCAAGTGCAAATTTGAAACCCAACAGTTTTTTTGGCGACTCTACTAGAGAATGCTTTCAATAGATTCCTTTCTAAGAAGAAAAATTTCTTGATCATTTTCTTATTTGGTGACTCTAAGGTTTACCTATGGTAGGAAGGCTCTTGGAATCAAAGATTCTCAATTTCAACTCTTGAAGCAGTAGGTTTTTCCTCTTCCTTCAACAGGGAGAAATAGAAGAGCTCGTTTTACAAGCACACCCCCTGTTGAAGACCAAACCCTTGGGAGTGGAATCTCTCAAGAGAAACTCAACCCTAATATCTATGTTATGATTCTTGCTAGTGTTTCACTTCCTCTTCAAACATTTTTTCCAAGGATGGAAATTCCATTACCATGATGAGAAAAATATTTGAGAACCGTTTCAAACCTACAAAAGATGTGCTTGCTCTGTTTTCCCAAATCTCTCAAATAAAAAAGGAACCACAAGAGCCCATGAGGGAATTTGTAGCTAAATTCAATAAACTGATCAACAAGATCCCACAAGATACTAGACCCATTGATCATATCCAAAAATGTTTCTTTTTGAATGCACAACTACCTAAAGTAATCTATGCTCTGAGGAGAGCCAATCTAGCAACTTTGGATGAGGATTAGAGGCTGGCAATCAGCATGGAAGATGACTTGATCATCTCAGGAAAACTAAAAAGAGAATCCCAAAAATCCAAGACATCATCTTCTCCCTCTTCTCCTAGAGGTAATTCTGATCAGTTGGTGCAAAAGCTTGCCAATGACCTCATTGCAATCAAAAAACAATTGGCTTAGCATACTCCATACTAGGATGTTCCAAGGAAGAATTTTCAGCCTAGGAACAAACTGCCTTCTTCTCAAACTAGGTTGGCAATTGAAGGTCCACCTCTCAAAGTGACTATCAATGCAACATGTGAAGTCCTTGAACCTGATGATGAATAAGAGAATGAATTGTATGATGATCAAGAATAAGATGGTGATGAAGATTTGGAGCAGCCTGGTGATTCTAGAGACAACTTCCTCACCACTGAAGGTGTTGATGATGAGGATGATTATAATGATGTAGTGGCTGACATGAACAGTAATTCATATGTTGTCATGACTCAAGAATAGACCATAAAAAAGGAGAAATTTTTGCAGCCTACAAAGAAATCAAAGGAGTCTTCCAATACCATTCTTGTGCTTGCAAAGAGAGGTTCTCCTATCCCCACCACCTCCACACAAAAGGTAATCTCTGCTGGTTTTTATCCCTCCAATTGTGCTTCTAAAGATTTTTCTATGTCAAATGATAACACTAATAGGGCTAAGTTCTCTTCCATTCCTTGTAATGATACCCCATCAACATCTGGATCCTTTGATATTATCGATCACATAAAGAGAACTAAGGTTCAGATTTCTAAGACTGAGTTTTATCAAACCCATCCCAAATCCTTTGCCAAAATGGTTGATTTTGTCAACTCCAAATCTAAAATACCATCCCATTTTTCCAAAGTTATTTTTCCAACTCCTTCTTCCCCTTTCCAACCAAATCTTGTAGTTGTTGTCACATCACCTAATGAGAAAATCAAACCTTTCTATGTGACTCTCCTTATAGCAGGCCACAAGCTTAGTAATTGTGTTATTGATTCTAGAGCATCTGACAATGTAATGCCTACTATAGTAGCTCATGCCTTGGGCCTCACTCTTACCCGCACATATGGTTCTTGTTATTCTATGGAGAGTAGGGAAGTTCCTTTAGTTGGGAGAATCAAGAATGCACAAGTAGCTTTTTCTTCTTGGCCAAAGAAAAAGGTTTTGGCAACCATCTTAGTTGTTGACATTCCTCCTTCCTATGGCATGATATTGAGTAGGAAATTTTGCAAG
Source organism: Taxus chinensis (assembly GCA_019776745.2). NCBI lineage: Eukaryota > Viridiplantae > Streptophyta > Pinopsida > Cupressales > Taxaceae > Taxus > Taxus chinensis. The sequence continues at coordinate 776,176,236 of CM034147.1, read as the reverse complement.
GATGTTGGAGGGAAAATCAAAATGGATTGGTCACATGCCATTATCCCAATTAATGGTAAGATGAGGAAGTTGATGCCTGAGAAGCAAGCTGAATATATTGTGCAAGAAATAGATGATCCAAAAGCACAAATATTGTATGTAGACATTGGGCGTAGTAATTACATGGTCATGTCAACTGATGAGGTAATTCTACCAAAGGAAGTTTGGATTGATTCTAATGGTGTCTAGATATTGGAATTTGATAGAGGCTACTCTTCAGTTAGTTCTGAAGCTTGCATGGTGCTAATATCTCCTGAAGGAAAGGTTCATTCTTTCTTGCTTGAACTCTAATTTTAAAATGCAAACGATATAGTCGGTTATAAAGATCTCATCCTTGGTTTGAAAAGGGAAAAGGAAATGGGAGTGAGAAATCTTCTTGCCCGTGGAGATTCAAAGCTAGTTGTAAAACAAGTTATAAATCTTTGTCAAGTGAAGAATAGAAGGCTAAGGTGTTACAAAGATCTTGTTTGGGATTCTATTGGATTGTTGGACACTTTCTCCATTGAATTTGTGCCAAGAAGAAATATTGCTAAGGCTGATCTTTTCGCTGCTCCAGAATCTTTTTTGTTTCCTCTCCCAAACTCTTTGGACAATGAATGTGGAATTCCTTGCAACAAAAAAGAGAATGTTCTGTTTCTTAATGTTGTTCATTATAAATCCTCACATTTTTAGGTATTCATCCCTCTACATTATCCCCATTCTAGAAATGAATGCCTTCTTTTTGTTCCTTTTGAGGTATGCAAATGTAACACTTCTTCCAACAATGAAGATGATAAAAAAATCAAAAATCCTTTCCAATCTGTAATAGAGTTTGTGAAAGATATGTCATGTGTTGAGGCTGAATGTTTTTGTTTTGAAATAAATGATCCTATGCTTGTGGAGGTGGATGTTTATCATAACAAGATAGATCAAACTTCTCTCTTTCCCATGGTTGAAGAATTACAATTAGCATATATGGATAATGTTGTCAATCATCCTCTTGTTGTTTCAAATTCTTTCCATGATAAACAAATGTATGTACCTGCAAACAATGAAATCAGTTAAGTCATTAATTCTCCTATTATTTTTTCTAATAAAATATGTGCACGTGGATCTTTTGGTAGTCTCCCAAAATGGAAAGAAGATGAAACTTCATGCTTGGAATATTCTCTTTGAAATTCTGATTTTAATATCTCTATTTCAATGTATTCTATGGAGTGTTGGAAGAATGAAGAAGGCGTGCTCTCTAAGGATAAAATAGAAAATATTCAAGTTGAAGGAAATGATAATGATAAGTCATTTGGTGCTTCTTTCCCAATTTTTCTTGAAGGTTGTTACAAGGAAATGTTTTTGGAAATACATGGGTTTCAAGATCTATGTCATGATAGTTGTCAAACTTATCACATAGATGTGATCAAGAGTTCACTGAAGCAGGGAGTTGGTGTTGCAAAGATTGGATCTTTTCTTGAATCTAATGATCATACTTCGATTGATTACAGAGATCAATTTGGAAGCAGCCATACATTTTATGAGATTTTGGATGGCATCATTCTTTCACAAAAGAGGAGCTTTGGGTAGGTATTCAAATTTTCACAAGAATTGGATGTTTGCAGTCTTAGGTATCATTTTTTGGGTGGCCTTCTTGTCTCAGTTTTTCTTTTCAAGCCACATAGTATCCACGTGATGTTTTGGTATGCTCAATTGCTCGTTCTCCAGTCATGGGTATCTCATACCTTTACTTGGTTGTTCCAAAAAGGTACTTATTTTTTGCAGCCTGTCTCTGGAGTTGTGTAAAGTCCTAGGTGATTAGGGATTCCCTTTGTACATTGTGTATAGTCTTTGTTTTTGGTTTGTTTCCTTTCTTGCCTTATGTGTGTTGTCTTGTATTGGTTTTTCCTCTTAACTCTATCACCCAATGGATAAGGCACTAGTATTCATTTCCCAGAGTTGATCTATTGTTATTGATCTTGCCTTGTGCATTTGTTTCAAGCCAAGTCATCCCCAGAAAAATCCAGTTGTTGTCACCCTCAAATTTCCCTTTAATTTCTAAGTCTAAAATTGCAAAAAAATTGAGTTAGTGCCCTTAAAGTATGCTTGAAAGAGGTATTTTGAAAATTGTAACTTTCCAAGGTCTTTCAAACTCATGAAAATCACTTCATCAGATGGGAAATGTATTCTACTTTCCAAAAAGGTAATAATTCCTCCTAACTCCTTGTACTTTTTAAGTTATGGCTTGGCAAGCCTAAGTTGGAAAATTTTCCCCTTTGGCGGACAGGCGGAGATGCGCATGTATTTGTGCACTTTGATCTTTTTTTGCAAAATGATAAGTTGGTGAGATTTGGTCTGTGAGCCCGTGGGGAGAATTGAAACAAAAATCCCCTAAGGACCGCAATCATTCAAGGGCCGCCACGTGTCCAAAGGGAGGATCGGACCTGCGGAGCAATGGAGAAATTCAAGGCTTTGCACCTTTTGCCAAAAGGTTAAAAAGTGTTAAGGTAATCCATTTTCCCCATAACCCGTAGAAAATCTAAGGGTGCCACGTGTCCACACCAAATCGGAGCTGCAGGCTGGCGGAGGTAAATGAGATTTTGCACTTTTTTGTAACATAGGTCAAAATGTTTAGAATTGCACCGCGACCTCATTTCCAATCACATCTTGCCACGTGTCCAAGTCAAAAAAGTAGAGCGGGGCTGTAGGGAAATTTTTTCCAAAGTGCCAAAACACAAAAAAATCATGAAAATGAAAGGGGCTTCCCCCACGCCCACTCCAATCTTCTCCTTTCACATGGACGGTCCGATTTGAACATTTTAATAGAAAATCAATGGTTCATATTGAAACTGGAAAATAAAATGAAATATCTGTGTATTTGCGCCAGTTCATTTTCCACCATGGTTTTTCTTCATGATTGGATGATTTTTGAAGGGCACGAAGGATGGAATCCGTTTGCAAACCGTTTTTAATTTCCTGGAGGAAGTTATAACCACTTTTCATGAGCTATTTGATGGGTTCTGGAAGCCATTGTCGTGGTTGGAATTTTGATATGTCGGGACTATAATTTTTAACCAAAAATAATCAATACAATATCTTCTATTTTATTCCTTTCTTTCTCTTTCTTTCTCTGCTCTGGTTTGAGAATCATTTAATCTCTAATTTGCGAAGAAACTTTGTGTTCTTGTGAATGCAATTTTGACAAACTTTTTGTCTGTGGGATTGTATCTGGTAAAAATGTGAATGGCTCTTCTCTGTATTTCATTTGTCCAATGCAAATAAGGGTTTTCTCTGCAATCTCTTTTCCCTGAAAGTATTTCCTTCTTCCCCCTCCATCCTCTCCTTCACTCTTCCATCCTCTTGTGCTGATAATTTTCCTTGTAGAAAACGCATTTCCAAGATATCAAAAGACCAAAAATTGATGAAAGTTGTACATTTGTATATATTTTTATCCTTTGCTTTCAATAAGGGAACCTATCCCATCAAAGAGGAGGGACTTATTTGTCCCCTGAATGTGGTTTCATCCCAAGTGAAAATTTGAAACCCAACATAATGCTAAGAAACAATGTTGTATAAGTCTTACAGATTTTATGAGGCTCCCAAGGATGTGATATACATGTAGAAGATGTCCAGATATCCAAAATGATGATGTCTATGTTTTTAGAGTATCATATCTTTGCTATAATTGTCAAGTTATCCAGATTCATGAAAGTTGGTGAACTTTTATAGAATTACTGATGATTAGTTAGAATCGTTGATGATCCAAAAAAGTGGGAAAACCCACTTGGAAGTGGTTTCAACAACTTCCAAATTCGTTTATTCAAGTATGGAAGTGAGGAGGGTCGGGTAGGAAGATGTTGAGGGTGTTGGGAGGTATGAGATCAAGGCTAAAATGGGTTAGAATGGTTTTAGGTGGTTTGGGTGGTTGAATTCATTTATGGTGAGTAAATACGTTTTTAATGAAGGGTAATATGTGATTTTACATGGGTAAGGACATGGTTTAATAACTATAAGAGAGGTTTAATATTTCAAATGAAAATGTGAGGGGTATGGTTAGGTTAGGCATGGTGCCAAGAAACAAGTGTCTACATTTGTCCCTTATTATCAAGTGGCTTTTAATAGACAATCTGTAGGACAAAAATGAATGAAATGGTTGGATTTATGTTGGATAGGTGGTCCCCCCTCAACATGGGGATTATTGTGATGCAATACAATGATTATCAGTTTGAATAGCTTGTTGGATGTAGAGACTTGTGTAGGGTTATGTTTCAATTTAAGATTCCCTAGACCAGGCATCGAATAGATTACCATAATGGTGGGATTGCACAACCAGAGAGTCAAGTGATAGGGTAACCAATGGGTTCTCGACCTATAGATGTATGGCTCATAGGAAGCAACGGGAAAAGTTTCTTGAAAGTGTATAGTAACCACTGTGTATCGAGAAACACATGATCAATATAAAGGATGTTTCCACAAAGTTGGGCTTACGTGACCAGGAAGTCAAGTGATAAGGGAACCAATGGGTTCTCAACCTATAGACATATGACTTAACAGAGGTAAGGGAAAAAAAGTTTCCCTAAAGGGCTACAAAATTCGAGATGGATTTGATAAGGACAAGTTTATAAATTGATTGAATTTTGGATTTGAAGAGGGTCTTAGGGCCCAAAAAAGAAGAACATACTTTGAAACATGATATTTTTGACAAAGAATTATTAAAATGATGGTTTTCTAAGGTTTGGAGACCAAATAATATTGTTTTGGATGAAAGGGAGTAATCGCTAGTGATGAGCCTAAGTTGTTGGTGGTTTGATGGAAATCACTAGTGATTAGCCCAATCGTCGATGATCGGGTGGGAGAGTAAAATATTTGGATATAAAAGGTGCTTCAAGCTCATTTGTTACTATTATGATTTGAGACCAAGATAATTAAAAAAAGCCTAATATTCCAAATTTTCAATACTTTTAGCGAGATGGAGGCAACCGAAGGTGTCTAGTGACGAAGGAGGCCCACTCTTGCTGATGTAGATGATGTTTTTGAATTTGGTATTGATTTTATTTTTCCCTGAAAATGACACAAATCACTATGAAATCGCTAGAGATTTAGGAAATCATGGGTGATTTTATGGGTCGTCAGCGATTCAAATGGAATCGTTGGAGATTTAGGTGTTTTGACAATACGTACTGATTTTTAGATTTATTTTGATTGATTATTGATGACATTTTTTTATAGTTTCTTTTTTTTTTGTATGGACGGATGCTAGAGAGCGACTGATGACACAAGATAAGATCCCAAAGATCTTGGAGAGTGTTCGTGAAATTTTGTCAAAGGATGATTGGAGGCACTTAAAGAAGGTTGGATTGGGAGGGATACATCAATACAGACGTATCCATAGAGACATGGGATTGTTATTGGCTTTGTCTAAGAGATGGGATCACATTACAGGCACCTTTTGGTTGCCTACTAGAGAGATGATGATTACATTAGAGGATATACAAAGGATCTTGTGTTTTCCTGTATAGGGTGAACAAGTATAAACCACTAATGACGTGATCATAAGTGCTACTATGTAATGATTATATAGTGATGATGCTTTGGATGTAGTTTACTTTTTAGGAGGTTTTACTTGTGGAGTTTTCTATAGTGATGAAGAGGAGGATCAAGCCCTACTCACTATGATGATGATGGGGATAAATTGTTACGCCTTACCTCATTTAGCAGGTGACTGATTTTCTTGGATGTTGACTAGAGTTATAGCCGATATGATGGATTACAAAAAGAGACCACTTGGGAACAAATAAAGTAGAAAAAAAATAGATTCTGATAAGAATTTAAAAATGAAAATTATGATAGAAAGGATTTAGGACAGAGATAACTAATGATTCAGAGGAATTGCTAGAGATTTTATATGATCGTTGGTAATTCAAAGGAATTGCATACGATTTTTGTGTAATGAGAAATTTGATAAAAAAATTCAAAGTTTATACTTTGAAAACGTGATTGAATGATTGAATTGCTCTGATAATGGATGCGTAGATAAAAAGACAAGGTGAAAAGGAAATGTGTGCCTTGTTTATGATGCGAAATAGAGATGATAATGTTGCAGAAGAACCTTACAATGATACAGGCTCTTCAAGGTCTTGACAAGGCTTGATAAAGTGATAGGAGTCATAGATGATGTCGTTTCAATCTCCAGAGGGTCAAGGCTTTGCTACAACATCTTGGGATCCAAATTCAATTAAGGCAGCGAGTTTATATAGAATCGTGGGTGATTAGTTAGAATCATTGGCTATTCAAAAAAGAGGGGAAACTTACTTGGAAGGGGTAGAAACTACTTTCAAATGGGTTATTTCGGCTTAGGAGCAAGTATGAATGGGATAAAAAAATGTGTTAGGGAGGTTGGGAGGTTGAGTGGTTAGGTAAAAATAGGTTTAGAAGGTTTAAGTGGTTTAGAATATTTAAGATGAGGTAGATAAGTTTCTACTGAGGGTAAAGTATGATTTTACGGGGATGAAGATGGTTTATAGAATAATGGGACAAGCTTAGTGTTTAAAATGTAAATTTGAGGGGTGTGGATAAGTTATGTAAGGTGCCAAAAAAATAGTGTTTACACATCTGTGATGTCAAACACCAAATTGTCTGACATGTTTAGGGCAATGAGACCAAGTGCTTCGTCTTGTTTGCATGTATAAAGTCTTTCTCTAAGTGTAAGCAAGTTGGGTCTCCTGAAGACTCTCCACGAGATTTTCGACCAAAGAAATTACTACAGTTTTAGCTTCCAAACATTATAGTTTGTGGTATTATGCGACACATAGAGCCTAATGTCCATTGAAGATGAAGGAGAAGATGAAGAAGCAATGAGGAAGGACCTAGACATCAAGTCAAAAAAAGGATCCCCCCGAAACAATATTTTTCTTCGAAAAATGACTCCTTTTTTAAAAAAACTTCACTTTTGAATTTTTTTCCATCAATCCAATTTTTGTGACAATTGCAAAATATTTTTAGAATTTTATGGAGAAGACTTCATCCTCAAAGTAATTTTTCTATGCCCAGAATATTTTTCCAGCTAAGAAAACTATATCAGCTCTTAAAAAATCCAAATAAAATTTTTTCTTTTGTAGAGTGATTAGAAAAAATGCTTTAGTTGCACCTAAAATTTGGTGTCTTGGAAAAATGTAAGTAAAAGGTTGCCAAAACATGACTCGAACCCTTGATCTCTTTGTTCGAAGATGAAAGTTTTAGTAAAAGTGTAAGATTTCCAACCACACTACACAATTAACCAATTATATACTTAGTGAAAATACTATTTAATGACTTACTTTGTGTGACTTGAATGCCAAAAAAGACATTTACACGAATGTTTAGACAATTGGAGAGAGGTGGAGGCCGAGTTGGTGTTTGAAGTTTCTAAAGTGATAGTCCACATAACGGGTTTAAGTACAATTTTAGGTTTTTCTACTCGTTTATCTAATGAGCATGAGTTAAATTTGACGGTTGTTTAGATGATTTTCATGATTTTAGTCGTAAAAAAACTTGTAAAATTTTGAAAAAAACCATCACATAAACTTACAAATGTTAAGGATGGACTATCATTTTTTTATATAGATTTATAGATAAATTATACAAATATATACTAAAAATAGTTAAATATATATAGAATAATCTTTTATATATCTTAATAACATTGTAAAAATAACAGTATTTGGTACTTTTGAAGGGCAAGATTTGAAATTTACAGTCACCTTAAAATTGTTTGAGAGGCATAGGTGGCTATCAAATTTAACCCCTGCTAACGAGAGTGCAACCATTAAATGCGAATGGGGGCGGGGGGAACGAAGCCAACGCCATGTAGAGGCTCAAACAACAACGAGTGAGTGAATTCGCGACTAGAGAAGCCATTCCCAAGCTAGATCGAAGTTATGTTACACCAGTGAGATGGAAAAAGTAATTGACATATCACTTATCTCTAAGCGAGTTCAGATGCAAAACAAAAATTGGCTGAGTGTGAGGAGTCATTTTGGTGCTTAAACGTCAAACACTGAGAGTTCTGTAAAATTTTACAGAGATCGTGAGCTGTTTGTTTTGATTGCACTGGCTAATATAATTTCCAAACATCGTCGGATCATATAGATCATATGAGTCGCAAACAAAGGTCGAGTCTTAAAACAAGTGCAAGCTAAGTTTTTTTGGTACATAGACCAAAATGAGCCCAAAATAGTAGAAAAACGTTCCAAAAGAGTGAAAGAGACAAAAATGACCTGATTTCACCAAAAAGGGCCATATTTCACAAAGTCAATGCAGTGCATCCACCAAATAGAGTCACACGGTAAACGCAATAACTGGGCTATTTGCAAATACACTAGTACAGAAATCGAGCTCAATAATGACCAATATTTACACAGATTTTGCTTCCACCGAACTCAGACCTTCAAAAAAGATCTGGCCTCTTTTTGAAGCCAAAACATTGTGATACCCGCCAACAACCAACATTTCCACTTCATTGAAATGCAAGCACAATATGTGGCATCCAACCATCTGCTCTATACCATGTCGGAGAAGAGCATGGGCTTTTGGAAGAGTAAAAAATACAGGAACAATTTTTTTTAAAAAATTGTTAATGTAGAGAACCGTAAATTTTAGTGGTTAATCTTTGTTAATTCACGAATATTTGGGTTTTTAAAATTTGGATCTGGTTAATTTCAAGGGGTTAGATCATTTACTATTTAACCTAAATTTTATAGGTACAAATTAATTTTGGGATTGATTTCCTTAGCGATTACAGTAATAGCCAAAATGTAATATTCAAATCACCTTCACTGTGTGTACAAAAGAGAAATTTGCTACCAGTCGGTAGCCTAATACGACTGACCGATAGTTCCTATCGACTGACATTATATCCTTTCAATTCGTGACATTTTCCAAGATTTCGAAAGTCATTTATAGAAATTCGCCAAGTAATATTTATAGTTATTTTTTAAGGGAGTCTTAAAATTTACCCTGTAAAGAACTCAGAGAAAGATTTTATTAGCCATATTCGGAAACAAGAAGAATATATAAGCTAAATTGTGATAATCCACACCTTATAAAAAAGTGGGATAGCCTAAATTAGGAGAAAATAATATCTCCATAAATCAAGGAGTGGAGAATGAATCCCAATAAGCTCCTTTGAATGTGTATGTGAGTTGAAACAAACTCACTTAAAATAGTTTATTCAAACCATAACAAATAAGCTCTTTAATGAAGTTTATAAAGTATGAACACACGGAATAACTAATCTAGAAATAACCCAAATCAATATAGTGTGAACACGTTATTTAAACATAACGAAGCGTCCTAATAATTTAACATTTCAATCGTACAATATTCCTAAACTATAATTTTATGCAATTAAGTTTGACTCATAGTAATTTATATCTAATTGGAATGTGATATAGTCAACTATAGTGTTTTATTAGTGTAAATCCACTTTCCACATACATGTGCACATTTTATCTCATAGACCTCAATCCTAATTATAATATATATATATATATATATATATATATATATATATATATATATATATATATATATATATATATATATCAATGAATAATGTCTAATTGCCATTACATTTTACAAGATTGACTATTTTAAAGATTACTTAAATTGAGTAGTTTGACTATGCTAAAGTTAAATTAGCGACCTACAAGTTAAAAAGTTTTACTGTTAGAAAAACCCAGATACCAAATTTATATTTAGCATTCCTTCTTATTTAAATTATAATAATTATTAAAATATATTATTATTTTTTATTAAATAATGACTCCTTATAAAGATCAGCAAAAAAAAATTCCGTAAGTAATTTTAATTTTAGAACCACCACTTTAACTTATTTAGTCTTTGTTCTAATATTTTTTTGGCTCCCTACCATTACACGTCCATTTTAGTAATCTTTGGAACGTCTTTCCATCCATTTTAGTTGAAATTTATGAGACTTTTAAATTTCCATGTGTTACGTACACCAAAGCCATCTTAAGAGTCCAACTTCCAATGGTTTACTTAAGTCAAAAGTATTCTAAGGCACGTATTTAAACGTCATTGCGTAGGTCATTGACAAAGTTTATTCTAGAAACTATCTACTATAACCTAGTTCAATTGAAAATAAATAGAAATTTCAATTTGATAAAGATTCTTATGTACACGGCAATGTTTAATTAATATTAAAAAATAATTAGCATTAGGTGGTTTTAAGTTATGAGTTACAACCCTGAGGGTTTAATGTGTTGTGCTTTTTTTTTTTTTTTGATGAAATAGTCTATATTACTTAATAAAATGTGTTATGTTTCAAATAGAATGGATGAAAAATTCGTTTTAAAAAGGTTAAGTTATCTCATTTTAGTGATTCCAGCTATAATTAAGATAACCGTAGAATTTTTTTCGGAAAAAATCTTCTAAAATGTCCTTTTGAGGAGACTTTCGGGTTTTCGGGTTTCAACAACATGAAAACATGTTTTTTACATGCTATATGCAAATCATTTCCTGAAACCCAAAACGCAAAACTAGCCAGTATTTCGGGTTTTCGGAACTCATGAGCATCGAAACATGACTTGCAAAAAGCATGCTACATGTCGCTTGACTTCCGAAACCCGAAACCTAATATGTCCCTTTGTGTCGGGTTTTCGGAACCTTGGAACACCCAAACATCTCATGTTTCATGTCATATGTTTCCCGAAACCCGCAACCTGAATTGATAGCTAATCCTTTGTATCAGGTTTTTGGGCACTCCAAAGCATGATGACATGGCATTAACTCCAAGTTGTCGAGTAGTTGTCGCACGTGTCATGTGAAGTGCAATAAATGCAGGGGTTTTTTTAAATAGTTGGATTTACACATCATTTGTATCTATTGTACTTTTGGTTGCATGGATTTTCTCGTACATGCTCTCTCAACCTTCGAACCCGATTTGATTTCATGCTCGATTGTGTGATTCATTTTCGATTATTTTTCGAATTTGCTGAAGGTATTTTCTCTGCCCTCTGCTTGTGAGGTTTGTTGAATATGTTTTTGTGATGTTCTTTGTGACGTTCTCCTTCCTTTCCTGCTTTTCTTCTAGGTTTAGGGTTTTAGGTTTTATTCTTCTTTTTGGGTTGTATTCCAATATAAATTATTGATTAAGAGATCACCCTTAGGGTGTTTACCTATTCTATACCTTGGAATATACCTTTTTGTGTTTTAAAGAAAAGGAGAAGAATACAAAGTCCTAACTGTTGAAATGGTGGAAAGATTGCATGTCTTGACATCTCAAAAACCCGATCCCTTATTTCGGGTTTTTTAGGGTGTTTTACAATCTCTAAGTTCCGCAATGTTTCAGGATTTTCTTAGTGTCGAACATCCAACATCATCCGACATTTGATTTATAGTGTGTCAGGGCTTGCGAGGTGCTCTACATCTTTCGATTCCCGCAGTGTGTCGGGTCTTGCAGAGTGTCCAACACTTACTAAGTTCCAACACTCTCTCCAGTGTGTCAGGTCTTGTAGAGTGTCCAACAAGACCTAAGTTCCGACACTCTCTCCAGTGTGTCAGGTTTCATCAGGTGCTTTACAAGTCTTAAAATCCGGATAGTGTGGCGGGTCTGTGGGGTTGTTCAACAAGCTTCCAAGTCCGATTGCTCAGATAGGAGTTGTCTAGGCATTCTTTCTTTAGGATTTCTCATGTCAGATCTCGGATCATCTAAGGACAAGTCAGACAGGTCAGGGAAGATAAAATACAAGTATCAAAAGATGGAATCCCCCTCCTACATAGATTGCAATTACGACATCTGAGATACGAAGCTTGGTAACATTGACATGGAGGATTTTTGGAACAGAACCAAGGATTCTTATCAGAGTCCCTGGATGAAGTCAATAACCAATAGTGGCCTCCCTCTTGCAGCAGGATTCCCAATGTCTACTCAATGCCCTGAGTTCATTTTGGTATGTGCTTCCCATTATGACTCGAACTCTCGCTCAGTGAAAAATCAAGCAGGAGAAGTCATAGTGAAGTTGGACGAGGGTTATTTTGATGACCTCTTAAGATTACCCAACTTTCAGGAATATGTCGACGTAGATCTTAAGTTAGCACAGGAAGCCTAGGAGAAAGATCAAGAAGACTGCATCAGGCATGTGAATAGAAAGTTCTTGATCAAGGCCAAGCCGACCATCTCAAGGTTTCCCAAGTTTTTCCCCAAGAGTGATTTCATCCTTGAAATCAGCGACATCATCACCTTGCTAAGTCGAGTATTTGGACTCCCTGAGTCAAGGGACTTCCAAGGATGGATGTATCAATTCATGGTTATTATGAAGAAGAACAAACAAGGGATTGATTGGAGAAGTCTCATAAGTGATGAGATTGATTCCCAAATGAAGACAGTCTTGACTACGAACAAGTTCTATATGTCATCGTATGTCACCCCCTATTGCAGTAGCTGACATGAGAAATTATCCAGGATTGGATGCAAAAGGAGATAGAGTAACAAAACACATATATTGATACCTCCCTCAGCTGACAATGAAAGGTTCTGAAGATTAGTTCAGAAGAGTGAACGATGCTTTCTTTTATAAAAATATCTGCAGGATGAACCCTGATCAAAGGAAAACAAGAGTCTCTGATGAAGCATGAGCCAAAGTATCAAAATGGGGATGCATCTTCTTATAGTTCAAGAAGTTCACATACCTTCGGGTGGTCATGTATCCAGGTGATCCTTTCAGATTGCCTAGATTACCAGGTGATAAGTTGATCCTAATGGAGTTGGTAAGACAGTTGTTGAATTTCCACAAATTCCAACAAAGCAAACACAAGGTTGTTGTATCCTTCCCCATTTGCATTGGAAGGAACATGTGCTCAAGGGTGGTCAAAGCTAAGAACATGGTGCACGAGCTTCAGGACAAGTTGAAGAAGCACGGAGATGGATTCGATTTCTGAGGAGTCCTTAAGTCATACGGGACTTTATATCTACATGTTCCCAACATTAAAGATATTTGGGTTGATCTTCGAGATGAAGTTGCCATCAGAAGAAAGGATAATAACAGGTTAAAAATTGAAGAAATCTAGATGCTAGATTTATCTGACATCCCAAAAGGCACTAAAGACAACGAGAGTGTCATTGACGCCTCATATGATGGGTTGAATGAAGATCAATATGTATTCCCGACCATTGATTGGTCCATTGCTGAGAAAGCTTCTATCACAGGAAGAGCTACTCAGATTCTTGCCCGTACTAAAGTGTGGCTCATTTCTTGGGGAATGAGTTATAAAGAAGGAAGTTTTTCAAAGCTAGATGCTTTGGAAGAGGGGCCCTCAAAAGGAAAAAAGGAAAAGGATAAGAACCCTTCCAAAAAGCCAATGAAGGTTAAGTTTGTAAGAAAGGGAGAAGATCAAGTAATTACACCAGTGGTCACTCTCCCACAAATAGTTGAGGTTCTTGATTCACCTCCACAACCAGAACAAGGGAATCTTCCTTTAAGAGAAGAGATTATTTAGCCTTTAATTCCTCCTTTGGTAGATAGTTCATCAGAGGTAAGTCTTCCTCCCACTTCTCAAGCTCTAATTCCGGAATCCTTGCCTCCTCCCATTCAACCTTCCTTGCCTCAGATTTCTTCACCAAGTTCCTCAGCCATGGCTAGTATCTTTTCTAGTCTCTCACCTCTCCCCATTGGACCCTAGTTAACCAAAGACATGCATCCCCCTACTGCACCTTCATTCCCTACCACGGGCGTTGCACTTACGGTGGTTACCACTCCACAAGCTAATCCTCCCCCACCTGAAGATGTGACCATAACGCTTGCAATGGAAGTAACTTCTTCCAATATGCCTCAATGGTTGGTAGATCAGACTCTGAAGAAGAGGAAGGTAGTTGTGCCATTACCAAGCTTTGATTTTAGTTCCCTCAAGGTGACTCCCACTAAGTCGGCCAGGAAACCCAAAATAGTCTCAAGGATTTCAGTGGATGCCTCACGGCATAAATTTGCAGATATTGCTACTCTCGCAACTGATAAAAATAAGGATGAAATAATGGTCACAGATTCCCCCCTAGGGTAATTTTTGATAACATGCATCAGAATATTCAAGTCCCAGGAAAATTGATTGATTCGGGGCCAAAAATCATGTTGCTAGAGTCCCCTCAAATATTTTCTAAGTCCCCTGTCTGAGAGGAAAAGAGCAAGCTCTGAGAAAATGCAAGAAAGTTACAGAGAACAAGTTTGGGCCAGGAAAAATTGTGAAAATCGGCTAAGTCCTAGTCCAGAACAAAGTGGGACAAATGGGACAAAAGTACGCGAACCGCCCGAACCGGCCGAAATGAGTCCAGGCGGCCCAAAAGGCAAATGGGACAAGTGGGACAAACAGACGCGGAAAGCCCGGATCGGCCGAAAAGAAGAACTTCCGCACTAAACAGCTCGGGACGTTCGGGCCAAAAAGACCCGAACCGGCCGAGATGAGCACAAGGAGCCCAAAAGCAATTGGGACGCGCGAGCCAAAAAGGCGGAGCCCAAAAGCAATTGAACCGGCCGAACCGGCCGAAATGAGTCAAGTCAGTCCAAATCAAATGGGACAATCGGGCAAGAAGTACGCGAACCGGCCGGATCGGCCGAAATTGTCCCAAGGGGTCCAAAATCAAATGGGACGTCTGGGACAAATGGACGCGAAATGCCCGAAACCGGCCGAAAGAGGAAGAAAATCGACTAAGCAAGAAAGTTTGGGACATATGGGACAAGCGGGCCGCGAGTACGTGAACTGGCCGAACCGGGCGAAAAAGGTCGAGGCAGTCCAAAGCAAAGTGAAACATTTGGGACAAATGGACGCGAACCGGCCGGTTCGCGCGAAATCAGCACAAGGAGCACTAAACATTTGGGACATCCGGGATGAAAAGACGCGAAGGGCGCGAAAGAGCCGGTAGGGCCGAGGACCAACCAGATCACGCCACGTGTCACAAGGGGAAAGGACTAGAAAAGTCAAAGGGCGAGTTTTCGAGCACCGATCCGAACCAATGGGATAATGCCACGTGTCCCAGCTAGGGCCCACAAGGAAATTTCAAAAGACAGCCCACCGAAAGGTAGAGGAGAGAGAATTGCTCGTCCAATCAGAGCGTGCCATGTGTCATCCAGGTGGCGAAGCGCGGGAAATATTTCAAAATCCGTTTTGGTCTGTTCCGCGCCCTAAATCTTCAGATCATCATATCTTTTGATCCAGAGCTCGGATTTGCACGTTCTTGATATCAACAGAAAGCTCATGAAATTCTCTACATGATTCTGGGATCAATCTTGCATTTTGGTGTAGTCTGGAGGGAGAAAATCAAGAAACGTCTCTGGTGCGTGGTAATGGCAGAACTGACGTTTCAGCGACCAACTTTAATGCAAAAGACAGTCCGCCGCTCTTGCCAGGATTCTCACCTGCCGCCATAATGAGATAAACTAAATGCAACCTAGAAGTGGTTGGGGTAGATCTAAATTCCCTCTCTTTTCCCTCTCTCATTCTTCCTATATATTGTAAAGAGGGGCAAAGAGATAAAAAAGTTGTTCATCTCTTTCTGCTCTGCCCTCCCTTCTTTTCTTCTCTAGGGTTGAAAATGGAGTTCGAACCTCCTCCCTTGCTCTGTAATGGCGTTTTTTGCCTTTTACTAATGGAATGATGTTCTGTGCAAACTTCTGGAGCAACAAAACGTGTTCTGTGATGCATCTGTCCATCCTCTCTCGTTTTTGCTTGTTCTCTTCTTGCCTCTCTTCATTTGCAGGTATCTGTGCATGTTTGAATGTTCATTGCAGGTCTGGAGTTGTGTTCATGGAGTTTTGGGACATTTTCTGTGTGAAATCTATCCTTGGGCCTGTGATGCATCTGTCCATCCTTCCCATTGCTCACCTCTCTTTTTCCCATGGCAGTTTTGATAGATGTCCAACATTCTCCTTCTCTGGTGTATCACCGTTTTAGTGTAGGCTTTTGTTCTGTTTTTTCCTTTTCTCTCTCTCCCTGTCTCCTTGGCATGGTTAGATTAGGATTAGATTAGCTTTCCTGCACTGGAATAGCTTGTGGCAGGTAGTTTAGGAGCAGGAACTAGCCTTCTCTGGAGATTCCTCTCTCATTTTACAAGTCCCACACCTGGAGAGAGGTTTCCATGTTGTGCAATCACACTGGATGCCTGAGTGATCAACCTAGAAGCCTGATCTGCATCCAGGGGTGCTGTGATTTTGCACTAACAGTTTTGGCATGCCCGGTGGGACCTTAGAGGTCTTTCACTTCATCTTTTGCAGGTTGGTGTGTTCCTGTGAATATTTCAGCCTTTGGAGGCACTTGCAAACACATCTGGCGACTCCATCTGATCAGCAACCCATTTCTCTGAGCTTGCAGACCCGTTTCCATACATTTTCATCCATCTTTCTTTCCATCCCTTTCATTCTTTTCCATTCCATGAAGTTGTGCAATCATGACTTCATTTCCATCATGGATTTCACATCAACAACAGCAGTATATTCCACCTCCAACACGTTTTACAAATCCTCCAGATCAGCATGCATACTCATATGAACAGCAGTGCCAAAGTCAGTTTGGCAATGGAGCTTTCCAAGAGCAAGAGTGTGCATACAATGAAGACCATCAGATCCAAGATGCTGGTCTGTTGGAGAAAATCCAAAAGATGGAGGTGGGGATGGTGCAGTCCAGGGCTCAAGCACAAATGAAAGCTTTTGGAATCGGTTATGGAGCACCCTGTCCATGGGTGGGACCTTTTCCAAGGCACTACAGCCCTCAGGAGAAGCTGGACTTCATGATAAAGATGCTGCCCCAACTTGCACAATGGACAGCAGAGATAGAGGCCTACAGACTTGTTGTTGAACAACCTTGTCAATGGGTAAGTTCTACACCATCATCTGGTTTTTCTCTTTCCATTACTCAAGCAGCACCATCTCATTCAAACTCCCCATCTGCTGTCCCATGTGTTGAATCCATCCCTCCATCCCCTAGTCTTCCACCCCATCTTGATTCTTCTTTCCTTTTCCCTTCCAAACAGTCATCCCCTCCACAAGAGCTAACAGAAATACCCCCTCCTCCAAAGAAACAAGAGGTCTCACCGCCTCCACCACCACACAAAATTGTCAAATCTGTTGAGTTTCAACCTATCCCTCCTCTTGCATCCCCAATTCCATGTGGGGAAGAAGAAATTGAAAAAATCAGTCATCAAGGACAACAAGAGGAAGAGCCAAAAAGAAAAGAAGTGACAGACAGTCTGAAGAGTTGGGCTCTTAGATTTGGGATGACAAAGATCCCCTTGATGGTTAAGCCTACAGAAGAGGCTGAGGTTGAACAGATGGTGGTGAGGACTGATTTTGTTGGAGAAGAAGATCTTGCAGTCCCAACTTGTCCTCTAGAGCAACAAATTGAAGAGTTTGACTTGACAAACTTCATGCTGGAGGAGGAGTTCAATCAAGAGCAAGATTCTCTTCAAACATTGGAGGAAGGAGAAGCTGCTCCAAATCCAAAAGAAGAGGAGCACATTCTAGCTGTGGAGGAGAAAAGTGCAGATCCAAGGGCTTTGAGCACAAAGCAGGCTACAGGAGAACCTTCAGTTCTTCTTTCTACTTCACCTCTCTCGAGTTCTAGTACTGAAAAGGAGTTTGATCTCTCAAACTCGATATTGGAGAGTGAAGGAAACCATGGTGATCAAGTTACAGATCAAGAGGACACCATGGAGGAAGTTGAACATGAACAGCGGGACAGCAATGAGGTAGTTTGCCTGTCACATTTGGAGGACTGCTTTGATGGAGAAGAACCGGTTGAGTTTTCACCATTCTCTCTTTCATCATCCACATTCCAAACACAAGAGCCTACTGTCATGGAGGAGATTATTCATTTGCAGCAGCCTGCATCTTATAACAGCTCTTCGGAATCAAGATTGGAAGATTTAAATCTTTCATGTTCTTCATTGGAGGAAGAGAAAGGACAGAAGAATCCCACCATTTCTTCCACATCATCCATTCAGGTGGGTCTACAAGAAAACTCCATTCTTGGAGTTGAAAATCAGAGCTATGGGCATATCAAACTGATCAGACCTTGCCCAATCAGGTATTTGGCTTCATTGGAGCCAAAGGAGAAGCCACAACCAGTCATGCTTGCTTCTGAGCATGAGGATGAGCTACAAAGTACCAAGGATCAGCTGCCATACCTCTCCAATCCAAATGCAGAGCAACTAAAAGAGGTATTGGATTTTTCAGTTGATACCTTGATGATTTGGATAGAAGACCAGCTTCTTGTTGATTTTCCATCCATCCAAACAGCCATGATCAGTGCCAAATCAATTGCATGGCTGCCAATTTTGAAGAAAGGAAGCTATTTCTCACAACCAGTTGCAGGGTTTGTTTAGCTTGCCTTTGCTTCCAGCTAGAGTAGAGTAGGTAGATTTGCTTTCAGTAGAAGAAGTGCTTGTGCACACTCTGCATGTTCCATTTTGGGACATGTATGATTTTCAGTTTTGTACATAGTTTTTGGTGTTGCTGGTGTTGCTCTTGCACAGTTCTTTTCAGTGGTTTTTGGTGAGAACAACTCCATGTCCGGTGGGTTTCCTAATGGCTCAGAGGGAAATTTTCAAAGTTCAGATCAGTTACAGGTTACAACTCATGACTCCATGCCCAATGGATTGCTTCAGGCTACTGATCATTCATCTAGCAGGCAGATGACCCCGCTGAGTCGCCAAAACTGTTATCCAAAATTCACCCCCCCTAGGGTAATTTTTGATAACATGCATCAGAATATTCAAGTCCCAGGAAAATTGATTGATTCGGGGCCAAAAATCATGTTGCTAGAGTCCCCTCAAATATTTTCTAAGTCCCCTGTCTGAGAGGAAAAGAGCAAGCTCTGAGAAAATGCAAGAAAGTTACAGAGAACAAGTTTGGGCCAGGAAAAATTGTGAAAATCGGCTAAGTCCTAGTCCAGAACAAAGTGGGACAAATGGGACAAAAGTACGCGAACCACCCGAACCGCCCGAAATGAGTCCAGGCGGCCCAAAAGGCAAATGGGACAAGTGGGACAAACGGACGCGGAAATCCCGGATCGGCCGAAAAGAAGAACTTCCGCACTAAACAGCTCGGGACGTTCGGGCCAAAAAGACCCGAACCGGCCGAAATGAGCACAAGGAGCCCAAAAGCAATTGGGACGCGAGAGCCAAAAAGGCGGCGAACCGGCCGAACCGGCTGAAATGAGTCAAGTCAGTCCAAATCAAATGGGACAATCGGGCAAGAAGTACGCGAACCGGCCGGATCGGCCGAAATTGTCCCAAGGGGTCCAAAATCAAATGGGACGTCTGGGACAAATGGATGCGAAATGCCCGAACCGGCCGAAAGAGGAAGAAAATTGACTAAGCAAGACAGTTCGGGACATATGGGACAAGCGGGCCGCGAGTACGCGAACTGGCCGAACCGGGCGAAAAAGGTCGAGGCAGTCCAAAGCAAAGTGAAACATTTGGGACAAATGGACGCGAACCGGCCGGTTCGCGCGAAATCAGCACAAGGAGCACTAAACATTTGGGACATCCGGGACGAAAAGACGCGAAGGGCGCGAAAGAGCCGGCAGGGCCGAGGACCAACCAGATCACGCCACGTGTCACAAGGGGAAAGGACCAGAAAAGTCAAAGGGCGAGTTTTCGAGCACCGATCCGAACCAATGGGATAATGCCACGTGTCCCAGCTAGGGCCCACAAGGAAATTTCAAAAGACAGCCCGCCGAAAGGTAGAGGAGAGAGAATTTCTCGTCCAATCAGAGCGTGCCACATGTCATCCAGGTGGCGAAGCGCGGGAAATATTTCAAAATCCGTTTTGGTCTATTCCGCGCCCTAAATCTTCAGATCATCATATCTTTTGATCCAGAGCTCGGATTTGCACGTTCTTGATATCAACGGAAAGCTCATGAAATTCTCTACATGATTCTGGGATCAATCTTGCATTTTGGTGTAGTATGGAGGGAGAAAATCAAGAAACGTCTCTGGTGCGTGGTAATGGCAGAACTGACGTTTCAGCGACCAACTTTAATGCAAAAGACAGTCCGCCGCTCTTGCCAGGATTCTCACCTGCCGCCATAATGAGATAAACTAAATGCAACCTAGAAGTGGTTGGGGTAGATCTAAATTCCCTCTCTTTTCCCTCTCTCATTCTTCCTATATATTGTAAAGAGGGGCAAAGAGATAAAAAAGTTGTTCATCTCTTTCTGCTCTGCCCTCCCTTCTTTTCTTCTCTAGGGTTGAAAATGGAGTTCGAGCCTCCTCCCTTGCTCTGTAATGGCATTTTTTGCCTTTTACTAATGGAATGATGTTCTGTGCAAACTTCTGGAGCAACAAAACGTGTTTTGTGATGCATCTGTCCCATCCTCTCTCGTTTTTGCTTGTTCTCTTCTTGCCTCTCTTCATTTGCAGGTATTTGTGCATGTTTGAATGTTCATTGCAGGTCTGGAGCTGTGTTCATGGAGTTTTGGGACATTTTCTGTGTGAAATCTATCCTTGGGCCTGTGATGCATCTTTCCATCCTTCCCATTGCTCACCTCTCTTTGTCCCATGGCAGTTTTGATAGATGTCCAGCATCCTCCTTCTCTGGTGTATCACCGTTTTAGTGTAGGCTTTTGTTCTTTTTTTTTCCTTTTCTCTCTCTCCCTATCTCCTTGGTGGTTAGATTAGGACTAGATTAGCTTACCTGCACTAGAATAGCTTGTGGCAGGTAGTTTAGGAGCAGGAACCAGCCTTCTCTGGAGATTCCTTTCTCATTTTACAGGTCCCACACCTGGAGAGAGGTTTCCATGTTGTGCAATCACACTGGATGCCTGAGTGATCAACCTAGAATCCTGATCTTCATCTAGGGGTGATATAAGTCTGCACTAACAATGGTTTTCACCTAAAAATCATAAACCTAGAGTTGACTTTTGAAGCTCTCCAAACGATAAAAAAGGTTCCATCCCACATCTATGGTCGAAGAATGCATCATTCCACATGGGGATTAAACATATGTTCAGCTAACTAAAGCTATTTTTTTTATTAAGTAATGGATAAGATTCTCAACTGAAGCATTGCATGAAACATTGAGAGAATCAAGAGATCAATTGGTCGATGGTAAGAATGACTTAGAAGAAGAGCATAGTTAAGATCTGTGCTAAAGTGTTGAGTGAAAGCTTAGGTATCCTACCTGTCTCATGCTCTTTACAAACAGATCCAAGAATCAATTCAACATGAACCAACTTACGGATTTGGCATGGAAATCATTGACAAGTTTGTGAAAATTGAACATTCTTTGGAGACCCTGAGGAAACTCAACAAGAGATTGAAAAAGCTTCCTGGCAATGCTAGTGATACTCAAGAAACATGTGAAGTTTTAAGTGATCATTCCACCACACCTGATGAGAATGAGATGCAGGGTATAATCTGAAAATTCCAAGAATTTCAGGACAAGCGGACTTTGTTGGAGGAAGATAAAGATGATGATACAGAATAAGCACAATGTGACATGCCATTTCAATCTTGAAATCGACATGTCTTTTTCATTTTTGTTTTGTCACATAGGAAGCAAATTTTGACTTGGTCTCCTGCTGTGAGAGTCAAGTTAAAATAGGACTCTCTTTTAAAAGACTATTTTCTAGGATTTATCCTATTTTCTCTCAACTCCTTTTATTATAAATAAAGGATGCTTATGCATTCCAAAGGGTTGAGATTTTTGGAATATTGAGAACTATTGTGAGGAAGAAAAACTTTGTGTTTTCTTTTAATCATTTGAGGAATAGAAGTCGATGCTATTTTTGCAAACTTTGTGTTGTGAGATTCATCTCTCTTAAGATATTGTTCTTATGTTCAGGATCTTAAGCTATTATTTGTTTAGCATTCTCAATCATTTTAATTGTTTCAAACATTACATTACATTTGTTATCTAGAACTCGTATGATTATTTCTTGATCTATGTTTGCTCAAAAGAAAATACGTTCCCGTCATTTCCTTTCCATTGTGTATTCCTTTCTGATCCATTCTATTTCAGAAAACAACAACATCTTTACCTAGTGTGGATATGGATTTTGGGATTCTATCCCAACCCCAATGGTTAGATTAATGTGAAATACTATACATATTATTTTTGTTGTGTTTTAGATTAGTAATAAATAGGAAGCCTCACCTGTCTTTGAGGAGGGATTTAATCCCATGCACTTTGGTTGAACCTCATATTTTGACATGACAAAATATCCAACCAATAGTTTTTGGTGACTCCACTGGGGATATACGGATTGATAAAACTAAGCTTATCCTTTTGGTGTCTGGTGACTCCGTATTTGCCTTATTTTCAAGAAGATCCATTTTCCAATTCAAGCTGGCTAGGAAGATCTTCACTCAGTTAAGCTGAGCCAAGGGTGAAACTGATCCATTCTTTGATCTACTTCAACAACATAATTTCAGGCTTTCACCCAATAGTGTTGCATCTAGCTGGGTAAGAAGTTCTTCGCCCATCTGAAGGAATCAGATTCCTCAAGAACAAGAAGTTTATGTAACTTGTCATGCATTATTCTTGCTAGATATTCAGATTCCTGTACACACTTCATTTAGGAGAATGATAGCACAACCTATGCCTTGGGGCGCAGCTATTGGTCCTCTTTCCCTTACTCCACCATTGCATGACCTACCTCATGGATCATGGAAGAATATTCCTAAGTTCAACGGTGATGGAAAACAACATCCTGACGAACACATTGCCTCATTCTTTGTTGCATGTGGTGTTCTTGGGGTTGCTCACGAAGATGTCTCTGTTTGACTCTTCATCGAAACATTACATGGTGTGGCAGCAAAATGGTTCTATCATCTCCCAAATGCATGCATTACCAACTGGGCTACCATGAGATCTATATTTGAAGCAAGGTTCAAACCAGTTGAATATTCTCATGCCTTGTTAGCACAGCTTACCCACATGAAGAAGGAGTCTTACGAACCCATGTGGGACTTCATAGCCAAATTCAACAAGCTGATTCGCAAGATTCCAGATCGTCACTGTTCCTACTCTTGAGAATCAGAAATGTTTCTTCATCAACACTCAACCTCTAGATGTGAGCTTCTTGTTAAGAAGATCTGTTATCCCTGATTTGGCCACCACTCAAGCTATGGCCACCGAAATAGAAGATGATCTTATTCTGGCTGGAAAGATCAGAAAAGAATCATCCAAGCCTAAAAATTAGAGTTCTTCTTAGAGTACTACTGATCCAATGATTCAGAAGATGGCTAATGACTTGATCACTTTGAAAAATTAAATGTCTCAACAGGTGAGCAACGTTCCGTATCGGGATATTCCTAGACAGAATTTCAATAATACTAATGGTGCTCCCACAAGAGATAGACCATGGTTGACTACTGCTCAGCCGAGACTGGCTATTGAAGCTCCTCCTGTTAATGCTACAGTGGAGATAGTCGAAGAAGATGAAGAACCAGAAGAACAAGATTCTCACGAAGCTTTTGAAGCTTCGGATATGCTGATGAGTCATATGATGATTCAGCTGGCGACTCCAGCATTGGGTATTTGGAATACGAGGAAGACGGATGTGAACATGATGGTCAGTCATTTGTGGTCTTTACTCGATCCCAATCTCAGAATCCTAGAAAACTAGTTGAAGGCTCTAAGGAGAAGAATAAAGAAGCTCCCGTGGTCATGGCCAAGAGAGGCTCTCCTATCTCAGCACAAACTGAAAAGGAGACAACTAAAAAGGTAACAACTTCTTCTTATTCTCCTTCTCCTGCTCTCAAGACCAGTACCTCAGCTCAAACCAATATAACCAGAACTGAGCCTACCATCATTCCTTCATATACTGCTTTTGACATTATTGACCATGCAAAAAGAACTAAGATCCAAATGTCAGAAGTAGAATATCTTCAGTCAAATCCTGAGCAATTTGAAAAGCTTGCCAAATTCATTAGAAGCAAGGTTATTGTTCCTTCATCTTCAAAAGGCATTTTTTCAAGTCCTACTCAACCTTCACCTTCAACCAATATGACCTCTGTTTCTTCTTCAGGAAAGATCAAACCGTTTTATTTGTCTTTACTCATAAACGGGTTCAAACTCAGCAATTGCATAATTGACTCAGGAGCTTCTGATAACGTGATGCCCATAAAAGTAGCTCATGCCCTTGGACTTACTTTGACTAAATCATATAGATGGTGTTACTCCATGGAAACCAAGCAAGTTCCTTTGATCAGTCAAATCAAAGATGCACAATTTGCATTTGTCACCTTCCCGGAGAAGAGAGTAAAAATGACCATTCTAGTTGCTGATATCCCAGTTGCTTACGGTATTCTCTTAGGAAGAGGTTTTTGTAAAGATGTCAGAGGGGAGATCAATATGGACTGGACCAAGGCTAAAATTCCAGTTAATGGAGTTCCTCGTATTCTCCATCCTGAGCCTCAAGTGAAGTATTTAGTCACTAAGTCTGATGACCCCAAGGCTCAAATTCTTTTCGAAGATGTTGGCTTAGGGAATTATTTCATGACATCAGAGATACCAGATGTGAATGTTAAGGAAGAGGATCCTAATGGTATTTGGACCCTCGAGTTTGATGGGAGTTGTTCAACTACTGGATCAGGTGCCGACATAGTTCTTATATCTCTGGATTTTGAGATCTTTCCCTTTGCTTTCAAGTTGCAGTTTGATAATACTAATAACACAGCTGAATATGAGGCTTTGTTATTAGGATTAGAAATGGCAAGAAAAAAGGGAATCTGAAACCTCAAAGTTCAGGGAGATGCAGAGCTCATTGTAAATCAAGTGAAAGGGGTTTATCAAGTCAAAAATGATCACCTAAAGCATTACAGGAACAAAGTATGGGACAACATAGAATGCTTTGATGCTTTTTCTATCAAGGTAGTTTTGAGGGATTATAACGACAAAGCTGATTCATTGGCCATGTCTGCATCTCTTCTCCTTCCTCATCCAAAGTTCAAACAAGACACGTACACCATCGAGATTGTGTACCATCCCAGTGTTCTAGATAATTCAGCACATTGGCAAGTATTCAATGATGATCAACAGGTATTGTCTTTCCTTGAAAAAGTTGACAATTTTAGTGAACTATATTTTGAAGGATCAGAATCAGCTTTCCATGAATCTGTTTCAAGTTCATATCAAGAGATTGATGGTGAGTTCATTCAGCTTAAAGGCAACAAGATTCCCAAGGATTGGTTTCTCTGGAAGGTTTGTTCGACAAGCATGACCGATTTATTCAGGGTAAAAGGCAAACTGAAGGTGCTTCCTTGTCAGAAGTAGATCAAGTTAACCTAGGTTCCACTGATCAACCGTGGATGGTAAACATCAGTAAATGTTGTTCACCGAGGAAAAAGAAAGATTCTCTTCACTCTTGAAGAGATATATGGACGTCCTAGCATGGTCATACGTGGATCTAAAGTCTTTCAAGCCCAAGGATGTGCAACATAGCATTCCCTTGAAGCCTGAAGTTAAACCCCATAGGAAGAAGTAGAGACATTACAACCCCAAGATCTCAGGGACTATTCTTGCAGAAATTCAGAAAATGTTAGATGCAAGGATTATCTTTCTGATCCACCATTCCACCTGGGTTGCGAACATTGTCCCTGTGAGAAAGAAGAATGGTGAAATCTGGATTTGTGTTGACTTCTGGAATCTCAACCAGTCTTCATTGAAGGACAATTATCCATTGCCCATCATGGACCAGGTATTACAGATGGTCACTGGGGTAGAAATGTTATCCATGCTTGATGGATTTTTAGGATATAATCAGGTTGAGGTAGCTGCTGAAGATCAACATAAAACAACGTTCACCACTCCATGGGGAACCTTTTCTTACAGAAGGATGCCTTTTGGTTTGATCAATGTTGGGGCCACATTTTAGAGAGCTATGGACTTAGCTTTCAGGGATTTAATGGGCAAGGTCATAGTTGTGTATTTGGATGACTTGATGGTCTTCTCTAAAAAATGAAGTGATCATTATGATCACCTGGAAAAGGTACTCTTAAGGTGCAGGCGTCATGGGATTTCATTAAATCCTAAAAAGTCCATGTTTGGAGTGATAGAAGGAAAAGTTGCTGGGTCATATTGTGACTAGAGAAGGAACCAAGATCGACCCAGAGAGGGTGAAGGCCATTCAAATCCTTACCCTACCCACAAGCAAAACTGGGGTGCACTCCTTTTTTGGGAAGGTTAATTTCCTAAGAAGATTTGTACCTGATTTTGCTGATAAAACCAAGGATATCCTTGGGATGATGAAAGGGAAAACTCCATTTTGATGGAGCACTGAAGGGAAGCTTTCTTTCGAAGAAGTCAAAAAGGTAATTGCACATGCCCCCATTCTAGTATGTCCAGACTTCAAAAAATATTTCATCATGTACAGCTATGCTTCCGCTCATACAATATCAGCCATCTTGATGCAGGAAAATGAAGAAGGAATTGAAGCTCCCATCACTTTCATGAGCTGCCCATTGAAAGAACATGAATTAAAAATGTCACAAATTGAAAAAGCATGCTTATGCAGTGGTGAGAGCAGTGAAACATTTCAGGTATTACGTGTTGAGTTCTCATACCCTCGTTCTCGTTCCTGATACTGTAGTTAAATCCATTTTGACTCAACAAGAGCTGGTAGTCAATGGGGTAACTGGATAGCTAAAGTCCAAGAGTATGACTTGGACATCAGACCTACCAAGTTGGTACAAGGAAGGGGCCTATGCCAATTGATTACAGAAAATAATGCTGAGACAAAATGTGAAAAAACCGAAGATACCTCTTCGAAATTGCCCATGGTGCTTTTTGTGAGCACAACCGACGAATGGTACACAGATATTGCTTTCTTTCTGACTTATGGTGAATGCCCCCCACATTTAAGCCAAAAGGAGAAGAGGACAGTTAAGTTAAGATCCACAAGATACATTCTGTGGGATAATGGAATGTACAAGAAAGGTATTGATGGTGTATTCCTGCGCTGTGTTGATAAGTCACAGCAGGTGAGGTTGCTAGAGTCCTTCCATAATCTGGCATGTGGAGGACATTTCTCCTCCTCCATGATAGCTTATAAGATCCTACAAGCTAGGTACTATTGGCCTACTCTCTTTCGAGACTCAGTAGAATGGGTGTCCAAATGTGAAGCTTGTCAACATTTTGTTGGTCACCCTAAGTTAGCAGCTCTTCCCCTGAAGCCTGTGGTCATTGAAGAACCTTTTCGCCAGTGGGGAATTGATTTCATTGGAGTATTGAATCTTGCCTCTAGTGTGGGACACAACTACGTGCTCACTGCCACAGACTATTTCACCAAGTGGGTGGAAGCTGCACCCATCAAGCAGGCAACCTCTGAAGCTGTCTGCAACTTCCTCAAAGAAAATATAATTGTCAGATTTGGCGTGCCTCACAAGATTGTTGCCGAAAACACCTCCAATTTTTCATCCCACGAGTTGACAGAATTTTGTTATGGATTTGGGATCACATGTTGGCTCATTCATCCATTACTACCCTTAAGGCAATGGCCAAGCTGAATCGAGCAACAAAAACCTGGTGACCATAATCAGAAAGTTGGTTGATGAGAATCAAAGGACATGGCACAAAGCATTGTATGATGCATTGTGGGCTGATCAGATTACTCCTAAATGAGCTATTGGGATGTCTCCATTCCAGGTGTTGTATGGGATTAACACTGAGATACCTATCTCCATGGAATTACCAGCCTTACAGTTGGCTAAAGCAATTGAGGATGAAACTTTTCAAAGTTCTATCGAGAAAAGGATTATGTACCTAGCTAGGCTAGAAGAGGAATGGAGCAAGGTGGTGGATCACATCACAGACCATCAGATCAAAGTCAAAAGAATATTTGATAAGAAATCAAAACAACATGACCTCTAAATTGGAGATCTAGTACTTCTCTGGGATAAGAGAAGAGAGCAGAAAGGGATGCATGGAAAGTTTGATTCTTTATGGAAAGGACCTTTCAAAATACATCAGCTGAATGGTGAAAATAGCTTCTGTCTATCATACCTTGATGGAGAGTTTCTCCCTCTACCTTTCAGTGGTCAACATCTGAAGTTGTTCCATCAGTAATGCAAGATGCTCTCTTGCATTGTACATAATTTGCTTTCTGTCGTGTGTTTGCTTTTTGTTTTCTTTCTTTCTTTGTTTGTTTTTGGTTTTCTTCTTTCTTCAGACTCCGTAGCCCAATGGATAAAACCAGAGATTCTGAGTTCTCTTCCTTTGATGTCACCAAGAAAGTCCCCAACTGGAGCCAGTTGTTATCTCATTTTAGTGATTCCAGCTAAAATTAAGATAACCATAGAATTTTTTTGGAAAAATCTCCTAAAATGCCCTTTTGAAGAGATTTTCAGGTTTTTGGGTTTCAACAACATGAAAACATGTTTTTTACATGCTATATGCAAATTTTTTCCCAAAACCTGAAACCTGAAACTAGCCAGTATTTCAGGTTTTCAGAACTCATGAGCATCGGAACATGACTTGCAAAAAGCATGCTACATGTCGATTGACTTCCGAAACCTGAAACCTGATATGTCCCTTTGTGTCAGGTTTTTGGAACCTTGGAACACCCAAACATCTCATGTTTCATGTCATCTGTTTCCTGAAACCCGAAACCTGAAATTGATAGCTAATCCTTTGTATCGGGTTTTTGGGCACTCCAAGCATGATGACATGGCATTAACTCTGAGTTGTCGGGTAGTTGGCACACGTGTCATGTGAAGTGTAATAAATGTAGGGGTTTTTATAAATAGTTGGATTTACACATCATTTGTATCTATTGTACTTTTGGTTGCGTGGATTTTCTCATGCATGCTCTCTCAACCTTCGAACCCGATTTGATTTCGTGCTCGATTGCATGATTCATTTTTGATTATTTTTCAAATTTGCTAAAGGTATTTTCTCTGCCCTCTGCTTGTGAGGTTTGTTGAATATGTTTTTGTGATGTTCTTTGTGATGTTCTCCTTCCTTTCCTGCTTTTCTTCTAGGTTTAGGGTTTTAGGTTTTCTTCTTCTTTTTGGGTTGTATTCCAATAGAAATTATTGATTAAGAGTTCACCCTTAGGGTGTTTTCCTATTCTATACCTTGGAATATACCTTTTTGTGTTTTAAAGAAAAGGAGAAGAATACAAAGTCCTAACTGTTGAAATGGCGGAAAGATTGCATGTCTTGACATCTCAAAAACCCAATCCCTTATTTCAGGTTTTGCAGGGTGTTTTACAATCTCCAAGTTCCGCAGTGTTTCAGGATTTTCTAAGTGCCGGACATCCAACATCATCCGACATCCAATTTCCAGTGTGTCGGGTCTTGCGAGGTGCTCAACATCTTCCGATTCCCGCAGTGTGTCAGGTCTTGCAGAGTGTCCAACATACTAAGTTCTGAAGTCTCCAGTGTGTCAGGTTTTGTGAAGTGTCTCAAGACCTAAGTTTCGACACTCTCTCTAGTGTGTCAGGTTTCATTAGGTGCTTTACAAGTCCTAAAATCTGGATAGTGTGGCGGGTCTGTGGGGTTGCTCAGCAAGCTTCCAAGTCTGATTGCTCAGATAGGAGTTGTCTAGGCATTCTTTCTTCAGGATTTCTCATGTCAGATCCTGGATCATCTAAAGACAAGTCAGACAGGTCAGGGAAGATGAAATACAAGTATCAGAAGATGGAATCCCCCTCCTATATAGATTGCAATTATGACATCTGAGATACTGAACTTGGTAACATTGACATGGAGGATTTTTGGAACAGAACCAAGGATTCTTCTCAGAGTCCCTGGATGAAGTCAATAACCAACAGTGGCCTCCCTCTTGCAGCAGGATTCCCAATGTCTACTCAATGCCCTGAGTTCATTTTGGCCTGTGCTTCCCATTATGACTCAGACTCTCACTCAGTGAAAAATCAAGCAGGAGAAGTCATAGTGAAGTTGGACGGGGGTTATTTTGATGACCTCTTAAGATTACCCAACTTTCAGGAATATGTTGACGTAGATCTTAAGTCAGCACAGAAATCCTGGGACAAAGATCAAGAAGACTGCATCAGGCATGTGAATAGAAAGTTCTTGATCAAGGCCAAGCCGGCCATCTCAAGGTTTCCCAAGTTTGTCCCCAGGAGTGATTTCATCCTTGAAATCAGCGACATCATCACCTTGCTAAGTCGAGTATTTGGACTCCCTGAGTCAAGGGACTTCCAAGGATGGATGTATCAATTCATGGTTATTATGAAGAAGAATGAACAAGGGATCGATTGGAGCAGTCTCATAAGTGATGAGATTGATTCCCAGATGAAGACAGTCTTGACTACGGGAAAATTCTATATGTCATCGTATGTCACCTATGCAGCAGCTGGCATGAGAAATTATCCAGGATTGGATGCAAAAGGAGATAGGGTAACAGAACACATATATCGGTACCTCCCTCAGCTGACAATGAAAGGTTCCAAAGATCAGTTCAGAAGAGTGAATGATGCTTTCTTTTATGAAAATATCTGCAGGATGAACCCTGATCTAAGGAAAAGAAGAGTCTCTGATGAAGCATGGGCCGAAGTATCAAAATGGGGTTGCATCTTCTTGCAGTTCAAGAAGTTCACATACCTTCGGGTGGTCATGTATCTAGGTGATCCTTTCAGATTTCCCAGATTCCCAGGTGATAAGCTTGATCCTAATGGAGTTGGTAAGACAGTTGTTGGATTTCCACAAATTCCAACAAAGCAAACACAAGGCTGTTGTATCCTTCCCCATTTCCATTGGAAGGTACACGTGCTCAATGGTGGTCAAAGCTAAGAATGTGGTGCATGAGCTTCAGGACAAGTTGAAGAAGCACATGAAGCACAGAGATGGATTTGATTTCCAAGGAGTCCTTAAGTCATACGGGACTTTATATCTACATGTTCCCAACATAGAAGATATTTGGGTTGATCTTCGGGATGAAGTTGCCATCCGAAGAAAGGATAATAGCAGGTTGAAAATTGAAGAAATCTAGATGCTGGATTTATCTGACATCCCAAAAGGCACTAAAGACAATGAGAGTGTCCTTGACGCCTCGTATGATGGGTTGAATGAAGATCAATATGTATTCCCGGCCATTGATTGGTCCATTGCTGAGAAAGCTTCTATCACGGGAAGAGCTACTCAAATTCTTGCCCGTACTAAGGCGTGGCTCATTTCTTGGGGAATGAGTTATAAAGAAGGGAGTTTTGCAAAGCTAGACACTTTGGAAGAGGGACCCTCAAAAGGAAAAAAGGAAAAGGATAAGAACCCTTCCAAAAGGCCAATGAAGGTTAAGTTTGTAAGAAAGGGAGAAGATCAAGTAACTACACCAGTGGCCACTCTCCCACAAACAGTTGAGGTTCTTGATTCACCTCCACAACTAGAACAAGGGAATCTTCCTTCAAGAGAAGAGATTATTCAGCCTTCCATTCCTCCTTTGGTAGATAGTTCATCAGAGGTAAGTCTTCCTCCCACTTCTCAAGCTCTAATTCCGGAATCCTTGCCTCCTCCCATTCAACCTTCCTTGCCTCATATTTCTTCACCAAGTTCCTCAGCCATGGCTAGTATCTTTTCTGGTCTCTCACCTCTCCCCACTGGACCCCAGTTAACCATGGACATGCCTCCCCCTACTACACCTTCATTCCCTACCACGGGTGCTACACTTACGGTGGTTACCACTCCACAAGCTAATCCTCCTCCACCTGAAGATGTGACCATAATGCCTGCAATGGAAGCAACTTCTTCCAATACACCTCAATGGTTGGTAGATCAGACTCCGAGGAAGAGGAAGGTAGTTGTCCCATTACCAGCCTTTGATTTCAGTTCCCTCAAGGTCACTCCCACTAAGTCGGCCAAGAAACCCAAAACAGTCTCAAGGATTTCAGTGGATGCCTCAGGGCATAAATTTGTAGAGATTGCTACTCCTGCAGCTGATAAAACTAAGGATGACATAATGGTCACAGATTATCAAATCACAAGGGTGGACTCTAGGGAAAGTAACAATTAGAGGGAGCACAGTTCCCTCAGGATGCACAAGATGCCATGAATGTGTTGTAAATTTGTAGAAGCTACTCCCGGGAAACTAAGGAACATAATGGTCAGATGAGTCAAATCACAAGGGTGGCTCTAGGGAAAGTAACAACAGAAAACAGCTAAAGTAGAAGCTGAGGGAAACTAAGGCAAATAGAGATGAGTTACAGTAAATAGTGAAGTACTCAAGCTCTCAAAGCCTCCTGAGTCAACACCATCATCCTCTACTCCTATCGGGTTTGATTTCTCATCGGTACCCATGATCGAGAAGATTAATGAAAAGGGGAGAATGGTCGATGAATGGACCCAAAGGCTGCTCCTGCAAGGAAAAGAAGTCATCAAAGATACTGTGGAAGTCTACCAATCCTTAGAGGATATAAAGAAAGATGGAGAGAAAATGGATGATGAGTTTTCAGCAGAAATCGGGAACCTAGAGTTGACTTTCAAAGCTCTCCAAACACTGAAATAGGTTCCATCCCACATCTTGGTCGAAGAAGGCATCATTCCACATGGGGATAAACATTTTCAGCTAACTAAAGCCATCAGATTCAGAATAAATATTCTCAATGAAGCTTGTAGACAAATTGAGAGAATCAAGAGATCAATTGGTCGATGGTAAGAATGACTTAGAAGAAGAGCTAGTCAAGATCTGTGCTAAAGTGTTGAGTGAAAGCTCGGGTATCCTACCTGTTGATGATCTTTACAAACAGATCCAAGAATCAATTCAGCATGAACCAACTTACGGATTCGGCATGGAAATCATTGACAGGTTTGTGAAAATTGAACATTCTTTGGAGACCCTGAGGAAACTCAACAAGAGATTGAAAAATCTTCCTGGCAATGCTAGTGATACTCAGGAAACATGTGAAGTTCTGAGTGATCATTCCACCACGCCTGATGAGAATGAGATGCAGGGTATAATCTGAAAATTCCAAGAATTTCAGGACAAGCAGGCTTTGTTGGAGGAAGATAAAGATGATGATACAGAATAAGCACAATGCAACATGTCATTTCAATCTTGAAATTGACATGTCTTTTTCATTTTTGTTTCGTCACATAGGAAGCAAATTTTGACTTGGTCTCCTGCGTGAGAGTCAAGCAAAATAGGACTCTCTTTTAAAAGACTATTTTCTAGGATTTATCCTATTTTCTCTCAACTCCTTTTATTATAAATAAGGGATGCTTATGCATTCCAAAGGGTTGAGATTTTTGGAATATTGAGAACTATTGTGAAGAAGAAAAACTTTGTGTTTTCTTTTAATCATTTGAGGAATAGAAATCGATGCTATTTTTGCAAACTTTGTGTTGTGAGATTCATCTCTCTTAAGATATTGTTCTTATGTTCAGGATCTTAAGCTATTCTTTGTTTAGCATTCTCAATCATTTTAATTGTTTCAAACATTACATTACATTTGTTATCTAGAACTCGTATGATTATTTCGTGATCTGTGTTTGCTCGAAAGAAAATACGTTCCCATCATTTCCTTTCCATTGTGTATTCCTTTCTGATCCATTCTATTTCAGAAAACAACAACATCTTTACCTAGTGTGGATATGGATTTTGGGATTCTATCCCAACCCCAATGGTTAGATTAATGTGAATACTATACATATTATTTCTGTTGTGTTTTAGATTAGTAATAAACAGGCAGCCTCACCTATCTTTGAGGAGGGATTTAATCCCATGCACTGTGGTTGAACCTCATCATATTCGGAAACAAGAAGAATATATAGGCTAAATTGTGATAATCCACACCTTACAAAAAAGTGGGATAGCCTAAACTAGAATAAATAATATCTCCATAAATCAAGGAGTGGAGAATGAATCCCAACAAGCTCCTTTAAATGTGTACGTGAGTTACAAACTCACTTAAAATAGTTTATTCAAACAATAACAAATAAGCTCTTTAACGAAGTTTATAAAATATGAACACACGGAATAAATAATATGGAAATAACCCAAATTAATATAGTGTGAACATGGTATTTAAACATAATGAAGTGTCCTAATAATTTAACATTTCAATTGTACAATATTCCTAAACTATAATTTTATACAATAAAATTTGACTCATTTTAATTTATATCTAATTGGAATGTAATGTAATCAACTATAGTGTTTTATTAGTGTAAACCCACTTTCCACATACATGTGCACATTGTATCTCAGACCTCAATCTTAAATACAATATATACATAAAAATAAAAAGTCAATGAATAATATGTAAGAAGGTTGACTATTTTATAGATTATTTAAATTGAGTAGTTTGCCTATGCTAAAGTTAAATTAGTGACCTAGAAGTTAAAAAGTTTTACTCTTAGAAAAACCCAAATACCAAATTTATATTTTGCATTCCTTCTTATTTAAATTATAATTATTATTAAAATGTATTATTATTTTTTATTACGCCGAAGGCGTTCCCCCTATGGTAGAGGACCTCTGGACGTTTCTACGACTGTCCTAAATTTGACAGCCTTTTAGACGTTTTTCAAACGGGATTAAATTTGACAACTGTTTGCATGTCGTTTTTACTGTGCATGCAATTTTTGATTCGTTTCTATTTTTAAGATCATATTTTTAACTGCTTTTTTTTCGAATCCGCCGTAATTTAGAATTGTGTGTATCAGTACGGGATATTGTAGAAGGGATACTGGTCTCCAGAATCGTAACGCGCTGCATGTATGTGAAGGTCTCTGCAAACGGGGAAAGAAGCCCAAAATTCCTTCATTGGACTGTCGTCGGTAGTTTGCCAACACCAAGAAGCGAAAACTCTGCTTCTCTGCTTCTTTTTAGCCCGCTGTAAATTATCAGTGTATCAAATCCGGCCACCATTTGTTAGCCACTATTGTTTTTCTTCCTCCGATGCATTGCACGGGATTCGAACCCGTGACGGGTTCAAAAGCAGAAGTTTTAGATTGGCCCCTTACTATTACGCAGAGCTGAAAGTGACCACCAATAACTTCAGCACATACTGGGGAAGGGCGGATTCAGGGCGGTGTACAGGGACCGTCTACACCGGGATCCAACATGGGGATCAACAATTCTCGGCGGAAGAGGGCGAATCCATTCCCTGAACATGGTTCGAGTGTGGGATTTCTGTGCAGAAGGCGATCAGAGACTGCTCGTATATGAATACATCTCCAAAGATTCACAGAAGCCTCCACAAATCACTAAAAATTACGACAGTCGGTTGTCACGCACCTGTCGACAGTCTGCTGCCATTGATGTGGTAACTCAACTGAAGTAAAAAACTTTAACAAGAGTTGAGGAAAGGGTGATGAGGATGACGGCGAGGAGTATTTGCATGTCGTTTTTACTGTTCATGCAATTTTTGATTCGTTTCTATTTTTAAGATCATATTTTTAACTACTTTTTTTTCGAATCCGCCGTAATTTAGAACTGTTTGCATGTCGTTTTTACTGTGCATGTAATTTTTGATTCGTTTCTATTTTTAAGATCATATTTTTAACTGCTATTTTTTCGAATCCGCCGTAATTTAGAAGACGCGGCCGTATAAATTAAGTTGTATGATCGAAGTTTATAGTTACATAATTTGTCTGTTGTTTGACGCGGCCGTTTTCGCGATAATTTACCTACTGTTTGACGTGGCCATTTTCGCGAAAGAGGGATCCGAGAAAGTGACAGACAGACAACGTTGTTTGGTGCATAGGCAGACGAGGTTTTTTTCTGGTATGTAACTATGGTTATATGTGTTACTAGGGATTTAGAACTGTAAACACGTCTTTTTCCTTGGCAGATCATATTTTGTTCATTTTTGGGTTCGGTGGTTTTATGTTACTCTATTTCTGCGGCTTGCTTGGGTTTCGAACACCCGACCAGGTATGTTTAAAGAAAAAAAAAACATCAAAGGTTTTCTTCATTTTTTTCTTTATGGAAACATATTGCAAGAGAAAATAGTGGAACTCCAAGTCTCTATTTCATGGTAATTTCATGTGAATTTACTGCAAATATTGGCAAATTGTAGTGAAAATTTCTTAGGGCTCTTCGGGAAATTTAGGTGATTTTTCGCAATGTTTAAATAATTGATTTGTTTTGGGCGGAATTGTTTAGGAAATACAATAGTTAATCCCAAACTACATATCTAATATTTATGTTCCCTCGTCTCGCAGGTACGAATGGCAACATAGAGGCTCTGCACATGTCCACGGTTTATTGTGGCTCGAGAATGCACCAAAGGTAGATGAACAAAACTGGGAGGACACAACAGTTATTGAGGCGACAAAACAATACTTTGATAAGTTCGTGTCTGCTTGGAACCCCCGCCCGGCTTGCAACCGCTTGGATTTCGTTCACAGGTCACTCCTAGATGACCCTTGCTTGCTAGATACAACACAAATTCTATCCACCTCCCCGCATGCGGACCTTGAAGAACTACTTAATCGAGTTCAGTGCCACACTAAATGTTCAGAGCAGACATGCCTACGTAGAAAGCAATCACAGCTGCAGTGCAGGTACAACGCTCCTTGGGCCATGCAACCTACTTCTTCCTTACACATTGAAGGTGACAGGAAAATAAAGTACCTCCCTTCCAGAAACAATGACAGATTGAACATCCACAATCGAACAATGATATACATATGGAGAGCAAATGTCGATTGCCAACCGGTACTTTCCCGCCATGCTGTTCTTAAGTATATTGCAAAATATGCTTCAAAAGCCGAGCAACGTTCAGAAACATATCACCAAATGCTATCCAGAGTTTCAAGAGATGCAGATGCAAATTCTCCAGCACATATCGTGATCCGTAAAATGCTCACAGAAAGCGTTGTTGAACATGACATAAGCGCACAAGAAACATGCCACATGCTGCAAAAAATGCCACTTGTTATGTGCAGCCGTCCATTCGTATCATTAAATGTTGGAAAAAAGATTCTGAGACGTGTCGTTGAAAGTGACGCCGATGCACAACAAACAACCGCTTTCTTGGATGCATATAAAGTTCGTTGATAATTCAAGGAACGGCTGGCACAGGAAAATCATTTCTGATAAATAAAATCCGGAATTCATTCACAGCATCAACCATATCTCCCTCTCCTCTACTTGTGCTCGCCCCTACCGGTGTTTCAGCATTCAACATCTCTGCATCCACAATCCACGCAGCCATGCGTATTCCAATCAAAGAACTAAAACCCCTTGAATGGTAGTGCATTATCGTCTTTTCAAGAATCGCTGAAACATATAGAATATGTTCTTATTGATGAAATGAGTTTCATCGGGCCAAAGTTGCTAAGCAAAATTGACAGTAGGCTCCGCGAAGCTTTCCCACACTCAAGAACATCTGAATTTGGGAACAGATCAGTCATCCTCCTCGGTGACCTCGGGCAATTACCGTCGGTTTTGGATAGTCCTCTTTATGCAAGTAATTCCTACGGAGCAACCCTTTGGAAGGGATTTCAATCTTCCATTACATTGCGAACAATATTTCGGCAACAAGGAACAACCAATGCACAGGTTTCATTCCAGAATTTACTGCTCCACATGCGAGATTCGACCCCTCTCATTGAGGATTGGGAACTCTTGATGTCTCGAACAGACAACACACCTAACTCAGCAGGAGCTCAACATTTTTAAGGATGCACCACATTTGTTTGCAAAAAAATGATCAAGTGGCATGCCACAACCTATAAATGTTGAAGGCATTGAACGTTCCGATCGCCCAATCCATTGCTGAAAGTAACAGGCGGACTGGACCAGGGAATCTTGATGATGATCAGTTGCAACACAACGTTCTATTATGCAAATAACAAAAAATCATGCTTATTGGCAAATCTATGGGTTGATGCAGGCCTCGTGAATGGTGCCACAGGAACAATCACAAGACATTGTCTATGACGCATTAATGCAACCACCAACATTACCTTTATTTGTTGTTATAAAATTTGATAGATACAACGACCCATGTTGGGGATCCCTCCAACCCCTTACATATTCCCATACCCCCTATTTCCAGAGGGAATCGAAAGATAGTTGCTGATTAAAATGGCCTGGGGATTAACTATCCACAAGTCGCAGGGACTTACTTTGCACAGAGCAACTGTCGACATTGGAACCATTGAAAGGCAGGGTCTGACATTCACAGCTTTCTCCAGAGTACCCTCGCTTGCAAATCTGCGCATTTCACCCACTTTTTCATTCAAGAGATACTCAAATATGGCGCACGTACCAACACTCAAAGCAAGAAGAAAGGAGGAAGCAAGACCACTATCACTCAACCCATTGTAAATACTAGCTTTTGCTTTCACAGCACCTCAAAATACTACTATACTCAACATTTCTTCTATCGAAAACGGCAAGGTCGTTCAAGGGATATCAAATGTAATCAAGTTTATTGAAACTAAAATTGCCCACTAAATGCTACCACTCATGATATAAATACTGCAAACGTATTACATGTCTCATTACGTGTACGTATACCTACATTTATTTTTTGTTTGCAAATATGGTATGCAACTTTAAAAGTACGAACCTGTAACATAATTAAATGTACACTATACAACATTACAATGTAATGTTTCAACTAAAGTCCTACACTACAACTATCAATCACACACATTATCAATTGTATAATAAATGTTTCTCCAACAAAACACCAACTGAACAACCAATGCACAACTAACAACATCAACTATATAATTGATTAACTATTGAAAACGATATCACAAGTAATCATGTACTAATTTATAACAAGTTTGAAATGTAGAAACAACCTTTAGATTAAGTGGATCAATAATAACTGTACCTCTAAAATCAAATAACATATACCGTTCGGTGTTCACATCTCATGAAACACATGCGATTGCTAGTTATAATGACTCTTTATAAAGATAAGCAACAAAAAAATCCTAGTAAGTAATTTTAATTTTAGAACCACCACTTCAACTTATTTAGTCTTTGTTCTAATATTTGTTTTTGGGTCCTACCATTACACGTCCATTTTAGTAATCTTTGGAACATCTTTCCATCCATTTTAGTTGAAATTTATGAGACTTTTAAATTTCCATGTGTTAAATACACCAAAGCCATCTTAAGAGTCCAACTTCCAATGGTTTACTTAAGTCATAAGTATTCTAAGGCACGGTATTTAAACGTCATTGCGTAGGTCATTAACAAAGTTTATTCTAGAAACTATCTACTATAACCTAGTTCAATTGAAAATAAATAAAAAATTCAATTTGATAGAGATTCTTATGTACATGGCAATGTTTAATTAATTTTAAAATATAATTAGCATTAGGTGGTTTTAAGTTGTGAGTTACAATCTCGTTGAGGGTTCAATGTGTTATGTTTCAAAAAGTTTTAATCTTTTGTGTGTTAGATCGCTGGATCATTAACTCCTACAATATTTTGAAAACAAAATAGTTTTATAAACTCAAAATCAATAACTATTTAGTAATCTTCCTAATTACCAAAAAAAAATAAAAATAAAAATTGAAGAAAGATTAAGATTATTTGATTCAAGATTAATATTTTTTAATTTTATTTGAGAAACGAGTAAATATTTTATTTGGTTTACAGTGCCTTAGGGATGAAGTCTGGTTGGATTATATAATATTGCAAGTTTGTCTTGCTACGCCGTCATTTCTGTGTGGGTTTCGCAGGTGTTTCCTCTGAATCATTGTGTTTGAGATCATTTGGGCGGTGGGCAAAGCGTGGAGATGGCGATAAAAACTTGTTTTTGTGGCGATGGATATTTTCTGCTCGCCGAGGAGACTGAAAATGGGAAGAAGCAGGGGAGAGTGGTGAGAACCAGGCTCCCACCAGAGAGAGGGAATATAAAGAGGCAGATATTTGCTTCGATTGCTCGTTCAGTGGCTGAATTTCTGAAAGCCCTGAGAAAGAGAGGAGAAATTCTGAGCGAACTGAGTCATAATCAGATTGTTGCTCTTTCTAACCCGTGTTTCTGCAGGAGGACAGATGCAATGGCGGATTCTTGGGTGGAGGCTGTTGATAAATTAAAGCATTTGGGCATTCAAAATGAAGAAGAGGTCATAC
Organism: Taxus chinensis; assembly: GCA_019776745.2. Lineage (NCBI taxonomy): Eukaryota > Viridiplantae > Streptophyta > Pinopsida > Cupressales > Taxaceae > Taxus > Taxus chinensis. The sequence goes on along the minus strand of CM034147.1, from coordinate 776,136,238 downwards.
TGTAATTAGGAATTCGGGTCCCAAGCCAAACGGATTGTAGGTTGCAGATAGTTGTTTTTGAATAGCTGCATTGTTTCAGAAATTATGCGTTTAATAAAAAATTAAAGTTCCCATTTTTCAATGGAGTACTGAGATTATTTTTGACTGATTTCTCAATGGAATTTAAAGGTGAAATTCATTAAAACACCAATTTTTATCTTGTAATTGTCAAGAAAATGACGGAGAAATAGATGAAAGAAGAAATTGACGAGGACTTTGGTATATAGCTGATTCTCTCTTTTGCATTTGACTCGTACTCACGTGCATTTGTTAGATTTGTCTCCCATTTGTTTTGTTTTCTTCGTTTTTTCAATTTGTTATCATTTGACTTAAAAGTGAAGAACTGCCTTTTGAAAGGGAGGCCCATGGACCTTAATCATTTCTAAAATAATGTGGCAGAATAGTAGGTGGGGCTTCTAGTTGGAGAGGGGAATAAGTAGTAGGGTTCTTTAGTTGTGAAAAAGACTTGTACTTGTTTACATATTGGATGAAATTTATTTGTGTTATATTTTTTAATATTCATTTGGATTATTACCTTGTAAGGCATTTTTAAGTGAGATGAGGCTTGGTAGCTTTGACAAATGTCATAATTGCAGTGGCTGGGATTTGATTATGCCTATACGTTGAAATTGGATGGTCTTTATTGAGTGTTGATGTGTGAATGAGACTGTAGCACACAAATTGTGCTTGTTCGATGTCTAATCCGACGGTGGAGTTTAGTGGCTTGTTGTTGATCGTTGGATGCCTTGTCATCCCACCTTGGATGCATTTATGCCTTGTTATTTGGTCTTCACTATTGTATCTTCGACAATGCTATCTCGAACGCTGCACTTGCCGATCTCTCCGCTCACTCCAGAAATGTAGAAAAGTGTCTCCTTTCCCATCTCCCTCTCCTCCTCGCCCTTCTTCTGTGAGTGTTGCTAATGGAAATTCTCATAAAATCTCGCAAACCCCATTTGGAATACCTCTGCAGAAAGTATCATCTCCATCATCTCTGCGCCCTCATCCTTGGATAGTCCAAAATGGAGCCTCTCAAAAACACCCTAATCCAAAACCTCAAAACAATAATGAAGTTGCACAGAAGAATGATTCAGTGAAGACAACTGTCCTTGCCCCTGCTTTTATTCCATCTCTTCCTTGACTGGCTGAAAACGAATCATCTGAAAAGCATCATCTAAATGGGCATATATCGAGGCACAAGACCACTAGGAATGTTATCTGAAAAATAACAGTAAGTCTTATTTTTAAGGTTTTTTTAATTACAGAACTCTGTAAGTAGTTTTACAAGTTACTCGATACTTATTATGTGGGAATGTTGCATTAGTAAACAAGTATTTAAAATGGCGTCTATTAAACAATCTTCTATAATAGCGTGCAGGTTCCAACCAATTTTACATCTAGAGGGAGCAAAGCTTGGGACTTGTGAAGGGAGCAGGGTTTGGCATCCGTCAGGTCTTCATTGGGTTTATTTCAAATATTGTAACCCTTAACCGAGTTTTTTTTAGATTAACTAAGTTTCTATTACAAATATGAAACTGTACATTGCTATAAGGAATTAATCCCCTATTTCACGGAGTTTGTTTTTTACTAGATTTTTTTTTCAATTGGAGATCTATAAGGAATACCCAGATGATCTATTTGGCATATATACTCTATTGCTTAGCGTATCCCTAAGTAGCTCCTTGAGGACTACACTTTTTCCTTGTATATTAGGTGTTACATTCTATGGAAGATCTGTTTACAAACCCTGATTTTTATCATGAGAAGGGTTGTGGAATATACATAATTTTCTATAATGTTTATCTTTTTTTGTGTGACATTTGATGTTTACCATTAAAAATATTTTTTTTTAGAGTTATTTTTCTTACAGGTAGAGTTTTTTGGGCTTGTGTGTGCCGGTCTACAACACAACAATAAAATGTCGACGCAAGGGTTGGTTGTGCAGTGATGATAGTGGTGGAATGAAGTTTTTCATTTTTTAAAATGGTTAAAAAAGAGTGTTCGATTGTGAAGAAGGTACCAAGACAATGAGGTTCATTTTCATTGAAGAAAACATGTATCCCTTATGACATTGGCCTTGTTTTGTTATTTTCTTGTGGCTATAAATATTGTTTGGCCATGGTTGTTTTGTATACAAATCTCTAATTGTGTTTTTCTTAGATTATATCGATTGTTATACCCTTTTTCAAAAATTAGAGAATTCCCTTGATTTTTTAGTCTCTTTTGAAAGGATTTCAATTGGGTGTTTAATGTTTAATATTTTTTGTATGGGTATCTATATTTTGAGAGTTTTCAATGTTGTAGACAAGTGGTTTCCTTTTGTTGCTTAGCATTATCTTTTACTAAGCAAAAAACAAAAACTGCAAAACAAACAACAATTTGTGTGAGAAGCATAAAATCCTAAAATTTTGGTGTCAAGGGTGTGTTAGATGTTGATTTTACTTCTTATTATTATTGTGTTTTATGTTCAAATTTTAATTCTTTCTTTCCGAGTTATAGCTATGTTCCAATGCCCAAAATTTTCCATGCACTAAGAATATGCTGGAATGAGACTTTGCAAGACATTTTTTTTGTAACCTTCCATCATTTAAATAAGATGCGCCCTTGTTGTGATTACCCTCATATATTTTCTAATAAAGTGAAAAATGTCATGACTGCCTTCGATTTTTCATCATCCTTCACCACCAATTCTTACAAGGATTTTATATTTCATGTATTTGAACTCATATGCCTCCATACTATGTATACAATACATTATAGAGGGAGTTGTGAAAGCATTTCCAAACATTGTATACATTCTGAATTGAGATTGAGAAAGCTTATAAAGATCTTTAAGGTCTATCCATTCCATCCACTTACCAAATTTGTACAAGTCATGACATATTTTAATTCCTTTCTCAAACCAAAGGAGGGCAGAGAAGCCTCTTGTCAAGGCAAGGATCTTGTCGCGAAATCAATTTGTTAAGATCTATTCATTTGGAGTTTCTCAGAGCTTTTATTTGCTTATTTTATTTTCAAAATGCACCTATTTTGTCGTTATAGATCTACTCTGGTCTCTCATATCTGCTGATATGGGCTTTTGCAGCTCTGGATGTGGCATTGAAATTTTGCTGCCTTCTTTTCGATTAGCTTAATTGTTTTTTTACTTCAAGTTGATCTTTCTGTTTGAGATGGTAAATCTGTTCTTTTCCTCCTGCAAGAATATACATCCAATGTTTGAAGATTTGGCTTTTCAAAAATGGTTAAACTTCCATTTTTTAGAAGCATTGGAAGCTCTTGCAAAATTGTTGTGGCAATTGGTGCTGAAAAGTTTTGTTTCTGGTTTTATTGTGTTTCTTACAAAATATAAGAAAAGAGCATTGAATCTGAGGTTTTCTTTTGGAGTTGTGGTTCCTGTTTGTTTCAGGTAACAGAGGAGCAGGTCGAACACCACTTGACTGGGAAACAAGATCTCGCATCGCCCTTGATGCAGCTAGAGGCATTGAATATCTGCACAGCAGTGGCAGCCAAATATCTCATGGGAACATTAAGTCTTCCAACATTCTCCTTACCAAGGACTACAATGCCTGTGTTTCAGATTTTGGGCTCGCTCAGTTAGTGAGTGCAACTCCATCTGCTAGCCGAATTGTGGGATATAGAGCTCCAGAAGTTACAGACGCTCGGAAAATTTCACAGAAGGCTGATGTTTACAGTTTTGGCGTCTTGCTTTTGGAGGTTCTGACTGGCAAGGCACCTACTCATGGATCTGTCAATGATGATGGCGTTGATCTTCCACGTTGGGTGCAGTCGGTTGTTCGTGAGGAGTGGACTGCAGAGGTGTTTGATATTGAGCTCCTGAGGAACCACAATTTTGAAGAAGACATGGTTCAGTTATTACAGGTGGCCATGGATTGTGTTGTACAATATCCAGATCAAAGACCTAACATGAAGGAAGTGGTAAAAAGGATTGCAGACGTAAGACAAAGTCTTGGAGATGATGGGAATGAGCACGCATCCAAGCCTGCAACTGAATTAGAGATGGGAATAATGCCAAAATTTGACTAGAATCCACAATGCCACAATGATAAAGCTTGATGAGAAAATTTCTCTCTCTTTCATTGCTCAACCTCAGGATGTTGCAGAGCTGCTCATTTTATTTCATTATTCAGGTTGTCTGCAGGTTACCGAAATATTCTTTTCAGTTTTTCCCCTTTCCTCCTAAATCCATTTCATTTCTCTGTTTCATATTTTTAGGTAAGGGAAAAGTATATTGTAAGGCTTGGGAACTTTGTGGCCACTGTCCTAAAGAAGCTACATTTGTGTGATCTTATGAGCAGATGCTTATGATAAAGCGTATTTTGTGTTTTCTATACTGATGATTTTCACAAAATAATTGAACAGAGGTTATGTTGTTTCTCCTGGGACCTTACAAACCGGTGTAGGGGAACACTCAGAGAAATGAGGTTTGAAGATGTATTTGTTTGTACACATCTGCTATGATGGGTACTCATTGCACTGTTGTTTCATGATTTTGAATCTAGTCTTTATTTGCAGAACTTTTGGATTGATTTGAAAGAGTTAAGTGCACTACTTTAATTGCTATAGCAATTCAGATTGGAAATAGATGCTATGTATATTTTACCTCAAATACTTGAGTAATTGGACTGTTGAACTACTGATGTCTGTTGGGTCTATTGATTGTAACAGAATTTCAGGGAGAGACTTCTGTTATGTTAGTTAGTGCTCTGTTTTATCTTCCGCTTGGGCTTCACTCATACTTTGTTTTGTATACATGTTTGGGATGCAATTTTAATTTTTGACAGTAGTTCCAACCGTGTTTTTTGTACTTTTTTGTGTATTTATGAAACACAAACACTGCAGCTTAAGTGGATTTATTGACTGCAGCTTAAGTGGATTTATTGATGCCTGATATAAGCCAGGTAGAATCTGCTGGCAAGCATCAAATTGTGCTATTTCAGTTTGGAAGGTTTAATCTTTACTTGACTTGCACTGCATTCTTGAAATATGTGGGTAAAAATCTCAAGTAGGAGACATTGAACATGGAGTTAATGGATTATGATTCATGTTTTTCAGAGTTTTTCTTTAGGATTAAACCAAATTGAGCATGGATTGATTATTTTGAGCTTGAATCTGTTGGCTTTTTTAGCTGATTGGTGCACCCATCCATATAAATTGTGGTAAAATATTAGAGGATACTTTTGTTGGTCAGACCTTGGTGGATCAGTAAGTTCTAGGTGCTCAACATGAATAGAATCTGGCTCAAATTCTTGCTCATCATGGTATGTGGCAAATTTGATGGCATAGATACCCTTGGCATCAAAAGCTGAGGAATGATATTATGTGTGTGGTGTAGCCCAGCTACTCTGTACCCATTATCCAAGTGACAATGACTTGAAAGGACCAAGCTTGAGGCATTCTATACCAGGGTATTATGTGCACCAAAAGACGAATGCTAAATTATACCCTTGCTTGTCATATGGATCACATTAATGATCATCCCATAATCTACTTCCTCGATACCTTTCCATATATTCCCTTTTCTGCATCTTCCACTACTTCCCAATAGATCCTATCGGTGTTCCCATTGCACCCCTTGATGCTCAGAAACCCTATGATCCCTTACAACGTCCACATTGCACACTCCATCGTGCGATTTCTAGTATATAGACTACTTTAGAATGGTTTATTATCATTTTCCTTCTTATTTATTGAGGATGTTGGATGGGAAGAGATGAAATGGGAGTAACAATTAGAGCTAATCAAATACTCTCCAAATGGAGAGTGACATTTCATATATGTGGTGATATTCTATTGAAATTAAGGTGGCACACCACTCTTTATATGTATGGGGCGTTGATTATAAAGAAGTGAACGTGAGATGGAGAGGTGGATAAATGATTGTTGTAACAGATGAATGGATTTGGTGTGATCAATTTATCTTTCTGCTCTATCCCAACGGCTTACTAGAAATTAGAAACTATGCCTCCCTCTCGCTATATGATATATGGGCCCTCAAACAACATATTATACTATATACAAATAGTTTGCAAGGATCACCATATATATCTTATCTATATGGCGATATGAAGGGGAATGACACTCCTAAGATAAGATTTACTTTCATTATGAGATTCGAGGATACAAAGTAATTCCTATGTTGTGCTTTATGGCACTAAATTAACTGCTCTTCCTCCTCATTTTGTGTCAGATGAATCATACTCTTAACATATATGAATAGATAAAATTTTTTTTCCTCTTGACAATGAAACTTATCCTCTATAATGTCATTGCTTGATCCGTATCCCTTTAAATTTAAAGGGACCATATCTAGTATTTAAAATTTATTTCTCTTTGATATCACTCATGCTCCTTAACATTGAAATAGTATTTTACCCTTAGATGATCTAATCAACTATTGAGGAGAACTAACTATACCTACATTTGATTGGTAGTTCACCCCTAACCATGACTCGTGTTGATTTTTCAACATTAGTTGATGGGTGATGCCCTTAGTTGTGAGGGGGAGCTCTTGAGTTATGGGGAGGAGTAAAATAAATGTTTTTTTTTCTCAAACGTTTTTAGATGAATTTCAAAATTACTTTTGAATAAAGAATTGTCATAAGGCACTTTAAATAACATAAATCACACAATAACATATAAGTGTTATTAGCTGCATATTTTAATGTAAATTTTTTGTGAGTCTTCCTTTTCACATACTTATGTCTCTTGAAATTTCTATAAAACAAGTGTAATGGGGTAAAATGGTATATCCCATTCATCAAACAATTATTATTCTTATTTATCTTCACTTCATGTATCAAAATCCTAGATATAATCCCTCTCCATCTCTATCTCTCCCCTCCACCTATTGATCATAAAACAATAAGAGACATGGGGATGATATTATCTCTACTAGGGTCTTAGAAGCAGCTAAAACACAACTAAAAATGTTGAAGGACATGTCTTGATTAAGGAAAAATCCCAACATGTCCTGAAGGGGCATGACAACTAGATGTTTGCTTAGTATCGACAAAAATGTTGAGAAGGAAACCAAGTTTTCCATTCATAATGATTTGGATGATCAGAAAGAGGTTAAAATATGGATGAGAAAAGACATAAATTAAGTAATAGGAAATAGAAAGGATATCATCAACACTAAGGTTGATAAGGAAAATGAGAATTGGAAATAATTGAAATATACAGTGAATGAAGTGGAGAATAAGTGTAATCTTCTTTCAATTGCTAAATTGACCTCTTGAAGGGTATTGTGAACATGCTTAACAAGGGAAATAAAATTAATATCAAAGAGAATGAGAGGGAAAATTAAGTTGAAAAAAGGGACCAGTATATCAAATATCTCATTCACATCTCCAATCAAATGCTCAATTAGAACTGATCAATGCCCTGTTTTCTGTATTTTAGATGGTTTTTGGCTACACTTGGACTATAATTGGAATATATTTGGGATAGTTCTTTATTGTTTCCACCAATTTTTTTAGATTTTGATATGTTTTAGTTCCGTGTATTATTCTATGATGCATCTTGATGCTAGATCCTTTTTTGTAATAGTGTAGGGCCCTTGGAAAAACTCTCCTTTTACCTATTATATACAAATATTGATAGACACCCTGATTATAAGTAAGTCAAGATGGTTACAAAATGCATGTAATAGGTCCAAAATGAAGAAAAAAAGTTGAAAACAAGCCTCAAAAGTCAAGGTTAAAATGAGCTAAGATAACAATTTTGATTAATAAAAAAAATATAGACAATTGATCAACACAAAAATGAGGAATGAAACAAAAACCATGGCATTATGCAAAGAAAAATGAATACAAAAAATATAATAACGAGCCTAGCTTAGTAACATGATACTAGAAATTGGTCTAAAACGAATATGGAAACAAACCCAGTTTAAAAATAAAAATGAATACAACAAATATTACAATGAGCCTAGTTATCTTATTACCTGGAATCCACCTAAAAAAATGTACAACAATGTGAAAATAATCCATACAGATACAATAATACACATACAAGGTTATATACAAACCAAGAATGATAACACGATTACCTATTATAATTCATCATACAACAACAATGCAACATAACTTAGGAGATAATAACATCTAACTACATCCCTAATGTGTTCCACAATGAAGAATAGTTAGATGTGAATTCCCCCAGGAAATGATATATGCAAGGGGATTGGATCAAGACCAAAGAGCGGAGTAAATAATAATTGTGACACTCTTATTTGATCTCATTGAAGTTGCATTTCCGTACTAATTTGGATTGGATCATTTTTCCAAGGATACATGCTCTTATAACTTGAAAATTGAATTTTCCCAAAGAAAGGATACACAAAAGGGTTGATTGATGGTCTTACACATAAGCAATGATACATGCCAAAGGAGTAAGTATTCAAGTAATAACCATAGGATGAGCTGGAATAAACAATATGATTGCAATCAAATGGTGATATTATAAATTGTGTTGAAAGTTGTTGAAATTTTGTTAAACATTTTCTGATTTTTTTTGTTGGAATTTTTTTATTGTTTTAATATTTAGATTCATGACGGATTTTATATTGTTTTGGGATTGTTTATTTTCTATATTTTTTGGATTTTTTTTTATACGATTTTTTAACGCATACCAATAAAAAAGGATAATTGTGTCCTTAAACCATATTAAGCATGGTTAAAATGAATAATCCTAGTGAATACCAAAGGATAAAACACAATGGAAGTCTTCTAGTGAATAGGACTAGATGAATCATGATATTCACATCCTAACTAGAAGTAATACATGGTGCCACATGGCGAGAAATTAGAGGATGAATGGAAAGGAGAAAATGTCATGATATTTCAATAAGTGGTTAGTGTAAAAATCATGCCCTATCACTAGGGATAATATTATCAGGATTCGGGAGCAGAAATTCTTTCAAATGCATTCAACCATATTTCATAGGATGAGACTTTAAATGCTATTTTCCATCTATCATTGGATAGTTTATATACTCTGGATCTAAACTTAGTAGTTATATAATATCTTAGGGTCCCAACCAATTAGGTTCAAAATGAAGTCCTTATTTTTATGCACTTTTGTAGTGTTCTTTTGATTCTCTTTAAGCACAATTTCACAAACCTATAACTCATGTAGTTTTATTTTCTTGTTGTAGCTCCGTTTAGAATTCAGTTGATGAATACAATTTCAAGTGATGCATGGAACATACGTTCCTTTCATCTAAAATTTATAATTCTATAAGACATGCTTAGCGGTAATATTCTTCATACACTAGGTGTTATAATGATAAATAGAGGGAATAAGAACTCAACTTCAATGGGTATTACAGATTCATAACTATATATAAGGGAGAAGGGAGTGGCTCTAATTGGAGTGAAAAATGAGGTTCAATAAGCTCAGAGGGAGAATATTTGTGTGCCAATTTTGACCATGTCATATCAACAATATTTTCTAATATTTTGATTTTACCATTTTATTGGAAGCCTCGAATTCACCCAAGTGCATTGCATTGTGGAAGTAATATGAAGTTTCCCATTATAGGTGGATATGGAATTTTTTAGGGCATTGACTCCTTGACATTCTTGTTTTTGAAACATATACCATTATCTATAACAAGAGAGGTAGGGATCCATGAAGTGGAAAGCAATCTTGGTTAAATATGAATTTTAAAACCTATTTAACGCTATGACATAGAGTGATAAGCATGGCCTCTATCCACTTAGTGAAATTATTAATAAGTGGAAATGATGATAAAGGTGTGACCATCAAAGGATGTAGGATTTATTTGATAGACTAATCTAAGCCCCCATATGGAAAAAGGGCAGGGTGAAGTGATAGGTTAGAGGGATGATGAGGGTGCATGAATAAGATCTACACTACCATTGACATGCTTGAAATTTATTAATAAAATTACATGTGTCTGGTTCTCATAGTGAGATAATAGTAACCCATGTAAAAGATCATTTTAGCTAATACCATTATCATTTATGTGTCTGCCACAAATTCCTCCGTAAACTTAGGTTTAGAGTTTGATTTAGCTTCATCCTTATTGATAAATCATATGTTAATTGAGTCCCATCATAGTCTCTTCTATACATGGTGGCTACAAGGATTGTATAGCGTAAATCATGTTATGTTAATGATCATTTATTGTGGGAATTCATGTATGGGAGATAGGTCTTGTCTTGGATAAAGGTATAAATGTATTGAGGTACCAAAAGTGTGTGCATTGGAAAGTTGCACAAGCTATGGAATGAGGCTAAAGAACCTCAAAGCTTTGCTAACTCATCCATGCACCATAGGATTAGAGCTAAACAAGAGAAACTAACATGCAAGCATTATAACTTTCACAAAAACATCAAAAAACTAACATGTATACTACTCTCTACTCTATGAAAGCTTAATGAATGTGAACATAGTTAGATTAAGCCTAAAAAATCAAATTGTGATTAGTTGTTTATGGGAGGTGTCATGAGGGTGAATGAATCTCACTAAATGGCTACATGGAAAAGTTTAGCTATTTCATTACTAACCTACCATTAAGGTGCAACATGAATCTATTTTAATGGTGGATGACCCAATATCAAATGCCTTATTAGCTTGGCTAATGCAAATGAGATCTTAAGCTTTCTTAGGCTTGTTTTGGCTTTAGCTGTTATGTAAATTTGTAAGTTTGAATGGGTAGGCTTAACCTTGTATTTATAGTTTTCCACTTGGGAGAATTTGGAATTTGGGTGCATGTGGGACTAAAGCCCAATAATTAATTTTAGATTAGATTAGGATAAACATGATTTAGGCTCAGTTAAGCTAGGATTAGGCTAGTTAAACTTGACTAGAAAGTGATTAGAGACTCATTGAGAGTTAGGAGGGGTTTGGATAACCAATTGTGACTGATAGATAGCCTACAAAGCCAATGGAAGTGGTCTAGAGAGAACTAGGGAGGTTTTGAATGGTCGAAAGGAGGAATGTTTAGCTAATAAGAGAGATATTAGCCAAATAAGATGATTATATGAGGAATACGACCGAGAAAGAGTGTCGTAAATGGGCATTCAAGAATGGAGTGAAGTATGGGGATTTAATGAAGTTTCATTAATTGATTGGATTAGATGAAATGCTAAGTGTAAGCATATTTTAGGTGTCTACATTTGCCCCTCTTTGGGCTTGCGTAAGCAACCTCACTTCAAAGAAAGTAGACAAGCATAAAAAAGTAGAAAATCTTGAAGGGATAGAAGAAAAATGAGTAGAATGAAGGATTCCCCCTCGATTGTCGATGGGGTGATGAGAAGAACTCGATCGAAAATTGAAAATATGACGTAAAGACAATAAAATAAATGATAATGGGAAGAAGAAGAAAAGAAAGGGGATATTGAAGAAAAGGAGTATGAGAAAGGGGGAATGAGCTAACATCCATCCAATGCCTTTTAAACAACTTTATTTTTCATCATATTGCTAGAGATCTTCATCATCGGTACTTATTAAAAAGAATGAACAAAAAAGTAGCATGACATGAAAATCCATATACAAACAAATGTCCATTTCTAAAAACACCAACCCCATGCAACATACAAAAATGTAATGCAATATGAGAAAGTAAAAGATGCGTGACTCCATGCAATATACATAATGCAATGCAATACGAGAAAGTAAACAAGCTAAACTAATAGAGAAACAAGATGCAATGTTTTTGGTTATCAAGCTTCAAGTTCTGACCTATGTGAATTAACGACAAGGGTTAATGATGGTGCCCCAAGAAAGGATACATGCAAAGGGAAAATGGAGCACACTTTGGTCCGATGAAAAAGTAATGTGCACTATGAAATAGTACCAGGAAATGTGTTGTGCCCAAGAGTACAGATGAAGTAAGAAGCCTAACTTTTGTTGATGGAGGTAGATCAAGATGATCCGCGAGTCACACGCATGAACAAGTGAGAACCAAAGAGTGACATTTTGTAGGATGATTTTCAATTTTTAGAAGTTTTCTTAAACATATTTGAACATTTTGATTTTTCTAACATATTTGAATGTTTTGATTTTTCTAACATATTTGAATTTTTTTGTTATTTTTTTAACATATTTGAATGTTTTTTATTTTTCTAACATATTTGAATGTTTTTTTACTTTTCTAACATATTTGAATGCTTTTTATTTTTTTAACATATTTTAATGTTTTTGATTTTTTTGAATTTTTTTTGAAACTATGTACAGGAAGATGCAGAAGCGTGGATGCCCCTAGCGATAGATGGGATGTACAAGGGCATAAGGCCACATGTGTATGAGAAAGGTGAAGATGCAAAAATGCCCCAACGATTAGGTGGGAGTATTCAAAGGCAAACTCTTCACAGGTAGAAGTGGGACCCAAGGCCATTATGGATAGGTTCAACATGATGATGAACGTAAACCAATGAAGTGATGGGAAGAAGCAAGGATACCCCCAGTGTAAGTTGGCCTAAAAGCACATAATAGAAAGGAAGGAGAAGATTGTTTTTGTGAAAGGGGACAAAGGTGTCTGAAAACATGGCAAAAAAGTAATCTTATACACATGGATGTTCTGAATGAAGTAGAAGAATGATGTGAATGATATGAATGTAGCTTAGAAGCCTCGCGATGAAGAAGTGATTAGCCAAAGGCACAAATCATGAGACGAGATATGGACTAGAGTAAGAGTTTGAACAAGGTCCAAAAAAAGACACTTGGTAACATACTAATCCTATTTACTCATAGAGATCTAGTGTGTGTACGTGGAATTTAATTACCTCTTGAAGGGAAGATTTAATAGACAACAAGTGAATACACCCTAGCCAATGTGTAGGGATGATTGATTTTGAAATAGGTGATTTTGTGAATGGATGGTGAAAGGATAGCCGTACATTGCTCTGCTGCCAGCCAGGCGTCCATATCCCCGACAAAGATGTATTTGATTCTAATCAAAACATTTCTCTACTACCAGTCAGATGTCCATAGCCCCGATAGAGATTATTGGAAATACCCCAAGAGAGAGTAATATATCAATTTACTTTTGTCTTTTTAGCTTTTAGCTTTTGATTTTTGATTGATTTTGATTCTTTTGCTTTTTGAAAACTTATTTCAGCTCTCTTGTTTGACAAGGGGTTAAGAAACACTGATGGCTTGATGGAAGGAGGTGGAAGTGATTATGATGATGACATTGGCTAGTGTCAACAAATATGTCCAAAAGTTCTTTGCAACAAGTTTATTATATTTTGAATGTGATAGGATCTCTAAGAGGTCAATCGTTCTTTAATTTACCAAGGTGATAAAAGACCAGGGTCAAACCGATACCATAGAGATAAATGTCACAAAATGCGTATGAATAAGCTAACCAAAATATCACAAAAAGGATGAAAATGGTAGGAAGACTTTCATAATTAAGAACAAGCAAGGGAAGAAATAAACATCCATGTGTACACAATACCTGATTGCAATGTTTGATCTTTGTACCTTTAGATTTTTGTTGTGTTTTCTCAATGTTTTTTGTATTTTTGAATTGTTTTTGATTTTTATTTTTGATAGTTTTTGGAAAGGTGGGACCAAAAAATTCACTCTACATGGTAAGATCCAACAAAAATGTTTGCGACTTCCTTGATAAGGGAGACTAGGTGAATTTGTTTATCAAGAGTGATATTATCCCCGATCTCGATGATCGAGGTGAGCTTCACTCAACAAATGACTATGATTTGTTTTGAAACATGGATTTTGTATGTGGGAGATTTGAGTTCCCTATCCATAGGTTTGTACACTTTGCACCATACTTGATGGCTAAGTTGGTGTGCATTCTTGAATCGTGTTTGATTTAGAATTTTGAGATTGTTTGAGTTGTTGGGAGATTTTGAGCTCTTCAGATAGTTTTGATCTTAGCTTGATAAAGAACCTGTTTGGGTTTCTTATAAGCTAACATGCGTGACTTGTTTGATCCCAAGAAGTGGGAGAAGAAAGTGAACATGGACATTTAGAAGTGATGTGAGAAATGACTGGTGGGCTTACCATAGTCGTTAATAGAAGAATAATGTGATGGATGAAAAGGATATGGTCCAAGAATTGAAGAGGATGGGCTACCAGAGGTGAGCCATAGATAGAAGATGAAAAGGGCTACTAGGATGTGGCCCAAGAATAGAAGAAATAAGGGCTACTAGGATGTGACCCATAGATAGAAGAAGATGCAAAGGGCTGCTAGGATGTGGCCCAAGAATAGAAGATAAGAAGGGACTACCGGGAGGGTGATCCATAGATAGAAGAGGATGGGGTTAGTTAGGACGTGTCCCTAAGAATAGAAGATGATGGACTACCCGGGGATGATCCATACCTCGAAAATAAGGGGCTAGTTGGGCATGCCCTACAGAATAGCACAAGGAAGGGCTACTAGAAGGTGACCCACACCTAGATGAAGATGAAGGGATACTTAGCGTTGACCCCATAAGACATTGTTGATTGAGGAATTATGATAAAAAAAGAGATGATTGGGTGATGAGAAGATAGGCCATGGATCAATGCAAGACCCTGGAGTTTCATCACATAAATGAAGAATGTGAAGATGGAAGAATAAGAGGAGAATCAAGTTTCATGATCTGAGGCTCTTCCTCCATTTCTTGATAAAAGGAATCAAATTTTTTTGCCAGAATACATGCGAGCGCATCGAATTCTAGAAGATAATCCTTTCTCATAATCTGTCTAAATGTATATCTTCATATGCCCCTATAAATGCCTTTATTGTTTCTTTATGCTGAAAGAGATCAATTGGTTATGAGTTTGTTGATCTTTGACCACTAGAAGGTTGATTGGAAGATAGAGGTCTGACTCAGTGTGGAATAATTAGAATATGTTTGATGATTATTGATAGAAGAAGATGACTCAAGAGAGGAAAAAGAACATGTGTAGCTATATGGTCTCCTGAGTAGAAGAAGGTAGTGTGGACCTACTTATACGATGATATATCATCTATAAACTAGTAGGATTGAGTCCAAAGTCTGTAGATTGGGACGCATAGGTTGATTCAAATGTTTGACATTCGTTAAGGAATTTGAGTCACATAGAACCTTCAAATAAGATGATTGAATTATTGGGGTGTGAATGATGAAGAAGTTCCTGTGAAGATCTTTAACGGACCATGATTCAGAGAATCACATTGAGATGAATAATAACAAGAGGTCCTATGCAAAGAAATAGAGGACAGTGACTTCAAGAATTTTATTAGATGTTTGATTGACGAGATACGTGGAGTCACACGTATCTTGTAAAGGAAAAATATGTCGTCAAGGCGACTTGGAATAAAAGGGGTCCCATGAAGAAAGGGAGGACTGTGACATAGTAGTCACATTAAATGTATGATGAAGAGGTTCCTGTGAAGGTAGGGAGGAGCATGACATAGGAGTCGCATTATATGACTTAGGATTCAAATTAGATGAATCTGAATAGTAGTTTGGATCTGAATCCTCAAAAGATTCAGAGGAAATATTTGGATTGGAATCCTCAAAAGAAGAGGAAATGTTTGGATCTAGAATTAGAAGAAGAGTGGGGGGAACCTGATTAATAATTTAGATCAGAAGCATCCAAACCATACCACTGACTATGAGCTGAAGGTGGGGAATAGGGTACCCGGTTCAGAATGGTCGAAAGGAGGAATGTTTAGCTAATAAGAGAGATATTAGCCAAATAAGTTGAATAAGGGAAGAATATGACTGAAAGAGTGTCATGAATGGGCATTCGAGAATGGATCGAAGAATGGGGAATTAACGAAGTGTCGTTAATTACCTGGATTGGATGAAATGCTAAGTGTAAGCATACTATTAGGTGTCTACACCTCTCACTCATACTCTTTTTTGTTCTTGTAGCTGATTCCCTTGGCTATATTTTTTTTGATCGAGTGGAGTAGGGATGCATCCGGGGAATATTTCTCTCTGACCATGCTTCTCATATTGCCAATGGGAATTTCAAAGACAACTCTTTCCTCACTTTAGCTGAGAATGAATAGAACATTAAAGAATATTTCTCATGTTTAGACACCTTTTGTCAATCTTCTAGATTGAATGTTCAATTCGCTAAGTCTCTTGATTTTTGACAGAGTTCTTAGTGTGTAAAAGTATTCTTTTTCCTAAGTTAGATTGAAAGCAAGAACTACCACCTAAAATAGTTCCCTAACCTAGCTAGAAACAAGAAAAGAGTACCATCAAGATGAAGAAATGAACAAGGCCTACACTAGCATCATAACTTTGAAATAGTGGAATTAAACATAATGCCAATCAAGAACTTTATTCTTCTAAATTGCCTAATTAAATCAAATGGACCTATGTAGTCCAATGGAAATCAACAATATTAATTGCTTTGATCCTTCAAGGATGCTTGGGTGTGAGGCTTAGCTCTTCAATATGGATGATGGAAGGGCTTGAGAATGGCAAAAGGCTTTTAGTGCAAGACTATGTGCTTTCTTTTGCTTTCTCAAGGGAATTAGGTGTAAGTATAAAGGTAGAAGGAGGGCTCCTTATATAGCCCAATGGATAAATGAAGCACTTCATCCCTTTGCATGTGGGATAAAGGTAAAACATGATTAGGAATGGATAAGGTTGCTTTATTAAAGGTAAGCTTACTTTAGAAGGGTTTAATTTATGCTTAGCAAGTCATGGGAGTTGGGGGGTGTTTTAATTAATCAAAGGTGATTAACTAATAGGTAGTTGTCAGCTTATAGAAGCCAATTAGAGGAATATTAGTACGATTTAGGCTATTAGGAGGGGATTAAATCAATTAAATATTGATTTATTAGTTAAATGAAGTGGAAGGCTAATTAATTAATAATAATTAATTAGTATGGATAGATGGGGTAAATAATCAACAGAAGGTCGTTAATTAGGTTGTTAGCTGAATAGGCGACTTAATCAATTAGCGTATTGTAATTAATTAATGACAATAAGAGGGAATATGAGTGCTTTTGATGATATGTCATCGATTTGCGAGAAAGGGGATAATTAGCACAATTTAAGTATTTAAATTGCTTGGGCTTAATTATGGGTGTCTACACTTAGCCTATGCCTAATTGGTTGATATTTTACCCTTGATGATGGATTAAATATGGAGAAAGATTCAAATTATTGGAGATTCTTGTTTCCTTTGATAGCGATTCTTCCACTATATGGAATTTTTTCATTGATTGTGTGGAGAAAAAATTTTAATGTTGGGTCTCTAAGCCTCTCTCTTTGGCTGGTAAGTTTCAAGTCAGCACAAATTTTTTGGCTACCATGCAAATTTATTATGCTACCTATTAGAGCTCGTCGTGAGCAACCTTTGACAAATTGGATAAATGTTTATAGGATTATCTTTGTTTTAAGCAACAACAAGGTAGTTTTCATCATGTTTCTTAGGATATTTGTACCCTCCCATATGACTAGGGTGGAATGTGAGTTATAAACGTATATAGACATAGTATTTATCTCTATGATAAATGGGTTACTAAATACAAAAATGAGAACCAAGCCTAGAAAATCCACCTGGAAAATCCAATTACAACATTACATCTCTTCAGGATCTTTTATGAAAAAAATGATAGAAAAACATAATTTAGCTACATCGTTTGATCATCGCTAGAGTGACAGTTAAAATTATAGTTACCTTTGTGGTGAAGAGTATCTCGATAGATTTTGAAGCTATTAAGTCATTATTAAGCTAGATTGGGGATGGATTTCACATCGGGATTTCATTTAATGATCACAATATATGGTGGTATGTTATTTATATAAGTGATAATGTCCTTTTAGTAGAGGTTATTTGTGTTAAGGCACTCCAACTTGCTCGCAAAGGCATCAATACCATCCGATACCTTGTCTCCTAGAGAGATTGGCTTCCTTGACATGATTTAAAATGAAAAGTTAATTTGATCGACTTTGATATTTTATTTGTGCTCAGAATTTAGGAGTTGATGCTTGATGTTATGCTTCATAAGCTCGGTTTGCAACCTCCCTCATCATGGTGGAAAGAATGGAAGTGGAATATGAATATCCCATTTTTTATCTACCAGTCTGACATGATTTATAATATTATGTCCACCTTATCTCCTGCTATTAACAAGATCAATGCACTTGGATCCTGAAATCTTCAGTCGCCACTTGGCTTCGAAGGATTAAGAAGGGCTGGAACCCAAAGTTTGAACCAAATCTTAATTTCTTTCTTTGGTGTCTCATTTATCAAATTCTTCCATTGAGAGAATGGTTAAGTCACATTAACCTTCTCAATCCTAAAAGATATTTCTGTGGTCGACTTGAATCTTTCAAAAATATCTTCTAGACTTTTCCGCATTCCCAATTTTCTTGGAATTAGATACTCTCTCTCTTCCTCCCCTTCCATCTTGAACTGTTTGATTGGAAAGATGTCGTCTTTCTTTATTAATATTCCTACTCAACTTGTTTACATATGGAATTTATTTCAGGCCGCTATTCTCTTTCAGTTGTGGAAAGATAGAAATAATACTATTTGTTAGTAGAATGAGCTTAATAGCTAACTTATAATTAAAAATTGGCTATTATCTCTTCTATGACTATACAAATCCAGTCCTAGGTACAGAAAGTGACCCTAGAATTCGCGCACTTATAACAACTTATAGATCACTGGGGGAGTGCTTCTTGCATTATGAGTCATTTTATTCCAGAAGATTCTCATGCCCCCAACCTATACTTGTTGCGTGTCTCATAATCCTCTCTCACAGCCTACATCATTCCCCTCTTCGGGGATGTCTTGCACCTTCCAATTCTGGACTAAGCTGGAGTTTGCCACCTCAGGGTAAGGTTGTAGACATATCCTCCAATTGGAACTCTCCTCCTCAGAGGACTATTTTTAGAGGCTCTCCACTACATGGATGGGGAATTATAGTTCCTTTGAATATACAAATTCCATATTTTGTTTGCTGGGCAATTGATCTTCCATATGAGGAGCTAACTATAAGGGGGGCGGATCATCCCTCCTAAAGATGATCCTCCTCCATTTCCTAGTGTTGCTGCCCCACATGCCTAGTTCTTTAGTTATGTAATTTTTTTGTTACCTTTTTTGGTGTTTCTCATGCCTGCATGACATTTTGGTTTTGGACCGTGAGTTTCTGGTCACCTCGCTATTGTAAATCTTTTATATTATTAATATAAATCCAAGTTCCAATAATAAATATAATAATATAATAATGTTTTCATTGATAAAAATATTATAAGAAATTTTGACAAAAGTTTATGAAAATCGAGCTAGATTTTTTATTGATAAAGTATCCCTCACTTAAATTACATGCACTTTATTTTAAAAATCTATTTACCAAACTCTTGATTGTGAAAATTTTAACTCTTAAATTTATAAGAAATATTTAATATATGAGAATTGTATAAAATATAAATAGATGGTCTGTAAATAAATGATACTAATAAAAAACTCTATAAATTGTTAATGTGTAGACACCAATTTTTGGTATCGCTACCCCTCATCCCATGTTTGCTCCCCGTCATCATCATTTTCTACATACATGCCTCTCTTCCCATTTAAATCCTCCTTTCCCTCCTAAAATCAATTTATCCCCCTTAATCATTATTTCCCACCTTAATCCCATTATCAATAATTAATCCTAAATCACCCTCATCTAATTCATTTATTCTCCCTAAATCTTCCATTTTATCCTTCGTAGGCCCTCATTTAATAAATTCACCTCCCCTTTACCTTTATTTTATATTTTCCACCGCTTACCTACCCATTAATCCATCCTAAGCAACCCTAACTTATCCTTGCCTCTTGAAACTCTAATCTCGTGTCATCAAGGGCTCATTTCCTCAAGCTTGTCACCCTTCCACTGCCCAAATGGATGGATCTCCATGATCAGCACGTGACCCAGATCTGGGTTGTCTGTCGACCCTATAAAGTCTTCCCCTACCCCTCAATTTCCTAAGATGTAATTTTTCAGAGACTATAATTGGCTTTTTGGTGATCTTTCATTCATTTGTTGTTCTCTCTTGTACAACAATCCATCATCACCTTGGAGATCTTGCGCTTCACTCTTAGAAATTTGGAGACTTTTTTCTCTGTTACATGTTTGGATCTATTATTGAAACTCTATCATCTTATTCCTTATTATCTCTTTTGTAGGTTCAAAAATCATCTAAGAGCCATGTCTCATGTCCTTTCGGATCTTCATTCCCAT
This sequence comes from Taxus chinensis, assembly GCA_019776745.2. Lineage (NCBI taxonomy): Eukaryota > Viridiplantae > Streptophyta > Pinopsida > Cupressales > Taxaceae > Taxus > Taxus chinensis. The sequence continues at coordinate 776,116,011 of CM034147.1, read as the reverse complement.
ATGTTAGATCACCATTCTTGTCCAACTATTTTTCCATCAAGCCCTAGATTATCGTCGGTCTACCGTCGATCATAGTTTGGTCGCCATTGACCTAGTTATCATTCTATTGATTATTCTGTCATTCAGTTTTCCAATCATCCCCTTTTCTGATCCCATAGTCCTTCAGGCTTCAAATCTGATCATTCTTCTCTTTCATCGACATCATATCTGTTTTGCCAACTCCAATCGCCACCGACTCAGCCAGGTCTTCATCGACCAGATCAAGTGTTTATTGCATTCACCATCATATTTCATAATTTTCTTACATCCTTTGTGTCAAATCTAATTCTAGATCACTTGCAGGTTCATGTTCTTCATCTTGGCCTCATCTCCAACTCTAGATCTTCCTCCAAGGCCTTTCAGACTATGTATTTTTTTGTCGTTATTCCACTTGGTTCTACTTAAATTGTTATTGACTGGGCCCTTCAATCTCGGGTCACCATCGACCTGCACATAGCTTTGATTTGAATTTACTTAGATCATATCCTCATCTTATCATCTTTTTTAAATTTCAGGTTTCCATGTTTCAGTTCAGTTATCTTCTACATCCAATTTATTAATTGATTTTACTTATATTTTATCAAAAATGTGGGTTGACATCCATCTTAGGAAGTTTTCACTTCTTAGGATTTACATTGTCAAGAAACCCACCCATCTATTTTCTAATCCATTTTTTCATGTTGAGCTATCTTTGTAATACAGATCACCTAAAAATCACTACGTGAGGAGTTCACTTTTGCGCCCATGTATCCATCATCATCCATTTCAGAGGTACCTTAAACCCTCTCATACATGGAGTTGTCCTATTTTTCTTGTTATCATTTCATTAATTTGAAAACAAGTAAGAGGAAAATTCGTTTAATATTCTTGCACGTCCAGCAGGAGGACACCCTTCTTTTGCGAGTCTTTTTATTTGTCTTTCATAATTTCTATTTTATTCTATCTATCTTCTACTAACCTCACAAGAAGAAGATCATTTCTTGCTTACTTGCATGCATGTGGGTTGCTTTGCTTGGATTTTCTTGCTTTCTTAAAAATAAATAAAATAAAAATTAAAAGAATTATCCTAGGTATTCCTCTTTTCTCTGTATTTTCTCCTTTTGCATCATTCTTCCCTTTATTGCTTGATTATCTTCATCGAACATACCATTTCATTTTGGGGTCTAAAAAGAACCTTCATATTTGCTTGGAAATCTAGTCTAATTAGGTGGTTAATCCTTTGCATACACTCTTATCACACACATCTAAAACACACATCTTAAACATCTCCTCCCAAGTGGAAATATTGGGATTTCATCACCCAATAGGAAATCATCCACTGTGTTCTCGTCGCGTTACAAATTTTTTGGCTATCGATATATTGGATAAGCACCCGATTCCCTTATCACTGCAGCATTGTGAAGTGAGGGGGTAGGCCCCAATACCAATCCCTGTATCGGTATTCATCATAGATTCTTACCTCACATACCTTCAAGTATATCAAGGATTCCATCTAAAAATACCTAAAACCATGTATAGATTTGGCCATTTCCTAGGCTCCCTTTAAGCCCATTTTTCATTTCTTTTCACATCTTTAATAATAAAGATAATCAAAACTATGTTGTGGGATTTATTTGAGCTAATTAAAAATAATCATAGTTTGGTTTTATTATTTGTTTTATTCTTGTCATTACATGTTCCCAAGAAAGAAAATGGAACAAAACATATCATCTAACAACATTCCTATTTCCACTATTGCCTCTTAACAAACTTCCTCCCTTTCTATCCTTACCTCCACCCCTTTGGTCACCTCTTCTACAATTACGCAACCAATGGTTCCCATTTACTCTCTTTAAGAGTCTCAAATCATCAAACCTAATACCCATGTTGAAACCAAACCCTTTCTTTATCATCATTTCATCCCATCTAGACCAGCAACATGCCCTTCTGCCACCTCTATTGAGGCTTTTGGGCCTCTTATCATCCCTCATGGGTTGTGGAATTACACAAATTTCTCAATGCTAATCCACTTTCCCTTCATGACAATCTCATTTGTAAGTCCACCAACCTCCCCATTGATTGACCCCCTCTACAACAAATTTATGCTTATCATTCCCATCTAGAGTCCACTTGAGTCCTCACATCACAACTTGTCATATTCTTCCCTAGAGATATAAATGAAATTGTCATGACACAACATGAGATTTAACCTCATCAATCCTCTTCCTCAGTAACTCACAATCACAAAACTACTCAATTTTTTGTTTTCATCCCCCCTAATTCACCTCGTGTTAACACTATTATCACCTCTTCTATCCTGATCACCTCATCATCTACTACAGTCACTTGTGCCCCTATCCAGTCATCTCAAGAGTATCACTTGCTTCCTCCTCCACCCAAATTGTATAATCTAACTCTACCCCTTATCTCCACTTCCCATGTCTATATAAATATGATCACGTCATAGACCCACCATTCTGAATCAACCTAGACCCATCAGCCTCCTCCTCGAGTTGCTTTTTGTTACATACTTCCCAATCAATGACCTTGAGTATCCCAACCACCTATTACTTACATCCCAACTCAACCTATAAAAAACTAATCAAATATATCCATATCTCAACATCCAACTCAATACCACCAATCTTATCACATCCTCATTTCCCAACAATAACCTCTATCTTGACCCATTCAATCGTAACCCCTTAATTACATTCCCCTTATCAACCACTTCCACCAACACCTTCTCATCAGGTATGAAAACCTTATTTGTAATGTACGAAGGCATACATATCGTCATAGGGTAGTCACTTTTCCCTATGTAGTGAACACGTTTTCAATTGAACAATTTACCTTGTAAATGCTTTTCTAAGTTGCTACTAAAAAAAGGAAATTCTAGACTAAGGTATGATCATCCATTAAAGTATAAAGGAGGAAAGAATTTTGTTAGATAACTATAAAGGAAAAGGAAATTTAAATCATATCATTTTTCTTTTATTTTATCTAGATGACAGCTAGGCATCAATCACATGGTGTAGTTTCTAAACTTGGGCTTGAGGTGAAACTCTAGAGAAGGCCAGCTTCCTCTTCCTAAACTAAACACAACACTACTTCTAATGCAAGAAAAATGGTTATCTAGTCCTATGCTAACATTTCATGGGATTAGGGAAAGAGATCTGTAAGGAATTAAAACCTAAACTAGAAGTGGTGATGCACCAAAATAAGGGATGTTTAACATCTAGAAGGGTTAATGTGGGAGGGATTCTTGCATCACTGATCACCTTCACCTATCGCAACTAGAAAGGGTACAAAATACCACAAACCAGGGCGGACACGTTCCTCTGTTAAATTCGATTAGACAATAAACTACCAATCTCCCAGTGAAAAAGGATGAACTTGAGAAGGGTGAACAAGAACCACAACTCAACTAGCATGTAATATTTCACCACTTGATAAGCACAGAACTCCACAAACCTGCAATGGAAACCAGAACTTGCACTATGCACCTGAAAACATGAGAGAGGAAAATAGAAGAAATAGAATCATGATAGGACATATATTAATCACAAAACATAATTCTCATTACTTCAAGAACTTACACAGTGCAACATTACATAAGGTGAAAAGGACATAAGTCACCATTACAATTTGAGGAGAAAGGCTTGAGAGCCTGCAAATTCACATATTGTGAAAAGAAGGGGAAGCTTGGAAATTGTCTAACTCTCCAACTTGTGAGACCTATTGGAATCCACTTGTTGGAACCCTTATAAATGGATTTCTAATTTACATTTATAGAAGAAAAATGAGAGAGAGGAGAGAAGGAGTCATAATTGCATCCCTAAATGGAAGGCACATGATGTATCATTTATCACATTCGGTTGAACCATCTGAAAAGGCTCCATCATATGCAATTAATGCCCTGTTGACATAATCTTCATAATTAATTAAAATAATATTTAAATAAAATATTTGAAATAATAATAAATATTATTATTTAAAATATTTAAATAAAAATATTAATTTAATTAAAATATAATAATTGTACACTCCCATTGACTAGTCTGCTCTAGCCAAAAATGGCCCAACTCACCGAGTTGAGTCTGAGCTCTTCCACATCGTCGCTCCATCACACGGTCAACGTAAATGAATCATCCATCACTTCAGAAACACTGAGCTCTCCCACTGAATCAATTCCAAGCTTTCACGAGTTTGTGTTTCATTTCATGACCATGACATGTGTTAAAAATTTCTGCCAAGCTCATCCAGTTGTCTCAACTCATTACTAACCACTTCGAGCCCATGTCGGACCGACACTTTAAAGACACAAGCTCTACACAACCGCCATGGACTCTTCCCTTTGCATAGAACCTTCATCTCACCACTAGGAACAACCAAATCCTTACAATGATTTGTTTGACTTGCATAATCTTGTGCCAAATTTGTCCAATCTATCATCAACTGAGCTCACAAAACTAACCTCTTAACAGACTTAGTGACCGAGATTCATGCAATCACAGAAGGCTCCACATTTCTCTCCACAGGCTCATTACCAGAGCTCTATCAACTCAAATGACTGTTATCCCAGCTTCCATGACTCAAGTTTCTACCCATGAAATCCTATTCACTGATCTCTAGATCTTACACATAACACCGAGCTCTTTCTCGCATGGCTAGACCTTGAGCTCCTAATCCAAAGCAGCATTCCTTATGAATCTATCCATGACCTTCTTTATTGACCGAGCTCTTTATGCACCGATCAACTGATCTAAGACTCCTTTTTATTGGCTCAACTAAGGTAGCAGGTTCTAATGACTGAACTGGTAGCAGGTTCTACTTTCCCAACAATTCTCCCATGGTTGAACATTGAGCTTCAACTCCTAGCTCACCACATTGAGTGACTTCTACATGGATATTTTTGATGTCGAACTCACCCTTGTCTTCCTGATAGCTCTATTTGAGCTCGTGATCTACTTCATTTCACTTCTGCTGACTCGACGAGCTCTAGCTTCTTTCCTTGCCTACCACAACCCAGTGTAAATCATGCTTATTACCACCATCCACCATAACTAAGCTCACCTGCCAAAAAAACCCTGTGACAATGAACCACATTGCTGACTTGGCTCCATGAGCCCCATGGTGAGATTTTTCCATCAAACTGGGTCTCCTGGCGATTCCTTACCATCCTATTTCCATCGCCAAATTGAAACACCAATTGAGCTCCATCATCATGGCGGCTGACTTGAGCATACCATTAATTCCTGCCTTGATTTGTTTGACCAGCTTGTTCCATATCCCTAATGACTCACTTTGATCAGAAACTAACTCGGACTCCTCATGACTCGCCGACCAACTCTGATCTCAAAAGCCACTTTTTCTGATAATCTGAAATCTTTTTTTCTTATGCGGGATCCTGAATCAAATAATTTGAATCCCGAAACCCTAAACTCCCATCATATTTTAGATTTTTGGGCTGATGGATATTTCCAACTCACTGCATCCTTGAGCTCCATGTTTTACTCCATAAATTCCAAAACGCTCAATTATCCAAAATCAAAAGTTTGAAATATTTGGATGGTGATCCTTCGTCGAGCTTGGTGAATGTCTATCTATCTTTCTCCTCCACAATAGCTAATGTGTTAATTATCTATACAAGCTATGGTTCACTTAACTTCTCTTCCACTGAGCTCATCCACCTCCCAATCAAACTTTACTGGAGCCCTTCCTTACAAATCGACCATGCAACATGAGAAATTGATTAACTTGCATTTGATACATCAACCTCGATGCCGAGAAGAGATAATGAACTCCCTTTCAATGTTTATTGACCTCTGACTTATGATCCTCATCTATGAGTTTGGTCCACCTATATACTTCACCTCTGTTGAGTCACGTGAACTCATCTCTCTAAACTTAGATCCCCTTATAACTTTCCCACAAGAACCGAGCTCCTTCTGCCTATGTAAAATGTGACTCACACCTCCTCTATGACCGAGCCATTTATCCGCATTACTTGGCATAGATTTCTTTCAAACATTATCTCCCTAATCTTAAATCCGAAACTGGCTAAATTGAGTTTCGGGCTTGTGAATGATTTTCAACTCACTTAACATCCTCAATCCCAAAATTCTCCAAATTTCTGAAAATAATAATTCTGAAGAAAAAATCCGAGAAAAAACCGTAACATGACTCGATGAGCCTACCATTTTTCATAGAGTCTTGTTAACTCTCCCCCATGTGATTAATCCTTGAGTTCTACTAAGATGGACAAGCTCTGCATTCCCTGCACTATCAATGCATCCTTAAGCTTAATCTGAGCACGAATGCCTCCAAATCTCTTGACTTACAACAAATTTTCATCCATTTCCGAGCCCAGCTGATATTGGCTCACCTAACATGACATACTCAGGGTGTTTCATAGTACTCCCACTTTACATTTGAATGAATGCATCATACATGACTCAAATCCCAATGTTCAAACCATTTCCTGAGCTCATTTGCAAAATATTCCTTGATGTGCTGAGATCCTGGTCCCTGAGGCTACTCACTAGCTCATGTAGCGAGCTTCCCTAAATCATTGTCTCAGGATTGTTACCTCATTCCTATCTAGCTTCTACTTCGGCTTGACGATTCATGTGAAGCATGCCAATCCATCACCAACGAGCTTGATTTAATTCACAAAATGAACATTTCCCAACAGGGCCAAGAAGACATCCGCCTTGGATTTTTATCGAGCTCATGCACATTTTAGGATTCCAATTCATATTCTCGAGTTACTTTAATTACATGCTCTCCTTCAACCACCATGGACTCGCCATCACGAACTTCTTCCACATCCATCTCTACATGACTTGGCTGACATCAAGATTTATTCTCTGCATCGACCGCGTTCAACTCAACTTGGTTTCTCTGACTCTTTAGAAACCTCACCATGCCTGAGTTGTCCACCAACTCACCTTTTGAATAGTGAGAATCCTATCTCCTCGAGCTAATACAAAAAATCAACCTTCAAGTATGATATCGAGCTCACATTTGAGTATTCCACAGAGTTGTCCTATGCCACACCTAGCATCAATTCTATCATCTCCAATTTAGGTATTTTCCTCACTCAAATATTTCCTGTACTATGTCAAGCACGATCCCTTTTAAATATAATTTATCATTTTTTATTATTTAACCAAGAGATGAGTCCACTAGGGATGATTTTCCAGTTTCGAGACAAACTTGAACCTTCAAGACATGGAAAGAAGGAACAATCCAAGAAGATCCTGAAACAACATACAAGGTTCTCAAATTATCTATTTTGGTGCAGAAACAAATTAAATTTCTCACATCTACCAATGCATTTCACCCATCGTAGATTACTAGAAACCTATGCTTAAACATGTGGTGGTGATTAACTAAAATTGGAAAATAAGTAAATTTAACCAGGATTAACAGTAAATGACAACAGTAAAATTATGTAAATAACAATAAAGTAAATCTAGGAAGTAACCCAAGTATTAAGAAATATGAAATGTAAAACCCTAAAGTGCAAGAAGAGTTAGAATGAACTCAGTTGAGTAGAGGAGTCCAATGGACTGTATTAGAGAGGTTACTAGAGAAACATGAAGCATGAATTCCTATGGAAAGGCCCCAAAAAGGATGGATCTAAATAATATGAATAGACTGGAGCACCTTGAGGATGTCTGGGGCACTTGTGGGTGCCCTGGTCTACATAATGGGTTCCCTGGTCTGTGTAAAAGGTCTGGAATTGAGTTTTATAGGATCAAAAGGTAGTCCAAAATCTTCATTATCTATCACATGAGGTTCACTGCACTATGTGAAATGTCATTGATAATCCAAGGGGGAAAGAATACCTGTAAAAGCACACAAGAAGTCTTAAAACCTTAAGAAAAGAAGAATGCAAATAAATAGGTTGGACTAACCTTAGCTTCCCCAAAAGAGGGATTACTAACTTAGAGTTGCACTACATTTCAGACCCAAATGTAGTTCTAGTGGTGTGTGAAAATCATATTCCCTAAGTTCTCTTGTTCTAGTCATACTTTTTGCAGTAGTGAGCAATAACTAGATGTAGAATGTAGTAGAATGGTGCTTGAAAGAGAATAAAATCACATCCTATGTTTGTGTGATGAAAATTGAACCATCCTTATCCCTTTGATGGAACTAATGGATGCAAATGATCTATAAATGGATGTAACTCTAGGTGGATGATAGTAGTGACTAGTGCTTGGTTCCTCATTATGGTCTCATAACTTTGTATTTTTAAGGTTATCATGATCAAATTTCATAATTATCCTAAAAAAGGAAGACCAAAATAAAAATCAAATATTGTAATAATCATAAAGTTCCCAAAAAGTGGCAGGAAACTGGGAAAAGGATCGGGACAACCCCGGTGGGACCAGGGCACCCATGGGTAGCCCAGAAAAGTGGATCAGAATGTGGGATGATGAAAATATCTTGGGAAAGTGTGTGATTATGGTTGGGAATGATGATAGAAATTAAATAGAAATGGCCAAGAGACATGGAATAATTATTACTTTCTTCACTCAAGAACCTTCTAGATAGTAGTATGAGACCTAGACTAAATATTACGCCAAAGTGCATGATTTATTGACTACATTTCCCCCCACTTTATATTGGTGAGCAGAACCCTTGGTAACATAAAGTAGATAGAAGTACGCAACTGATGTCCATGTATACTAAAGTATAAAATGTGACGAAAGACTAGACAAAGGCGTGGAATGAGAAAATAATGGAGTGTGGAAACTAATGTTGAAAAAGTGTAAAAAGTGATGAGAGTGAACCTAGGGAAAACAATGTATGTGTGTAGCTTCCGCATAGTGTGATGTATCTGCATAAAATGTGATGTGTATGCTATAGTGTATTACCGCAAAGTGTTGATTTTGTTACCCCCATTTCATTTCTTATTTCCCATACGAGTCAAATACGTATGTATATGTGTAAAAACGTTATGTAAAAGATGTGTGTGTATATATGTAAATCTAAAATACGTAAAATAAATGTAAATGGAACATGTGCATTTGATCTATGTCGATAAAGAGAGTGTAAAAGAATATCTTGTACTATCAGGGTTTGAAGGGCGATCCAACACTAGTAGGTTGAAAAAGTATAGGGAGAAAGTTGTGTTATTATCTAAACTTTAACTGCTTCCCTGAACATATATGTAGGGACATCTGTACTCAGGTTTTTTGCGAGATTCAACGCCACTGGATAAATTAGTAAAGGGAGGAATTCAGTTGTATCTTCCAACCTTTAACTACTCTTGAAAATGCTAAGGATACCATGTCTTATAAAATCTGCTGTGTATGGGGTTTGTAGACTGGTCTAAACCCACTCACTGTAAAATACCACAATGCCAAGGGTGTAATCTGTGTTGAACTGTATACACAATTCTAAGGGAAGACATCTGAAATGAACTGAACCCATAATGCCAAGGGTGGACAACTAAACTAAACTGAATCCACAATGCCAAGGGCGGACAACTAAAATGAACTGAATCCAAAATGCCAAGGGTGGAATGAACTCAAATTTAGTGGTATAGAGTTCTGTGTAGTATATAACCCCGAATGATGCCCCCCTCTTTGGGGTGCATGTGATGTCACTAATAGGAAGATATAGCCCCAAAAGAACAACCACATAATCTATACCTGAGAAAATACTTGATAGAGACCAATGCACGCAAAAATAAGTAGCTAGCCAAACAAAGTGCTAGTATGAACAAGCATACATATAGAAAAAAGTGTGTAATCTACACAAAAGTGCATAATTAAAGTAGTAATACAAAAAGACATGAAGAAAAAGTGTATCACATAACGTGGGCTACAAACATGGGACACCACTCATGATGTCACAAAAAACTCAAATACCATCATTTCCACATAAAAACAAACAAGTGTGCACACCAAACATAGGGAAATTCCCGCATATAAAAGTGTAGACACCTAAATTCCACTTTTGTAATCTTATTACCAAAACACACACAAATCACTCTCATTCTTACCAATTATGTTATAATTAGTGATATTTACTAATTAACTAATGTTTCTTGCCACTTTGTTTGGTTAACAAGCACTTCGTTGATCACCAAACCCTTTTCGCATTCAGGATGCCACTTTATAATGAATCATAAGCTAAAATCCTCTTCAAAACAAGCAATTAGCGATTATAAGCTAATGAAGCCTATTTTGCCCTTATTTTTGTCAATATACCCTAGTATTGGCTTAAACCCCTCTTCCAATAACTCCAAATCACCCAATTCACCTCTACAACATCTCAATAAGATTCAAAATCATATCCTAGCCTCCTAGTTGACTGTAAGTGATTGATTAAGGCTCCACACCTCTTAATCACTTGGTAATTCATTAATTATGATTAACAAGGCCTAATCATGATTAAAAATTCTAATATAATTTTGGACTTTTAGTCCCACATGCACTAAAATAAAAGCTTCTCCTAATAGGAAAACTATAAAAAGAGTGCACCTCATTCCTTTATACTTTAAATCATGCTTTGCTTTGCATCTCATATAATACACATGATTCATAGCCAAGTTCAAATCCTTTCCTAAGACCTTCAACAAGGTTAGTAGATGAATAATATAAAGTGACTTAACAAGTCATTTGGATAGGTCATTTCACCATTGTTTGGAGTAGCAACCATAACCATTTAATTTCCCTCTTAGGTCTATATAGGCCCATGTTAGGTAATTCAAGCATATTAATAGGCATGTCTAATTATATCTTGCATTGTTTTCATACTAGTTAAGCATTCCTTTTAACTTATATCTTAATGCTTTCATTCCTAGACTTAGAACCTTACCTAAGATGGCAATGGTGTTAGCCTTCCTTGTTTAACTTTGCAATTTTCCTATGAAAGTTTAGGGTGTCATCATTTGGCACACCTAGTGGGACAATACCCTATTGCATTCAATTTTTAAAGCTTTTAAACTTAGTTTCAAAGTTTATTATTTCAATATTTTAGATTATTTTCAATTTTCCTAGATTAATTTCAAGTTTTCTAGTTTACTTTCAAGCTTTCTAGAGTACTTTCAATCTTTTTAGATTAGTTTCTCAAGCTTTTTAGATGAATTTCAAAGTTTAAAAGTAATATTCAAAGTTTTATATATCAATTTCCATCCTTTTTTATAGTTGTTTGAACTAGATTAGTGCTAAAAGTTGTGTTTTCATGTTCTTTGTAGGATATAAGGAGGCGAAGCCCTATCAAAATTTCTAAGAAATCCCAAAGATTGAACTTTTTCAAGAAATATTCTCAAAACAATATTCATTAAAGCATTTAGATATGTTAGAAAAGGACTAGTTTTATAAAAATAAATACCCTAAATTCTTGGTAATTTTTATCCAAGTTTATAATGTCATTGCATAGTGAAATTCAATACCTTTCCAATGCAAAAAAAAATGGAGTCATTTCGAGGTTGGGAGAAAAAGTTATGGCCTCCGAAAGATAGGTTGAGATATACACAAAAAAAGCACTTGTGCATTACTGTGAGCACCCATGCATCATTGATTGTGTGAAAAATGACATAGGGGCACTTATGCATTACTGTGAGCACCTGTGCATGATTGTGAGGCCCTGTGCACTAAGAGGGGCACCTATGCATAAAGGTAAAATTTTCTCAAATTCCAGAATTTCAATTTTATGATTCCTATAATTTTTTAAGGGTTTTTAGATGTCGCTTTTGTCAAATTATTGATTTTAGAGAAATATTCCTAATAATATTCTCCTAGGATTTGACAAAGTATTTTTGAGTAATTGAGTTAGGGTTTGAAGAGTGATTTTTTTTTTCATACTTTGATTGAGTTTGGAATAGAGTTGTGTATGCTCTTCTCTTGCACTTAGTGTGATCTTGAGAACCAAAAGCACCTCTAAACCATTATTTTTTCTTCTTGGGAGTAAGTAGGAGCAATTATCATTCATTTTATGCTTAAGATAATAAACCTTCATTTTTTGCATCTGATTGATCTTTTATTTTAAGATATTTTTCACTTAATAAATAAATCAAGGCTACAATTTACATATGCTCTTCCCTTGCACCTAGTGTGATCTTGGGAATCAAAATAAATTTTAGTATTTTCATTAAAAGAGACTTTGATGAATTAGGAATAAACCTTGTTTTTTCAAAGTTTGATAATAATTAGTTAATTTACAAGAATTTTTCATTGCTATTTCTATGATATTGTGAACCTTTTTGGAACTACTAGCCATTTGTGTGAAGGACCTAACACTAGTCAAATAAAGGAGGACCTAAACAAATTTTCTAAACTACACATGTGATTATAGGTTGCCAAAAGGAGTGTGAAAAAAACCACATTAATTCTAAAAGATAAAAAACACACCACAATGATCACATTGCATTTGCAAGTTTCAGTTAAGATCCACGACTCATCCGCTTAACTAGGACATAACCCCTTTGGCATAACCCTTAAGCTATAATAATGGGGGTGGTCCTAGGAACCCTAAAGTATTTCAAACAAGAGGGAACCTTATGAACAGAACAAGAAAGTGCTCCACACTACCAACTTTTCTAGTACACCTTGGTGAGATTAGAGTCAAAGATATCCGTATTGTGACCCCAGTGAAAGTATAATTGAAATCACTTCGGTGCTCATTATACTGAAGGGGTTAAAGTAAGGCAAAGATAATCCTTGGGAAACCAAGGTAAATCAAGCTCACTTATATATCTTGTGACACTTAGAGAGAGAATCACCTAGAAATCTTGTCGTCTTGGAGCCATTATTTTTCTCTTAGATAGTATACTTGAGTGCTCTCACAAAGTAAAAACTTTGTTAGATTCAAACTCTTATTTTTTGAATAAGGGAAATAATATCTTAAATTTGAAACCACATGACGTTTCATCACAAAATCTACTTAGTGTCATTTTTTCCTAGTTTTTCACATGTCCTAAGATAAGGCGAAACTCTACCAAAATAACACCAAGTTTATTTCAACACCATTTGGTCTATCCCTTTGTTTTTTTGTTTCTCATTTTGAGACAAAAGGAGAAAAAACATACATAGATACCTACTAGATATAATCATGTACACCACTCTTGTAGTCTTCTTGCATGACCATGTTGTGGCAGGAATCCTTGAGTTGAAAGTGTGAATGGTACGTCTTCACGATCTAGTAGCCTCTTGTGTCTCAAAACTCATATTTGAGGACTTACTATCATTGTAGCTAGGTTTTCTTATCATTATATTCTATAGAATTATTACCCTACCCACATTATATCCATATAATCACACAATTTACGTCTCATTTCCATTGTGAAACTTGGCCTAAATCTCTATATTGTATCGTTACGCTGCTTGCACGCTTAATAATTTCTTGTTATACTTAGACATAATTTTTACATCCTAGACTTGTCTTGAATTTTGTAACTGTTGAGGTTACCTTGTTAGCATCATTATAACACCATTTTGATACTAAAATATCACTTTCTTGCAAATCTTGATTACGTGTCTAAATAGCGTTGTTACATTGCTCACATTTTTATCATCCATTTGACAAGACTTAGACTTTGCTAGTGTTTAGAAACTTGTTTTTAGTATATCTTGTTAGAAGGTTGTGTCAACATTCTCTTATAATTTAGGCCTTGTTTATTTCATACTTGAGCTAACTGGTGATATTATGTTTTCACTATTTGGTTTCGAACCTATCTAGATAACGTTTAGGGAATACACTATTTTTTGTGACTAAAGTTTGAGTACTATACATCATCGTATTTTTCTAGAAACAATTGTGTCATATATTACCTTACTAGGGTAGCTTTCTCTTTAATTATTATGTTCACATTAACTTATTGAATTTATGGCTATTTTATAGTCATCATTGTTTTTAACGACTTAGGGTCATTACACTACACAAATTTGACTAGGGTGCCTTATTAATAAACCTTAGTGGAAATATTTCATGTTGTACCTTCTATTCTAAGTAATTGCTACTATGAGAATGGGGTCACAAAAATTAGAAGCCAATATATTTGGAGGTGACGACCCTCTTTTAGAGGATAATCTCATGGTTGACCATAATGGTGGAGAGGAAGATCTCCTCATGTGGATGTATAGCTTCATTCCACCCATTTTTATGACTACATTTTTCATAACAAACATGAAGTTCTTATGTGGGTTGTGGAACTAGGGGAAAAATTACCATGCATAGTATACCCTTCTCTTATCATCGGCATGGTTTGAGGAGAAGAAGAAGTAAACTGCCCTCATTGCACTCTTAACGAAATATTGAACCCAGGTCATGCCTATACTTATGGACGACGAAATAATGAGGAGGTGGCTTTTGAAAATGATGGGGACTATCACATACCTATAGTTAGAGTTCACTGTGAAGATGATGAAGACCATGTTCATCATGCACAACCTCCTTCTAATTAATATTGTCATGAAATACCTATTAAAGAGGTGACGTTAGAACAATAGGTCGAACCCCTCACTCACCAATTGGAAAGTTTCACTTCACATATATAGAAGAAATGACCAAAAGTTGTGAAACAAGACATACCAAAGGAAAAACCTAAGGCTTCATTCCATAAGTTCCCAATAAATACTCCTCGATGGGAGGCACAAAGAGATCCTTATGAAGAGATTCTCGCAAAAAATAGAGGTGGGAATACACCTATATTTAACCCTTTGTATATGCCAATGCCACCCACATAATACCAGCACTTCCACCTAGAATGGTATACTATGAAGATCGCCCTTCAAGAATTACAAGAGGGCCAAACCGGTAACAATAACAAGAAGTACCAATTTGATGAATTATGTCCCTACCTATTCGACAAAGCCATGCTATAGGTACCTTTCCCAAGACACTTTGATTTTCCAAAATTTGACAAGTATAAGGGAAAAGGTGACCCTCGTGATCATATAAAATACTTTTATATGGCATGTCAAGAGGTGGCATTTAGTGAAAAGTATCTTATGCACTTGTTTCCATGAATTTTAGGAGCAACGACACTAGAATGGTTTGTACACATCCCTAAGGGATCCATACCAACATGTCCAAAACTAGAAAAAAATTTCATATGACAATTCTCTTTCAATATAGAAAGTGACATTTTTACAATGATGGAGAGGATTAGCTAGCCACTTTCCTTGCTCCATACCTGAAAAGAAGTTAATAATCATATTTATTACCAACTTCCATCCAGACATTACTTTCCACTTGCAAATGTATTGTGGAAACACATTTAAAGAGGTCATTGAAAAAGGGAGTCAAATTGAAAAGGCGTTACTAGCCAAGGGGACTCTAAAACCTTTCTCCTGTAATCAAAATGATTCCAAATCCAACAAAAAACCAAAGTTTGTTCATAATAAGAAAAAAAACATTGTTGGCGATGGGATAGTAGACTCCAAGTGAGTACAATTTGTTCAAAAAAAAATTCCATTGAAGCTTCCAAAGGGAGTTCCGCCTATGGAGTATAAGCTTCATAGTTTCACTCCTTTATCTGACTCAATGCCATCAATACTAAAACATGTACATGAAGTTAATATGGTTAGATATCCTGAAACTACGCCTTATGAGGATAATGTGCCTAAACCATCATGGTTTAGAGATAATGAATATTTCCAATTCCATCGTGTTAAAGCTCACAAAACAGATAAGTGTTTAAAGTTGCAGCACTACATCCAAGATTTAATCGAAAGGGGTGATGTGGATATGGATTCATCCACTCCTAAAAAATCCCCCAATATAAAGACTCTTCCTAAACATAATTAGGACAATAATTCTAATTATGTTTCTAATGAGGAGAATCATTTTGATGCTCTCATTGGTTGTGTAGATACACCTGTTGAACATATCAACACATTAACCCCTGTGATATCCCCTAAACTATCTATGTCTAGGCATGTGCCAGAAAAGATTGATTATCACGCATTTCTACATACTTATGACAGTAAGGAACCTAGGTTTCAACATTCCAATCAAAGGATGCCTATCACAACTAGACCTCATTTGATTCTTTATGCTAAAGATCTCGTTCACTTATCTATTCCCCCATCTTCAACTCATGGTAAATGGCATGATTTTGATTCTTCTAATTCTTTCAAATATTCTAATCCCAATGATTCTAAGTCTTTTAACTCTTTTGAATATTCCTATCTGAATTATTCCTCTAAAATGACTCCTAAGTCACGGTTCTCCTTGCCTTCACAGGACCCAATTTCTCATTTTCCTCAATGACCCTTTCTTTCATCGAAGAGCTCTCAAACTCAAAGTCCTTCTAATAAATCATTCACTTCAACTCTCATGTCACATTCATCTAATCAACCTCTTGTGGTAGAACAACTACCCACACCAATTGATTCATTTGAGAATGAAGAAGACATTAGAGAATTTATGAGGGTACATGAAGACATTATTCTAGAAGTTTATGAGTAAGAAACCTCTTTAGACATCGATATGTTCACATATTGGGAGGAAGAGATTGATTAATTTTTTCAGAAACTAGAGGAAGAAATTAAGGTCACATTCACTTATTGAGAGGAAGAGATTGATGCCTTTTTTCAAAAAATAGAGGAAGACCCTAATATTATCGAACATGATCCTCCTCTTATTCTTCTGTCTCCACATTCTTCATTTAGCAATGAAATTCTTGGGTTTAGCATTGATCCACAACCTATATTCTCATTACATAATCATTATTTATCTATCATGATTCCTCCTTCATAATCCTACCTTGGATCACCACTTGGTAGCCCATCATCTTCTTCTATATGTAGGCCACATCCAAGTATCCCTACATCCTCTATATGTGGATCACCTCTTAGCAACACCTCTTCGTCTATACTAGGGACACGTCCTAGAAGTTCCTAATCTTTGATTCTTGGGACACTTCCTAGTATTCCATCTTCTTCTATATATGGGACACCTCCAGGGAGTCCTTCATCTTCAATATTAGGGCCACATCCTTGTAGTCCTTTATCTTTGGTCTATGGGACACCTCCTAGTAGCCCATCCTCTTTAATTCTTGGACTATATCCTTCATGTCCATCAATTTTTTTTTCTATCAATGATTATGTCAAACCCACCATCATTTCTCACATCAATTCTATTCATCTACTTTCTTCTCCTATTTCTCAGGATCAGATGTGTTACATACTAGATTATAGGAAACCAAAATGATTCCTTCATCATACTCAGATCAATAATTACAAGAGCTCCAAATATCACAACAATTTAAACATTATTAAAGTTTAGAATCAAACGAAATTAAAAAATGCACATCAATGCAACCATCAAGTATGTCATAAAGTGCAAAAACCTATGGATATGGACCTCAATCTCCCGCACATAAAATCAATGTTTCATGATAAAACAAAATCATCTATTGAGTATGATTTCACCACGATCATTGAGATCGGAGATAATATGACTCTTGATAAGAAAACATGCCTAATCTTCCTTATCAAGGAAATTTCTAACATTGTTGTTGGATCTTATCACGTCAAGTGACCTTGTTGGTCCCACTTTTCAAAAAAAATTCACAAATGCAAAAAAATGAGAAAACATTTCAAAAAATCAAAGGTAAATGAACACACATTGTAATAAGGTATTGCATACACATGGATATTCTTTCTTCCGTTTCTTGCTTTTCTTCTGCAAGTCTTCCTATCATTTTCTTCCCTTTGGTGATATTTTGGTTAACCTATTCACATGCATTTTGTGACATTTATCTATGTTGTATCCATTTGGCCTTGTTATTTTATCACCTTGGTAAATTAAAGAATAGCGGGCCTCTTAAATATCCTATCACAATCAACATATAAAAAACTTGTTGCGAAGAAATTTTGGATATAGTTGTTGACACTAGCCAATGTCGTCATATCAATCACTTCCACCTCCTTCCATCAAGCCATCAATGGTTCTTAACCCCTTGTCAAACAAGAGATCTAAAATAGTTTTTCAAAAAGTAAAAGAATCAATCAAATCAAAAAGCACAAAGCTGAAAGAAAATGCTAAAAGAAAAAACAAATTGATATATAACTCTCTCTAGGGGTATTTCCAATAATCTCTATCGGGGCTATGGATGCTTGACTAGCAGTAGAGAAATGTTGCGATTAGAATAAAATGCATCTCCTTCGGGGATATGGATTCCTTGTTGGTAGTGGAGAAATGTACAACTCTCCTTCCACAATCCATTAAAAAAATTGACTTTGAAAAATAAATCATTCCTACACATTGGATAGGGTGTCTTCACTTATTTTTTATCAAATCTTCCCTCCAAGAGGTAATAAATTTCCATGTGCACACACTGGATCTCTATGAGAAAACAAGATTAATATGTTACTAAGTGTATTTTTTTGGGCCTTGTTCAGACTCTTACTCTATTCCGTATCTTGTCTCATGATTCTTGCATTTGGCTGATTTCTTCTTCACTGGGAGGCTTCTAAGCTACATTCACAACATTCACATCATTCTTATACTTAGTTTAGAAAATCCATTTGTATAATAATTCATTTTTTTCATGTTGTTGGGTACCTTTTTATCCTTTCACAAAAAAAAACTTCTAATTCTTTCTATCATGTACTTCTTGGCCAGCTTACACTGGGGGCATCCTTGCTTTTTCCTAGCACATCATTAGGTTATGTTCATCAGCATGTTGAACCTATCTATATTGGCCCTCATCTAATTTATGTATGTGAAGAGTCTTCCTTTGAATATTCCCATCTAACCCTAGGGGTAATTTCACATCTTCACTTTCTTGTGCATATGCGTGGAATTTTTCCCTTATACATCCCATCTGTCGTTGGGGGCATCCACGTTTCTTCATTTCCTATACATGGCTTCAAAAAAGTTCTAAAAAATAAAAAACATCCAAATAAACATCAAAAACCCAAACAAATTAGTAAAACAAATTAAAAAACCCAAAAAAATTGGTAAAGCAAATTCAAAACCCCAAATTTATCTTACCATTGCATAATTTGCTTCGATATATTTCCAATGAAAAAAAAACATAGTCGTTTAGAGGAAGGGAGAAATAATTACGGCCTCTGGAAGAAAAGTAGTGCACTCAATGTTACACATGTGCACTTGCAGTCAGGAATAGGTGCCCAAGCACCCTTGCATGCTAGCATAGGCACCTAGGTGCCCATGGTGAGGTAAAAAATTCAAAAAATATAAAAAGGTGGCCACGACAGGTGCCCAGGCACCCATGCTACCTCACAAAAACCAAAAAACCAAAAAACCAAAAAGGAGGTCAACACAGGCCCCCATGGTGCCTCACAAAAAGTTAAATACCAAAAAGGAGGTCAGCACAGGCGCACAGGCACCCATGGTGCTATTGTCGCCAGATCATTGCACCCTCTGAATGGCCAGACTTTAGGTAAGATGTTCGGTGTGATTGGGACACATGGGATCACCTCTCAAGCTATGGGCAGGGATAATTTTAGTGGTGAATATTCGTAATATGGAAAAATTTACATTTTAGGAAAATTTGAAAAGGTGATTTTTCCGGAGCGGGTCAGTGTCCTGTTCACCTAAAATTTACAGTATATATTTTTTTGGGGTCATCTTTACCTTCATTTGAAAAATTCTCCTATAAAAACCTAGGCGATTCACCAGGTAGTATACTATGGTACTACCACAAGTAGCTTAGCAAATTACCAATACCATGAACTCACATACTCTTAAGCACCAGAGATTGCTGTTAGCCTGTTAGTAGTTTAGAGTCAAGTGATAGATGATATTTATTGACATGCGACAAGGATATAGTTGATGCGCAATAAGGAGGTATTGCAGATGTGTGAAAAGGGGGTTAGTTGTTGACGCATGATAGGGATATAGTTGACGTGTAACAAAGAGGTATTGAAGAAAGGTGACAAGGAGGTATTGCAGATACACGACAAGGGGGTAAGTAGTTGATGCATGAGAGGGATAGAGTTGACGTGTGACAAGATAGTTGATGCCTTGTTGACGCGCGACAGAGATAGTTGACACCTTATTGATGCACAAAAGGGATATAGTTGACGTGCAACAAGAGTTATTACAGACATGTGACAAGGATGTATTATAGACACGTGACAAGGGGGTAAGCAGTTGACTTGTGACAGGGATGGAGTTGGCACACGAGAGATACAATTGACGTGTTTTTGATGCATGATGGGGATAGTTGATGTGCTGTTGATGCATGACAAGGGGTTAGTTGTTGACACGTGACAGGGATTGCCATAGTTGACGTGCGATAGGAATTTTGACTCTGACGTGCTACTTGGTTCTTTTGCTGATGCAGGACTCTGTTCAGAATAATGAAAGGTGCTAGTCCTGAGAATGCAAAGACCCTAAAAGTAACTAAGAAATCATAGAAGTCCTTGTTCAAGTATTTTGGAAACTTTTCCGATACAGATATTGAAACTACCAACAACCATATAGCTGTCACCAGAAAGAATTATAATACTGACTGTGTGGAACGTATTATTGAGGTGGACATGCATTCTACACAGTATCAAACAAATGACACCTACGATAATATGCCAAATCTTGAAGACATTCTTCCTATTACGGTGCAACCAAGAGTACATCAAGATATCACACATACAAATACTTAGCAAAATGGAACACAAATATCAAATTCAACTTTCGGTTCAAGAAAGAGGAAACTAGGTGATTGTGATATTGCTCAAAATTCTACTCAAAAAATTAAAACATTGAAAACGAACAAGAATATGTGGACCATTGGCAGGTCATTCAAGTTTGATTGGGAAACCAAATTTATGTTTATCGAACCTATACAATCATCTAATTTTGAAGAGATCCCATTTGAATGTACATGTATAATATGTATGTGGAAATTTGGAAAGCAACAAAAAATGCAAACGAAGTTGGACACTATAGAAAAACATTGTGGAAAACAATATTTGACTGTAACGGGGGCGGATGGCTAGAAAATCAAAAAAAATAGGTAGAAAAATGAAAAAGAATACATGCATGTTAAATACGCAGCTAATTATGAGGCAGAGCAGAAAAAATGCAGAAATCTCGTGGAAAATGGAGGAACAATCACATCGCAAATTGGTAAGATGAATCAAACAAATCTACATGCAAAACTCATACAATTCTCTACTTTATTTCACATACTAAAGAAAGGAAGACTGATATCAGATTTTCTTGATTTCAAAGTTTTGTATCAATATAATGGAATGGCGAACGTACGTCAGTCTCATTGGTTTGAAAGTAGTGGACAGGAAATGGAAAAATACCTTTCGATGATAGAGAAGGAAGATTTGAAAGAAAATGTAAAAAAATCAAAGTTTATCTCTCTTTCAATTGATGAAGTGACAACAGTCGACAACACTGCATGGGTATGTATCCATGTCTATACTTTACAAAATCATATAAGGACACCTCATCTATTGGGTGTTATGAAAATGGTTGAAAACTATAATGCCAAAAACCTACATCAAATACTTGTATCTCATTTGAAAGATATTACTGGAATGACTGATTATGAAATTGCTACAAAGTTGGTATGCGTTAGAGAAGATGGTGCATTTTTCATGCAGGGTCACCGAACAGGGCTATGTGTTAGATTACAAACAACAGTGGCCCCATATATGCTACCAATTCACTGTATGGATCACAAAATGAAATTAGCGTATAAAATGGTAAGCAACTACGAAAAATGTTGTGAACTTAGAAGACCTTATAAGAGAAATTCATGCCTATATGGAAAGTAACCCAAAGTGATTTCTTGAGTTCCAGAAATTTGCAATTGGAATTACAGATGGAAAAAAACTTCTGAAAGATGTTGAGACTAGATGGATCTCTTTGTATGAACTTGCATGCAAAGTTTGTGAGGAGTATCCTTCGTTGGTTGGTTTCATGCACAAATATCATCATAAAGTTGATAGGGCGAGTGACTTGTTGTTCCATTTAACTGATTTGGAGGCATTGCTTACATTGGTTGGTATTCTTCCAATGTTGTAGGAGATCAATACACTGATGAAGCATGCACAGGGGAGATTAATCTATATTGTGGATTTTATACGGATGAGAAAAATGGTATGTCAAAGTCTTGATATCTTGTACTGTTCCCAAGATAGTTTTGATATAGTTGTTTTTGAGAATTGGAAAGGTTTATTAGATCTTAAAAATCCCACTAACTATTTGAGATTTAATATTCACGATCACCTCTACATCACTGTTAATGGGAGGGACATACCACTGCACATTTTGTAAAAACGTCAAGATATTACAGGATCGGAACGAGAAGATGTTCTTGTGACACGTAATATCTTTGAGTCTATTATAGTTGAAACAAGAATAAAGCTTAAAAAAATATCATAATCCTTATCATCAGAAATTAGAGAACGTTTCTCCAAAGATAAAATTCTTGAAGCCATGGGTGTGATGAATCCTAATTTTTGGAATACTGAAGGTGGTCATGCTGACTTTGTAAGAAAGCATTTCCATAAATCCATGGGTACAATAATGGAACATTTCGCAAAGACTTCAGAGTTCAAGGGTATGGAAATCAAAGGTATACTGAATGCTGATTTATTAAAGTTTCAATCAACAAATTTTGCAATAACAATGAGGAACCAATATAAAAATTTAGACAAACCTTCTGAAAGTGGTGCTATTACAACGTTGTGGCAAGGAACATATCAAATTTATATCTTATAAGAAGATATCAGTGAATATTTCATATTATATGAGTTATGCCAAACAATGATTTTGGGGTCTGTGGAGGATGAAAGGGTTTTTAGTGCATTATCATTTATAAAATCAAAATTGAGAAACAGGTTGGATAAAAATCTGGAAAGTTACATGAGATGTTATGTATCTCACTACTCCATGGAAACCTTTCCTTTCAACAAAGAAATTGCGCATTGGAATTTACTTTACAAAAGAAGAGCTATGAATAATACAGCTACACGTACAACTGTTCCCAATGTTGAGAGTGGAATTGGCACATCGTCACACTCTATAGAAAAGAACATCGAGTTTGAAGAAGCTATTGATAATGGATTGTTTCAAATTTAAATAGGTATCTCCTTCACCTTAATCTTATTATTTTTCACCTTAAATTTTGTTTCAGCTCTTGTTATCATTAAAGATGTTACAGGTATATATATTTACATTTATTTAAATACAATTTTTTATATTTTTTTGACAACATGGGTTGACATCCATCCAAGGAAGCTAGTAATTCTCGGGACTGAAAATGTCAGGCACCTCACCCATCTATCTACTAATCCATTTCTCGTGTTGAGTTTTCTTAAAACAAAGATCTAGCACATTACAAGTGATGATTTCACATCCATCTAAAACACTAGAGGTATTTTAAACCCTATCATATGATATTTCTTGATTTTTTACAATTATGTTTAGTTTATTTTTTATATTTGCAAAATGATTTGATATATTTTTAAAACTTTGTGGGATAAAATCACACAATCAAATTTTACACAGAGGAAGATTTTTCCATATTATACAATTCATAATCCACTATCGTGCTTGAAGATAAATCTACGTCCACATAAAATTCATCATCATCCATATATATCATATCATTATCATATCATTATCTTGACACTCCAATTATTATTAAATTCATCATATCATTATCATAATCCTGACACTCCACTTATTATTAAAACAATTATTTATCTATTTTAAATTTGTAGAAATGTCTCTGTCCTAACACATTCCATTTTTTATAAAAAAATAATCCATTATCATCATTCAGCATCATCTATATCCATTCTAATGTCATCATGACCATATCATTACAAGTATAAAGAAGAATAATTTGAGAACGTTTAAATGTCTCTGTCGTACAACATTCTAAATTTTCTTAAAACAATTATCCATTACCATCAACCAGATTAAATGATCGTGCTTGAAGCTAAATCTACGTCCACATACAATTCATGATAATCCATATCTATGAGACTGATTCTATTATAATGTCATCATCCACATCTAATGCAATCATCATTACAAGTTGAGAAGAAACATAAACACCATATACAATCTAGACATTCTATACATAATATATAGGAAGTTATAAAATTAAAGATTATATAGTATTTCAAATTTTCAAAGGCTATCAAATTCAAGTTTCAACTTTCAAATCCATATAATAAAATTGAAATTCCATGACCACAACATTCAATGTTTCAAATTTTCAAATATAGATTCAATATTTCAAGTTTCCACACTCAATAATAAAAAATTTCAACCCTCAATTTTTTGTATCCATTTCCACTCATGTGCTCCTTTCCCCAATGGTTTATTCCCCTGTACCCCTTTCCCCAATGGAAAAAATAATCCCAGAACTTATGAGATCTTCTGCAATACTGTCTAGACTTTTTAAAATTCTTTCTTTTTTCTTTGTCGCATCTCCATGGGACAACAAATTTGGATCAGCAGTTGCTTTAGTTTTGAATAATATTTCAGGGTTGAAGCCATACTATTTAATTATCCACTTCAGTGTATTGTTTTGTTTGTTAACCAAAACAATATTTTCCTTCAAATTCTTCATTACGAATAAAATGTTCTTTGTTGTTTCCAAGTGAACTTGGAAAACCTTTTCTTAACTCTTCCAATTTTCATATTTCAACTGCACAAAAAAAGCGATGTCAATTCAACATATTACTAAAATAATAAAACTTTAAATTAACTAAAAATATTATTTGAAAGTGATAATACTTACGACCGCTCTATCTCTCTCGACATTTTTAACTACTACCAGATCCTTATCCTTAGGCCATTTGTTAAAATATGCCTAGGCCTCAGGACTAATATTTTCCAATTTGTTTAATGTCTTATCCAAAATATCATCTTTATAGTTGTTATACGTGACAATCCCACTTCTTACTTGGGTAAGTAAGGAATCCATCTTCGCAGGTTGATTCTGGACTACATCATATAAACTATCCCTTTGCCAATAATTTTCATAACAAATTTTAATCTCATTGATAAGTACTTTAGCCCTTCTCTCCCATTCTATGAGCTGACTAATATGAGGTAGAATAAACTCACCAACATGGGATTGACAATCATAACCAATTAAGTTCTCTAAAGGAAAAGGTAACAAGTGTTCACCATCTGTATCTGATAAAGATGTTCTCACTGGAGAGGTATGGGGGCTTTCAGGTTGATCAACTGCTACTTGTTTCTGACTTTGGATGGCCTGATCTTGTTTGTGATAAAATAAATCAAGATTCAGACAAATAAATATAAAGAAAAATGTAATTCAATATGGTAAATTATGTTGAAATTGAAGTATACCCGCTGGCCTTGAATCATCTCACGTGTATTGAAAAATCTAGTTGGTTCATTGCTATCAACGCCCAAGTAATCTTCATCTAAATTTATATTATTTAAAACTGATATGCCCATTGCGTTGGGCAAGCCACCAAGTGAGAGGGTTGGAATTTGAAAGGAGGAAGCAATGTTTAGTGTCCCACTAGGGGCTAGATCATTTGGCATGTGTTTACCAATGTTATTTTTTCTTGATCCTCTGGTTGGCATTTTGAATATTATTGGTTGAGGGGAGGGGGGATGGTGCCACTGTTTATACAGAAGGAGGACTACAATGTGCTAAAAATTTCAAGAAAAAACATATGAAAAACTAGAAAACAATCCAAAAAATACGAAATTAAATGAAGTACTATTCAAAACTTGTACCTTGTTGTTGAGAGGTAGCTTGTCGCGGTGCTTGAGGTGGCCCTGTTGGAGTAGTAATTGGTGGTTTTTGAGCTGAATTTTGCTGGGATTTTTGAGGTGATTGTTGAGAAGATACAAATGCATGTGACTGAACTTAGTGAGTTGGGGAAGATGGTTGACTTTTAAAAACATGTGTATGGTCCAAAGTCCCTGCAATTTCATCAACATTGAATTGTATGTCAATTCAATTGGGTAAAATTTAAATGGGAAAATGAAAATACAAATTTGAAACTTGTAAATAATACATGAAAGGGTATTACTTCTCTGGAATTTAATGAATTCAAACTATTGGGGGTTCGGAGATGAGTGATCTTCCATTTCAAATTGTGAATCTCTCGAAGCCTCAGCATATTGTTGGCCTCTTCCTCTTGATGTCACCTTTTTTCAGGGAAGGGCCTCCATAAATCTTCTTTGTAAACAGTAAATAGTTAATACCTGTGTAAACAGTAATGTAGAAATACAAACTTGATAGTTTATACATGTTGTTCTTCAAATGGAATTGAAAACTTCATCAATGCCTCATCCGTACAAGTGGAAATTGGTTTTTCTTTTAAATTTAAAAGATCCTCGTAATAAAGGCCAAGGATATAGTTTGTGAAGTAAATGAAAGGTTTTTTTGAAAGCTTTGCATTTGTAATGTCAGTTTTTTTTTTTTGATAAAAAGGTGCACCAATCAAATTTTTGTGTTGCGATAGTTGCAACAATGTATGCAATGGCCCAGTTTGGTATATCTATTTGCCGACCCTGTAAAACTATTCTGGATTGAAAAAAGGAAATCATTACAACAAGAAAGTGGTGTGCAATTGCTTGTGTATCCACACCACACCTGGATTTATTGACATGAGCTGCAAATGCCAAAAAATAGTTGGAATTAATATAACATTAAATTGTATCAAAATCAAAAATTGAATAAAAAGTGACGAATGAAAATAGTTTACACTTACAATCAACATGGAAATTGAAAGTCAATTCAAGATATTTCTTATCATCTTCGATGAGTGTTGCCTTCGTTATAACAAAGGGTAAATTTATGAATGGGAGGCTTGTAAACTGATGAATGTTAGTTGGGTCAATACCGAATTGAAACAATTAGTCATTGTCCATAGTAACATTAAATAGGTTATCCTCTGTATTGTAAGAGGAGAGAAGGTAATTCAAAATATCTTGGTCTATTTTGAAATGGGGCATCTTAACGAGCCCACTAAACTCACATGCATCGATCAAATCCTTGTATTCAGAAGTCATCTATAAAATAGTCTGGATGTGGGGGCACAAAGGATTCCTATAGAGTATCTTGCGCATGGATAGGACTGGATTTTCCTCTTGATTTTTATCTTGAGCTTGGAGTTGGGATGCACTTGTAGTCACCATTTTAGTTGTGCTTGAGAATGATGGATTCCTATATACAAAAACATTCGAGAGCCGAAAGGTGTAAATGTGAAAATGACCATCAGGAGGGTATTTATAGGACAGAACTAGGGTCAATGGCCCTTGTTGAAGCACTTATACAAGATTCATTGACGCACGTCAACAAGGTTTGTTGACGCGCATCAATGACCCTTGTTGATGTGCATCAACGACCCTTGTTAACGCACGTCAAAGACCCTTATTGACGTGCATCAAAAAATCTTGTTCACACGTGTTAATGACCCTTCTTGATGTGCATCAACCTGTCTTGTTGACACACGTCAATGAGGGCCATTGACGCGCGTCAACGCCCCTTGTTGAAATGCATCAATGGCCCTTGTTGACGTGTGTCAATGACCCTTATCACTGCATGTCAATGACGTGTCATCAAGGCTTGGTGAAGCATGTCAATGAGGTGTTAGTTTCTACAAATTTGAAGTCTCTCTGGCTCAAAAAAATTGGTGAAAATTTAGTTTTGAAAAATTGGTAAATTTGATTTTCATTGAAACCGATGGTTCCAGGGATATTTGCCAGGTATTTTCCAGCTCCAATTTTCTAGATGTGTCTTAAAATGAACCTTGGTTGTGGGACTTGGTCTCGAGGTGAACCTCTAGAGAAGGTTGACTTCCTCTTCCTTCATCCAAGTGTTGTACTACTCCTAGTAAAATAAAATGGTTATCTAGTCCTATTATAACATTGTCAAGGATTTTAGGGAAAGAGGTTTGCAAGAAGGAAATTATACTAGGTATGGTGATGCACCAAAAAAAGGGGTGTTTTAACCTCAGGAAGGGTTAATGTGAGTAAGAAATGTGCACTGTTGGTCATCTTCACCTATTACAACTTTGAGAGGGTAGATAATACCACAAACCAAGAAGCAAGCGTTCGTTTGTTAAACTTGAAACATACACAATAGAGCGATCAAATGTGATTGAACACACAATAAATTCATCATGAGGATAGAAAACATGCACATGTCAAACATTCATTTCACTGATTATGTCTAATGATAATATAAATTTTAACAATAGAAGGAAAATAATATTTTCACAACTAACGCAAAAGATGGTTATATCATTGTCCCATAACACAAAATAAGATAATTTGAAATAAAGGTAAGCTAACCATTCACACTAAGGAATTATGCATTCACACAGCATATACTGATCAACCATTCAACACAATAAATCAAGTTCTTCAAGGTAAGATATCACTTTGAATATAATTAAAAGGTTTTAAAATCTCTGAAGCACTCTTCCAAGCTTGAAGAGCAACTTCACTAAAATGATCTATGTATGTATATCCTAAGACTCCATGCACCTAACTATTTATAATTTCTTTAGGCTAAACCATTACAGCTGGGCCTTCAACTAACATTTTACTAAAAATAGAAATGTCATTAAATTAAAGGGAATGCGCTCCCATAAAAATAACATGTTTTTTGTAAGGGTTTCACTCAATCAACCCTGCAAGTTTGACCAATCCAGAGCTTGGATATGTCTTTCCATGGCCCCTCAGCTTTGGCCTGGCCCTGAAATTCTTTCTCCTTCTGTAGGTTTCTATTGTACTTCATCCCACATAACCATTCGATGTTTATATTTGATGAAACGCTTGATAATCCCCTAAATTTCTTCATCTCCCGGCCCACATGTGTAGTGATTCACTACATCTGCTGTCTTTATTTCCCTTGTGATCTTGGATGGAATTCTTCTAAGTTTACTCATAACTTTCTTTAGTCTTCCTGTGACATTTTTGCATAAAACCAATTTGTCAATAGATTCACTATTGAAATTCTTGGTAACCTCATCATCACGCATCACCAAATATTTAAAATTTTCCTTGATTTGATCCTCCGAGAGAGCTTCGATGTTTTCGTTGAAGAACTTACAGTTAACAATATTAAATTCTTATGATATATCATTTAGAGAAGCCATAATTTCCACTCGTTTATCATCTAGCTTCTTGATTAAATCTTGCAACACCTAACACCGAAATTCCATGGCCTTTTGATATTCAAACAAATTTGAAGCATAGTCGTTTACATCTTCTTGAAGGAGTAAGGTTGGATCTTCTTCTCTGATTTCACTTTATGTTGCCAAATTCAAATTCAAGTTATTATTGTCCTCAGAAAATGCCTTATCCATTTTGCAAATAGCATCTCTTTCGACCTGCAAATCATTATATATTTGGATAGCCTCTTTAATTAAAGGATTGGATTCTTGCAGTATATGCTCCATCCATCCATTTATAGATCTCCCTTTTTGGCCTAGCTTCTCAATCTCTTGATAATAAAAATCATCGATGGTAGATGAAACTGTCAGATTTGTAGTAGTCAAAACTTTGGTAGATGGAGTTGGTCGTGTTACGTTTCTTATCATTGTAGTGAGCTTCTCGACATTTTCTTTGAGTTCATCCTTTGAAGCCTTATCCTTGTCATATTTCTCTAGCAAATTTCCAAGAGCAGTGTGTACAACCTGTTTAGCTACTTCATGAGTGGATTTTCCCAGTGAAAATCTAGAAATTTGATAATCCGTAGCTGTAATTGTTTCCTTTTTTTCCTTCAATGGGAGTAGCAACCTCTACAACTCATTCCCCAAATGGATTCACTGTCAGGATAGAAAAAATACTTAGCCTCTTGGCCTACATTTTTGTTGTATGCTCGAATATGCTCAGATCTATGAAATCCCCTAGAGAAACCTTCTTCTTTTATTTTGGAGTTATCCGAAACAACTATTCTAGAATGGCTAATACTGATGAGAGTGGAATAGTAGATTCAATACCTGAATCATTAGTTAAAATAAGAGCACCAGTAACATTAGAATTTTAATAGAAGTGGCAATGATGGACGAGGTGGATGTTACGACAGCTATAGGAGTGGATACAATGATATTAGGAGATGAGATCGAAGGAAATGGAAATGTTAGGGGAAGTGAAGTAGAAATGGGTGACCCAATAGTTTCCACAACTAAGAGAACTCAAAGGGATGAGAAAAATTGGGCCATAGAAGGAGATGGAAAAGAATAAATAATTGTAGAAGTGGAAGGAAGTGATGTAGGAAGTGACAGAGAAAGAGGAGGAAGAGATGACAGGTCTTGTAAGACACTTGGAGAATCACTAACTTCAACTATCTATGATCTGAGTGTTGCAGGAGACATGGATTTGGAAGTAGGATCCTTAGAGAGAGATGAGCTACCCACTACAAATGAAATAAGTTTAGGGACTGTATGGGTCCTTTGGATTGATATTTTTCCCTTTATGGTTGTTGATTGGCTTATGGTTGATGGGGTTTATGTATTTCTAGGTTGTTCTAACCCCTTGGGTGAGATTCCTAAGGTAACCAACTAACTATAGGTTCTTTGCATAATGGTCCCAACCCTCTCCTTTGTATTACAATATTCTTCGACATAGCAATCAATCCATGACAATAGTTGATTGGGAACATTATTTTTTTTATATGTTACATCCAAAACCTCATCATCATCTTGCAACTCCTTTGGAACCTCGACTATACCAAACTGCTGAACCTCATCCAAAGTTATTCTCTCGTAATATCTTTTTTGGATGATGAATTCATCCCGAAAATGAATCCAAATGTCTTCTAACTGAGGCACATGGGAACTAGACTGACTTGTTTCACGAAATTTACCCCAGTAATTGAAACTGGTCCATGGATGAAAGGTCCGCAAAGTTACTTCTTCCATTTTCGCATCTACGTTATTTTCTTTATAAATATTCAGGCAGATGTATCTGCCAATCGAAAGAGGGAACTGAACTCCCACTTTGTGTCATTTATTATATATCTTATGGTAGTCCAACAATTGCCGAACCAATTCTAGCAAGACCCACTTATCAGTGGGCCATCTGGGCAGCTTGCTGGGGGCACCTACAAAACCAAGAATCCAAATATACATAAACATAGGGAATTGTAAGTATATAGCTCTCCCCTCACGTACTTCCTTGAAGTCCTCATTAGAAATCCTTTGGTTATACAATTCCTTATCAAAGTGATAGAGATTAATAGCAAAGAAAGCATCGTTAATTCTGAGCAAGTGCCTGCTTCCCTCATCCAGTGTAAGATGAGGCTAAAAATCATAAATTTGGGAAGTGATTCAAATACCCTTGGTATTCAATCTAGCGAAGTATCCCATGGCAGCTGCAGCATAGACCAAAAAGGATGTCATATAGAAACTTTTTGAGGATAACACCTTACTCAAGTGATAGCAAATGGAGCTACTGATATGCTCCCCACATCTGATAAATTTCATGTTTTTCTTGATGGTAGCGATATATAGAAACATCAATTCTTGCAATACCTTCGAAAAGGGAAGACCTGAGACTCTACTCAGTAGCACAATAATACCTCTAACTTATTGAATGAAGTATGAATGATACATGGTCTTCGGTAATTTGGCAACACTCTTGGCCAAATAAATTTTCAACATGACCTTCGTGCATAATTCCATTTCCTTGTCCCAATGTTCCACCAATGACTCTGGTGAAATTTTCATGTATTCCTCAACATTGGGGAGTTTAAGAAAAACTGTTGGTTGGATATTTTGTCAAACCAAAATATGAGGTTCAACCACAGTACATGGGATTAAATCCCTCCTCAAAGACAGGTGAGGCTGCCTGTTTATTGCTAATCTAAAACACAGTAAATAATATATACAATATTCACACTAATCTAACCATTGGGGGTTGGGATGAAATCCCAAAATCCACATTCACACGATTCAAGGATATTGCTTTCGTAAGTGAAATAGGTTAGAAACTGTTACAGTGAAAGAAGCACGGTAGAAAAGAAATGGGAGAAACGTATTTTCTTTCGAGTAAACATAGAGCACGAAATAATCATACGAGTTTTAGATCACAGATATAGCGTCCGAGATAATTAGAAACACTGAGATTCTATGCAAAGAATAGCTTTAAGATCATGAACATAAGAACACTGTCTTAAATAAGATATATTTCACAACACAAAGTCTGCAAAACAATATCAATTTCTATTCTTCAAAATGATTGAAAGAAAACACAAAGTTTTTCTCCTTTCCAATAGCCTCTTAATGCTTCAAAAATTCTCGACCCCTTAGAATGCACAAGCATCCCTTATTTATAACAAAAGAAGCTAGAGATAAAACATGACAGATCCTGAAAAGTAGCATGCTAACTAGAGTTCAGCTTTGCATGATTCTCACGCAGGAGATCAAGTCAAAGTATGAATTAAAAATAATGACAAAATGGAAATAAAAGATATGTCATTCTAAAAATAGAAATGTCATGGGACGTTGGAACTTAATCCGAGTCATCATCTTTTGATTCTTCTTCTTTCTCTTCCTCCAGTTGAGACTTTTTGTTCCGGAACTCTGGAGATGCTGTGCACACTGAAAAACCTGATTGACTGAATGCGTCAGAAGAAGAGAAGAACCCGACACGCAGAAGAAGATATCGGAAAACTTTGAGAACCCGACAGGTCTGATATGTCGGAATCTTGGCGAAACCCAACACTTTCTTTCAATGGCGGAAACAGGAGAAAACCCGGCACTCACTGTCGATGACGGAACTTAGGAGATGCCCGACACTTAGTGTTGAGGTCGGAATGTTGAGAAACCCCGTCACTTCGAGCTTCCAATGTTCTTCGGACTTTTGAATCTGCAACACAACCTTCAAAATCCGAGAAACAAAACAGAGTCTTTCCTTTGAATTTCTACATACACAACTTCCTTTCTTTTTTTGTTATTCATATTCCATACATCATGCAAGTAATTGGAATTTGGAAGGAACAGCACCAATTGATAGTCTCAAAAAGAAAAGAAACCCTAAAAACCCAAAACCCTTTCCAAAACAACACAGAAAGAAGAAGGAAGAAAAACCCTCAACAACTGGCAAGAAATTGGAAAGAAAATACACGCAGTCGATCCAGAAAAATCAAGAATAAAGAAGGAATGAAAAATACCTTCAATTCGAGACAGGTAAAATCGAAAACAAACGATCCAGTCTGGTAATGCGAGTTTGCGGGTTTTGGGAGCGGAAAAGCATACGAAAAATCCATGAATTAAAAATATGAACGGTAAGAATGACGTGGAAATCCGCGTACTTATAAGAAAATCAGTAATAAATACACTTTAGCTCGGCACGTGCCAACTCACCGACCACTCAGCATGAATGCCACGTCAGCATGTTGGAAGAGTCCAAAAACCCGACACGAGGAGATTTAGTGCATTTCGGGTTTTGGGCTTCGGAAAACATGGAGCAAAAAACATGTTTTGAATCATGAATGTTCCGATGCATTGAACTTCCGAAAACCCGATTATAAAGGATTGAGCGGACTTCGGGAATCGGAGAACATGGCGCATAAAACATGTTTTGGAACATGAATGTCCCGATGCTTTAGAGTTCCGAAAACCCGAATACAAAGGATTGTCTTAACACAAGGTGGGTCTCGGGTTTCGGAAGTCACGCGACACAAAGCATGTTTTAACTCAAGTATGTTCCGATGAGTTTGAATTTCCGAAAACCCGATTACAAAGGATTTTCTCATTGCAAGGCAGGTTTCGGGTTTCGGAGGTCATAAGACATAAAGCATGTTAAAACTTATGTCAAGCTGTTAGTAACACCTAAAAACCCGATTTTCTGTAAAAGAGGTCATAATGCAAAATCACTTCAAAAATTTTGTAGGGGTTATCCGATCGTTTCGTTGTGAACTCAAAACGGGGATAACAGCTGGCTCCAGTTGGGGACTTTCTTTATAATACCAAAGGAAGAGAACTCAGAGTCTCTGGTCTCACTCATTGGGCTACGGGGTCAAGGAGAAAACCAAAACAAAACAAAACGAAGAAAGAAAGAAAGAAAACCAAAAGCAAACACACAACAAAAGCAAAATATGTACAATGCAAGAGAGCATCTTGCATTAATAGTGGAACAACTTTAGATGTTGTCCACTGAAAGGAAAAGGGAGTAACCCTCCATCCAGATATGATAGAAGGAAACTATTTTCACCATTCAACTCGTGGATCTTGAAAGGTCCTTTCCATAAAGAATCAACTTTCCATGCATTCCTTTCTGTTCTCTTCTTTATCCCAAAGCCAACACCAGGTCTCCAATCTGGAAGTCACGTTGCTTTGATTTTTTATCAAAAATCTTCTTCACCCTGCTCTGATGATCTGCTATACGATCAACCACCTTAATTCACTCTTCTTCTAGCCTGGTTAGGTACATAACCTTCTTTTCGATAGAATTCTGAAAAGCTACATCTTGAACCGCTTTCGCTAATTGCAAGGCTGACAATTCTACTGAGATAGGAATTTCAGCATCAATCCCATATAGCAACTGAAAAGGGGACATCCCTATGGCTCGCTTTGGAGTGATCCGATCAGCCCACAACGCATCATACAATGCTTTGTGCCAATTCCTCTGATTTTCGTCTACTAATTTCCTGATTATAGTAACCAGATTCTTATTGCTGGACTCAGCTTGCCCATTACCCTGGGGATAATAGTCAGATGAGTGAGCCAAAGTAATGCCGAATCCATAGCAGAATTCTGTCAACTCATGTGACGAGAAGTTAGATGCATTATCTGCTACAATCTTATGAGGAATACCGAATCTGACAATTATGTTTTCTTTTAGGAACTTGCAAACAGCTTCAGAAGTTGCTTGCTTGATTGGTACAGCCTCTACCCACTTGGTAAAATAATCTGTAGCAGTTAGCACATAGTTGTGTCCAGCACTGGAAGCAGGATTCAATGTTCCGATAAAATCAATCCCCCATTGGCGAAAAGGTTCTTCAATCACCACAGGCTTCAGAGGAAGAGCTGCTAACTTGGGACGACCAACAAAATGTTGACAAGCTTCGCATTTAGACACCCATTCTGCTGAGTCCCGGAAAAGAGTAGGCCAATAATACCTAGCCCGTAAGATCTTATACGCTGTTACAGAAGACGAAAAATGTCCTCTGCATGCTAGGCTATGAAAGGATTCTAATAACTTTTCCTATTGCGATTTATCAACACAACGCAAGAAGACACCATCGATACCTTTCTTGTATATTGCGTTATTCCACAAAAGGTATTTCACAGATCTCAACTTGATGGTCCTCTTCTCTTTTTTATTTAAATGCGGAGGGCATTCACCATAAGTTAAGAAGAAAGAAATGTCCGTGTACCATTCATCGGTCGTACTCACAAAAAGCACCATAGGCAGCTCGGAAGAAGTATCTTGATTCTTCTCACACTCTGCTTCAGCATGATTCTCTGCAATTAATTGACACAGGCCTCTTCCTCGTACCAACTTGGTAGGTTTGATTTCCAAGTCATACTCCTAAACCTTAGCAATCCAAGTACCTCGTTGGCTTCCCAGCTCTTGTTGAGTTAGAATGGATTTAACAGCAGTATCAGGAACGAGAACACGAGTATGAGAATTCAGCACATAGTACCTGAAATGCTTCACCGCTCGCACCACCGCATAAGCATGTTTTTCAATCTGCGACATCTTCAATTCATGCTCTTTCAACGGACAGCTCATGAATGCGATAGGAGCTTCAATGCCTTCTCCATTTTCCTGCATCAGGATCGCTGACACTGTGTAGGCAGAAGCATAGCTATACATGATGAAATCTTTCTTGAAGTCTGGACATACTAAGGTAGGAGCGCAAGCAACTGCCCTTTTGATTTCTTCAAATGAAAGTTTCCCTTCTGCACTCCATCTGAATGGGACTTTTCCTTTCATCATTCCAAGGATATCCTTGGTTTTGTCAGCGAAATCGGGTACAAATCTTCTCAAGAAATTAACCTTTTCGAAGAAAGAATGAACTCCTGTTTTACTTGTGGGCAAGGTAAGGCTCTGAATAGCCTTTACCCTTTCTGGGTCAATTTTAGTTCCTTCTCTAGTCACAATATGACCCATCAGCTTTCCTTCTGTTACCCCGAACATAGACTTCTTAGGATTTAATGAAATTCCGTGACGTCTGCATCTCTGAAGTACCTGTTCTAAATGATCATAATGATCACTCCGCTTTTTAGAAAAGATAGTCAAGTCATCCAAATACACGACTATGACCTTACCCATCAGATCTTTGAATGCTAGGTCCATAGCTCTCTGAAAAGTAGCTCCTGCGTTGATCAAGCAGAATGGCATCCTCCTGTAAGCAAAGGTACCCCATGGGGTCGTGAAAGCTGTCTTGTGTTGATCCTCTGTTGCTACCTCGACTTGATTATATCCTGAAAACCCGTTGAGCATGGATAACATCTCTGATCCAGTAACAGTTTGCAATACCTGATCCATGATCGGCAAGGGATAATTATCCTTCAACGAGGACTGATTCAAGTTTCGGAAGTCAACACAAATCCGGATCTCGCCATTCTTCTTCCTGACAGGAACAATGTTAGCAATCCAGGTGGAGTGATGGATTGGGAAAATAATTCTAGCATCTAACATCTTCTGAATTTCTGCTAGGATGGTCCCTGAAATCTTCGGATTGTAATGCCTTTGCTTCTGTCTATAAGGCTTCACATCAGGCTTCAGAGGAATACTGTGCTGAACATCCTTGGGCTTGAAAGATTTCAAATCTGCATAGGACCAGGCCAACACATCGATGTATTTCTTCAAAAGTGAAGTGAATCTTTCCTTCTCTTCAGGAGAACAACATTTACCGATATTCACCATCCGAGGTTGATCAGATGAACCTAGATTGATTTGATCCACTTCAGAGGAAGAAGCTCCTTCAACCTGCCTTTTGTTTTGGATGAAGCGATCATGCTTGTCAAACAGACCCTCCAGAGAAACCAGACCTTTTGGTATCTTGTTGCCTTGCAGCTGGATAAATTCACCATCAACCTCTTGATATGGATCTAAAATAGTTTCACGAAAGGCTGATTCCGAACCTTCAAAATACAGTTCACTGAAATTGTCAGCCTTTTCCAGGAAAGCCAACACCTGTTGATCATCATTGAATACCTGCCAGTGAGTTGCATTATCTGGGACGCTAGGGCGGTACACAATCTCGATAGAGTATGTGTCTTGCTTGAACTGAGGATGAGGAAGAAGAAGAGATGCAGACACGGCCAAAGAATCAGCCTTGTCATTATAATCTCTTAAAACTGCCTTAATAGAGAATGCATCAAAGCATTCTATACTATCCCAAACTTTGTTCCTGTAATGCCTCAACCGATCGTTTTTCACCTGATATACACCCCTGACCTGATTAACAATCAGCTCTGCATCTCCCTGAACCTTGAGATTCCTGATTCCCTTCTGTCTGGCCAATTCTAATCCTAATAACAGGGCTTCATATTCGGCCATGTTGTTAGTATTATCAAATTGTAACTTATAAGCTGATGGGAAAATCTCGGAGCTAGGAGATATGAGAACAACACCAGCGCCTGATCCAGAAGTTGAGCAGCTACCATCAAATTCGAGTGTCCAAATTGCATTGGGATCTTCCTCTTCCACATCTACAATGGGTATCTCTGAAGCCATGAAATAATTCCCAAAGCTAGCATCTTCGAAAAGGATTTGAGCCTTAGGATCATCTGATTTGATCACCAAATACTTTGCCTGCGGTTCAGGATGAAGAACCTGTTGAACCCCTTTGACTGGGATCTTAGCTTTGGTCCAATCCATACTAATTTCTCCTCCGACATCTTTACAAAATCCTCTACCCAAGAGAATACCATAAGCCGCAGGAATATCAGTAACCAGAATAGTCATTTTCACTCTCTTCTCAGGAAAAGCAACAAATGCGAACTGTGCGTCCTTGATTTGACCAATCAGAGGGACTTGTTTAGTTTCCATGGAATAGCACCATCCATATGACTTAGTCAAAGTAAGCCCAAGGGCATGGGCCACTTTTACGGGCATAACATTATCAGAGGCCCCTGAATCAATAATGCAATTGCTGAGTTTAAACCCATTTATAAGTAGAGACAAATAAAATGGTTCAATCTTTCCTGAGGAAGAAGCAGAAGTCAGATTATTCTGAGGTGTGGGTCGAATAGGATTTGGAAGGAGACCTTTTGAAGGTGATGGAATAGCCGCTTTACTTCTGATAAACTTGGCTAGCTTTTCAAATTGTTCAGGATTCGACTGAAGGTATTCTGCTTCTGACATTTGAATTTTGGTTCTCTTTGCATGATCAATAATATCGAAAGCAGTGTAAGAAGGAATGATAGTAGGCTCAGTTCTAATTATATGAGCTTGTGCTGGGGCACTGACCTTAGGAGAAGGAGAATAAGGAGCAGCTGTCTTTTTAGTAACCTCTCTTTCAGTTTGTGCCGAAATAGGGGTACCCCTTTTGACTATGGATACAGGAGGTTCCTTATTCTTCTCCTTAGTATTTTCCAGAGGCTTTCTGGGAACCTGAGATTGGGACCGAGTGAACACAAAAAATGATTGACCATCTGGCTCACATTCATCTTCATCATATTCCAAATAACCAATGCTGGAGTCGCCAGCTGACTCATCATAAGACTCATCAGCATATCCTGAAGCTTCGAAATCCTCACGGGAATCTTGCTCTTCTGGTTCGTCATCTTCTTCAATCAGTTCCACTGCTGCATTGACGGGCGGAGCTTCAATTGCTAATCTCGGTTGAGCAGGAGCTAACCGTGGCCTATCTCTGGCAGGTACACCATTGTTATTAAAATTCCACCTAGGAATATCCCGGTACGGAACATTGCTCACCTGCTGAGACACTTGGTTCTTTAAAGAAATCAAATCATTAGCCATTTTTTGAAACATAGGGTCAGTATTACCTTGAGAAGAACCTTGATTTTTTATTTTGGGTATATCTTTCTTAATCCTTCCGGCTAAGATGAGATCATCCTCAATTTCAGTAGCCGTTGACTGAGCAGTAGCCAGATCTGGGATAACCGACCTTCGTAATAAAAAACTTATATCAGGAGGTTGAGCATTGATGAAGAAACACTTTTGGTTTTCCAGAGTTTGTACAGCTATAACTGGAATTTTCCGGATCAGCTTATTGAACTTAGCCACGAATTCTTGCATAGGTTCATGCGATTCCTTCTTCATATGAGTAAGCTGAGCTAACAATGCATGAGAATCTTCGGCTGGTTTGAAACGTGCCTCAAACTTGGTCCGCATGGTAGCCCAATCTGGAATGCATGCATTCGGGAGGTGATAAAACCATTCAGCTGCTACTCCCTGCAATGTTTCAACGAAGAGCCGAATGGAGACATCTTCGTGGGCTACTCCAAGGACACTGCATGCAACAAAGAAAGACGCAATATGCTCATCAGGATGCTGCTTCCCATCCCCATTGAACTTGGGAATGTTTTTACGTGATCCACGTGGTAACTCATGCAATGGAGGAGTCAAAGTAAGAGGACTAATGACTGCACCCCAAGGCACAGGTTGAACCGCCATCCTTATGAAAAGAGTGCGTACAGGGATCCGGGTATCAGACAAGAGTAGTGCACGACAAGTTGCAGATGCTTCCCGTTCTTCAGGGATCCGATTTCTCCGAACAGGTGAAGAACTTATGGCTCGGTTAGAGACAACGCTGTTGGGAGAAAGGCTGAAATTATGCTGTTGTAGTAACTCGAAGAGTGGATCAATTTCACCTTGAGCTCGGTGAGACCGAGTGAAGATCCTCCTGGCCAACTTGAATTGAAAGGAGATCTTATTAAAAATAAGGCAAATATGGAGTCGCCAGACACCGAGAGGATAATCTTTATACTATTGATCCGTATTTCCCCAGCGGAGTCGCCAAAAACTGTTGGTTGGATATTTTGTCAAACCAAAATATGAGGTTCAACCACAGTACATGGGATTAAATCCCTCCTCAAAGACAGGTGAGGCTGCCTGTTTATTGCTAATCTAAAACACAGTAAATAATATATACAATATTCACACTAATCTAACCATTGGGGGTTGGGATGAAATCCCGAAATCCACATTCACACGATTCAAGGATATTTCTTTCGTAAGTGAAATAGGTTAGAAATTGTTACAGTGAAAGAAGCATGGTAGAAAAGAAATGGGAGAAACGTATTTCTTTCGAGTAAACACAGAGCACGAAATAATCATACGAGTTTTAGATCACAGATATAGCGTCCGAGATAATTAGAAACACTGAGATTCTATGCAAAGAATAGCTTTAAGATCATGAACATAAGAACACTGTCTTAAATAAGATATATTTCACAACACAAAGTCTACAAAAAATATCAACTTCTATTCTTCAAAATGATTGAAAGAAAACACAAAGTTTTTCTCCTTTCCAATAGCCTCTTAATGCTTCAAAAATTCTCGACCCCTTAGAATGCACAAGCATCCCTTATTTATAACAAAAGAAGCTAGAGATAAAACAGGACAGATCCTGAAAAGTAGCATGCTAACTAGAGTTCAGCTTTGCATGATTCTCACGCAGGAGATCAAGTCAAAGTATGAATTAAAAATAATGACAAAACGGAAATAAAAGATATGTCATTCTAAAAATAGAAATGTCATGGGACGTTGGAACTTAATCCGAGTCATCATCTTTTGATTCTTCTTCTTTCTCTTCCTCCAGCTGAGACTGTTTGTTCCGGAACTCCGGAGATGCTGTGCACACTGAAAAACCTGATTGACTGAATGCGTCGGAAGAAGAGAAGAACCCGACACACAGAAGAAGATATCGGAAAACTTTGAGAACCCGACAGGTCTGATATGTCGGAATCTTGGCGAAACCCGACACTTTCTTTCAATGGCGGAAACAGGAGAAAACCCGGCACTCACTGTCGATGACGGAACTTAGGAGATGCCCGACACTTAGTGTTGAGGTCGGAATGTTGAGAAACCCCGTCACTTCGAGCTTCCAATGTTCTTCAGACTTTTGAATCTGCAACACAACCTTCAAAATCCGAGAAACAAAAACAGAGTCTTTCCTTTGAATTTCTACATACACAACTTCCTTTCTTTTTTTGTTATTCATATTCCATACATCATGCAAGTAATTGGAATTTGGAAGGAACAGCACCAATTGATAGTCTCAAAAAGAAAAGAAACCCTAAAAACCCAAAACCCTTTCCAAAACAACACAGAAAGAAGAAGGAAGAAAAACCCTCAACAACTGGCAAGAAATTGGAAAGAAAATACACGCAGTCGA
This sequence comes from Taxus chinensis, assembly GCA_019776745.2. Lineage (NCBI taxonomy): Eukaryota > Viridiplantae > Streptophyta > Pinopsida > Cupressales > Taxaceae > Taxus > Taxus chinensis. Next base: position 776,074,760 of record CM034147.1, on the reverse strand, counting down.
TCCAGAAAAATCAAGAATAAAGAAGGAACGAAAAATACCTTCAATTCGAGACAGGTAAAATCGAAAACAAACGATCCAGTCTGGTAATGCGAGTTTGCGGGTTTTGGGAGCGGAAGAGCATGCGAAAAATCCATGAATTAAAAATATGAACGGTAAGAATGACGTGGAAATCCGCGTACTTATAAGAAAATCAGTAATAAATACACTTTAGCTCGGCACGTGCCAACTCACCGACCACTCAGCATGAATGCCACGTCAGCATGTTGAAAGAGTCCAAAAACCCGACACGAGGAGATTTAGTGCATTTCGGGTTTTGGGCTTCGGAAAACATGGAGCAAAAAACATGTTTTGAATCATGAATGTTCCGATGCATTGAACTTCCGAAAACCCGATTATAAAGGATTGAGCGGACTTCGGGAATCGGAGAACATGGCGCATAAAACATGTTTTGGAACATGAATGTCCCGATGCTTTAGAGTTCCGAAAACCCGAATACAAAGGATTGTCTTAACACAAGGTGGGTCTCGGGTTTCGGAAGTCACGCGACACAAAGCATGTTTTAACTCAAGTATGTTCCGATGAGTTGAATTTCCGAAAACCCGATTACAAAGGATTTTCTCATTGCAAGGCAGGTTTCGGGTTTCGGAGGTCATAAGACATAAAGCATGTTAAAACTTATGTCAAGCTGTTAGTAACACCTGAAAACCCGATTTTCTGTAAAAGAGGTCATAATGCAAAATCACTTCAAAAATTTTGTAGGGGTTATCCGATCGTTTCGTTGTGAACTCAAAACGGGGATAACAAAAAATATTCAAATAAATCTAGATCCAAGTGGATTACAACCTTTCCGTCAACATCCTTAGTTGTCCTGGATTTTTCACTGAAGTGGGTTACTGCAGTTAAGATGAACTTTGGGCAATGAATAAAACAGGACAGATCCTGAAAAGTAGCATGCTAACTAGAGTTCAGCTTTGCATGATTCTCATGCAGGAGATCAAGTCAAAGTATGAATTAAAAATAATGACAAAACGGAAATAAAAGATATGTCATTCTAAAAATAGAAATGTCATGGGACGTTGGAACTTAATCCGAGTCATCATCTTTTGATTCTTCTTCTTTCTCTTCCTCCAGCTGAGACTGTTTGTTCCGGAACTCCGGAGATGCTGTGCACACTGAAAAACTTGATTGACTGAATGCGTCGGAAGAAGAGAAGAACCCGACACACAGAAGAAGATATCAGAAAACTTTGAGAACCCGACAGGTGTGATATGTCAGAATCTTGGCGAAACCCGACACTTTCTTTCAATGGCGGAAACAGGAGAAAACCGGGCACTCACTGTCAATGATGGAACTTAGGAGGTGCCCGGCACTTAGTGTTGAGGTTGGAATGTTGAGAAACCCCGTCACTTCGAGCTTCCAATGTTCTTCGGACTTTTGAATCTGCAACACAACCTTCAAAATCCGAGAACAAAAACAGAGTCTTTCCTTTGAATTTCTACATACACAACTTCCTTTCTTTTTTTGTTATTCATATTCCATACATCATGCAAGTAATTGGAATTTGGAAGGAACAGCACCAATTGATAGTCTCAAAAAGAAAATAAACCCTAAAAACCCAAAACCCTTTCCAAAACAACACAGAAAGAAGAAGGAAGAAAAACCCTCAACAACTGGCAAGAAATTGGAAAGAAAATACACGCAGTCGATCCAGAAAAATCAAGAATAAATAAGGAACGAAAAATACCTTCAATTCGAGACAGGTAAAATCGAAAACAAATGATCCAGTCTGGTAACGCGAGTTTGCGGGTTTTGGGAGCGGAAGAGCATGCGAAAAATCCACGAATTAAAAATATGAACGGTAAGAATGACGTGGAAATCCACGTACTTATAAGAAAATCAGTAATAAATACACTTTAGCTCGGCACGTGCCAACTCACCGACCACTCGGCATGAATGCCACGTCAGCATGTTGGAAGAGTCTGAAAACCCGACACGAGGAGATTTAGTGCATTTCGGGTTTCGGGCTTCGGAAAACATGGAGCACAAAACATGTTTTGAATCATGAATGTTCCGATGCATTGAACTTCCGAAAACCCGATTACAAAGGATTGAGCGGACTTCGGGAATCGGAGAACATGGCGCATAAAACATGTTTTGGAACATGAATGTCCCGATGCTTTAGAGTTCCGAAAACCCGAATACAAAGGATTGTCTTAACACAAGGCGGGTCTCGGGTTTCGGAAGTCACGCGACACAAAGCATGTTTTAACTCAAGTATATTCCGATGAGTTGAATTTTTGAAAACCTGATTACAAAGGATTTTCTCATTGCAAGGCGGGTTTCGGGTTTCGGAGGTCATAAGACATAAAGCATGTTAAAACTTATGTCAAGCTGTTAGTAACACCCGAAAACCTGATTTTCTCTAAAAGAGGTCATAATGCAAAATCACTTCAAAAAATTTGTAGGGGTTATCCGATCGTTTCGTTGTGAACTCAAAACGGGGATAACAAAAAATATTAAAATAAATCTAGATCCAAGTGGATTACAACCTTTCCGTCAACATCCTTAGTTGTCCTGGATTTTTCACTGAAGTGGGTTACTGCAGTTAAGATGAACTTTGGGCAATGAATAGATGTGGGAAAAATTGCGGTAAGAGCAATCCCAATATCATATATGGCTTGCATCCAAGGTTTTTTGTTTGGGCCCCTCACCCTTTCCCAGAAGTCTAGAAAATTGATTTTCCCAAGATAAGTGTCTCCTATACTTCCTAAGTTGGGAGACAAACGAGATTGAGGGGCAACTTTGAGGAACATATACTTCATCCTTTTCTTTCCCTTGGATGTAGAAGTAGACATTAAGTTTTGATTTTTTGAACTTGATGACCTTCTGAATTCTGAAATGCCGAATAAGAGAAATTCAAAAACCTGAAAATCTTCAACCTCTAAAAACCTGAAAAGAAGACTTGTGAAAGCCTGAATTGGAGAAGTCCTAAGTTCTGAAGTGGAGAAGTCCAAAGTTCTGAAGTGGAGAAGTCCTAAGTTTCGAAGTGGAGAATTCTGAAGTTCTGAAGAGCTTCAACCACCAAAAAATTGAAAAGTAGACTTCCGAAACAGAGACTTCTGAAATCCTGAAAATCAGAGTTCTGAAATGGAGAAAGGCGTGGTTCCCAAAAATTGAGAAACTCCTAACAAGAAAATCCCCCAACCCTAAAAAGACAATCTTTTGAACTCCAAAAAAAATGAGAAGTGTTAAAAGAGCATATTTGAACACTTAGGAAAATCTTGAGGACTGTGATGAGATATTCCCTAGATGCATGTATAAAATTGGATTGTGGAACCATTATGATAAAAAATATTATCAAAGGAGACATGTTGGGCAATGAGATCTTCATTTTTCAAGAGATATAAAGGAAGAACGAAAAGAAAAAATGAAAATGAAGAAAAAACAAAACACAAAGATCTTAAACCAAAATGAAGTAACCTAAATAAAATACGTTGAAAAGTACAAGATACAATAAAAAATCAGATCTTTCAGAGCAAATTGTCAGGTGAAAATAAGCAGGTGAAAACTATGAGCTTAAATAGAAAAATCCTAATATTAATGCCTAAAATTCAACATGTACGGAAGTAGGTAGGAATTAAATGAGCAAAGAAGTCTGAAATTCTGAAGCCCAATGGAAAGTCTGAAATTCTAAAATTTCAGAAATTTCGGGGTTTCAGTCTTTAGAGATTAGGAGGTGAAAAATCATGGAATGGCGATGGAAGAAATCCGAAACCTGAAACGCTCGAAAGTCTGAAATTTCAGACTTTCGGACTTCAAAAATTTGAAAGTGAGAAAACCAAAAATGGTCGGGAGAGTTCCGAAACTTAAAATCTTGAAAGTTTAAAATTTTAGACTTTCGGGACTTTTGGACTTTCGGAATTCAGAAAGAGATGAAAGTCAAAAGCGCGACCTAAAGTTCTTTGAAACCCATAAGCCCGAAAGTATGAATTTTTGGACTTTCGGGGTTTCATACTTCGGGACTTTGATGGGGAATTTATCAAAAAATGTGAATTGGAATTCCGAAACCTAAAAGCCTGAAATTCTGAAATTTTGAGACTTTTGGGGTTTCAGACTTTGGAACTCTCGAGTTCTGAAAATTGACAAATCGCTGCAAAGAGAAACTTTGAACTCTCGAAAACCTGAAAAGTACTGAAACTTCAGACTTTCAGGGGTTTCGGACTTCGAAACTTTGAAAACACACTTTTAATTCCATGCCAATTAAAAATCCGAAAGGGAAAATCCCCGAAGTTCGAAAGTCCGAAGTTTTCAAATTTCCGAGACTTGGAGAATTTCTAATTTGTAGAAAACTTCCGTGTGAAAGGATTTCAAAAAATTTGTTTGATTGATTTTAATACCTGTTTCTCAAGGTAGATTAAAATGGTAACATTTTTGGCAACCTCCAGGGAATGCTTTCCTGATACTCTTTTGGACAGTTGCCTTATACAAACCATTGGGTAAAAGGAGTCTTGGAAGAAAACTACTTTCAGGGTACACCTAAAATAAAAGAAAAGAAAATGAAAACATAACAATGTGCAAAGCACTTGGTGGAAAAAACAAATGAATGTTGTACAGGGGTGAAACAATCTCAAAAGAAAGCCTTGAAATGTATCCTATTCACGTGAATGGGCAATTATTCTCCATTGAGTCTGGATAAATGAAATGCATTCACCTCTTTGCAACCGGTGATGATATATGGTCCACTCGAGAGAGCGTTAAACTTGGCATGCCTGTCTAGTTTGGCTTTGTTTTCGTCCCACTTGAGAACCAAATCTCCCTCTTGGAAATTCCTATCAGAAGCTTTCCTGTCGAAGGATTTCTTAACTTGAGTCTAATGTTGTTCTAAATTTTTCATAGTTGTGTTTCGAACTTCTTCTAGTTGCATGAGTTTAGCAAACCTCACCATTAAGGATTCATTTTCCATAACTTCAAACTGATGAGCCAACTCTAAAGAAGGTAATTCTAAGGAGAGCGGGAGATTCACCTCCCTCCCATATACAAGCATAAAAGGTTAAATTCCAATGGCTCTTTTAGGTGTGATGTGATTTGCCCATAAAGTAGTCTTAAGTTCTGTATTCTAGGTCCTTTTATTAGCCTCCATCGTATGTTTGATGATCCTTAAAAGATTCTTGTTACTGGATTTGGCCAACTCATTCCCCTATGGATAGTAGTTAGATGTATTTTTGAGGTAGAACCCATTCTTAACCGCCCATTCACTTAACTTGAATACCGAGGATGGCCATCACATTGTCAGAGAGAACAGTAAATGGGAACTCCAAACCTTGTCATTTTATTTTCCAGGAAATCAAGGATTGCATTTTTGTTACTTTCTTTTAAAGCCACCACCTCTGTCCATCGAGTGAAATAACCCGTCACAGTAAGAACCCATTTATGTCTATCACTAGGAGGAGGGTTGATCATCCCGATAAAGTCTAACCCCCATTGAACGAAAGGTTGATCTACCTGAATGGGGCACAAAGAAAGAGTTGCTAGCTTATGTTTGCCTGCGAAAAAGGCACATTATTTACATTTACTCACCCAGAGATGGGAATCTTTGAATAAATTTGGCCAATAGTAACCAGCTTGCATGATTTTGGTAGCATTTTTTCACATAGAGTAATGCCCCCCAGAAAAACCATTGTGGAATTCTTCTAATATCTTACTTACCTGCTCTGGTTTGATGCGACATAGAAGAACACCATTCAAGTCTTTTCAAAAAAGAACATTATCAATAAAGACATATGGAATAGACTGGAGATGAATAGTAAATCTTTGGACTTTATCCATATTTGAAGGATATGCCCCTGAGTGGAGGAAAATTTTCATCTTTGTTAACCAATCAATTTGATGGTCACCTTCATCGACATTTCCAGAGCGTAACATCTTCCACATATTTGATCTCCATGTCTGTAGCCAACTACCGACATAACCCTTTTCCCTTGACAAGTTTAGTGACTTTAATTTATATGTCATACTCCATTAATTTTTTTATCCACCCTGCACGTTTCTCGATCATATCTTTATTCAAAAACAAATCCTTGGCACTAGGATGAGAGACCATGAGGTAAACTTTGTTGTTGGACAACATGTGCCTAAAATTATTCTGAGCTCAAATGAGTGCAATGACATGTTTCTCAATGAAGTAATATTTAGTTGTTCCATAAAATTGTCATTTTGCTAGGTGAGAATCCGTGAAATATTTTCCCAACCTACGAAAGATAGAGAATGAAATATTTGTTGAACTTGGGGTTCACCAATGTGGGAGCTTGAGAAATGGCTATTTTTATAGCCATGAAGCTCTCCCTCCCTTCCTTCATCTGTGAGAATGGAATGTTCTTTTTCATCATGGATGTGAGTGGTTTAGCCAACGTTGCAAATTGAGGAATGAATCTCCGCACGAAATCTATGGTTCCCAGGAAACTCTAGAGACCTTTCTTGTGAATTGGAAGAGATAAGGAAATAATTACATGAATTCTAGTTGGATAAATAGACATTCCTTCTACTAAAACAACATATCCCAACAATTTTCCTTCTTTGAACTACAAAAATGCACTTCTTAGGATTCATTGAGACCCCAAATTCTCTACATCTTCAAAAAAAATTCCTTAGATGTGTGATATGATTTCTAGCATGCTTGGAATATACAGTTATATCATCAAGGTGAACCAACATGATATCGTTGATTATTCCTTTAAATTCCATGTCCATGGATCTTTGGAAAGTATCCACTGTGTTGGACAACCCAAATGGCATTTTTTTGTAAGCATATGTGCCCCACTTAGTAGTGAAGGCCGTTTTGAATTGATCAGATTCTTGGGCCAGGATCTGATTGTATCCTGAATATCCATCCAGCAAAGAAAACCTTTGAGCCCCTGCCATTATTTAAAGGATCTATTCCATTGATGGAAGAGGGTAGTGGTATTTCAACAAAGCATAGTTCAAATCCCTGAAGTCCCTATGCACAGCCGAATCTCTTCGTTCTGTTAGGATAAAATATTATTATTATCCTAATTAATTATGCATTGTATATTAATAAATTTATTAATTATGCATTGTATGGTTATATTTAATTAGAACCATCTATTTGTTTATATTTGAACAATACAAGTGTTGTTATATTGTTTTAACAATATAATTGTGTAGTTGTATTTTTATGCTTCCCGGATGTAATATTGGAAGCAGTTGTGGGTACTATTTTAAAGAATTTTTTTTTTACCTGTGTAACATATTTATTTTGTTTGCACATGACTGTACAATACCTATAAGTATTGTAGTCCTACTATTGTAAATTGGTTGATTGAATTTAATAAATATTATCAGGCTTCTGCCCTTATTTATCAATCTACATTTGGTACCAGAGTGAATTGAAGCTCACAAACAACTTGACAAGGTTGGAGAAGGTTGCAGAGGAAGGAGAATTCATGGAGAAGAAATTTGGATCAACAGAGAGCCATTACTACCTCTTGCAGCTTCCTAGAACCCCCTGCAAACTCGCAACCTGCCTTTGTACTTGTACCTCCTATGTGAAATCCAGGTAAACGTAAAGCAAATTTTTTTTGCCTTGGTGCCCTCTGCACCAAAAAATTTTGTTTCCTGGAACTTACAAATTTAAAAAAAAAATTCCCCATTAGGGGTTTTGTCACTAAAATTTAGTGACCCTATTAGCCATAGCTAAAAATGGCAGACTAACACTAGATTTGGAGGATTCAGTGCTATGTTATTAGTGTTGAACGTGTATATAAACACTACTGCAATCAACGATTCCTCCATACACAGTAAGTTGACTGTTGAATCAATACAAATAACAACCTTGGAACCTCCAAAATAGTGATCAAAGTGGATTGGGTGAGCTGGGCACATTAAAGCCTCATAACTGTGGTTGCATCCTCTCTACATCCAAGTGACTTACATATACAAGAAAAACAAAACAACCATCAAAGCAATAAATGGTGAGTCAAAACAAGCCATCCCTGCAAATTAAAAAAAACAACGGTATACAACTTCAAATTAAAAAAAACAACGGTATACAACTCATAAGCAATAAATTTCCACAAATGGTTTGGCTGGAAATAAAAGGAATCACAAATAGCGTTAAATAAAACAAAAAGGTGAGGAGATATCAAGGAGATCCATTTTTTTGAGCTTGGAAAACCCTACTCCATGCATGCATTCCAGGCAGAACTCATTAAAGTCACAGTTTTCAAAGCATTCCCTCTTGCATTCCAGGCAGAACTCATTAAAGTCACAGTTTTCAAAGCTTTGTTTTTCATTTTGGACAACATTTTCCAAAGGAGGACCACAAAAAAACTTCATCTTGGGCATTTTTTAAATAGTTTCTGGCATTTTGGGTCATTTTGGGCTCCGAAAGCCACCAGGGCCCACAAAACAAAAAAAATTTTCCTAACAAGGGGCTCCGAAAGCCACCAGGGCCCACAAACAAAAAAAATTTTCCTGTCCTTCAATTTCTCCAGATTTTTGAATGTTATTTGTATATTGCATTATATTGTACTAATTTGTAGGTTGCCATAGTCAACTGTGAATTTTGTAACTGCTCAGAAACTGACAGAATATTGTAATTAAAAAAAAGTAAAAGATTAGTTCTGTAACACTCACGAGATCCTAGATCTCATTCGCAGTGTTCGATATATCCAGTGCCTCTGGGAAGCACTTACGGGTAAAGTCATCATGACTACTACTACACTTAATGCCTAATATAGCTGTGATAACATCATCTGGGCATCATCCCTTTAAATCAACGGGGAGTAATAAGGTCACAGTGCACACACTATGAGCCATTCCCATCCGTCTATGAACAATTGCACGACATAAATCCAAACTAAGAAATTATCCAAGTATATAGCAAAGTTACCCATGCGTATGAGGATATTTCTTTGAGCCGGGTGTCAATAATCACACAGACCCCATCAGTATATGTCTTGGTACCACGTATTTAATTATTTCACGTATGTTAATGCCTCTTTCACGTATTGCCGGGTATATAGAAAGGGTGAGCTTCTTCCACGTACCTCCGGGTATATCGGAAGGGCACGTATATAGAAAGGGTTTGATATATCGGATTGACGGTATATAGATTGGGAGACCTTATACCTGGAGTGATAAGATCCAAACCATTTCAATGATCTCTACAAAATGGGCACCAATGCCCCCAAATTTTTTCTTCCAGATTCACAATTACTCAGAGGAAACAACTATGTTGCATGGAAGACAAAAATCAAGACATAGCTTGAGTTTTAAGAGATTTGGCCTACTGTGAATGGTACTTTGACCAGATCAACTACTAATACAAACACAACAGTGGCAGTTTGATAAATCAGATCAGAAGGCCAAACTCATCATCTTGTTTGGGGTGTTTGATGATGTGCAACCCCACATTCGAGATGCCAAAATAGCTAAAGAAGTGTGGGATAAATTGGGCACAGTATATGAGGCCAAGAACAAGAATGTTATACTGAATTTATAGAGTTTGTTACACACATTGAAGTTCAAGAAGAATAAAAAAATAGAAGATTTCTTAAGAAGAGTTATAGAGTTAAGGGCTTCACTTCTAGACCTAGGAGAAGCGATCAAAGATGATGATCTCATTCCCATTATTTTGAGATCACTCCCTTTTTTCATACCATATTTTTTGTATCAACACTAAACTTGTTAGATACGACAGTTAGTTTTGAAAAATTGATAAACTTACTGCAACAAGAGGAAGCAATGCATAATAAGGATGATGAAGACCGGCGCAGGAACTTTCTTCACATCAAAAATGGAAAGGAAAAGGTAAAGGAAAACCTAATTCCTATCAAAAGTCCCAAAATCAAAATCAGTATCAAGGAGATAGACAACAGAATAAGCAATGTCCAATCTGTAAAAGAGAACATAACCTACAAGATTGTTTGGTATAATACTTAAAAGGAAAGGTTCATCAAGCAACTCTAGACCTCCACAACAATCTAACAAGGGACATCCTAACTACAATCAAGGGTAGAAAAATGGGAACTGGAAAAGAAGACCCCATCAGTAAGGAAATATTGTTGAGCAACAAGAACAATCAGACAATGAAGACTACTTGTTCACTGCTCGTTCAAGTGAACCATCCATGTCATCTAGTGATGTTTGGTATATTGACTTAGGGGCCACTTGACACATGACCGGCCACTAAGACTGGTTTATTTTAATGAGGGACACACCATCGAAAAATCATGTTTCGTTGAGAGATGATTCTTCATATATAGTTTAGGGGATTGAGAACATTTCTCTACCCCTTGGTTTATGCAAATGCAGACTATCAGATGTCCTATATGTCCCTAGGTTGACTAAGAATCTTCTTTCATTCAGTTAACTCCTAGATCACAACCTAAAAATTGACTTTGATAGTCAATCCGGCAAGAGAACATGTTTGATTCGAGACAAATCAAGAGGCTCGAAAATAATTGCAAAAGCCTCCAATGTGGGACGCATGTTCCAAATTTATTTTGTTCACAGAGATGATCAAGAACTTGTGGCTAATAACTCCACCTTAGCATAGTTGTTAGCATCAAATATTTGGTCATGTAAGTTTCAAATATCTCAAAACACTTCATCAGCGTAATATGGTATAAGGGCTACAATCTCTTCAGAAGGATACAGACAAGTGTCCTCACTACCTAGTAGGAAAACAACATAGAGCTTTGTTCTAGAGGAGTACATTTCGAGCTCATGGTAAACTTAACCTGGTTCATATCAATCTTTGCAGTCTGATGCAGCCAAATCATTCTGGGTTCAAGTACTTCATGCTTTGTGTTGACGACTATTCGAGAAAAATGTGGATTTTTGTCTTCGCAAGAAAAATGAAGTGTTTGAAAACCTTCAAAAAGTTCAAAGTAGCAGTTGAGAATGAAACTGGGGCATCACATCAAAACTCTATGCTCAGATCGAGGGGGGAATTCACTAGTGATGAGTTCAAAGACTACCTACAAACTCATGGGATTCATCGACAAATGCCTCCTTCACACACACCACAACAAAATGGGTGTTGTTGAGAGAAGAAATCATACTATCATGGAAATGGTGCGATGTATGATTGATGATTCTAGACTTACAAAGACATTCTGGGTAGAAGTGGCAAAGAAAATTAGTGTATTTGTTGAACAGAGCGCCCACTGTTGCTCTTGATGGAGTAACACCACAAGAAGCATGGTCAAAACGGAAACCATATATTGCACACCTTAGAGTATTTGAGTGCAAAGCAAGCATACACATACCCAAACAAAGCATAAATAAATCAGAAATGAAGTCACAGAAACTCATCTTCATTGGGTACAGTGAAGAGAATCTTGGGTATAGATTGATGGATCCTAAGACCAGAAAAGTCTACACTAGATGAGATGTTGAGTTTTTTGAGAAGAAGGAAGCAGAGACTCCTCCTGCGGACTCACAAGAAGTATATTTTTCACTATTTATAAAAATTGAAGTTGATGTTCCCTATGAATATGGAAGTGATGATGGGGATGATGGTGTTGATCAGATAGAACCATGACCCATGGGAACAACTCAACGTATTCCTAAATGGTGTATAAGTACATTACGAGATACAAGAATGGATGCTCCATTAGATACATCCACCCCTAGACCACAGACTCACAGTAAAGCAAGAGAAGAAGTTTAAATTTTCTTTGATGAGTAGAGTTATTGAATTAGATGAGCCCTCAATAGTCCAGGAAGCCCTACAGTCAAAATATTGGAAATATGCCATGGACTCTGAATATCAATTAGTGATGAAGAATAACACTTGGCAACTTGTCGATCTCCCACCAGGGAAGAAACCCATTGGATGCAGATGGATATTTAAAACAAAGTACAAAGCAGATGGGAGAATGGACAAGTATATAGCGAGACTTGTAGTAAAGGGGTATGCACAAAAAGAAGGCATTGACTATGAGGATACATTTTCTCCCACAGCTAAGATCAAAATGATCAGGATGATCTTTTCTCTAGCTGCTAAATTTTGATGGAAATTCCACCAAATGAACGTAAAAAGTGCCTTCCTAAACAGAGATTTATAAGAAGAATTCTACATGACTTAACTTGAAGGATATGTAGTACCTAGTCAAGAAGCAAAGGTATGCACACTTAGGAAATCTCTATATGGCCTTAAACAAGCACCCCGGGCATGGTACATCAAGATTGATGAGCATATCATACAACATGGATTTGTTAGAAATCCATATGATCCCAATCTTTACCTCAAAAAGCAAGGGGGAGATTGTGATTTTCGTTTTCTATGTCGACAATCTAGTCATCACTGGCAGTTCAGTGAGGATGATCAATGCAATGAAGAAAGATCTTAATTGATCGTTCGACATGACCTATCTCGGGCTGATGCACTATTGTCTTGGATTGGAAGTGTGGTAGAAAGAGAATCATATTTTTGTTTCTCAGATGAAATATACCAAGAATATGCTCGATACATTCAGGATGATGGGTTGAACACCAATTTCTACACCCATGGAGAACATATTGTAGTTATCTTGTTCAGATCCATTTCCCGAGGTAAGTGCCACTCTCTATCGGTAGTTGATCGGGAGTCTCATTTACCTGACCTACACTAGACCAGATATCAACTTTGCAGTGAGCTATCTATCCAGGTTCATGCAGGAACCCAAATTTTTTCATTAGAAATAAGCAAGGTGCATTTTGAGATGTCTAAAAGGATCAGCGGATCTTGGTCTAGAATACAAGAAGAACGAAAACTTCTTCTTGACTGGATATTCGGATTCAGATCATGCAAGTAACATTGATGATAGAAAATCCACTTCTGGATTTGTATTCTTTATGGGATCTGGACCAATATCATGGGGAATTAAGAAACAACACTTTGTTTCTCGCTCTTCCATAGAAGCCGAGTATCGTTCTGCAGGAGAAGCTGTCTGTGAAGTGATTTGGCTATGTTGCATACTAGAAGGACTTGGAATACCACAGGACAAACTGACCACCATGTATGTTGACAATGAAGGTGTTCTAAAACTTGTTTGTAATCCAATTTTTCATGAGAGAACAAAGCACATTGAGGTATAGGTTCATTTCATACGTGAACATGTGTTGAAGCACAACATCCAGCTTTAATATCATCCAACTGCTGAACAATGTGCAGATATTTTCACGAAGTCACTTGCATGTGATAAGTTTGAGTTGTTCAGAGAGTTCCTCTCCTCATCCCTTGAGACAATGCACAATTAAGGGGGGGAATGTTAGGATAAAATATTATTATTATCCTAGTTAATTGTGCATTGCATATTAATAAATTTATTAATTATTAATTGTATGGTTATATTTAATTATAACCATCTATTTGTTTTTATTTGAACAATACAGGTGCTGCTATATTGTTTTAACAATATAATTGTTTGGTTGTATTTTTATGCTTCCTGGATGTAATATTGGAAGTAGATGTGAGTATTGTTTTACCTGTGCAACATATTTATTTTGTCTGCACATGACTGTATAATACCTATAAGTATTGCAGTCCTGCTATTATAAATTGGTTGATTGAGTTTAATAAATATTATCAGGCTTCTGCCCCTGTTGCTCAATCTACATGTTATTCTTCCTTATAGGCACCATATTGGCCACCCATGAGGAATGCTTGATGGGAAAAATTAAGCAAGCCTCAATAAGCTTGGTTAGCTCTTTCCTCATCAGCGCCATCCAACATAGAAAAAATTTGAGCACCTGCCACTATTTGAAGGATTTGTTCCATTGATGGAAGATGGTAGTGATCTTTTAACGAAGCATGGTTCAAATCCCTGAAGTCTACACACAACCAAATATCTTCGTTCTTCTTCCTTACAGGCACCCATATTGGCCACCCAAGAGGAATGCTTGATGGTAAAAATTATGCATGCCTCAATAAGCTTGGTTAGGTCCTTCCTCATCAGTGGCTCAATTTTAGGATTAATTGGCCTATGTTTCTGATGAACTAATTTAGCATTTGGATCCAACTCAATGGTATGTTGAGCTATACCTAGATTAAAACCATGTAGGTCTTTATAGCTCTATGTAAAAATATCATGATACGCTTGACATAGTTCAACGAAATCTTCCTTCTCTTAAGTGGTACATACTTTTCCAATCTTTAGAAGTTTTTCGTTTACCACCTTGACTTCTTCAAAATATTCCTATTTGATCACCATGTTGTTACCTTTCCATTTGACCTAGTCATATATATTAAATATGGATTCAAGAGTAACTAGGCCTTTTGACAGTTTATTTCCTTTCAAATGTATAATCTAATCGCCATAGGAGTTTTCAGTTTATCCTGGTGTTTGGCAGTGAAATCCACTTCTTGTTTTAGGAAGAGGACAATCTGTTCATCTCTATTGAACACTTTCCATCTACTTACGTTATCCGGTACTGTGGGACAGACCACCATTTGGACCATCTATTACCCTTCTTTCATAATTTCCGCAGGTATATCATACTGCAAGCCAATAGTAGCAAGCCTGTAAGCATATTAGTTTTTTCTTTCTGGGAACTGCATGAATTCTAAAATCTTCAAAATTTTCTATCAAGTCCCAAACCTGATTCTTATATGATCTCAATATATAGTTTTTGATGTGTTACGGGCTATTACCTGATGCACAACTAATTCACTATCACCAAAGACAATCAAGGTTTTGATTCCTTTCTTTTGAGTCAGTTGAATCCCTTGTATAAGGGCCTCATATTCAACGACATTATTAGTAAAACTAAACTGCAACTGAAAAGATGATAAATATTTATCTCCTTCAAGAGAAATCAACATAACTCCTGCACTGGATCCATTTTTACTCCTCAAACCATTGAAGAATAGTTTCCATAGTCCCTCGAAACTGTTGGATGTTTTAACCAACTGAGGTACAATTGTACCTTCTTCATGTATGTAGGATGTACCTAATTTAGTCTCTTCTAAAAACAACAGACCAGATTCTTCATTTGTCAATAAATCAACATAAGGATCATATTGATGATCTATACTTACGTCATCAAGCACTGTATCAGGAACTTCTTCTACGAGAGTAGTTGTCTCATGATCTGCATCTTCCTCTTCTGGGTCACAAATGGCATAATTCCCATTTATGGGTTTAGCTGTGTAAGGCTCCACATGATTATGATAAATCGGGTTCTAGTTTTATAGTCACCTTTGTCCCATACCGAGTTCTAAGGATCATATGTGACCATTCCAATGATAAATAACCACCCATCTTGGTAGTGAAATCTCATGATAAGCAGATGGCAAAGAGGGGAGGGTGACCAATAACAAATATTTTCTATGTGAACCAATGACTCCAACAGTCTGGACTGTGGTACCATCTAACTAGACAACTCCTTTTGAGATTGGAGTATATGGGATTCCCAGTACATCTGTAATTTGCTTAGGCATTACGAAACTACTGGATCTAGAATCGATCATAGAATTGTGCACCAAATGATCGTCAATGATTAGTGAGATATAAAATGGTGGTGTTTTGTTGGCCTTAGGAATCCCTTTCACTTCTGGTTGACACAGACTGGTCACTATTGTTGTTCTATGACCCGATGATTTATCAGTAGTACCAAAACTATTCAAAGCCTCCTACAACAAATTCCTTTGAGAAGGAATTGAGAGTGCATCCCACATTATGACACTCAAATTGGTATTCTTCATTTGCTCCACAATGTTGAATGAAATTGCTCCAACTTTGCTAATACCCTTTTGGTCGTTAGAGTCTTCTTTTGGGAGATGCCTATTGGGCACTGTGACACCTAAAGATCCATCTTTTCTTTGTAGACTGATCAACGGATATTTCTGGTGATTTCTTTCTTGTACCCTTATCAGCTAATGCTTGTGCTTGATACTATGAAGGAGATGCCTGATAATTTTTGGAAGGTTGAGGATCTATTTAACTCTTCTTAGAATGCGTGCTTGATGCTATAGTGGAGGCATCAGTGTTCAAGCCAAAAAAATCATCCATTTTCCAATTTAGTAGTGTGGTTTCATCAGAAGGCTGGTCTTGAATCTCTTGGGTAGCTGGTTTGACTGATGACTCAGGTGGGGTGGATATACTTTGTACCATAAGGGCCTGACTCAATACTCTATTCGGGAAAATATTCTGGTTATGGGGATGAGAATAAGGATAACACCATTCATAATCTTAAACAAGATTATTCTGGATTGGTATTATGGCTCTGGATGAATTGGCAGCAAAAGGGTTCCGTAAGTTTAAAGGCTTCACATTTGTAGATTGGTTAGTGACCTAGTTCTGAGTTTGATTATTTCCTTGAAAAGGAGGATGACTTGTCAGATATTGGGATTGGAATGGGCAAGCATATTGGGAATGCTACCTTTTAATTTCCACGAGCTTGTTTCTGAAAGTTTGCAACAATGAATTAACCTTGGCCAAATCATTTGAGGGGGTTGGCGTAAGCATGTTTGATTGATCAGAATCTATTGGAACTAGAGCAAGGACTAGTTGGTTTCCTGCAATTTCTGCAAACAAAGGCATATAAGGCCTAGGAGAAATTTTACCTACTTGAATTAGGGAATTTTTGGCCCTTATGGCGATCTCATAGACATTAGGAATTGTAGCTCCCCCGATAGACTGAACCAACATTGTTATATCACTATTTAAGGCCCATAAAAAATATGAATGCATTATTAGGAGATGACCTTACAAGCGTCAGAATCCTATTCCACATTTTGTCAAACCGAAGATTAAAATCACTCATATATTCTTGAGGGGCTCATTTTATGGTAGTGATTTGTTCCATAAGTGATAGGTGATCAGTTTGGTCCTCAAAATATTTGCAGAGCTTTGTGCCTAACTCATTCCAAGTAGTGATGGAACCAGTAGTTAAGATTCAAAACCATTGGAGTGTTTTACCTTTAAATGGCGTAGTAAGAAGTCTGATTTCCACATTATCTTCTGTAATACTATGCACTACATAGATACTAGCCACATCCAAAATGTGCTCCCAAGGAGTAACGTTGGTTTCGCTAGTGTAAAATGGTAAAAATTTTAAGGCCACTGACGGTATAGCATCCCTTTAGGCTAATAGCAAGGGGTTGCTAACATTGAAAGGAGGAAAAACATTAGCTGCCATGGTGAAAAAGGGTCGATTGATCAATGGTGGAGGGAATATTCCGTCAGGAGGAGTTGAATGAATTCTATGAGATAACACTATAACTATTGTTGAAATGGCTCTACTTCTTCTCTTTGGAGGAGATAGAGAAATTTTGGTATGCTGATAATTCTATTTCTTTGAATAATCTCTTATCTAAATTCTTCACATAAGTAATTACACTATGACTTGAAATCCAGAGAAATGGAGTCACTAGGTACTTTGATTCATGCAAGTGTGAAGAGAAGTACCAACTCATCCTACCAGGAGTGCTAAAACTTGTTGTCACCAGATCATTGCACCCTCCGAATGGCCAAAACGTGAGTAGGACATTCGGTGTGATTGTGACACATGGGATCACCTCTCAAGATGTGGGACTTGGTCTCTAGGTGAACCTCCGAAGAAGGTCAGCTTCCTCTTCCTTCGTCCAAGTGATGTACTACTCCAAGTAAAATAAAATGGTTATCTAGTCCTATTCTAACATTGTCATAGGTTTTAGGGAAAGAGGTTTGCAAGAAGGAAATTATACTAGGTATGGTGATGCACAAAATAAAGGGGTGTTTTAACCTCAGGAAGGGTTAATGTGAGTAGAATGCATGCACTGTTAGTCACCTTCACCTATTGCAACTTTGAGAGGGTAGATAATACCACAAACTAAGAAGCAAGCGTTCATTTGTTAAACTTGAAACATACACAATAGTGCGATCAAATGTGATTGAACACACAATAAATTCATCATGAGGATAAAACACATGCACATGTCAAACATTCATTTCATTGATTATGGCTAACGATAATATAAATTTTAACAAAAGAAGGAAAATAATATTTCCACAATTGACACAAAAGATGGTTATATCACTGTCTGATAACACAAAATAAGATGATCTGAAATAAAATTAATCTAACCATTCACACTAAGGAATTATGCATTCACAAAGCATTTATTGATCAACCATTTAACACAATAAATCAGGTTTTTCAAGGCAAGATATCACTCTGAATATAATTAAAAGGTTTAAAAATCTCTAAAGCACTCTTCGAGGCTTGAAGAGCAACTTCACCAAAATGATCTATGTATGTATATCCTAAGACTCCATGTACCTAACTATTTATAAGTTATTTAGGCTGAGCCATTACAGCTAGGCATTCAACTAACATTTTACTAAAAATAGAAATATCATTAAATTAAAGGGAACATGATCCCATAAAAATAGCATGTTTGTTGTAAGGGTTTGACTCAATCAACCCTACAAGTTTGACCAATCCAGAGCTTGGATATGTCTTTCTACGGCCCCTCAGCTTTGGCCTGGCCCTGCAATGCTTTCTCCTTCTGTAGGTTTCTATTGTGCTTCCTCCCACATAGCCATTTGATGTTTATATTTGATGAAACACTTGATTATCCCCTGAATTTCTTCATCTCCTGGCCCACATGTGTAGTGATTCACTACATCTGTTATCTCGATTTCCATTGTGATCTTGGCTGGAATTCTCCTAAGTTTACTCACAACTTTCTTTAGTCTTCTTGTGAAATTTTGGCATAAAACCAATCTATCAATAGATTCATTGTTGAAAGTCTTGGTAACCTCATCATGATGCTTCACCAAATCTTTAAAATTTTCCTTGATCTGATCCTTTGAGAGAGCGTTGATGTTTTCATTAAAGAACTTACAATTAACAATATCAAATTCTTCTGATATATCATTCAAAGCATCCATAATTTCCACTCGTTTATCATCCAACTTCTTGATTAAATCTTGCAACACCTGACATTAGAATTCCATGGCCTTTTGATATTCAAACAACTTTAAAGAATCGTCGATTACATATTCTTGAAGGAGCAAGTTTGGATCTTCTTCTCTGATTTCACTCCATGTTGCCAAATTCAAATTTAGGTTATTATGTTCCTAGGAAAAGGCCTAATCCATTTTACAAATATCATCTCTTTCGACCTACAAACCATTATATATTTGGATAGCCTCTTTAATTAAAGGATTGGCTTCTTCCAATATACACTCCATCCATCCATTTATCAATCTCCCTTTTTGGCCTAACTTCTCAATCTCGTGATAAGAAAAAATTGTCGATTGTAGAAGAAACTATCAGAGTCGTAGTAGTTGAAAATTCAGTAGATGGAGTTGGCCAAGTTACTTTTCTTAACAATGCAGTGAGCTTCTCAACCTTTGCTTTGAGCTCATCCTTTGAAGCCTTATCCTTGTCATATTTCTCTAGCAGATTTCCAAGAGCAGTGTGTACATCCTTTTTAGCTTGTTCGTGAGTGGCTTTTCCCTGTGAAAATCTAGAAATTCGATAATCCGCAGCTGTAATTATTTCCTTGGTTTTTCCTTCAATGAAATTAGCAACCTCTACAAATAATTTCCCAGATGGATTCACTATCAGGATAAAAACAATATTTGGCCTCTTGGCCTGCCTTTTTGGTGTATGCTCCAATATGTTGATATCTATGACATCCCCCAGAGGCACCTTCTTCTTTTATTTTGGAGTCTCTCGAAACAACCATTCTGGAATGGCTAATGCTGATGAGAGTGGAATAGTAGATTTAGTACTTGAAACATTAGTTAAAATAAGAGCACCAGTAACATTAGTTGGAATTTTAATGGAAGTGGAAATGATGGATGGGGTGGATGTAAGGATGGACATATGAGTAGATACAATGATATTAGGAGATGATATAGAAGGAAATGGAAGTGTTAGGGCATTTGAAGTAGAAATGGGTGACCCAATAGTTTCCTCAGCTGAGAGAACTCGAAAGGATGAGAACACTTGGGCCATAGAAGGATATGGAAAAGAAGAAAGAATTGTAGAAATGGAAGGAAGTGATGTAGGAAGTGACAAAGAAAGAGGAGGAAGAGATGATACGTCTTATGAGACAGTTGGAGAATCATTGACTTCAACTATCTCTGATACGGGTTTTGCAGGAGACATGGCTTTGGAAGCAGGAGCCTTGGAGAGAGATGAGATGCCCACTACAAATGAAATATTTTTAGGGATTATATGGGTCCTTGGATTGATATTTTTCCATTTGTGGGTGTTGATTGGCTTATGGTTTATGGGGTTTGTATATTTCTAGGTTGTTCTAACCCCTTGGGTGAGTTTCCTAAGGTAACCAACTGATGGGTCATTGTATTCTTCCAATCATTTAACTGACATAATCTTTGTTAGTGTCATTCTAAACCAGGGTTGTGTCCTAGGCAGTATGTAATGGAGTTTAGGAGAACCAGTTATACGTTGGGTCTATTGGGGGGTTGTTTAGTTTAGTGACTATTCTATGCAAATTCAATTCAAATCTATGGAAATGAAATACAATTCTATAGAATTCAACTTTTTGCGATGAAAGGAAATTTAACAACTAATCTTCTTCCTGTAAAATGAAATACGCACACACTATTCTTAACAAATGAAAGCACAATTGTATAAATGATATTTAGTAGAAAGCAAGACTATTTGTTAACCAGATTTGCATAACAAAAGAATCTATTCTAAGTGAAAGAAGTAAAGGAGAAAGTAGATATAGTTAATCAAAGCATGAATGTAAGATTTATTAGATGACAATTGCAGTAAATCTAATCAAATAATTGTATGCGTGAACTCAAAATAACCTCGTATCTCCTTGGTTAAGTGGGCCCTTGCTCTTCCTCCGGATATGGGGATTAACAATTTCTGATTCTAAAAATGTCGTGGCTTTCATTAACTCAAAAATAAGTTCATAACATAGACAGTAAAAAAAATCAAGAACTGTATGCAGATAATCTCCTTCAATATATCAAAAAGTGGTACTACCAAGTTCTGAAGATGAAGTCTTCATATAGATAATGTTGGTTACAAGATCCGCCAAATCAGGAAGCATTAAACACTGTCCATAAAATACCAATTAAAACACATAAATTTCTACTGGACATTAGGATCAGGCCCAGGCTAATAGGTCAATTTGATAGAAACAGTCTTCAGCCACATGCTTTGAACTCAGGCTCCTTAACCTCCAGCAACTTCCATCATTTCCTACACACATCATCATGTTTGATCTCACAAAGACAGTTAGTAGGAGGTTCATGTGATAATCAGTTTTCATAAACTATAGCAAGGAAAATGCATCAAACCTACTAAGATATAACTACACAAAACATCCCCATATACTAATAAGTCATTTTAAATTGAGTATTTTTAGTCTGAAGAAATGATATTAATGAGCCAAACAATGCACTCATCACCAACCAACTGTAGGTTCTCTGTAGAATGGGCCCCACCCTCTCCTTTGTATGACAACATTCTTCCAAATACCAATCGATCCATGGTAGTGGTTGATTGGAAAAATTATTATTTTTATATGTTACATCCAAAACCTCATCATCATCTTGAAAATCGTTTTGAACCTCAGCTATACCAAACTGAAAAACCTCATCCAAAGTTAGTCTCTTGTAATGTATTTGTCATATGATGAATTCATCCTGAAAATGAATCCAAATGTCTTCTAACTGAGGAACATAGGAACTAGACCAACCTGTTTCACTAAATTTACCCCACTAATTGAAATTGGTCCTTGGATGAAAGGTTTACAAAGTTACTTTTGCCATTTCCACATCTACATTCTTTGCTTTATAAATATTTAGGTAGGTGTATCTGCCAATTGAAATACGGAGTTGAACTCTGACTTTGTGTCATTTATTCTAGATCTTATGGTAGTCTAGAAATTTCCAAACCAATTCTAGCAAGACCCACTTGTCAGTGGGACATCTCAGCAGCTTGCTGGGGGCACCTACAAAACCAGGAATCCAAATATATGTAAATGTAGGGAATTGTAAGTATATATATCCCCACTCACGTACTTCCTTAAAGGATTCATTAGAAATACTTTGGTTATAAAACTCCTTATCAAAATGATAGAGAATAACAATAAATAAATCATCGTTAATTCTACATAAATTCCTGCTTCCATCATCTAGTGTAAGCTGAGGATAGAAATCATAAATTTGGGAAGTGCTTCGAATACCCTTAGTATTCCATTTGGTGAAGTCTCCCATGGCAGTTGCAACATAGACCGAAAAGGATGTCATATAGAAACTCTTTGAGGATAACACCTTACTCAACTGATAGCAAATGGAGCTACTGATATCCTCCCCCCATTTGATAAATTCCTTGTTTTTATTGATGATAGTGATATATAGCAACATACATTCCTGTAATTCCTTCATAGAGGGAAGACCTAAGACTCTACTCAGTAGCACAATTATATCACTAACTTCTTGAATGAATTCTAACCAATACATGGTCTTCGGTAATTTTGCTACACTCTTGGCCATATAACTTTTCAACATGACCTTCGTGCACAATTCCGTTTCCTTGTCCCAATGTTCCACCGCTGACTCTGGTGAAATTGTTGCGTAGTCCTCAATGTCGAGGATTTTGAGAAAATGTTCAAATAAATTTAGATCCGAGCGGATTATAACCTTGCCATCAACATCCCTAACTATCCTTGATTCTTCATCAAAGTGGGCTGCTGCAACTAAGATGAACTCTGAGAAATGCATAGATGCGGGAAAATGGGTGGTAAGTACAAGCACATTGTCATATATGGCTTACAGCTAGGGTTTTTTTGGGGGCCCTCACCCTTTCCCAAAAGTCTGGAAAATCGATCTACCCGAGATCAGTGTCTCCTATACTTCCCAATTCGGAAGACAAACAAGAGTAAGGGGAAACTTTGAGGAATGTATACTTCATCCTTTCCTTACCCTTGGCTACAGAAGTAGACATTAAGTTTTGATTTTTGGAATCTAATGACCTTCCGAATTCAGAAATTCTAAAAACCTGAAAATCTTCAACCTCAAAAAACCCAAAAAAGTAGACTTTTGAAAGCCTGAAATGGAGAAGTACGAAGTTCTGAAGTGGAGAAGTCTAAAGTTCCAAAGCGAAGAAGTCTAAAGATCCAAAGAGCTTCAACCTCCAAAAACCTAAAAAGTAGACTTCCAAAACAGAGACTTCCAAAAGCCTAAAAATTGGAGTTCCGAAATGGAGAAAGGCTCGGTTCCCAAACACTGAGAAACTCCAAACAAGAAAATATCTTAACCCCAAAAATATAATCTTCCAAACTCTGAAAAAAATGAGAAGTGATGAAAGAGAAGATTTGAACACTTGGGAAAATCTTGAGAACTGTGATCAGATCTTCATTGGATGCCTATAGAAAATTGGATTGTGGAACCATTAGGATAAAAAACATCGTCAAAGGAGACATGGTGGGAAATGAGATCTTCATTTTTCAAGAGATACATAGGAGGATCAATAAAAAAAAATAAGGAGAAAACAAAATAAAAAGATCTTAAACCATAAAGAGAAACACCTAAATGAAAAACATCGCAAATGATGTCGAAAAGTATAAGATATAGGTAAAAAAACTAGATCGTCAGAGAAAATTATCAGGTGACAATGTGAGTTTAAATAGAAAAATCCTGACATTAAGGCCCAAAATTTGACACGTACAAAAGCAGGTAGGAATAAAATGTGTAAAGAACTCTGAAAGTGCAAAGCCTGAAAGTCTAAAATTCTGAAATTTTAGAATTTCAGGTTTTCAGACTTTGGAGATCAAGACTTGAAAATCATGAAATGGTGATGGAAGAACTCCAAAACCTGAAAGCCCGAAAGTCTGAAATTTTTGACTTTCAAAATTTTGGACTTCAGAAGTTTGAAAGAAAAAAAATTCAATATGGCCGGGAGAGTTCTGAAACCCCAAAGTCTAAATTTTTAGATTTTCAGAATTTCAGACTTCAGAAGTCCGAAAGTGATAAATCTCAAAAAGTGACCTGGACTTTCGAAACCCAAAAGCCCGAAAGTCTGAAATTTCATACTTTTAGGGTTTTAGACTTTGGAACTCCGAAGGGGAATTTTCTAAAAAACTACGATTTAGAATTCCGAAACCCGAAATTTCAAAATTTTAGACTTTTGGGGTTTTGGAATTTGGAACTCCGAGTTAAAAAATTAACAGTTACCAAAAGAAAATTCTGAACTCTGAAAACATGAAATTCTGAAATTCCGAGATCAAGACTTGAAAATCATGAAATAGTGATGGAAGAACTTCAAAACCTGAAAGCCCAAAAGTCCAAAATTTTAGACTTTTGGACTTTCGGATTTCGTAAGTTCAAAGGTGAAAAAACTCAAAATGGCTGGGAGACTTCTGAAACTTGAAAGCCCCGAAAGTATGAATTTTCAGACTTTCAAACTTTCAGAATTTCAGACTTCAAAAGTCTGAAAGTGATAAACCTCAAAAAGTGACCTAGAGTTCTAAAACCCAAAATCCTGAAAGTCTGAAATTTTGGGGTTTTAGACTTCAGAACTTAGAGTTCAAAAATTGACAATTGCTAAAAGAAAACTTCATACTTCGAAAACCTAAAAGTCTGAAATTTTAGAATTTTGGGGTTTCAAACTTCGGAACTTTGAAAACACAATTCAATTACATGCCATTTAAACTCTGAAGGGGAAAATCCCCAAGGTTTGAAGTTTGATTTTTGGGACTTGGAGAATTTCTAATTTGTAGAACACATCCTTATGAAGGATTCAAAAAAAATTATCTGATCGATTTCAACACTTGTTTCTCAAGGTAGATTAAAATGGTAACAGGTGCATCACAAAATGTAAAAATAACCTCAAACAGGGTCAGCATAGGTGCCCAGACACCCATATTGCCTCACAAAATCCAAAAACCTCAAACATGGTCAACATGGGAGCCCAAACACCCATGCTACCTCATAAAATTCAAAAAAACCACAAATAGGACCAACATAGGCACACAGGCACACATGTGCTCATGTTGCCTCACAAAATTCAAAAAAACCAAAAAAGAGGCCACCACAAGCACCTAAGCATCCATGCTTCCTCAAAAAACCAAAAAAATCCAAAAAGGAGGCCAGTACAGGTGCCCAGGTGCCCATGCTACCCAGCACCGGTGCTTCCCTAAGTGCATATGCACCCCAAACATTGCACATGTCATAACATTTTCTCTCGACCTCAAAACGACTTCATTATTTTTGCATTGGAAAGGTATTGAAACAATCTACACAATAGTAACATTAGTTTTGGATTTAGATTTACCAAAAATTTATGTTTTTTCATTTTTAAATGGCTTGCATACAACTGAAGCCTGTATCACCTACATTATCCTCAACATCAAAATTGGTCTTACAAAACCATAATTATGATGTTATTGCTTGTTATTGTCTCAAAAAACATGCAGATCATCATGATATACCTCCATTAACAAAGATATATTTTCTTATTATGTCGGTACCCTCATGCAATAGTGAGTTGTCAGGGATTGTGTCATAATTCATGAAAGCTTTCCATGTGACTACTTGTGTCCTCCATTTTTCCCTCACATGTGTTATTTCTTGGGGCATCATTTTAAACCCTTGTCGTTACAACATGAACATTCAAGAATTGTATCTTGATAACAAAAACATTGGTACAACTGTCTTAAACCTTGTTTGTTTGATTATATGTGATTGTGCTTGTTTATCTGTTAGGTTAGCTAGTTTACTTTCTCGTATTGCATTGCATTTTGTATGTTGCATGAAGTTAAGCGTAATTTTATTTTCTCGTATTGCATTACATAATGTATGTTGCATGGAGTTAAATATATTTAGTAGTAAACAATTGTTCGTAATTTAACTTTTCATGTTATCTTACACTTTTTTTATTTTAAATAAAGGTTGATGATGTAGTCCTAGGGGAAAAATGATATAAATAGGTTGCTTATGGAAAGGATGGATGTAAAGGTTGGAATTGTCCTATATTTATCCATTAATCATTTCTACTCCATTATCATTTATTTCCATTTCTAATTTCTCTCCTAAAAACTCACTCAAGGAAATAACCAACCACGTTTATCCCTATCCTTATTCCTTCTCAATACCTAAGGGTTTCATGCCCGTTCTGACCCATTTTTTTCTATCCATTTCAAATCATATTTTCGATCGTCGATTGACTTCTTCTATCACCCCATCGACACTTGAGGGGGCATCCTTCATCCTGATAATTTGTCTTCAAAAATTTACCTATTTATGTTTGTCTACTATGTTTGAATTGAAGTCACTAACTTCACCTCAAATAGGGGCAAATGTAGACACCTAAATTTTTAT
Source organism: Taxus chinensis (assembly GCA_019776745.2). Lineage (NCBI taxonomy): Eukaryota > Viridiplantae > Streptophyta > Pinopsida > Cupressales > Taxaceae > Taxus > Taxus chinensis. The sequence goes on along the minus strand of CM034147.1, from coordinate 776,048,451 downwards.
TTTGTAATAGTATTACCAAACTACACACAAATAACTCTCATTCTTGCCAATTCTGTTATAATTAGTGATATTTACTAATTAAATAACATTTCTTGCCTCTTTGGTTGGTTAATAAGCACTTCTTTGATCACCAAACCCCTTTCACATTCAGGATACCACTTTACGATGAATAGTATGCCAAAATCCTCTTCAAAACAAGAAATTAGCTATTATAAGCTAATTAAGCTTATTTTGGTCAATATACCATAGTATTGACTTAAACCCCTTTTCCAACTACTCAAAATCACTCCATTCACCTCCACAACATCTCAACAAGCTTCAAAATCTTATCCTAGACTCCTAGTTTACCCTAAGAAGTTGATTAAGCCTCCACACCTCTTAATAACTTGGTAATTCACTAATTATGATTAGCAAGGACTAATTATGATTAGTAATTCTAATCTAAGTTGAGGCTTTTAGTTCCACATGCACCAAAATACAAGTTTCCCCCAAAAGGATAACTATAAAAAGAGTAAACCTCATTCCTTTATACTTTACACCATGCTTTGATTTGCATCTCATATAATACATATGATTCATAGCCAAGCTCAAATCCTTACCTAAAACCTTCATCAAGGTTAGTAGATGAATAATCTAAAGTAACTTAACAATTCAGTTGGAGAGGTCATTTCATCTTTGTTTAGAGTAGCAACCATAACCATTTGATTTCCCTCTTAGGTCTATTTAGTCCCATGTTAGGTAATTAAAGCATATTAATAGGCATGTTTAATTTGATCTTGCATTGTTTTCATACTAGTTAAGCATTCCTTTTAGCTTTTATCTTAATTTTTTCATTCCTAGACTTAAAACCTTAGATATTTGGTGGAAATGGTGTTAGGATTCCTTTTTTAGCTTTGTAATTTACTTATGAAAGCTTATGGTGTCATAAAATAGCAACAAAGTACAAACAAGTAGAGACAAATAAAGATGTAGTCATGATAACATGTAATTCTGCAAAACAAGTGTTGCACATGAAACACCCATTAACATGTTAGAAAGATAACCAATATGTAAAATATGTGTATAACCAAGTAATATAAGGTTATAAGTACAAAATGAAATAATAACACCCGTATGAGACTAATGTGGATGTCATCGGTGAATAGTATAGGAAGGGTAAAAGGTGAGCATCCATGTTGTGTGTAAGAGATCTATATCTCTGATTACAACTAGAAAAATATTTGAACACACATGTGTGTATGGTAATGATAAGGAAATATAAGAAATAAATCTAAAATGTGTAGTAAGGTGAACATGTAAAGGCATTAGTAAGCAAGAGTAAATGCCCCCAAGGCAATGCAATATGCACTGGATGGATGGAATGGAAATGCAATATAAATGGTGAGAACCATGTGCCCCTCGAGTGGATGGAAATGTATGTAGTGAGGTTCATTTGGTTTCTTGCTCCTTAATCAAGAATGATTTATAAACAAGAGTGCATCACTGAGAAATGGTTGAAGTGTTTGTGTTGTCTAATGCGATGTGATGAGTGTATATGCATAGTAATGATGACATGTGACCTAGAGATGATATGTATGTGAAACCTATAGCCTAAGTGTATATCACAACACAATAATTGTAAGCTTTATGATATAGGCTATGACGTATATCACTATAGGATGGTTGGAATAGGCAATGATAATAGAATGAGTGGTGATGTAGCCTAAAGCGTATACCACTAATATGAAGGAATAGGTAATCATTTATCCTAAAGCATATGTCACTAACCTAGGAATGTTGTATGATCGAATGACGACTGATGAATGGGGTTATATCATAAGGTCCATTTGATTATTGAACCCTTAGTAGTTGAGTATGGACCGAGGAACTAGAGCACGTTATAGAGTGGTGAGTGTGGTGCATAGATGAAGGACAATAGATGACCATGCGATGTGTAAAGTGTGTAAATATGGAATGCAATTTGTAGAAATAGGTAAATAGTATGTAGGATTAATAGTGTAAAATTCTAGGGGTATGTGTGTGGTGAATGATGTAAAATGCATGTAGAAGTGTAGATGTATGTGGTCTACATGATAACCATGTAATGAATGCAATGTGTAAATGTAGAATGTAGGGTGAAAGCATATGGCATGTAGGATGACTAGGGTATGTGATGAGTATAATATACCATGACATATATGGATGATGTGTAATGTAAAGGATGAAATGTAAGATGAGTAAATGACCTATGTATGGATGTATTTATGAAAAATGTGTAAGATAGGTGAATGTTACATGTAAGATGAAAATGAAAAATGTGTAGAAAACTCAAGTAGAAGTGTATGTATGATGATAAGTAGTGTGAGATATGTAAATGAAAACTAAATGTAGAATGAAATATGAAAGGTGTGTGATGTGTAGTACCTATGTGCACTGTGTGAGGTTCATGTATGGTATGCCCTCAATAGTCAAGTGTGAACCATAACACAAGAGTGTGTTGTTGGGTAGCGATGATGCTAAAACATACGATGAATATACCTATGAAAATAGATTAATGTATGAAAATGAAAAGAGAAGAGATGTTTCTATGCTAATATGATGATGGAGGGGGGGTTTGTAAGTGCTATGCCCCCCAATTGTATGCAAATATAATGATATTTTCAATAATAGTAAAGGAAAAGGGTCCTTCACCTAATGTTAGTGATGATGAATGCATAAAATTTTGTTCTACCAATGGCAGAATATGAGATGCAGGATGTGAATAATTCCTATATGCATGTGATGGATGAATGTATGATGAATTTCAAGGCATAAAAAAATGTGTTAGTGATGAAGATCAACATGATGCTGAGTGTGGAGAGGATGGACACCCACATGGAATAAACCGAGGCAGTGACCTATGCTGAGATGTTGTAACCATGTGAGGAATAGGTCTATATCAAGAAGGAGGAATAAGAGAAAGATATGGTCATGTAGATAGTGCGCGAGTAGGTGAACTAGGAGTAGATGGTTCCTTAAGTAACATAGAGTGTGATGCACTAGACAAATTAGATGATGTACTAACAACAATGTGAGAAGATGAAAATAATGGAGTAGATGGGGGAACACCATTAACAAAGATAATTTGATTATTGGGGATTAATTTTAGTCGTAAGTGATTCATAGAAATGATAGATCGAGACCAGAAAGTCCAGTTAAGAATAAGAAGCATGTCGCACCCATCACTTATTTTTCCAACGAGGAAAAGCATAAACATAGTAAGAGGACCAATCGTAACGTGTAGTTTGACAAAACCATATGGTTTGTTCATAGGGTATTTAATTTGTGATAGAGAGTAACCGATAGCCTTAAGAAGTGACATTAAGCATGCACTAATATAACAAGATGGATCTACTTTGGTGTTATTAATAGTAATGGAAGAAACATATGCATGTATATGTAGATTATTAGATGTAAAATTTGCATGTGATTTTCATGATCAAAGAAATAAATGACTGGTTGTGTAGCATTAGTATGTGCAACTAAGAAATCGAGAGCCCTCGATGATGTTAGGGGAGGAACTGTGTGGTACATATGATTAGTTAAAGGTTTAACTACTTTCTTGTCATGTTGTCGATTATTGGAGAGTTTTATTTTACCCTTATCAGTGTTAGATGGTGAATAATTAGATTCTAGAAATTCAAGCTTGTTTTTATCGATAAGTTCTTGAAAAACTGTGTGGATCTAGAATTACTGGTTTGTAGAATGTCTGACACATCTGTGATAGTCACATCGAAATATATCATTGTAATTCCTACCTTTTGGTCATGATGGATCTAATTTAAGTGGTAGAATAAGATTAATAATATTAATCTTAAGAATTTGTTGTAGTATAAGATAGGGTGTAATGGGAAATTGAGTGAGTCTACACTGTAATTGTTGCGATTGAGATTCCTTAGGAGTAGCTATTGCATTAACAATGATTTTAGCATCGGTATGTTTATGTATAGATGGTTTCAATGGTGCCTTTCTTTGAAAGAAGTTAGAGGATGGTGTTTGTTCCTGATATTTTAGCTTACATATAGAAAGAAGTTTACCTTATTTAAGCTTAAGTGTATGGAAAAGTTGATCAAATGAAGGAGAGGTCTCAAAGAGCACACTCTCCTGAAGAGGTGGTAAGAGACTCTAAATAAGTAAATATTGAAGCTTAGAATTAACGAGCACATTGGAAATTTTAGCTAGATTATTCTTATACTTTAAGACGTAGTCATACAAATGGTCATTAGATCTTTGTTTAATTTTTGCTAATCGTGCATAAGATATTTTGGAACCCATGCTTATAGAGAAGTGTGTAAGAAATGAATTTTCCAAATGTTTGAATGAAATTACTGCAACGAACAGGTAGGTTTTAAAACCAATGCATGACATATTCATGGAGACTACGAGGGAAGAGTTTATCCAATATAAGTTGATTGTCAGCGAAATCAAGACAACATACATGAAATTCTCTAAGATGTTCTTGTGGGTCACCATTCCCATTGAAAATGGGCAATTTAGGGGTGACAAAAATAGGTGGAAACGAATAAGTAGAAATGATAGGATCAAATGGGGTATGTAATAATGTGGCAGAGCTTAAAGAAGGAGATGTATGTGAAGTAGATTATTACAACTTACGGATTTGTGCTTGAAGATCATGATAGAGTGAAGTTAAGTTGTAAGCACCAGTAGGTGAAGAATGATGTGTATGAAAGACTAGAGGTGGTGTGAAGTGGTTGGTAGAGTAGGAATAGTAGCGGGACTAATAGAAATAGGTGAGAGCATAGAAGTGAGTGGAAAAGGATTAATGGAAGTAGGAATAGCTGCGAAAGCATTGAGTTCTGCTAGATTAGTAGCTTCCTCATGAGTAACATGTAAAAGAAAATCTAAATATTACAGATGTTTAGCAATATGTCCACTAAGGACCCTAAGATGTTCTACAGAAAAGTCATCATATGTTTGATCCATGATGGTATAATAATAACCCTAGATGGAAGGGGTATATGAAGGTTAGGTTCACCAAAATGATTAAATAAAATTGAAAATAAGTAGTTAATCTAACTACGAACAACAATAAAGGACAAAAATAAAATGGTGTAAATAATAGTAAAGTAAATCTAGGAAGTGACCAAAGAACTAAGAAATAGGAAATGTAATGTCTTAGAAAGCAAGAAGAGTTAGAATGAACTCAGCTGAGTGGAGGAGACCAATGGACTATGTTATAAAGGTGATTGAAGAAACAGGAAGTAGGAATGACTATACAGAGGCTCTAAAAAGGATAGATCCGAGCAATTTGAATAGTTTGGAGCACCTAGAGGAGGTTTGAGGTGTCTATGGGTGCCTTGGTCTATAGAATGGGTGCCCTGGTCTGTGCAAAAGGTCTAGAACTGAGTTTCACAAGTCTAGAAGGTTGTCTAAAACCTTCACTATTTGTCACACCATGTTCGTTGCATTACACCAAATGTCGTTGATAATCAAAGGGGGAGAAGCCTTGTAAAATAACACAAGTATAAAAACCCTTAAAAAATAAAAATGTAAATGAATAGGTTAGACTGATCTCAACTGGCACAATAGTGTGCTTACTAACTGAGTGTTGCATTACATTTTAGAACTAAATGCAGTTCTGGTGGTGTGTGAAAATCATGTTCCCTAGGTGATTTTGTGTCAGTCACACTTTTTGAAGTAGCGAGCAATAAATAGATGTAGAATGTAGTAGAATGGTGCATGAAATAGAATAGAATTCCCCCCCATGCTTGTGTGATACATATTGAATTAGCCTTGTCCCTTATGATGGAGCCAATGGATGTAAATGATCTTCGAATGGATGCAACTCCAGGTGGATGATAGTAGTTACTAGTGTTTGGTCCCTCATTATGGTCCCATAACTTTGTATTTATAAGGTTATCTTGATAAAATTTTGTAATTAACCCCGAAGAGGCTGACCATAAGAAAAAAATAAATATTGCAACAATCATAAAGTTCCCAAAAAGTGGTCAGAACTTGGAGTTTAATTACTGCACCATACCTATATAGTGTCATTCTTGGATCCTTCCTTGGCTTTGTTTCTTCCTCTTCAAGTCTCAAACTCGAAGGCAAACAGAAGTGGAGTGTAGCTCCAACTTCTCCTTTGTTAATGACTTCGTTAGCATATCCGCAGGGTTCTTGTTCATATGAATCTTTTCCAATTTCAACTTTCCATCCTCCAATACCTATTGTATGAAGTGATACCTCAACTAAATGTGTTTCGTTCTCGAATGAAACACTAAGTTCTTTTGAAAATGAATTACACTCTAACTATCACTAAACAGTTTACAATCACCTTGCTCCTTTCCCAACTTTTCCATTAACCTACTCATCCATATCATCTCCTTGCTAGCCTCTATAGCTGCAACATACTCTACCTCTGTAGTAGACAAAACCATAAACTTCTGCAATCTTGAAATCCATCTAACTATCATTCCACCTACTGTGAAAATATATCCATTAGTGCTCCTCCTACTATCCAGGTCTCCAGCCATATCCGAATCAACATAGCCACGTAATGAAATATACGAACCTCCACAACATAATTACATGCTAGATGTCCCTTTAAAATACCTGAGTATCCATTGAACTTCTTTCCAATGCTCTTTACCTGGATTAGCCATATATCTACTCACAACTCCTACTTCCTATGCAATGTTTGGTCTTGTATAAACCATAACATACATGAGACTTCCAACTTCTGAAGCATATGGCACTCGTGTCATGTATTTGACCTCCTCATGTGATGAAGGACATTGATCTTTTCTCAAATTGAAGTGTCCAGCCATAAGTGTGCTAACAGGTTTTGCATTCTGCATATTGAACCTTTCTAGCACCTTGTAGATATAATCCTCCCGAGACAAATACAATTTCTTGTTTTTCTTGTCCCTTTGTATTTGCATGCCAAGGATTCTTTTTTGCAACTCCTAAATCCTTCATTGAAAATGTGTGAGCTAGCTTTCCCTTAAGCTCACCAATGTCCTGCATACTAGATCCTACAATGAGCATATCATCCACATACAATAACAAAATAATATAGCTCCTATTTTAAAGCTTCTTGAAATAAACACAATGGTCAAATTCACATCTCAAGTAACCAAGCTCTTGCATAAAACTATCAAACCTCATATACCATTTCCTTGGAGCTTGCTTGAGCCCATATAGGATCTTTTTCAACCTGCACACTAATTTCTCCTTATCCTTGACTTCATACCCAAGCGACTTCTGCATATAAATTTCTTCATCCAAATCACCATGAAGGAAAGCCATCTTCACATCTAATTGATCTAAATGTAAATATTCTACTGCAACTAAACTCAATATAGTATGAATAGAAGTCATCTTAACAACGGGGGAAAATATTTCACCAAAGTCAATACCTACTTTCTGTGCAAATCCCTTTACTACAAGCCTTGCCTTGTACCTTTTCTATCCACCCTCTTCTTCCTTAATCCTGTAAACCCACTTTTTCTGCAATGTTCTCTTACTTGCCGGTAACTTAACCAAATCCTAAGTCTGGTTTTGTTCCAAGGAGTCCATTTCCTCATCCATGCCATGCTCCCACTGAATGTGAGTCTTATCCTGCATTGCTTCTTCAAATCTCTCTAGTTCACCACTATGAGTCAACAATAAATAAAATAGAGAAGGTGTAAATCTTTCTGGAAGTTTACTTACCCTTTGTGACCTTCTCACAAGAGTTTAGGGTACCAGAGGCTCTATTTGGGCCTCCTAAACATTAGTATCAATTTCTGACAGTGACCGACGCCGGTCACCTCTAACCGACGTCGGTTTTGATAATCGATGCCTGTTTTGATCCTCTGTAACCATCAATGGTTCATCTGACCGATGCCGGTAAGGGACTAATCGACCATGGTTACTGTGTATTTCTATAGGTGTTTCTTTAAAACCTGAGAGTTCATTTTCATCAATAAATTTCTCAATTTTCTCATCCTTGGGTACCAAAATTTGATCCCTGTACATTCTCTTTTCATTCCATTCAACATCACAACTCCTAATAATTTTAAAATTCTCTAAATCCTAAAAACGGAAAATGAAATCACCAGATCCATAAACAATGAAAGTGCATCTCTTGGATTTTACATCCATTTTTTTTTCTATTTTCCTTATCAACATGCACAAAAGCTTCTAAACCAAAAACTTTAAGAAAAGAAATATCTACCTCTTTTTCGGTCCAAGCTTCCTCTAGTATTCCTCCATCTAGTGAACTTGAAGGCCCATGGTTAATCAAATAAACTACTGTATCAACTGCTTCTACCCAAAACTGCAAGGGAAATCTAAAATGTATCCTCATATTTCTAGCATGTTCAATGATTATCCTTTTCATTATTTCTGCAACACCATTCTCCTATGGTGTTCTTAGAACCATTATTTCTCTACATATCCCATTTACTGAACAATAATCATTGAAAGCCTTGCTATAGTATTCACCACCATTGTTAGATCTAAGGCACTTTAACTTAGAATTTGATTCATTCTCTACAAGGGTTTTCCATCTTTTAAAAGTCTCAAAAACATCATATTTACGTTTAATACAATAAACCTATACCTTTCTTGTAGCATCATCAATGAAAGTAACATAATACTGGGATCCTCCATGAGAAGCTACTTGAGATGGTCCCCACACATCTGAGTGTACAAGCTCTAATTTTTTGCTCCTTCTTAGTTGCCCCAACTTTGAGAAATCTCCCTCTCTTTTTCTTTCCAAAGATACAATGCTCACAGAAATCAAGATCTAAATCTTTCAAATATAATAACTTACCCTTAGCCTTTAAGATATGCATTCCTTTTTGACTCATATGACACAGTCGATTATGCCACATGCATGCATCTGGATCTGAAGTAGATAATGCAAAAAAGGAATCAGTAATACAGGTAGATAAATATAATGTTCCTACCTTCTTACCTTTTTCCACAACAAAAGCACCCTTGGTGACTTTCTAAGAGTCTCCTGTAAAAGTAACCATGCAACCAGATTCACCTAGTTGCCCTGTAGAAATAAGATTCCTACTGAGGCTTGGCACATGCCTCACATATTTCAATATCCATGTATTTCCATTCTACAATTTTAGATGAAATTCCCCTTTACTAGTAATACTGTAAGGTTCATCATCACTCAAGTAAACATGCCCAAAATTTCCCTGGACATAATTTTTGAAATAACCCTTATTAGGGGTTACATGGAAAGAAGTTCCTGAATCTAAAACCTATGATTCAATTCTACTATCTAAAGAAAGAATAAGAGCATCTTGCATTACCTCTGATGCAACAAGATTTGCTTCTTTACCTTTATCTGGTTGTTGGTTCTCTTTATCCTTTGACCAACAATTTTTCTTTCCATGTCCTTTCTTTCCACATTTCTAACAAGTAATTCCCTTACTTTTGGATTTAGATATGTTATCCCTTGACTTTGATTTCCCATTACTCTTACTCTTGGATCTCTCCTTCTACTTGCCCCTGCTTTCTACATTCAAATCATTTCTAGATGATGATCCGATCTGTACTCTTCCTGTGGATTTCTTCTTCATTCAAGATTATACTAACCACATCATCAAACTTCAAAATATTATTAGCAGATGTTGTATTACTAACAGCCATTACCAAGTTGTCCCAACTATCAGGTAAAGAACATAAGAATAAAAGTGTTTTTACTTCATCATCAAACGGTATTCCAACCGATTTTAACTGATTTACAATAGATCAGAAATCATTCAAATGACTAGAGGCAGATTCACCTTCATGCATCTTAGAACTAAATAGTTTCTTCATCAAATAAAATTTATTTGAAGCACTAGGTTTTTCATATAAATTACTAAGAGATTTCATTAACTCTACCATAGAAGCTGCTTCTATACTATTAGAAGCCACGGATTCTTCCAGGCTTAATCTTATAGATCCCAAAGCCTTTATGTCAAGAATCTTCTATTCTTCATCAGTCATCTTCATAGGTCTAGAATTCTCATCCAACGGTAAGTACAAATCTCTTTGATATAGATAATCCTCAATCTGCATCTTCCATAATTGATAATTTCGGCTGTCAAATTTCTCTAACTTGTATTTATTTTCTTTTGCCATTGTTGTAGCTCCCACTCAATCAGAAAACCCTCTGTAAGTAAATTTGTCAACACAAAAAACCCTCAAACAAAGCTCTGATACTAGTTGTTGGGGTTAGCACACCAGTTGTACAGACAATATATCAGATTTAAGCATACATGCAAATAAAAGTGGATATTCTACTAGAAGAAATATATAAAACAAGAGACATAAATCAACACCAAATTTAACGTGGTTTACCCAGTGTGGGTTACGTCCACCAAGAAAAAAGCCAATCTATTATCCAAAGCTTTGACAAGATATACAATGAAGATTTACAATCTTCTACACCTCTCAAATGTACAGTACTTTCTTTCTCTCAAGCTTTTGCTTCATCACCAAGAATTATCTCTTGCCAACCTTTTTCATGTTCTTTCTAATTCTTGTTGATCATCTTCTTTCTTACTTCTAAACCCTAGCTTTTATGCTTATATAGTCATGTATAGACTTAGGGTACTTAGCCATGTAATTACAATTAATAGAAATACTTTAATGATAAAAATAGATCTAATTCCTGAGAGTTAATTAAAACATTCTCGCATAGGTAACTGACGTTGGTTCTACCTAACCACTGTCGGTTCCTTACTTGCTTGACCAATGCCAGTCATACCTGACTGATGCCCAGTCTGCCATTTAATCGATACTAGTTACTTTATTTTCTAGCAAGTTCCAATTACATGCTAAAATGAAGTAATTGAGCTCCACAACTCAACATAATTAGCCTTATCCCTTTTGATGGAGCTAATGGATGCAACTCCAGGTGGATGATAGTAGTGACTAGTGTTTGGTCCCTCATTATGGTCTCATAACTTTGTATTTATAAGGTTATCTTGATATAAAAATTTAATTTAACTCTGAAGAGGCTGACCATAAGAAAATTCAAATATTACAAACAATCATAAAGTGCCCAAAAAGTGGCTGGAAAGTGGGGAAAAGATTTTAGGGTGCCTCCGGTGGGACCAAGATACCAATGGGCGCACTAGTACTGGCCTAGGTGCCCCAGTAAAGTGAAAAAACATGTAGAATGATGAAAATGACCTAGGAAATTATGTGGTTATGGTCAAGAATAACGACATAAATCAAATAAAAATGGCTAAGAGACATGGGTTAATTAGTACATTCTTCACTTAAGAACCTTCTAGATAGTAACTTATGAGACTAGGACTAAATATTACCTGAAGTGCGTGATTTTTTCACTACAAGTGGTTGAAAGAATTTCTAAACTTCCAAGAAAAAACAAATGATGAGTATGTAGTATGTGGAAATGAAGATACGACACATGAACTCTTTGAAAAATTACCTCAAAGGAATGACGATATATGTGGAATACTTATCCATATTAGCTTTATTTTATTTTCTGTTTGAATAATAGGTAACATAACTTGTGGAGGAAGGTTAATACTTCCACGACAAGACCAACATCGATCCCCTTTGACTGCATTTTGAAATTTTTTTGGTTGCATGGAGTTTTTTGAGTGTGTAGGGGTAGAGATGGGCATGCAGGTTTGTCTTTATCCCCTACCAGAACCATAATAGGAGCTTTAGAGTAACTATTTTGGAGACTTTTAACTTTATCATAGTTATGCCAATTAAACTTGTGTTGGTTGGGTAGATTTACTTGATTGGTACATGGTCTTTAAGGTGCATAGGATATACATAATTTTTGTATATTAAAATGGTCCTCGGAACTTTCAAGAAAATGAAAATGACATGTACAACATCAACTCCATAATAACGCTCGCTAGTTTGGCTTATCAGGCATGGTTTTCTCTCTACTTTATAGCATGTTTTCACTTTGATGTTTTTTCCTTTTCTTTATAGTTGGAAATTAATACAAAGAAAAGAAACGAAAATATATCTCTGGTATTAAATTTGAAAATGTTTTATAGCTCAAAAATGGTAAATTTACTTTATGGTTAAACTTTTGAAAGAACTACTTTGGGTGGTTGTCTTGCTTGGAATCACTCTCTTTAACAACTTAAAAGCATAGATGATGGATTACATTAATGGAATCCTCCCAAATGAAAAAATTAAGCATGCGACTTCATCGTATTTATCTGATTATACCCTTACAAAATTTAACTAAACACAATTTTTCATAGATGCGTAAAATTTACCCCCTCTAAATCTCGTGGTAGAAAATGATCCCTTGGATATGCTAAAGTGGTGATGTGAGATGCCACATAAACCCCTAGAAGGATTGTAGATAGTCATTTGGAAAATATTCATCACATTTCTAGGATATCACTAGGTAATATCAAAACTTTGAATAACTGTCACGAGTTAAAAATTCTATTTGGTTTTGGCTCACAGTTTTGGCACCACATCGTTAAAAAAAGTTTTATCACCTCATACCTCTAGTTTTTATGGAGGAAAATCATATTCAAAATTTAGTTTTGATAAAATATCCTTAGAAACTTGTGTTGTAAGGGGGTTTTGTAGGTTTCTGGTCATTCGATGACAAGATGAACTAGTAAAATCATGGCGAGTAGCTCTAGAAAAGTGGCTTCCACTTGAACCCCTCGTCACTAGATCCTAGTGAATTCGTTAACTTCTTGGTAATCCATGTGGATAGGAGAATAAAGGAAAATTTACTCATGATGTATTTGAATTTGGAAAAATAATTCATACCCAATTTTAAGGCTTTTTGGGATAAATTAGATGTTCCTCTAAATTTGCTACAATATTAGAAAACTATCAAAAAATCTTCTCCTATCTAAATAAATATTGGAAAGTATATCAAAACTATCACATGACGCTATATAACTCCTTTATATATCGTGTTTTCTCAAAAATAGCTTGCGTAAATATAATGTTTCTCTCTCTCTCTCTCTTCTCCCTTATTCTTTCTCTAGCTAGATAATGAAAGGAATCTCCATCTGTGATTTTTAATCTCCTTTTTTTTGTACAAGTGTTGCAATTTTTTTATATATGGAAATTTTAATTTTTGTGAAAAATGTTAGTCATATGGGAAATTGTGCCAACATCATTTTCGCTGACCACATTTACACTAATATGGAAGGTTGTAGGTAGTGTACACAAGATTAAAATGGGTGATGGAAAATTAAGTTTAATGTTCCTTATAGAAACTACCTTTGTAATTAGGATAGGAATAAAAATGTATATTATTTAAACCATCGTACACATTGTATTATTAAATAAAGAAGATCTTCTTTTCATTGTACATGTATGTTAAGTAAAGAATTAGTAAAAATTCATTTTGTAACTTTGTAATTCAACTAGATTCTAGAATAGTGTATTTAGTTAACTGTGACATATTTTCATAATTTTGTATAATTGCATGGTAGTGATCTAAAACTAGAAATTTATGTCACCATAAACATGTAAGGAATTTTTTTTTCTTTAGGTCATGTGTCAATCCTTTGAGATTTTGTTACACTATTACCAACTTAAATAATTCATGTGATTCCAAGATATTGTAGGCATCCCACTTATCATCTTGTGATCTATTAGCATTTGTAAACTTGAAATGGGAGGTAAATATTTAATTGATATGTGTTATTGTCTCCACTCTATTTATAGTTGATCTTGGGAACCTTATATTGCACTCAAATAGTTCTTCCTTGCTATAATAGCCTTGGACAAATCTTTGCTTTGTTGGGTAAACTATATTGTCTCAAGTTGTGGAGTAGAGCTAGTGGGCATCACATAATCTACAAGATCTTTAGTGGCTTCATCCTTTCATGAATCTTCTTCGATGCCGAACTATTAAGAATTCATGGGTAGTCTTAGAATCAAGATAATAATCTAGAATTAAAGGATTTAGTAGACTATACAAGATAGTTGAAAAATGAGGTGTCATCATTAACATAAGATAATAACATGCCAATATTGGGCAATGGAAAGGAAAAGGAAATTACATGGTAGTGAATGATTAATGTTATATGATTTAACGATATGTGTAAGGATATGTAGACACAAATCACGCACTTGGGTATATTTCTAGGTCCTAAACACACACTAGCATTTATATGATTCCTAAAAAATAATACTAATAATTGAGAATTTTCTTGGGCATCTTTACTTTCTATATTATTTTTTATTTTTTCCTTCACACCTTACAACCCAATCAATATTTTAATTATTTATCTCTTATGGATGCGGACAATGACACCCAGTCATGATAGGAGCACCCAGGTGCCTTGTCACCTATGGATGCTTCTAACCCATTTTTACCTTACTCACTTCTTTTGGGTATCTTTTATATTTTGGCATCTTTTTCAATTATGTTTCATCCTTCTAATTGTCAATTACAAAAATTCAAATAAGGGAATCATATAAATACATAGCCATGGGTTTAAAATAAGGGACTAAGAACTAAGCATATACTATCATCACCTAAGATTGCATCCAAAGGCACTAAAGAGTACTAAAGACATCCATCTAACACTCATACAAGGGACAAGGGATTTCATCAACTTTGCATACACATCATATGGAGGGGAAGTTTCATGAGGGGTTCACTTAGTAAAAGTATGTTACAACACATGCGTTCGAAAGGTATTAAAGAATACCCTTAATTTTAGTTTTTACCTATAATTATTTAATTAATAATACCCCTTCCCATTAGATTATTAGAATGAAAATACCTCCTATTTTTCCAATGTACCATATTTACCCATTTTTGTATTACAATTTTATTTACCCCTTTTTTATTTCTACCCTAATATTCAAACAGAAAATATATCATGTTTCCCACTCAATTATTATTTTCATAATACACCATTTCTCTAGAAAGGGAGTTTAAATCCATTTAGATGTATTACCAATTACTTTAATGCTAATCTTTAATCATTTATCAATAGTTTTTCAAATAAGTAATATGGTGACATAAGATTAATATTGTTGAAAAGCATAATCAATCCTAGTTAAGAATCTCCTAATTGACATTTCCTTAATCAAAAAGAGATTATAATTTAACCTTAGGTCCTAAACACACACTACATTGTTACATATAGCTACAACTCACTATCAAGTGCACTTGCACAAGGGCATCCTAGGGCACAATTATTACACACACTCACTAGAACAACATGGAGTCTAATTTGTAGTGCAACGCTCGGTTGTATGTTCACTTTCAGGGTGACCTCAAGGGTCAATCTGACTCCCTATATTGCATCTTTATTTTTAGGTTTGATGTGGTTTGTGGGTTTTTGCAGGTGAGCTTATATTTTACAAGTTACATGTACCTTCGATATTTAAAGAGCCACATACATGAAATCAATAGGGAATATTGGTGACACTTGTGCAACAAATCAGAGTTCAAATCTGGAGCTCCTATGTAGTCACCAACACCGAGGAGAGGTCGTTAGTGCCCCCACGCGCCCTTGTCCTGCCATGAGAGCCTGTGTTTGGCCTTGTTCAAATGCATTCCAGGATTTATTGTTAGTAGTAATGACACACTACACTTCATGTTCAACAATTTTCCTAGTCCAAAGTATTCCCGGATCAAGCGTAAATCAGCTAAGTCATTCTTCCTATATCTATTTCTCAGGGTTTCATACTTAATTGCTTATTTTATTACATCATATTGTACTTAGCAATCATATGTGATAGTTTACATCAGTTACTCTATAATAGGGTTTAATAAAATTCTATTTTTGTTAAATCAATATGATATACTGTTAAATTAAAAGGAAATTGGTTTAAAATTAAGATTTGTCTTGATCATGGTTGAGTCACGTGTTAACAAGTATCTATAAACATTGTAGATGATGTATAATACGGTGATGAATCTTTTCTCAATTGGGAAATAACTATGAAACTCTTATGAAAAATAGTGACATAGCTCCTTCCAAATTACGAAGTGTGCATCATCTTTAGGAGTTCAATGTTTCTTATATATGGTTCTTATAAAGATGTGTAAATGGAACCACCTTGAGAAATATAATTTAGGAGGAAATCAATTAGTCAAAAGAAACACAAGTAAGAATACCTCAAAAGTATTGCCTTTCTTATTAAACAATCCAATTATATGTCATGAAAATATTATAAAACCTTTCTCTCTCTCTTAGTTATTACCATAATATGTGGGTGTAGGACTTTAAGTTCAATTGAAAAAACACCTATGAGAAATTGGTCCCACTTAATAACAATTTAAGTTTAGTTAAGGGGATGTAATTTAATGTTATTCATTAGAAAAAAAATTAGAAATATGCTATATTGTCGCTAATGTGGATTGGTTTTAGAAACAAGTGAAGGTTGGGTGGAACCCTTTTGCCATGTTAAACAAAAAGGCCATTCTTTTGGATCTAGGTTTAACCCAAGTGTAGGATTAGGAAGCAATGGATATTGATGTCTATAGCACACAATAATTGTTGCAAGTTGTTTAATGTCACATTTATCACTATGGGTAGTAAAAGACCAAACAATGTTAGTCTCTAATGTCGTAACTCCTCTTTAGAGGTAATGCCTCTATAGAACATTAGGGAAAGTACTTCCCTAATCTTAAGAAAGGAATTATTCACCCCCTATTAATGGTTTATGTGGTAAGCTGCCTATAATTATCTTGTGGATGGTGTAGTTATACCCATCAATAAAATGAAATCATGTTCATATGTTAATCCTTGAGGTTTGATTCTCTAATTTTACCATTAGAGGGCCTAGAGTTATGAGTGAAGATATATTTTTTCTAAGCTTAGCTTTTTCCATGG
This sequence comes from Taxus chinensis, assembly GCA_019776745.2. Classification (NCBI taxonomy): domain Eukaryota; kingdom Viridiplantae; phylum Streptophyta; class Pinopsida; order Cupressales; family Taxaceae; genus Taxus; species Taxus chinensis. The sequence continues at coordinate 776,031,649 of CM034147.1, read as the reverse complement.
AAGAAAATTGCATAGCAATTGGAAATGATTGGTAATTACCTTCTGTATAACCCCTGTTTGTGGGTTAACCTCAATGAGTACCTTGTACTATGGAATTTTTTGTTCCTGGTTGAAATTTTGAATTGAAATATCACCTTTTAAAGAAGATGTAATTTTGGTCACAGTGATAAATGAAACTTTGTGTCGGCTCCTTATCACACTCATGTGTTAACCAATAATCTCCATGTTATCATATTAAGAGGAAAAATGGTGTCGACCATATTATTTTTACCTATGTAACACAATGGGAGAAGTTCACAAGCCTCGTGAAAGGAATTGTGTTAAACTCCTCCCACTTTGCATTGTTTGGATTTCATGTAAGCTAGAATTGGTAGAAAAGTGATGGTTGGGAAGAATTGTTTTGGGTTAAAAAATTTATTCTTGCATGCCTCACTTCATGTGTGATGGCTACAATTTTTAGTGGTTCTCGCCAAGTTGTGTACTCTTGGATCTAACATTTTTGTGTTTAAGAATGGAAGGTGACCTGTATGTTCGGATATAGGTAGTGAAAGTAAAAATATAGAATTATAATTTTGGTATGGACCTTAGAATGAAATGATACTAACCTGAATTGTTGCATTGTGAGGCATAACGACTTAAACCATGCTTCTATAAAGGTGACACTTTTGAAGTAATAAAATGAAATGATTACACATGTGACAATTGTAAGTTTTGGCATGTTGGTTTATTGTAAGGTAAGTGTTTTTATTAAATGTCTAGTGTTTAGTGCAATGGGTTCTTCAATGTTTCTTCATATGATCTCAAAAAAGAAATCTTGTTTATTAGTTACATTTTCAGTAGTAAAATAGTGGGCTTGACAGGAAGCTTGAGAATTTACATCGTTATTGTGTTGGATTATCATTGAATCTCACACACCGTTACTTTGTGTAATTAATCATGAATATAAAATCAAATCAATCATTCAATCATGTTGTTAATAGCTTGAATCCACTTCCAATCATAATATTCTTAGAGCATCCATAAAAAAATTTGATCAAGAGACTAAAAAATCTCAGTACTCAAATCCAAGATTCAACAGTCTCAAGATTCAAGATTCAAGGTTACAAGGAGATATGAATGAAGGATCTATTTACTTTTATTTACATTGGTTCTTTCGTTATGTATTATTTCTCTTGTATACATATATCATGTACAATGTGCTATTTTTTGTTTTTCATTTCTCTATAATTTTTATCTTAATGTTTTTGTTAATTATTTCTTCTCTTATATTATCTTATCAAATCAAATTCCCCTCATTTTCCATCTTACTAGGCATCATTATGTTTGGCCACTTCCTTCTTGTTCCCATAAAATAAATTTTGGGGCATGACTCTTCAAAACCCACATCTATGTCATGAAATTCTTTCATTACAATCCTATCAACTTCTTCCTCCTCTAACATCGAATCACATTATTTTCTTGATGTAGTTTAGTCACTAAATCAACTTGATTACATGTTGAATTTAACTCATCTTCTTCGCAAAGTATAACTTTATTCAAAAAAAAAATTATGGTTATGGACCCTTTCTTATTTACTCTTGGGTTTTACGGACCCTGAAACCTATTTTCTAGCTAAACAAATCTTGACCGCCATGTTGATGATGCCAAAAAAATATAAAATGACTTTCCTTCGACCTAAATTTTTCTAAGTATTTTCCCACCTTAGTTCTTATATTCTTAGTCTTTATGAAATCAAGTTGTTCAATAAGGGGAAAAATGTCTCTACAATTTTAGTTTATCGATGGAACTCTAAATTTTTTAAAATCCCATTGTTTGTAAATGAGAGTCCTTTTACACCCTTTCGTAATTAGTATGTTAAGTGGCATTTACTTATTACACCAAAGGCATTCCCCCTATGGTAGAGGATCTCCGGACGTTTCTAAGACTGTGTTAAATTTGACAGCCTTTTAGACGTTTTTCAAACGGGATTAAATTTGACAACTGTTTGCACATCGTTTTTACTTTGCATGCGTTTCTATTTTTAAAATCCTATTTTAAAACTGCGAATCCACCCTAATTTAGAAGACGCGGCCGTATAAATAAGAGATTGTAGAGATCTTATAAGCCAATTGACCCACAACCTGGAAATCTGCTTGCATTTCTAGGGTTTAATTATGTTATTTTGCAGAATCTTTCGATGCACTGTAGATGGGAAGCATTCAGAGGTGATACCAGCGATGGCCAGAATTTTGCATTCACTGCCAAGAAATCGTCGGTGTTTCAGTTGAAGACGGTGCTTGATGTGTTCCTGGCGGGTAATAAGGATGAAAAAGTGTGTGATTTTCATGTGAAAGGAAGCTACTTCGACAGATCCTGCATAGTTTATCAAGGTGATCGAATCCTTGCTGAGGTTGGTATTCATAATATTCAAAAGCACACACGCACACACAAGTTAGACGTTTGATTTTGTGAATTTTCTGTGTGTTTTGTTTATGTTACGAGATTCATTGTGTGTGAAATTTGAATGATCAGATGAAGCGAAAACACACGATAGCGAATGTATTGTTGGGGAAGGACACGTTTGTTGTGGTGGTGCAGGCAGGTGTGGATTATGCCTTCATTGTTGCTCTCATTATAATTCTTGACGAGATCAACAAAGAGGGTACCGAGGAAGACTAGACAACGAGTTGCTTGACTTGGATATAATAATAAAAATGTGTTTATAATTTTTGATTTGAAAGATGCATATGTTTTCCATTTGATAGCTTAAATTTTAACTATAGAAATATCCTAAATGCATACTTTTGGTCTCTCTGCATTCTTAATCAAATCTGTTAATATCCGTATGGGTTCTTACCCTATCAATTCAAAAATTGGATATGTTTATGTTATAATTGTATATATACTTTCTTCCGCAACTTTCCAAGTTTCTATAGGAATTCCAGGCTTTTAGATTTTCCCATCCCATATGAATTCATACTTCTGAACTATGGTTCGAGACTATAATATGATGTGATATTGAGTCTTAAATCCAATGGCATCAATCCAATTTCTTGATTTTCCAACACCAAAAATGGTTAGTAACTAGATGGACAAGAAGTCAAAGAGGTCAATGGTTGGAACTTATTAAATAAGAGTAAATGGTTGGAACTTATTAAATAAGAGATTGTAAAGATCTTATAAGCCAATCGACCCACAGCCTGGAAATCTGCTTGCATTTCTCTTTCCAAAAATCCAGAAAACCAATCCAAATAAAAGAGCTTGCAGGGTGAAGTCACCATGAAACTCTTTCAGAACGACTTGACGGGAAAAGGTTGGAAGTAACTCCGGCTTAAAAGGAGCTCTCCTAGACCACCGTGCTTTAGGTCTTTCCTGATACACAACAGAATCTTAACTTGCAATGAGTAATTTAAAAAAAATCTGTATTGACAATCTGAATGAGCTTTGTGTGATCGGAAGCCCAAGAGGCAGTCAGGGCAACACACTTGGAATCTACATTTGGTAAGCACATTGATGGAAGCAATTTTAAACAGTACATCAGATGATAAACAATGTTCAGAAAATGAAACATGGAGAAGATATTAGAACTGGGACATGAAACTTCATTAATCTGTGTTATGTACATGTCATTCTCCAAGGACATGTATAGTTGTCTACCTTCTACTATTTGGTGCTTTAATAATGCAGATATGTTTATATAATATTACAACATCATGAAGGATTAATTTATGTCAAGTGAGATATAGAGGTTCCACTTCAGGGAACAGATGGTGGTTTTGTTGATTAATAAGACACTGGATTAAAATTGGCAGTTCCATCTTCCCTTTACCGCACTTTAAGGTAGTCTAAAAATTAAAGTTTTGGCTGGAAAAAGGCATTTGAAGTGATGGGTCAGGTGATTATTAATCCTTTCTTTAGTATCTCATTTGATTTCACTTAAGAATTAGATGTTTCTGAGGGTGGGTCTTTCCTTATACCTTGAAGTAGGAGATTCCATGCATTTAGAGGATTGCATGATTGCATCAGGCTACAGATTATTCTTAGCATGGTTGCTGAGTAAAAACATGAGCATAAAAGAAAAAGAGTTCTTAAAAATTTCCCCCATCCCTTTTCTCTTGCTTCTTCTAGAGTTGAAATGCAGAACTCGTGTTTTACTTGGAATCCTATGAGTTGTAGCTTTTTAGGTCATGGATTATCCCTGATCCATTTCCAATGTCTGTAAATGATGCTACTTTTAAGTAGTTTTTAACGTGGTAGCATATTGCTAGCATCCCATGGATGACCATACGTACTAGGATTTAATTACCTATAATGCACACCAGTAAGCATCCAGAAAATAGCTGTTATTTTTCAGAAAAGTTATTTTGTCTTTGCCTGCTTTCTCTTTCATCTCTGAATTTCATGTCCACTCAAGATAACACACCTCATCTACATCTCCTGTATCTTGCTCCTAAATATCTATTGGATTTCATTTTGTCTATTAAATTACTGATAAAGGAATGGAAGCACTGCTCTTTTTGCATAGTAGACTAACGAGTTTTGCTTTACTGCTACTTTATGAGCTTCTCTTAACATTTTGCTACATGTAACCATGGTACCATTCTGCTTGTAATGCACTATCTGGTCTTGTCCTCAATGATCATCTACTCCACATTCCTACTATTGATCATCTATCCACGGTATCTTTTCTTTGTGCATGTTAGAGAGTGAGAAATGTTTCCCCCACACATTCAAATCTTACATAATTTAATTGAATTCACAATATCTGGATCCTATTTACTAATTTCCTATGGACCAGTTACCATTATTCATCATGATCCTGTTATAAATCTGAGAGAATGTTCACATTAATGCTTGCACTGTTAAAAGAACCTCCAAATTTTCCCTTTTAGACAAAAATCGGTGAACAAGTTAATTTTCCTGACAATTCATGTTTAATACTAATCCTGATACATTTTACAAGTGTGAGCATTTTGTACTTGGATCATCTGAAGCTGATCTGATCTATGACAATGGAACGAAGAACGGTCATTACTTCCCCACATGACAATCATTTAGAGAACATTTGGTGATTGGGTGATTTGTTTTAGAGGGATAGTTATTACTTTTGTAGTTGATGTTTTAATAAGGGGTGTGATTGGTTTTATAAGTGTAGAAATATAGATGAACCACTTCATATAAATGTTCTATCTCTACATTTCTAACTTGTTACAAATTCGTACATATACATTTACCAATTTTATATCATGAGTGGTAGCGTTTTGCAGATTTGTTTATTTGAACTAAACATGAATACATGAAGATTTCTGTACATGTGCATATTTAATATCATGAGTGGTAGCCTTATGTAGCGAATATGACATTGACAATGTAGATATATTTAATTTTATTAACTTATTTTTTCACTTTTTTGTAGGGTATTTGTGATTCTCATTCTCCCGTGGTAAAGAAGAGAGCGTCGTCTCTAAAAAAACGTGAGGTGGGTTTCAATATTGATTCAAGTATTTATTCATTTGTTTTGTTTATTGCATGCTATGGTTTAAAAATTTATCGTAGAGTGCTTTCATGTTATTTTCTTTTGATTGTTATATTTATATTTAGACTCCAATCCTTTTTCTGAAGTGACATGTGGGGGCACGTGCCTTCGTCAATGACAGGATTCGTTATGTGCTGAGGGGCTCGTTCCCCAATGAAGCCATTTCAAAGCGTCCCAAGTTGGACGGTAGACTGATCAGCGATAAGGCTTTTAAAGCTACCCGTCATACCTAAGAACATCTTGGTGGACTAACATACTTATTTTCCCTCTCCAGTTTAATATGATGTAGACTAGAAACACAATTCCCCTCCCCACAACGAGATTGACATTAACTACGCCTCACTTGCAGAAGGAGGAAAAGTTTAAGCGTATTCAATGTGTTGTTAATGTTTTGCATTGTAGGCAACTGAAACCACCTAAAATAGTGATAGCTGAAATGATCAGAGATCGCCTCCACCTGATGCCAACATCCCCAATTTTTCTCTCCAAAATCCGAACGATTGGAGATCATTCACGAGGCTTCTGCTTGATTTATGATTCGAACGAAGATGCACTGAAATATGAACCACCCCACAAATTGAGGAGAATGGGAATTCCAATCGAGGCATCTGCAACTGGACAAAACTAAAAGAAACGTGCAAAGAAAATTGCACAAGCAAAAAGAAAGAAATTTGATTTTAAAAAATAGCTTGTAGTGGTTAGTTTATAAGTGTTTGTTTATAAGTATTTTTGAAATAAACTGTAACTCGTTCCAAATATTCCATGTATGTATTGTGGCAGTATATATCCGACAGAGAATCAAACTTATCAAACACATGTTCATTTTTTGTTATCCAACAACTATGCTTTCCTAATTTCTTTATCATTGTGTTTCCATACAAATACCTATAGTCTTCTCACTTCAAGTGTACATATTGTTCTTATTGTTTTCCATTCTATTTGCTTAACATAATAATTTGTAATTCATTTCAAATAAATACATGTATATATTGCGGCGGAACATATGGAACACATAATCTAACTTTTCCACAAACAACAACAACAACGCATTTTTAATGTGTTATTCATTATATCTTTCCTTTATACAATTTCTACGCTTCTTTATGTAAACCAAATGACGCATTTTTAATGTGTACTTCATAATATTTGCACAAAAATACATATAGTTTTAAAATGCCGACAAACAACCATACAAATTTTAGTTGTTTTCAACCAAAGCTTTGTACATTATATCACTTTTTTGCATATTGAATTGTTAAAGGGTTAGACTTCATGTTTGCACTTTTTATAAAATATAAAATAATAAGGAAGCCAACTTTAAAGGTTCTCATTATTTGCAAATGCATGATTCCTGAACTAAATCCTTCATTTCATGATTGACTGCCCTACAAGTTTACATTTAACACCATATATTTGAAGAATTGTCACAATCTCAAGCATCTTTTAGTTGCCATGGAAATAACTTTGACACACGAAGGCATTTCTCAATTGATTGAGGGCGGTTCCAATGTTGACCCGACATTTCAAATACTGCACTTGAGCTCTCTAAGGTCCATTCTCAACACGGGAGCCCAACATCGTGTTGACCTTTCAGATGGGATACATTTTCAGACAACACTTCTACCCTCCAAATTTGCAAGTCGTGTAACCGACAAATCAATACAAGAAGCACTCCATCGTGTGCTTACACAAATCCCTCGTTAGAATGATCAAAAGTGAACTGTAAGCTTCATCGGCTTGCTCAATTACCAATGTACATAAACTCCCTATATCAATTAAAATTTCTTTCTGTTTGTTTTTTCCATCCATTGCTCAGTTCTAATTCTATCTTGCTTTTCTTTTCCATTGCAACAGCGTTCTTATCGTTGAAATGGATGTTGTTGTTAAAACACATTTGGTAATCGGTGCTCCAATCCGACTACCAACAAATGCCCTCGAACACAGTCAGTTGCCGCAAACAGATGCAAGTGCAAACTTGGTTAACAAATATTTTGTGAGAACACCAACTAAAATAAGTGCTATGAATACATTTATGCACATGTGGTCCGTAGAGGGCCGTGCCCTAGTAAAAAAAAGACCCTTCGCCAATATCACAATGCAAGGGGAAATGGATCTGTGTTTGGGTTTGATTTTGTTGATCAGGAAGGAGGGGAAATCCACATCACCTATTTCAACGAGGCCGCGGAAGCATTCTATGAGCAGATTGAGAATGGGAAGCTATATACAATTTTCAATGGGAGGATTGTGAGGATTGCTGATGCAAAGCTATGTTACAACCATTTGAACAATGCTTTGGAGATTTTCCTACAATCTTCCTCAACCATATCTCCACTCGGTAGCAAATGAAGATACAATACCTTCCCATAACTTTCACTTCACCAAAATCAAGGAATTACCTGCAAGCGTTGAAGGTTCTACAGTTGATTTGCATTGGCATTGTTCTTACGATGTCACCATGCTCAACAATTTGTCGGTATGACAAGTCTGAAACAAAGAGAAGAACACTGCAATTAAAGGACATGTCAGGTTTCAATGTAAGTGTCACATTGTGGGGACAACACTTAGATGATATAAGGAACAAACTTGAAGACATGCTTTCTATACCGCCTCTTCCGGTCCTCGCCTTGAAAGCTGCCCGCGTCTCCAGTTTCAATGGAAGCTCAGTGGCTCACTGTTTGAAGAACCAAGTTGTTACATCAACTTTCAAATGCTTAGCCCTCCCTTACTTTTCTTCTCTAGGGTTGAAAATCCGAGTTCGACTACCTCCTTCCAACTGCCCTCTGTCACATGGCGTTTTTTGGGCCTTTTAAAAAGCCCGACCTCTGTAATGACGATTTTGGAGGTACTAAACTTCTGGAGCAACAAAACGTGTTTTGTGAAATGCATCTGTCCATCCTTTCTGCAGTTTTTTTTTGAATCTCTTCTTGGACAACTCTCTTCATAACAAGGTATGTCCTGTGCAAAAAGTTTGACATGTTCATTGCAGGAAAAAGGTGAGAGTTGAATGTTCATGGAGTTCATGGGACATTTTCGAGTGTGCAACAGACTAGCTCAAAACTATGGGCCTGTGATAGCATCTGTCCATCCTTCCCATTGAATCGACCTCTCTTTGTCCCATGGCAGTTTTGATAGACTGTCCAATCAGTTACTCCGTTCTCTTTATGTATCACCGTTTTAGTGTAGGCTTTTGTTGTTTTTCAACTAGTGACCTCTCATCTCTCTGTCTCCTTGGCACGGTTAGATTAGCGATTAGATTAGCTTGCCTGCACTAGTAATAGTCTTGTGACAACGTAGTTTAGGTGCAGGAACCAGCCTTCTCTGAAAAAAGAGATTCCTCTCTGCGGTTTTACAAGTCCCACGCTTGGAGAGAGGTGTCATCCTGTTGTGCAATCACAGCTGAATGCCTGAGTGATCAACTCCTCCAGAAGCCTGATCTGCATCCAGGGGTGCTATCCCACCCGTGCACTAACAATACCTTACACCCTCATTTGATGTTTCCAAATATGATATACAACTCTAAACTGTCACTCCTATGTAACATAATTTCATGTACAAATATGTAACACTAATTTCCCTGCTACACATACACAATTCAACTGTAATGAATTCAACTAAAGTCCTACACTGACATACTATCAATCACACTTCTATTATACGGATTGTATAATAAATGTTTCTCCAAATAAATACACCAATAAAGAACAACTTTGTTACGCACAACTAACAACATCAACTATAAAATTAGTTAACTATCGAAAACGGTATTCCAAGTAATCATGTACGAATTTATAACAAGTTTGAAATGTAGAAACAACCTTCAGATTAAGTGGATCAATAATAACTATACCTGTAAATCAAATAACATATACCGTTCGGCGTTCACATCTCATGAAACACATGCGATTGCTAGTTTTACACATGTGAACCTAATTTTATGACAAAGTGGCTAATGTTTCAAACTCTTTTCTACTTCCAATTCCCATGTATTTGGCGAAATCATCTGGTTTCGTGTGTGCACTGAAATTTATGTGGACTATGTGTTTCTTCTCCTCGTGTTTTCATCCGCACTCATTACTTAACATTCCTTGTGCTTTGTGCGCTTATCACATATTTTCCTTGTGCATGCCCTGACCCATATCTTCCTTGCACACACTTATTTTATTCCATTTCCTATTTCATGCACTCCAATCATTCCTTTATGCTTTTTCAAATATCGTTTCTCTTCTTTAATTACTTTGTAAGAAAACATTTACAAAATTGAAATGTCATAAGAGTTTTCGTCTTTTTCTCGCACGCTCATTGCTTTATTATACCAAGTGCCCATACTTAATATACTTTTCCACCCCACACTTATCACGTGAGTGGTCCTCCTCGTGTAGTGCATCTTTTTTAGGTTACCATGTACCTTTTTTTGAAAAAAGAAGTATGAAGTAGGGAACAGGGGCCAATAGGTGAACATGGTCAAATAGTTGACATGACTACTGATCACACCATATCCAATAGTTGTCATATTACTATCTAGTAGTTATTTATTTCGACATACTAATTATGTAGAGTAGCCAATCACATTATGACATGTAAAACATCTCACCCATGTACATGTATACAAAATTCAATGTTCAAGCATTTTCACCTATATTCAAGTATTGGTTTCCACCATGGTTGTTGTGTAACTCAAATTTATTATTTTAAATCAATTAAAAATATGTCTTTCCCTACAAATGAACATTCCAAAGAAAAAATATAAGCTAGCATAAATATGAACTACATATTAGTGAAAAAATCACAATCTCATATGAAACTGTTGATTTTGTGGACCACTTAATTTAGGGTGTACCACTACTATCCCTGCTCCCCTATAACAATTTTAAGGACAATTTATATAGTCTTTCCAAATTGGCTAAATATCATACAATGAGTTAATTTGCTAACATTGCATGCAACATGTGCACTTGTTTCAACTAAAGGAAATGCATTAATTTAAACTTATATGGAGAATTATGATTGTTCTAATCTACTGGCCTATTCATATACAAAGAGGAACTTAATGGGTGGTATGGTTTTAACCTACTTCTATTGAATTGACTTGTTAAAAACTCTCCATTGAGATTTTTTAAGTTAAATGGATGTGAGAAAGATGTCATGTTTTTTTAGAGAGTCATAACTAATGGGTTTTCAATTTTGTGGCATGTGAAATTTGAGTCATAGAATAGAAAACATGTACCACAATATGGCTCACCTCTTCCTTAGTAGTGCTTCAACTATTCTAATAATCAAAACCACTTCATTTGAAGGCATAATGGCTTCCAAAACCTTCTTAAGGGGAATATGGTGTAGGCCCGTCCCATTTGAACTCTCCAATTCATGGGATGGGTTCTCTTAAATGGTTGAGGTAAGTGTTCATAGTGTCATTGGTTGTACAGAACTTATTAGAATTTGAGTGGGTGGTATCGAATATGTAGTTGAAGGAGATAAATTTTTAAACTGCCATTTCACCCAAAGATTATCCATTATCACCTCTTTCAGGTATTGCAACATTTGTTTAGTTTGTTTTTTCATTTCTCATCTTAAAATGGTACACATTTATAATAAGTTTAGCCATAAATTTTACTTGTATATATTTTTGGAATTTAAATACCAATTAACACCCTATTTATCATTAACCATATGGGTATTTTAGTTCTAATTTGTTATTGATAAATATCAAGATTCATTTCCCCTTTAAAACATTTCCAATCAAAAAAAATTTAATTAGCTTAAAATTTAAAATAAATATTTATTTTTTTACTATGCTGATAGGCATTTTCTCAAGAGGAAATTCCCCTCCCCTTTTGAAATGTAATAGAGGAAACAACAATCACAATCTATTAGGTTATTGAAGCACAAAAACCTCTCTCCCATATACATGGCACACAATAGTTGGAGAGTTCTCATGGCTACTTTAACTTAATCGATAAAGACGATGTTTTGGAAAATTTGGTTTTTGTTTTATGTATGGAAAATTTTAGTGGCGAATATTCGTAATTTGGTGAATAACATAAATTCAGGAATATAAATTTGGTTATTTTTATGACCATGACAGTGTCCAAATTTTGCCGGAAAATTCCACAAACAATAATTTTTTATAGGTGAATAGCCAATGGATCTCCAATCCCAATGTTTATTTTTTTATTAAACCGCCACGTGATTTTCGGGACAAGATTTTATAAAATTCTTAGATCACCAATAAATCTATGCAATAGTCTTGGTCCTTTGGTCTCATTCGCTAGACACGTGTCGACATTCCAGAATAACGCAAAGTTATAGGTTTAGGAGAACTCCAACCCACAGAATAAACCACATTCGATAGAGTTTTAGGTCCCTCTACCCCTCTTGCAATCAAAAGACTTGATCCCATAACCAATCAAAGGTTGACATGTGAGAAGTCTAAGGAAATAAACACATAGGAAATGTAATCTTTGCTACCAACCAAAATTTGCCAGTTGCCACGTGTAACCTTCCTGTTAATCCTGACTTGCAAAACATAAAATTACCTTAACTTCCTCTAGAGAGCTTGAAATTGCACCAAATTTGGTCTCGTTGGAAAGGTATCCTTGTATGATTCATTTTTGAATTCTCATAATCAGATTTTGATGAGGTTAGGTGGGTGAAAAAGAATAAAAATAGTCAAGGTTACATTTGCTGCTCCATCCACAATTTCCTTCAAAAAATATATTCTATTTCGTGAATGCCATGAATGTTGATTTTAGATAATTCGCCAACACAATGAATCTAGTTTTGGTCATATTGGCCATGATTTCTATAAGTTTTTTTCGATGGATTTCCTTAAAATTTTCTAAAGTTTTGTGGTGGCCACCATTCACAGAGGTGGCAAGGTTGGTGTGATGGTAGTGTCAAGATATTTCTTTCTCTGCGAGAGATTTGATCTGCACTAGAATGAAGAGGTCTGAGCTACATGGATTTAATATTTTTAGTAAATGATACTGTCATTTCATTTTTTTGGTGAAATGAGAGAGCAAGTGGCCAAATAGCCATGGTGCTGACATTTCATTTTTTTGTGGGATGAGTGAGCAGGTGGTGGAATGGTCGATCTTCTACCCTTGTTTAGCAAACAAGTTGAATTGGTGTCATGCTTCTGTATGAAACTGAAATGTTTCATGTACTGGTGTGGCCATCAAACCCATAGAAATCATGTAATAAAGTCTATTTTACCTTGTATTTTTGGTTATTAATTTGCCAGTTTTTTATACTCTGTAAACCCTCATATAAAATCAGAAATGACAGTAAAAAAAAGGGACTACAAAAAAATGATGAAAGTGACTACGTTTTGGGTGTACGTATTTTAATTTTTTTAGGGTAATTACCATATTTTAGATCTTTATATTGCTCTTTGTTATACCATGAAGGGTTAATGTTTAACTTTTTAAGGAAATCAGATAGAAATGTGTTTTTTAAGGGTTGAGTTTGAGGATGAATCTTCTTATATAAAGGTTTGTTTATATCCTTTCATATCCATCAATAAAGATTTGGGGGTAGATTCCTTACGGATTTTTTATATGGGTATTCAATCCTTGCACACCTAACAAGAATATTTTGGGGCAAATTCCTTACTAGTTTTTGAAATGGGTCGTCTGGGTTTTTCATGATTTCTTTTCATCACTAAAATAATCAATTTAAATAATTGACACGATGTTTTATATTTCTAGCATTACCCAAACATTTTCCAAGGGGAGAACTATAATTCCTGGTTTGACAAAATCAACAAGGCCTATAAGGTAAGCTTGATATTATATCAGATGAATTTATGGAATTTTATCTATGGAGGTTATGTATTTTGTGATGGGTGGGAAGAATTGGAATGTGGTTTTCGAAGTAGATATTTTTTCTACCATATTAAAATAATGTTTAAAATTAAGCAATTATAATGATGGAATTTCCAAAATTTTTCATTTTCTTATATTTCTCTTTGAATAACTACTTCTTGTATATAAAACTTTACCTCATTTTTCCTTCATAGTTGTGATTCTTCCCCTTTTAATTTCATTGGAGATGTTCAATCACTCTACACATAAGTTTACGTTTTCTTGTTCAGAATGTGGGTGGTTGCTCTCGAATAAAGAGCTCCTAATTATTGTTGTTGTTTTTATTATTATTGGTAAATAGTTTTTTGCAAGGGACTATACCCTTGTATACAAAAAGGGGGCCTAGAAGCCAAAATAGGAGGGAAAAAATTTAAAAGAAGGATCAAGATCTAGATAAGACATAAAAATCCAGTGTAACCAAAGAGTAGTTACCCCAAAACATCTAACCAGTTCAAACACTGCAGAAGACCAGCCAAAAAACAACAACGAAACAATAAAAAAACACTACAGAAGTCAGCAAGAACGTCGTAGATCCACAATTACTTCTTGGCGGCTTTGGAAATTCTAGATTTGATAGTCTTCTAGGAGGTGAACATAGACAATGCCGTCATGTGAGTAGGGTCAGTAGTATCCAGTTGTTGAATGGTTTGTTTGCTTTCTTTTTCCGTGCCCCAAAGAGTAGCTGGTATGCCATTGAGATTAGAGACACAATGGACGTGTTGCTCAATAAACTCCTCAATTGCACTAAAAATAGCCATATTATGATCATGGCGACTCTTGGTTTTTCCAAGTCGGTTGTCCAGGGAGTAAAGTTTATTGTTGTTGTTGTCTACTCAATATCAATGCATTTATTCTTCTAAGCAAGAGATGCCTATTGTATTTATTATTTTTGAAAGATATGGATTCATTACTTTTGTAACTTAAATCCTAATAATAATAATTATTGGTGATTTATGATTGTGATGGAATTAAAGTTTATTTTTCATTTTATTGCAAGAAAATTATTGGTTAGAGTGAATTTATGCATGTAATTATCTAGAGATTTTTTTTACAACACCAAACCTTTAGCCATCATACCATTTTTTAAGTTGGTCGTACAAATAATATTCATGGGTCGAATTACAATCAGAGTTCATTTTAAGAGACCTCTTGGAAATCAGAGGTGGAAAATGCCTAGCGAATATCCTTGGAACTAGTTTCGCGGGAAGACGATTTTTTTGGGGGTTGTATGTAAAATTTTCACCTAATTTTCAAGTGGTGTGACAGAAGGTTGTAGACGCGTGATAGGAGATTTGTTGTTGCATGAGTGCAGCCTCCACCCTTTGGTCACGCGACAAAAAATTCTTCGTGTCGTGCGTCTCACTGACGTGCATCAATAAGGTTATTAACGCACGACAACAACCTTGTTGACGTGTGACAGGAGGTTTGTTGTCACGCGACAACAACCTGGTTGACGTGCGACTACAAATTTTCTATCGTGCATCTACAGCCTCCACCCTCTAGGTGCCCAACAAAAAAATCTCCGTGTCATGCATCAAAAAACTCTCTATCGCGTGTCTTCTACCTCCGCACTCCTGTCACGCGTCAACAAACTGTCCATGTCGCACGTCTGTAGCCTCCACCCTCCTATCACGCATTTGTAGCCTCCGCCCTCCTGTTGCGTGTTTACTGTACTTGTTAATACATATGCCCTCAAGTGGTATGTGTGAGCTAGTAGTGTTCTACCTGCAAATAATCTAGGATTATATAGGGGATAGTTTCAAGGGTAGGTGAAGCTGACCCCTAAAAAAATTAAACTGTATTTTTTAGGTGAACAAGTCACTGACCAACGTCAGAAAATTTACGTTTTAAAATTTTCAAAAACAGAATATTTGCCATATTACGAATATTCGCCACTAAAATTATCCCTGATTGCAATAAGTGCTAAATAACATCTAGTGCTACCTATGGGATATTGTTTCAAGGGGTTTAAGAAAACCTCTATTTTTGAGTATATACTCAAGGTTTCCCTTGATAAAGATATTCTTGGAGAGGATGTAAATGTTTTGTATTATAAAAAAATATATTCCATTTCAATAGGAACATCTTGTGGCATTGATATTTACATGATGAATTCAGAATCTACATCTTGGATTGTGGCACAAAGCCATGTAGTATACTTCTTGATGTCGTTTCTCTGTAAAATTTATAGATTTTGGTCTAAATAAACTAATAGATAGAGGAGAAATCCATGTCTTCCAAATATGTGTTAGATCAACCCCTTGTTATGAGGCTCCCAAAGTCTAGTCTAATAACTATGGACCTAGGAGTGGTAAAATCCAATGTGCATGGTTATGGCATGCTGGTGATGGAAATAGTTGGACGAAGGAATACTTTTTCATACAAGTAATGAAAAATTTAAAAAATTACCCCATTAAGTGGGAATTCACACAAGTGGAAATGGGTTAATTTGGAAGGATGAGAGATGAAGAAAATGAAATTATAGCCAAAAACCTAATTTTGTTGTGCATATGGTGCATTCTCAATGCTTTCTAAGAGAAAATTCATATGAATATTGGAAGTGTTGAAATCATCATTTATCCCTAGCCCTTTCCTATTGAAATTTCAATACAAACAACCATATCCACTAAATCATCTTCAACCATGAGATGTTCCCATACTTGTGTTTATTTTATTTTCAAATTTATAATCTTGATAGTTAATTTTATTGACCCATCAATGGTTTAAGATTTCTACAAAAAAACATAGAATATTATAGCCCTGATTATCTCAATATAATATAGAATAAACTAATTCTATATTTTCTCTTCTATAAATTAAATGGATAAAGAGTGGATATCCATCATGTACTCACTAAGTGACAAAGATTGACTATTGGTCTTATAGCTAAAAATTATAGTGTGCCCAACAACATCAAGAGCCTATTTTTGCAAGGTTGATGTCTGTGCCAAATGTTTAAATAGTTATTTGGGGGTAAAAGTGTGTTTGTGGAATTTTTTTTACATAATTAGTATGCATTTGTATGCTTCTGTGTGTCACTTACATGCCAAAAATACCATCTTCAATTATTCTTAGATGGATCTCCATAGCCTTTTCTAAAGCTCTTAATTTAGCACAACCAGTAGGATGGTAGTGAAGGTATCTCATCAGATTCAATATCTATTCCTTGTTTATGCTTAAAATTTTCCAAAGGCTTTCTCAAAAATATCAATTTTTGCTTATTCAGTAGTCAATACTTGTCATGAGACTATAATTTGTTGAGGCATTTTGTCCATGAGACAATATTTTTGTTGAGACAACATTTTGATGATACATTCTACAAAAAAAATTATACATCTTTTTGTAATTTTCTATATTTTATAATTTTATGCGAGCATACTTTTACCCTTGCAAATTTCCTATTCATTTGCTTTACACTTCATATTTTTACCCCATAGTTGTATAGTTCAATGTTATTGCTTTTTATTAAATTACGAAATATAAATAATAATGATCACATTAGTATATTTAGGAAATAATGTAAGTACAAATGAATTTTGTCATACCATGCGGCAATCTTGAATTCCTTCATAGCATGAAGTAGAGGAAAACATTATGTTCGCTGCCACCAAGAAAGATTTATTATTCAACAAACACTATATTAAATAAATGTTTGTATCGATTATTAATCATTTTTATCAATTATAAATATCTAAGTTTTTAATGGAAAAGTAATAAATAAATTCTAATCTAAATAGTAATATGTTCAACTAGAATGGAAATGTTAAAAGAGAAAAAATAAATGTGATTCTTAGAGTTGATTATAGTCTAGTTGAAGCTGGAATTCTATTGAGCAATTTCAAGAAGAGGCTCTATGAATGTTAGGGGTAATGACTTGAGGCTTTTCCCTATTCTATGCGGGACATCACATTTTTCATGCACGAGACAAAACTTTATCCTTCAATTCTCAATTTACTTTCTATTTTCTCCCTTCAAATTAATTTATGTCCATTGTAAGTATGGTTGCCATAACATCACATTTTTGCACAAGAATAATTATCCTAAATGAGGGTAATGAGTTGTTCCTAGGGATTTTGACCTCCTTATGTGAAATTTTTATGTTTTTATTGCATTGTGTTATTAAATTATGGTGTTATTTTTCGTTGTTATATTTTTTTTGAAGTTGATTCTAGGAATTTCTAAGGATAATAATGTTGCTACAAAGGGGATAGATATTTTTCCTATGTTGTGATGGTGTTTCCACAGTGTTGTTTTAAATCCATGTGTATATATTTTGTTTGATTTAGGATCAAAACTTAGATTTCTAACAATATTGGATGTTATTTATTGATGAAAAGCATGGATAAAGATTTCACTTCTTAACATCGAGAGACCCCACTTCTGCTTTTGACCGAAAATTGTAGTATGCAAGAGTTTTTAAAACAATGTTATATTTAAAACTCATAAATATTTCATCTAAATATTGAAATTCTTCTATATCTCTAAGGTGATTTAATTTCATAAAGAAAAATCCCATCTAGAAAGGAGGTGAACATATATGTGAGTTTAACCTAGAAGAAAAATTATTATAAGAGTGATGGTAGGTCGCATGTAAAAAAATGTTTTTTGTGATGTTTTATTTTTTTTCCTATTGATTAACTAAAATAGGAAAACTAAGGGGAAGTATATCAAATAGTTAATCTAAATAGGAGGGCATAAAATGCTATAGAACTATAGTAAGTGGTCTAAAGAAAGTAAATAATTATGTAAGTAAATTAAACTAAATGTAATAAAACCATAAATGACAAAGGGAAAGGTAAATAAAGACTTAACTAGCTACATAAGTATGTCGCAGGTGTGAAACTGGAAATTGGCCTTGTAGATGATCACTCAAGAATCCTACGAAGGATAGATATGGATTATCTGAAGTGATAGAGGTGCTTGGGAGGGTACTATGGCACCTCAGGGCACCCTGATCTGGATTATGGGTGCTGTGAACTGTGTAGAAGCTCAAAAACTATGTTCGGAAGTGTCGCAACTAGGTCTAAAACTCTATCTACCTATCACAATGGATTCGTTGTATGAACTAAATGACTCCTTGCACAAGAAGAATAGGAATGGGTCAGACTAACCTCAACCACCAAACTGGTGGATTTATCATTGAGCAATACACTACATTATGGACCCTGATGTAGTTCTGGTTAGTGTGTGCATATGGTGCCCTAGGTGCTCTTGTGCTAGTTGCATTTTTTGTAGTAGTGAGTTATGCTAGCTGTAAAATATGTAGAATAGTATGTAGAATAACATAGATAGAATCCCTCCCTCCTATGTGAATGGATGTGATGTAGAATTTACTAGCTAGAATGTATGAAACTATGTGGATGAAGATGGTGCAATAGATGCAACCCTAGATGGAGTGATAGTAGTGATAGAATGCAAAGACCTAGGACCCTCAATATAGTCTTATAAGATTTATATTTATAGGGCTCTCAAGTATACTTTCACAATTAATCTTGATAATACCGACTAAGGAAAATATAAAGCAGACCAATGGCTAGAAGTGACCCAAAAATGAGTGAAACAGGCTAAGCATAGATTAGGGTGCCTAGGTTGGGACCAAGGCATCCCAGTGTAGGCTAGGGCACCCAAAATTAGGGCTAGAATCTCAAAAAATTTAGAAAATGTGGTGATAAGTATTAGGAATTAGTGGGAAAGATGAAGTAGCACATAAAACAAAGATGGAAAAAGGGGGGATTAATTAGTACTTTGTACAATTGAGAACCTTCTAAATAGTAGTATAGGATAAAATGTGTCTAAAATGCATGATTTTATTTCTACATTTTCCACCACTTTATGTTTATGAGCGAACAACTCCGTAACATAAAGTAGCCAGAGAAGCATGCCTGTAATACATGCAGAGTGTAGAAGAAATCACACCAATGGACTAGAATCAAACTTGGGGGAGTGTGGATTCTAAAGATGAAAAATGTAAAAAGAAGTGATGAGAGTGCATCTAGGGAAGAATGCATGTGTGGCTGCTATAGTGTAAAGGAAAGTGCCTATAGCAGTGTGTTGTCATTTTCATTGTCATTGTCATCATCGTCGTCGTCGTTATTATTTTTACCCCCAATTTGACTTCTTGTTTCTCATATAGCGGACCTATAAGGAGAAAACGTGCAAGTAGTCAAATATGTATGTATGTGAAAATGCATGTATAAATGGAAATGTGTAAAATAAATGAAATGTAAAGTACGCTAGAATAGAAAATGGAAAAAAATGGAACATGTGCACCTGATCCATGTTGAGAAAAAATGTGTAGAAGGATATCCTGTAGCTATCACAAGTTTTTCGAGTGATCTCACACCACCCTGACTGAAGAAGTGTCGAGAGGAAATGCTCTGTGTCCTCCAACTCTAACCACTTCTGCTAGAATTTTGTTGAAGAGATCTTTCTACTGCACTAGTTTTTCGGGTGATCATACACCACTGGATAAAAAAGTGTAGAGAGGCCATCCACTATAACCCCTGAGCCTATAACTGCTTTGTAGAATTTCCAAAGGACACCATGTCCTATTATGGCCACCGTGTATGGAGTTTGGTTTGATTTGAACTCACTCACTATGTATGAACTAGTGTATATATGTTGTGTTAGTAGAAAACCCATAATGATACCGCCCTCTTTGGGGGTGCATACAACAACCCTAGAAGGAGAATGTAGCCACAAAAGAGTACCTACCGCACTCTGACCTTGTAACCAACTTAGCCCTGCAAGGGGGAAAGGGAAAGCTATTGGTAGATACCAAGGTGCACACAAAAGGGGATTGATAGCAAAAATAAGTGTTAGTCCGTAAGCACATGAATGTAATCAGTGTAAAAATGCAAACAATGTATTAAGACTACAAAGAAGAGTAGTGTAAAAATGCAAGAAGAAGACCAAACAAGGTGGTTTACAAATAAGGGACATCACTCATGATGTCTCAAGACACACAAGGACATCATGTCCATAAAAAACAGACAAGTGTGCACACAAGAAAAGGGCAAAGCCCACATACAATAGAAAACAAATAAGACAAGTAGAAATATAAGTAGTCATGGAAAAATGGAATCCTATAATACAAGTGGTGCACATGAGACATCTGTTAGCATGTTAGGATGAGAAAAAATATGTCAAAACATGTATGAGCAAGTGGTAAAATATGCTAAGTACAAAATGAAACAATAGCACCTGTATAAGTCGAATGTGGATGCCCATAGTCACAAGTATAGTAAGGGTAGAAAGTGAGCATCCATGCCACGTGTAAATGCCATGTATCTATGATCACACTAAACAAAGAGGTGAACGCACATGTGGGTATGATAATGACATATAAGAAATCAAGCTAACATGTGTAGTAAAGTGAACATGCAAAGCACTAGTAAAAAAGAGTAAATGTACCAAGAAAAATGCAATATGTTGTGGATGGATGGAATGGGATGAAAAATTGAATGATAGGGGCAATGTACCCTCCAAGTGTATGGAAGTGTATGCAGTGAGTTTCATTTTTTTCCCCCTCAGTATTCAAGAATGAACCATTAACGAGAGTTCATCATCGATAAATGGTTGAGAAGTGTTGGTTGTGTCTAGCGTGCTGCGATGAGTATGTATGTGTAGAGGTGATGAAATATGACATGGGGGATGATGTGTGTGGACTGTATAACGAAAGTGTATACCAAAAATGTGTTGAATAAACAAGTGATGATTTAGCCCTAAGCGTATAGATCACTATATGATGGTCGAAGAAGGTGACAATTTATCCTATAACGTATGTCACTACGAGATGGGTGAAGAGGGTGTATGAAGCATGCAGTGGATAGTGGAAGATTTTTATCTAGCACTAAGCATATACCACCATGAGATGAATAAGGATGATATGATGATGTAATATAATAACTTAGAATAAGATAATAGAATAGGTGATGATAAGATGGAAGAGGATAATGGGATATTGATGAAGGGAGTGGTGATTTAACCTAAGGTATACACCACTACGTGATGAAAAGATGAAGTAGAGTATGAGGCTGAGTGAATGATAGAATAATTGGGAATGATGAGGTAATTGGTGATTTAACCTAAGGGTGTATACCACTACATGATGATTAGATGTATGATAATGCAATGGAATAACATGGGATTAAAAAATGTGAACAGATGATAGAGGATAGAATGGAATAGGATGATGTAGGGTTGATGACAAGAGTGGTGATATAACCTAAGGTGTCTACCACTATGATAGATGATGACCAAATGAAATAGAGTCTATGGTTAAGTAGATGATAGAATAATTGGAAATTTCAAAAGGAGTGGTGATTTAACCTAAAGGTGTATACCACTACACGATGTGATGATGGAAGTGGGGGATGATATATCTTATAACATGGGTCACTAGTCCGATGAATGTGGTATGATGACATGTTGCATGTAGGGAAGGTCCATTTGATTAGTAAACCCTCGACATTTGAGTATGGATCGAGGAACTAGAGTATGTCATAGGGTGGTGAGTGCAGCGCGAAGAACAATGTAGTGTAGATGACCGAATAGTGAATAGGGTATGTAGATACATGGTAGAATGTAGAAAGTGTGATGATAGGTGTAGATATCATATGTAGTTATGTTATCCCCGTTTTTAGTTCACGACGAAACGATCGGATAACCCCTACAAAATTTTTGAAGTGATTTTGCATTATGATCTCTTTTAGAGAAAATCGGGTTTTCGGGTGTTACTAACAGCTTGACATAAGTTTTAACATGCTTTATGTCTTATGACCTCCGAAACCCGAAACCCGCCTTGTATTGAAAAATCCTTTGAAATCGGGTTTTCGGAAATTCAACGCATCGGAACATACTTGTGTTAAGACATGCTTTGTGTCGCATGACTTCCGAAACCCGAAACCCGCCTATTGTTAAGACAATCCTTAGTAATCGGGTTTTCGGAACTTTAAAGCATCGGAACATCCATGTTCCAAAACATATTTTATGCGCCATGTTCTCCGATTCCCGAAGTCCGCTCAATTCTTAGTAATCGGGTTTTCGGAAGTTCAATGCATCGGAACATTCATGTACCAAAACATGTTTTGTGCTCCATGTTTTCCGAAGCCCGAAACCCGAAATGCACTAAATCTCCTCGTGTCGGGTTTTTGGACTCCTCCAACACGCTGACGTGGCGTTCATGCTGAATGGTTGGTGAGTCGGCACGTGCCGAGCTGGAGCGTATTTATTACTAATTTTCTTATAAATACGTAAAAATCCACGTCATTTTTACCGTTCATATTTTTAATTCGTGGATTTTTCTCATGCTCTTCCGCTCCCAAAACCCGCAAACTCGCGTTACCAGACTGGATCGTTTGTTTTCGATTTTACTTGTCTCGAATCGAAGGTATTTTTTGATTTCTCTGGATCGACTGCGTATATTTTCTTTCCAATTTCTTGCCAGTTGTTGAGGGTTTTTCTTCCTTCTTCGTTCTGTATTGTTTTGGAAAGGGTTTTGGGTTTTAGGGTTTATTTTCTTTTTGAGATTATCAATTGGTGTTGTTCCTTCCAAATTCCAATTACTTGCATAATGTATGGAATATGAATAACAAAAAAAGAAAGGAAGATGTGTATGTAGAAATTCAAAGGAAAGGCTCTGTTTTTGTTTCCCGGATTTTGAAGTTTGTATTGCAGATTCAAAAGTCCGAAATACAAAGGAAGCTCGCAGTAACGGGATTTTTCAATGTTCCGCCCTCAACAGTGGGTGCCGGGCACCTCCTAAGTTCCGCCATCAACAGTGGACGCCGGGTTTTCTTCAGGTTCCGTCATTAACAGCAAGTGCCGGGTTTTGCCAAGACTCCGACATATCAGACCTGTCGGGTTCTCAAAGTTTTCCGATATCTTCTTCTGCGTGTCGGGTTCTTCTCTTCTTCCGACGCCTTCCGTCAATCAGGTTTTTCAGTGTGCACGACATCTCCGGAGTTCCAAGCTTTTCTCCTTCCAATATTCTTCATGTCGGATCCTGGTTCATCACAGGAGAAGGCCGGAAAATCTAGCAAGATGAAATACAAGTTTAAGAAACCAGAATCCCCGTCATATGTCGACTGTAATTATGATATCAGGGATACTGAAATGGGCAACATAGATATGGACGACTTTTGGAACAGGGTGAAGAGTTCTTCTCAAACCCCATGGATGAAAGCTATAGCTGACAGTGGCTTGCCCCTTGCAGCAGGCTTCCCTATGTCTGCCCAGTGTCCAGAGTTTGTTTTGGTGTGTGCATCCAGCTACGACTCGGCTTCTCGGTCCGTAAGGAATCAGGCTGGTGAAGTAGTTATCAAAATAGATGGGGCTTATTTGGATGATCTCCTGAAACTACCAAATTTTGAAGAGTATGGAGCCCTAGATATGAAATTGGCTCAGAAGGCCTGGGACAGTAACCAGGAGAATTGCATTAAGGATGTTAATAAGAAGTTCTTGGTTAAGGCAAAACCAGTAATATCTAGATTTCTAAGAACTATCCCTAGATCGGATTTCATCCAAGAAATCAACGATATTATCACCCTACTGAGCCGGGTGTTTGGCTTGCCGGAATCAAATTTATTTCATGGATGGATGTACCAATTTATGGTCACCATTAGGAAGAATGAGCAAGGGATTGACTGGGGAACCCTTATCAGTGATGAAATTGATTCCCAGATGACGACGGTCCTGTCAACCGGAAAGTTTTATATGTTCTCATACTTGGCCTATGCAGCAGCTGGGATGAGGAGCTATCCAGGGCTGGAGACTAAAGGAAGCAGAACCACAAATCCAGTCTATAAGTATTATCCTCAAATAACGAAGAAGGGGTCCAAGGATCACTTTAGGAGGGTAAATGACGCCTTTTTCTACGAAAACATCTGCCAGCTCAATCCAGGGCTGAGAAAGACAAGGGTCTCGAACGAGGCATGGGCTGAAGTATCTAAGTGGGGATGTATCTTCTTACAGTTCAAGAAGTTTACCTACCTTCGAACGGTCATGTACTCCGGAGAACCTTTCCGTCTGCCTCGTTATCCCGGCGATAGATTGATACTAATAGAATTGGTCAGACAGCTACTGGATTTCCATAAATTCCAACAGAGCAAGCATAAGGCAGCTGTATCCTTCCCAATTTCTATTGGGAGATATACTTGCTCAACAGCGGCAAAAGCTAAAAATGTCGAATGTGAACTCCAGGAGAAATTAAAGAAGCATATGAAGTCTCGGGATGGTTTTGACATCCGAGGAGTACTGAGAACTTATGGAGTCCTACATCTGCACAGGCCCGACATTGAGGATATCTGGGTGGATCTGCGTAACGAAGTTACGGTTCGCAGAAAAGATCATAGCAGATTAACTATTGATGAGATTCAGATGCTAGAGATTTCTGATTTGCCAGATGGTACAAGGGACAATGAAAGTGTGTTAGATATGTCCTATGATGGGCTTAATGAAGATCAATACGTTTTCCTGCCTATTGATTGGTCGGCTAGCGAAAAATCCTCTATCACCGATAGGTTAGCCCTAATTCTGGCTCGTACAAAGAAATGGCTCTCTTCTTGGGGCATGAATTTTAAAGATGACAAGTTTCCAAAATTGGCTGCTCCTGAGGCGGGGCCCTCCAAAAAGAAGAAGGACAAGGAATATACTGGTGGGTCTATAAAAATCAAGATTCCCAAGAAGAGGAAAGAAAGACAAATCTCTTCAATTATCTCTCCAACTCAAACAGTGGATGTGCCAGAATCACCAACACCACCAGAAATAGGAGAAATTAATTTGGAAGAAGGAGGAAGTCAGCCCTTGATTTCACCATTTGCTGATTACTCAACGGGAGAGACCTTATCTCTTGCAGTCAAGGCTTTGGAAACTGAATCTGTGCCTCCCCCTCAACAACCACTTCAGCCTCCTCATTCCCCATCCACTTCTTCAAGCATGGCCAATATTTTCTCTGGGCTCTCACCCCTCTCTGCTGGAACCCAAGTGATCACCAACACTCCCCCACAACCTGTGCCTCTATTCATTGCACCTACTACCACGTTGACTGCTGTTCCCCCTCCAATAGTAGAATCTGCTCCCCTTGAGAGTAGAATACCAGTTACTACAACATTGGCAGTTTCCTCTGATACACCACAATGGCTACTCGAACAAACTCCGAGGAAGAGGAAAGTGATTGTACCCCTACCAGCCTTTGATTTCAGCTCACTCAAGGCTTCTACTGCGAGATCAGCCAAGAAACCCAAAACAGTTTCAAGAGTTTTGGTAGATGCTTCAGGAGATAAGTTCGCAGAGATTGCCACTCCCTCAGATGACAAAACTAGGGATGATGTAACAGCTGCTGATTATCAGATCACCAAGGTGGCTCTAGGGAAAGTAACAACAGAAGGAGCGCAACAAGATGCACGGGCTTCCATAGACGTGCTGTGCCAAAAGTTGAAAGAAAAAAAGGTCAGCAGAGATGAGTTTAAAGAAAAAGTGGAGCAGTTGACAGAGGTTTTGATTAAACTCTCAACACCCCTAGAATCCATACCATCTGCTTCTGCTTCTGCCGGATTCGATTTCTCATCGGTGCCTACGATTGAGAAGATTACCAGAAAAGGAAGAGTGGTTAATGAATGGATCCAAAAGTTGCTCCAACAAGGGAAGGAAGTAATTCAAGATGTGGTGAAAGTTCATTAGTCCTTGGCAGAGATTCAGAAGGAAGGAGAGAAGATGGATGAGGAATTCACTGAAGAACTTGGACAGCTTGATTTGACTTGTGAAGCTCTCCAAGTGCTAAAGCAAATACCAGCACATCTCTTGGTAGAAGAAGGCGTTCTTCCACATACAGATAAACACTTTCAGCTGATCAAGGGCATCAAGTTCAGAGTAAAGATTCTCAACGAAGCCTGCAGCAAGTTGAGAGAATCAAGGGATAAATTGATCGATGGGAAAAGTGATCTGGAGGAAGAATTGCTAAAGATTTGTCCAAAGGTGTCGGTTGGGAACTCAAGTGCCCTATCAGTAGGTGATCTCTTCAAACAAGTTCAAGAGACTGTTCAACATGAACCTGTAGATGGATTCGACCTTGAAGTCATTGGTCAGTTTGTGCGGATTGAGCATACGTTGGAGGCCTTAAGAAAGCTTAGCAAGAGGTTGAAAAAGCTTCCCGGCAGTGCCAGTGATATCCATGAGACCTGCGAAATGTGGAATGATCTTTCCACTGCACCTGAGGAAAACGAAATGCAAGGCATTATTCGGAAGTTCCAAGAGTTTCGGAACAAACAGTCTCAGCTGGAGGAAGAGAAAGGAGAAGAATCAAAAGATGATGACTCGGATTGAGCTCCAACGTCCCATGTCATTTCTATTTTTAGAATGTCATATCTTTTATTTCCTTTTTGTCATTATTTTTAATTCAGACTTCGACTTGATCTCCTGCGTGAGAATCATGCAAAGCTGAAACTCTAGTTAGCATGCTACTTTTCAGGATCTGTTCTGTTTAAACTCTAGTTTCTTTTGTTATAAAGAGGGGATGCTTGTGCATTCTAAAGGGTCGAGAATTTTTGAAGCATTAAGAGGCTATTGGAAAGGAGAAAAACTTTGTGTTTTCTTTCAATCATTTTGAAGAATAGAAGTTGATATTGTTTTGCAGACTTTGTGTTGTGAAATATATCTTATTTAAGATATTGTTCTTATGTTCATGATCTTAAAGCTATTCTTTGCATATAATCTCAGTGTTTCTAATTATCTCGGACACTATATCTGTGATCTAAAACTCGTATGATTATTTTGTGCTCTGTGTTTACTCGAAAGAAAATACGTTTCTCCCATTTCTTTTCTACCGTGCTTCTTTCACTGTAATAGTTTCTAACCTATTTCACGTACGAAAGCAATATCCTTGAATCGTGTGAATGTGGATTTCGGGATTTCATCCCAACCCCCAATGGTTAGATTAGTGTGAATATTGTATATATTATTTACTGTGTTTTAGATTAGCAATAAACAGGCAGCCTCACCTGTCTTTGAGGAGGGATTCAATCCCATGTACTGTGGTTGAACCTCATATTTTGGGTTGACAAAATATCCAACCAACAAGTTATAATAGATAAAGCTAGACCCTTGGATAATGTGACCTAACGTAAAGATAGTATGCAAGAATGGAATGTAAAACTAGACGCATAAAGTGATGATGCTTAGTGTAGTGTGTATGAGACAGATGATGTAGAAATTAATAGTAGATGAGGTATTTATATGATGATGTAGGATGTGGGGTGTGTGGAGTTCAGTGTAATGGTAAATCCCTCAACAATCCAATATGAATTGAAGCACTAGGGTGCATCATTGAGAAGTGAGGGTATACAGAAGATGAATGCTAAGAGAGAATATGCAGGTAAGATGTATAGGGGGGATTAGGCTAGTGTTATTACCCCCCAAGTTTTTAGGAAAGAGGAATCAACTGATAATATTGAAGGAAAAATGTCCGTTGACCCATGCTTGAGAAGGAATAGGCAGAGAATGATGCTCTAGTAATGGAGATATGGGAGATAATCTTTGTGCTGGATAATGAAGCTAGTATGCATAGGAAGGGTTAATATAAGATGATCCTCATGGTGTAGTGAAGTGTGTGGGTGAGGGAGATCGAGTCACTGGTCTGTTTAGAGGGTAGGATGGTCCATGTGGGATAAACTGAGGTGGTGATCAGTAGAGGGATGCAGAAATGGTCTTAGGAATAGGCCTATGCCGATGTGTAGGACTAAGTGAATGGAACAGATGCATAGGGCCCAATTGAAGTGGTGAAGGAGGATGATCAAGGGTTGAAGGTAATGATAAGGGAGTTGTGGAAATAAGCGGGGGAAGCGTATATGTAACGAAAGGGGAAGAGGGTGGTAGGGGAGGTCTAGGAAGGACTACGTTAATGGAAATAACTTGGTTATAGTAAATAAATTTGAGGTGTAAGCGTGTCATAGAAATCAAATCTTGGGATTTACGGATCAAATTAAGTCCTAAAAGTAGATCACAATTGTGGACAATTGAATGAATGAGGCAAGGGGAAAGAAGAGTAAGAGACCCAATGATGATATGTAGCTCAACCACACCAAAAGGTCGGTTGAATGGGTAGTTAATTTTTGATAGAGGGCAACCAAGAGTGCACAAGAAGGAAAAGAAACACATGCTGATGGGGAAGGATGGATCTACTCTATTGTTGTTGATAGAGTGGGACCCAATAACTGCTTGGATGTGTAAATAATCAAAGGTGATTGTAGCATGATAATCGTCACTAGAAAAGGAAATAATCGGTGTTGGAGCACTAGTGTGAGAAATGAGAAAGTCAAGTTGCCTAGGGGAAGAGGGCAGTGTATGAGAGATATAGTTCGAAGAGGCATCAAATGGTTTAGTATCATGTTTGGGTAGGGTTTTGTTAAAAATTTGGAGTTTATGATTGTCATTGGGAGAAATTATCGGAGAAGTTTCTGGGAGCTCAAGATGACCATTGTCAAGTAGATCCTAAATGAGATGCGAAATTTTAAAGCACCGATCAATGGGATGCCCTACACATTAGTGGTAATCACAGTACGAATGTTTATCAAATCTTTGCCCTTTAGGTTAGGATGGATCTAGTTGCAGAGGTGGAGGTAGAGTAATAAGGTGATTATTAATAAGTTGTGGTAAGAGGATGCTAAGTGGTGTACTAAATTTTTCTAGAGGATACTAGTATGGTTAAGAGAATAATTCTTGAGTTAGGGAAACAAAATTAAAGAAAGGTTTTGAAGAAGGGTTTGCTGGAAATGTGGGTAGAGGATGGAGGTGATTCTTGATATTTGAACTTTCCCACGGAGACTAGTTTAGTTTCTCAGAGTTTTAGAGCATGAAAGAGTTGGTCAAATGATGAAAATGTCTCAAAGAGGACACTATCTTGGAGCTGTGTTAAGAGGATATGGAAGAATAAATCTTGAATTTCTGAATAAAAAAGAACAGTGGTCATCCACTGGTCATCTTGACAACACTATGCTTGTAACATAAGACATAATTGGGGAATCGCTCATTGGAGAGTTGCTTAAGTTGGGAAAGTTGGGCATAAGAGAGGGTCAAACCAATGTTAATGGAAAAATGTGAGAGAAAAGAATCATCCAAATGAGTAAAACAGGGGATGGAATGGATTGGAAAATCATAAAACCATCGCATTGCATAATCGTGGAGACTACGTGGGAACAATTTAGCTAGGATAGTATCATCATTAACATAGTCAAGAAATATAATATGAAAGGCATGTAGGTGCTCTTGTGGGTCACCATGGCCTTTGAAAATGGGTAATTTGGGAGTGGTGAAGCTAGGTGGGAATGGGTAAGCAGCGATGGATTATGAAAAGGGAGAATGCAGCAAGGATGTAGAATCAAGGGAGAGAGGCCCGTGGGTATAGGTGACTTGTAACTACCGTATTTTATGTTGGAGATTGAGGTATAATGACATTAGATCAGGTGTACGAGAAGACGA
Organism: Taxus chinensis; assembly: GCA_019776745.2. Classification (NCBI taxonomy): domain Eukaryota; kingdom Viridiplantae; phylum Streptophyta; class Pinopsida; order Cupressales; family Taxaceae; genus Taxus; species Taxus chinensis. The sequence goes on along the minus strand of CM034147.1, from coordinate 776,001,799 downwards.
GATAAGGGGGATATTAGTTGCAACATGGAGAGATGTAGGAATGGTAGTCATAATATAGGGAGTGGAGATGGGAGGTGAAGAAAACATAGGGACATAAGTGTTATCCTGTAAAATTGACAAGGGCAATTTTACCGATAACCATACCGAAAATTTTGTTTCGATCCCTCGTTAGGGATCCTCCGCATTCAGAATATTGTAAAATCCCTTCCCGGGAAATTCAGTTTTTGAACTTAGTCTTTTTGAGCCTTTTTTGGCTGGGCGCATGGTTTTTCCTTGCAACATCAATTTTTGATGCCCCCCCTTAAAAGCCTTTGGCGCATGGTTTTCCATGTTAGCACGCTTCTCGGTGCGCCAAAGGCGCATGTATTTTCCTTGTTACACCACGTTTTGGTGCGCCCAATGGCGCACATAAATTCATGTCGACAACTCGTTTGATGCGCCAAAGTCGCACCCATTCTCCTGTTGTCAGTTACTTCCATGCGCCAAAGGGCGCATGCTTTCCTCTGTCGACAGTCGTTTTCGTGCGCCTTTTCAAATGGTGGTTGGCGCATTTATGACAAATTTTGTTATATATACCTATGCGCGCCATGTCATTTTCATTGTTCTTTTTTCAAGGCACGTGATTGCTCTGGGTGTGTCAGCTCTGCTCTGTCGTTGTCATTTGCTCTGTGGGCCCGCTTTCCAACCATCTTTATACATTCGAAGGTAAGAGGTTCGTCCTCTTTTTCATTTTTGTGCTTTGATGTGCTCGGTCTGGTTTTCGTTTGATGGCCCGTTTTTTAATGTCGTTTTGCATTGGACTGGTTCTTCCCCTATCCCGCATAAACCAACTTCTTCCTTCTCTCCCTCCCTCATTTCCAGTTTACTGTAGGGGAAGTTGGTTTGATTAGGCTTGGTGTTAGAATGAATAATGCTTAAATGTTTAAAGTATTTTTGGTGTTCCCCTTGACGCGTTGCCGCGTCATGTTGCACCTTAGACAGTCGCGCCCCTCGGCGCGTCTACCCAGCATGCTGCAGTTATTAATCATGCGCCCCTAGGCGCACCCTTTCGGCCTGTAACACGCTCGAAACCCGGGCCTCCTTATATCCCTTTGGCGCATCTTTTACCCCTGTTGCATCCCTCTTCTATGCGCTAAAGGGCGCGCCCAGCTTCCATGCAACGCAAGAGTTATTTGCGCGTGTAAAACCTCCAAGGCGCGGGCGCACCTTCCGTTGCAAGTACATGATGTTGTGTAGCCCCCCCATGCGCCGCGCCATATACCTTTGGCGCGCCTTTTTTCCATGTTGCACAATCTGCCCATGCGCCGAAGGGCGCACCAAACCTCAATGTAACATGCATTTCCTGTGCGCCCTTCTATAAAATGCAGTCTGCTTCATCCATGCGCCATGCGCCTTTGGCGCCAATTTTACCTCTGTTGCGTCCTTTTCCTGTGCGCCTTGTCTATTCAGCCTGTTATATACATTTTCCATGCGCCCTGCGCCCCGAGCCTTAAAAGTTCTAACTCTTTCTTCTGCTAGCGTTCCCATTGAAAATCAAATGACTAATTCAAGCTTCTTGGATTGGGTTTCACTCCTCCTACGTGCAGATCATCAGATAAGCTTTGAAGAACACATGTCTACCTCAAGCAAGAGACCCGCCAAACCAAGAGGAAAAGCTAAGCTAACAGAGGAAGAAATGAAGTATAAGTACCAAAGGGTTAGAATGCCCGAATCTCAGGCGGAATGCAATATGGATGTCAGAGATTCTGAACTGGGCCACATTGACATGGACGAATTCTGGGTGAGAACTCAGAAAGTAACAAGAAGCCCCTGGATGGATAAATTGATGGGTAGTGCTCTACATTTCGCCGGTGGGATTCCAGTCAGCGCTATTAATAATGAGTTCATAATGGTGGTTGCCCAATCTTACAACAAGGACACCAGGTGTGTCGAAAATAGTAAGGGAGAAGTGGTCATTGACCTCACCACTCGCCATTTTGAAAAGATTCTTGGCATCCCTCATCACCGAAGCTTCGTGGCCGTTACCCAAGAAGAATGTGTCAAGACCTGGGAGGACAATGAGGACCTATGCATGCAATTAATGAATGAAGTCTACCTCAAAAATAAGAAGGTAGTGACCCGGTGGCCCCAGACTATCCACCGAAGCGACTTCTCCGAAGAACTCAGTGACACCATCACTTTCCTGAGCAGAGTCTTCGGGCTTTCAGACGCCCACTACTTCCATAAATGGATGCTGCGGTACCTGGAGACGATGAACAAAAATTTGCCCGATCAGCGCTTCTGCTGGGGGGAAGTAATAAGCAGCGCCATTTCTGAGCAGCTACAACAGTTTGCCACAACAGGAGTGTTTCATATGAACTCCTACGTAGTATATGCTGCAGCGTCTGAAAGGGACTATCCAGGGCTGCACCGAAGTGGAACTTGGCCTCAGGCCAAGATATATGAATACTACCCAGAGCTAAAGCTGGAGAATAGCATCCAACACTTTTCAAAAATCAATGATGCTTTCTTCTACCATATTATATGCATGCTGCGACCAAAGTTGACTCATGGCCGCACAATTAAGAATACTGTTTCTGCTGTGGAAAAGTGGGGGGCCTTGTTCACCCAATTTCCCACATTCACCTATCTGAGGGTGGTTAACTTCTTGGGCGAGCCCACTAGGTTGCCAAGGTATGCTAGACCAAAGCTGGTTCTATTGGAATTGTCAAGGCAGCTGGTCACATATCATGAGAAGTGCCAGAAGAGAAAGAAGGGTGGAACTCCTTTCCCCCTCACAGTAGGCCGATACACTTGTTCCAGCTATCACAAGGCGAAGGAGATGTTTGCTGAGCTAGAATTGCTCAACCTAAAGCATGATTTCCCAGCAAGGCCTACATTCGACCCAAGAGGCTGCTTGCCAAGGGCTAAGCTTGATCCTATCCATGTCCCTCAAATTGAGGACATTTACATTGACGTCATCCATGAGGTGGCACTCAGGAGACAGGATCACTCCCGCTTAGCATTGGCAGAAATTATTCAGTATGGAGTGGCCATCGTCCCCAAAGGCTTCCAAACCATGGAAGACGAAGTAGACAAAGTATATAATGACACAGATGGGGACAATTGGCCCTTCCCGGCCATTGATAGAAGCAAGGCCCCTCAGACAATTGAGGAGAGGGTCAAAGAAACCATGCGGAGAACGGAGCTCTGGTGCCGTATGAATGGATTGATCTACCTCAGCGTAGATTTTATAACTTCTCCTTTGGGTAATGCGCCTCCAAGATCAAAGAAGCAGCTAAAAGGCAAAGCTGCGGAAGGTGAGCCTAGCACCATTCGGGAGGAAGCCCCTGAAAGTCCTCTTCCTTCAGAGCCTGAACAAGTAATAACCCTGGATTCGCCAGAGAAGGAATTGGCAGAGGATAGTCCTATATGCCCATCCACCCAGGATGTCGGCATCGCTACAACTACAGAGGTCCCTTCTATCCCTTCTTCTTCTCTTCCTCCCCTTCCTCAGGTGCCAGCAACCACTCCTTTGGTTGTGTCCTCTCCCCCTTCTTCTACCCTTTCCCCTGCCTCTTCATCCGTCTTCTCCTCTCTTGCTGATTTGTCTCCTTCCATTTCTTCTCTCCTTTCTAGGCTCCCTTCCCTTCTTATGTCTTCTGCAGCCCCGGTTTCCCTTCCTCCCGTGGACACCTCCGCGGCTATTCTTCCAATGCCACCGCCGCGTGTCTCCACGTTCTTCCCCTCTTCTACTGTTGCTGCCTCCCCCTCTGTCTCTGGTCCTTCTTCAATAGGACCAGCTTGGATCTCTCAGCAGCTGAGCCAGCCAAAGAGGAAAGTCCCCATCGCTCCGATGGACTTTTCGGTTATTCCGGCTAAAGGAGCAAAGAAGCACAAGCCGGTTACACGCTTCTCAAAGAGCGCTGCAGGTGAGAGAGTCCTGGAAATAGCTTACCCCGATCCCACCAAAGAGAAAGAAGATCTGTCTCCAGCAGATTTCACAGTGACCCAAGTCACAATGGGGACGTCCTCTGAAAGTCTCCAGGGGGAAGCTCGTTCCGCGATTGATGCACTTTGTGAAAAGCTTCAAGAAGCCAAAGAAGAAAAAAGGCTGCTGAAAGAACAGAATAAATACCTGCTTCAGGCCTTACAGAAGATGGGAAGTGCACCTCCCACAACTGCCGCCGAGACTCCTGAGCTGCTCAGTCAGGACAAGATCAATGAATATTCAAAGATCGGTGAGCAGGGCATGGCTGTTTCTGCTTGGAGAAGTCAGATTCTCAAAGATAGTGAAAAGGTAATCGCCGAATATATCAGCTTATCCCTGAACATTGAAAAGGCGAATAAGGAGCTCCAAGCATTAGCAGTCCCGATATCAGAAGAGTTGGAAAACGCTAGACTCCAACACGAGGCCTTCCAACAGATGTTCGACTGTTCAGTCGAAGATTTGGTCAAGTTCGGAGTATTCGGTCACCCAAGGACCCTCAACAAGACTATGTCCACTCTGGACTATCGGATAGATCAGCTCGAGTTTGTGTTAGAAAAAATAGATAAGGTGAAGGAAGAGGCCCTGGATGCGATGTATCAAATGGAGAAAATTGTTTTATCCATGAATCCAGGGTTGCTCACTCCTTCCCTCACCTTAAGAACGGCTGATGATACTATCCGGATTTTCAAGGAGTTAGCTTCTCAAGGAACAGGGCCAGAAGTCACGTTTGATACCGAATCCATCAATAACCTGCTGGCTTGCAGGGACTTCATCGGTTTCCTGATTGAGGCGGAGAAAGATTATTCCAAACTTCCCGAAAAGCTTGTAGAAGAGCGGGAAACTTGCGAAGTAATCAGTGATCGGCACAAGGATCCATCACAGGATCAGTTCGGGTCAATGATCAGCAAGTTCTTGGAATACCGCGCTCAGTTCCACATCTCATCTCCTGAGCAGCATCAGAAGCAGGCGACCCCTTTTTGGCCGCAGGACGATGATGATGACTAGCTTCTTCTTCTTCCTCTTCTTCTTCTTCCTCTCGCTATTCTCCGACTTTCTTTTCGCAATATCTCAAGTATGTTGGTGCCAACGATGACATCATCCATGTTGCATCATGGGATGATGTCATCCACTCAAAAATGTAAAAGTCAACATGACTTTAGATATTTTGTAAATATCTTGTAGATAAGTGGTTGGCTCCTTTTTTTTTTTGCCTTCTCTCTCTCTCTCATCTTCTATAAATACAAGAATACTTGTTGTATTCAAAAGGGGGAACATTTTTCAGATAGAAATAGAGGTGAGGAGAGAAAGACTTTGAGCTTTCTTGTAACAGATAAAAACAATTAATACAATTATTCAGACTTTGTGCTCAATAGCTGTGTTATACATTAGATCTTTCTTATGTTAGATCTGCATGTGTCTTTTCTGTTGAATTCATATCTACTTTTCTGTCATTTGTTTATCAGTATTGCTTTGTTTATTTATGTGAGTAGGTTTGGCTCTGTTTACTACCAAACCCAAAGCATAGATCTTCTGACCCTTCCGCTTTGGAACTCATTTCTTTTCTTCCTTCAGATCTGTTCTTTCTCTTCTCCTTCTTTTATTCCTTTCTCTTCGCAGCCTAGAACACTCTACTGGGATGAGATCCCAACCCCCGAAGGCAGAAGCTGTGAGACTTGCATAGGTTCCTGCTAGTAGAAGTAGCAATAAACCAGTTTCGCTTTGCTGTCTCAAAGAGGGGCTAAGCCCTGCAACACCGTTGGCCCGTTTATCCATAGATCTGTCCACGCGACAGATTTTCGGACCAACAATAAGATACTGGGAGAGGTGTCTCGCGAGCTCGCTGAGATACGATAAAAGCTTGCAAGACATGAGGGAGATGAGTTGGATTTTCACGTAAAGCTTGGCAAAAATAATTAGTGATATCAGCTTGTTCTTGGTCCACGTTAGTGTCCTCATCATAAGATTTCTCACTAACGGTTGTTTTGATTTTGTGGAGAGGCACTTGGGTAGACGTATCTAAGGGATTTTTGGTCAGAGGATGAGGTATGTCAACCATGGGTCGAGAAGTATGGCGAAGAGGATGAAGGAATTCATAATAATGAGGAGGGAAGAAATGAACACTATGAGTAACAAGCATAAATGAAGATGGAAGTTGGGTTCACCAAAATGATTAACTAAAATAGGAAAAGTAAGGGGAAGCATATCCAGTAGTTAATCTAAATAGGAGGACATAAAATGCTATATAACTATAGTAAATGATCTAAAGACAGTAAATAATGATGTAAGTAAATTAAAATAAATGTAATAAAAACCTAAATGAAAAAGTGGGAGGTAAAGAAATACTTAGTTGGTTACAGAAGTCTGTCGTAGGTTGTCGCAAGTATGAAACTGGAAAATGACTATGTAGGTGATCACTCAGGAACCCTACAAAGGGGTAAATCTAGAATTTTTGAAGTGACAAAGGTGCCTGGGAGGGTAGTGGGGTGCCATGGTCTAGATTCTAGGCATTGTGAACTATGTACAAGCTCAGAAAATGTGTTCGGTAGTGTCATAACTAGGTCTAAAACTTTGTCTATCTATCACACTAGATTCATTGTATAAACTGAATGACACCCTACACAAGAAGAAGAGGAATCGATCAGACTGGCCTTAGCCACCAGATCAGTGCACTTATCACTAAATGTTGCACTACATTATGGACCCTGATGTAGTTCTAGTTAGTGTGTGCATATAGTACCCTAGGTTCTCTCATGCCACTCACACTTTGTGTAGTAGTGAGCTATGATAGCTGTAGAAGATGTATATTAGTATGTGGAATAGAATAGATAGAATCCATCCCTCCTATGTGAATGGATGTGATACAGACTTTACTAGCTAGAATGTATGGAACTATGTGGATGAATATGGTGAAATATATGCAACGCTAGATGGAGTGATAATAATGATAGAATGCAAAGACTTAGGACCCTCAATATGCTCTTATAAGCTTTATATTTATAGGTCTCTCAAGTATACATTCAAACTTAATCTCAAAAATTCTGAATGATGAAAAGATAAAGGAGACCAATGGCTAGAAGTGACTCAAATTTTAGCGAAAGAGGCTAAGCATAGATCAGGGCACCTAGTGTGGGACCAAGGCACCCTAGGGCGTCTAGGTACAAGCTGGGTCACCCAGAATTAGGGATAGAATCCTGGAGAAGTTATAAAATGGGGTGGTAAGTATCGGGAAATACGCGGGAAAGACAAAGTAAACCATAAAAAAAATGGCATAAAGGGGGGATTAATTAGTACTTTGTACACTTAAGAACCTTCTAAACAATAGTATAAGACATGGTTGCATATGTCTAAAATGCATAATTTTATGTCTACACCCATTAATGTAGTCTATAAAGGATCATGTGTTTACACATGGTTTGGTTTCACATGTTATGTCCCATGTGGCTCCACTCATGTTGTTTAGATGGATAAATGGTAGTTCTTTTTCATTTGCCTCTCTAATTACAAGTTATTTATCACTTGTGCTACAACTTGCTTTGGATACTTTTATTCAACACTTCATATGCTAGCAACAAATATAACCTTTAAAATTGATTGTTTGAGGAATTCCCACATCAAGGAATTTTTATCTCATCAATTCTATAAAAAAAGCACTTAGTTTCTCTCTAGGCGTTTTAAAACTCCCCTTGGGTCTTGTTGGTGCAAAATGGTGTCAACAAGGGATGATTAGTCCCATCAACATGTCCTTATTTCCACAATAACATGTGGAAAAATATTGTATATGTTCCCCCAACATTGTTTTTTGTTCAATTTTATCTGTAGTGCCCACTTTCCTTTGACACCTTTTGATACTAATAATGATACTGCTGATTATATTATGGACTTGATTATGGACCTTATTATAGTATGATGATAGATGTTAGATAATGGATTATTGTTGACTTGAGTCAGTTATGATGCATGATGATTATTAGAGGCATTTTGGATATTGATGATGATATACTGTCTGACATGGTTATGTTATGGATGTTGTTCAGACATGTCATATTTGGATATAGTGAGTAGACCTAGAAATGGGAATTCTTGGATGATGATATAGGTGCTGATAAAACTATAAATGATATTGTTAGATTACTTTGATGTTGTTGTGATTCATATATCTAGATGATTTTAGAGAATTATATTTATATTATTTTGGATGTTCTGATATGGCCATGAGGCCGAATGAGGTATTTGTGTTTTGCAGGTTAAAATATCACAACAAACATCGGGGGATTGGAGACCAACCACATTGGAATTCTAGATGAATTCAACAAGGTAACCATGGACAACTTGTTTTGTTTGCATGTGGTTGTTTTGTAAGGGGTACCCATGGGGGGAACCACATTTAAATGTGACCAAGGGGTTATGTGTATTTATTTATTTGACCATTTTGTTTTATGTTGCATGTGTTTATTTTGTGATGCTTTTACCCCTTTCATTAATTATTAAATGGTGCATAAATTTTGTGAGTAATCATATTATTAAAAAAAATAAATCAAATATGTTATAAGAAGGTAATTAATGAGAGTTGTTGGCCATAATTTAAAGTGATATAAGTATGTATAAGAAATATGTAAGTGATGTGTAAGTTAAGTGTTGAGTGAGAAACACTCCACTTTCTTGGAAATTCGAAATTGTCCTTGGAGGCTGATTTTGGAGGCTTGTGGGACAAGTTAAACTTGTACCATACCTCTTAAAATTATTTACCAACCATACCTATGGTTGGAGAGTTGAGATTTGACTTTTATAATACTTTTTGAGAAGACAATTTGTAGGTTTTAATTGCACTTTTCTTAGATGTTGTAATTTTAATCCTTTGGGGTGTGGGTTTGTTTTGGAGTATGTAAGTAAACTGTCATATTATTCACCCACCTATTTATTGTGCATTGGGGAATGAAGTTGACTTTTTGTTGGGGTTGAGGATGTGTGATGTGGTATCCTACATAGATCCACCTCATCCTCTTCCCTTCCCTCTTCGATAAAATTTGATTTGCTTTCCTTATTTTGGGTTGCTTCACTTTGGAGACTTGCTTCTTGGGAGAATTATTTTGCTGTTCTTGGGAGTTATTCCTTTTTGAGTAGTTGAAAGATTGTGGAATACTTGTGCTTGGTTGATTTTTGGATTTTTTGCTTAGAAAAAACTGTTGTTTAGAACTTGGGAAAATCCATCATGGAGAGGTAGGAACTTGGCTCTTGAAATACTCTTCTTGTATGAATGTAAATGTTAATGTATGAATGTTTTGGTATCTTGTGGGCTGTTGGGTAGATGGACTAGGAATGGTGTAGGAGAATAGACTATGGGGTTTAATTTGTGGGAGACAAAAGTGTGTTTTAGGGAGGTATAAGTGTGGAGGGAGTTGGGATTTTGGTTCCACCTTGCAAATACATAGCTTGCACTTCTTTACTCGTTATGGGGTGCGATAAGAGGTTGGGGAAGGAATAAGTAAGTGTGAGAAATAACGGGTAATTTAGGGAGGCATAAAGAATGTAAGGGCTGTGATATACTATATTTTGGTGGTTTGTAATTCAGGTAGTGATACCCATTTCCCCTTTTGGGAGGCATAAGAAGCATCCCCCATAGTTTCTTTCTACTTTAGGCTTGCTTGATGAAGCCTTTGTATTTTTTGTCATGTTTTAATGTAGTTCTAAACTACATTTATTTTTTGGAACTGTGTTTTATTATGAAAGTGTTGCTTGCGTGTTGTGTGTAAGCCTATTGTTGTTATGAGTTGGATCACTTCTTTTATTACATTGTGGTTGGGGCTCGAGGGCCAATGAAGAAGGATTGCTTCTCCTCTTCATTAGATGTCTTGGTTGGCTAGAGAGCATTGCCTTTACCTTACTCTTTTAGTGATTACAACATGGGAGAATGAGATATATGCACTTGTTGTTCTGGAGTTAAGAAAAAGATAGTTTGACTGTCCCTTGCTGAGATAAAGTTTATTGTAACCTTTCCCACTTGCAGTGGAGGAACTTGTAAATGTTTTGTAATAGAAATATGTGGTATTTTTTGTGAAATTTGTGAAGTGAAATGTAAAAGAAATAAAATTTATGTCCATTATTTGAAAGAATGTGAAAGAATTGTATTCTATATGATGAACTCAAAGAATGAAAGAAAGGTTATAAAGTTGTAATGTGGAATCAATAAAGGATTGCATTACCTTATCAATTTGCGTTGTTGTTTTAAGATTGAACATGTAAATGTGAATTGAAATATCTTTTTGAAAGAAGTAAATGCGTATGAAGGAAAATGCTAAACTCTATCTTTTGAAATGTGTAAATTTGAAAATCATAATTGTATTTTCTTTTTCTTTTTGAATGGTCGAAATTGAATCAAATAAATGTATTAGATTTGAATTAGAGCACATTATAATACTTGGAAGAAGAAAATGGCAATTAAACCCTTTTAAATTTGATCTCTTCTATGTATTTTCAAAATGACAATTACTTTACCTAAAATGTACAGTTCAAATCTGCAACAATGAAATAATAGATTAAATGATTAAAATGAAGTAGTTTTCCCTAAATGAATCGAACTAGACAAAAATACTTAAAAGAAATCTGTCAAAACCTGGCAAAACCGAGTTCAAAGCTTTCATTTTCATTTTGTTATCAAAATTGTAAAATTTCGAATTGGAACTCTATTAAATAGACCTACCTCACAAAATTAACCTAAATCCACCTACGAACAATTCTCCATGTCTATTTGACATGTTGAGAGAGGAACAAGAACAAAAATGAACAAAGTTTTATAAATCAAAATTACCAATTCGAACTGTAAAATCCTATAGATTGTTTTAACAAAATTGACTGCTCAAACTATATCAAAATTTAAAACTAATGAATCCTTGTGCAAAGAGGATGTCAAGAGCTTTTCTAGAAAGTCCTTGTTTACCTAAAACCAAGCTCTCTATCAAAATTTATGGCCTTATGATGTTTTTCTTAACTTGGTGTCAACAAAAAAAACAAATTTTGGGAAAAATTTCTCTGGTGAGCCCTGCGGGCCCAAATTTTTCCCTTGGAGCTTTGGAAAATTTTTGGGAAAATTTTCCAATTTTTCCGCACCGCCCTGCCAGCTCGCAGCCAATCAGAGGCTTCCACGTGGCACCATGAGGTGTCAGCAGAGGGAAAGATATCTTTTAAAATTAGCGCTCTCGGAAAAATTTTGGGAAAATTTTCCAAATTTTCTTTTCCGGCCCGCAACCAATCAGAGGATGCCATGAGGCACAACGAGGGCATCGGCGGAGGAACGGGCCCCTTTTTTCTCTTTGAGCTTCAGAATTTTTTTAGGAATTTTTTTCTAAGTTTTCCCCATCGCCCCACTAACTCGCAACTAATCAAAGGATACCATGTGGCATTACAAAGCGTTGGCAGAGGCGTGCAGGTGAATTTATCCCTTTTTGCCGTCAGCGGCGTGAAACCTTATTTCTACCCACTACTCCATTTTACCCGCATTGGCTTAGAAGGTGCCACATGTCCCTGGTGGACTCACGGGGGCTCGTGAGTGAAAATTTAGTTTTACACCCCATGCGGGAAACTTTCCAAAAGTCTCCCCGCGGCCTGCCGACCCACCTTTGGGGCAAATTTTCACCCTTGGGCCCACAAGCCCGCTCTTGGGGAAATTTTTCACCCCAATGCCCGCCGGCCCATAACTTGGAAAATATGAAGAGTTAGGAGGACTTATTTATATCATATGGAAAGATAAGGAAATATCCTATCCAATGGAAATAATTTAGGGAAATTTTTGAATGTGTTTAGTTTGAGAAAAATCAAGTTGAATCTTTAAACATGTTAGAGAGTGGGTATGGTGAGAAATTACCCTCTGAAACTTATTGAATCTTCTAAACCTAAATTTTGGACCTTATGACCCCTAATAATTGTTAATAAAAGAAAATTATGTTTTAGTGAATTAGAATTATTTTGGAACTTGTTAGTAACAATTGTTGTGTTGTAGCCTGGTTGTAGACTATTTTAAACAAAAAAATAAAAAATTATTCCATAATTTTCTTAACTAGTTCTAGGTTATTTTTAGGTCTAAAGTGGGTTGTTTTTAGTAAGTGCATCACACTTGGTATCAAAGAATTGGTTCAAAATCTTGGGCCATTGGGAACACTAGAAAGCTTGAGACATGAACCTTAAGCCTAGCACACTTGTAAATCTAGAAAACAACTTATTTTAGAAATTACATATTTTAGTAAACATGGAAACTGAAGTAAGACCTAGAATAAGGAACTAACTCTTGTCTTGGTCTGTGCAGGAGGTACATACAAGATGAGGAGCCTTTTCACATAGACCTATGGCATACCATCACCAAATCATGCTTGTAGTAGCCATCCTACCCCAGATTTTGCAGACTCTTAAGGATGTTAATGTCCGCTCTACGCGGAGGATCAATAGAAGGACATGCAACTAGACATAATACAGTCACCTCCATTGAGGGTTATGTATAACCTCGACCTAGTGAGAAACATGGAGAAGAGAATTACCATACAGAGTCAGTCAGAGTAGAGTCAACACAGAGGGGATAGGGTGACCGAGTTTCGGGGCATAGAGAGAGGTCTCAGAGCCCTAGGCTTAGGGATGAGTATACTGAGAGACCTAGAGGCCGTTTGACCACAGTTGCAGATCACATGAGGGAGATCTTGAAGCTTCGTCCATCACACTATTCTGGTGTCATAGGTGGATTTCAGGACAGAGGCTTCGTTAGTGAGTTTGAGTGAATGATTTAAGCTCTGTTCTTGTTCTAGCAACATGAAAGCTCGTGGTGTGATCCATCTACTGAGGGATGGAGCTGGTGTCTAGGTTGTGCAAACAGAGGAGTAGAAGCTCCATGTTAATTTTGAGATAGTTACCTATGAGCTCTTTCAGGAGCATTTCAGGAGCAGATATTTATCATGAAGGTTCACACAGCAGTAGATAGATGAGTTCTATGACCTCCGACAAGCATCTCTTACAAGGGACTAAGTATAAGAGTAGATTTTTGGATCTACTCTAGTATGTTGATTACATACAAGATGAGTAGTTGCGGATCCACATGTTCATCCGGGGCTTGAACCTAGAAATTAGAGGTGCAATGCGGATCCATTGTCCACAGACATCAGCTGAGGCCGTCGATAAGGCCTATATAGCAGAGGAGACTCGGGGAAAGACCCAGCGGGCTAGAGACCGAGTCCGGAGCCACATACAACAGATGCAGGACAACAGATAGAGGGGGTCAGTACCTCTCCCTTGAGGTGGATAGGGCTCAGCATAGTCATCTTTTAGACTACATAGTAGTAACATCAGTAGTCTCGCCCACCTTATAGACCTCCACAAAGATTTGATGCATATAGAGGTCAGAGCATGGGGCCTCCTCCTAGGAGTCCTATTAAGACATAAGGTTCCCAGAAATCTCACTCAGCAGGAGATCACCAGTAGAGACCTCTGCAGACTACATCCAGATCATTAGGATCCACACCATAGACCTCCAGAGTATCAGTTGGACCTGCTACACAGGGGAGAGGATTAGGAAGTTATTTTGGTTGTGGTGTTACTAGGACATTTTTGGAGAGACTTCCCACAAAACCCTAATAAAAAGGGTAAGACACAGATCTCAGATCCTACTATTGGTGATATGGGGTGCACAGTCATAGGATGTATTCAGCGGTCGAGAATAACCAGGAAAGAGCATCAAAGGTGTAGTTATTGAAACCACATGTAGCAGTGGTGGTATTCCTACCTCCATTTTGTCTGATTCTGGTTCTTATGATTCTTTCATTGCACCATCTTTAGTAGAACAATGCAGGCTGGTGGTAGTTAGGTAGGGTCATAGTTGGGATGTTGAGATGGCTTCTAGATCTAAGATCTCTGTAGACTCCTTAGTTAAGGAGTGTGTCGTGGATTTAGGACCTTTCACCACTGCCTCGGATCTCTGTATCCTTCCTTTGGGCTCTTATGGAGTCATCTTGGGTATGGATTGGTTGTTTACACATAAGGCTAAGATGGATTGTTACCACAAGATCATATCTTGTGCATATGATTTGGGAGTTAAGTCAGTGATTACTAGGGGTCAGGAGACCCGTTTTTATTCGCACTATCTATGCTATGCAAACTTAAGCGGTGTGTACGATGGGGTTGTCAGATGTATACTGTGACAATCAATGACAGATCATAGGATTGGTCTAGTGGGCCATCACTATATGATCATCCCATTTTGAGAGAATTTGTAGATTGTCTTCCCAGTGGAGCTACTAGGGTTACCACCCCCACGTGAGATTGATTTTCGTATAGATTTGGTTCCGGGAGCAGAGCTTATATCACGAGAACCTTATATAATGACTACCCCAGAGCTCTGTGAGCTTAAGTTACAATTTGAGGGACTTCTAGATAAGGGCCTAATTCATCCTAGTGTATCCCCTTAGAGTGCACCGGTGATATTTGTAAAGAAGAAGGATGGATCCTTGCAGTTGTGTATTGATTACCGTCCAGTTGAACAAAGTAATGATCAAGAATCGTTTTCCCCTTCTACTGCATTGACGATTTGTTTGATCACATGAAGGGAACCAAAACTTTCTCTAAGATAGACCTTAAGTCTAGGCTATCATTTAGCAAAGGATTTCAGAGGCATGGACATTCATAAGACTGCCTTTCGTACGAGATATGGCCACTATGAGTTCACAGTAGTACCCTTTGGCTTAACTAATGCCCCCGTAGTGTTTATGAGTTTGATGAATGGGGTATTTAGGACCTTATTAGATTGTTTCGTGCTCATATTCCATGACAAAATTTTGACTTACTCACATACGTGTGAGGAGCATGAGGGGCACCTTCTCTAGGTTCTTCAGTGTCTTCAGGAGTAGTAACTTTATGGGAACTTGGAGAAGTGTGCATTATTTTATATGGAGGTGCAGTATTTGGGTCACATCATTTCTGGGGAAGCTATCACCGTTGATCCTTCTAATATTAGAGCTATTATAGATTGGCCAGCACCCAATACTATGACTGAGGCTGCGCAACTTCATGGGACTAGCAGGCTACTACTAGATATTTGTTCAAAACTTATCTTGGATTGCAAACCCCATCACTTTCCTTCAAAGGAAAGGGAAGAATTTTATGTTTAGTTAGACAAGTGCAAGTAGGCCTTAATTACATTGAAGGAATGTCTCACTACAACATTTATTCTCGCAGTGCCAGATCCATAGAGTGAGTTTTTCATTTGCATGGATGTTTCTTTAGCAAGGCTTGGTGGTGTGTTCATGCAGGAGGGTAGAGCAGTGGCTTTTAAGTATCGCAAACTCAAATATTATGATATTAATTATCCGAACTCATGATCTTGAGCTTATGATGGTTATGCATGCTTTGGTTCAATGTAGGAAATTTCTACTTGGTTGGAGATTCACACTTATGACAGATCACTTGAGTCTTCGCCACCTCTTCATGTAGCCCAATCTCAACGCTTGTCAACGGCATGTTGGATGGTTTTTCTTTGCGAGTATGATATAGAGATAGATCATGTGAAGGGGAAGGAGAATGTGGTGGCAGATGCTCTCAGCAGACAGAGACATGTGGTTATGGCTATTTTAGTGGGCACAAATTTATGGAGCAGGATCCTTTAGCATAGCTTCCTTTTGACAACTTCTACATTGCAATTCGAGTAGAGATCGAGTCTTAGAGACCCCTCAAGGGGAAGTTTTATGGTTTTTCACTAGAGGTAGATGGCCTTCTTAGGTACAGAGGTCAAATTTATGTTCCCAGAGAGGGAAGGCTTAAGGTAGGACATCTTGGCAGAGGCACATCGTGCACCCTATTCATCCCATCCTGAGGTGAAGAAGATGCATGCTAATTTTAGACAGTTGTATCACTGGAGAGGACTTCACAGAGACTTGGCTTAGTTTGTGTCACGATGTTTAGAGTGCCAGAAAGTGAAGGCTGAACATCAACATCTAGTTGGTCTTCTCTTTCCTCATGCTATACTAGAATGGAAGTGGGACAAAATTTCTATGAACTTCATTGTTAGGCTACTGATGTCAAGATATCACCATGATGCCATCATGGTCACGGTTGATAAATTAACAACAGTTTCTCACTTTTCTCCAGTGAATACCACTTACAAAACTAGTGCAATGACATGGGTATATTTGGATGAGATTTTCAGGTTGCATGGGATTCCGCAGAAGATCATCAGTGACCACGATCCTTTGTATACTTCCTATTTCTGGACTACCATGCAGCACGCCCTCAGGATGAGAATCAACTTCAGCACAAAATATCACCCTGAGATAGATGGAAAGACTAAGTGAGGTGAATCAGATTTTAGAGGACATGCTTAGGATGTATGTGATGGATTAACAACTCAAGATGTATGTGATGGATCAACAGTCAAGATGGGAGGAGCACATGTACTTGGTGGAGTTCTCCTACAATAATAGTTTTCAGAGTTCTATAGGCATGGCTCCTTTTAAGGAATTTGTACGGCAGAGAGTGCATGACACCTCTTAGTTGGGACAGGCTAGAGGACAGGCTTTCTCTTAGACCAGTCTTTGTTACAGGACATAGAGCAGTAGGTGGCTTTGATTAGACAAATATTGCGGGAGGCACATAGGACATAAAAAAGAAGTATGTAGATCAGCATAGGACAGACCACAACTTTGATGTGGGCATGAAGGTGTTCCTTCGTGTTAGGCCACACAAGAGCCCTATCCATTACGGAAAATGTTCTAAGTTAGCTCCTAGATTCGTGTGTCCTTTCAAGATCTTGGAGCGCATCAGACCCTTTGGCCTACCATATAGCATTTCCACCTAACCTATCTCATGTACATGATGTGTTTCATGTTTCAGTTCATAGGAGATATGTTGCAGATCCTTCTCATGTGTTAGATTGGACATCAATGCAGGTGTAGGATCAGGGGCAGGTGATGGTAGATCCCATTTGCATCATAGATCGTAGAACCCTAAGCCTTTGAGGTAGTGAGGTTGATCAGGTTTGGGTGTAGTGGGACATATATGATGAGACTGCAGCTACATGGGAGGATGCTACCTTAGCTACGAGTTCAGTTTCCACATTTGTTCAAGTGACTTCCTAGAGGAAGTTGAGTCTAAGAGGAGGGGGATGTAGTGCCCACTTCCCTTTGACACCTTTTGATACTAATCATGATACTGCTGATTATATTATGGACTTGATTATAGACCTTATTATAGTATGATGATAGAAGTTATATCATGGATTATTATTGACTTGATTCAGTTATGATGCATGATGATTATTAGAGGAATTTTGGATATTGATGATGATATACTGTTTGACATGGTTATGTTATGGATATTGTGAGTAGACCTAGAAATGGAAATTATTGGATGATGATATAGTTGCTGATAAAATTGTAAATGATATTGTTAGATTTCTTTGATGTTGTTGTGATTCATATATCTAGATGATTTTGGGAATTATATTAATATTATTTTGGATGTTCTGATATGGCCACGAGGCCAAAGAAAGTATTTGTGTTTTGTAGGTTAAAATATCATAACAAACATTAGGAGATTGGAGACTAACCACATTGGAATTCTAGATGAATTCAACAAGGTCACCATGGGAACTTGTTTTGTTTGTGCGTGGTTGTTTTGTTACGGGTACCCATGGGGGGGAACCACCTTTAAATGTGACCAAGGGGTTATGTGTATTTATTTATTTGACCCTTTTGTTTTATGTTGCATGTGTTTATTTTGTGATGCTTTTACCCCTTTCTTTAATTTTAAATGGTGTGTAAATTTGTGAGTAATCATATTGTTAAAATAAATAAATAAAATATGTCATAAGAAGGTAATTAATGAGAGTTGTTGGCCATGATTTAAAGTGATATAAGTATGTGTAAGAGATATGTAAGTTAACTGTTGAGTGAGAAACACTCCACCTTGGAAATTCGAAATTGTCCTTGGAGGATAATTTTTGAGGATTGTGGGACAAGTTAAAATTGTCCCATACCTCTTAAATTTATTTACCAACCATACTTATGGTTGGAGAATTGAAATTTGACTTTTATATTACTTTTTGAGAAGGCAATTTGTAGGTTTTAATTGCACTTTTCCTACACGTTGTAATTTTAGTCCTTTGGGATGTGGGTTTGTTTTAGAGTATGTAAGTAAACTGTCATATTATTTACCCACCTATTTATTATGCACTGGAGAATGAATTTGACCTTGTGTTTGTGTTGAGGATGTGTGATGTGGCATCCTACATGGATCCACTCATCCTCTTCCCTTCCCTCTTCTATAAAATTTGATTTGCTTGCCTTATTTGGGGTTGCTTCACTTTGGAGACTTACTTCTTTGGTGAATTATTTTTGCTGTGCTTAGGAGCTCTTACTTTTGGAGTAGTTGGAAGATAGGAGAATAGTTGTGCTTGGTTTATTTTTGGATTGTTTTCTTTGAAACAAGTGCTATTTGGAACTTGAGAAACTCCATCATGGAGAGGCAGGAACTTGGCTCTTAAAATGCTCTTCTTGTATGAATGTAAATGTTAATGTATGAATTTTTTGGTATGTTGTGGGCTGTTGGGTAGATAGCCTAGGTATGGTGTAGGAGAAGACTATGGGGTTTAATTTGTGGGTGGAAAAAGTGTGTTTTAGGGAGGTATAAGTGTGGAGGGAGTTGGGATTTGGGTTCCACCTTGCAAATAAATAGCGTACATTTCTTTACTCATTATGGGGTTCCATACGAGGTTGGGGATGCATAAGGAAATGTGAGGAATAAGGGTTACTTTGAGAAGGCATAAGGTATTTCACGGCTATGATATACTATATTTTGGCGGTTTGTAATTCAGGTGGTGATAACCATTTCCCTTTTTGAGAGGCATAAGAAGCATCCCCCATAGTTTCTTACTACTTTGGTTCACTTAATGATGACTTAGTATTGTTTGTCATATTTTAATGTAGTTGTAAACTACATTCAGTATTTGGAACTGTGTTTTACTGTGAAAGTGTTGCTTGCAAGTTTTGTGGAAGCCTGTTGTTGCCATGAGTTGGATATCATCTTTTATTACATTTTGGTTGGGGCTCAGGGGCCGATGAAGAAGGATGGCTACTCCTCTTAATTGGATGTCTTGGTTGGGAGGGGAGTGTTTAATTTCCCCTACTCTTGTTGTGATTACAACGTGGGAGAATGAGATATATGCACTTGCTGTTCTGGAGCTGAGAATAAAATAGTTTGACAGTACCTTGCTGAGATAAAGTTTATTGTAACCTTTCCCACTTGCAGTGGAGTAACTTGAAGATGTTTTGTAATAGGGGAGAGGACCCATATGTGGTGCACCCTATCTTTGCACAGTCACCGCGCCACGTCACTGCCACCTGGATGAGTAAAAACACCACCAATGGATGCAGGACCAAATTCTTGACCTCCAGCATTGCACCGCCACCTCACTGCCACCTCAGCGCCACGTGGACGATCCATGTTAGTGAAGATATCGAAAAAGTCAGTTTAATTGCATGGGACCAAGTGTTGTCCACTCGCTGCACCAGTTGTTTTCTGGGCTACCGCCATGCATTGAATGCTCACCCACCAACCGTTAATGTGCGCAGGTAGGTTTATGGAGATGGTCACCACTAAATCGGGCCATGGCATTTTGTGGGAAATGGAGAGGGAGGTCGTTCAGTCTAGTTTTTCACCTGTTCTGTTGCAGAGCTCGAGCGACCATTTCGTGGTATCTTGTAGACCGGTGGGTGCGTGCGTTTTCTCCACTCCTGACCGACTTCGTCCTCGGCATTGGCTCAGCCTGCTAAGAAGATGAGAAGAAAAGGCAGAGGTGAGAGGGTTCTCACTCAGGTGATGATCCTTAGTGTTTTTAAACACTGTACTACTATGGAAAGTTTGTTGTTTGCCATTTAGCAAAAGAAATTTGTTTTGTTACCCGTCTTATTTTATTTCTTCCAAGCTTAAAATTGTTGGTGTATTTGTCTTGTTTATGAGCCAACTCTGTATTTATCGAAAGCATTAATTTGTGGGTATAGTTGTGTTTAGAAGTTTTACAATTTTGCTTTACTACCTGCAGAAGTTTTATGATTTTGCTGTGCTGTTATGATATGGCTTTGGATTATTTGTTCTTGTAACTTCTTTTGACATGATTGTACTGTGTTTTGTTACTTAAAATGCCTTTACTTAAAATTTAAGGACAGTGTTTTGCATTGGTTGGTCCAGATTTTTCTTGCTCCTCCAAAATGTCTTTCTTTTTCGGCTTTTTTTTGTTCTTCTTCTGGTGCTTTTTGGCCTTGTGTGGGTGGTGACGTTAAATAGTGATCGACTTTCGCAAACCACAGAACGCTAACGCCGTCGATCGTTGATAATGATGATGTACACATCACATTCATGTGTAGTTATTTTCGTTGCACATCCTGGATGGTATGTTGTTTTCGAGTGTTTCTTGTTTTCGGGATACAAATGAGTTATGTTATTATCTCTCACAATTTAGAAATTAACAATAAATTAACAATTTATGTAGATATCTCTTCTTCAAGTGATGAATTAGTTGAGATTTATTTTATTTTCAAAATGTGATCTCTCAATCTTAAAGGATATTATACCTGTTGTTGTGAAAATAGGCGTCAGGATACCTTTTCTCCTTCTTACGATCTTAGAGTCTGGAGGCCTTGTTGCTAGATGTTTCATATTCATTGTTTTCTGATGATTTGTCTGCTATCATGTCCTTTGTTGCTTATTTTTTCCTTACGATGCCCATGTTTCAGTATATTGCAGGGATAAACAAATTACTCTGGCATTTCATTGTAAAAAAGAATACATATTTATTTCACATGTGCTCGCAAACAATGCTTATTACCCCATATGATGATGGTAGTAATTTTGTTGCTGATACAATTTTGCTAGATGTATTCACCGAAGTCTTCCTATGTAGTCTCTAAAGTTATATAGTGCAATAGTAATTTCTGCTTCACCTTAGTGTATCCAATTGTTGTCTTTCTGTATCAGTACCCAATACTAACTAAGATATTGAACATGTGCCCGCAAACAATGCTTATTACCCCATATGATGATGGTAGTAATTTTGTTGGTGATACAATTTTGCTAGATGTATTCACCGAAGTCTTCCTATGTAGTCTCTAAAGTTATATAGTGCAATAGTAATTTCTGCTTCACCTTAGTGTATCCAATTGTTGTCTTTTTGTATCAGTACCCAATACTAACTAAGATATTGAACATGTGCCCGAAAACAATGCTTATTACCCCATATGATGATGGTAGTAATTTTGTTGGTGATACAATTTTGCTAGATGTATTCACCGAAGTCTTCCTATGTAGTCTCTAAAGTTATATAGTGCAATAGTAATTTCTGCTTCACCTCTTAGTGTATCCAATTGTTTTCTTTTTGTATCAGTACCCAATACTAACTAAGATATTGAACATGTGCCCGTAAACAATGCTTATTACCCCATATGATGATGGTAGTAATTTTTTTGGAAAGTCTTGAGAAATGACTTGTTGAAGTGATTGTAATAGATATGATGTGCATACAATGAAAATATTACTTAATGAATAGTTGACTGTATAGACTTGGTTTTTGTACACTTGTATATAAATTAATATATATTTTTAGTTCTATCAATGAATAAGAGAATATTGATCAATTTAAAAACTGTCTTATTCAACATTTCATGCTTCCATGTTTAATTAATAATGATACAATAGAAAACGGTTGGGTTGTATTAACTTCACATATCAACATTAAAGTACTTAGCAGCATTACCTCATCATTGGACTTAACAAATGTCTTTCTTTCTATGGAATTTTATAGTGTTTATTTTCAGTGTTTGCAGCAACAAATGTAATTTGTTTTCTGTTTTGGGTAGCAAAAATTATATGTTTTGGGATCTGAATGCATGTGGGAGATTGTTAGGCTACATGATTTGCATGCTTGAGTGGGGAAAGGAACTGAATAAAATTTTACTACATCTGATTTGCATTACACACATTCGGCTTCCAAATTTCCTTCATCTCAGAGTTTCAGCAAAATGAACTTTTACTACAACTTCAATGAAGATATCTAGAAATTGTTTTTTTAGTGTTTGTATTTTTTGAAACAAGAGGAACTGAATAAACAGTATCTTGTTTAGTACAAGTTAGAAACATATCAGTACCCAATTTTTTTAGTGTTTATATAGAAACAAGAGGAACTTTAATGAAGATATCTAGTAATTTCTGCTTCACCTCTTAGTGTATCCAATTGTTTTCTTTTTGTATCAGTACCCAATTGTTTTCTAAAAAACTTAGCAACATTACCTCATCATTGGACTTAAAGTAATATATTTTATAATACCCAAGTACCCCTTTAAGCAATTTCTAGGTCTAATTATAGACAGATTTACAGGTCTACTTATCCCTTTAAGCAATTTCTAGGTCTAATTATAGGCATTACCACTCTCTGTTACTGCCATTTACATTGTTTTCTATTGTAATTGCTCGCTTCTGTATTAGCATTCTCTCGATCTTGAGTCTAAATGTTTGAAGTCTCTTCCATGGTTCATATATACATGTTGCTCCCAAGGGCTGCATTGCTGTAATGCATTGCACTGGTTGTAGTGCACCCTATCTTTGCACGGTCATTGCACCACATCACTGCCACCTGGTCGAGTAAAAACACTATGCCATTCGCCGCGCCAGTTTTTGTCTTGGCTACCGCCATGCATTGAATGCTCACCCACCAGCCGTTAATGTGCGCGGGTAGGTTTATGGAGATGGTCACCGCCAAATCGGGCCATGGAATTTTGTGGGAAATGGAGAGGGAGGTCGTTCAGTCTGGTTTTTTGCCTGTTCTGTTGTAGAGCTCGAGTGACCATTTCGTGGTATCTTGTAGACCGGTGGGTGCGTGTGTTTTCTCCACTCCTGACTGAATTCGTCCTCGGTATTGGCTCGGCCTGCTAAGAAGATGAGAAGAAAAGGTAGAGGTGAGAGGGTTCTCACTCAGGCAATGATCCTTAGTGTTTTTAAACACTGTACTATTAAAATAGGAGCATAATCATACTGATATATTAACATAAGTTTAATTATATACATAGAACGATGGAAAGTATTCTGATTACATACGCAAAATTAATATGAGTATTCTGATTACACTGCCAAATAGGGTGTAAAATAAAGAGCGTCATCATATTGATATATTAACATAAGTTCAATTGTATACATGGACGCCTGGAAAGTATTCTGATTACATACGCAAAATTAATATCAGTATTCTGATTACACTGCCAAATAGGGTGTAAAATATATAGCATCATCATACTGATATATTAACATAAGTTTAATTGTATACATGGATGGCTGGAAAGTATTCTAATTACATACGCAAAATTTATATTGCACTATATAACTTTAGAGACTACATAGGAAGGCTTTGGTGAATACATCTAGAAAAATTGTATCACCAACAAAATTACTACCATCATCATATGGGGTAATAAGCATTGTTTGTGGGCACATGTTCAATATCTTAGTTAGTATAAGTAATATTGCCCTCTTTCTATACTGCTTTTGGATTTTCTTTTCCTTCCGATACAGTGTTCGATTGGCCAACTGAAAAGGGATTTAGAATCCCTTTTGACAGAGCATTTGGTTGCCCAAATGATAAAGGATCTGGTCCCCCTGCTGAAAAAGGATTTGGTTGTCCGCTTGAAAAGGGATTTACACCTGTTGTTGACAGAGGAGTTGGTTGCCCTGCTGAAGCTTGCATCCATGGTGGCATTGCAAATGAACTACTAGGACTGCTTGAACTTGTACAAAGTAAATGAGGTGATACATACCAAGATGTAACTGTACAAGAGTTATTCATAAGTGATGGAGGTGTTCCAATTTGAGCATAACATGGAATTTGAATATTTAACATATCTTGAAAAATCCTTTGATTTTCATGATCAGTTGCAAAACTTACACGCATCCTCTTTTCGTATTCCCTTAATTGATTTACAAGTTCCCTCTCCCTCTTCTCTTGCTCTTTCCTTTGTTGCTTGTGTGCCTTCTCAATCTCTTTCTGTTGCTCCTTGGCCTACTTCTCCCTTTCTCTTTCAAGCTTCTCCTGCAATCTTTTTTCTTTTGCTACAAGTCTAGCAACCTTTTTTTCTTGTGCCACTTCTTTTTTCCGTAACTTTAGTTTTGCTTGTTCCTCCTTTTTTCTTTCCGCATCAACCAATAGCTCCATGTACTCAGGTGCAGTCAAAATCTGTGAATGCCTACTCAGTCTAATCGAACCATCTGATTTGTTTATGATCTCCCTTGGAAGTCGTAGAAAATGGGAAAGTAACGTATCGCGTCCATCTTGGTTTTCAGTCTCTTCAGGGTGTTGAGGTTCATGTTGCATAACTTCTAAGTTAATTTCATTTTCTTGAGCATCCTCTTGAAATTCGACTTCGTCTTGTTCATCCTCATCTCCAACATCTGCATAGTAATGAATTATTGCTTCTTGTTCTAGTCCTTCAGGAAAGGAAGGCAGATTTAAGCTTTGATCTTCTATGCTGGATGGTAGCTTGTAACCCAAGTTGTTCATGGCATCCTCTAACCATTGTGGTGGGTTAACTTGACTTGGAAAGGACAAATCATTGTTACTTACAAAATCTGAAGACCCCTCCATATTGTTGATGATGTTACTTGGGTTTCCAAGAGCACCGTTTAGCTCCACTCCATGTGTTGCAGCTACTTCCATATCATCTCTAGAGTCAACATTTTGCATGAATTGAGTTTCAGGTACCACCTCTTCACTGTCATTTAATTCAGGATTTATTCGTTGAGATAGGCTCAAAATGTTTGTGATAGCATCAACAACTTCCTCACCTTGCATGTCAAATGCCTGGCTGCATGCCATGTCATTTAGGAGAGCATCATAATTCAATGGCCAAATACCAGTTCTTTTGAAACCTGCAGTTATGTTAGATGGTGTCTGTGCCTTTTTTAAGGCTCTACTTGCAAGCTCAACAATGTCACTCCTTTTCACATCTGCACATTTGTTCTCTGCCATCCATTTGGACCTCTCAGCTCTAAAATATGTCTTGAAAGGGCTGAACACACTCACGTCAAGAGGTTACAACTTATGACTAGTATGTGCTGGTAGTGTTATCAAATCAATGCCCAATTTGTTTGCCTCCTCCACAGTTTGTAATGCTACATGGCTGCCATGGCCATCAAATATCAATAGGTGTCTATTATTTGGAGAAACACCACCTGGGACTGAACGTGCAAAATGACATAGCCAATTTAAAAACAATTCCTTTGTCATCCATGCATTTGGATGTGCAGCCATACATGCTCCAGGTTCACAATTTTTAATGTAATTCTTTATCATTCTCTTTCCCTTGAACAAATAAAATCCTGGGATTGACATACCTATTGCATTGACACAACACAATATAGTGATCCACTCCCTACTCTTTGGTATTACCTTTGGGACATTACGACTACCCCTCTTTGCAATTACACGAACTCCACAATTTCTTCCAGCCTGCAAACCAGTCTCATCAAAATTCCAGATTTTATGAGCGCCGTATGAATAGGTTCCATAGCTTTTGGCCAAATTATCATAAAATTTGGTTACTATTGCAGGGCGCAAGTTTAAAGCTCTATCCCTGTCAAGTCCCTCAGCTATTCAAATTGCAAGGTCTGGATGACGTTTTCTGAATCCAGCCCACCATGATTTACCAGGAAACCCATCTCTGAAGGGGTTTTGTCTTGTTTCACAAATCTAAACAACATTTGCCTTTAGCTGCATTAACTCCAAGCCATGACCCATATCAGCCATTTCTTTGCACCATTCAACAATTTCCTCTTCTTCTTCTTCAGTTAGAACTGTTGGAGGACCCCTCCTCTTTGTGTGGGTGAGACCATTTAGCCAATAGTGTAATGATGTGGGTGGAATGGAATACTTCTTTGCTGCTGCTCTAACTGAGAACCCATTAAACTCAACATCATCTATCACCTTTTCCATATCTTCTTTTGTCCAACCTCAGATGACACTAAGCTTCTTTGTTGCAAATGTTCTTTGAACTGAGACAGTGGGTGGGTTTCTACATTCTGGTTCATTACCAGTTGGTGCTGAATTATCCTCTTCATCACTTAAATTATGCGATAATTGTACACCTCTCACTTTTGGCCTCCTTGATCTTCTAGCAATAGCACCTTTTCTCATGGTGTAAATGAAATACCTGATTCATAGCATGAAAGATGATTGTTGGAAAAGAAACTATAAATATACCAAAAATGAATGCTGGAATATGCTAGAATATGAATGATTTTGTTTAATTTTTAGGAATTTCTCCACTTGTAGTTTTCATTATGACAATGCTGTATAGTTCAACAATGTTGTATATTGCATTTCAGAATTCACTATATTGTTCGTTAGAAATATGGAAGGGAAAATTTATAATGAAAACATTAACGGCTGGTGGGTGAGCATTCAATGCATGGCGGTAGCCAGGAAAACAACTGTCGTGGTGAGTGGACAACACTTGGTCCCATGCAATTAAACCAACTTTTTCGATATCTCCACAAACGCGGATCATCCACGTGGCACTGAGGTGGCGGTGCAATGTTGGAGGTCAAGAATTTGGTGCTACATCCATTGGTGGTGTTTTTACTCTATAAATTTTCCCTTCCAAAAGATACAGACCGAAATTTTGAGAAATTGGGAGAAAACATATATTTCTTTTGAAACCTGCAATTATAGTGTTTTTACTCACCCAGGCGGCAGTGACGTGGCGCGGTGACTGTGCAAAGATATGGTGCACCACAACCGGGTCCTCTCCCCTAGTTGTTAAAGCTAAGTTGTCGTTAGAAATATGGAAGGCATATATTTATAATGAAAACATTAACGGCTGGTGGGTGAGCATTGCTAGGGGATAAGCACCGGTTGTGATGCAGGGTCCAATAATGGAGACAATTTTTAAATTGGTCGATATTATCTTATTCATTGATAGAATTTAAAATTTTCCTTCCATATTTCTAACGAGAACTTGACAAACTACTGTATTCGCCGGACTCTTCCTATGTAGTTTTTAAAGTTATGTTTTCAATATAAAATTTTCACATATGATCATAATACTTTCCAAATTTCTATGTATACAATAAAACTTATGCTAATATCACAGTGATGATTGGAAAAAATACTTTTCAACTGGAGAATGAGATATCTGGAAAAAATGAACAATACAGTGAATTTAGAAATGCAATTTACAACACTGCTGGACTATAGAACACTGTTGTGGTCATATTCCGACAGAGTTGTATATTCCAGTAGTGTTGTATTTAAAGTTATGTTTTCAATATAAATTTTGCACATGTAATTAGAATACTTTCCATATTTTTATGTATACAATTAAAATTATGCCTATATAGCAGTGATGACTATACAGTAGAGAAGAAGAATATATGTTCCCAAAGAAGTGTATTTGCTGTTTGCACGCACTATCATGGCATATACATTTATTAAGAGTTCTAAAAAAGAAAAGGTTCTTTACTATTAGCTTTATACGAAATATACTGCACTTGTTACTTGCCAGTTAAATGTATCACTGTCCAGTTGAATATTTCCTTCATCCATAATGGTTTTACTAGCATTATTGTAGCCTTACAACTCCTCACAATTTGTAAGAGGGAAGAAATATATGTTTTATCCCAATTTCTAAAAATTTCAGTCTGTATCTTTTGGAAGGGAAAATTTATAGAGTTTAAAGCTAAGCTGTTACCAATCGTTAGAAATATGGAAGGGAAAATTTATAGAGTAAAAACACCACCAATGGATGCAGCACCAAATTCTTGACCTCCAACATTGCACCGCCACCTCATTGCCACCTTCAAATATATGTTTTATCCTAATTTCTCAAAATTTCAGTCTGTATCTTTTGGAAGGGAAAATTTATAGAGTTTAAAGCTAAGCTGTTACCAATCGTTAGAAATATGGAAGGGAAAATTTATAGAGTAAAAACACCACCAATGGATGCAGCACCAAATTCTTGACCTCCAACATTGCATAGCCACCTCACAGCCACCTTCAACTATATGTTTTATCCCAATTTCTCAAAATTTCAGTCTGTAGTTTTTGGTAGTGCATGGCAGAATAGAGTATCAATTGCAACAAAAACGCTCAATAGTTGGACCTTTTCACTTGTCCTAGTTGGTTATAAACATCATATTTAACATGCCTTTTGCAAAAAATGGCTAACAGGTTTATAGCTTGTGAACTATTTGCTTTAAAACCAGTCAATACAACTCTGCTGCAATATGCAAACACTGAAAAAATAAATAGAGGGCTTGAATTATGAAATAGTTTGTAATTCATAAGTGTCTTACCTGAACTGCACTACTCCTCACTTCTTCAACTTTGAGAGATGAAAACTACATGAACAAATGGAATTGTAATCCATCCTCCAGCTTTTATTCTATCATCCTAAATTCTGATTGGTTGATGTTAGTTGACATGGATTCACTATGATAGTTCAATCAAATGGCTGAGATTTATTGGGATTTAATCCAATGGATAATATTTTAGTTGGTCATTTTTATTATTTTATGCAGCTGGTTACACAATTTATTGTTCATATGGTACTGAGTTTTTAAACACTGTGAAAGGTGAGACTGACCATAATTTCATTTATTGTTATGCAGGTGTTTACTTGGGATTGAAGACTCTTACATCAAATCTAGTGCATTATATTTGAGATCTGGTTTGGAAATTCTTGAGAAATGACTTGTTGAAGTGACTGTAATAGATATGATGTACATACAATGAAAATATTACTTAATGAATAGTTGTTTGTATAGACTTGGTTTTTGTACACTAGTATATAAATTAATATATATTTTTAGTTCTATTAATGAATAAGAGAATATTGACCAATTTAAAAACTGTCTTATTCAACATTTCATGCTTCCATGTTTAATTAATAATGATACAATAGAAAACAGTTGGGTTGTATTAAATTCACATATCATTCAAAATATGTTATTAAAAAGGTGAATGTCTTTTCACCTACTATCTCCACTAATGGACCCTGCACCACAACCGGGTCCTCTCCCCTAGAAAGATGTGGTATTGTTTATGAAAGTTGTGAAGTGAAATGTAAAAGAAATAAAATCTGTGTTCAGTCTTTGAAAGAATGTGAAAGAATTGTATTCTGTATGATGAAATCAAAGAATGAAAGAAAGGTTGTAAAGTTGTATTTTGGAATCAATAAAGGATTGCATTACCTTCTCAATTTGCATTGTTGTTTTAAAGATTGAACATCTAAATGTGAATTGAAATCTCTATTTGAAAAGAAGTAAATGTGTATGAAGGAAAATGCAGAACTTTTTCTTTTGAAATGTGTAAAGTTGTAAATCAGAATTGTATTTTCTTTTTTATTTTTGATTGGTTGGAATTGAATCAAATAAATGTATTATATTTTAATTGGAGCACATTATAATACTTAGAAGAATAAAATGGCAATTAAACCCTTTTAAATTTAATCTTTGCTATGTATTTTCAAAATGACAATTACTTTACCTAAAATGCATAGTTCAAACTTGCAACAATGAAATATTAGATTAAACGATTAAAATGAGGTAGTTTTCTCTAAACGAATCCAACTAGACAAAAATACTTAAAAGAAATCTTTCAAAACCTGGCAAAACCAGGTTGAAAGCTTTCACTCTGGTTTTGTTGCCAAAATTATAAAAATTAGAATTGGAACTCTATCAAATAGACCTACCTCACAAAATTAACCTAAACCCACCTAAGAAAAATTCTCCATGTCTATTTGAAACGTTGAGAGAGGAAGAAGAACAAATCAAACAAAATTCTATAAATTAAAATTTACCAATTCAAACTGTACAAGCCTATTGCAGATCGTTTTCTCCAAAATTGACCCCTTTAAATTCTATCAAAATTTAAAAATAATAAAACCTATGTACAAAGGGGACTTCGAGAGATTTCCGGGAAAGTCCTCATTTTCCCAAAATCGACCTCTCTATCAAAAGTTATGGCCTTCTGAAGTTTTTCTTCACTTGGCGTCAAAAAAAATTTGGGAAAAATTTCCCTAGCCAGCCCATGGGCCCGAATTTTTCCCTTGGAGCTTTGGAAATTTTTTTTTGGGAAATTTTTTTCCAAATTTTTCCCCGCCGCCCCGCCATCCTGCAGCCAATCAGAGGCTGCCACGTGGCACCATGAGGTGTCAGTGGAGGGGCAGATCTCTTTTAAACTTAGCGCTCTAGGAAAATTTTTGGAAAATTTTCCAAATTTTCTCCTCCAGCCTGTAGCCAATTATGAGGCTGCCATGTGGCACAATGAGGCATCAAGTCGGAGGAGTGGGCCCCTTTTCCCCTTTGAGCTTCAGAAATTTTTTGGGAATTTTTTTTCAAGTTTTCCCCGTAGCACCTGCGTCGACTTCGTAGCCAATCAGAGGCTGCCACGTGGCATCATGAGGCGTCGGCGGAGGCACGGGTGAATTTATCCCTTTTTACCATTGGGGTGAAACCTTATTTCTCCCCGCCGCTCCGTTTTACCCTGCGTTGGC
The DNA here is from genome assembly GCA_019776745.2 of Taxus chinensis. Classification (NCBI taxonomy): domain Eukaryota; kingdom Viridiplantae; phylum Streptophyta; class Pinopsida; order Cupressales; family Taxaceae; genus Taxus; species Taxus chinensis. Next base: position 775,971,277 of record CM034147.1, on the reverse strand, counting down.
TTAGGAAGGTGCCACGTGTCCCTGACGGACTCAGCGGGGGCGCAGGTGCAAAGTTAGTTTTTTGCCCCACACTTGGGGAAACTTTCCAAAAGTTCTCCCCCATGGCCACATCGCCTTGGAGACCCGTAAAGTTGGTTTTTCCCTTGGGGAAAATTTCTCACCCCTGGCCCGCAGGCCCTCCCTTGGGGAAAATTTTCACCCCAAGGCCCGCCGGCCCATAACTTGGAAAATATGAGGAGTTAGGAGGACTTATTTATATCAATGGAAAGGTGAGGAAATTTCCTATCCAATGGGAATAATTTAGGAAATTTTTGAATGCATTAAGTTTGAGAAAAATCAAGTTGAACCTTTAAGCATGTTAGAGAGTGGGTATGGTGAGGAATTACCCTCTGAACCTTATTGAACCTTCTAACCCTAAAATTCTGGACCTTATGACCTCTAATAATTGTTAATAAAGGAAAAATATGTTCTAGTGAATTAGAATTGTTCTAGAAACTTGTTAGTGATAGTTGTTGTCTTGTAACCTGGTTGTAGACTCTTTTAAACAAAAAAAATTATTCCATAATTTTCCTAACTAATCCTAGGTTGTTCTTGGGTCTCAAGTGGGTTGTTTTTAATGGGCATAACACTTGGTATCAGAAGCATTGGTTCAAAATATTGGGCCATTGGGCACACTAGAAAACTTGAGACATGAACCTTAAACCTAGCACACTTGTAAATCTAGAAAACAACTTAGTTTAGAAATTACATATTTTAGTAAACATGGAAACTGAATAAAACTTAGAAAGATGAACTAACTCTCGTCTTGGTCTGTGCAGGAGGCGTAGACAAGATGAGGGGTCTTTTCACATAGACCTAGGCATACCACCACTAGATCATGTTGTAGCAACCATCCTACCCCAGATTTTACAGACTCTTCAGGATGTTAATGTTGCTCTACGGAGGATCAGTAGGAGGACATGCAACCAGACATGATAGAGTCACTTCCATTGAGGGTCATGTATCACCTCGACCCAACGAGGAACATGGAGGAGAGAACTCCCATGCAGAGTTAGCCAGAGTAGAGTCACCACAGAGGGGACCAGGGTGACCGAGTTTCAGGACATAGAGAGAGGTCTCAGAGCCCTAGGCTTAGGGATGAGCATACAGAGAGACCTAAAGGCCATCAGACCACAGCTGCAGATCACATCAGGGAGATCCTGAAGCTTCGACCATCACATTATTCTGGTGACATAGGTGGATTTTAGGCAGAGGCCTGGTTGGTGAGCTTGAGCGGATGCTTCAAGCTCTGTCCTTGTTCTAGCAACACAAAAGCTCGTGTTGCGATCCATCTACTGAGGGATGGAGCTGGTGTCTCTGGTGGCAGACAAAGGAGCAGAAGCTCCATGTTGATTTTGAGACAGTTACCTAGGAGCTCTTTGAGGAGCATTTCCAGGAGTAGATATTTGTCATGGAGGTTCATATAGTAGTGGATAGATGAGTTCCATGACCTTCGACAGGCATCTCTTACAGTGGCTGAGTATGAGAGTAGATTTCTGGATCTACTCTAGTATGTTGATTACATGCAGGATGAGTAGGTGTGGATCCACATGTTCATCTGGGGCCTAAACCTAGACATTGGAGGTGTAGTGTGGATCCATTGTCCACAGACATTAGCTGAGGCCATCGAGAAGGCCTATATAGCAAAGGAGACTCAGGGAAATACCCAGCAGGCTAGAGACCGAGTCTCGGAGCTGCATACAACAGATGCAGGACAACAGATCAAGGGGGTCAGTACCTCTCCCTCAAGGTGGATAGGGTTCAACATAGTCATCTTTTAGACCACAACAGCAGCAATAGTCCCACCCACCTTATAGACCTCCATAGAGATTTGATGCACAGAGAGGTCAGAGCATGGGGCCTCCTCCTAGGGGTCCCATTAGGACACAGGGTGCCCAGAGAGCTCACTCAGCAGGAGCTCGCTAGTAGAGACCTCAACAGATCATAACTAGCAAATCATCAAGATCCACACCACATACCTCCAAAGTACTGGTCGGACCTGCTACACAAGGGAGAGGATCAGGCGGTTGTTTTGGTTGTGGTGTTACTGGACATTTTTGGAGAGACTACCCACAGAACCCTAATAAAAAGGGTAAGACACAGATCTCAAAGCCTACTGTTGGTGATATGGGGCACAGTCATAGGATGTATGCAGTGGTCGAGAACCACCAGGAAGAGCATCAGAGTATAATTATTGAGACCACAGGTAGCATTGGTGGTATTCCTACCTCCATTTTGTTTGATTTTAGTTCTTCCTAATTATTTTATTGCACCATCTTTAGTAGAGTGATGCAAGCTGGTGGTAGTTAGGTAGGGTCATAGTTGGGATGTTGAGATGGCTTCTAGAGCCAAGATCTCTGTAGAATCCTTAGTTAAGGAGTGTGTGGTGGATTTGGGACCTTTCACCACTACCTCAGATCTTTGTATCCTTCCTTTGGGCTCTTATGGAGTCATCTTGGGTATGGATTGGTTGTCTACTCACAGGGCTAGGAATGGATTGTTACCACAAGATCATATCTTGTGTAGATGATTTGGGAGTTGAGTCGGTGATTTCAGGGGTTAGGAGACCCATTTCTATTCACACCATTTCCACTATGCAGCTTAAGCGGTGTGTGCGATGGGGTTGTCAGATGTATGCTGTTACAGTCAGTGATAGATCAAAGGATGGGTCTAGTGGACCATCGCTAGATGATCATCCCATTTTGAGATAGTTTGCAAATGTCTTTCTAGGGGAGCTACCGGGGTTACCACCCCCACATGTGAGATTGATTTTTCATATAGATCTAGTTCCGGGAGCAGAGCCTATCTCACAGCACCTTATAGGATGACTACCCCAGAGCTCTGTGAGCTCAAGTTGTAGCTTGAGGGCCTTCTGGAGAAGGGCCTAATTCATCCTAGTGTATCCCCTTGGGGTGCACCAGTGATCTTTGTAAAGAAGAAGGATGGATCCTTGCGGTTGTGTATTGATTACCGCTAGCTGAACAAAGTAACGATCAAGAATCGTTATCCCCTTCCGTGCATTGATGATTTATTTGATCAGATGAAGGGAGCCACAAATTTCTCTAAGATAGACCTTAAGTCAGGCTATCATTAGCTAAGGATTTTGGAGGAAGACATTCATAAGACCACCTTTTGTATGAGATATGGCCACTATGAGTTCACAGTGGTATCCTTTGGCTTGACTAATGCCCCCGCAATGTTTATGAGTTTGATGAATGGGGTATTTAGCACCTTCTTAGATCGCTTCATGCTCATATTCCTTGATGACATTTTGATTTACTCATGTACGTGTGAGGAGCATGAGGGGCACCTTCGCTAGGTTCTTCAGTGTCTTCGGGAGCAGCAGCTTTATGAGGAACTTGGAGAAGTGCACATTCTTTCAGATGGAGGTGCATTATTTGGGTCATATCATTTATGGGGAAGGTATCATTGTCGATCCTTCCAAGATTAGAGCTATTATGGATTGGCCAGCACCCACTACTGTGACTAAGGTGCGCAGCTTCATGGGACTAGCAGGCTACTACCAGAGATTTGTTCAGGACTTTTCTCAAATTGCACACCCCATCACTTCCCTTCAGAGGAAAGGGAAGAAGTTTATTTTGTTAGACAGGTGTGAGTAGGCCTTTAGTACACTAGAGGATTGTCTCACTATAACACTTATTCTTGTAGTGTTGGATCCACAGGGTGAGTTTTTCATTTGCACATATGCTTCTTTAGCAGGGCTTCATGGTGTGTTGATGCAGGAGGAAAGAGTAGTGGCTTTTGAGTCTCAAAAACTCAAATATTACGAGCTTAATTATCTGACTCACGATCTTGAGCTTGTGGTAGTTGTGCATGCTTTGGTTTGATGGAGGCACTTTCTTCTTGGTTAAATATTCACACTTAGGATAGATCACTTGAATCTTAGCCACCTCTTCACGTATCCCAATCTCAACGCTCATCAGTGAAATTTGATGGAGTTTCTTTGTGAGTATCATATGGAGATACAAGCATGTGAAGGTGAAGGAGAATGTGGTAGTAGACACTCTCAGTAGATGGAGACATGTGGTTATGGCTACTTTAGTGGGCACAGATTTACAGAGCGGGATCCTTTAGCAACTTCCTCTTGACAGCTTCTACATTGCACTTCGAGTAGAGATCGAGTCTCAAAGACCCCTCAAGGGGAAGTTTTATGGTTTCTGACTAGAGGCAGCTGGCCTTCTCAGCCACAGAGGTCAAATTTATATTCCCAGAGAGGGAGGCTTGAGGCAAGACATCTTGGCAAAGGAACATCATGCACCCTATTTAGCCCATCCTAGGGTGAAGAAGATGCATTCTACTTTGAAACAGTTGTATCATTGGAGAGGACTTTGTAGAGACATGGCTCAGTTTGTGTCATGATGTTTAGAGTGACAAAAAGTGAAGGCCGAGCATTAGCATCTAGATAGACTTCTCTTTCCTCATGCTTTACCGGAATGGAAGTGGGACACCATTTCCATGGACTTCATTTTTGGGCTAATGATGTCAAGATATCATCACAACGCCATCATGGTCACAGTTGATAAATTTACAAAAGTTGCTCACTTTTATCTGGTGAAGACCACTTATATAGCTAGTGAAGTGGCATGGGTATATTTGGATGAGATTGTCAGATTACAAGGGATTCCGTGGAAGATCATTAGTGACCATGATCCTTTCTATACTTCCCTATTTTTGGACTACCATGCAGCATGCGCTTAGGATGAGAATCAACTTCAGCACAACATATCACCCTGAGCTAGATGGATAGATAGAGCGAGTGAATCAGATTTTAGAGGACATGCTCAGGATGTACATGATGGATCAACAGTCTAGATGGGAGGAGTACCTGTACTTGGTGGAGTTTTCCTACATTAATAGTTTTTAGAGTTATATAGGCATGGATCCTTTTCAGGGTTTGTATGGTAGAGAGTGCAGGACACCTCTTAGTTGGGACAAGATAGAAAATAGGGTTTCTCTTTGACCAGCTTTGTTATAGGACATGGAGCAGTAGATGGTTATCATCAGACAGAGATTGCAAGAGGCATAGGATAGGCAGAAGAAGTATGCAGATCAACATAGGATGGTTCCGTAGTTTTGATGTGGGCATGAAAGTGTTCCTTTGTGTTAGGCCACACAAGAGCCATATCCATTATGGAAAAGGTTTTAAGCTAGCTCCTAGATTCGTGGGTCCTTTTGAGATCTTGAAGAGTATCAACCCTTTGGCCTATCATCTAGCATTGTCCACCAAGATTGTCTTGCGTACATGACGTGTTTCATGTTTCAGTTTTTAGGAGATATATTGTAGATCATTCTCACGTGTTATATTGGACATCATTGCAGGTGTAGGATCAGGGGTAGGTGATGGTCTATCCCATTCACATCATAGATCGCAGGACCCTGGGGCTTTGAGGTAGAGAGATTGATCAGGTCCAGGTGCAATGGGACAGAAAAGATGAGACTGCAGCTATATGGGAGGATGCTACCTTGCTACGAGTTCAATTTCCACATTTGTTCCAGTGACTTCCAGGAGGAAGTTGAGTCTAAGAGGAGGGGGATGAAGTGCCTACTTCCCTTTGACACCTTTTGATATTAATTATGATACTGCTTATTATATTATGGAATTGATTATGGACCTTATTATAGTATGATGATAGATGTTATATCATGGATTATTATTGACTTGATTCAGTTATGATGCTTGATGATTATTAGGGGAATTTTGGATATGTGATGATGTTATATTTGACATGGTTATGTTATGGATGTTGTTATGTGATATTTGGATATTGTGAGTAGACCTAGAAATGGAAATTATTGGATGATGATATAGTTGCTGTTGAAACTGTAAATGATATTGTTAGATTCCTTTGATGTTGTTGTGATTCATATATCTATATGATTCCAGGAATTATATTTATATTATTTTAGATTTTATGATATGGCCATGAGGCATAAGGAGGTATTTGTGTTTTTTAGGTTAAAATATCACAACAAACATCGGGGGATTGGAGACCAACCACATTGGAATTCTAGATGAATTTAACAAGGTCACCATGGAAACTTGTTTTGTTTGTGTGTGGTTGTTTTTTAGGGATGCCCATGGGGGGGAACCACATTTAAATGTGACCAAGGGGTTATGTGTATTTATTTATTTGACCCTTTTGTTTTATGTTGCATGTGTTTATTTTCCCATGATTTTTCTCCTTTCTTTAATTTTAAATGTGTGTAAATTTTGTGACTAATAATATTGTTAAAATAAGTAAATGAAATATTTCATAAGAAGGTAATTAATGAGTGTTGTTCAGACCATGATTTAAAGTGATATAATTATGTGTAAGAGATATGTAAGTCATGTGTAAGTTGATTGTTGAGTGAGAAACACTCCACCTTCTTGGAAATTCAAAATTATCCTTGGAGGCTGATTTTAGAGGCTTGTGGGACAAGTTAAACTTGTCCCATACCTCTTACATTTATTTACTAACCATACCTATGGTTGGAGAGTTGAAATTTGAATTTTATAATGCTTTTTGAGAAGGAAATTTGTAGGTTTTAAATTGCATTTTTCTTACATGTTGTAATTTCAGTCCTTTTGGGTGTGGGTTTGTTTTTGAGTATGTAAGTAAACTGTCATATTATTCACCCACCTATTTATTGCACACTGGAGAATGAATTTAACCTTGTGTTGGGGTTGAGGATGTGTGATTTGGCATCCTATATGGATCCACCTCATCCTCTTCCCTTCCCTCTTCTATAAAATTATATTTGCTTTCCTTATTTGGGGTTGCTTCACTTTGGAGACTTGCTTCTTGGGTGAATTATTTTGCTGTGCTTGGGAGCATCTTACTTTTGGAGAAGTTAGAGGATTGTGGAATACTTGTGCTTGGTTGATTTTTGAATTGTTTTCTTGGAAACAACTATGCTGTTTGGAACTTGTGAAACTCCATCATGAAGAGGTAGGAACTTGGCTCTTGAAATTCTCTTCTTGTATTAATGTAAATGTTAATGTATGAATGTTTTATGTTGTGGGTTATTGGGTAAATGGCATATGTATGGTGTAGGAGAAGACTATGGGGTTTAATTTTTGGGAGGCACAAGTGTGTTTTAGGGAGGTATAAGTGTCGAGGGAGTTGGGATTTGGGTTCCACCTTACAAAGAAATAGCTTGCATTTGTTTATTCGTTATGGAGTGCCATAAGAGGTTGGGGAGGCATAAGGAAATTTGATGAATAAGGGGTACTTTGGGGAGGGATAAGGAATGTTAGCGCTATGATATACTATATTTTGGCAGTTTGTAATTTAGGTGGTGATACGCGTTTCCCCTTTTGGGAGGCATAAGAAACATCCCCCATAGTTTCTGTGCTCCTTTGGCTTGCTTAATGAAGCCTTAGTATTTTTTGTCATGTTTTAATGTTGTTATAAACTACATTTAGTTTTTGGAATTGTGTTTTATTGTGAAAGTGTTGCTTGCATGTTTTGTGGAAGCTTGTTGTTACCATCAATTGGATCACATCTTTTATTACATTGTGGTTGGGACTCGGGGGCTAATGAAGAAGGATGACTTCTACTCTTCATTGGATGTCTTGGTTGGGTGGAGAGAATTTCCTTTCCCCTACTCTTGTTGTGATTACAATGTGGGAGAATGAGATATATGAACTTGTTGTTCTAGAGTTGAGAATAAGACATTTTGACAGTCCCTTACTGAGATAAATTTTATTGTAACCTTTCCCACTTGGAGTGGAGGAACTTGTAAATGTTTTCTAATAGAAAGATGTGGTATTGTTTATGAAATTTGTGAAGTGAAATGTAATAGAAATAAAATCTGTGTTTAGTCTTTGAAAGAATATGAAAGAATTGTATTCTGTATGATGAACTTGAAGAATGAAAGAAAGGTTGTAAAATTTTATTTTGGAATCAATAAAAGATTGCATTACCTTCTCAATTTGCATTTTTGTTTTAAGATTGAACATCTAAATGTGAATTGAAATCTCTGTTTGAAAGAAGTAAATGCCTAAAAAGCAAAATGGAGAACTTTATCTTTTGAAATGTGTAAAGTTTAATATCAGAATTGTATTTTGTTTTTCTTTTTGAATGGTAGGAATTGAATCAACTAAATGAATTAGATTTTAATTGGAGCACATTATAATACTTGGAAGAATAAAATGGAAATTAAACCCTTTTAAATTTGATCTTTGCTACGTATTTTCAAATGACAATTACTTTACCCAAAATACATTAGTTCAAACCTACAACAATGAAATAATAGATTAAAGGATTAAAATTAAGTAGTTTTCACTAAATGAATCCAACTAGAGAAAAATACTTAAAATAAATCCTTCAAAACCTTGAAAAATCAAGTTTAAAGCTTTCACTATCATTTTGCTGTCAAAATTGTAAACTTTCAAGTTGGAACTCTATCAAATCAACCTATCTTCATAAAATTAACCTAAATCCACCTAAGAAAAATTCTCCATGTCTATTTGACATGTTGAGAGAGGAACAAGAACAAATTGAACAAAATTTAATAAATTAAAATTGACCAATTAGGACTGTAAAAGCCTGCAGATCATTATCACAAAATTGACCGCTTAAACTCTATCAAAATTTAAAAATAATGAACCATGTGCAAAGATGACATCGAGAGATTTCTAGAAAGTCCTAGTTTTCCCAAAACTAAGCTCTTTATCAAAACTTATGGCCTTATGAAGTTTTTCTTCACTTGGCATTAAGAAAAAATTTTTGGGGAAAAATTTCCTTGGTGGGCCCGCGGGCCTGAAATTTTCCCTTGGAACTTTGGAAAAACTTTGTGAAAATTTTCCAATATTTCCCTGCCGCCCTGCCATCCTGCATCCAATCAGAGGCTGCCACGTGGCACCATGAGGTGTCAGCACGGAGGGGTGGATCTGTTTTAAACTTAGTGCTCCTGAAACATTTCTGGAAAAATTTCCTAATTTTCTCCGCTGGCTTGCAGCCAATAAGAGGCTTCCACATGGAACAATGAGGTGCATTGGCGGAGGAGCAGGCCCTATTTTTTCCCTTTGAGATTCAAATTTTTTTTTGTAAAATTTAACCAATTTTTCCCCACCGACTTGTACCAAATAAGAGTCTGCCACGTGGCATCATGAGGTGTCGGTAGATGCACGGGCAAATTTATCCCTTTTTGGCCTTCGTGGTGCGAAACCTTATTTCTCCCTGCCACTCCATTTTACCCACATTGGCTTAGAAGGCACCACTTGTCGCTGGCGGACTCGTGGGGGCACGGGCACAAAGTTAGTTTTTCACCCTACGCTGGAAAATTTCCAAAATTCTCCCCGCGGCCCTGCCGACCTACCCTTGGAGAAAATTTTCACCCCTGGGCCCGCAAGCGCACTTTTGGGAAAAATATATTCACCCCAAGGACCGTCGGCCCATTACTTGAAAAATATGAGGAGTTAGGAGGCCTTCTTTATATTATTGGAAAGGTGAGAAAATTTCCTATCCAATCAAATTAATTTAGGAAATTTTTGAATACGTTAAGTTTGAGAAAAATCAAGCGGAACCTTTATGCCTGTTAGAGAATGGGTATGGTGAACAATTACCCACTGAACCTTATTGAAACTTCTAACCCTAAAATTTGGACCTTATGACCTCTAATAATTGTTAATAAAGGAAAAGTGTGTTCTAGTGAATTAGAATTTTTTTGGTACTTGTTAGTGTCATTTGTTGCCTTATAACCTGGTTGTAGACTCTCTTAAACACAAAAAAATATTCCATAATTTTCCTAAGTAAGATCTTAGGTTATTCTTGGTTCTCATAGTCAGTATAATTCAATTTTAAAAAGACAATCGGAAACGTTACAATTAGAGACTGTATGAGCAATATCATCTAAAACCTTATAGAAACTTGTGTAATATTTCACCCATTATTAAGATTTTGCTTTTGTCATATAGACAATTCTTTTTGGTATCTCTATTGCACTACTTGCATTGTGTATTTAGAAATTGAATGATTTGTACATTTATAATTTTATTCCATTGACGAACACTCACAGCTTTGATGACTAAAAATAACCATTTATTTGAGACATTCCTCCTTATATATATATTGAGTGGAGGAGTCTATGTTCATGCCCGTGAAATTTGAAATTTGCATGTCCATGATGCATTTTTAAATTATGTGGGTGATGGGGATGTAAATAATGGATCACACAATGCATTAAATACTTCTAAAGGTAAATGCAAGTCTTCACCTTCCTTAGTAACATTTCTTTTATGTGGCCTTGATACTTGATCCTGAGGGAGTAATGGGGAACTGTCGATTTGCATATCGCAACAAACCTCCTCTCCATAAATAAGCATTTTTTAAATAGGTAAAAAGCACTTTGCATAACCCTTCACATTTGTTAGGTTTAAAAAACTATATAGTGGAAAATTTAAATACCTATATTTACTAAGTGTTAAACGGATTTAAAAGACAAAACCTTTTCGCTACCTTGATAGCTACATTGAAAGATTAATTTGTAATTTTGTTAAGCAAGCCCTACCCTGTTGACTGATTCAAATCCACACTACGTATTCTTTTCTCTACCGTCAATTGTTGAAAGACATTTGTTTGAATATCCCCTGAGGATTCTATATGATGTTATAATCACTTCTACATTGCATCATAGCATGGAATCACATGCCTTTAACTATTGTGCATCCCCACTCCCAGATTGAATCACTCAAAATATTTTTTTGTTTAAATCATCTCCAAAATGCATGTATCTTCGAGTACCCTCCTGTACAATCTATGCACTTTGTATCTTCTCCATCAATTGACTCATTAAAACGTTACTCTGGAATGTCTAAAACACCCTTCCTTACATGTATGCATAGGTATAGTGCAGAGCTTCACCTTCAATCCCTTCCTCGCTTCCCCCCTTAGATGAACCCCATCTTCATATAGCGCTTACGTCCATTCACCTCATTACGGCATCATGTTATCATTGATTGATACTAGCACCGTTTTTGATTCTCTGATAGAAAAGATATTCTGTAAGCTGATAACTGGCATTACACTTGCCTGTAAAGTCCAAAAAGATATTATCAAACTTTGTGGTTGAGTCTTCATGAATAAGGACTATGGTGAATTCTCATCTAAAGTTTTGTAGCCATGACATGTTGACTCCCATCACAATAGAACAAATACATAGTCATTCATGCATATATTTGAGCCTGGAACAATATACTAAACATAGAATAAATTTGGGACATGCAGGTACTTAATTTAGAAATTTTGAATTTACTAATCATTACGCACATCTCATCTATACATCTTACCTCTCGAATGCTTAGTTTACGTTCCTTTCATCGCCGACATAGGAATAACTCGATTTTAACTGCAAACCACACGGCAAATTTGGATAAAATTTTACCGGCTCGCTCCACTCTTCAAGGGCGAAATAAGCATTCCCTATTGCTTTTCATCTGACCTCGCTACCTCAAACTCGCACTAAATTCCTCATTGTCATGCGATTTCCGGTCCAATATAGCTCTTACAATACAATATTTTTGATGTTCTCTATTTCTAGAATATCATCATCAAAAGTGGGGAAAACTTGGAATTTCTCCATAAAAACATAGGTTTGTTTCCTCCTATATCTATCCTCTCAGACTGTATGCACCCCCCCTCTGTCACCATTACTCCCCCTTTTGGTGTACACATTGCACACTTCGCGTGCAAGAATTGCTAGTTATTAGGCTGCCAGAATCTCTGTGTGGTATAGATGGGTCGAGGTTGCCGAGGGCTCTAGGAATACAGAAGAGCATCAATACTAAATTTTCTATGTCGTGAAAAGATGTTGATGAAAATATACTGTGCCATCGTCTATGTATTATGAAATGCCTTAACAGGTCTGATAGGTCGCTACTTGTTACTCTAGTACTAAAATGCAGACGCTCCCTTCAGCTAAAGTCACCTCCCACAGAGTCATTGTTTCATGAGAAAACAAACTCCTCCAAAAACCTTTGAGATTCACACTGGCCCTCCAATAGCAGACACAAGGCAAGTAAAATCAATGGTTGAGGTGATAGAGGAGGGAGGACTGGCTTTTACAGATCAAGAAACCCTAAGTGATGGGTGTTATTCTATTTAACTCACTATGGAGGAAGAGAAGTTAATCATGTCTAGGCTTTGTTTCAAAAGGAGGTCTAGAGGAGGTTCGCTGCAGAAGGTTCACTGCGTAACATGAAACCTGGAAAACATAGCTTAACCAGAGATGCCTCTTCAAGTTGGAACTAAAAAATGTTGGGCCCTATGTGACTCTCTTCTCAATACATCATACTAGTGCAGGATGGCTATGATAGACATAAATCTGCAAAAATGGATACGAAAGTTGATCCGAGATTTAGAGGGGGGTTATTGTAAGATATCTGATACTACTGGACATAGGTTAATCGGCATGATACATATCTTTTTATTTAGGACGACCTCCTCAAATCCAGCAGTGTAGAGGAAATCTATGAAACTGTAAGAGAGACTATGCATGCAACAGATGAAATTTGTAGGGTCATCTCTGCCTGAATACTTTAACTTTAAATGTACGTGGCTATGATGTGGAGGAAGAGTATAAGGAACATATTACACAATTCTGTATCATAGTGAGAACACATAGATTGTTGCCTTTGGAACTTGCAAATTATACACACACCCTTGAGGCGGTGACACTGAAATCAAGCATACTTCATAGAATCTTTGGCAGTTGCTCCATGTGGGGACTATCATAGATGTGAAGCCATTGTATTGTTTATAGAAAGAGCTCGATTTTCACTTCCAATCACTTTGATGGGAGGTATAAAATCATGTTCAATGAAGTGGGGATTATTGGTAGATTTTAGTGCATTGGTGCATAATGTCGTTGGCGGATTTTGCTTTGGCACATGTTTCTATACTCCGCTTATCTATGACAAATGTTCCAGTTAAAGCTATCTGGAATGAATGTTGTAATTTCAAGGCTGTCATGATTACTTGTAATGTTAGAGATATGCAAGAGGTTGCTATGCATCTAATTGAAATATTTAGTGGACTGCACAAATGCAATATTAAAGTCTTGAAATAAGGATGCGTATATAAATTGAGTAGAGCTTCACAAGAATGATCACACCAATTGTGCACACTCCAAGAAGAGGAGGATTTTTTTGGCATGTAGTAATCACATTGCCTAGAGACATATGTCTATTGAAATATTTCTTTCTTTCAGCCATCTCAGCATCTAGAAATAACATAAAAAGTGTGTAGTACCACTGGACTCATATGTTTTCATCCTATATGGATTGCTGTCCCACTTTAATATCTTTAACTATGTTGTATTCTCTCTCTCTCTAAAATCTGGGTAAAAATGCATCACACACGTGACACACACATCACACTATACAAATAATGTAAGTGTATTAGATAAACGGTTAATACATTTCTTCAGAAGTAATACTTCTTTTTAACACCACTTATGTGCTATATGATTTAACTAACAATGTGTACAATGTGCAATGTGAATGCGGAATGACATATGCTATTTGATTTAGAGGGATAGTTATTACTTTTGTAATTGATGTTGATAAGGGGTACGATTGATTTTGTAAATTTATGAATATAGATGAAACATTACATTTAAAGGTTCTATCTCTACTTTTCAAATTTGTTACAAATTTATACATATACATTTATAAATTTTGTATCATGACTGGTAGTGATTTGTGGACTATTTTATTTTAACTAAACATGAATACATGAAGACTTCCTTACATTTACAAGATTTTATATCATGAGCGGTAGCCTTTTGTGGCCATTTTTTTGGCACTAAACATGAATATATTTAATACTGCTTTGGATAGTTAATTACTTTTGTAGTTGATGTGGTTTGTAATTATTTGAAGGAAATTGTGTTAGTGTTGCAATGTGTTTGATATGGTGGTTGCATCAGTTGCGTGGTTGGTTCTTTGTTGAAAAAACATTTTTTTTGCACTGTCGATAACATGTTGATAAGGGATGTGATAGATAGTGGAAGTGCAGTAATATATATGAAACATTACATTAAAAGGTTCTATGTGTACATTTCAAATTTGTTACAAATTCAGTCCATATACAATTTCAAATCTTATATCATGAGATTTGAACTAACCGTGCATATATGAAGACCTCTGTACATTTGCATATTTTATATCATTCAGTGGTAGCCTTTTGCAGTGACAATTTTATTTGCACTAAAAATGAATACATTTGATACCCCTTGAGTAGCAGTGTCGCTTTGTATACAAGAAGTGTTGAGTATAGTAGTAGTGGAGGTGCTATCAAAGCAGAGGGTAGTATTTACGATGGGTTGAGTGATAGTAGTCTTGTTTCCTCGTTTCTTTTTGCTCCAAGTGTTGGTACCCATAAACAACCATATCTATTTTTTATTCTTTCTAATTTACCCAAATAATGTAAATATTTATAGTGAGTACCCATGAATTTAATGTTATACTCTTTGGCTTGCTTGTTGTACTGAAGTTCTGTGGTGAATTCAGAACAAAAAAAAATGAAGACTTGTTTCATATTGAGGGCACTGACCCTATTCATTTCACTAATTTCAATGTTGGGCTCTTCTCTTTTGGATGTGCATAAAGCTAACTTGAGGCAATAAAACTAGTCATTGCCAATGCCATCCAAATTGCATTGTAGAGCAGGTATAATTATATGTAGGTTAATTGAAACTGTTGGGAGGTTGGATTCATTTTATCCTCTTCACAAATTGTAATACCCAGTTTTTCTCACATGTAAATATTATGTATTTTGAGAAGGGCGTCCCTTTTTGTGAAATGGTAGCTCAAGTGCAAAGGGATATCCATAAGATTAGTGAACAAAACTTCTTTGGGGCTTTTGGAGCTCAGATGTAGCCCTGGGTCATGTCATTTGGTGCAAGAGAAAACCCAATGAAAAGGAAATCGCCTACCTTTTAAAATTCGAATTATTGCTTTGGATTGTAGAATAAGTAAAGAGGGTGCGTTAATTTGACATTAGCCACTCCACCTTCCTTCTTAGCATGCCAGATCAGAATTCGGCAAAGAAATGGAGTAATACTCCAAATTGTCTCAAACAATTTGGCTTGAGCTATGTATTAACCACACAAATTAAAAAGGGGATTTTATTGGAGTTTTATTATGAGAGATTTGGGGTTTCTAGAGTTTTTGCTTTTTGTGCTCTTTGCTTTTGGGTAGATGAGGACAACCATGCATTCTGTGTCACTCCCAAAGTCCCTGTGGTTTTGAGGAGCATGAAGTATGGTTGCAATGTGTGAGAACATTTTGCTTCTGTGTTCAAAGAGCAATAAAGGGGCTTACTCAGGTTGAAGTGGGCAATCACTTGTCTTACTTTGCATGTGTTCTTGTGGTCTGGTTACAGGATACGACTTCTGTGAGACCATAGTATGGTTTAAGCTAGAAAGCACTACAAAATTAAATGGTTTTCTTACAGCCAACAAAAAACCCTTTTTTCTGGAGTGGTTGTATCAAGCATGGAAGCCTACTGTTACAACACAAATATCCTGTTGAGGTTTTGAGCATGCTGGTGTGCTTCAAATTAACATAACTATCAAGTGTATATTCCCTATAAAATAGAAATAATTGAGATAAGCTAATTCACGTCCATATTTGTTGTAAATGTAAATTCCATTGACCCGTGAACAAGTTCATCATTGTCCAGACCATTCATAGCCAAAGGAGAGCATGTCCCTGAATATTCACCTACGCTACAGATAGAGTATGACGCAAGACCCCAGTGCACACAAAAAAAAATTATTTTAAACAACAAAGATTAAACCCTAACAATATCATCCACAAATTCTTAAAGGATCTGTGTAAAGGCGTCTAAAGCATAACTTACCAATGCAGAAGAAGTGTCTGAAACATCAATCTGACTTCTTGTTTTGTTCATCGCTTGCATGCCCTTAGTTTTTGTGTTATGCCTCCAGTGTATCTGCAATAGCCGATTCATTCTGACCTGGGTATATATGGGCTTGGCCGGCTCACTGATTTTCTATTTTTAGCTCAAACAAAATATCTTAAGTGCACTTATCTTCTTAGACTTAGATCATGCACGTGCTTAAAATTATTAAAAATAAAAATTATTAAAATCTAAAATTGTTAATTAAAAACAAAAGCTAAAATTGTTAATTATTAAAAACAAAATTATTAAAAATAGTAGAGAAAAGCTAAAATAGGGAGGAAAAACGCAAACGTCGAGACGACCGTCAAACCGTCAAATTTAACACAGTCGTAGAAACGTCCACAGGGGCCTTTCCCATAGGGGGAATGCCTTTGGCGTAAATATGTAGAATATATTATTATACGTGTATAGAAAATGAAGAGATGACATGATTATTTTTTCATAATGTAAGTATTTAAATTATGTTGTTTGTTATTTTTTGAAAACACAATAACCTATAATTAAAAATGAGTAAGATTAACACTCATATTTATGTATTTGATTGTAGAAGACTTAGGACTTTGCAATATGACTATGCATATAATATGTCCTAAAGCTAATTGTATAGTCAAATTATAGTGTTGAGAATTGTATTATCGTATAAATCAAACAACGTTCATGGTTTATCCAGATTATGAGTAGCCCAACCAACCCTCCCCTAATGGTTCCCATTGCATTAGGTTTCTAATAATGAGGAAAATTGTTGGCAACTTGAACGTCTATGAATCATTTCCATTGGGAGGTAATTAACTGCTTAGACGATACGAGAGAAAGGGATCTCTTGATGTCTTATGCATCGCCTTAATATGGTTGAGATTGCTTAAACCCATAATTTTCTAAGGTGGGAGCAAACTTGTGCAGAGCACATTGGGTATGGTTAAATATTAGAGAATGAGCTTTGTTAGTGTCGTTGCAACATGTAATTTTGCTTAGGCTAATTCTCTTTTTTAATTTTCCTTACGATGTAGTCACATTAGAGGTTTACAAATTTACGAGAATAAGGAGAAAGCATTGCCTTGACAATTATAATAAATTATTTGCAAATTAATAATTAGTTAGTGGTGTGGCAAATACATTTTTGCTCACGTATAGTTGTTGTCCTCTTGTTGTCATGGTGGTGTTGAGCATTACAAAATTTCAATAATCATTATCATTGACATTTTTGTCCAATACATCAATCTTAATTTGTCTCTATTACAACATACAAAAAATAACTTTGATAAATATATTTAACAACAATCATATAAAAAATGAAAAATGAACTAACTTCAAATTAACATCTATTTGAAAATCTTCCTTTGAAGGCAGTTGTAGAATGAAAAAGTTTGGTCCAGTTTGTTGGTTCCCAAGGTATGTTGGAGAGCCATTCATACAAGTCAGCAAAGCAAAGGCCAAAACCCATTAAACCTGCAAATAATTACATATTGTTGATAGTGTTGAAAAATTTCTTCAGTTGCTTGAAATCATCTGCTTTATCCACCATATACAGGCTCGACGTCAAAGAAGAAACAACCTTGTTCTTTGGTGTATCTTTAAAAGATACAAACTCTAGCCTTAACACAATGATAACACCCAAAATGTCGGTATGGGTTCATCTTCCAAATCTGCACCTTCATTTTGTGCATCCAGAAGTTCTAGAAAGTATTGGAAATTTTTTCAGCAAATATATTAAAACAATATGAAGTGGTTAGAGTTGGGGTTGTTCACTTACACCTATATATGCATGGAAATAGATCTTAGCAAAGTTCTTTCCTGATAAGATGAGATTAAAGCATGGAAAAATGTAGTGATCTCACATCTTGGACTACAAAAACATGTCTTTTTGTTGTTGGATGTACTATAAGCAAACATGTAATTTACAAGACTCTTTCCCATAACTCAAAGGGCAGTTAGAAAGGAAAAAAGACTACCCTTCCAAACTCTAAACATGGCAGCCCTATTCTCATTTGGAGTGGGATGATGAGGATAAGCCGACAAAGAACGACTAGGTACCTCACAATGATGGCGAGATAATGTAGATTTCATAATTACAAGTGTCCATGAATACATGTGACAATGGCTTGATTCAAGGAAGCCCTAGGGGAAATGATTCAAATATAATAGATTTTTCATTAAGGGGATCCAAAAGATTTGATGAAAAAAATTCCTCTGAATCGGATAAGGAGCATGGCCATCTTACAATCAATGATGTTCAACATTATATTGTGGGCCCTATTGTTGAGGGATGAGCGGAAGTCAAAAAACAAAACTTAAAAAAGACATATTGAGCCACAATTTGTTCTAGTTAATTCTGGGTACTAGTGTCTTTTTATAGAAGTGCACACGACACTTATTCTACGATGTTTTTTGGGGTGACCTGATTTGTATTCTTTGTATTTTTTATTTTTTTGGTGCCATGTGTTTCTACTTCTTTTAGAGACATGATTATTTCTTGCCATTTTTAAATATAATTGTCTCGTATTAGTAGCTAATATATTGATGTGTTCCAATAAAAAATTAACATCTATTTGACATACTTTGTAATTGATAGGGGAAAGGCACCAACTGATGAACATGTGCCAATAGATGAACACCTTTTTGTGAGGGTGGGGTCCATTAAGTGGACATTTTTTCCTGCATTAATATAGTTGAGGTGACCCAATAAATGTGTAGATTTGATATCTTAAAAAAATAAATAAAACTCGCACAATTAATACACCCTTTCATTAAAAAATGTATGATGTAACACATTGGGGACATGATGTTAGGAAATAAGGGATAAAATATGCGGAATAATCCCTCACAAAATCGCAACAGTAGAAACTAATATGCAGAAATTATTACAGATCTCAAATAAAATTGCAGAATAAAATAACACAACACAAAGAGACAGTATTTAACGCGGTTCACCGAATTTGGGCTACGTCCACTAAGAATCACTTGCTCAAATTTTATTACAAGCCATCGCTCTCTCAATACAATACCCAGATCCGTTTGGAGCTATGCTCAACAAACTCTACAGAATTCACATCCGAATTTAAAACACATCTACAATGTTTTTTCATACTCTCTATCATATGCATAAAACCATATAAATAGACAACTGCTTAAGCAATTTTACAAGGGCAACCGTGGGTATTAAAACAATGGGCAAAAACCGAAAAAACCATGGGCCCAAAAAAATCCCATAACGGTTACCCATTACCCATGGGTTAATAAACCACCCATGAAAATTTGCTTTGGGGGCTTTGCCCCCGAACCCCCCTGACCCGCTCACCGGCGAGCGGGAATGCCGTAAAAATACCTGAGTGTAACTGTATGTACCCAAAATTATAAGGTATTGTACTGCCAGAACAATGTGACACGTGCCCCAATGATGATATAGGTCTCCTCGTAAGGTGTTCGGGATCTGAAAAAGCTCTCCAAGTGTGCGTTAACATCCTGCATGCCCCGCTTAGCCGCCGCGTGCTTTGTTTTTCTATTTTCCCCTCTTTTCTTGGCCTTTCGCTCTTCAGTAACAAAACCGTCGCCCTGAACAGGGTGGCGGTCCTGTAACCGCCGCCTTACTCAGAGCGGTGGTCCTTTACGCATTTTCCAGAAAGATCTTTTAACACGACTCATGTAAATTCAACGTTTGACCAGCTTTCTTTCACCGCCATAGGCTTGCGTTTATGATTCTAGTTCCCTGGAATAATGTTTTTCCATTGTTTATAGTTTAAGAGTTCAAATTGGTTTTTACCTTGGGTAAATCGAAATGCTATAAATAGATGGCTTGGGCTCAAGCAAATGGCCCCTCATTCATTTCTCATTTTCTCATTTCAGTAGTTCAGTCTTTTATTTTTCTTAGGATTCATAGTTTATTTCATTACATGCTTAGTTAACATTGTTTTGCAGTTAGAAAGCCACATATCCATCTTGTGCAAGTGTTGTCATTGCTTCAGGCCCCTCAAATTTGCCTCTGATTTCTCTTTGCAATAGATTTAGTTTTCCTTTTGCTTAGAATGCTTAGTTTCTTTTATTGCATGCTTAGTTAGCATTGTTTTAGTGTTGGTAAGCCACATATCCAACTTGTGCAAGCACTGTTGTTATTTCATCCAATCCATTGGAGTAGAATAGCTTAGGAAGCCATTAAAGTTGCAAGTTTTTCTCCTCAAATAGGATAGTTTCAGGTTCTGGACGCTTTATGTTGCATGACTCGTGATAAATCCCGCTAGGAATTGCATAAGCCAAGCTCTGTACTCTTGCGCTATCCCTCTCCTACTCGCATTGTATTCAGTCAGTGTTCTGAGTTGCCTTTATCCCAATATCTACTTCTGTTGATGCTAACATTACACGCTTTTCTAGATCCACGTGAATACGAAGGAACGAGGAGATCATACTGAGGGGACAAGATCACACAAACCATCGGATTCGTCACTATTTTGTAGAATCCAGGTTCTAGCTTTCAAAATTCTAGTTAGAATCATATCAAATAGAGTAGTTAATTACTTTATTTCAGTTAATTCTACTCTCAATATTGCCAGGGAAGCTATGGGGATTGATAGTTTCTGAGAAACTATGATTCATTCCTCACTTCTGAGGTAGGATCGAGAGTCTTGCAAATAGATTAGATAAGCTATTTCTTTAGTTTAGAATAGATCTACAAATTGCACAGATAGATAGCTACACTCAGTTATTTTGTTTGTTTTAAATTGATTATTTTAGTTGTCATTTCTAGATGTTTTAAATAGCTTCTTTCTTAAATTCGTAAAGCTCATCAGAAAACACAAAAAAAATAGAGAAGTTATATATGCTATAGATATACTTCATATAGTTAAATTTTATTTTACTGTAGTTCTCTTTACTTTGTTGCTTTTGTATGACAATCACGGGACCTAGAGAGCCCAGGGAATACATATTCGAGCCAATCATGCCTTAGCCCAATCTCATCACAGCGATAACTGATATAGATCAAAATATTAGGATTCAAGTCTTCCGAACAATGGTAAGCTTGCAAAAAATCAATTCCCAGTTGAACGGACTAAACATAGAAGATGACCAAGCACACACGTTTTGGTCGAATCATCCAAACTACAGATTACCCTAGGTAACATTCATATGACTGTAGAAGGGGTTCGAAAGAGAACAAACCTTTGGTTGTGATCCTTTGGTCCCACAGCCAGACGAATCCATAGGAAAATTAGACATAGACACTGGCCTATGCACACTAGTATTCTGGTCTACCCCACTTCCACCTACCATCATCGAACAATTATCCTTGCTAGAAACAGTAGCTAACAAAGCTAGGGAATTCTGGACTAGGCCAGAGAATCATCCAAAAAATTGACTATTCTTACCATCCATCATATGACCCTGTTAGGAGAAATACACGAAACTATCCCGGGTCATTTTCCACGTATTCCACAACCTATAAGTCGAATCATGCCAGAGCTTGATATTGATTGGAGCCTTCAAGCAGTCATCCTTGCTAACCGATCTATCACACCAGTTCAAGTTAGGAGGGCCTTCTTTGCCTTAGACTCGTAAATTCCACTAATGCGTATTGAAGACATTAGATTGCCTACCTAGTTTGTCTGCATCTCACACATATTCGATACCCACCGGCTGTCTCGGCACGACCTCGGGAGGTCGGGTGTGAGGAAGAGTTGCTTGTAGATTCCCACGCTCGCATGTCACTTTTCTGTCGTACAGTAACACATAGAAGGTGTACCACATTCTAACATGCAAATAGGCTCCATAAACATAACAATCTCCCACTTGGAGACTAATTTCCACTGAGCAAGCTTCTCAACCCTTCACTATCATCTACAAAGGCCAACCAAAGCTGAACATAGCTTTAGTTTATCACTTGTGACCACCTTGGTCATCATGTCTGCAGGATTCTGACTGGTATGAATCTTCTCCAACTTCAACTTATCTTCCTCCAAAGCTGTCCTGATGAAGTGATATCTCAACTGTATATGCTTTGTCCTGGAGTGGAAAGTAGAGTTCTTAGCTAGGTGTATAACACTATGAATATCACTATATAGCTTACATTCCTCCTACTTATGCCCCAAATCCTCAAGAAATTTTTGTAGCCAAATCATCTCTTTGCTTTCCTCTGTGGCAGCAACATACTCAGCCTCCGTGGTTGAAAAAACCACCAGATTCTGTAGTCGTGAAATCCAACTCACTGCTGTCCCACCTACAGTGTAAATATAACCTGTTGTGCTCCTCCTGATGTCTACATCTCCATCCATGTCTGAATCTACATAACCAGGTAAAGTGGTGTCTGATCCACTGTAGCACAAAACTGTCCCCATGGTCCCTCTCAAATACCGAAGGATCCACTTTAATGCTTGCTAATGCTCTTTACCTGGATCACTCATAAATCTACTCACAGCTCCCACTACATGGGCAATATCAGGCCTAGTGCACACCATAGCATACATCAAACTGCCAACTGCTGATGAGTAAGGTACCTTTGACATCTAGTTTCTTTCCTGCTCTGTCTTGGGACATTGCTCCTTTGATAACTTGAAGTGGCCTACCAAAGGAGTCCCAATAGGTTTAGCATCCTGCATATTAAACCTCTCCAAGACCTTCTTAATGTACTCTTCCTGAGATAAATTCAGCTTCCGTTCCTTCTTATCCCGAGATATCCTCATACCAAGGATTTTTTTGGTTGCACCCAAATCCTTCATAGCAAAGGATTCACTTAGATGCTTCTTGAGTACTTTTATTTCCTACATGTTTTTACCTCCAACCAGCATGTCATCATCATACAAACACATGATAATATAAATTCCATCCTCAAATTTCTTTGTATACAAAAAATGGTCAGAATGGCATCTGATATAACCTTGCTCCATCATGAAGCTATCAAACTTCTTATACCATTGACGTGGAGCTTGTTTCAGTCCATACAAGTTTTTATTCAGTTTGCAAACCATCTCCTCTTTACCTTTGACCTCATAGCCCTTTGGTTGCTGCATATATAGTTCCTCGTCCAAATCACCATGGAGAAATGTAGTCTTTACATCAAGTTGTTCTAAGTGCAAGTCTTCTATTGCAACTATTCCTAGAACAGTTCTAATAGAAGTCATTTTTACTACAGGAGAAAAAATCTCATCAAAATCTATACCTTGTTTCTGTACAAACCCTTTGACCACCAACCGAGCCTTATATCTTTTCTTTCCTCCTTCTTTGTCTTTGACTATGAACACCCACTTGTTCTGTAATGCTATTTTTCCTTCAGGTAGCTTCACCAAATCCCATGTCTGGTTCTCCATGAGAGCCTGATGCTTCTCATCCATGGCTTGCTCCCACTTCTTCCTAACATCTACCTGCATTGCTTCATCAAATCTCTCTGGCTCTCCACTATCAGTGAGTAATAAATAATAAAGAGAAGGAGAAAAATGTTCAGGTTCTCTTCTTACCTTAGAAGACCTCCTCAATATAGGAGTTTGGGGTTCCTATTGAGGGGGTTCCTAAATTGATTCATGTGTCACTTTCCCATCCGGAAGATCCTCTACCACTACATATTCTTTCTTGGATTCTTCCCTATTTTCTTGCAACTGCTGCTTATACATGACTTTCTCATTAAAGACCACATCCCTAGTCGAATGATTTTCTTGTCCTTAATACTCCAACATTTATATCCAAAGTCATCACCACCATAACCGATGAAAGTACATTTTTCTGATTTAACCTCTAGTTTGGTCCTATCATCCTTGTCTATATGAACAAACACCTCACATCCAAAGAATCTAAGAAATGAATAATCAACTTTCTTACCATACCAAGCCTCCTCAGGTATGCCTCCATCCAAGGCACTTGAGGGTCCTCTATTTATCAAGTACACCGCTGTGCTCACCGCTTCTACCCAAAAAAAAAGAGGTAGTCCTATATGTAACCTCATGCTCCTAGCACGTTCCATTATTGTTCTATTCATCCTTTCTGATACCCCATTCTGCTGCAGAGTTCCTGGAACCATCTTTTTCCTGTGGATTCCATTCTTAGAATAGTAATCATTAAATTCAATGTTGTAATACTCCCCTCCATTATCTGACCTGAGACATTTTAGCTTAAGACCTATTTCATTCTCTACCAAGGATTTCCATTTAACAAAAGTGTCAAATACATCAGATTTGTTTCTAATACAATAAACCCAAAATTTCCTGTTTGCATCATCAATAAAAGTAACATAATAACTTGAACCCCCAAGAGATGATACCTAAGCTGGCCCCCACACATCAGAATGCACCAGCTCTAACTTACTCTCTTTCTTTGTAGGTCCAACCTTGAGAAACCTTACTCACTTCTGTTTCCCATATATGCAGTCCTCACAGAACTCCAAACCTGTTTCTGTATATCCAGGAAAATTCTTCTTTATGATGTCCATGCCCTTATGGCTCATATGACCAAGCCTATAGTGCCATAATGTTGTATCTGCATCTGAAGCCACAAGATTACAATCATTAGTACTATCAGTGGTTAAATACAAGGTTCCAACCTTCTTATCTCTTGCCACCACAAGAGCACCCTTAGTAACCTTCCAAGAGTTAGCTGTAAATATCACAGTACAACCATCACTTCCCAATTGCCCCGCCGATATCAAATTTCTCCTTAATGTAGGAACATGTCTGACATCCTTCAATAGCCATGTATTCCCATTCTGCATCTTAACCTGAACATAACCTTTTCCAACTATACTGCAAGGCTCATCATCACCAAGAAAAACATGCCCAAAATCCCCTTGAACATAATCAACAAAATAATGCCTATGTGGAGTAGCATGAAAAGAATCCCGTGAATCTAAAACCCAAGATTCAGTAATATTATGCAAAGAAATAATCAAAGCATCCTGACATACATTACCCGATGCCACATTTGCCTCCTTGTTTTCTTCCTGTTGTTTCTTCTTATCCCGAAGCTCCCGACAGTCCTTCTTTGTATGCCCAGGCTTTCCACAATTCCAACATACAATCTTGTTCTTGGATTTTGACCTTGCCCGATCTTTTGATTTTCCACGGTTTCCTCTATTCTTCTGTCTCCCTCTAGTTTCCACTGTCAAATCATTCCCTAAAGTAGAAGATTCCCCGGAGCTTTTTCTTCGCATTTCCTCGCTTAGAATCACCCCTACAACATCCTCAAACTTCAACTTCAAGTTAACTGGAACCGAGTTACTTACCGCCATTACCAGGCTATTCCAACTCTCAGGTAAAGAGCATAGAATTAATAAAGCCCTAACTTCTTCATCAAATTCTATTGTAACCGAAGCTAGCATATTCACAATCGTATTGAACTCATTTAAATGATCTGCTACTGAACTATTCTTAGACATCTTCATATTAAACAACTTTTTCATTAAAAATATCTTGTTAGAGGCAGAGGTTTTTTCATACAACTTCCCTAATGCATCCATTAGATCTTTTGTAGTCTTTTCCTTTGAAACATTAAATAATACCGAAGATGCAAAGACATAGCTGGATTGTCCCAAGTGCCTTCTTATCCAGCAAATCCCATTCTACATTTGTCATACTCAAGGGTTTGTTCACCTTCTCAGACAGCGGAGTATAAAGATCCTTTTGATAAAGGTAATCTTCCATCTGCATCTTCCAAAGACTGAAATTCTTCCCGTTGAATTTATCAACCCTAGATCTTCCTTCATCTGCCATAGCTCCCACTCAATCTAAAAAATTTCCCTATGATTCAACACTTCAGCAAACTAAACCAGGCTCTGATACCAATTGTTAGGAAATAAGAGATAAAATATGTGGAATAATCCCTTATAGGATACCAACAGTAGAAACTAATATGTAGAAAATATTATAGATCTCAAATAAAAGTGCAGAATAAATAACACAACACAGAGAGACAATATTTAACGTGGTTCACCCAATTTGGGCTACGTCCACCAAAATCACTTGCTTAGATTTTATTACAAGCCTCCACTCTCTCAATACAATACCCAGATCCATTTGGAGCTATGCTCAACAAACTCTACAGAATTCACACCCAAATTTAAAACACATCTGCAATACATTTGCTTGTCACTCTATCATATGCATAAGACCATATAAATAGATAATTTCTTAAGTAGTTTGATACAAAACCGTGGGTATCAAAACAATGGGCAAAAATGAAAAAAACCATGGGCCCAAAAATAGCCCATAATGGTTACCCATTACCCATGGGTTAATAAACCACCCCATGAAAATTTGCTTTGGGGGCTTCACCCCCGAACCCCGCTTGACCCGCTCACCGGCGAGCGGGAACGCCGTAAAAATACCCGAGTGTAACACATAGAAGGTGTACCACATTCTAACATGCAAATAGGCTCCACAAACATAACAACAAATGCTATATAAAGATCAGTAAAATACTATATAAAGTTTCTTCTGAGTACATATAGAGTCAACCACAAGTGGCAAGAATATGATGATGATTTTGAAGGCCTTAAATAGTGTTTAGGTGAAGCACTATATTTAACAGAGAAATATTATATATGGAATCTTAGATCAAATCATATGACTCTTAGCCTTCAAAAAGGGATAAAAAGAGTGCTTGTTACCTGCACAAAATGGTCTTGTACAAGAAAATTGTAGCTAGATATAGAAGGGCCAAGTATGATGCAAATATAACGAAGTTACAATAAAAAGCCTCAATTTTTTAAGGTGCTAACCATATTTGTAAGTGTTAAATTTCAATGATTTATAAAGAAAAAATTCAAGACTTGAAGTGCAAATCTTGAATAAAGGATGAAGATAAGACACAAAAGGAGCCAAATCCAAACTACAATGCCAATTTTGGAGCATCCCTCCACATTATTAAATCTATCGAAAATAAAGAGAAGACAATGTTAGTCAAAGATAAATTCTCTTTTAAGTCGAGCTATTTTGGCCCAGAATGATTTAAGACTTGCAGTGTCTTGTTGACAACATGACGAACATTTGCTTAGGCCTTGACTTCTATGCTAATGAGGTCTACCATAGGGAAACTTTAGGTGCTATTTTCATTTGTGGATGACAGGTTGACAGCTATTGGTGCAAGTCAAGTATGACCTATTGTTACAAATTTTAAGAATGCGATCCCTAAATATTCCACTTTTTATGGAACAAAAGATGGATCTAAAAAAATCATTACTACACTTCTAGACACTAAAATTAGGCCACACTCCCCTTTGGTCCCTCGACAAATAAACACAATTGAACACATTCACTTAAACCATGGCCCGCTTCACCCCAATAATATTAATTTAATAAAATTAATTCATTATCCTCACCATATTTATTATTTAAATATCTTAATTTAGATAATGCCCACACTTACACCTCACCTAGACACCTCACCAAGCCAACTCACCCTAAGACCTAATTTTAGTAAGTTGCCATAACTAACAAAGACTTACCCAAACCCTAAAAATCAATACCTACATTCCCTCTAACCACATTCCCACATACTGACAGGAAGCTTCCAGTCTGATCCACGGGTTAATGACACGAAATCCCAAAAAATCAAGGGGATCTGCCTAGTTTAGTAAACCTAGGAAATCCCACCTTGACCAACGCTGGTTATCCCTAACCATCACCGGTTAATCTGGAACCACCATCGGTCACCTTTTAATCCTAAAAACAACCTTATTTTCGAGGTCAGCAAACATTGGTAGATTCCTGAGAGATAGCACATCTTTTTAGAGCACGTTTCCGCGAGAACACACATGCAAGGAAGGAGATCAAACATTTTCTCTTACACAGCCATCCAACACTCACCCTAACAAATATTTTATCCAATCGGGAAAGAAGGAGAGCACATGTAGCCCATTCAGGAGCTTTCCAACATTTGGTGATCCTCAATAGCATTCAACCTCTTATAAGAACCTTCATCCATCACTCACAAACATCTAGAACCAAATTCTAAGTAGATTATTATACTCCTTTGGTTTATTCATTTCATCATTTTATTGTCATCCTTTGTTCTATTAGCCACCCATTGACCTCCATTAACACTCACCTATCCATACCCATAAAAATTTCACCGAATCCCACCCAAACCACCTAATACCTCATTCCAACCAACCAAGTCCTTTGTGCAATCACAAGGGAGGACCCAAAGCTCAGATTATCCCCAACCGGCATCGATCACCCTTAATTGGTGTCGGTCTCTATATTTACCAATAGAGCCCAGAACAGTGACCTACCCACCTATTCTCACATCACCCTTAATCACTTGTGACCTACCTGAGACCTCTGTCAGACCTGCAGAGAACCAAAACCAACTACTTGACCTTCGGATCTTATTTTAACCTATCCTGTTAGAGTAGATATTTCTTAATACGTTTTTAATGAGATACCTAAATCATTTCAATTACAATAGGATTTACTTCATTACCAACATTAAATTATTTTAAATAGTGGACTGACAGCCATCTAGGAAGTATCACACTTCCTGGATCTAGCACACACTAGGTAGTTCACTGCCCATATTGTTTTAACTCTTTCTGGTGGTCTTATGTTCCATTTTAGGTAATTCCTCCCAGCCAAAAGGAAGCTCTCATGATCAGCTATGGATTTAGAAGTCATATGTGCACATGAACCCAACAACCAACATTCCAATAGGTATTCCTCCTACACCCATTACCCTATCTGTTTCGTCAATTTCAAAGAAACTTCTAAGAATCAGGTGAAACATTTTGGCACACCTGGTGGGATTGCAAAGACATGCTTCTTAGGCTGAAGGGGAACGAAATATTTAATGAAATGATACAAAATGGTTTTTAGGACGGCAAGGTTCTTGAAGCGGCATTTAGATTTGGCCAGGAGATCATCCACATAATCTTCCAATATACGATGCATGATATCATGGAAGATTTAAGTCATAGCCCACTGATATGTGGCACCAGTTTTTTTAAGGCCAAGGCATGACTCAATAGCAAAAGGTACCCCAAGGGATGATGAATGTGGTTTTATGTTGATCTTATGGGGCAAACAGGATTTGGTTATAACCCAAGAAGCCATCCATGAGTGATAGCATCTTGTGACCAGCGGTAAGGTCAACCAGTTGCTCAATACCGAGTAAGGGGAAGTCATCTTTTGGGTAGGTGAGGTTGAGGTCACAGAAATCCATGTAAATGAGGAGTCCCCCTATTGCCTTAGTGAAAAATACAATGTTATAAATCCAACGAGAATAATCAATGGGTAATATGAAGGAAACAGAAAGAAGGTGCTAAAGTTCTTCTTTGACGAGAAGGGCAATGCGAGGGTGCATATTCCTCAACTTTTGTTTGATGGGTTTGGCATCGGGAATGGTTACGATATTGTGGAACACTGTGGTGGGGTCAATACTGGGCATATTTTCATAAGACCAAGCAAAAGCGTGGTTATGATCTTTGAGGAAAGAAGTGATGGCTTCCTGTTCAGCAACATCCAAAGATTGGCCGATCTTTAGGATGTGTGGGTCATCTTGAGTATGAATGTTGATTTTGATAGTTGATTCATTCAACATGGTTTACGTCTCAGAGGGTAACAATCGATGAATATATGAGTCTTTTGCACCAAGGTAGGTGAGTATAGATCCATCATCCTTACATTAAATGATGTTAATTGAAGGTGTATCGTCATCGATCATTTCAAGATACAGGAAGGGCAGAGAGGAAGGAGCCTCACCCTCACATTGATAAGTCAAAGGCCCCAAGGAAATGGTGTTTATGAAAAAAAAGTTAGGAGGGATTAAGATGTTAGGAAATAAGAGATAAAATATGTGGAATAATCCCTCACAGAATCGCAACAGTAGAAACTAATATGCAGAAATTATTACAGATCTCAAATAAAAGTGCAGAATAAATAACACAACACAGAGAGACAATATTTAACGTGGTTCACCCAATTTGGGCTACGTCCACCAAGAATCACTTGCTCAGATTTTATTACAAGCCTTCACTCTCTCAATACAATACCCAGATCCGTTTGGAGCTATGCTCAACAAACTCTACAGAATTCAAACCTGAATTCAAAACAGATCTGTAATACATTTGCTTTTACATCTATCATATGCATAAGACCATATAAATAGAAAACTGCTTAAGCAGTTTGATACAAAACCGTGGGTATCAAAACCAAGGGCAAAAAAAACCGTGGGTATCAAAACAATGGGCAAAAGACCGAAAACACCATGGGCCCAAAAAACAGCCCATAACGGTTACCCATTACCCATGGGTTAATGAACCACACATGATTTGCTTCGGGGGCTTTGCCCCTGAACCCCCCTGACCCGCTCACCGGCGAGCGGGACCGCCGTAATAATACCCGAGTGTAACACATGGAAGGTGTAACAAACTCTAACATGAAAATAGGCTCCACAAACATAACAATAGATTCAGGATCCATTGACTCTATCGGCGAAGGTGGTGATGAAGGCAGAGTAGGTGAAAAAAGTGGAGAAGGGATGATTTTCTTGATGGGTTCAATGCGGGCCTATTTGGTAGGTAGTTTAGGAAAGCCGATTCTACTACGGTCGTTATGTTTGTGGGTGGTACATGGAATAATGGTATGGTGGCCTT
The DNA here is from genome assembly GCA_019776745.2 of Taxus chinensis. Classification (NCBI taxonomy): domain Eukaryota; kingdom Viridiplantae; phylum Streptophyta; class Pinopsida; order Cupressales; family Taxaceae; genus Taxus; species Taxus chinensis. Next base: position 775,940,746 of record CM034147.1, on the reverse strand, counting down.
GCTCGTAAAATCCAAAAGCAAAACCCTTCCACACACATTGGTACATGAAGGTGTGGGAAAAATGGCGATTGGTGAGAAATTGGAAGTCAACAGAAAATGGGTAGATTTTTGATGGTGGTTCGAGTGTGTATGTGGTAGTATCAAGTCTCCCATAGGTGAGACTCATACGAAGATGAGAAGGACCATAAAGGAGGTGTTCTCCTATGTGGTGATCATAGCGAGGGTGTTGGTCAAGACTTCCATACTCTTGTGGAGTAAGGAATGTGTTAACACTATATAGGTGGTATTCCCCCAGAGTGAGGTGTTGAAAAACACCTTCTAAGGGATCGGTGGTTGGTATGTAGGTAGTGAGAATAGATGATGTGCCGGAGGTTGATGTAGAGGTGGAGTTAATGGATTGGGAGATTGATGGGTTGCTCGTGGATGTTGTGGTGACGGTAGGAGTGGAAGAGGCATGTGTGGTGGAGCTGGTGACTATACTAGTAAGCGGAAGTGTAGGTGAAGTAGTAGGGGTCGTGGAGGTAGCCACCTTAATGGGTATAAGCATGTCATTAGGTCAGTAAAGCATGTTGCATGTTTTAAAAGGTGATGGATCAGCTCAAATTTTATAGGTGTGTCCTTCATGTTCAAACTTTACACAATGATGCAAAGTGGAAGGAACGTAACCCATGACACAAATCCAGGGTTTTCCAAGCAACAAGTTATATTTAAATTCCCCTTCCAAGACGTAAAATAATTCTGGGATGGTGAGGGGGCCCATGAAAATGTGGAGGATGATGGTGCCTAGTGTATAGGTGATAGCATCATTGAATGAACACAACATGACAAGATGTTTATGCATGTAATTTTCAGGTATGCGCATTTGAGAAAATGCATGGGATGAAATTTTGTTAATGCTAGAACCCCCATTAATCATTACACGTCGTACATGTATAACATTGATGTGGGAAGAGATGAAGAGGGCTGGATCTAGGTCATCTATTTGGTGTGGTGCATTCTCTTCCTCTAAGAAGCTAAGGGAGGGTACTTGGTGAGTAGGGTGAGGTGTGGATAAAGGTGGAATTTTTTTGAGAGAGGCTACATGATGGGGTGTGATAATGGAGGCTACAGGTGTAGGGTCATTGGGTAAAACCTCAATAGTTTTAAGAACTTCCATGAGAGTTTGGCGATGGGATTCTGAGGTTTGGATGAGGTCATATAGGGACATTTTGAGGGGGGATTGGTGTAATTGTTTTGAGCATGGTGTGATGTGTCACCCCATTAGAAATAGGGTATGTGGCTCTGTGGATAGTAATCTTAGGTGTGAGTGTAGATGGTATGTTGGGTATAGGATTAGTTCATGGTTCAGTTTCCTTTTTCCTTACCTTTATCCTTCTGAACATGGGTGCTACCTAATTGCTCATGATGATGCTTTACTCTTAAGGACCTTTCCCATGTCTCTGATTGGACCTGCATTATATTGGTATAGTGAGTTACCTAGACATTCTATATTTTCATTTAATCAGGTAGCCCAAGCCTTCTTGGATCTCTTCTCCATCAATATCATCAAGAAGGTTACCATGTCTGACCTATACTCCATGCGTTAGTATGAGGATGAATCTATCACATATTTTGTCACTCGTTGGCGTAGCCTGATCAATTAACTCACCTTTCAAGTGCCACAAATAGAACTCATCGAGATCTTCACATGGGCTTGTGCTAGACATATCTCACCAACCCTGCAGGTTCAAAATTTCTAAACATTTGATGAAGCATTCACCATGGCACAAAAGTTAGAGATTCGGGTCATTGAAGAGAATAAAATCCAATTACACAGTAATAATTTGGCATTCAAGTCGAATGATACCTCTTCTTCTTCCAAACTGTAGAACAATTATTCAAAGACCAAGGGCACCGCTAATGTAGTGGTACTCAAAGCCAGTCCGACTCATCCATCAAATCAGGCTACCCCTCATCTAATCTCTCACCTATCGAGACTTTTCAATTCAGACGAGAACAACAAAAATACACCCCAATTGGGGAGCCCTACTCTTCTATTTTAGAAAATCTCATCAAAGTTGGGGCCATCACCCTTCCACCTATAAAACCACACATTGGTTTTGACCCTACTCGCCCCATGCCCGCATGGTATAAAGAACATGAATTCTATAACTATCATCAAGTAAAGGGTCATAGTGATGGAAATTACATCACTTTCAAAAATATTGTCCAAGAAATGCTCGAGAAAGGCAAGTTAACTGTGGATAATCCTAATGCACCCGCCAATCAAAACTTACATATCTTCAAGAAACCCTTTCCCAATCACGGACCCTTCATTTGATCAAACCGGTGAGACCTCAACTCATGATGGCCATACCCATGAGGTCCATGCTATTTTTAGTGATGCACCTGTTGCTTCCCAATTACCCCATATTCCTTCCATAGAGGAGATTCTAGCTCGAAACCCTCCTTATACATTGGAACCTACCTCTTCTATTCCTCCACCCATAGAGGAACACTTTTCACCTCCTTCCTCACCCATGGAGGAGCCCTTCACTAATATCAAGACCATTTCACCTCTAGCTTCTCCACCTAGGGAACTGTCACCCATAATAATTCTTCACTCCATGGAGGATACTTGTTTACCTCCTCCACCCATAAAGGAGCAGACCATCATCTCCTCCCCCTATCACATACCCAATAGAGATACCTCTTACCTATAGGTGAGCATTCTCCATCAGCTACCCAAGATCCTGCAAACCTACTTTCGGCTCTCTTACCCACGGAAGCTGAAGGTAACAAATTTCCCATCTCTAAGACGCATTTTATGGGAATAGCCATTGGGGTCCTCATCAACATCACCTATAGACGTGTCCATTCTCACATTTGGCCGATCGCCTAGATTATGTGGACAGATCCTTATTGTGGGGGCATCTTCTACTTCTTGTTTCAACACAAATGTCAGATGTCGCTTGCTGATACTTCCACTATCTATCCAAAAATATTCCAACCAGTTGAGCCGAGCACAAACACCTCTATCACTGCTTCTTCCATAACCCTCCACACCGCTCAACATACTCCCTTTACCCATAACTCAACATACATATAAATCCAAACCTGCACCTTCATCATCTTCCTCGATTAAACCTATTACTATCTAAGTGGTCACCGCAACCACCAGTCTTACTCATCCACCTATCAAACTGGATTTAGCTACATCCTCCAAAGTCAACACCACACCTACTACTGGCACCCAAACAGACGAACCAAACCCATAAAACTGCATACCCTGGATACGTCTAATCACACCTGCACCTGTCCCATCTGACTTAGGACCTCAGCTTCCCAGCATGGTTAAGAAACTTCCACCCATCAATAAACCAAAAAGCAACAACATCCCACTCCTTCCTCGCAAACCTCTAACCTACCTACGTGACTGGAAACGACTTACATCTACACTTGTAACATCTTTACCACCCATACCTCCAATACCCTCCACAAACTTCTTCATTACCCACTACACTTCAGTCTCTGTCTCTCCACAACCACCCTGCTTAACCCACATCATCTACCTTCATAACACCTCCGTTATCCCCATGGGTAACTCGCCCTCTTCCCCCCATCTGCTTTTCCCTCTAGATCTTGTATACCCATATTACCTTTACCCAAGAAGGTGCAACCCAAAAACAACAAATATGCATACCCCTCTAATAAGGTATTCAAAGCAACCATACACCCTACCTGCCCATATCATCTACCATACCCCTACCCAAATAAAACACGACTAACACCCAAGACCACTGCAGTACCCAAAAGCATGGCTCAACCCACTCCCCCTCCTGCACGGATCATTCCTCAACAATCAGTCATACCTACACCCAAACCCACTTTCACTTCTCATTGCGATCCAACAGCGGAGTACTATGCCAAAATATTAACCAACCTCCTTTAGAATTTTGTTATCACATTACCCGCCACTTAGACCTTAACGACCTCCCTCAAACCCCAAGCCAAAATGGTTTGATGACACTAAAATTTGTGCCTACCATTGTGTGCCAAGGAATGATGTGGAGAATTGAAAGGCCTTGAAAACTGTCCTTATCCAATTATGTCCTTTGGAAGACAACTTTGATGATGACGACCTTCTCAATGAGGACATTGCTTCACTGACACCCATTCCCATAGTCCTTCCCTCACTCCCCACTCAACAACCATGACCTCCACCACCACAACTCCTAGAACCACCTTCAAGATTTGAAATTAATGTGGTTCACATCAGAGAACTTTCCACACCATCACCCAAATGTCGTTGCTCCCAGCTCACCTCACAGGTTTTTTCTCCTCTAATAGGTTTTTTCCCATCATGTCATTATACCACTCACCCTACACCTTCTCCATTTTCCAACTCCCCTCATATCAACATGATCCATGTTACTAGCTGTGCTTAGAAGGATAAAGGTAAGGAAAAGGCAACTGACCCGCCAACCAATCTTATACCCAACATACCATCTGCACCCACACCTAAGACTACTATTCATGGACCCACATAGCATATTTCTAATGGGGCCACACATTGCACCATGCTCAAACAAGTACACCAATCCCCCCTCAAAATGTCCCTATATGACCTCATCCAAACCTCAGAATTCCATCGTCAAGCTCTCATGGAGGTTCTTCAAACTATTGAGGTTTTACCCAATGAACCTACACCCGTAGCCTCCATTATCACACCCCATCATGTAGCCTCTCTCACCAAATTGCCACCTTTATCCACACCTCACCCTACTCACCAAGTAGCCTCCCTTAGCTTCTCAGAGGGAGAGATCGCACCACACCAAACAGATGATCCAGATCCAACACTCGTCATCTCTTCCCACATCGATGATATACGTGTATGACATGTAATGATTGATGAGGGCACTAGCATTAACATCATTTTATCCCATGCATTCACTCAAATGCGCATACTTGACAATTGCATGCATAAACATCCTGTCATATTACATTCATTCAACGACATGCTATCACCTCTACAGTAGGAACTATCATCCTCCACATGTTCACATGGGCCCCCCACACTATCCCAAAATTATTTTACATCTTGGAGGGGGAATTTCAATATAACATGTTGCTAGGCAGACCCTGGATTTGTATCATGGGTTGTGTTCCTTCCACTTTGCATTGTTGTGTAAAGTTTCGAATCACGAAGGGACACACCTACACTATCCCATCTAATCCATCACCTTTTAAAACATGTAACATGATTTACCAACCCAATGATGTGCTCATACCCATTGAGGTTTCTACCTCCATGACCTCTACCCGCTTCACCTACGCCTCTGCTTACCAGTATAGTTGCCACTTACACTGCACACGTTCTGCTTCCATTCCTACCAGCCGCCACAACCTCCACGGCCAACCCATCAGTCTCCCAATCTGTTAACTTCACCTCCGCATCAACCTATGACACATCATCTATTCCCGCTACCTATATACCAACCACCAATCCCTTGGAAGGTGTTTTTCAATGCTTCACTCTGGGGGAATACCACCTATATAGTGTCAACACATTCCTTACTCCACAAGAGTAAGGAAGTCTTCAAAAACACCCTCATGCTATGATCACTACATAGGAGAACACCTCCTTTATGGTCCTCCCTTATCTTTGTACCATTCTCACCTATGGGGGACTTGATACTACCATGTACACACCCGAACCACCGTCACAAACCCACCTATTTTCTGTTGACTTCCAATCTCTCACCAATCACCATTTTTCCCACACCTTCTTACACCGATGTGTGTGGAAGGGTTTTAGTTTTGGATTTTATGATCAAGGCCATGCCATGCCATTATTCCATGTACCACCTGTAAACATAACAATCATAGTGGTATCGGCTTTCTTGAACCACCTACCAAATAGGCACACATTGAACTCATCAAGGACATTAAGCCCTTCTCCACCTTCTTCACCTACTCTGCCTTCATCGCCCCCCTTCACCAACAGAAGTCGATTGATCTTGGATCTATCCCTCCTAATTTTTTTTTTCATAAACACCATTTCCTTGGGGCCTTTGACTTATCAACATGAGGCAGAGGCCCCTTCCTCTCTTCCCTTCCTATACCCTAAAATGATCGATGATGATACACCTTCAATTGACGTCGCTCAATGTCAGGATGATGAATCTATACTCACCTACCTTAGTGCAGAGGACTCATATATTCATTGATCATTACCCTCTGAGACGCAAACCATATTGAATGAATCGACTGTTGAAATCAACATTCATACTCAGGATGACCCGCACATCCTAAAGATCGGCCAATCTTTGGATGTTGCTGAATAGGAAGCCATGACTTATTTTCTCAAAGATCATAACCACACTTTTTCTTGGTCTTAGGCAGACATGCCCGGTATTTACCCCACCATAGTGGTCCACAATATCATAATCGTTCCCGACGCCAAACCCATTAAACAAAATGCTGAGGAAAATGCACCCTCACATTGCCCTTCTCATCAAAGAAAAACTTCAGCACCTTCTTTCTGTTTCCTTCATATTACCCATTGATTATCCTCGTTGGATTTCTAACATTTTCCTTGTCACTAAGGTGACAGGGGGACTCCCGCATTTACACAAATTTTTGTGACCTCAACCTCACCTACCCAAAAGATGACTTCCCCTTACCCAGTATTGACCAACTAGTTGACCTTACCGCTGGTCATGATATGCTATCACTCATGGATGGCTTCTCAGGTTATAACCAAATCCTACTTGCCCCAGAGGATCAACATAAAACCACATTCATCACCCCTTGGGGGACCTTCTACTATCAAGTCATGCCTTTTGGCCTTAAAAAAGCTGGTGCCACATATCAGCGGGCTATGACTTACATATTCCATGATATCATGCATCCTATATTGGAAGATTACATGGATGATCTCCTGGCCAAATCTAAATGCCGCTCCAAGCACCTTGTCATCCTAAAAACCATTTTTGACCATCTCATTAAATATTGCATTTGCCTTCAGCCTAAGAAGTGTGTCTTCACGGTCCTCTCAGGAAAACTCTTGGGCTTTATCGTTTCCCTACATGGTATAGAAGTTGGCCCTGCTAAAGTCAAGGCCATTCTCAAAATGCCTCCGCCTACTAACCTTAGACAACTTCGTAGCCTGCAAGGTAAGTTGCAGTCTATTCACCATTTTATTTCACAATTATCTGATCAATGCCAACCATTTCATCATCTGCTCAAGAAGGATGTCTCCTTTAAATGGGATGATGACTGCCACAAATCTTTTGAGGCCCTAAAACAATACCTTCTCCAACCATCCGTACTCATTCCACCTAAATATGATCAACCTTTCTACCTATACATCTCAGCTACTGATCACTCCTTGGGAGCCATGCTTGCTCATCGTGATGAACAACACAGGGAGCAGGTGATTTATTACATAAGCCATACTCTTTTGGAATATGAAACCCGATACACCCATCCTGAAAAAAATTTCCTTAGCCTTAGTTTTTCGTTGCCACAAAACTCCGCCATTACTACTTCAACCACAAAACCTATGTTGTGACCAACACCGACCCCTTACACTTCATGTATGCCAAACCTTATCAAAATCAGTGTGCCACACGATGGCTTATGCTTTTAGCTGACCTCAACCTTGAATTCATTCATCAAAATTCCATCAAGGGCCAAGCCATCACCGACCAATTGGTCTGACGCACCTATTTCTAGGGATCAACCCTCTAATTTTGACTTTCCAGATGAGTCAATTGCTACCCTTTCCCTGGACAAAACCGGCTTACCAAATGACACTCTTCTTCGATGGTTCCAAGTGTCAGCGTGGGGGTGGGGGGGGGGGGGGCTGGTATTATCCTCATTCTGCTTGATGGTGAAGCCCATTCCTTTGTCTTTCAAACTAGATTTTGATTGTACAAACAACATTTCCAAATACGAAGTGCTCGTATTAGGTCTCCAAGCCACCTATGCCCTAGATGTCAAATCAATCAACATCTTTGGTGATTCTCAATTGGTCGTAAACCAATTCAATGGTATATACCAATGTCGTAATGAGATACTTCAAAAGTATAAACATCATGTAGACATACTTTTGACCACCTTTGACCGTTACATCCTGCAAACTGTCCCTCGTTCAACCAACAAATTTACAGATACCATGGCCTGCTTGGCTTCTCAAATACCCACTTCGCCCACTGATTCTAAAATATTTGTCACCATACAAATGACTCCAATCACCTTCTTATTTACCTCATGAATGTTTACTCCATTGGAACCGTCACCCCTGACCCAAGTGACCTTTGGTATAAACAATACTCTGACTATCTTTCTCTCTCCATCTTACCCCCTGATCTCACCCGTAATAGACAATGCGCCTTCCTTAAAAAGGTCTCTCATTATGTCATCATGGGGGGCCTCCTCTATAAGCGCATGGCTTTGATGGTATTCTCTTACGATGCCTCACGAGTTCTGAAATTCCTTATACCATTAAGGAAGTTCATGATGGCATATGTGGAGGTCACTTCAGTGGCCTTGTTGTTGCTAAGTGTATCCTTCGCCTAGGATATTATTGGCCGACCCTTAACCTTGATTTTCGCAACTATGTCAAACATTGTATAAAATTCCAACAACACACCAACCTTCATCATACACCTAGTCATGCCTTACAGGTCACCTCGTGACCTTTGGCCCTTCTCTCAATGGGGTTTGGATCTTGTCGAAGAGATTAACCCCCATTCTTCCCAATGACATCAATGGATCATCACCGCTACTGAATACTACACAAAAATGGGTGGAAGCCATACCACTCATCTCCACGAAAGCCGAGAAAATATGTGAGTTCATCAATCATCACATCATTTTTCACTTTGGTGTTCCTCATCACCTCATCACTGACAATGGAAAACAATTCAAAAACAAAACCCTAAAAAAATTTGTGATGCCTTCGGCATTCAGCTAAGTTTTTCTTCACCTTATTACCCACAAACCAATGGCCAAGTTGAATCCACTAACAAAACCCTAAACAAAATTCTCATGAAAGTGGTTAATGATACCAGGAAGGATTAGCATACACACATTCCTTTTTCCCTATGGGCATACCGCACTAGTATTTGCACTTCCACTACCGCCACACACCTTTTCTCTGGTCTATGGTACAGAGGCTATTCTACCTCTCGAAGTCCAGATTCCCTCACTCTGCATTTCTCTCCATGACATGCTCACTGATGATGACTTTTGTCAGGACCATTTAGCACAACTTGAGTTATTAGACGAACTTCATCTTAACACTCTTGATCACCTTCAAGTTTACCAAAAACGTATCAAATGTGCCTACGACAAATGTGTCCATGAATGAACCTTCCAAGTTGGTGACCTAGTCCTGAAAGAAAATCAACATGTAACCAAAGCAGAAAAAAGTAAATTGGGAAAATTTGTCTCCTAATTGGCTTGGACCATACATCATGACTCATACTTATGGATCAGGTGCTTATCGTTTATCTTCACTTGATGGTAAACCCAAACCTGAACCCCTTAATGCCTTGCATCTTCGACCATTCTATTGTTGAATTTTAGTCCTACCTCACCTTTTTCTTCTTTCCATGCTCGTCCCTTGAGCACTATCCACTTCATACACCTCACCAATGATTAAACAAGAATCATGTGAGTACCCGTCACATGTTATCTTCTCTTGAATGTGTGTACCACGGCGCTGCACATAGCATGATTCTCATGGATACTTTTTGTCTACCTTTAGATGAGATCCCATGGTCGTTTCACCCTGATTTTTGAACAAGAATCCTATTCTTCACCTTGGTCTTGTCCATGACTTCAAAGCCCCACATGGGACCCAACTCCTTGAGTCAAACTTCTAACAAAAATATGACTCCCTCAAAAGGAAATCTTCCTCTCCACAATCGCTACTGTAAATAGACTGCTCCCTCAAAGGAAAACTATGTAAAGTCATTTCAAAAAAAATAAGCAAGAGAATTTGAAGCTTCCCGCATCGATCAGCTTCACGAAGACCTCAAGGAGTAAATTCATCATTCCATATAGACTTCCCACATTGATCAGTCTATCTCCAATACAAGTCAAAACAGAGAACGTTTTAGTCATGGACTTGCCCATTGTGACCTCAGATCTCTTGCCCAAAGAGCATGCCACCTCATACCATATAAAAAATTAACTACCTTTCACCCTTCTCACCATTCCCACTCCCATTTTCTAACTACCTCAAGGGACCTCTTGGAAACCAAGACATTTGGTGATCATGTGACTACTTTTTACCTTAGAATAATCAATCGTGCAATGTCTTTAGGGTCTTATGTTCATCACCTCCTCCAAGGTATGATCTATTCGGTCTAATCCTAACCAATCAAGTGGCTTTATTGCCCCCTCTTATCTTTTGACCATCTTTATTTATGTTTTGATTACCTTATATAGGATTTGGTCCTCGACACTTACCTTTGGGGTAATCTTCTTCTTTTTCCACAATCGACATCACCTATATCACTTTACCTATAACCCACCCACACCTAACAGACCTAAACCCACAACATGCCTAAAATCCTACCAACTCATTTTCATACCCCCTCATATTCTTCCCTAGCTTATGGGATAACTACATCATCCTGAGGTCCCTTTTCACCGGGACTATGTAGGTAGCACTCCGAGGGCATGGGGCCCTTGGAGGTTAGCTCAGCCACTCTCTACCCTAACCAATTCATCTTTCATCTTCCTAAAATACATTCTACCCCACTTAGTTTCCTTTTTATATCAATAATTGAAAAATAAACCACATACATAAACAATTTTCTTAACATTTTAATCCTCATCACAACATACATTTATTATGACTACCATTTCTATACCATCATCATACATATATTATAAAGCATCTTAACAATAGCCCATATTATCATTCATTATAGAAATTAATGAATCACAACCCCAACCACTTTAAAAATCAATCATGCCTAAACCAACTTGACTCAACCATGCCTAAACCAACTAACTGACCAACCATGTCTATGACCTGACTCGATCCATGCCTAAACCAACCTGACTCAATCCATGCCTAAACCAAACTGACTCGATCCATGAATAAACCAACTTGACTCGATCCAAACCAACCCTGACTTGATCCATGCCTACAACCAACCTGACTCCATCATGCCTAACTCACCTAATTTGACATCCATATCACAACAACAACTCAAAAATCTCATCAAAATCACCAACAAATCAAGCATCTCATGTATCTCATCATATAAATAAATATGTGTCTCAATACAATGTACACAGGATATCCAATCATGTCCATCATCTCAAAATATTTGGCACGCAAGCCGATACTCAATACAAAATGTCATCGGCACGTAGGCCGGTATCATATACACTGAAACAATAAACCAATACAAAATCTCTTCAGCACGTAGGCTAGTATATGCTCAAAATATACAAAAACTCTCATACATCCTCACTATCTTTAGCACGCAGGCCGATATATATCAAAAAATAACTATAATACATCAAAAATCAGGAGCCGTATCTCAGGCATCTCGGTGGACATCCTCATATCTGTGTCACCTGTACCCTCTACCTCCTTAGCCCTATCTAACATCTCCCCACCCATCATAGGTGGTGGCAGGGTCCCTGTTAGCACCTCACCTGGTGCTAGTCTCCATGAGCTGTGGCCTCTCTTGATTTGGCCTTGGATCTTGATGGCCTCTGTGCTCTCTACACTGTGAGTGCAGGATCTAGTCCTCTCACTCGAGGCTATTGTGCCTGATACTCTCCATAGGATAGGAAATCTATCCCGGACCACCATCAACTAGTCTTGGTAGTATCTGGCCTCACCTAGGGCATCCCATAACCTGGATATAGGCACAGTCTATGGTGGTCCCATAGGCCTTGGCCCCTATACCTGTCTTGCGGGACCCTATCCTGCTCCTTCCTGTGAACTAGGACCCTGTCCCAGTGCCTGTGGTGGTGCCCTCTACCCTTGTGCCTATATTTAGGCCTGTAAGGCCCTAATCTATGCCTGAGCTATGGCCAACTAGCCCTGCAACCCTGTCACCTATGCCTGTAAGGCCACCACCTGACCATCATCCTCATCTTCATCTCCATCCCCACCACCAGCCATCTGGGTCTGTAGACTGGCCACTTGTACATGTAGCTCTGCTACCTCTTCCTCTAAGCTCACAAGCTATGTCTGCACCATACCCAAATAGGTAATCAGAGTAGCCACCTGCCCCTGTAGGGCGTCTCTCTGCACCGTGATGGTGGCTAGATCCGGCTACCCTGGTCTGGGTGGTATGGCTCATAAATGAGCCACCCACCACTATTTATACCTGTCAATGACCCTAACATCATCTATCCATTGGTCTACTGCCTGCTCCTCCTACCCTGTGGGCATTGTAGGCTGTGGTAGAGGTAAGGGCCTCTCCATGTCGTCTCTCCTATACTATGGGAAGGGTGGAGGTACATCCTATAACAGCCCAAACTGCCACCTGACTCTATTAACTGGGATCATCTCGTGCTCCCCGGCACGGTGACCCTGTATCCATCTCAATAGCTGGAGCTTAGCTAGCTCCTCATGCATATGCCTATATGAGGGGAATCCCACATACAGCCTCCATATGATGTCCACTATGGATAACCCCTCCAATAAATGTCGGAAATAGGCCACATCATGTGTGGGCCTCTCTAATCTCCGCTCTCCAATAGTAGGCACCCATCGCCTATACCCCACCCACACCAATCTTGGTGGAAATTCATCAGCCCGAGGCATGCCCACTGGACACACACAAACAATGTGCTCATAAGCCCAATAATGAAGTAAAAAGGTACAACACAGGCTGAACCTGTGCAGCCATCCATATGCCCATAACTCCCTGTATAGCTGCACCAGGAACGCTGGCACCTAGGAAAAGTGGGTCTAATCTATCATCATGTCGTGTAATACCCCCATCAACGATCAGGGAAATCACCACCCTCTACATCTGGCAGTGCAAAGCAGCACACTGCCTCCATCAATAGAACTACTAGCCTTGTCTCCTCTGGACGGGCTAGGTACATCTCTCCATAGCGAATGCTGGCACTATGGAATGTCAGCTCAGCCATCCCCTCTCCAAACAACGTCAACATCAACTCCTCTGAAGGCCTCAGAGGAGATAGAGTAGACTTGCATACCCAATATAGGTAGTCGTAGAATCCTGAACACATCCTCCAGGGTGACAGTGATCTCACCTGTCGACAGGTGGAATGTGTTGGTCGCAGAATCCCATCTATCAATGAGTGTGACCATCTAAAGCTGTTGGCTTGGATGCTGATAATAGCATCAGACCCCACTCAAGCCCACTACCTCCACATGTTATAGCTCCTCAAGGGTCACTGCGCCATGCACTGTCATGAGTAGGGGTGGAACCCTGTCCCACATGTGTAGCTGATATCTCCCCTACATCCAATACAAACAACACATTAATCTACATTTATCACATCCATACTTTCCCCCTATCATTTTCCAACACCCTATTTTACCCCTACCCATCTCAATCACCAAACCTGTGGCACTTTTGGCCCCTTTTCCCCCAAATCCTGATCGGTGCTAGTTCTCTCTAACTAACCCTGGTCACCCCTTAACTAGCATGGGTCACCTATTTCATGACCGATACCAGTTACACCCTACCGACGCCAGCCAAACCTGACTGATGCCGGTCACTGTCGCGGTGAAAACCCATGACCCCCAAACCCCCCTTTCTCAAAAACTTCCCACCCTGCCCCTTTTACCCACCTAAACTCACCTACACCTCCCCTTACACCTCATCCCCTCCCCCCCTCTCCCACTTATCTCTCTCCTCATTCCTATTTTACCCACTTTACCCTCCCATCTCCAAATTGTTGTTTTTTATTTTTTCCCCCACCCAAAACAAAAACTAAAAAACCAATTTACAAATCATCTAATCTATCTAACCAAATACAACTAGATTTGGATGCTTACCTCATCGTGCTGCCATCGTTGCGGTGGCACATCTAGATGTTGCACTAGTTGCTCACCTGATCCCTCTCCTACCTTTGCCATCACCTAATCTCCACCCGCGTCTCCAACCAATCGAATCACACGCACCGATCCTGTGGACCTACCTCTCACCAACGAATCACCCACCGTCCAGATTACTAACTCAACACTCCATTCCATCCAGACACTTTTGCCCCTTTTCTCTTTCTTTTTTCATTTTCTTAGTTCACTAAATGACAAATGAATAACAAAAAACATGGATTTTCTGTTTTTATAACAACCCCAACCTAACTGACATCAGTTTTACCTTCACTGGCATCGATCATGTGCCCTACCTTACCGTGTTTTGTTTCATTATACCGGCGTTGATTACCCTTGACCGGTATTGGTCACCCTTTCTTGCCCAAAACCCAATATTTTACCCTATTACCCCACCTATCCCTCTTTTTTTTCCACACCCAACCTTTACCCTGACTATTTACCTCACCCTCCTAACCTCATCCTTTACTACCTACCCTCTTCCTCCTTGGGGGACTCATTATTTTACCCATACCTTGACCCTACCCGTGCCATGACCTAGATACATGGACTTGGAACATCATTCGTGACCTTTGACCCCATGTGTTCGTTATACCTTGTGACACTGCTCCCTGTGTTGATTGACCTAATGACCTTACCTTGCCTCTTGCCATGACCGTTTATCCTGACCCTACCTTGGGTGTACCGGAACATACCTAAACGTTCTTTCACCTCACCTATGTTGTGCTTCCTGACCATATCCTATACCTTGGATACCGGAATCACTTTGACCTTGTTTGGATGAACTTAGCGACCTTAGACAATGTAGATTTTTCCTACTCTTCACACTGGTATTGTGCTACATTTTATACGTGTGCCTACGTTTGATTGTTACTACCTTGACCCTAACCCATTACCTATATTACCCGAGTAGACATGGCTCCTTTTTTTTTCCCTATTAGCCACCTTCCTTTTCATCACATTTACCTTTTATCAAACCACTCACTGATTCTACCTTCTGCCTTGTCAGTTCCTTATTTAAGGGGGATCACCTTCACCCACACATGGGGCAACCACATCTTATTTTTTTCAGTGTCGCTTACCAATACAAGCTACACAACAAAAAGAGGAAAAATGTAGACACTAAAATTAGGTCACACTCCCCTTTGCTCCCTCGACAAATAAACACCATTAAACACATTCACTTAACCATGGCCCCCTTCACCCCACTAATATTAATTTAATTACTTTAATTAAATTAATTCATTATCCTCACCATATTTATTATTTAAATATATTAATTTAGATAATGCCCACACTTACACCTCACCTAGACACCTCATCAAGCCAACTAACCCTATGACATATTCTTAGTAAGTTTCCATAACTAACTAAGACTCACCCAAACCCTAAAAATAAATGCTTACATTCCCTCTAACCACATTCCCATATGTTGACAAGAATCTTCCAGTCTGATCCACAGGTTAACGACACGAGATTCTAAAAAATCAAGGGGATCTGCCTAGTTTTGTAAACCTAGGAAATCCCACTTGACCGATGCCGGTGACCCCTAACTGTCGCTAGTTAAGCTGAAACCGTTGTTGGTCACCTTTTAATCTCCAAAACAACCTTATTTTCGAGGTTGGAAAACATTGGCAGATTCCTGAGAGATAACACATATTTTTGGATAAATTTTCCACAATAACACGCATGCAAGGAAGGAGATCAAGCATTTTCTCTTGCATATCCATCCAGTACTCACCCCAGAAAAGATTTGATCCAATCAGAAAAGAAGGAGAGCACATGAAGCCCATGTAAGAGCTTTCCAATGTTTGGTGATCCTCAACAGCATTCAACCTCTTACAAGCACCTTCATCTATCACTCACAGACATCCAAAACCAGATTCCAAGTAAAACATTGTACTCCTCTGGTTCATTCATTTCATCATTGTATTGTCATCCTTTGTTCTCTTAGCCACCCATTGACCTCCATTGATACTCACCCCTCCATACCCATTAAAAATTCACCAAATCCCACCCAAACCACCTAATAACTCATTCCGACCAACCAAGTCCTTTGTGCAATCACAAGGGAGACCCAAAGCTCATTTTGTGGCATTCCCAATTTTCCACAGTAACTGGCACTGGTTCTCCCCAACCGGCATCAGTCACCCTTAACCAGCATCGGTCTCTATATTTACCAATAGAGTCCAGAAAAATGACCTACCCACCTATTCTCACATCACCCTTAATCACCATTGACCTTCCTGAGACCTCTGTCACACCTGCAAAGAACTAGAACCAACTACTTGACCTTCGGATCTTATTTTAACCTATCCTGTTAGAGTAGATATTTCTTATTGTGTTTTTAATGAGATACCTAAATCATTTCAATTACAATAGGATTTACTTCATTACCAACATTAAATTATTTTAAATAGTGGACTAACAACCGTCTAGGAAGTATCACACTTCCTGGATCTTGCACATGCTAGACCGTTCACTGCCCATATTGTTTAACTCTTTCTAGTGGTCTTGTGTTCCATTTCAGGTAGTTCCACCCAGCCAAAAGGAATCTCTCACAATCATCTATGGATTTAGAATTCATACACACACAACAACCCAACAACCAACATTCTAACAGGTATTCCTCCTACAACCATTACCCTATTTGTTTTGTTACTTTCAAAGAAACGTCTAAGAATCAAGTGAAACAACACTAACACAAGGAATTTTTTGAGTAAGTTCCATTGCAGTCAGTTTCATTGGTCAACACTTTTCATTGATAGACTAATGTTCAGATGGAGAAAAAGATCTATTATGTACATCCCAATGAAAAAAATTGGTAACAAACTACCTTATTTTTCCTAATCTCGCTTCTTTAAGAGGGAAGTGTCAAAGCTGACCAAAGGAATGGTAATTGATATGAAGAGAGTGTAAATACAATATGCAACAATTGAATAATTGAAGATATAACATACCACTTGCTAGCGGGTAACATCAAGCGTGTTGAAATCTGGACGACAATGCCCTTGTTCTTGGAAGTGGCAAAGCGGAGGCCATCTTGGGTAAGAGTGAGGCAGGAAAACTGGAAGTTGTGTGTGGAAGTGAAGAGGGTCTTCCTAAATTCATAAATGTGTCTAAATGCAAGCAAAATATCTTGATGCATAAAAATATGAATCTTAGATTGTTTCTTAACTAACAACTTTATCAAATCCCATCTAATCAACAAAGATAATTATAATTCTAACACATGCTTGACACATTATAAATATGAAAACCTTTGCAAAATTAGGATTTTAATATCTTATAAAATTAATAATAAATAGAATACTGTATATGATCCAATAATGTCATATGTCAAATATCCCAACAATACCCCATTGAAAATATTATGCATAATAGTTTGACTACAACATAAATTACAGAAAAAAATCAAAAGTTGGAGAGGGGAATTCGCTAAAAATGAACCACAAGAGTAAAACATAGTTTATTTTGCATTAACATTTGTAGAGTAGTAAATGGACATAAATCAGGAAGACATGCAAAAAATATATTTTAAATGAGTTTTATTTATCTAAAAGAATAAATGAACATGCAACTTACAACACGATCAAAGATGCTAGGGACTCCATCTAGAATTTTTATGTGAGATTTGGTCTCCTTGCACATTTTCCTTACAAAATCTCCCTTGTCACCAATTATTCCACCAACCTTCTGAATGGTTATAAGAAATAAAAAAACACTCTCTCCAGGCCATCCAAGACACTTTTTATCAAGACATGTTCCAGCCGTTGTTTCCCCATCTCAGAATAACTTTAGGAATTTTTATAATGAGGATAGTTATTGTAAAGCTCTAAATTTTGCACTCACTATAACCATCCAAAACCCAGAAAAAACAGGGGCGCATTCAGCATGCAAAAAAGAAAAAGTAGAACTACTGAAAATGGATGAAAAAGTGAGAACGTCAACAAAACCATCATAACTATCATTCTACCCGTCAAAGGTAAAAAAATTCAAACAGATGTCAAATTTAACATACTTTCAGAAATGTTCAGAAGAGCCTTTCCCATAGGGGCAATGCCTTCTGCGTAATTAAATAAGAAAAACAACAAATTGTATAGGAAGGTTATTCTATGCATTATTTCGACATCCTTATAAATTGGAGAATAATTATGGGATTAAGTGAAGAAGGTTGCTTATTCTCGCACCTCGTATTAATGTGTGCAAATATAACTTAGAAGCATCAAAATAAAAAATCAATTCTAGATGGATCACATCTGCTTAAATGAATCTTTTTCGAGTATTGTTTTAATTATTTTGTAGTTTTAAATGTTTAGAATTGTTATTACATTTTGTAGAGATTTAATTTTATTAAAACATTGTTTATTTTATATTTGACTAGTGTATTTGAGTGTTTATTGATTATTATTTTTGATCAAATTGTGTTGATATATGTTTTTTTTTGCGTTGTTTAAATTTTTATTTGTTTTCATAGTGTCTTGAAAAGTAGCAACACACTTTTGGTTGACATAAATAATGTTTTTATAGTTTTTTTCAATATTTTTGTGTTCCCTACAAACCATTCTTCCACTTCTCAAAAAATTTGTGACATCTTTTCAAATCTTTATTACCAGTTTTGTATTGACACACACATTGATAATGTCCTAATTTGAATTGTAGAAATCTATAAATATATTAGTGCATTACTAAATAGAAGAAAAATATGAAGGAATGGTGAATTATTAATTTGATTGAAAAATTCATTTATAAATGAAGTGTGGTTGTGCCAAAAAATAATTAACATCATTTGAAAAATTTATATAATGTGTTACATTTTATATTCAGGAAAGGACAAAATTTGATACCCTTACATTACAAAGGATTTCCTATTAAAATGCATTAAAGTTAGTACATTATTTTACAAACTATTTAAAACCATGGAGACTCAATAATAATGGAGGAAAAGTTGATATAGGAGCATCCATAATGATTTACATTATTACATCACCAGAAAACATATACATATAGTATAGTTCTACACTAATATTGGTTGTGCGGATCACAATTAGCTTCCTTGTGCATGTATTTTTTGTATGAGTCTATTTTTATGTGTTCCACATAAGTGTTGTTTCAATTATATTTGTATTTTATGGTTTTCATGAGTTATATGTCATGCAATTATTAATTATAGTGTTAGGAGAAGATTTTTTCCTTCCCCACCCATGCTAACCACACTGATCCGAGATGAATTTTGTAGCAATTATTCAATTGTTGCAAATGTTGTATTTTATCCTACCAAAGGGGTCTTGGATGATTTGTAAATACTAGGAATTTACTAAGAGGAGGTCCAAGGTTCGACCCCCCATTGGCATGTGTGTGCATGAGGAATAGTCTGACCAAAGTCCCTACATGCTGCCAGAGTAGTATGACTAATGTCTCTGAGTGTGCGACAACTACACAGAGGTCCCTCTATGCTTATGAAGTAGTCTGACCAATGTCCCTGAGTGTTCCCCATGTGTACAAAGGCAATATGAAGTGCACACTAGTTGTACGGAGGTGGTATGAAACCTATGCACCAGCTGAATTGAGGCGGTATGAAACTTATGCACCTGATGGTCCCTTCCTCACGCCAGGATAAATTTTAATGAGCATTGGAGACTATGTTTAATTGTAATATTTAATGATTTCTCAAATCTAGAAAAAGGTTGTACCTTGTCCCATGATGAGTGGCTCCCCCACATACTTTATCCCTTCCTTTAGAGGCACCGATGAACTTCTTGACACTGTGTTGTCACTGTTTAATGATTAGGGAAGTACTCTTAGTGAATGGAAAAGATGAATTGTAATGCCAATTGATGTAGCATTCTCTCGATGATCCTTAATTCTTTACATGGTGTGACTAATCCTTTTTTTCATTTCATAACAAGATACTACATCCCAACTTCGTATTGTCACTATGCATTGTTGAACCATTTTAGATTCTTATCGAAGAAGCCCATCCAATTTTTTAATCTAGTTATTAGTGTATGAAGGGCTAAGTTCTTGAGAGTAGGTAATCTTACCTGAAGTCAAAGCCAAGTGGTGCTTTTGCATGGCAAAGTTGATACCTTGAAGACTAATGAGTAGCTTATTTAGGGACTCTAACTCATCCTTGTACTAGATGGAAATGTTGATGTGCCCAAGAATATGGTTTATTACCATTTAGATGGCCACACCACTGAAATGAGATATAAACATATTAGCCATATTTTTTTACATTCAAACACTCAACGATAAGATCTTCTTCGCAAGCAAAAAAGGGAAAATACATAGAAGAAATTGTTATTATGGTTCGAGAGCACCACAGGGTGGGTTTGAATGTTTATAAGGGTTTGAGAGAATTAAAAAATCTTGTTTGAATGGTTGAGTGTTAATGATCGAGTATGGGGCATTCATTTCATGCAAAATTAAAACACTGACTGAAAGAAGAAAAGAGATATGAGCGTAATTTCTAGGAAATGACCTATTTACGGGAGGTTTTAAGTCATATTTAGTTTGAGAGATGAATATACCATTTTAATTTTGATTCTCCTCAATGCTAATAGAGTATTTCATGAGACCCAAATCAATCATTTCAAATGCTTTTTTCATGTCTCCTTTGAACAAATTAATTGATAAGTCACCTGTGAATATCAAATCATCAACTTGTTACAAAAAAACTATTATGATTTCACCTTTCTCATTTATTTTGGTGTATAATGTAGGCTGGTTGCTACACCTATTGAAGCCATTTTTTAAAATAAAATAATAAATTATATTGTTCCATTCTCTTGGGGTTTTCTTAAGTCCATAAAGTCATTTCTTGAGTTTGTGGACTTTGTCTTCTTGGCCTAGGACTTGAAACCTTGGTGGTGGTTCATCTCTGCTGATTATAAATTTTTGGTTATTGGATTGTACAATTTGTAAGCCTTTTATTCATTAAGATATCCCAAAAATATACAATTTTTTCCGTTTTTGTCTAATTTATTTCTCAACTCATCTAGAACATGTGCATATGCCACACATCTAAGTACTCTCATGTGAGAAACACTAGGTTTTCTTCCACTTCATGCTTCTTCTATAATCACATTATTAACACTCTTGGTTAGACATCTATATATTATATAGTGTACACATGCTAAAACTTCAGCCCAATATTCATTTGATAAATGCATTGCTTTCAACATAATCCTAGATGTTTTCATGATTATTTTGTTTTTCCTTTCAGCTACACCATTTTGTTGAGGTGTGTACCTAGTTGTGAATTTATTGTGAATTCCATGATCCCTGCAAAACCATAGAAAATCATTTGAGATGTATTCACCACATCTATTTGTTCTTAATTTTTTTATGTAATGTTCACTTTTTTGTCGACAAGAGTTTTGAATTGACAGAAAAAATCAGGCACTCCATTCTTATGCTTTAGAAAATAAACCCACATTTTTCTCGTGTAGTCATCAATGATTGTCAATAAGTAAAATATTCCACCAATTGAAGTTCTCCTAAACTGGAAGAGTTCCTTTCTTAGAATAGTTAGGGGCAAGTGTATTCTTTGAGAATCACCCCTCAACTCTAGATTCTACTTGTCTGATAGCATACCTAGTTGTGGGACTTAGTCTATGTCCCACCAATTGAAGGTGTTTTTATTGGTCCACACAAATATGAATGGACAATCTCTAATGGTGCATTTTCTCTAATTAAATTTCTAGATGGGAATGATTCTCTATGTTACTTTCCCAAAATGTACCCTTCACATTTTTTTTCTCATTTTTCTATTAAAGTAAAACCCTTTACCATAACTTTATCATGTAGTAAGTTTAGAATTAAAAAATTTAGATGTCCAAATCATAGGTGTCAAATCCAATGCTCATATTTTATTTCTGTCTGAAATATTTTCTGAATTCTTGTTGTTTAATCTTTATCCACTTGACGGTTCATTAAGGGGCATTCTCGAGAAAATTATACCCTCAAATCTGGTTTCAACCTCCGGTGAAACATTCTATTATTGGTCATTTGAAATTTTACAACGAGTTGATTACTTGGAAATTTGTGTAGAATTATGCATTCTTTATTTTTGAAAAATAATTTTGAACAAACTGCACAATGCTTTTCAAATTATGTTCTTAACTGGGAACAGAATAGACATCATATACAAAAACATTTCCCCCTTCTTAGTTAGAATATTAACATTTCCTTTTCCCATAATTGACAATTTGTTGTCATTGCATAATGTAACATTTGATTTTACATTCTCATCCAAACTTGAAAACATTTCTATGTTCCATGTCATGTGGTTGTTTTAAACTGAATCTAATAACCATACATCCTTTTGATTTTATTGTGCAACATTACATGATAAAAGCATACTACCCTAGTTTTGATTTTCTATTATAAATTTTACATTTTGTCTGTTGAAAAAAATTGATTTTTCCTACATTCATTTGAATAATGACCATAATTTTTGTAATAGTCATATTTAATTTGATATTTTTCATACCTTTGGCCTTGAGATTGATTTTGTCTTGGATTTTGACTTGGAATTTGGTTGTTTCCTCCTCCACTTGAGTTTTATGGGCTTGTTCTTCCACCTCTATACAAATTTCTTCCTCTACCTATGAAGCTGGATCTTCCTCTGCCTCTACCATGTCTGATTGAAACTTTATTTTTAAAGGAATTCTCTAAGGATGAGTTTGTTGACCTGCTTATCCAATGTTCATGAGAAATAAGAGATGCATGAAACTCATCCATAGAAAATTGTGAGATATTTTTTGTCTCTTATATTGCCATAAAAATGGATTCAAACCTTGTGGGTAAACTACTTAAAATATTTCAAATATTATCCTATCTTCAAGAGTCTCACCATAGGATCTGATTTTATTAACCATTCTAATAACTTGGGTGAAAAATGAATCTACTGATCTAGAATCCTTTATGTATATTTTTTCAAAATCCCTTCTTAACAATTGTAACTTAGTAGTTTTCACATTTCCATTCCTTGGTATATTGTTTGGAAAATATCGCATGCTTTTTTTGACTTTGCTACTCCTGCTACCCTTGGGAAAAAAATCTCATGCATTGCTTGGAAAATGTAGAAGAGAGATTTGGACTTCTTCTTTCTATTATCCCTGAGTAAATCCTTTTGCGCTGGAGATAAAGCATTATATGTTGTTGCATCAGATGGTTCTATAAAAATATTATTTAGAAGATCCCATATTTCTTAAGAACAAAATGAATCCTTTATTGTGATTTCCCAATAATAATAGTTTTTTCCATTGAACTAGGAGATTTGAGGATTTTTCAGGCATGTACTTGAGGCTTCCATTGTTGACTGTTAATGTGTTGGCTACTTGAAGAACTTGGCTTGAATTTTTTTAGCTTCATGAACTACTTTTATAATAGCTCAGCTTTGATACTAGTTGAAAGAGAATCCAGATGATATTACACCTAAATTTCTTTAAAAAAACATAGCTTCATCTCTTTACCATACAAAAAACTTTAGGAAAAAACAAATTAAGAAATAATGCATATTATATGAGATCGTTAAATCTAATGTTATCATTTATTAAAACTTGTTTTTACATTGAGAAAATGACAATACATATTTTTCCTAAACCAAATATGTTTCTCTTACATCCAAAAAACAATAAAAACAAGGAAATTTGTTTTCTTCTTCTACACTGCACATCTCAAACAAAGCCTAGTTTCTCTCTCTCTTTATATTAAAACAATTTTCTACTTTCACACTTAAAAATCTCTGTCCAAAAAGGGTATATAATAACAATAGGTATCAGAAAAAATCCTTCCCTAAGGCATACATACAAACATGTTGGACCATACCTCTAAGATGGCATCACTCCTTGCCAAGATTTTAATAAAGAAGAGGGAAATGGTAGGGTAAAATATAACAAGTTAAAAACATAAGTCGTGTCTATTAAATGAAAGAATGAGGCCATGCTAGGAAATAAAGAGTATGGAGGATGAATAGGAAATGTTTTGATTATGGTAGTTGTGATTACTCTTCAACACCTACCCATAATGAGTTTCTCTATCTTCAACCATGATTTTTCCCGTCTGCATAATAATAAGTAGAATTATATACGCAAAAAATATGTGGTACAAACATTGAATATACTTGTTGGACAAAAATGCCCCATAGGATATATGTTCTGTGTTCTTGAAAAAATTTTAGTACACACTCCAGGGATACTATTTTGTCTTTTGTACTCGTCGTGACAAGTTGAACCTCTCTTCTTTTGAACAACTGGTCTCCTTAGAGTCCATTTAGAACATTTGAGGAACCATATATTCTTGTTTTATTCAAGTTTTCCAAAATGTAGTAATTCTCTAGTAGTATTTGCAATGATTCACATTGTACTAAAGGGAATATTTTTAGTGAAGGAATTTTTGCTTCTTCTAGTACTGTCAATTCCTATAACATATCTATCTAAGACAATGACAACATCTCCAACATGGGAAATGCTCCCCTCTCACCATTTTTTTTGGGAAACGTCTCTATGCTATTGCACTGCACAATATCTAACTTTGTAAGACTCACAATTTTATACAATTCTAATAGATGTTCTAAAGAAACACATTCATAGAATTTGATATATATCATATTCTGAAATTCATTGAGGGGATGCTCCATTTTCATTAGTTGATGGCAGTTTAACTTGAGTGTCCTTAATTTCGACATGACACTCAAGTCATGAGGTAGGATTTCCATCTCTGTCACAGTCAAATGCAGAGAATCCATCTGAATCATGCTTCCTGAAATTTCTTCTTAAATTATTTTACCATAATTACTGAGCTGCAACCTTTTTAGAGAAATTAAATCATTAATTGAAAGTGGATTTATTTTTAACCATATATTATTATAATTTTCTGATGTTCAAGAACCAAAGAGACTTAATATGTGATATTCCAAAAGGTAGGGACTGTAATTATTTACAATTACCAATGTTAAATATTCTTAGAAAGATCAAATTATCAATATTGGATGGGAGTGACACAATATCTAATTTATAAATATTTAGTATTTGAAGATTTTTTAGGCCGGTGATTGCATTGGGAAGTATCTTGAGAGGCGTAAAGCTTGATCTCGGGAAATACAAATGTTTTAGGCATCCTATGCTTTCTGGAAATGGCTGGATAATTATAGATGAAAGATCAAGAACCTTGAGAGAGACCATACTCTTTATCACATGTTTAGGAATTTCTTGAAAATCAATATTGTTGGTAAGTAGTGACCTGATATGTGGAGCTCTGAATGTACCAAGAAGGAACCTCAACTTATTGTCCCTCAAATAAATTATGACTTATCTCAAACACTCCTTGTTTACAAAATCTTGTAAACCTCTACCTAAACCAAAAAATAAATTCTCATTTGTTTCAGCAATCTATCTTGCTAATATGTAAAGAACATCATGAAACCTGAAATAGACCACCCACCCATTTATATATTTCTTGAATGGTTCAATGAGGAAATGGTTGGCTAAGATATCCACATAAGCCTATCCCTATTGGTAAGGATCATGTATGCCGAACAACCCTTCTCCATTTTGGAATATGTATATTTTATGCATGTAATTTCTCCCATAGATAAATTATAAATTAGAAAACAACGGTTTCACTATTTCATAACAATCTGTAGCTTGTTAGAGTTATATTTTAATTATAGTTCTATTTTTAGGAAATAGACAGAGTTAATTAAATAAAACAAAATAATTTGTTTTATGTATGCACAACATCTGTTGAATTTAGAGTCAACGGTTAATTATGGAAACCTCTGTTTAAGAGAAGTTTTAAGTTAATCTTAGAAGTAGTATTTTTATATATTGCAAGAGAAATTTTAATTGTTGTAGATGCGAGAAAGAGTGTTGCATGCATAAATTGAATGTATTGAGATGAAGCTCTGACATAAGTGAATGAATAAATTATTTTATGCAAAAAAGTTCCGATTTTCATGATTACTCTATTTTTATGTGTTATTTCATTTTGTGTTTCTTGTCCAATTCTATATAATTTCTACTAATTGGTATCAGAGAAGATTTTTCCAATGAGTTATTAAATTGGTAACAAGTTATGGATTCTACATCTGGTATGTAGACACTAAAATTTAATGGAAATAATTACGAGTACTGGTCATTTACCATGAAGGCATTATTTAGATCCTAGAATGTTTGGGAGATCATTACAAATGGTTACATAGAGCCCATAGATGCAACAGTGTACACTGCACTTTCGTAGACATAGAAAGACACCTTAAAGGAACTATGTAAGAAATATGGAAAATATCTTTTCTATATCCATCAGGAAATGCATGAAAGAATTATCCCCAGAGTAGAAGTAGCCTTTTAAGAAAAATACACATGGGATACTCTCTAAGTTTCATATCAACGTAAGGAAAAAGTAAAATTTGCTAAGCTACTGTTACTTCATAATTTTTTTGAAAACGTGACAATGAAAGATTCAGATTCCATTGAATCATTCTTTACTTTCGTAGTTTTCTTAGTCAATCAAATAAAATACCATGGTGAGACTATTGAAAAAAATATATTATTGAAAAATTACTCATAAGTTTTCCTACAAAATTTGATCCTCTAGTTATTGCTATTAAATAAATTAAGGATATAAGCCAGTTTTTAATTGATGAGTTGCATGCATCACTAATCAATCATGAAAAAATGATGAATATGTCAAATGTAGATGTAGATCAATATTTTACATATCATAAAATAGGTATTCATGGAATAAGAATACAAAGGTTCAACCCAAGAGGTAGAGGAAAAATTTCATCCAGAAGACTCAACAGTGGTTCATCAAACACAAGTGGAAGAGGAAACAATCAAGAACACATTCATAGTCAGAGAAAAGATAAGTATCATTTTTAGTGTAATTATTGTAAGAAGTATGGGAACTATGCTTATGATTATAGGAAAAAAATAAATATGATCAGGAGATGAAAAATTAAAATCAGGTAGAAGCTCTACTCCTAGATCCATGTTTATTGCATGCACAAGGATTACCAAAGAAATTCCTTCTTTATCCCCTATTGAGTGAAATCTATCAAAAGATATTCCATGTAATATACATTATTTGGATTCTAGTTGTAGTAGTCACATGTCAGGTAATCTAGATTTATTTTCTAGTTTGGATGAGTCAGTGAAGAGTGATGTTACTCTTGGGAATAATAATACTATGTCTATAAAAGGAAAAGGGAAAGTCAATATTCTTACTTAAAGGGGGAGAAAAAATATATACATGGTGTTTAATATGTTTTAGGTTTGAATCACAACCTTATGAGTATTGGAGATTTGGTACAGAAAGGATACAAGGTTTATATGGAAGATAATGAGTGCATGATTGTGGAAAAAATGCCCTAGCAATCAGTTGATAGAAAAAAGTGAAGAAGAGAAGCAATAGAGTGTTACAATTAATATTAAAACCATGGGAAAAGAGAAAATTAGATCTGTTTGCAGTAAAATTAGCAGCTTAGTCTAGAGCCAAGTTGTGCACTAAGCCAAATAAGTCATGTGTTGAGTCCCGTGCTCAAGATAAATAAGTCTTGCACTAAGGTAGATGAGTCCTGCGTTGATTCCTACACTAGTATAAAGGATTTCTATGCCAATGTAAATGAGGTATTCACTAATAAAAGTGATTCCTGTGGTAATTCATGCACTAATACAGTTGAGTCCTACATTGAAGGTACATAATCATCTTTTCAATCAGTCATGAAAGATGAATAATGGATTTGGCATCTAAGGTATGGACCATTTGCATTTTGGAGGTTTGAATTTATTACATAGAAATAATATGGTTAAATTATTTCCATTAATTTAGAAAATAAAAAGAGTATGTGAAGGTTGTATTTTGGGGAACTAACACAGAGATTCATTCCCAGTTGGAAAAATAATAAGAGCAAGTGCAACACTTGAAATTGTGCACTCATATTTGTGTGGGACCTATGCAAACAAATTATATTAGAGGTTTTTCATATTTTATGACATTGATTGATTGATTACACAAGGAAGACATGGGTATTTTTTCTGAGACATAAATCTGATTGCCTTCGATACATTTTAGGAGATCAAGAATTTAGTGGAGAAGCAAAGTGCATACTACATTAAATTTCTAAGAATGGAAAGAGGAGGTGAGTATGTTTCAAATTATTTTTCTAATTTTTTGCAAATCTCATGGTTTACAATTTTTTTTACTACCAGGTATGCAACACAACAGAATGGTGTGGTAGAGAGGAATAATAGAACCATTTTGGAAATGGAGAGAATTACGATGAAGGAAAAAATTCTTATAAATGATTATTGCGTAGAAGTAGTACTAAATGTCGTTTAAATTTCAAATAGGTGTCGAATTTGTTTTTTTTGGAACATGGATCCTCAACAAGAATGAACAAACAGGAAATATAGTGTTTCAAATTTTAGAGTTTTTGGTTGTGTGGCATATGCACATACTCTTGATGAGATGAGGGAAAAAATTAGAAAACAAAGGAGAAAAATGTATATGTTTTAGGTATTCAAAGAAAAAAATTTGTATAACTTGTATAATTATGTCACTAGAAAGGTTTTGATCAGTAAAGATGTAAATTTTTTTGAAAATGAAGCATGAGATGGAAGTATACGAGAAAATAGTAATTATAGAAACATCTATTCCACATGATGATATGTAGTATAGAGCTTTAGGGAAGAAAAGTAATGTATCTTCAAATCTTGGAGATGCATCTCAAGTCATAGCAAAAGATACACCCTCCTTCTACAGCTAGGAGGTCGCTAGGATTTCAATCATATTTAACCATGCAAGAGAAACCAAAAAGAAAACTAGCAACAAATCCATCACTATTCAAAAGTGCATAGTCTGATAGTCCTTTCAAGTGGGAAATAATAAGTCTTAATGAGATTTATAATGGTGATACAACTAATTTATTTCCAGTTTTTGTATTGTTTTTCTCAAGCTGCAGATCTAATATATTTTGAAGAGGATATAAACAAAGATGTTTGGGTTCAAGCCATGGATGATGAGATAGATTCTATAGAGAAGAATCATACATGGGATTTGATCAATATTCCAAAAGAAAAGGACGTGATATGAGTGAAGTGGGTCTACAAGACCAAATAAAATGCTGATGGAAAAGTGTAGAAAATGTAAAGAAAAGATAGTTATAAGACTTTTTACATAGAAATATGGATTTGATTACAAAAATCGTTTGCACCAGTAGCACATTTATATATGCTAAGAATGGTTTTAACAATCACATCTAAAAAAATGGTATATTTATCATATGGATGTAAAATCAATATTCTTGAATGGTTTTCTTGAAGAATAAGTTTATGTAAATCAACCAGAAGGTTATGAGATTGAAGGTCATGAAGGAAAGGTATAAAGGTTGAGGAAATAACTCTCTAGTTTCAAGAAATCACCTAGAGCATGGCATAATAGAATTTATTCTTATTTGATTTAGAATGGTTTCAGTAGGAGCAACAGTGAGCCTACCTTATACACAAAGATTAATGAGCAAGGTAAGATTCTAATTATTTGTTTATATATTACTTGAAATCTATCTACAGAGTCATTCAAATCAGCCATAAATAAGGAATTTGAGATGACAAATCTTGGTCTTATGCATTACTTTTTGGGTGTTAAATTTTAACAATAACCAGGTGGATTTTTTTATTTCACAAGAAAAGTATGTAAATAATGTTTTTTTAATTTTTAAACACTTTTTACGAGAGCTATGAACTGGGGGCTGAATGGGGTCCCACCCTTACATTTAATATAAGAAGAGAAAGAATCCTAAGAGAAAGAATAGCAAAACAAAGACAATGAAGGGGTCAAAAAACAAAAGGAACCAAAAGAGACAAAAAAGTAGCTAGGTATACATTTAGCCATAAAGAAAGCCAAAAAGTAGTAGAATCCATACTATATAGAATTAGACATATGTTATTTCAACAAACTCTGTAGTGGAAACACCCAGATCACCAATCATATTTAATACCCCCACATTTCTAGCATCATTAAAACTCAGCAACCCTAGAGAGGGAATGTGAAGGTAGACCACGCTTTCTTGTAGAATCCCACGAACTGGTAAGGAGGATGGCCAATGGGCTCAGACAGAGACATCACATTGGTAACACACACACACACACACATGAGCAGGGGGGGATGCCTTTAGTTTGGAATATGGAATGCATAGAGGCTGTAAACTAGAGCAAATCGTTGAGACAAATTTTCATTTCATGAAGGAAACCACTATCCACCCAATAAAAATAGTTAGGGACCAGAAACTGGGGAGAAGATAAAAATCTAATGAAACCCTTTCCAGAGCCTCATCCAGATCAATGTGGTGCCGAGGATGGATAAAAAACATGGTAATAAAATGACTACAACTTTATCATAATTTAAGATAAGAAAATAGGAAACAAACATGCTTTCCACCTCAGAATTAACCCTAGCAAGACTAGAAGACAAGAGGTAGGCAAGGGAAATTATTTTTTCAATGGCCTTAAGGAGCAAAGGGGAGACAATTATGAATATTTTTTAGAGATGAAATTGGGAGACATAATCAAAGAAGGAAACTTTGTGATTTTCTCCGTGAAGATAGATAATGGGAAAATCAGGGAGGGCCATTGGTAGAGCAAGCATGAAGTAAATGATAATGAATTCCAAATGACACCAATCAAACACAATAAATAACCACCTCCCTCACATAGAAATGAAATCCAAACCTATTAATGGTCATCAATAAGATCATGAGATAACAAAGGCTCCATTAAATCCCATTTGATACCTTCATTGGAAAGATTTGAATTAAAGGCTTATAAAGTGTCATTATTGGAAAGAGCATTTTCTACTTTGTTTACTTCCCTAAACACATGTTAAATGGACCAACTCTATAATTTGGAGATCTAGGTAATGATTTTCATTGTAAAAATATTGAGCCTCCAATAATTGGATTTTCCTTTCTTTATGGCTTGCATAATAATTTGGTAGTCTCCTTTTACCAATATTTTGGAATATCCCTGATGAAAAGCCATCTTAAGAACACTGAGAAGAGATTTATCCTCAACACACCCCTATAATATTTCCCCTAGAATCCCTTATAACACACCCCGCCCATGATATTCAGGGGTTTCCTTTAAAGGCCCTACTAAAATTAAGTTTACAAAAGTTGGGGGGAGGGATCCATTTAGCCTTTTTCATTATAGAATTTTTGTTAGCTTTGGAAATTTCTCTTTTGATGATCTCACATAGAGCAGGTATATGATTAAGAGGCTAGACACTTCTTATAACAAGATCATGGATAGAAAAAATAAAATGGTTTCTACTGGAGGTGATGACATTTTTGAAATATCTGAGAGGAGGGTGACCATTTTATGAATCCTCCCATAATTTGGTCATGGTGACATTGCAAATAATCCTAAAAACATGGTTCGAAAAGATGTTCTTGCAAGAAGAAAGGAAGTTCCAAATATGGGAAGCTTTAGGAAGTTATGTTTCAGTGATAATAAAATGAGAATGACCATTTATGAGATATATTTTCCTGAGAATCTTGAGAATACTGAACATTTTGGATAGAATATTCCAGACAAGTTTGGCTCACAAGGCTACATTTTGAAGCCAAAGATCAATAATGCCAACTCCTCCCAAATACTTAGGAGTTTTCACAATGCTCCACTTGATCAAATGATATTATTTGTCATTTGAGTTACTCTTCCAGAGGAAATAATACTCAATATTTTCTATCTTAAAAATAACTATGCTTGGGACACGTAGGATAAATATTATGAAAATAGGAATGACACTAAACATTGATTTGATAAGAAACATATGACTTGTAAGGGTGAGGAATTTTACTTTCCAAGAAAGGATCCAATTTTCAATATTGGAAACCAAGTAAGCCAAAAGTGAGGAACAAAATTCCCAGATATGAATGAGGAAGAGATCCCACATCAATACCAAGTATGTTGCAAATATGCCTCTGTAAAAAAGGAGAAGTATTTAAGAAGAAGATCACAAATTTATGGAATTTTATGACTTGACCCACAACTTTATCATATATATCCATAATAAATAGGAAAGAGTTATCTTCCACCATAGTAGAAGTACCAAATATGAAAATGTTGTTTTGAAGAGGTTTAAGATGTTGAATTGTAAGCCAACATGAACACTAGTTGTAGTAAGTTTGAAAATAAGAAAAGATGCCAACGAATAATGTGTGGATCAATTTTTGTTGAAAATTTTAGTAAGAAGCCTCATGACTTTGATGGCCACAAGGCATGATATTATGTATGGTGTGAGCCTCATATATAGGTTCATTAAATCTCCAAAAGGTTCACATTGGCAAGCTGAAAAAGACTTTTGAGGTATGTGTGTGGAACAAAGAATCATGGAATTCTTTATTCAAGTTTAGATGAGTTCAAAGTCATTGGTTATACAGATAGTGAAAGTTCTAGAAGTATAGACATTAGGAAAAGCACACCTGGATATAATTTTCACTTGTGAACAAGATTAGTTTGATGGGCATCAAAGAAACAACAAATTGTCATGTTATCTTCAACAGAAGTAGAGTATGTAACAGCAACAGGAGAAAAATGTGAATCTGTGTGGATGAGAAGAGTGTTCAAAATTTTGATGTAGAATCAAGAGGAATCTACTCAGATTTTTTGGGACAAAAACTCAGCAATAGCATTGTCTAAAAATCATGTATTTCATAAGAGGAGCAAGCATATTGATACAAGATATCATTTCATTAGGGATTGGGTGAACAACATAGATATTCATCTGAAATGTTTAAGATCTAAAGATCATTTTGTAGATATATTTATAAAATATTTGGCAAATGAATTTTTTGAATAATTACAAAGTTCTTTAGGAGTTTGTGATCTTACATATGAAAGATCTAGAAATAAAAACTAAGTTATAGAATAGTGAAAGAAACAAGGTCAAAATTAAGGGGGAGTGTATGAATAAGCATATTTTATGCATGTAATTTCTATAGTAGATAAAGTCTAAATTAACAAACAAAAGTTTGACTATTTCATAACAATTTGTTGCTTGTTAGAGTTCTATTTTAATTATAGTTATATTTTTAGGAAATAGAATGAGTCAATTAAATAAAAAATGGTTTGTTTTATGCATGCACAACATGTGTTGAATTTAGAGTCAATGGTTGATTCTTGAAAGCTCTGTTTAAGAGTAGTTTGAAGTTAAGTTTAGAATAAGTTTGTTTATATATTGCAAGAGTAATTTGAATTATGTAGATGCAAGAAAGAGTGTTGCGCGCACAAATTAAATGTATTGATCTGAAGCTCTGACAAAAGTGAATGAATAAACTATTTTATGCATAACAATGTTGCTTTTTTTTATTACTCTATTTTTATGTGTTATTTATTCTGTGTTTATTTGATGTTCGTTTTTTAAGTATGCATAATTTATACACTCCATACCATATCTCACTCACACATCGAGTCGAGATGAATTCATCTTCCACTTATGCAACAAGGTAGAGAAAAAACAGTTACAGGGAAATTTCAACTTCTGTCACAACATCATATCTTAATTACAGCCTACGATTTAGTGAGTCCGTAATGCACTAGTCATTGATGGAATAAAAATTTTGAAGCTTCCTCAGAGTAAGATCCCATCCATCTTATATGGTAATGCCTGCCATGGTCCACCAGATTACTCTGAGTGTTAACAGAAGTCCCCTACACACTCTGGAAATCCCCATCATAGTTTCTTGATTAATTTCATTCGGTATTTTTCCATCATTATGTAGAAAATCATAGGAAAGAAATAATTACCAACTATCTTACTCCATTAAATTCTATATTTGGATAGTTGATGATTTTGGAACACCCATTTCTAAAAGCACACTTCTATTTCTAGAACCTATTGTAATCATACTTGAGTCATGGTTGAAAGAGGTACTCATAATAGGAAGTGGTACAACCATCTCCTCCATAAAGTTCTCACCTCCACCACAAACATTATCTAAAAACAAAGAAAACTTGAGTTCACACATTTTTCTGTTCAACCATATTTTGATATCGTCTTCACTCATCAATTGGTTGAGTTCTTAATTTTTTTTTAAGGTGATTTGGATGCAAAGATAGTTTCTAAGGATTTTTAAATATGAAGTCTATGAAACAACGAGCCAAAGCTATAAAACCTTAGAAAAATGATTGTGTAAATGGTTGATGTTGAATACTCTTTTGAGGAGTAGAGTTTTTTTTACCTTGCCCTTATCAACCACACCGATCCGGGATGAATTCTACAGTAACTCTTTAGGTTTTACAAATCTTGTATCTTGTCCCATGATGAGAATATCCCACACATACTTCATACCTTCCTTCAAAGGCCATGATGAGCTACTTGACACTGTGTTGTCACTATTTAATGGTTGGGGAATGCCTCTTAGTGATTAGATGAGATGAAATGTAATGCCAAATGATGTAGCATTCTCTCTATGATCCTTGATTCTTGACATGGTGTGACTAATAGGTTTTCTCATTTATAACGAGATACTACATCCCAAGTGTCAAAATTAATGTTATGATAATATTGAGCCATGCATAAATTTTCAAATCTTCTTTCCCTTTGTGCCATTCTAACCTATGTCATGCTCTGATACCACTTGTAAGGATATTACTTGTATAAATCAGAACATATAAAACAAAATAACATGAGAGATCACCAAAATATAGATAAATTATGACAATATGCTCATATAATACCTTTTCCACTTCGAGGGGGCAACCTCCAATACCACTTCGAGGGGGTAACCTCCAAACCATACAATAACACTCCAATACTCAATATGATGAATAGCTATAACCTTCTAACCCTTTATATATACCATTCTAACCTATGGGCCAATACTGACACCTAACCTCCTAATCATAATAAATCATAAATGAATGATATAATAAGATAAGGGGATGTGTGCCACATGTCGGCATCTCCATCAATACATATACACCATAACATCCTTTCCCCTAGGTGCATAGCACCCCCCGTTTCAACATCCCGCGCTAACGATGATTTGATTTTGTGGCCATGTGTCCCTTGTGCACTTGCATTTTTGAATTTCCTGACGGGTCCGCTGATGCAAAGTTAAGTTTTTTTCCCTGACATGGGAACCATGTTCCAAGGAGGAGTCTCCCTGCGGCCCCGCCCAACCTGCCACAATTGGGTAAATTTTCAACCATGGGCCGGGTGTTAGGTCCTCTACTAACTAAGGGAAAACCAAGTGGCTTCACCCCAATGGCCCGCCGGCCCATAACTCGAGAAATTATGAGGAGTTAGGAATCAAAGCTTCAACCATATCAAAATGGAAAGCATGAATCCTGAAAGACTAAATAAGTGTAAATGGGCATTGTGCTTTCCCATTGGATGAGACTTTGTGTTCTGAATGGGATAAGTGTGATGAAAAATCATAGTTGCAAGGAGACCTTTAAGCCTCCTCATTAGAGAGTGGGTATGGTGCATGATTTACCCTCTGAACCTAAATTGAACCTATGATAACCCTAAATTTTGAACCTTATGACCTCTAATGATTTTAAATGTGTCAGTCAGGGATCAAAGGTTCATACATATACCGAAGAATTATGAATTTTTTTTAGAACTTGTTAGTCGATAGTTCATTCCCTTGATATGATCCGGTTGTAGAATCTTTTAAACAAAAAAATTTTATGTCCATAATTTTTCCTAATTAATCCTAGGTTGTTCTTTTGTCTAACAAGTGGGTTGTTTTAGCAATGTGAACCACACCCCCTAACCATCTAGGTATGTGTAATTGGATCCATGATTCAATAACTACACATGTATTGAATTTTACTTATGAAATCTCCAACTGCCTAGCTATTCCAATCACCTCGGTAAAAAAGTGGAAGTTATGTCTATCAATAACCTCTAAAATTGGCATGGCGGATTAAAAATCAATAAATCACCTGGATCTAATACATTAACAAACCCATGATTGATCATAGGGCACACATACTCTTTATTAAGGTTAACCCTTTGGAACTTTATATTTCATGTCAATTCAATACACAGGAATATAAAGAGAGATCTTTCTGCCTTAAACATATGCACTGGTATGAGAAATTAGAAAAATAGAAGAAGGATTAGAGAAAAGAAAAAGGAACAAAAAAATCTGAGGTAGTTGTTAGAGGAACAAATGTATAACATCTAGCAACACCAGGCAACAATTTTTTATTTTACAAAAAATCAACCAGGTAAAAGACACAAGAAGAGAAACAAAAAGAAAAGAAAATTTATAGGGTCATAACTTTGAATTTGTAAAAGCTTTATAAATTGAATATAAAGTTACATTTTATTTTTATTTTTGTTTTTTGGCTTTGGTCTTCTACTATGTTGGTTACACTTGGCACCAGAGTTTTCCAACACCAACTTGGTATTTTCATTGTGCATTTTTGAAACATTTCATATGCTTACTAAAGAATCCCATCAAATTTTTCAAGCGAGTTATTAACGGCTAAAGGGATAATTTCTTAAGAGTAGGTAATCTTACCCGAGGTCAAAGCTAAGGGGTACTTCTATAGGGCAAAGTTGATACCTTAAATACTAATGAGTAGCTCATTTAGGGATTGTAACTCATCCCTATATTGGATGGCTATCATAATTAATTGTGTCTGATAATCTTGAGTCTCACGAAAGATTTCAATTTTTTTTCCCTCACTCCCAACCTCCCCTCTGACATGCATTTATTTCATATTTTTGGTCATTTGAGTTTTGGAGTTCCCAAAAAATTGAGGAACAAAGGAAAGCCTCATAACAAAGAGTATCTGTATAATCCATGAAGAAAAGGATTTGTCAGAAGATGTGAAGCAAAGGATTAGGAAGAAGCCGAGAAGAAAAGGATTTGGTAGAAACCACGAGAAAAAGGAATCATAGAGATCTAGTATGAAGTATCATCAAATTCCTTCGGTGTGAATGTTAGTGATGTGCAGGTCTAAAGTTTTATGCCAGAACAAAAAAGTTGCACATTGAAAAAAAATCCACACAATGAAGAATAAGCCACACATTGAATAAAAATCCATGTATAAAGTAAATCTGCATAGTGAAAGGAGTCAAGCTTGCGTGGGTTGTGGCTTAGTCAGAGTAGCAGAACTTACCAAAATGAATATTGGTTTCGGGTCCATGTCATAAGTCTTCATGCTTTGAACAACTCACAATTATATATATGTGTGTATTTTTTTGAATCTAAGTGAACAATGGATAAGTAATAAATGAAGAGAAGATTAGAAGAGGAAGATGGAGCATCAAATTGAGTAGATAAAATTCATAAAACATGTGCAACAACATGAAAATAAAAAATAACAAAAGAAAGAAAGTAGTTAGAGAATAATTTGTAGAGAAGAAGCTCAAGATAATATTGTAAGATAAATAAAATAAATATACAGAGCCATAGCTCTAAATTTGTAAGAAGTTTTCAAACCAATATAATAGATATTTTTTTTGTTTTTTCTATATTTTTTATTTCTTTCCTTGTGTTGGTTGCAGTTGTCACCACATTTGTCCAAAAATTGGTATCAAAGTGAAGAAGTTGTGAAATTTTTTAAGTTCTTTGTTTTTTGGGTTTAAATCTAATGGCTTCTAGTAGTTACTTATGGCAAGAAGCCCCAAAATTTGATGGGAAGAACTATGACATAGGGTTTATTAAGATGAAGACATTGTTCTTCTCTCAACATCTATGTGAACTAGTTGAAGGAGGTTATACAGAGGTAGCATACTAGGATACATTAAATGCATTAACACAAGTTCATAAGAATGCTTAAAAAGAAAACATAAGAAAGGATGTAAATGCTTTGAGCTATATTCAAAATATTGTCATGGATTCATTTTTTCCTTGAATATCAGCAACTATAAATTCCAAGAAAGCATGGGATACCTTGAAGAATGCTTATCAAGGAAGAAACAATGTGAAGGTTATAAGATTGCATATGCTAAGAAGAGAGTTTGAGAACCTTCTCATGAAAGAGTCAGAATCAGGAAATAATTTCTTCATAAGAAAAATTACCATGATAAATCAGATGAGGAGTACTGGAGACGTGGTTGAAGAACATAGAATCATATAGAAGGTAAGAATCCTTCTAACCATATTTGATCCATTTGTGATTGCAATAGAAAAGTCCAAGGATTTGAAGTACATGACAATTGACGAGATGATGGGTTCATTGCGAACCCATGAATAAAGGATGAATATATTAAACAACTCCTCTAATGGAAAAGCCGTCAAAAAAATACAAATATAATAGGAAAGGGGAAAGAAGTGTACACCAGAGGAAGAGAAAGATTTGACAACCATCAAGAAGGTGGAAGAAAAAGTCAACAAGAGTCACAACTAAGAGGCTGAGGTAGAGGAAGGAGAAACAAAACATCAAAAGGAGGTCCTTCATAAAGGTATGACAAATCTAGTGTGTAATTCTATTATTGCAAAAAAATTGGGCATTATGCTGGTGAATGTAGAAAGAAAGAGTATGATTTGTGAAATCCTAATTATAATGCAATCTTCTCTAATGTAAAATAAGCTGAACCAAAGAAGAATGAAAAGAATTGAATTATCTTCCTTACTTATAATATAGTTGAGTAAGGAAACAATAAAGTATGATATTTGGATAGTGCTTACAACAATCATATGTGTGGAAATAAATAAATGTTCAATAATATAGATGAAGAAATCACATCTGAAGTAAATATGGAAACAAACAATAAAGTTCCTATGATGGGTAAAGGAATTGTATGCATTCTCACTAAGCAAGGAGACAAGAACCATATTAATAATGTCTTCTATGTCCCATTATTGAAGTATAATCTTCTAAGCGTTGGAAAACTTGTCCAAAATGGATAAAAAGTAAAGTTTGAAAATGGAGAATTTATAATATTTGGTAAAGGTGGAAGCAATAATATGATTGCAACAGTGCAAATGACACAATATAAAATGTTACCCTTTAGTATGTAAAGTGTAGCAGGAACTACAATGTTCAAGAAAATAACCATTAATCAATCCACTCTATGGAATCTTAGGTATGAGCACTTGATTTTTGGTGGATTGCATGTCCTTTATAAAAAGTAAATGGTTAAAGTATTTCCTCCTATTGAACAAAAATAAACAAAAATGTGAGGCATGCATATTGGGGAAGCAACATAGAAATGATTTTCCCTCAGGTAAATCATGGAGAGAAATCTCACCTCTTGAGATGATACATTCATATTTGTGTGGTTCCATAAAGACTCCCTCCTTTTCTAAAAATGTGTATTTCATTACTTTAATAGACGACTTCAGTAGAAGAACGTGGTATTTAGTTTTTTTAAAATAAATCAGAAACACTTGAAGTATTCAAACAGTTCAAGGACACGGTTTGAGAAGCATAACGTGCATTATATAAAGGCATTGATAACTGATAGAGGGGGAGCGTATATATCAAATGAGTTGTTAAACTTATGTAAGGAGCACATAATTAAGAAAAAATTCACAGAAAGGTATACACCTCAACAAAATGGTGTAGCTAGAGAGGAAAAATATAACCATTCAAGAAATGGAAAGAAGCATGATGAAAGTTAAAGGATTGCCTAATGAATTTTTGGGAAGAAGCTATTGGGAAAACAATATATCTACTAAATCGTTGTCCTACAAAGAGTGAGAAGGAACATGATAACTAAAGAAGCATTGCAGTGTAAGAAAACCAAGTGGTGAAACACTTGAGAGTTTTTGGATGCATGACATATGCACATGTGTCAAAACAAAGAAGATCAAAGTTGGATATAACAAAGGAGAAAATTACATTTTCATTAGATATAGTGAGCAATCAAAAGCTTATAAATTAAATAATCCAGTTACAAAGGATCTCATAATCAGAAGATGTTCAATTCATTGATGAAGCATCTTTGGAAGATGTACAAGAAGTGGAAAAACCACAAGAAAAAGAAATGCACCAATTATTTTTGTCTGAAGCAATAGATGGCTAGAATAAACAATACACAAGTTGGAACGCCCATTTCTCAAAGGGGTGAATCTTCTAATGGAAAATAACCAACAAAACATGAAAGGAACAGGAAATGAAACATCTTCATCATCATCAGACTCATTGCAGAAGCATGTCTGAATGTTAAAGAAATTATGACTAGTTAAGGTACGAAGAAAATGAAAATAAAATGATTAATTTTAATTTATTTTCAAAACTTGATCCTATTTATTATGAAGAAGAAATTAAGAATCATAAATGGTGTGAAGCAATGGATGAAGAAATGCATGCAATAAATGAATGCCATTGAAAATAATCAAACATGGAAGCTATTAGATCTTCCTAAAGGAAAGATCAAGTCATTGAAGTCAAGTGGGTTTATAAAACCAAGACTACTCTCTAAAGGAAATCTTGAAAGACATAAGGCAAGATTAGTTGTCAAAGGCTAAAAAAAGAGGCCTCGACGTGATTATAATGAGACATTTTCTCTAGTAGCAAGGATAGAGACTGTGAAACCCAATTATTGCCATAAATTCTCATCATAAGTTTAAGTCCATTAAAATGGATGTTAAATAAGCTTTTCTAAATGGAGTGTTAGAATAAGAAGTGTATGTGGGAAAACCACCTGGTTATGAAATTCTAAGGCATGAAGAAAAGTTTACAAGATTAAGAAAGCTTTGTATGGACTCAAACAAGCACCAAGAGCTTCGGTATAGTAGGATAGATTCCTATCTGATTAGTAAATGGATTTAGACAAAAGTAGCAGTGAGCCCACACTCTACATCAAAGAAAAAAATGGTGAGATTTTAATTGTTGTTTATATGTAGATGATTTAATTTTTACTAGAAATTCAAATAAATACAATAGATGAATTTAAATCAATCCATGAACAAGGAATTTGAAGATGAATGATTTGGGTTTTCTTTAAGTATTTCCTTGTTATTGAGGTCAAGAAAATAGAGCAGGGCATATTTTTTCTCAAGAAAAGTATAAAAAATAAATATTGAAAATATTTAGAATGTTGGATAGTAAACCAACATCTGCACCAGTAGAGATAAGTCTCAAACTGACAAAAGAAGATTGCAAGCAACAATATGGATCCTATAAGGTACAAAAGCATGGTAGGAATCCTTATACATATTTAATTGCAAAAAGACCAAATATAATTTATGCAATCAGCTTAATTTCTAGATTCATGGAGACACTAAAGGAAACACATTGGCAAGCAGGAAAACATATTTTGAGGTACATGAATGGTACAAGGAATTATGGAATTTATATGCTGTTAACAATGATTTCCAATTAGTTGGATACACAGATAGTGATTGGGCATGAAGGTAGCCTTGATGATATAAAGAGCACATCTAGATATGTGTTCAATGTTGGATCAGGTGCCATCTCATGGGCTTCGAAGAAACAATATTTTTTTTTTTCATTATCTACTGCTGAAGCATAGTATATTGCAGAAATTCAAGCCACTTGTCAAATGATTTAGAAGAGAATTAATCTTCTCATATTTGCATGAAAAGAAAGAAGGAGGTTCCGTTATTTTTTCGTGATAATATGTCTTCAATCACATTATCAAAGAATCCAGTTTTTCATGGAAGAAGAAAGCATATTGCAATCAGGTATCACTTCATTCATGAACTGGTTGAGAAATGGTAAAATTGAACTTAAATTTTGTAAGTCAATGCTATTCTAGCTGAACATTTTTACCAAACCACTATCAAAGAAAATATTTGAGTGTTTAGACAAGATTAGGTGTCATGGATGAAGGACGCCTAGTTCTAGAAATTAATGTTCCTTTCCTTGAATTAAAAAAAAATCATCTCAAGATTAAGGGGGAGTGTCATAATTAATTGTGTCTGATAATCTTGAGTCTCACGCCAGATTTTCAAACATGTCTATTCTCCTCGCTCCAAACCTCCCCTCTGACATGCATTTATTTCATGTTTTTGGCCAGTCTAAATTTAAGAGTGTCCAACAAAACTACCATACATAGGAAAGACATGTAATAAAGAGGAGGTCACGAAGTAAAGGCTCAAGAAGAAGACGTGAAGAAAAGGCTCGGGAAGAAGTAGATGAAGCAAAGGATATGGAAAAATCCACAAGACAAAGGCAATATAAAGCCGCGGCATGAAGGAGTGTGTCAAAATTTATAGGTGTGAGTGGTAGTGATGTGTGGCTATTAATTTTTCTGTGGAATGTAAAAACTCCTGCACATTGATAGAAAAAGATGCACATTGAATAAAGATTTCAGGCAACATGGAGAAAGCCACATATCGAAGAAAAAGGCTGCACATAAAGGAAAAGCTGCATGAATTAAAGGATTCAAGCCCATGCGCAGGTCATTGGGTAAGTCAAAGAAGATGGAACTCACCAAAATGAATTTTTTTTTTGGGTCCCTCTCAGAAGTCATCGTGCTTTGAGACATCTCGTGGTTATATGCACGTGTGATAGTATTTTGAATCCAAGTGAACAATGGATAAGTAAGAAATGAAGAAGAAGAGAAGAAGATGAAGATAGAACAATCAGCTCGATTAGATAGAAAACGGAAAACATGTGCAACAACACGCAAAGCCAAAAGAAGAAAAGATAGAAAGTATTCAGAGAATAATTTGTAGAGCAAAAGCTCGAGAGAATATTGGAAGAGAAACAAGAAGAATATAAAGAGTCAGTAGCTATGAAGTTTGTAATAAGTTTTTAAATCAATATAATAGATATATTTCGTGTCTGTTTTCTATAGTGGATGTGTCTTTCCCTGTGTTGGTTGTAGTTGGTACCACATTATGCCAACAATGGAAAATGTTGATGTAGTTGACACCCACATTTTTCTAGCAATGGCAATGTTGATGCAGTTAACACTACATTTTTCCAATAATGGCAAGGGTTGATGTGCCCAAGAATATGGTTTATCTCCATTTGGATGGCCACACAAACCTAACCAGATATAACCATATCATCCATCTTTTCTGACACTCAAACACTCAACGATCAGATCCTCTTCACAAGCAGAAAAGGGAAAATACATAGAAGCAATTTTTATTAGGATTTGAGAGCACTGCAGGGTAGGTTTGAATGTCTACAATGGTTTGAGAGCACCATAGGGTGGGTTTGAATGGTTAAGTGTTAACGATCAAGTGTGGGGCATTCATGTCATGTAAAAGTAAAAAACTTACCAAAAGAAGAAAAGAGACATGAGTGTAATTTTTGGGAAATGACCAGTGTATGGGAGGTTGTAAGTCATTCCAATTCCTAATAACTAATTTTTTTCCTTCAAGAATAATGCAACTCATATGATTGATGATATGTTTGTTGTTTTTAAAAATAGAATGCTATCTATAATTATGTTGAAAATACATGCACATTAACTTTGAATCTTTCAAAGGAGAACTTTGTGCTCACTCAAGGGGTTTCTTCGATTTAGAGGAACTCACTGTATATCAAATCCAAATAGTATTTATAAATTTTTAATTATTAAAAGGAAAATATGTTGGACATCAATCTATCTTTTTTAGTTTATAACATTTGACACCATTTAAATTACCACAACATTAACAAATCAATATTTTAGAGAATCTTTTTAAAAGAAAAATCCGCATTTGATAGAAAATATATGATATTCCTTTGAGCAAAAAGGAAGGCCTACAATTCAAGTTAATAATATCACGAATTAAATTGAATACATTTTTCATCTTCGATACATAGTATCATATTGATTAGAATTATTACTTAAATGTGGATAGGCAAAAATATTTGTGCATACATTAGTATAATTTAAAAATAACATTTCTTTATAACAAAAAGTATGTAGGTTAAGGCCAATATACCTATAAATTATATTTCCTACTGGTAATTCTAAAGCACTTTCAGGTGCTAATCCCAATTAGTACAATCCTACAAGAAGATTTTAAATTTCATGTCATCTTCAATAATTTTAACCTCTCTCTGAAGGGAAAACTAATTATTATTATCACTTTAGTTTCCTCCAAGTATTCCAATTTAAGATATTGTGTACCTATTTGTTTTATTAGGAACCACCTTCCCAATATAATAGACATGTTATTTCTAAGGCCAAATTTAGGCCACATGTAAAATTGTAACTATTTTTCATGTACAAGAACCATCAAAACTAAAATATGTGCATAAAATATCTCTATTTTTATTTTAAATCATGTCAAATGCGACTGATCTATGGATGTGTAGTAATAATTTGAATGTTTAGTCCTTAATTTCACTTTTTTGTAGTGAATATACAAGTGTTTTGGCTCTAATCATCCCCGCTACTAGGAGGTCTTTAAGTAATTATAAGGCTTGTAAAACATAGCTACAAGAAAGCTAAAAATATTCTCCAAATAGAAATGTTTAAATGATACCAAATACACATATTTCCTACCAATCTGGCATGTGGAAACATTGAGGTGTAGTTTTACAACTCAAAATCTAAGACCTCCAGGATAAAAATTGGCACTTTCACCATATATTGAGGCCAAATAATTCCTAGGATCACAATATTTTTTTCTAAGTAATGTTTTTAGGAGATGGTTTACCTGTTATTACATCAATAACCCCCTTCCGAGTACATCATTATTGTTTTTAATACAATTTCGAGAACATGTCAAATCATCACCATTGATCATATAAATAATTAGTTATAAGTCGAAATATTTATTAAAATCCATCTAATTTTCCCCTACATCATGATGACAAAGAATGAGTGAAAAAAATTAGAGTGCATTTGAATGATCATTCCTTGAATTTGAATATTTTACAGTGAAGAGACAAGTTCTTTTTCTCCAAAAATTGTCCCCACTTCTAGGACTGA
The DNA here is from genome assembly GCA_019776745.2 of Taxus chinensis. Taxonomy (NCBI): domain Eukaryota; kingdom Viridiplantae; phylum Streptophyta; class Pinopsida; order Cupressales; family Taxaceae; genus Taxus; species Taxus chinensis. Next base: position 775,895,859 of record CM034147.1, on the reverse strand, counting down.
TTCTTATAAATCCACCACTTGAAACATGTTAGGATAATAAAGATACACATTTTCCTTGGACTACAAGATTAATATTTTACTATATATTCATGTTTCCCACCAATCTACTATGTGGAAATACTTACAACAAAAAAAATTTAAATACAAAGAAATAATTGGAAAAATCAATCTTCGACATCTTGTATCTTAAAACTTAAACTACCACAATTTCTAAGGGGAAATTTTAATTTCTATGACCAATTTCCCTGTCTCTAATTATTTCTATTCAGGGAACAAGGTACCCATTTGGCATCAAGAACCCCTTTCACAATAAAGGATAAACATTACTTTTAGGGTAAATTTAGGCACACATAAAATTATATTCATTTGTTACAAAAAAATAGAATAAATGACACATGCACATCAAATAATTTTAATTTTCCCATGGATAACAATAAATGATAATGAGTGACAAATGTGTGACATGTGTGTGAATGATTATTCCTTGAAGGTATCTTTATTGCAATAAAGAGACAAGTTATTTTCCCTCAATCATTTTTCCCCATTTTAAATACATTCACTTGTAAAGCATCATGATAGGAAATTTACATATGTAACCTAAACTCAAACTATGGGAAGTTTTGGCCTATAAAATTGCATTGTCACCATGTATGTAATAGTTTTAAGGAATTAGCTCAAGAAGTCAAGTGAGAAGGTTAAACCAAGGCATGGTGATGGCATTGATGATTTAAAGTTGCTTCAAAGGAGTATAATGGTCTATGGCTAATGTTTTGTGCATTTATAATGGTTCCAGGATAATTCAGGGTCACTACAAGATGGTTCAAGGTCACTGCATGAATGAATAGTGAAATAAGATTACACTGGAGGAATTGAAATTGTTGGTACTCTTTTTTTCATTGATTTAGCAGACTTAAAATCATTTTAACATATTCTAAGTGCACATAAATAATTTTATACAGAAAGAAATGTTTTTGGTTCTTTGAAAAAAATTACCAAAATTTGAGTATTTTTGAGTTTTAGTGTATTGTGAGTTCTTGTGGTGTGGATGGAACATGTTCCCTAGGAAAAAATGTTCCCCACATTGACCTTGGGACTGCAGGGAAAAGACTCGAGTGTTTTTTGGGTTCAGTGTGTAAATTGGGAACTAGAACCTCTATTGGAACAATTTCCATTTGAATCAATGTTCTTTCCAAGCCTTTTAAAACCAAAATAAGAAAGACTTGGGTATTTTTAGGTCAGGAAATATTTTTAGGTGCAATTGAATCATCAAGTACAAGTTAGAAATGAATCAAAATTCTCTGCAAGTTGAGTTAGAACATAGATCAAAAAAATGGGTGAATGCAGATAGGGTGAGAGATGCGGTTACAAGAGACCCTAACGAGATAGTTATCTTTGCGTTCATTTAAAGTAGAAGGAGTTAGGAGTGTTGCTAGTGGATCAAGTATATCGGGCCTAGGTGACACCAACAACACAAGTTCCAAATGGGACGTAGTTCCCCACAAGTCAAGCCAACCCACAAAACAAGGAAATAGAGTAGAGTGCGGAGGAAATGGGATATGGAAGAATGTGACCCAAGTGACCTTGTTCCTTAGTGTCTCTTGTGCTCTGAAGATCCTACATATCCAATTTACAAAGAGACAGTGTAATGTGGTAGAATAAATGTGTGGATGAATTAAACCATTGATGCCCATGTTCTAATTTATTTGATTTACAAGGAAATGTTGTGCGTACTTTTAAGGTAGATCTGGAACCTTATTCTCCACAAAACCCCTTGAACTGATTTGGAATATCTTGAGCTCTAGAATTCATTTTTTTTTTGGAATTTTTTGGAAAGGGAATCTCATCATATACACCATGAAAGAAAACATCCATGTTTCAAAGGAAAAAGGTGTGGTAAAAATGGAAACTTAAAAGTATCTCCAATGCATGCTAAGAAAATACAAAACTAGAATAGAAAAATAACTAGAGATTTTTTATTTAAACAAGTTTTTCATGATTATTATTATGTTGATCAATTGAGAAAGTTAATTGCAAACTATAAGTGTAGAGAAAGAAATCATATTGGATCATCAATGAAGTGTTGATTGTAGATGCATACTAGAAAATCATATTTAAACCAAATGAATTCATGAAAATTGAGACAGTGGCAGAGTGTGTTTGATAGATCAAGAGAAAGTGCTGAATATATTTGCATGAAGATTGCATAATGAAAAAAACAAGAAAGTTACCATAATAAATTGTATTAGCAATATTGTTATGTATGATCAAATTAAAAGTAATATCTTTCTAAGTGGGTGCTTAGATCTTAGGGGGTGGATGGTCCTTGCAAGTTACAAATTGCTAAATCAGTTGAGTGGGTGCTTCAGTATTTGAGTGGTTACTCAACAAAACCAAGATTATTGTAAGCTTTGGAATTGGAGTTCCTTAAAATACCTTGGTTTCAAAGTGGGTTTTCTCCCTTCATGGATTTCCCATAGTAAAATTTGTGTCACAAGTCATTGATTTATTACATGTGGTTAATTATATATTATTTTTACAATTTTTTCTCATGGTCATGCAATTTTTTTCAATAGTTCTTTATGTTTTAATCTGCACTGATTCACCCATGCAAAGGGTAGATGAAGTGATCGTCTCAGTGTTTGTGATTTCTAACAATTGGTAGCAGAGTGTGGTCATTCTGGTAGAAGATGTAGAAGAAGATGGAAAGAAGAAGTTTTTAAAGAACAAGAGAAAATTCTACACTACTAAATGTCCAAACAAGAACAAAGAAACTCAATCTGAAGAAGGTCACAAAAACAAAAACAAAAACAAAAATATGATGTAGAAGAATATGGAAAGAAGAAGTTTTTAAAGGAAAATTCAAGTGAATTTAGATCAAGTAACTAAAGCAATTATGAAAATGAGGTTGATGATAATTATTCTAAATCTTTGTTTATGAACATGAATATTTCTAAAGAATGCAACAAAAAAGGAAAGAATATATTTGATTATGAAGAATCTAATAAAGAAGAAGAAAATGTGAACCTAGAAGTTGAACTTGTTTGTGTTGTTGAAGAGTTAAAATTGTGCAAATGAAAGAATCAAAAGTTGAGATGCACTTTGAAATATTATGAAGAACAAATTAAAATATTTGAAAAGAGACAAATTCTAAAGGAAGAAGAAGAAAAAAATGAGGAAAAATAACTTGAATCTCAGTTTGAAAATATCTCTCAATCCTACAAGGAAAAGGAGGATGAATGATTGAACCTAAAATTTTACTTAGAGTATCTGAAGGATGAATTGGAACAAATGAATAGCAAACTCAAGAATTATGAGAAGCTAGAAAATATCTCAAATGTCCTGAATAATATGCTGAGAACTCAAAGGGATAATAAACAAAAATATGGAATAGGTTTTAAGGAAGAATGCAAAGAAAGCTAAACCAAAAAAAAGGAGGAGGAAAAATCCACACCAAGACTGAGCACATCTCATGCTACAAATAAAGAAGGCACAAAAATTGTCAAGAGGAAGACAAATAATCCCATAATAACTTATTTTATGAGGTATTCACACTCTTTCTATGGTTATTTCTTTTCATGCAACATGTTTGGACACAAAGCTGATAAATGTAGAACATATGCTAAATTATATGGAAAAAACTACAACTAACATAAAAATAAAATAAATCACAAAGTTGTTTGTTATAAAAATTCCAAAAGGATGGTCACATTGCTATGAAGTGTAATCAAGAACCTCCTAAAAAAAATAAATGGATGTATATTGTGAAGGAAGAACCCAACAAAGGGAAATAATCTAGTATAGTTGTGCAAACTAATTTCCAAGTATAAGATGAAGACAAGATTTGATATTTAGATAGTGGTTGCTCTTGCCATATGACAAGTGATAAAATAAAGTTTATTTATTTATCAAATAATGCTTCAAGAGCTGTTATGTTCAGTGAGAATAATTTTACAATAATTCAAAAAAAAAAATTGGGAGAAGGAACTTTAAGTCGTGATAATGGAAAAACAATGAATGAAAATGTTCTGTATATTTAAGGCCTCGAGCACAATTTGTTAAACATGAGTCAAATGTGTAAGAAAGGTTATAATCTGATTTTTCATGACAAAGGGTGTGAAATTTTTGATGGTAAGTCAGGAAAGAAAGTAGATAAATCTAAGAGGACCAAAAATAACATGTATGTTCTCAAGGAAATAAACAAAGAGAAATGATTTACAAGTAAAATTGATGACAAATGGTTGTGGTATAGGATATTGGGACATATAATATTTGAGAACCTTGTGAAATTAAGTGCTAAATATGGTGTTAAACATATGCCAAATATTGTAAAACCAGTGGAAAATCTTTGTAAAGCTTTCTTTCATGGTAAACAAATAAGAAGATATTTCAGTTCCAAGTAGTATTCCACCACTAAACCTTTGGAGCTGATCCATACACATATTTTTGGGCATATAAGAACTAAGCGTATTCAAGGGGATGTGTATTTCATGCTTCTAATATATGAATTCACCAGGATGAAATTGGTAGCTTGTTTAAAGCACAAATCTAAAGCCTTTGATATATTCAAATCATTCAAATATCTTGTGGAGAATGAGAAAAACACCAAAATCAAATGTTTCAGAGTAAATAGAGGTGGATAATTTTGGTTAAATGAATTTTATGAATATTGTGAAGAACATGGGATTTAAAGACAATTCTCAGGTGCTAGGACACCTCAAAAAAATGGATTTGTTGAAAGAAAAAATAGGACTATGTGAGAAATGACCAGAACCATGCTGAATGAATCTAAAATTCTTGATGGTTATTAGAGTGAGGAATTTTGTATAGTTGTCTAAATTCTAACCAAATATCAATTAAGAGTGAATAACAATAAGACACCTTATGAACTTTAGAAAGGAAGGCCAAAAAATGTCAAACACATCAGAATTTTTGGAAGAAAGTGTTATATCAAGAGGTATCAAGAAAAATTAGGAAAAATTGACTCCAGGTGTGATGAAGGAAAATTTATTATATATTCAATAGTTAGTACAACCTATATATGCTACAATAAGAGGCTTCAAAAGATAATTGAGTGCACAAATGTAAATTTTGAAGAGTCTTATCCACCAAAACCCAAAAATCATCCTAAAGACAACCATGAAGATCGAGAATATGATAAAGAAGTAGAATGTAAACAAGAAGAAGTGGAAGAAATATAAGAAGGACAAGACACCAAGACACCTTCAAGAAAAGTTAAGAGATATCATCCAAAAAATCAAGTCATTGGAAACAAAGAATGAGGTATTCTCACAAGAATGAAGCTAAGATATCAATAGAATCATGAAGACATGTCATTCTTATCAATGATAAAACCTAAGAATTTGGAAAAAGATAACAAGGATAAGAATTGGGTGGATGCCATGAATGAAGAGCTTGATTAGATAGAAAATAATGAAACTTGGGAGCTTATACCAAGGCCTAAAGATAAGAATGTGATAGGAACAAAATGGGTGTTCAAAAATAAATTGAATGACTATGGTGAAATTTAAAGAAATAAGGAAATAATGGTATGCAAAGGATATGCCCAAATGGATGGAATTGATTTTGATGAAAAATTTTTACCTCTGGCAAGGATTGAAGCAATCTGATTGTTCTTGGCATATGCTGCTTATAAGAAAATAAAAGTTTTCGAAATGGATGTCAAGTCTTCTTTCTTAAAATGCCATCTAAGTGAGGAGGTATATATTAAACGACCTAATGGATTTTATCTAATTGATGACAAATACTATGTGTGTAGGTTGAAAAAGGATTTGTATAGAGTTAAAAAAGCTCCTAGAGCTTGGTAAAACAAGTTGGACACATATCTCATTGAGAAAGGTTTCAGAAAAGGTGTTGCTGACAATAATATCTACATCAAATAAAAAGGAGAACATATTTTCATCATCATTGTATATGTGGATGATATTATATTTGGATGAGATCATGATAAGGTGACTCATGAATTTTCTAATGCGATGCGATAATAGTTTGAAAAGTCTATGCTTGGGGATATTTCATTCTTCCTAGGCTAAAAAATTAGTAAATCAGGCCAAGGTATCTTCATATCCCAAACAAAATATATCATATAGATGCTCAAAAGGTTCAAGATGGAAGAGTGCAGACCAATAGGAACACCAACGGAAGTGGGTTACAAGATGAATAAAGAGGAAAAATCACCAAAGGTAGAAAAAACCTTGTACAATCTATGATAGGAAGTCTTCTCTACTCTACTATGTCTAAACCTGATATCATGTAAGATGTGGGCCTTAGTGGGATATTTCTAGAATATCCAAGAGAAAAAAACTTTAAGCCAGTAAAAATGATACTAAGATATCTCATGAAACAATTGTATATGGTCTTTGGTACCCTAAAAGAAATTAACTCAACATAAAAGCTTACACTAATGTTGATTGGGCACAAGATAGTAATGATAGGAAGAGTAAAAGTGGTGGCATGTTATTTTTTGGAAATTTTATAGTATCTTGGTTGAGCAAGAAACAAAATTCAGTAGCACTTTCAACTTTTGGGGAAGAGTATATAACAGTTTCCATGTGTTACACTCAAGTTCTTTGGATGACATAGACATTGGAAGACTACAAGGTGAGCAAGAAACAAAATTCAGCAGCACTTTCAACTTTTGAGGAAGAGTATATAACAGTTTCCATGTGTTGCACTCAAGTTCTTTGGATGGCATAGACATTGGAAGACTACAAGGTGAAATATGATGGTCCAATTCCTCTATATTGTAACAGTAATAGTATTATCAGTGTTTCCAAGAACCCCGTGTTCCACTCAAAGACCAATCACATTCCAACTAGATTTCATTTTTTAGGGAATAAGTGAATGACAATAAGATTAATTAGGAATATGTCAACACACAGGAAGATATTGCTGATATAATGAAAAAGACACAGGTAAAAGAAACATTTGAGCATATACGAAATGATTTGGGGGTCATTACTAATCCCATCAGTAACTAGGAGTGATAAGATAACTAAAGGGAGAATTTTCATGCAATTTAAGCTTCTGAATAGTTCAAATGAGATCTTCATGTGAGGGGGAGCTAGTGTGCTAGTTCTTGATGTTGCTCTTGATTGAAATGCATCATACAAGGGGAAGATTATTCCAATAACATCATGTGTTTATCAATCTCGTTTACAATTTTATCATGGATTTTTATAGGTTACACTTTGTCATGAATGTCAAAGGGGGAGAGAGTGCAGTCATAAACTAACTTCAAAATGTGTTTTCCATCAAAGGTTCAATGTTTCTAAGTATGTTGCCATCAATGAAAAAGAGGGAGTTTTTTGGATCCTAGTCATTAGTGTTGTCATTTATATCAAGTTGCATTGATGGAGAAAGGGGTAAATTATGAATCCTATCAAGGTGGTATGCAAGATTCTCAACGTAATTCATGTGTGAAACAAGTGTTAACACGTCTTTCATAAGCTTCAGAAAGCAATCATGCAAAACAAGTTTTAATATGTAAGTAACAAGTTTTAGGAAGCAAATCAAGAAGAGAAGTGAGATTTTTGAACTAGGTCATGTGGTGATGGCAATAATTATTGATAGGTGCTTCAGAGAAGTACAATGGTATTTGGCTAGTTATTTGTGCATTCAAAATGGTTCTAGGATAATTTAGGGTCAATGTAGAATGGTTCAAGGTCACTGCATGCATGGATAGTGAGATAAGAATACACTCAAGGAATTAAAATGGATGGTACTCTTAATTCCATTTATTTAGAAGAATAAAAATCATTTTCACATGTTCTAAGTGCACACAAAAATTTGTATGGAGAAAGGATTTTTTTTTATTCTTTGGATAAATTTGCAAAAGTTTGAGTATTTTTGAGTTTTAGTGTATTGCGGGTTCTTAGGGTACAAATGAAACATGTTCCCCAGGAACATAATTTCCCTGTATTGGTCTTAGGGCTGCAGGATAAAGAATCCAATATTTTTGGGTTAGATGTGTAAATTGAGCACTAGATCCACCATTGGAACAAGTTTCAAGTGAATCAATATTCTCTGCAGACCTCTTAAAACTGAAATGAAAAGGAGTTGGTCATTTATGGGTGAGGAAAGAGTTTCGGGCTGAAGTCACTCATTGAGTACAAGTTTCAAATGAATAGAAGTTATCCACAAGTTGATTTGGGCCACAAATTGAAGAAAATTGGTCAATGCGGATAGGGTGAGAGATGTGGGTATAGGAGACCCTCACGAAACAATTCTCTTTGAGAAAGTGTTCTTCGTAGGTTATGTTCATCCGAAGTAGAAAGATTTATAAGTATCGTGGGTGGATAGGGTATATCGATCTCAAGTGACACTGACAACACAAGTTCCAAGTGGGATGTAATTCCTTGTGAGTCAAGCTAACTCGTAAAATAAATAAATGGAGTAGATTGTAGAGGAAATGGGATGAAAAATAACGTGACCCAAGTGACCTTGTTATTTAGTGTCTCTTGTGCTCTAAAGATATGACATAGCTGATTTACAAAGGGATAGTGTAATGCAGGAGAATAGAGGTGTAGATGAATTAATCCATGGAGGCCAAAGTTCTTATTGTTCTCCTGTAATCTAAGCAACATGGGCGGAAGCCTTATAGATTTTATTAATATCAAATCAAACATTTACACAGGTGTAGGCTACAATATATATGTATTGGACATCTGATTACAAATAAAATAGAGAGGTTGCATAGATACAATCGTGAAAAAATACATGCAATAGTATTGTTAAAATAACACAATAACTCCCAAATGATATAATAAAATTAAATATATGGTTATAATATAACCATATAACATTTAATGAATAAAATAACTAACTATGCATTACAAAATTAATTAAGGGAATATATTTACCCTAATATTCCCCCCCTTAATTTTGCATTGTCTCAAGGGGATGAACAGAGGAACTTTCTGAAAAACTCGAACTTATCACGTGCAAGTGACTTTGTGAAGCTATTTGCTCATTGTTTAGCTATTGGACAAAACTAAAGTTGTATATTTTTCTTCAAGACATGCTCGCGTATGAAATGTACCTATACTTTAATGTTTTTTTTCTTTTATGAAAAAATGGATTGCGAACAAGTTTGAGAACACCTTCATTTTCAACATACATGGTGTTTAGTTTTTCTTGTGGTATTCCAAGTCCTTTGAGTATGCGACGTAGCAAAATCGCTTCACAGACAAATTCTCCTATAGAAAAATACTCAGCTTCTATGGAAGAACAAGAAACAAAGTGTTGTTTCTTTCTTCCCAATGATATTGGTCAAGAACCCATAAAGAATAAAAACCCTGAAGTGGATTTTCTATCATCAATGTTTCCTACATGATTTGAATTTGAATATCTTGACAAGAAGAAGTTTTCATTCTTCTTATATTCTAAAAAAAGATTCATTGATCCTTTGAGATATCTCAAGATGCACCTTGTTGCTTTCCAATGACAAAATTTGGTTTCCTGCATGAACCTGGATAGATAGCTCACTGCAAAGCTGATATTTGGTCTAGTGTAGGTAAGGTAAATGATAATCCCAATCAATTACCAATAAAGAGTGGCATTTACATCAAGAGATAGATCTGAACGAGATAACTACAATCTGTTCCACATAGGTGTAGCAATTGGTATGAAATCCATCATCCTAAATTTCTCAAGCATCATCTTGCTATATTGCATCTAAGAAAAAAAGATGTGATTCTCTTTCTACCATACTTCTAATCCAGGACAATAGTGCATTAGCCTGAGATCTGTCATGTCAAATGATCGATTAAGATCTTTCTTCTTTGCATCAATCATCCTCACTGAACTTCCAGTGATGACTGGATCATCGACATAGACAATGAAAATCACAATCTCCTCCCCTTTTTTTGAGGTAAATATTGGGATCATATGGATTTATAACAAATCCATGTTGTACAAGATGCTCATCAATTATGATGTACCATTCCTAGGGTGCCTGTTTGAGGCCATACAGAGATTTCCTGAGTCTGCATACCTTTACTTCTTAACAAGGTACAACATAACCCTCAGGTTGAGTCATATATAATTATTCTTGTAAATCTCTATTCAGGAGGGCACTTTTTTACTTCCATCTAATCGAATTTCCAACCAAACTATATAGCTAGATAAAATATCATCCTAATCGCTTTGATATTAGTTGTGAGAGAAAATTTCTCCACGTGGTCAATGCCTTCTTTTTGTGCATACCCCTTTACTACTAGTCTCACTTTATACTTGTCCACTGTCCAATATTCTTTTTACTTCATTTTGAATATCCATCTGCATCCAATGGGTTTCTTCCTTGGTGGAATATTGACAAGCTATCAAGTGTTATTTTTCATTATTGGCTGATATTCAGAGTCCATGAAATATTTCCAAGCTTTTTATTGAAGGGCTTCCTAGATTATAGAGGGATCATCAGATTCAATAACTCTTCTCATCAAAGAAAAGTTAACTTCTTCTCTTGCTTTACTATGATTCTGTGGTCCAGGGGTGGATGTATCCAGTGGAGTATCCATTATTACATCTCGTAATGTGCTAGTATACCACTTGGGCATACACTGAACTATTCCCATGGGTTGTGGTTCTATCAGATCATCACCATCATTACTTTCATCATTTGTGGGAACATCAGCTTCAGTTCTTACAACTAGTGAAGAATCTACATCAGGTGAGTCTAGAGGAGGATCATTTGATTCCTTCTTCTCAAAAAACTCAACATGTCTGCTGGTGTAGGCTTTCCTAGTATTTGGATCCATCAATCTATACCCAATAGCCTCTTCACTATAGCCAATGAAAATGAGTTTTTGTGACTTCATGTCCAATTTATTTATGTTCTTCTTGGGTATATGCATTCTTTCTTTTCACCTGAATACTCTAAGGTATGCAACAAATGGTTTCTATTTTGACCATGCTTCATGTGGTGTTACTCCATCAAGAGCAATTGTGGGCACTCTGTTCAAAAAATACATAGCTATCTTTTCTTATTTTTCCCAAAATGTCTTTACAATTCCATAGTCATTGATCATGCACTGCATCATTTCCATGATAGTATGATTTCTTCTCTCAACAACACCATTTTTCTGAGGTGTGTGTGGAGGAGGCATTTTTCAATGAATCACATGAGCTTGTAGGTAGTATTTGAACTCATCACTGGTGAATTACCCCCCTTGATCTAAGTGGAGATTTTTGATGTGACGACCAATTTCATTCTCAACCACTGCTTTTAACTTCTTGAAGGTTTCAAAATCTTCACTTTTCTTACAAATACAATATATACACATTTTCCATAAGTAGTCATCAACACAAATAATGAAGTAATGACATCCAAAATGACTTGGTTGCATCAGACCGCAAAGATAGGTATGAACCAGATCAAGCTTACCATGAGCTTGATATGTAATCTTTTGGAATGAAGCTCTGTGTTGTTTTCCTGCTAGGCAGTGAGGACACTTGTCTGTATCCTTTTGAAGAGATGGTAACCCATGTACCATATTGCAGCAGCAAAGTGTCTCAAGATACTTAAAACTAACATGAACAAGTCTCTGATGCCAAAACTGTATAGAGGTAGAGTTCTTAGCCACGATTTCCTGATCATCTCTGTGGAAAAAATCAAGCTAGCACATACGTCCCACATTGGAGGATTTTGTAACTATTTTTTAGCCTTGTGATTTGTCTCGAATCAAACATGTTTTCTTGCCGGAATGAATATCAAAGTAAATTTTTAAGTTGTGATATAGGAGTTGACTGAATGAAAACATATTTTTAGTCAACCCAGGGACATATAAGACATCTGAAAGTCTACATGAAGTACTGAAATCCAAAATGACTTTCGTTGCATCAGACCAAAAAGATAGGTATGAACCAGATCAAGATTACCATGAGCTCGATATGTACTCTTCTGAAATGAAGCTCTGTGTTATTTTCCTGCTAGGCAGTGAGGACACTTGTTTGTATCCTTTTGAAGAGATGGTAACCCATGTACCATATTGCACCAGAAAAGTGTCTCAAAATACTTAAAAATAACATGAACAAGTATCTGATGCCAAAACTATACAGAGGTAGAGTTCTTAGCCACGATTTTCAGATCATCTATGTGGAAAAAATCAAGCTAGCACATACGTCCCACATTGGAGGATTTTGCAACTATTTTTGAGCCTCGTGATTTGTCTCGAATCAAACATGTTTTATTACCAGAATGACTATCAAAGTCAAATTTTAAGTTGTGATATAGGAGTTGACTAACTGAAAACATATTTTAAGTCAACCCAGGGACATATAAGACATCTGATAGTCTACAGTTGCGTGAACCAAGGGGTAGAGAAATGTTCACAATCCCCTGAATTGTATATGAAGAATCATCACCCAACGAAACATGGGTTTTCGAAGGCGTATTTCTCATTGAAGTAAACCAGTCTTTATGGCTGGTCATGTGTTGAGTGGATCCCAAATCAACATACCAAACATCACTAGATGACATGGAAGGTTCACTTGATCAAGCAATGTATAAGTAGTCTTCATTATCTAAATGTTCTTCTTGCTCAACAATATTTCCTTACTGATGGGGTCTTCTTTTCCAGTTCCCCTTTTTCTACCCTTGATTAAAGTTAGAATCTCCCTTGTGAGATTGTTTTTATGGAGGTCCAGAGTTGCTTGATGAACCTTTCTTGTAAGTATTATACCAATAATCTTTTAGGTCATGTCCTCTTTTACAAATTGGACATTTCTTCTTCTTTTGATTGTCCCCTTGATGTTGATACTGATTTTGATGTTGGGAATTTTGATAGGAATTAGGTTTACCTTTTCCTTTTCCTTTCTATTTTTGATGAGAAGAAAGTGCTTGCTCATCTTCATCATCCTTATTATGCATAGATTCTTCTTGTTACAGTAGGTTTACCAAGTTGTCAAAAATAACTGTTGTATCTGAAAAGTTTCGTGTTGTTACAAAAATGTGGTAAGAAGAAGGGATAACTCTCAGAACAATGGGAATGAGATCTTCATCTATGACCACTTCTTCTGGGGTTAGAAGTGAAGCCCCCAACTCTGTAACTCTTCTCAAGAAAGCTTCGATTTTCTCATTTTGCTTGAAATTCAGTGTATATAACTGACATTGAAAATTCAAAATAAGATTCTTGTTTTTGGCATGGTATACCATGCTCAACTTATCCCACACTTCTTTGGTTGTTTGGGCATTTCGAATGTGGTGTTGCACATCATAAGACACTCCAAATAAGATGATGATTTTGGCCTTCTGATCTTCTTTATCAAACTATCACTATTGGGTTGTATGAGTAGTTGATCTGATCAGAGTACCATTCACAATAGTCTAGATCTCTTCAAACTCGACCTGCATCTTGATTTTAGTCTTCCATACAACATAGTAGTTTCCTTTGAGTAGTTGTGAATGTGGAAGAAAAAATTTGGGGGCATTGGTGACCATTTTACAGAAATAACTAACAGGGTTAGGCTCTTATCACTCCATGTATAAGGTATCCCAATCTATATACTGTTAGTATGATATACCAAACCTTTATATATACGCTCCCTTCCGAGATACCCATTGGTACATGGAAGAAGCTCTCCCTTTCGATATACCCGGTGGTACATGAAAGAGGCATTAACATACATGAAAGAGTTTGATACATGGTACCAAGACAATATTGAAAGTGGTTTATGCAATTATTGACACTGGCTTAAAGGAATCTTCTCATACGTGCGCGTAACTTCACTTTATACTTGGATAATTTCTCAATCCAGATTTATGTCATGCAATTGTTCACAGATGGATGAGAAGGATCATAATGTGTGTACTATGTCCTTATTACTCCCTATTGATGTAAAGGGTCGATGCCTAGACGACATTGTTGCAAATATATTAGGCGTTAAGTGCAGTAGTAGTCACGACGACTTTACCCATAAGCGCTTCCCAAAGGAGCTATATATACCAAATGCTGTGAATGAGATCTAGGATCTTGTGAGTATTTTTGAACTAAATTTTATTATTTTTGAGTACAATATTTTTCCAGTTTCTGAGTAGTTACAAAGTTTTTGGTTGACTATGAAAACCTACAAATTAGTACAATATACTAAAGTATACAAATTACATTAAAAAAATTGGAAAACTTGAATGACAGGAATTTTTTTTAGTTTATTCAGGCCCTGGTGGCCTCCGGAGTCCAAAATGACCCTCTATGTCAAAAATTGCAAAAAAATAGCTGAAAATGCAATTTTTGGGTATACCTCCTTTAGCAAAAGTTGCTCAAAATGAAAAAATAAGAGGTATAGGAGAATGTTTTTCCCCTAAGATAGGGTTTTTCTCACTAAAAGTTTAGGGGTATTTTTAGTGATAACTAAGCTGTTTAGAGGAGGTTTTTCTGCTAAATGTTTAACTAAAGTTGGTGGTTTCACTAGGTTTTCCGCCAAGTTCCTATTGATTTAAAAATGAGTTGGGGGTGGGGATCAAACCCCTCACTTACTATCCCCAAATCGCTTTCAATTACCAACTCAGCTCGTATGAGCGCTTAGTATATAAATGAAAGAATACATCTTTATATCAACAAATAGGAATCTGCCTGACCTGTTAAAATCAAACATGGCTGGTGCAGAGGAAGTCCACATGGATTCTTTGGTGGTTTAGGGTTCTGTGTTGAATACGGTTTTGAATCCTTTGCATGTTTTGAACATCATTTGCATTGTTTTTGTTGATCTCGTTGTTTGAGTTTTAATTTTCTCACCGCTTTTTGTATTATTTTACCTCTGTTTAGACTTATCTATCTTGTTTATCTATGCAGGTCTGCGTTGGAGGGGTCCGGGATGAATCGAATGGAAGGAGGTGGATGATCGATGGCTTGGTGATGTGTGCAAAAACAAATCAATGGATGTTAATTTGATCAGGAGCCCAAAAAATTTATCAAGACAACTCAGCCACTCAAAAAATTCAACACAAAATTCCTGAATTGATCCACATTTGACACAACTCGGCCCAACTTTCTCTTTAACTCAAATTTGCACAATGAATTCGAATCAACCTCAAAACATTCCAATGTTTTTGAGAGATCATGTCGGTTTATGAGTTTTTGGATAGTTCATTATTTCAGGGTCATTGTTGAATGACTCCGACTCACCATTGAATGCTGAAAATGAGGTCGATCAACTTGGCTATCACCTTGGTGGGAGGTTTAATAGATAGCTTGGTTGAAAATGTAGAGAACTTCAAATAGCTTAGTTTATAACAATTCAAAGAGCTCGGTATTTCAATGTTGTGTAGAGACCCTCCAAATTTGACAATGCAGATGATATTATCTGTAACTAAATAGTTTAGAGACAAAACCCCTTATGGGGAATTTTTTTTATTTAAAAAAAAATCCAGTATATGTAGTCACTCTAGAAAAACAATTTCTTGGTGCAGAGGGCATCAAGGTAAAAAGAAAATTTCTTTCTTCTTACCTAAAGATTACACAGGAGATTATGGGACTGCAAAGATTTCTGGGAAGCTGCAGGAGGTAGCACTGGGTCTCATGTGAAGCAATTTTCTTCTCCAAAACTTTTCCTTCCTCTGCATCCTTTCTCTAACCTTTCTAGGAGATTCAACTAGATCTGGTACTAAATGTAATCTGAGAAAAAGGGACACAAGCATGGTACATTTTATTAATATCAAATAAAACATTTACATAGGTGCATGTTGCAATATATATATATATATATATATATATATATATGTATTGGACAGTTGGTTAAAAACAAAATAGAGAGGTTACTGTTATCCAAAATAAGCCCCTTGCTTATTATTTGGCTAACTCCCTTCATTCCTTCCTCCCTTGTGCCTCAATCAGAATTTTTTAATTTTTTAGGCACTCAAAACCTTCTGGAAAAGGAACCATTGGATAGAGCTCCTTCTCAGCTTTCCAAAAAGGTAAAAAATTTCTCCTAACTCCATGTATTTTTGAAGTTATGGCTCGGCGGAGTTTTTGTGGGAAATTTTCCTTCGACAAGCCCGCCGGCCAATCGGAGAGTGCCACATCAGAAAAAAATGGTAGGGAATGGAGTTAAACTTGAAAAAATTCCAAGGTATGTTCGGGGTTGGTGCACAAAGGAAATTTTTGGCCCGAAGGCCTGCTAACCAATCAAAAGCGGCCACATGTCCCAGGGGACGTCAGGGTCGGACCAGTGGGGAGAAGTTGGGAAAAATTCCCAAGGTTGGCGCAAAAGAAATTTTTTGGCCCTAAGGCCCACTGACCAATCATAACATGCCACCTATCCTTGGACTGGCAGGAGGTGGAGGCAACTTAGAAATTTTCACCAAGTATTGGCAGGGTGCACAACAGAAATTTTTGGCCGAAGGCCCTCCAGCCAATAGGAGGAGGCCACGTGTCCTCAAACCGGTGGGAGGCGGAGGCGCAGAAGTAATTTTTCCATTTCACCAAAATAGAGAAAATAATGCAAAGTAAGCCCACCCCCGATGGCTCGTGCCAATTAGAAGCTGCCACGTGTCCATGTGGCTGGCGGAAATCTTAAGGCGGGTCCACAGAGGGAAAAGAGCTTGTTCAGGCCTAATCCAATGACAAGGCACCACGTGTCCCATTCGGGTAGTGGTCGGTAGTGATGGGAAAATTTGGAAGTGTGACCCTAAGGGCCAATCAAATCATGCCAGGTGGCATCGGAGCGTCGGGCGGCGGGAAATTTTTTTTAAAAATTCCCGACAATTCGTATTTGCCTCAATTTTGCCCTAAATGTTCAAAGGGGCATAACTTTCGATCTAGAGCTCATATTTTTGCATTCTTGGTGGTGTTGGAAAGGTATTGAAATTATATACATGATGGAGGGATAAATTCTGCATTTTGATGAAATATTGTGGGAGAAAATTGGAAAACACCTCTGGCATGTAAAGAGTTGTAGAAATGACATTTCAACCACCATTTTTAATGAGGAATGGCTCGCATTCTCTCCCAGCATGGTCTAAAACATTGGGAAGTGAATTTTTAAGGGAACCCATGCTGTTTTAATGTAATTTGGTCAGTGGTTGAATGATTCCTCTCATTTTACCACGTTTCTCTCTCCTGAGCTCGAATTGGCATTATAAAAGCCATAATTGGCTCATTTTTAACAGGTTGGACATATTTTCTTACTCTGCAACTTCTCTTTTCTTCCTCATCAGGTGAATTTGTGGATTTTTTACCTTTTCATACAACTACAATGCCCCTTTTTGCCTCCTGGCCATTATAGTGCACTGTATTGAACCTGGAATGATAATGTATGCTCTGTGATTGAATTTTTCAATCTTCTCATGTGTTTATCATTGTCTACTGATCTCTGATTACATTTTGGAAATCTGTGCATGTTTTATGCTGTATTTTCTTGTGAATTGTGTATATCTTGAAGTTGTAGATGTCTTCTACTCCTTTGGTGCATCACCTTAATTAGACTAGGTTTAACTTTACATTTTCTCAACCATGTCTCCTTAGAAAAGTTAGATTAGTTTATAGATAAACCCTTTGCAGAAATGTTGTGCACACCTAAACAGAGGAGTTGAGGAACCAACCTCTAATCTAGAGGATCTTTTCCAGTCTTGCAAGTCCCACACTTGTGTGAAAAGATCCAATGTTGTGCATTAACACCAGATGATTTTTCCTTAGAAAAGTAGATCCAAAATTCATCTGGGGGTGCTGTGAATCTGAACTAACAGTTACACAGGTAGAACTATGAACAAATACATGGAAATAGTATTGTTAAAACAATACAACAACTCCCAAATGATATAATAAAACAAAATAGATGGTTATAATATAACCATATAACATTTAATAAATAAAACAACTAACTATGCAATACAAAATTAATTAAGGTAATATATTTACCCTAACATCTCCAATGTTTTGACTTATTTGATTTACAAGGAAATATTATGTGAATTGTCAAGGTTGATTTGGAACCTTTTTCTCCATGAAACCACCAGACCCAATTTGGAATATCTTGAGCTCTAGATGTCATATTTTTACATTTTTTGAAATTTTGGAAAGGGAAGCTCATCCTCTACACCATGAAAGAAAAAATCCATGTTTTAAAGCAATTTTTTTGATAAAAATGGAAACTTGCAAAGTATCTCTAATGCATGCTCAAAAAACACAAAATAAAAAAATAAAAAGACTAGATCTTGTCTATTTAAACAAGATTTCATGATTATTGTTGTGTAGATCAATTGAGAAAGGTAAGTGTGAGATGGAGGTGTAGAGATAGAGACTAGATTGGATCATCATTGAAGTTATGATTGTAGCTGCATACCAAAAAATCATATCCAATCCAAAGGAATGATGAAGATTTGGAGGAAATCTGTGAGCATAAAAATGTTGCACTCAACCGTAAAATGGTGTAGCTTCAAGATCGAAGCAAGAAATCAGCCATGAGAGCAATGTGCATGCATTAAGGAAAAATGGCTCAAATCCCATACTCTATTCTATTTCACTATATTGCTCAAGATGAAAGGGTGTACATATAGTAGTGGGGTGTGTAACTCCCCCATAAATGTAGCCATCAAGAGGTGGGAGTTACATTCTCGGAATAGCCGGTCAAATGTAACTCCTATGGTACTATATGATGTGTGTAAGGCCATAATGACACCCTAGGACACTTAAGCATGGTGAATCACCTATGTGGAGGAATCCCATGTATTTAAGATATGTGCATGGTAAATATCCTACACCAACAGAATCACCCAAGAGAACTGGCATAAAACCTATAACATAAAGGAGATATCACCTATTGAAAGGTTGAAAGCACAAAGAGATAAAATGGAAATATAAATAAAAGAGAAAGGGGAGTTCAAGGATTAAGAGAGACAATTGGAGTAGAATATAATTATAGAGCTTCTTAGATAACTCAAGGTGGACAAAAACATAGAACCCTTTTTGGATCACGTGAAAGATAGAATATAACTATAGCTACACATAGAATAAGGACCAAAAGAATGATTTATTTACCGTCCTGAATTGTGTGCATATGGAACAAAGTCCACTCATGAAGGTATATAGTATAAATCCTGAAATATCAAAGTAAAACATGATTTGGAGGAGATTAAATGTCTTAATGACATCATCCAACTACCAAAAAGTTCATGATTTTATGATAGAAGAGTATTCTCTCCATGTGATAAAAAAATGTCATATGCCTGCATTTTGTTATTCATGAAATCAAGTTGAAACATATACACACAATGATGCAGTAATTTCTCTAGAATTGAGATAAAATAAAGCCTTGTTTACAATTTTTTAATAAACTTATAGAGCCACTTATCTCTAGAAGTAATTAAATAACAATGTTTAACTTAACTCAAATTATAACCTAGATTGACTTGATATTTAGTTCAATTTCAATCATGACATATATAATTACATTATTTCATTAAAACAGAAAATGAATTGATTAATTTTGAATTTATTTCCTTATAGCACCAAGACCTTATTAGATTGTACATACCATCACATAACCTTACTATTCTAAATTTCCACCCTTTTTTTTAGATCATGACCGATGCCTTTCCAAACTCAAATGATTTGAGTGTGCATCAATTTATCAATTCTATATAATACTCTATTAAAGAAATTATATTGGGAATTGATCCATAAACTACCATTGATCCTGTGTTTAAATAGTTTTTAAAACATATATACTTTAAAATTTTAATCATTTTTCAAAATTGCATAAATATGACTTGATTAAAAAGTAATCTAAAATTTGATTTAAATGTGCCCAAAAACTGAATCTAAAATCTAAATTAAAACAATTAATCATTTCCAATTTGCACGATCAAAAGGATAAAAATATGATTTTTGAAAATGTTTTTAAAGTGTAATAATTGCAACCAAATAATTAATGTATGATTTAAATATGCAAATATATGAATGAATAGATGCATAATAAACACATAACATGAAAATTGATAACATATTTCACCCACTGATCAGGCTATGTCTCCAGGATAATGTAGAACGCCATCTGATCCATTAAAAATCAATTTGTAAGTACAATGTGAATAAAACTTACAAAAAATATTAAATGTTCTTATCAAACCTTTGAAGAACTTTGAACATGACCAACAATGTTCTACACGCTCTTATAACATTTACAAAATATATTTCCCCATCTTATACGTCAAAATCGACAGAAAATTGCTTCAAAATGACATTAAATGAACATGTATCAGGAAAATTCAAGGATCAATATTATCATATGGGAATTCTACACAATTTTTCAAGTTCTCTCAAACTCTTTAAAATGCATCTAAGGGGGCCAAAAATGACCAAATGCATAAATTATCATTATTGGGATATACATAGTCTCTAGCCAAGTTGTATTCAAATACCATGAGCCTCCTTTTATATTTATTTCCAAGGCCATAGTGCATCGGGTAGAGCCATATCTTTTTTCTCGGATTTTGGTGGTTGAAATCCTCCCAAGGTGCTTTAACTGTTATATTAACCCCTTTATCCCACATTTGTTGTTGGTAGGTGGGTGAGGAAGTTTATATACAAAGCATGACACATGGTGTACTGGAAAATTAGTCTCACATGCATGGTAGGTAAGTAATATGATGTATAAATGATAAGTTCTCTCCAAGGTAATATGAAGTAAAAGAATTGAAGGAACCCTTCCTCAAAATTAGAGAGTTGAACCTAGCTAAGTAATCCCAACTAGGAAATAACATGGCTCATTTGTCTAAACACAAGCGTTGAAGACCGAAGGGGAAAATAAAAAAACCCCAAATTTAACTTTACACCATTTTCACCACTTTTAACATGTTGATTGGTCTACTTGGCAAGTTTACACATGTCCACGTCATCTCAGACCTGCATGTTCATTTTTCACTAGTTGATCCAAAACTTCAACATGCAATAAATTTTCCATGTGATCTCAGTTTTCTACAATCCATATACCTTTGGAAATATATCGATAGAATCTTCTATACAATAATGTTTTAGGTAGAATCAGGGATATTCTGATCACACAAAATATCCACTAGATCAAACCTCCCCAATGAGAACCTTTTAGTCCCCAAAAGCTAAGTCACCCATTGAATCTGCTAAATGGTTCTCTACATTCCACCAACATATAAAAACTAGAATATAACATAGGGTAAAAATATTGTCGAACATTGAAATGCTTATCACAGAAATGGATTAGTATGAAATGAAAACTAAACGCTTTCTCAACATGTGTATAAATAAATCCATATGATACTGTCAATACTACAAAATGATAAAGTTAGATCAATATAAAACTTACCACCGAATTTCAACAATAGGTGGTGTCCGATGACCCTATAAAAACTATACAATCTACAAAATAACACTGGAATCGATCAATATGAAACAAATGACTAAATTTTGAACATAGGTGAGTGTTTATTGATCCTATAAAACTAAAAAAGTATTGTCAAGTAGATCAGTATGAAATGGAAAATTAAATCCCAAACACATGCATGTGTCTATTGATCCTGTGAAACTACCAATCATGATAAAATATCACTGCAAAATATCATGGAAATCATTCCGAAACTAAATTGCACAATGCTTATAAAGAGTCGAGAGCTAACTAAATCCCTGAAATTGATAGTGAAGATAAAAATATCAATCCAACATGAAATTGGGGATAAAATCAAATTTTCCTACCAAATTTCACAATCCAAATTGGTGAAACTTTCATTCACTCAAAAAAGATCACATGGCACGACTACAAACTAGATTGTGAGTGCACATAACATGCACCCTAATTGTAATTGTGGGTTTTACCCCATGTTTGTAGAAAGAACGTATGCTAAAAATAATTTATTAAACATAATTTTCAATAATATGTGTTACACATAGATAGGAGATCCATCTTAACTCCTATAACAACTCCAAAATCTTGTAGCACTAATCTAGGAAGGTTGTCCAACAACGTTTATTATCTCCCAATTACTAACCACCCCCAAATGCCTACATGAGATGTTATAACCAACTCACTTACATTAGATTCTCATACATATAAAAAATGGAACACTAAATCCCTAAAATTATCCCTCTTAGTGCAAACATGGAAAAGAACATTGTGTTTTTGAGTGTGAACTTTAGAAGTTCCCTTGTTAAGAATTTCCCTCCTCAATGTAAAATCCATTATATGTCAGTTTTAACCGAGAGTGCATCCAATTACACATGATAATATTCACCCTTTGTAAATTTTTGAAGATATTACTCTTACCCCCTTTTTCAAAAAAATATTCTATCCACCTTTCGTGTTACAAAGAAAATTTTCCATTACAGGAAAAAAATGATATATAATCTCCATGTAAAAGTAATCTTCGTCAAAAACCACTAGCTACTTCAATAATTTTTTTTATTTTTTTATGTTTGATTCGACTCTAAAATGTTCCCATGAGGCTAATACTTCAACAAGTAATATTCTGATTGCTTTATCATTATATGAATGAACAACATAAAATTTAATCTTAGAGGTCATCATACCACATGTTGGAGTAAATCATCACCAAATGAAGATCTTTTTCGTGATATTTTTCTTAATAAGTCTGTGAGAGTAGTATTTTGATGACGATTACAAATGCTTTTCCAATAACAATATTTTAATGCCAAAGATTGATGATGCTAAGGAATTCAATGCATCCACATGACACATTATTCACTGCATTTGAATGGTATTCTGCCACATTTGGACATTAGGTTGAAAATATTGTTATTTTCCAAGAGTAGGAATGAATGTTTATGGGAGGTCCGATCCTTTGAAATTCATAGAGATTTTGATCAATGAGCTCCTGATCAATTCACTGTCATAGATTTAAGAAAATATTCTTTCACCAAATCCGTTCCAACAAGATGATTATCCTATAGGATCCAAGTTGTTGAGGCATTAAACATGGTTGAGACAAAAATTAAAAATCACCGAGATGAATACAAAATCCACTACCAGATATTTGCAAACCAATGAAAATATGAGATGTCAAACCCTTATGAAGTTATACAGCCATATAAAAAAAGAACTAGAGTTTGTTGCAGGTCCTTCTGGAGGTTTCGCTTTGCAAATATTATATGGAAGTTAATATTTGAGCCAATGATCATATTCTGGATGGAGATGTATGATGATTGGATCTGAGCTTGATGTTGTAAATAAGGATTTCTGTATGGATTGATAGGTTTATGTATTTTTCTCGACAATAATGTAAACTGAAACAAAATTGAATGTTGAATACAAAACTCAATTTTCATGTTGAGGGAGATTATGCACTGATTCTAAGATAATAGGAACCTTGCTAAAAAATACAAAGACATTGATATTACTATAGACAAACATGGTAAATTTGGGCTCGCATTCACATAGCTCATTGGTGTAGACATAAAGTCATGCACTTTAGGCATTATTTAGCCCAATATTATACTACTATTTAGAAGGTTCTCAAGTGGAGAAAGTAATAATTAATCTCTTCTTTTGGTAATCTTATTTTTTATATTTTATTTCATCATCCCCACAATTTTTCTCATACATATCCACCTATTTCACAAATTTACCATCATTTTATCCTAAATCAAGATGTCAAGGCTTGTATTAGGGCGCCTCAGGGTGCCCTGATCCCACACGAGGTGCCCCGATCTATGTTCCACTTTCCACCTTATTTTTGGAGCCTTTCAAGCCATTTTTCATCTTTATCTTTTCTTTAGTCGGTCTTGGTGGAATTAATTATGAAATTAAAGCATGAGAACCATATAAATACAAAGTTATGAGACCATAATAAGGGCCCTAACATCACATACTACTATCACTTCATCTAGAGTTACATCCATAGCATCACTTGCATCCACATAGTGCCATGCATCAAGGCTAGGAGTTTTGCATCAACACACAACATAGGGGGAGGGATTCTATTCTATTTCATGCACACATTATATTATATTTTCTAAAATTATAAGTTCTCGCTACTTCACAAAGTGTGACTGGTATAAGAGCACCTAGTGCACAACATGCACACACGCACCAAAAGTACATCCAGGTCCAAAATGTAGTGTAAAACTCAGTGATAAGACCACTAGTTTAGTAAATGAGGTCATTCTAACCCATTCATTCTGCATATTTTATTTTTCCTAGGGTTTTGATACTTCCTTCTTTCATCACTTCATTACTCAGCACATTCGACACAACTTGACAGATCTGATGCAACAGAAAGAGAATACTTCAGGATACCTTGTGACCTTGTGAAAACCAGATTAAGAGATTTTACAGAAACCAAGGCACCTAATATTCAGATCAAGGCACCCTAGGGTTCCTAAGTACCTCCCCAGGTACCTTTCTAGGTGTTCATTCATGCTCCTAGATTTTATCATCATACCTGCCACAACCTACGTCAGTATTATTTAATTAGCTAAGGTATTTCTTATCACTTACTTTCATGTTTAGGGTTTTAATTCATCTATTATAATTAATTACAGTTATTCTATACTACTTTGGTACATTTATACGATGTTTTATTCCTCTGATTTAGATTAACTAGTGACTCTACTTTCATAGTATTAGTTCATTTCTAGTTTAATCATTTTGGTGAACCTGAGCATATATGATTCTCACTTTTTTAGGATTTACTTGTTCTCTTTCCCATGGCTCCATCTCATGAGGTTCTCACTGAATCCCATCTTAAAACCATCAGTGATCACCTTATTAAACAACCTCAGGATCTAGATTTACTTCCGCATGTCGCTCGTGAGGAAGCTACCAACTTCACTGAACTCAATTCTTCTATAGCTTTACCCACTTTTGTAGCTACTCAGATGCCTTCTTCTATGCTTCCAACCATCTCTATTGATCCAATTTATGTCCCCACTCTTGCCAATCATTTTACGCCTCATTTAGTTTCACATGAAAGGAAAGTCTTCTTTTTTGGAAATCAATATTTAACCTCTTTGTATCATGATCTACAGGCTCAAATTCGTAAATTGAACTAGGCCACTACATCTCCATCTTTACATTATACCCTATTATACCATACTCCATTTACACCTACCATCTCTACTTATCCCCTTCCTCCCAATTATTTTACCCCTAAGATGCCCATTCTCAATGGTCATGGAGACCCACAGGAGCATCTTTGCATCTTTCATGTTGTTTGTCTCACTTTTGTTGACATTCATACTCTTATAGCAAAACTATTTCCTCGCAGTCTCCATGACTATGCCATGAATTGGTTCTATGATTTACATGTCCATTCCATTGCTTCCTTCACCCATCTAGCCAATTTTTTCCTCACACATTTCTCCATCAACATAGGTTCTAAGATTTCTTACGCCTAATTCGCACAACTTAAACATGGATCCAATGAATAATTCATTAACTATGTTTTACGATATAAGAATAATCTAGCTAACATGACTAAATTCCTTTTTGATTTTGAGTTACAAGATTTATTTATCCTGAGTCTCTTATCACCTCTCCAAGAAAGTGTTCTCTTTGAGACATTTTCTTCTTTTGATTAAAATTTTCATACTCTTAAGCTACGTAAATCTAATTGTTTATCCATCAACAAGGTTAAGTATCAGGAGAAGCCTTCCTCCTCCACTCATTTTTAGAACAAGACACCATTCAAGGCTTATGCATCTATGCCAACTAACACTAAAATCATTTTTAACGCCATTACCCCATCTAAGGAAGTTCAGTCCCAATAGCCTAGGCATATGTTTAACAATCTTCACATCAAAACACATCTTATATTAAAGTAACTCTTCTACAACAACCTCATTACCCTTCCTCCCCTACTTGAGTTATACCCATCAAGACCCAAAATATGAAATTAAAATGAAAAATTCTATTGTGATTATCATCAGTGTGTGGGATATTCTACAAATCATTGTCTAAAACATTAAACAATCATTCAAGACCTAAATGACAATGATCAGCTCAAATTTCCATAACCTACTAGCCCTATTACAACTAAGGACAAGGGTAAAATCAAACTTTTTAATAATGAATACAACCAACATGAAAAAAATACTATGAATTCATCTGCTAATCATACATATTATGCAACATCACATCCAAATTAAAGACCACTTGACTTCGTAGTTGCTAACACTGAGACAGATCCACCCGTAATCTATTTTTTAACATTGATTACCACGCTACATTCACATCCACTCACTTACATATTTAAGAATCTATTAGCTCAAATTATATCAACAACACTAAGGTTGATCCATCTTCACCCCTTAGTGCATGTTCACTATCCCTTTTACGGTCTATCAGTTATCCTCAATCAAAAATCAACTATCCATTCAAAAATCCTTATGGTATCATCAAGTTACATGTCACATTTGGTCCACTCACTCTCCTTGGCCTTTTCCATGTTGTTAAAGAATTATAGGGTTTTGACCTACTTCTTGGTATTAATTAGATTCGTCAATCCCATTCTACTATTTCCATGAATCACTTGCGCCTTAAATTTGTTTACAACATCCCCCCTTTCCTCCATTATCACAACCTTCTAATCCAGTCACTCCCCCATTCTCTACTCTATCCTACAGACTGTTGTTACTGTTGATGTGTAATCACATCACCCCTAAATGTCTGCAACTTGATGGGTTGAAACTCTCAATGTGATTGTGTAACATGGAGCTTTTCCCAAAGTGTGGGACTTTGTGATCGGGAAAGCTCTCCGGATGAAGTTAGGTTCATATTCCTCTATTATGATGCACATATATAAATTGTAGAGGATATAATCTAAAACCTACTCTAACTTGCCAAGGGGACATGGTTAAGAAAATGCAAGAAAATAAACTATTATCCAAAATAAGCCCCTTGCTTATTTTTGGCTAACTCCCTTTCATTTCTTCCTTCATGCCTCAATTAAATTTTTTTGGAAATGGCTTCATCAGATCGAGAATCTTCTCATTTTTCCAGAAAGGTAAAGTTTTCCCTCTAACTCCTTGTATTTTGCAAGCTATGGCTCAGCGGAGTTTTGGAGGGAAATTTTCCCTAGGAAGCTCTGCGGACCAATCAAAGAACGCCATGTTGCGTCGGAATGGTGGGGAGTGGAGGTAAGTTAGAAATTTTTACCAAGGAATGGCGGGGTGTGCAAAAATAAAATTTCAGCCCGAAGGCCCGCCGACGAATAGGAAGTGGTCACGTGTCCATGGGGTTGTTGGAGGTCGGACCGGCAGGGAGAAGTTAGGAAAAATTCCCAGACTAGCGCAAATGGAAAATCTTGGCCTGAAGGCCCACAATGAATGAAAAGATGCCATGTGTCCTCAAAGCATCAGAAGGTAGAGGCATGGAGGGTATTTTTCTATTTCACCAAAGTATGGAAAATGGCGTAGATAACACACCAATCAAAACATGCCATGTGTCCATGTGGCCGGAAAAAATATTAGGGGGCAGAGACAAAGAAATTTTGGAGTTCATGCCTACACCAATAGGAACATGCCACATGTCTTGTTTGGGAAGTGGTTGGAAGTAGTAGAAAATTTGGAAACGAAGGCCCGCAAGTGAATAAGAGGATGACACATGGCAGTGGACTGGTAGAGCGGCGAAGAATTTCGGAAAAGTTTCCAAAGTGCAAAAAGGCGTAAAATGGTGAGTTAAACCCGCACACCAATAAGAAAGTGCCACATGGCATCAAAGCGGTGGGGGGCAGAAATTTTTGGGGAAATTTTCCCAAATGCAAAAAAGAGGGAAAATTTTGGGGTTTCGGCCCGCCAACCTGATTTTTGCCCTATTTTTCCCTAAATATTCAGAGGGGCATAACTTTTGATCCAGAGCTTGGGTTTCCTCGATTTTTGTGTCATTGGAAAGCTATTGAAGTCCTCTACATGATGGAATCTTCAATTTTGTTTTTTGATGAATTTTGGTGAGTTAAAAATGGAAAACTCCTCTGGCATGGGGAAAAGAGCAGAACTGACGTTTCAACCACCATTTTTAATGAAGTATGGCTTCCATTCTTCTCCAGCATGGTCAAAAATCTTGGGGACTAGAATTTTAAGGGTACCCATGCTGTTTTGATGAATTCAGTTGGAGGTTGAATGATTCCTTTCCATTTTCCTATGTTTCTCTTTCCTGGCTTGAGTTTTTATTGTTAAAAAGCCAAATTTGGCTTATTTGTAAGGGTTGGACATTTTTTTATGTTTTGCAAACTCCCTCCTTCACCCTGGAAAGTGAATTTATGGAATATCAGACATCTTTCAGGACTACAACATGTTTTTTGCCTCTTTTCTGTTGTAATGCATTATATTTTTAAAATGGAAATGACAATGCAAGCTCTGTGAATGAGTTTCAATCCTTTTCTTGTGTTGTTTTCTTCATTCGGATCTTTCATTACATTTTAGCAATCTGTGCATGATGTTTGTTGCATTTCTATAATCTATGTCAATTTGCAGAAGTGAATGTTCACCACTCCTTTGGTGTATCACCCTATTAGTCTTAGTTTTATTTCTTTGCATCTTTATCTCTATCTCCTTGGAATTTAAAGTAGGATCTAGTATTAAACCTCTGTAATTTTCAAGCATACATCTGATCAAAGGAGTTGAGGAACCAACCTCTAATATAGAGATTCTTTTCGCAATTATACAAGTCCCACACTTGGGGAAAAGATTCAATGTTTTGCAATCACACTGAATGTCCTTTATCAAACTAGAAATCTGAGAAAACATCCAGGGGTACTGCTGATTTTCACTAGCATAAACCTAAACTAACAAAGGTGATGCAACAAAGGAATGTTGAACACTTATTTTTCCATTAAACATAAACCATTAAAAACATAATACAATAACCATGCACAGATACCCAAAATTGAAATGAGAGATTAGGAAGATGTAATGAACATAAGAGAGGGTTGAAATCATCCACAGACTTATTTTATTACTCCAAAAATTTGATACAGTCCATTATAATGGACAAGAGGCAAGATTGCTTTTACATCTTAGATGAGAGATTTAAACTCCACAAATCCATTTACAGACCAGAGAAGAAGGGAGGGTGCAAAGAAAATTTTTCCAACCTTTTGAAAAATTCCCCTCCTTACAATATATAGGAAGAAAGAGAGAAGAATTTGAAATCATACTTCAACCACCCTAGAATGTATTGAATTCACCTACAACAATGATGGGTTCCACTGTAAACCCATACCTCCATGTAATATTCCTTATTGGGAAATAAATGAATCCCATACCTTCATTATAGTGGTTGGTGAGAAACCTGGGGCACTCTCTAAAATGGCAGACTGTAAGCTTTCCAAAAAGTCCTTTCTTGTGCAAATCCGAGCTCCCAGTCAACATTTATGGCCATTTAAAGGTTGAGGTGTCATTCTGTAAAAAATATGACCTGTTGATCTCCCCTTTTTGGAGTCCGAAATCCTGAAATTCAGACTTTCAGACATTTTTTTTTTGGAAGTTGAGTTACTGTTCATCGGAAAATCGCCTTGAGAGTTCCGAAACTCCAAAACCTGAAACTATGAAACTCTGAAACCTGAAAGTTTAAAATTTTGGCCTTTTGGACTTTTGGACATTTATCCTTTTCAAACCTTTTGAATTGTTCATCACCTAAATCAACTCGAGAGTTCCAAAACTATGAAACCTGAAACTCTGAAACTCTAAAATTCGAATGTCTGAAATTTCAGACTTTTGAACTTTCAGACATTTTGCCTTTTTGGACCTTTTGCACTGTTCATCGCCCAAATTGCCTTGAGAGTTCCGAAACTCCAAAAATAAAAAGCCCAAAATTTTGGATTTTCAGAAATTTTTCCTTTTCAGACCTTTTTCACTGTTCATCACCTAAATCTCCTTGAGAGTTCCGAAACTGCCACTGTGTTGACCCTAAAACCTACATTGAATTCCAAAAACTGAATCGTTCAAGTTTCAGACTTTCAAGATGTCGGACATTTTTGGTCACTTTTCCTGATTTTCCACCGAAGACTCCAAAACTCCAAATTCCGCATCTCTGAAACTCTGAAACTTGAAAGTCTGAAATTTAGACTTTCAGATTTCGGGCTTTTTGCTCATTTTTTTTTCCAATTGGCCATTCTCCTTCTCTAAAACCCAAAAACCTGAAAGTCTAAAATTTTGGACTTTTAGAGTTTTAGAACCCTTTGGTTTCAGAACTTTTTATTGCCGTGCTCACCGAGATCTCTGAAACCCTAAAACCTGAAAGTCTGAAATTTTGGACTTTTAGACTTGTTTTAAAATTTTTCCCACCTTTTCTCTAAATCCAAAAATGTGAAGTCTGAAAACTTGAGCCTTTTTCCAATATTCTACTTGAGCTCTAATCTCCTTCAATGTTCCATTAGCCATTCATTTTCTGACCTTCCATTGCCATCATCGATCCTGCATGCAACCTGATTGTCCAATCCTGAAACACAAACTCCCATGGCCAAAGGATTCCCACTCAATTTCACAATGTGCCAGGTCATGTTCATCCAATTTTTCCTGGGGAGAAAATTGGATAACAGCTGCCTAAAATGCCTTCTATGCCTTGTTGACCTACTCAATTTCCTTCTGTATGACTTCTTCATTCTCTTAGTCCTACACACAAGCATAGGCCTATTCCTAAGACCACTACTGCATCCTGCCACTTCTCACCACTTTGCATTATTCCACGTTTATCATCCCCCCCTTCGTGAATAACATTGCCTAAATCTTCATCACCCACAAACTTTACTACGCCATGATTTTTTTCTTATATCCATCCATCGTATGCATATCGGCTTCATTCCCCCATGTAGTGCGTGTTTACCATACCACCATTAATTGAGCATGGTTCCGCTCTTACATCATCACTGACATCAGTAGAGGGATCCACGCCCTTAACTGTTATTGGTTAGCTCATGCACACCCACTTAATGGGGCGCATGGAACCTCACCCCCTCTTCTAAAATATGTGCATTGTTCTTTGCCAATCTTCCTACATACACATACTCATCATCTACTCTAACACCGTCATTACCTGATGACACACTCTTGTGCTTGATTCACACTTGACTATTGAGGGATTATCATGACACTAACCCCACACACTACACCATAGGAACTACATATTCCATTTCCTATCTACACCTACCACCACATCTTACAAATTCTATACATCATATATATTCTATAGACTACACTAAATTCCATTACATATGGGTCTAGTTCTACATATCATCATTACATCCTTCATTTCTATATACACATATTATTGCACTTCACACATTACCTATTATATCCACACATTACACATTCTCTACTGTATTTCCCACAACATGCATTTAAATACCCTATTCATCACTTAGTCATTTATTCTACATTGTATTATACATGTTTTCATCACCACCCTATGATGCACTTTCATTCCTCAGTCCATACTTGATTGTTGAGGGTTTACCAATCAAATGTACCTTATATTTACCATGTGACATTTACAGCATTAGGAACATATACCTTACGTTAATTAGTCACCTATTCTATCATTTTCCTAGTGGTATACACCTTAGAGTACATACGACATAGGCTAAATCATCACCTATTACATAATTTTTTAGTGGTAGATGTTTTAGGCTAAATCACCACCTTATATTATTCATCATATAGTGATATACACTCAGGGATAAATCATCACTCATTCTTTCCACAAGTCATGATATACGCTTCAGCTATAGGTTTCACACACATCACTCCCCATGTCGCATCTCATAACTTTTACACCCTACACACTCACCATAGCGTGCTAGACACAATCGACACTAGTCGACCATTTCCTCATGACACACTATCATTTATGGTTCATTATTGACTATTGAGGGGGGAAAAAAACCTCATTACATACACTTGCATACACTCAGGGGGCACGTTGCTCCTATCATTCCATCTTGCATTTCATAAAATCCATCTACAACATACTCTGCATTGTCTTGGGGGAATTTAATTTTTCTTGCTAGTGTTTTGTATGATCACTTCCTACACATGTAAAATTAATTTCTTATATGTCATATCATACACACATACACGTTCACACATTTGATTAGTGTCATCCTAGATACAAGACTCTACACACAGCAGAGTTAGTCACCATCTACCCTTCCTATACCATTCGCTGAGGGAAGCCACTTTTATCTTTTCACAGTGTTATTCTTTCATTTTGTACTTAGCATCTTATATTACTTTGACATACATGCTTTGATATATTGGTTATCACTCTAACATGCTACCGGGTATTCCATGTACACCACTTTTTTTGCACTATTACATGTTTTCCATGACTACTTATCTAGTTTTTTTACCATTGTATGTGGGATTTCCTTTTTCTTATGTGCACACTTGTATACTATTTGCGACCATGATGGCCTTTCGTGTCTTGCAAACATCGTGAGGTGATGTCCCATAATTGCAACTCACTTTTTACGGTCTCCTTTTTTTCTTGCATGTTTAAAACTACTTTATTTGGTAGTTATTGCATTGTCTACATACTTTACACTGGTCTTCTTGCATGCATGTGTTTTTGAACTAGCACTTATTTTGGCTAGCCATCCCCTTTCATGGACACCTTGGTATCTACCAAGAGTTTTCCCTTTCCCCTGCAGGGCAAAGTTCTACAGGTCATAGTGTGGTTGGTCCTCTTTTAGGACCGCATTATCCTTTCAGTGACATCACATGCACCCCTAAAGAGGGGGGGAAATCATTGAGGGTTTCTACTAACATATCATATTTAACACGGTTCAGTATAGTACACTTTCTTCCCTTGGCATTGTTGGTTTACATAATATTGAGTGAGTTCAGACCAGTCTATGAACTCCATACACAACCACCTCTACTAGACATGGTGTCCTTCGGTAATTTTTCAGAGCAGTTTATAGGCTTAGAGGTTACAATGGGTGTGCCTCTCTACACTACTTCATCCAGTTGCATCGGATCAACCCAATAAACCAAGGCAATAGAGGTATATCTTCACACATTTCAGTATAAGTGGTTAGAGATTGGAGGATACAGAGCATTTCCTCCTTATACTTCTTCGCTAAGGTGGCATGAGATCACCCAAAAACTTGGGAAAATAAAGGATATACTTTTACAACACCTTTGTCTCGACATGGATCAGTGCGCATGTTCCATTTACACTTTTCTTTTCACATATTTTATGTTTGTGTACTTTACACATTTCTATACACATGCTTATTTTTACACAATGTTTTACATACACACAAATTTGACTTCTTGAGCATTTTTTCCTTGCAAAGTTCGACCGTATGAGAAACAAGCAATTAAATTTGGGGCAAAAAACAAAAACATAAAAAAAAATATCAATGAAAATGCCAATGAAAACACACCATGATGACACTTACATTTACTAACCATGCAGGGTGCACCATACACTATAGCAAGCTACACACACGTTCCTCCCTAGGTTTAATCTCATCACTTTTTATGTGTATTTTCATCTATAGAATCCATGGTCCTCCACGTTTTCTATTGTTATTCAACGCTTTAGTCTAGTCCATTAGCACATCTTCTTCTATACTCTACTTGGATATTAGGTAGGCATCTCTATCTTCTTTATGGTATTGAGCAATCCATTCGCCAACAGTAAGTGGGGAAAAATGTAGACATATCCCTTTCATTGTGTTGATGCAATAAAATGCCGAATCTTATACTACTATTTATAAGGTTCTCATACAGAGAAAGTACTAATTAATCCCTCCTTTTGGTCATCTTATTTTTATATTTATTTCATCATTACCAACATATTTTTCTCATACATATCAACCTATTTGGTCAACTATCCATCATTTTAGCCTAAAATCGGCGCACCCAGGCCTATAATGGGCCACACCGGGGACCCTGTCTACTGGGTGACCATCTATGTTCCACCCTGGCCCCTCTTGTTGTTGCCTTTCTACTATTTGAATAGAAATTAGAAGAGTTCCATGGTGGATCAGCTGGGGGTCATTTTTTCCAAGAGTGACAGCCCTCAAGATCATGAAGGCTGGCTATGGCTATTATTGGCCCAAGGTTTTTAGTGATTGTTATGCATGGATCAAGAGGTGCAAAAATTGTGCATTCTTCACAGGCAAGGAAGAGATTAGCAGCCCTTCCATTGCACCCAATTTCAGTTGACCAGCCATTCATGCAATGGGGTTTGGACTTCATTGGAGTCATTAACCCAAACTCAAGCCAAGGACACAAGTGGATTCTAACAGCAACAGATTACTTCACCAAATGGACTGAGGGTGGTGGCACAAAGAGGCAAATGAATCTAGCAGCATTCTAGACTCAGAACCCAAATATGAAATTAAATGAAAATTCTCTTGTGATTATCACATGGTGGGGAATATTCCTACAAATCAATTGTCGAAAACATTAAACACTCATTCAGACCTAAATGACAATGATCAGCTCAAATTTCCCAACCACTAGCCCTATTACAATCAACAAGGACAAGGGTAAAATCAAACTTTTTTAATAATGAATAATAATACAACCAATGAAAAATAATACTATGAATTCATCTGCTAATCATACATATTATGCAACAATCACATCCAAATTAAAGACCACTTGACTTCGTAGTTGCTAACACTGAGACAGATCCACCCGTAATCTATTTTTTAACATTGATTACCCACGCTACATTCACATCCACTCACTTACATATTAAGAATCTATTAGCTCAAATTATATCAACAACACTAAGGTTGATCCATCTTCACCCCTTAGTGCATGTTCACTATCCCTTTTACGGTCTATCAGTTATCCTCAATCAAAAATCAACTATCCATTCAAAAATCCTTATGGTATCATCAAGTTACATGTCACATTGGTCCACTCACTCTCCCTTGGCCTTTTCCATGTTGTTAAAGAATTATAGGGTTTTGACCTACTTCTTGGTATTAATTAGATTCGTCATCCCATTCTACTATTTCCATGAATCACTTGCGCCTTAAATTTGTTTACAACATCCCCCCTTTCCTCCATTATCACAACCTTCTAATCCAGTCACTCCCCCATTCTCTACTCTATCCTACAGACTGTTGTTACTGTTGATGTGTAATCACATCACCCCTAAATGTCTGCAAACTTGATGGGTTGAAACTCTCAATGTGATTGTGTAACATGGAGCTTTTCCCAAAGTGTGGGACTTTGTGATCGGGAAAGCCTCCTCCGGATGAAGTTAATAGGTTCATATTCCTCTATTATGATGCACATATATTAAATTGTAGAGGATATAATCTAAAACCTACTCTACTTGCCAAGGGGGACATGGTTAAGAAAATGCAAGAAAATAAACTATTATCCAAAATAAGCCCCCTTGCTTATTTTTGGCTACTCCCTTTCATTTCTTCCTTCATGCCTCAATTAAATTTTTTTGGAAATGGCTTCATCAGATCGAGAATCTTCTCATTTTTCCAGAAAGGTAAAGTTTTCCCTCTAACTCCTGTATTTTGCAAGCTATGGCTCAGCGGAGTTTTGGAGGGAAATTTTCCCTAGGAAGCTCTGCGGACCAATCAAAGAACGCCATGTTGCGTCGGAATGGTGGGGAGTGGAGGTATAAGTTAGAAATTTTTACCAGGAATGGCGGGGTGTGCAAAAATAAAATTTCAGCCCGAAGGCCCAGCCGACGAATAGGAAGTGGTCACGTGTCCATGGGGTTGTTGGAGGGTCGGACGGCAGGGAGAAGTTAGGAAAAATTCCCAGACTAGCGCAACATGGAAAATCTTGGCCTGAAGGCCCACAATGAATGAAAAGAGCCATGTGTCCTCAAAGCATCAGAAGGTTAGAGGCATGGAGGGTATTTTTCTATTTCACCAAAGTATGGAAAATGGCGTAGATAACACACCAATCAAAACATGCCATGTGTCCATGTGGCCGGAAAAAATATTAGGGGCAGAGACAAAGAAATTTTGGAGTTCATGCCTACACCCAATAGGAACATGCCACATGTCTTGTTTGGGAAGTGGTTGGAAGTAGTAGAAAATTTGGAGAACGAAGGCCCGCAAGTGAATAAGAGGATGACACTGGCAGTGGACTGGTAGAGCGGCGAAGAATTTCGGAAAAGTTTCCAAAGTGCCAAAAAGGCGTAAAATGGTGAGTTAAAACCCGCACACCAATAAGAAAGTGCCACATGGCATCAAAGCGGTGGGGGGCAGAAATTTTTGGGGAAATTTTCCCAAATGCAAAAAGAGGAAAATTTTGGGGTTTCGGCCCCGCCAACCTGATTTTTGGCCCTATTTTTCCCTAAATATTCAGAGGGGCATAACTTTTGATCCAGAGCTTGGGTTTCCTCGATTTTTGTGTCATTGGAAAGCTATTGAAGTCCTCTACATGAGGAATCTTCAATTTTGTTTTTGATGAATTTTGGTGAGGTTAAAAATGGAAAACTCCTCTGGCATGGGGAGAAAAGAGCAGAACTGACGTTTCAACCACCATTTTTAATGAAGTATGGCTTCCATTCTTCTCCAGCATGGTCAAAAATCTTGGGGACTAGAATTTTAAGGGTACCCATGCTGTTTTGATGAATTCAGTTGGAGGTTGAATGATTCCTTGCCATTTTCCTATGTTTCTCTTTCCTGCTTGAGTTTTTATTGTTAAAAAGCCAAATTTGGCTTATTTGTAAGGGTTGGACATTTTTTTATGTTTTGCAAACTCCCTCCTTCACCCTGGAAAGTGAATTTATGGAATATCAGACATCTTTCAGGACTACAACATGTTTTTTGCCTCTTTTTCTGTTGTAATGCATTATATTTTAAAATGGAAATGACAATGCAAGCTCTGTGAATGAGTTTCAATCCTTTTCTTGTGTTGTTTTCTTCATTCGGATCTTTCATTACATTTTAGCAATCTGTGCATGATGGTTTGTTGCATTTCTATAATCTATGTCAATTTGCAGAAGTGAATGTTCACCACTCCTTTGGTGTATCACCCTATTAGTCCTTAGTTTTATTTCTTTGCATCTTTATCTCTATCTCCTTGGAATTTAAAGTAGGATCTAGTATTAAACCTCGTAATTTTCAAGCATACATCTGATCAAAGGAGTTGAGGAACCAACCTCTAATATAGAGATTCTTTTCGCAATTATACAAGTCCCACACTTGGGGAAAAGATTCAATGTTTTGGCAATCACACTGAATGTCCTTTATCAACTAGAAATCTGAGGAAAACAATCCAGGGGTACTGCTGATTTTCACTAGCATAAACCTAAACTAACAAAGGTGATGCAACAAAGGAATGTTGAACACTTATTTTTCCATTAAACATAAACCATTAAAACATAATACAATAACCATGCACAGATACCCAAAATTGAAATGAGAGATTAGGAAGATGTAATGACATAAGAGAGGGTTGAAATCATCCACAGACTTATTTATATTACTCCAAAAATTTGATACAGTCCATTATAATGGACAAGAGGCAAGATTGCTTTTACATCTTAGATGAGAGATTTAAACTCCACAAATCCATTTACAGACCAGAGAAGAAGGGAGGGTGCAAAGAAAATTTTTCCAACCTTTTGAAAAATTCCCCTCCTTAC
Source organism: Taxus chinensis (assembly GCA_019776745.2). Classification (NCBI taxonomy): domain Eukaryota; kingdom Viridiplantae; phylum Streptophyta; class Pinopsida; order Cupressales; family Taxaceae; genus Taxus; species Taxus chinensis. The sequence continues at coordinate 775,858,332 of CM034147.1, read as the reverse complement.
CAATATATAGGAAGAAAGAGAGAAGAATTTGAAATCATACTTCAACCACCCTAGAATGTATTGAATTCACCTACAACAATGATGGGGTTCCACTGTAAACCCATACCTCCATGTAATATTCCTTATTGGGAAATAAATGAATCCCATACCTTCATTATAGTGGTGGTGAGAAACCTGGGGCACTCTCTAAAATGGCAGACTGTAGCTTTCCAAAAAGTCCTTTCTTGTGCAAATCCGAGCTCCCAGTCAACATTTATGGCCATTTAAAGGTTGAGGTGTCATTCTGTAAAAATATGACCTGTTGATCTCCCCTTTTTGGAGTCCGAAATCCTGAAATTCAGACTTTCAGACATTTTTTTTTTGGAAGTTGAGTTACTGTTCATCGGAAAATCGCCTTGAGAGTTCCGAAACTCCAAACCTGAAACTATGAAACTCTGAAACCTGAAAGTTTAAAATTTTGGCCTTTTGGACTTTTGGACATTTATCCTTTTCAAAACTTTTGAATTGTTCATCACCTAAATCAACTCGAGAGTTCCAAAACTATGAAACCTGAAACTCTGAAACTCTAAAATTCGAATGTTCTGAAATTTCAGACTTTTGAACTTTCAGACATTTTGCCTTTTTGGACCTTTTGCACTGTTCATCGCCCAAATTGCCTTGAGAGTTCCGAAACTCCAAAAATAAAAAGCCCAAAATTTTGGATTTTCAGAAATTTTTCCTTTTCAGGACCTTTTTTCACTGTTCAATCACCTAAATCTCCTTGAGAGTTCCGAAACTGCCACTGTGTTGACCCTAAAACCTACATTGAATTCCAAAAACTGAATCGTTCAAGTTTCAGACTTTCAAGATGTCGGACATTTTTGGTCACTTTTCCTGATTTTCCACCGAAGACTCCAAAACTCCAAATTCCGCATCTCTGAAACTCTGAAACTTGAAAGTCTGAAATTTTAGACTTTCAGATTTCGGGCTTTTTGCTCATTTTTTTTTCCAATTGGCCATTCTCCTTCTCTAAAACCCAAAAACCTGAAAGTCTAAAATTTTGGACTTTTAGAGTTTTAGAACCCTTTGGTTTCAGAACTTTTTATTGCCGTGCTCACCGAGATCTCTGAAACCCTAAAACCTGAAAGTCTGAAATTTTGGACTTTTAGACTTGTTTTAAAATTTTTCCCACCTTTTCTCTAAATCCAAAAATGTGAAGTCTGAAAACTTTGAGCCTTTTTCCAATATTCTACTTGAGCTCTAATCTCCTTCAATGTTCCATTAGCCATATCATTTTCTGACCTTCCATTGCCATCATCGATCCTGCATGCAACCTGATTGTCCAATCCTGAAACACAAACTCCCATGGCCAAAGGATTCCCACTCAATTTCACAATGTGCCAGGTCATGTTCATTCCAATTTTTCCTGGGGAGGAAAATTGGATAACAGCTGCCTAAAATGCCTTCTATGCCTTGTTGACCTACTCAATTTCCTTCTGTATGACTTCTTCATTCTCTTAGTCCTACACACAAGCATAGGCCTATTCCTAAGACCACTACTGCATCCTGCCACTTCTCACCACTTTGCATTATTCCACGTTATCATCCCCCCCTTCGTGAATAACATTGCCTAAATCTTCATCACCACAAACTTTACTACGCCATGATTTTTTTATATCCATCCATCCGTATGCATATCGGCTTCATTCCCCCATGTAGTGCGTGTTTACCATACCACCATTAATTGAGCATGGTTCCGCTCTTACATCATCACTGACATCAGTAGAGGGATCCACGCCCTTAACTGTTATTGGTTAGCTCATGCACACCCACTTAATGGGGCGCATGGAACCCTCACCCCCTCTTCTAAAATATGTGCATTGTTCTTTGCCAATCTTCCTACATACACATACTCATCATCTACTCTAACACCGTCATTACCTGATGACACACTCTTGTGCTTTGATTCACACTTGACTATTGAGGGATTATCATGACACTAAACCCCACACACTACACCATAGGAACTACATATTCCATTTCCTATCTACACCTACCACCACATCTTACAAATTCTATACATCATATATATTCTATAGACTACACTAAATTCCATTACATATGGGTCTAGTTCTACATATCATCATTACATCCTTCATTTCTATATACACATATTATTGCACTTCACACATTACCTATTATATCCACACATTACACATTCTCTACTGTATTTCCCACAACATGCATTTAAATACCCTATTCATCACTTAGTCATTTATTCTACATTGTATTATACATGTTTTCATCACCACCCTATGATGCACTTTCATTCCTCAGTCCATACTTGATTGTTGAGGGTTTACCAATCAAATGTACCTTATATTTACCATGTGACATTTACAGCATTAGGAACATATACCTTACGTTAATTAGTCACCTATTCTATCATTTTCTAGTGGTATACACCTTAGAGTACATACGACATAGGCTAAATCATCACCTATTACATAATTTTTTAGTGGTAGATGTTTTAGGCTAAATCACCACCTTATATTATTCATCATATAGTGATATACACTCAGGGATAAATCATCACTCATTCTTTCCACAAGTCATGATATACGCTTCAGCTATAGGTTTCACACACATCACTCCCCATGTCGCATCTCATAACTTTTACACCTACACACTCACCATAGCGTGCTAGACACAATCGACACTAGTCGACCATTTCCTCATGACACACTATCATTTATGGTTCATTATTGACTATTGAGGGGGGAAAAAAACCTCATTACATACACTTGCATACACTCAGGGGGCACGTTGCTCCTATCATTCCATCTTGCATTTCATAAAATCCATCTACAACATACTGCATTGTCTTGGGGGAATTTAATTTTTCTTGCTAGTGTTTTGTATGATCACTTTCCTACACATGTAAAATTAATTTCTTATATGTCATATCATACACACATACACGTTCACACATTTGATTAGTGTCATCCTAGATACAAGACTCTACACACAGCATAGTTAGTCACCATCTACCCTTCCTATACCATTCGCTGAGGGAAGCCACTTTTATCTTTTCACAGTGTTATTCTTTCATTTTGTACTTAGCATCTTATATTACTTTGACATACATGCTTTGATATATTGGTTATCACTCTAACATGCTAACGGGTATTCCATGTACACCACTTTTTTTGCACTATTACATGTTTCCATGACTACTTATCTAGTTTTTTACCATTGTATGTGGGATTTTCCTTTTTCTTATGTGCACACTTGTATACTATTTGCGACCATGATGGCCTTTCGTGTCTTGCAACATCGTGAGTGATGTCCCATAATTGCAACTCACTTTTTACGGTCTCCTTTTTTTCTTGCATGTTTAAACTACTTTATTTGGTAGTTATTGCATTGTCTACATACTTTACACTTGTCTTCTTGCATGCATGTGTTTTTGAACTAGCACTTATTTTGGCTAGCCATCCCCTTTCATGGACACCTTGGTATCTACCAAGAGTTTTCCCTTTCCCCTGCAGGGCAAAGTTCTACAGGTCATAGTGTGGTTGGTCCTCTTTTAGGACCGCATTATCCTTTCAGTGACATCACATGCACCCCTAAAGAGGGGGGGAATCATTGAGGGTTTCTACTAACATATCATATTTACACCGGTTCAGTATAGTACACTTTCTTCCCTTGGCATTGTTGGTTTACATATATTGAGTGAGTTCAGACCAGTCTATGAACTCCATACACAACCACCTCTAATAGACATGGTGTCCTTCGGTAATTTTTCAGAGCAGTTATAGGCTTAGAGGTTACAATGGGTGTGCCTCTCTACACTACTTCATCCAGTGGCATCGGATCACCCAATAAACCAAGGCAATAGAGGTATATCTTCACACATTTCAGTATAAGTGGTTAGAGATTGGAGGATACAGAGCATTTCCTCCTTATACTTCTTCAGCTAAGGTGGCATGAGATCACCCAAAAAACTTGGGAAAATAAAGGATATACTTTTACACCCTTTTTCTCGACATGGATCAAGTGCGCATGTTCCATTTACACTTTTCTTTTCACATATTTTATGTTTGTGTACTTTACACATTTCTATACACATGCTTATTTTACACAATGTTTTTACATACACACAAATTTGACTTCTTGAGCATTTTTTCCTTGCAAGTTCGACCGTATGAGAAACAAGCAATTAAATTTGGGGCAAAAACAAAAACATCAAAAAAAATATCAATGAAAATGCCAATGAAAACACACCATGATGACACTTACATTTACTAACCATGCAGGTGCACCATACACTATAGCAGCTACACACACGTTCCTCCCTAGGTTTAATCTCATCACTTTTTATGTGTATTTTCATCTATAGAATCCATGGTCCTCCACGTTTTCTATTTGTTATTCAACGCTTTAGTCTAGTCCATTAGCACATCTTCTTCTATACTCTACTTGGATATTAGGTATGCATCTCTATCTTCTTTATGTTATTGAGCAATCCATTCGCCAACATTAAGTGGGGGAAAAATGTAGACATATCCCCTTTCATTGTGTTGATGCATAAAATGCCGAATCTTATACTACTATTTATAAGGTTCTCATACAGAGAAAGTACTAATTAATCCCTCCTTTTGGTCATCTTATTTTTATATTTATTTCATCATTACCACATATTTTCTCATACATATCCACCTATTTATCAACTATCCCATCATTTTAGCCTAAATCGGCGCACCCAGGCCTATACTGGGCCACACCGGGGAACCCTGGTCCTACTTGGGGTGCCCCAATCTATGTTCCACCTTCCCACTTCTTTTTGTGGCCTTTCTAGCTATTTTTAATCTTAATCTTTTCTTTAGTTAGTCTTGGAGGGATTAATTATGAAATTAAAGCATGAGAACCCTATAAATACAAAATTATGAGACCATAATAAGGGACCTAACATCATATAATACTATCACTCCATCTATAGTTGTACCCATTGCATCACCCACATCTACATAATGTCATGCATAAAGGCTAGGTGATATGCATCAACACACATAACATAGGGGTAGGGATTCTATTCTATTTCATGCACACATTCTATTACATTTTCTATAGTCATAATTTCTCACTACTTTACAAAGTGCAACTGACATAAGAGCACTTACGACATGACACATACATATGCACTAAAAATTCATTTGGGTCTAAAATATAGTGCAGCACTCAGTGATAAGACCACTAGTTTGGAAGATGAGGTAATTCCGACCCATTCATTATGCATCTTTTATTTTTCCTAGGGTTTTGATACTTCCTTGTTCTTTGCATGTCATCACTTCATTACTCAACACATTTGGTGCAACTTGACAGATATGATGTGATATAAAGAGAATAATTTGGGATACCTTGCGACCTTGTGAAAACCTAATTTAGAGATTTAACAAAAATTAGGGCACCTAATCTGTAGACCAGGGAGCCACAGGGCACCCAGCTACCTCCCTAGTTGCCTCAGTTATCTCATATCTCCCAAATCTATCCTTTTTGAGACTTATGCATGTTCATTCCTACTCCTAGATTTTATTATCATACCTACGACAACCTATGACAATATTATTTAATCAGGTAATTCATTTATGCTCACTTACTTGCATGTTTAGGGTTTTACTTCATTTAGTATAATTAATTACATTTATTTCATACTACTTTGGTACATTTATACAACATTTTAGTCGTCCTATTTAGATTAACTAGTGGTTAGACTTCCATAATATTAGTTCATTTTTAGTTTAACCAATTGGATCTATACTCAAATACGTTGACATAAGGAAAAATCCTTTCAAAAATTTGGTAATAACTTTCTATAAATAAAGTAATCGATATGCAAATTAAAATGCAAACTATCAGCTAGATAAGACTGATGCTGCCCACATGACAACTTTGGGTATCTTCAAATCCTGGAAGAATATCAAGACCAGCATCGACAAAGCTGCCAAGAAGTATTTGTAGATGCTTTAGCTGTTTTTGTATGTTTTTATGCTTTTTTTTGCGGTCTCTCTACTGCTTTTTTGCAGTGTTTTTGCTGTTTTGTCTTGTTTGGGTAGCTATTTTTTGGCTACTTTGGGCTTCATTGTCACATTTGGATTCTAATCCTTTTTTCTCTAGTTTTCATTCCTATTCTGGCTCCTAGGCCATCTTTTGTACTCAAGGGTATAGTCCCTTTCAAAAAACTATTTGCCAATAATTAAAAAAAATGCAAACTAATATGAAAACTCTTGTTTCACCTTAAAAATAATTCTCAACAATTTTTGTTAAAAAAAATTGGAATGCAAAAAATGAACAAAATGGAGTGAAAAACTATGTATAGAGTGAACAAGTTTGGAGAAAAAATATTATGTAAATGAATTATGCTTTCCAAATGGGTTCACACGAGGTTCTCTTTGCTACACCATTGACATAGTGTAAGAAGGGTGAAAGAACCAACAATGGGGTTTGCACGAGGTCCACACTACATATCCAATTCTTGAAAGTTTTGGATCTATAACATATGGATTAACACAAAAAAAGGTAACATGTTTGTTGTGAGGTTCGTGGTATTCACTCTACCATTCTCTAAGTCTTCTTGACAAACAAAGGCATGAGTGGAGTGAAAAAACTAGAGTGGCCTCTTTTGAAACCAATTCTAATACCAAATGTGGGGTTTACCCCATATATGGAGATAATTCATACCCTCGAAATAATTCATTCAACATAATATTCAATAATATGCGTTACACATATATAGGAGATCCATCTCAACTCTTATAACAACTTCAAAAACTTATAACACTAATCTAGGAATGTTGTCCAAGAAACTTTATTTTCTCCCCACTACTAACCACCCCTAAATTCCTACATGAGATGTTTTGAAAAAATCACTTACGTTATAATTCACCATACATTATGTTCTCACACATATAAAAATTGGAGCACTAAATCCCAAATAGTAACCACATGTGATAGTTACAAATAAATTCCCAAATATGAGGTTCTTAAAAATTGTCGCAATTATCATGTGTGGATACAAATGTTTTGTAAATTAATTACAATATAATCAGTGCCCAAATACAAGCATCCATATTTTTCACACTAAAAATTAAAAAAAATGCAAATCTAAAATTAGACATACTAAACATGCCCATTAAATATATATATATATATATATATATATATATATATATATATATATATATTGAATCACAATGCAATTTTTCAACCATATATGTTAGAAGATAAATCTCAATATGTTAAACTTGTCACTCATCTCTTCCCTATAGGTGACTCTAAGATACATATTCAAAGCTAAAATCATATGTGAAAAATATACTTTCTACATACAACAAGAATTCCACAAAAGTATGTTTTGTAAAATATGCATGCTAATCAATAATATCAGCATTGCAAATAAAAAAAATTAAGGAATTAGTTTTATTAAATCAAGGGTTGATCCCTCTTCCCAGTTCAACAAATTGAATAGAAGGCTACACCAAATCAAACCTCCATTATAATGAGGTAGTGATGAAACCCCATGTTTTCAAATAGTTCTAAGACATATTCCTTTCCAACATGCAACAAAGGTTATCTAAACATGGATATAAAAACCAAAATTGTGTTAAGATTTCCATTTCTCATAGACAAGAAATGTTGGAATAATTTTTTCTTCCTTGAGAATTGATAATCATACACCATGTTGAGAAAATGTTAACAAATAGTTAAATTTTAAGCAACTTTAAGATTGCATCCTATAATGCTTAAGAAAGGTTGTAAATCTAAAATCAATGGAATAAACTTTAATATTTGATTATATTTTCTTCATACTTCCTCATTACGCTTGATTGTATATTAGTGTACATGATATATTTTAAACTGACAATACTAACACATGTGTCTTAAAATGCTGACATATCTTACTTCATGTGCTTTCTTACTACTTATATTGCTCTTATCAATGTTTTCTATAAGATGATTTCTAGTTTCTTGTGTTACTACTTTTCTATTTAATTGTATGCATATCTATTCCTTTATTGTCTTGTGATAAAATGGGTGTCCCATGTTTGTAGATTTATGATTTGATGTCTCTCTTATTTACATGTGTGTGTGTGTGTGTGTGTGTGTGTGTGTGTGTGTGTGTGTGTGTGTGTATTCTATTAAACTTTTTTTTTCCACTCCTACTATTATTTTTTTTCTTATCATATATTATTACTCTTTTTTATTTTCTCTTTATGTGCCATAGTTTTGACCATGCACAACTTCAACATTCAACATTCTCTTATAAATTATCAGATATGCAGTGCATATGTACACATCTATTATTTTAAGTAACATTATGAAATGCTTTATAATACATTCCAAATTCTTCTATAAATTATCAAACATGAAATGCATATGCACACATTTATTATTTGAATACATATTCTCGACTATTTTATGAAATGCACCTCAAAAGATGGGACATTCAATGGGATATATCGTACACTTATTGATAGGATTATAGGTTCGCGAAAAGTATTCACATGAAACAAGTCCTCACAAAAATGTTTACATACCTTGAAATTTGGTACAAATACACAGGTGAAAGAAGATACAAAAAAATTCATGACCATTCATGTATAACCCTACTATATGTTTCTACCATCAGATCGGTTACACTTTTTTTTTTCAGTTTCATATTTCCACTTATAGATTGAATTTTCTTCATAATCTCAAATTCATACGAAATGTTTCTCAATAGAATATATGGGGCATGAATATTTCACTCCTTTTTCACTTTAGTGTTTATTTCCTATTATAAAAACATAGGTATTTTTGGGGCATGAGTATCCTTCTCCATTGTCATTTCAACATACTACAAAATTAAACATCAACATTATGGCACATGGAAAGGGCATGGGGATATTGATTCTCTTTTATAAATTTTGTCTATATATTAAACAATGGGCCTAGATTTTTCTTCAATACTATAGCACATGGGGTTATGGAAAGTATTGAAGTAGCTAAGTTCTTTGTAGGCAGTATTTTATCTCCTCATTTCAAAGAGGAAGATATCAAAGTTATTAAAAAACTCTGATATATAGTTTTCTTCCTTCACTAGGTACATTGGTACCTCTATCTTCTTATCTCTCTACAATGGATGGGATGCATGCACAAAATACTCTATTTTATCCTTTAGCACAATTGTGTACTAATAAAACCTAATCATTCAGTAAGTTAGTAAAAAATAAAAATCTCCAATTGTAAGAAAGGAAATGGGAAGATCTTCCCTCCATATAATGAAAATTAGTATTTATTCCATGTTTTACATCTCTTGAATTCATTTTATGTAAATTATAATTTCTATTTACATTTGAGTTAGATTTCAATTTTTACTATGGACATTGACTACGCTCTATATTACAAGTTTCATCTTGGAGTGTGCTAACACCAACACATCTAGACAAAAAAAACTATGAGAAAATAAAAACGGTTTCTACACACTTAGTTATATTTTCTTGTAAGCATGTAATTTTAATATTCACATTTACATGGGTCAAATTTAAATAATAAAATTTGGCAATTTACCCTTTAAAATTGATCATTATGATTATGCTCCTCTTGTAAAACAAATACCCACATTATATCCCCACTTAGTAATTCTTACTATGTCTCTTCGAATTTTCTTATTCCTATAAACTGTTGTGCCAAGAAATTTTGAATACAAATACATGAAATAAATTATTACCCTCTAACCATCATAGTGAAACTTTCATATTTCATCTACCTTTTCCCTGTCTAAAAATATACAGAAATGCTAGAATGAGAAATTCGTTCATGGATGACTTGTACGGTCTTGGACTAACACATCTTCCAAATTTTATTGTAATAACATTTTTGGGTAATTTTCATGTTTTTGGGTCAGCCCTATCATAATGATTTACCTTTGAAACCTTATATAAGAAATTTATAACCATCTCATTTACGCACATAACAACCACTTGGCACAATTATTGAAATATATATATAAAATTCTCTCAAGGCTACTTAAATATTCCTAAAGTTGATGCACATCGATTAGGGGCAGTAACTGCTATAGCCATGAAGCAATCAACCAAGCAAAGTATTTCATCTTACCTCATTTGTAAGCACTCAAGATCCCAAACCAATGTCTTAACAAGAGCACAATAATACCAAGAATATTTAAATTGATTCAACTTGTAGACTAGTTACACACACACACACACAGAGCTTATTTCACTAAATCTGGACTTATTCCCGTCCGAGCAGCTAAAAATTATATCTAATATTGGAATCAAATATTACTATTTTTGGATTCTAAAATGTCAAATATTGAAATTATCTTCACTCCAAAATTGCACATATTGGATTCCAAAATCGCACATATTAGATTCCAAAATCGCATATATTGGAATCTAGAATCACATATATTGGAATCCAAAATCACATATATTTGAATCTGTTATTTCTCCTTCCGATGTCCAATATATCTGGTAATGAATTAAATTTATGAATCTGTGATATTTTTAATGATTTCAGGGAATCCAACATTCATCTGAGAAATAATTCCTGGTGGATGCTATAGCTCATATAAAATAGATACATGTCCAGTTTTATAAGGGATAAAGGCTGCTAAGCTTAATGATTACTTTTTGAATAATGATCTGATCAGTTTAAGATGTTTTTAAGATTAAAATATGTAAATTTAAATATTTCAAATTTGATTGGCCAAGCAACCACTAGGCTAATGAAATTCATGAGATGTGAGACACTTTTAGATTCAATTACTATAGTTCGATCAAACCTTGGGGTAACCAGAGAATAACTGAAGATGTTATGACGAAAATTAAAGAGGGTGACGATTCAATTTAGGAGAATCTAATTAACTATAAAACAACTCTAAATATATTTTCATGTTTAAAGTTAGATCTCAAATTTACTTCATTTAATATGGTGTGATTAAACCTTATTGCAACTAGAGAATTTATGAAGATTTTATGAAGAAATTAGCAGAGGGTGATGATCCAGTGTAAGAGAATGTAATTAATTGTAAAACCATACCAGATATATTTTCATATTTGAATTTATATATAAAATCAATTGTAAGAGACATGGCATATATTTTTTCATATTCAAATATGGATATGAACTTATTTAAAAAGTAACTGTAGAACTATCCCATATATATTTTAGTATTTAAAATATAGATATGAAATAAACTGAAATTCCTTTACTAAAGGTAGAATTATAGTAAAAAATTTAAAGAATAATTTGAATTTATAATGTAACACTATTCCCGAAGATGGAATTCCAAATCAACAATACAAAACATAGTAAAGCTCCAATAAAAAATTTCCCTATAATTGTTTTTTTGATCTAATATAATCCCAAACATCTTTGATGTCCTTTAATGGTTACAATAAAGGAAAAAACACATATAAAAATTATTTATCTTCTGAATTAGAATATATGTTAAATTTTTCAGCAATTATGTAGTTCACAACATCAGTGAACTTTTTTTCCTCTAAATAGTCATCTATAAAAACTATATGTTTACAATTGTATGATGCATTAAACTATGACCAAATGGAGTTAAGATTCTTGAGATATAATTTGGGATTCCTACAACCTTTATAATCAAATCATTTCATCTCAACAAAATCTTCTTGTGTAAATATGAACTCAAAGCTTTTAACCTCTAAGCCAATGTTTTGAAGGAATGAAGGTATCATCTCATCATCATTTGACTTTCTCGCCGATGTCCATATTTCTATTTTTAAATTTTTTTCCACCGTTGAAAGAAATATTTCACGTTTCATTCTGCGAACATAATTTATTTTATCTTGATGCTGCTAAAAAAAATTAATCGTTTAAATGCCAAATCATCCTTGTGGAGGAAAAACACCATTTATATCAAATATGATCAGTTTTATGTTGCATGTGTTCGTATCTACAAATGAAAAAACACAAAATCAAATGGTTAAGGGTGGTGAATCAATTGAAAAATACAAAACAAGTCCCTTTCAATATTGTTATATAAAAAATAAAATGGTTGTAGGTGGTTATGAAGGTAAAATCTAAGGGCATTCCTCATTTGTTATTGTTATACTAGGAATATTTTTTGTTTAGAAGTTTTTTTGATAGAATGTAATGTTTCAGTGTGACAAGTCTTTACATATTGTATTGTAGTTATTTCATTGCATTGGAAAGTGGTATACGTTTTCTAATATTAAAGAAAAAACTAGTATTCAAGCATTCTCAAAATTAATTTAGGAATTTCATTAATAAAAATTGTTTAAATATTTGTTACATTAAATATTTTTTGTTAATTTACATTTGCATCTTATACACTCACGCTCTAAAATTAAAATCAAGGAAAATTTAAATTGTCCCAACTTATAATCGTACAATCATAATTTAAATAGTTACCAAGAACCATCACTAAAACATATGAATGAATTTTATTTACAATGTTAAGTTGTGTCATCACAATAACATTTTGAAATGATAACTTTTTATTTAGAATTTACTTGCTCCAAATATTTGATGCCATCCACCACAATCAATCCCTTTCACACTATTAGTGTTAATTCTTTGTGCAAATTGGTCATCAACTACATATATTTTGAGTAATTTTCTCCTTTGTTGTCATTACAACCATAATTTTTTTTGGAGGGTTTCCCTTTACACCTACATTATGTCTTCGAAATTGTAGGGAACATCGTTTCTACTCAAAACCATTTCTAGATATTTTATTGCAATTCCATCAACTATATTGCAATGTTATTTTCACCATGTGAGTACTAGATTCAAGTCAGCCGATATTTTTTTATTGAAGGCATTTTTATGCTTTTTAACATCCATAGGATTGATTTTTTCTAACCAGAACCCCATTTCAAATTTTGTTGATAATGATGTTTGTTTCTATGATTCGGAACATGTTTCATCATCTCGTTGTCGTGCCTTCTCAATATCTAATTTATAAATCTGAGAATCTCTGGTTATCTTTTTCATGTCAACAACTGGGATTCTATATAGCACAAGTGACTTATCAAGAAAATCCTTGTGTCTACCAATTATATTTTTGACAATTTCTTTCAGAGTCTCTATTTTTAATATGTTTTCCCTTATTTTTGAAACAATCTCAGCAACATGTGAAGTTTCTACTTCATTCACCTCATTTATTATCCTTTGAATATTAACCAATAATTACTTAAGAGATGTCATGAAATCTTCATCAAAAACCATTTCATGGTTTCTATAAAATACTTGCATCATCAAAGCTTATGTAAAAACATGATTTCCTCTAGAAATAATGTCATCAAAGTTCAAAGAAAGTATTCTTACTCGTTAATCCCATTCCATTAGTCTTTCCTTCATATAATTAGAATATGTTTGACATATACCAATATCATCCATGGATATAATTGAAGGGTATTTACAAATGCCTTCTACAATGGCCTACCCTATATGTATTAATGTTTTATATAATGATATCATACTTGTAATGAGTTTTATTTTCATTTTTCAATGATGGTTCTACCTGCGCCTTTGCACCAATGCATTTCTTTATATTGTTGTACACGCCATGAAATACCTTTTCTACATCAGAAACTATATAGGTAGGAAATATGGCCTTTAATTGAGTTGCAAGATCTTTATTTTTATCATGTACTCCCCTAAATACTTGTACGGATTCTTCAATTGTAGACCTTATCAAGGATTCTCGATCTTCCTCATATTGCACCACTTGAGAGTCTTTGGATTTCCTTTTCTTTATAAGAGTGAAGAGGTTTTATGAAGTCTCATTCCAAACAATGGATTGCTATGTTGACATCTTCTTTTTGGTTACCCTTTTCAAGGTTCATGTCCTTGGATTGAATTTAATATTCACTAAGGGATCTTCTTGTGCATCCCAATTTGGATGTTCTTTGTGGGTAATTATGAATTACTCAACCCAATCGTTTCTCACTTCATGTGAAGTGGAAGGAGAATATTGAGAGGGTTGCACTAGGGCTTTGCTGATTAGAATTTTAGTCTGTATAGTCTCCTCTTTTTCACTTGATGAAGTTAAGGCATATGCGACAAAATTTCGATCTTTATTTGGTTTGAGAAATACTTCTCAAAACTAAGATCGAGATAATTTTGGTGGATATAAGGGATCACAAGGATGTTATGAATGTTTTGAATATAAAGCTTGCTTTATCTTCATAGCCTCCTTATTGATAATTTCTCTCAGAGGTGTAACCACCCTTGTCTCCTTCATTTTATTCTTAACAAGTCTATCTTATGTTTGGGTAATCCATACCCAATCATTTTTATCATGCACATGAGAATACAATATATTTAGTTGTCTTTTAAGAAAATTTAAGTGTTTGACAACCCTTTTCATTTTGTCATATTTCTTTAAAGGGTGTTTGGGGAGATGAAATGAATTTCTATGGGCCAAGGTAGACTTCAAATTGGGCCACCTATTACATATTATCTGACCCACATATACTGGGAAGGGAAAATGAAATTTAAGATTCTTCTTCTTACAGTTTAAAGCAATATTGTTGTAAATATTATATGCAACCTCTCGTTCTACTAATTTTTCTGGTATGTAATATGGAAACTAAAAAGGAGGTGTAATGATCCCCCTGATCATGATAATTGTATGCTTTGGATAGAATAACATGAATTCCATTTTCCTTATGGAAGTGATGATGGCATCAAATATTCTCTGTGTCATTATTTCATGTAATTGTTTGTAGAGAGTAGGATACAAATAAGTGCATATATCTTGAATATGCGATCTGAAATTATAGGCATAAAAGTTTGAATATTGATCATTTACCTTCAAAGGGATTGAAGGTTACCATATTTGACAGAAATCCAAACATTCAAGAACACCAAAGAGAGCATCGAGAAGATAGGAATCTATGTAAAATTATTTCTATTTGTCGATGAAATTATTTGTCTCAGTAAAATAACACAAAGCACCTGACCTAAGGAGGGAATCATTCTATCATAAATAATAAAATAAAGTAATGGGATCTAGGAAACATCAAAATTAGGGATTGATGAATTTCTATATAGACTATTCATTAGTATCATGCCAATATGGAATCCTGGTCTAAACCTTTTAATAATGATATCAGACATATTATAATCATGCATATTATCAAAAGGGTCAAATTTCCAACTCTACAAAACATCTCTTACTGTCCTTTGGGCCATGTACAGGACTCGACTATTTTTGAGTTGTACAAGGAGTATAGATCTGGAAGTTTATAATAACTTTTGTATGCATACCCAGCAATCAAACCTATCCTCTTTTTCCCTAATTTAGAAAATAATGAAAAATCCTTGGACTTGGCATGAAGTAGATAGGAAGCGACCAATTCCAGAAATGGAAGCACCTTTGGTTTAACAACAATTAAATGGAGAGCGGCTATTTTTATTGCCATTATGTCTCAGAACCGTAGTGTTTTATCTTTCAGTATACCCTATTTTTCTATGACATCAACAACAACACTTTCATCCCGAACTACAAAAAATAGAGATGAGTAATGTTAAAATTCATCATGTAAGGAAGCTAGATCAAACACGGTATCTCTTATTAATTTTTCATCATCGTTAGAATATAAATAAGCATCTACCATCAAAATTACCCTCTCTCCTACCATGTTGAAAAATTAAAGGGCCATAAATGTTGCATACATTATCAACTAAAACAATTACTGAGACAAATGACATAATTAATTTTACGACAACATTCATATGTCCCTTATTATGAATATTAGGTAAGATTAGAAAATAATTTCCAACTAAATGAAAGAAGTGTTTATCCTAACATTTGCTAAGTTCAGTAATTACTAAATATTTAGAGCTTAACAGTTACTATGCATTATTCATAAACTTGCTATTATTGGAATGAGAAAATCTTGATTATACATGAACCACTAAGGGTCAAGATATACATATTTTAAACCATGGCGTTCACTAGGTGTCACTACAGTAAATTTTTTTAATGAAATGATCTAAGCATAACAATACAAGCACTCTTGAGGCTTCAAGACTTATGAATTTTAGATCCTAGCAATCGTTAAGTTCAGCCACAATGAAATATTTAGAGATTGGACATATCTATGTATTATCCACTAGAAAAATATTATTAGAATGAGAAAATTTTCACCAATCTTTGAACTGGTGGGGGGTCAAGATATATGTAGTGTTTATATTAGTAGTCACTATGTTCAACCACAACGAATTATTTAGAGATTCACCATAGCCTATGCTTAATTCAAATCCCAACTGTTATTTCAATGAGAAATAAAACACCAATCCTTACACTATTGAGGGGTATAGACATAAGTATTTCTAATCCAAGCAATCACTAGGGTTAACAACAACATATGTTTTAGAGTTGAACAATTTATAAGAATCGTTAATAAATAAATACGTACTTCTTATCATAGTTTTTACTAAGATAAACCACAACGATATACCTATAGCTTAGTGTTCGCTAGGTATCATTAACAAGAAAAATACTAATGCATTAATAATAAAATATATAAAGCTTAGTGGTAAATTACATACACCTTGACAAAATATTTTGAACTTAGTGTAAGATAAACACCATTCAATGCACATCTATTATTGACTTGAGAAAATTGTAGTAATACATTTATTTGTAAGGGATCAACCTTTACCTAGGTCTACTTTGTTTGTTACAAGGTCATGAATACGTCTCATTGTTAGGTATCATTCATAGAATTATTGTTAATGCAATGTGTGAAGCACTGGTGTACATGCACCACTAAGGGATCAAGATATACATAGTTTTAACCATGAAATTCTCTAGGACTCCATTAAAAATATTAATGTAATGAATAAATTTTGTTAACACAAACACTCTTTCGGCCTTAAGGATTACATAGTTCATAGCCTAGTGGCTGATAAGTTCTTCAACTATGAAATATTTAGAGATTGGTCACATATATGATTATTTACAGGACAACTATTATTAGAATGATAAAAATTTCTACAATCTTTTAACTCATGGGGGGTCAAGATATACGTAGTAGTGATCTTAGCAGTCTCTAAGTTCAGTCATAATGAACTATTTAGACCTTCTCTGTATCTAGGCTTATTTGAAATCGCAGTTGTTATTACAATGAGCAAAAGGATTCCAATTATTTCACTACTGAGGGGTAAAAACATAAGTGTTTTTTATCCTAGTGGTCAATAGGGTCAGTCATAACATATTTTTTAGAGCTTAACGGTGTATAAGAATCATTAATAAATAAATATGTGCTTCTTATTTGTTTTGTTACTATGATCAATCACAAGGATATACATATAGCTTAGTGTTAGAAAATAAGGGATAAAATATATGGAATAATCCCTCACTGAATCACAATAGTAGAAACTAATATGCAGAAAATATTACAGATCTCAAATAAAAGTGCAGAATAATAATAACACAACACAAAGAGATAATATTTAACGTGGTTTACCCAATTTGGGCTACGTCCACCAAGAATCACTTGTTCAAATTTTATTACAATCCACCACTCTCAATACAATACTCAGATCTGTTTATAGCTATGCTCAATAAACTCTACAAAATTCACACTCAAATTAAAAACACACTTGCAATGTTACATAATTCCTACCATATGCACAAAACCACATAAGTAGACAATTGCTTAATCATTTTTACAAAACATCCCATAAACCTATGGGTCATAGTCCCGCCCATATGAGAAAATCATGTTTCCCAGTATATTGGGCATGTTTTTTCGAGGCTAATTTGTTTTTTCTTAGGGGCAGCACCCCCGAACTCCAGCAAGACAACTGTAGAAAGTGTATAGTCTTCAACACTTTCACACATGAAAATAGGCTCCAAAACCTAACAATCTCCCACTTACAGACTAGTTTTCATCCAAGCAAGCTTCTCAACCCGTTACTAGTTTCCGTGAAGACCAACCAAAGTTAAACACAACTTCAGTTTTTCCCTTGTGACCACCTTGGTCATCATGTCTGCAAGATTTTGACTGGTATGAATCTTCTCCAGCTTCAACTTCTCTTCCTCCAAATTTGTCCTGATGAAATGGTACCTTAACTGTTTATGCTTCGTCCTAGAGTGGAAAGTAGAGTTCTTAGCTAGATGTATAGCACTTTAACTATCACTATGTAGCTTTCCTTCCTCCTGATTATCCCCCAACTCCTCAATAAATTGTTGTAACCAAATCATTTCTTTTCTTACCTTTTTGGCAGCAACATCCTCATCCTCCATGATTGACAAAGCCACCAGCTTTTTGTAGTCAGTGAAATTTAACTTATTGATGTGTCCCACCTACAATATAAATATAACATGTTCGTGTTTCTCCTACTGTCTACATCTCCAGCCATGTCTAAATCTACATAACCACGTAAAGAGGTGTCTGATCCACTATAGCAAAAAATTGTCCCCATGGTCCCTCTCAAATACCGAAGGAACCACTTTATTTCCTTGCCAATGCTCTTTACCTGGATCACTCATAAATCTACTCACCGCTCCTATTGCATGGGAAATATCAGGCCTAGTGCATACCATAGGCATATATCAAACTATCCAACCGCTAATGAATAAGGGTACCTTAGACATGTGGTTTCTCTCATGTTCTGTCTTGGGACACTGCTCCTTTGATAAATTAAAATGGTTTGTCAAAGGAGTCCGAACCGGTTTAGCAACCTGTATGTTAAATCTATTCAAAACCTTCTTAATGTACTCTTCCTGAGATAAAGTCAGCTTATGTTCCTTCCTATCCTGAGTTATCCTCATACCAAGGATTTGTCTGGATGCCCCCAAAGCCTTCATTGCAAATGATACACTTAGTTGTTTCTTGAGTACTTTTATTTCCTGCATGTTTTTTACCTGCAACCAACATGTCATCAACATACAAACAAAAGATAATATAACTACCATCCTCACATTTCTTTGTATACACGCAATGGTCATAATGACATCTAATATAACCTTACTCCATCATAAAAGCTATCAAACTTCTTATACCATTGACATGGATCTAGTTTCAAGCCATACAAGATCTTCTTTAGTTTTCACACCATCTCCTCTTTACCTTTGACCTCATAGACCTCTGGTTTGCTGCATATATAGTTTCTCCTCCAAATCACCATGTAGAAATGCAGTCATTACATCTAAGCTACTCTAATTGAAAGTCTTCTGCTGAAACTATTCTAAGAATAGTTCTAATAGAAGTCATTTTTACTATATGAGATAAAAGATCTCATCAAAATCCATACCTTGTTTTTGTGCAAACGCCTTGACCACCAATCGGGCCTTGTATCTTTTCTTGCCTCCTTCGTATCTTTGACTCTGTACACCCACTTGTTCTGCAATGATATTTTGCCTTCCGGTAGCTTCACCAAATCCCAAGTCTGGTTCTCCATGAGAGCCTTATGATCCTCATCCATGGCTTTCTCCCACTTCTTACCTGGCATCTACCTGCATTGCTTAATCAAATCTCTCTGGCTCTCCACTATCAGTGAGTAATAAATAATAAAGAGAAGGAGAAAAAAATTCAGGTTCTTTTCTTACCCTAGAAGGTCTCCTCACTGTAGGAGTTTGGAGTTCCTGTTGAGGATTGGTTTCTGAACTAATTCATGGGTCACTTGTCCCATTTGGAAAGATCCTCTAACACTACATATTCTTTCTTCGATTCTTTCCTATTTTCCTGTAATTGCTTACGTATACATGACTTTCTCATTAAAGACCACATCCCTTGACCAAATGATTTTCTTTTCCTTAATACTCCAAAATTTAAATCTAAATTCATCACCACCATAACCAATGAAATTACATTTTATCTGTTTTAGCCTCTAGCTTGGTCCTATCATCCTTATCTATATGGACAAACACCTCACATCCAAAGACTCTAAGAAATGAATAATCAACTTTCTTACCATAAAAATTCTCCTTAGGTATGCCTCCATACAAGGCACTTGAGGGTCCTCTATTTATCAAGTACATAGCTTTGTGCTCACTACTTTCTACCAAAAAATAAAGAGGCATTCCTGCATGTAACCTCACGCTCCTTAGCACGTTCCATAATTGTTATGTTCATCCTTTTTGATACCCCATTCTTCAGTGAATTTCCTGGAATCCTTCTTTTGCCTATAGATTCCATTCTTAGAGCAGTAATCATTAAATTCATTTCTGCAATACTCCCCTCCATTATATAACTTGAGACATTTTAGACTTAAGACCTGTTTCATTCTCAACCAAGGCTTTCCATTTAAATAACGTGTCAAATACATCAGATTTGATTATAATAAAATAAACCCAAAATTTCCTTGTTACATCATTAATAAAAGCAACATAATAAATTGGACCCCCAAGAGATGATACCTAAGCTAGCCCCCACACATTAGAATGCACCATCTCTAACTTACTCTCTTTCTTTGTAGGTCTAACCTTGAGAAAACTTACTCACTTCTGTTTCCCATATATGCAGTCCTCACAGAACTCTAAACTTATTTCTGTATATCTAGGAAAATTATTCTTTATAATGTCTATGCCCTTATGGATCATATAACTAAGCCTATAGTGCCATAATTTTGTATCTACATGTGAAGCTAGAAGATTACAATCATTAGTACTATCAGTGGATAAATACAAGGTTCCAACCTTTCTTACCTCTTACCACCAAAAGAGCACCCTTGGTAACCTTCCAAGAGTCTGTTTTAAATATCACGGTACAACCATCACTTCTCAATTGCCCCGCCGATATCAAATTTCATCCTCAATGTAGGCACATGACTGACATCCTTCAATAGCCATGTATTCCCATTCTGCATCTTAACCCGAACACAGAACCTTTTCCTACTATACTGCAAGGCTCATCATCACCAAGAAAAAAATTCTCCAAAATCCCCTTGAACATAATCAACAAAATAATGCCTATGTGGAGTAGCATGAAAAGAAGCCCCTGCATCTAAAACCCAAGATTCAGACAATATTATGCAAAGAAAGAATAAAATCATCCTGGCATACTTTACTTGATTGCCACATTTTCCTCCTTGTTTTCTTCCTGTTGTTTCTTCTTTTCCCAAATCTCCCAACAGTCCTTCTTTGCATGCCCAAACTTTCCACAGTTCCAGCATATTATCTTGCTCTTGGATATTGACCTTGCCTGATCTTTCAATTTTCCGTGGCTTTTCCTCTATTCTTATGTCTCCCTCTAGTTTCCACTGTTAAAGCATTCCCTAAAGTAGAATATTCCTTATAGCTTTTTCTTCACATTTCCTCGCTTAGAATCACCCCTACAACATCCTCAAACTTCAACTTCGATTTAGTTGGAACCGAGTTGCTTACAGACATTACCAGGCTATTCCAACTTTCAGGTAAATAGCACATAATTAATAAAGCCCTAACTTCTTCATCAAATTCTATTATAACCAAAGCTAGCATATTCACAACCATATTGAAATCATTTAAATGATTTGCTACCAAACTATTCTCAGACATCTTCATATTTAAACAACTTTTTCATTAAAAATGTCTTATTAGAGGTAGAGGGTCTTTCATACAACTTTCCGTAATGCATCCATTAGTTCTTTTGTATTATTTTCCTTTGAAACATTAAAAAATATTTAAGATGCAAGACACAACCAGGATCATGTCCCAAGTTCCTTTCGATCCAACATATCCCATTCCGCATTTATCATACTTGAGGTTTTTGTTCACCTTCTCAGACAGCGGAGTGTAAAGATCCTTTTGATAAAGGTAATCTCCCATCTGCATCTTCTAAAGACTAAAATTATGGCCATTGAATTTATCAACCCTAGATCTTCCATCATTTGTCATAGCTCCGACTCAAGATAAAACGTTCCCTATGCGATTTAACACTTTAGCAAACCAAAATAAGCTCTGATGCCAATTGTTAGGAAATAAGAGATGAAATATGTGGAACAATCCCTTACATAATTGCAACAGTAGAAACTAATATGCTAAAAAAAATTACAGCTATAAAATAAAAGTACATAATAAATAACACAACATAGAGAGACAGTATTTAACTGTGGTTCACCCAATTTGGGTTATGTCCACCAAGGATCACTTTCTTATATTTTATTACAAGACTCCACTCTCTCAATACAATGCCTATATCCGTTCTGGAGCTATGCTCAACAAACTCTATAGGATTCACACTTGAATTCAGAACACGTCTACAATACATTTGCTTGTCTATGTATCATATGCATAAGACCATATAAATAGACAACTACTTAAGCAGTTTGATACAAAAACTGTGGGTATCAAAACCATGGGCCAAAACCATGGGTATCATGAACTTATAGGTCAAAAAAACCGTGGGTATCAAAACATATAAGTACCAAATCACCATGGGCCAAAAAATAGCCCATAACGGTTACCCATTACCCATGGGTTAATAAACTAGGCCATGAAAATTTTCTTCAGGGCTTCGCCCCCGAACCCCCCTGACCCACTCACCGGCAAGCGGGACCACCGTAAAAATACCCAAGTGTAACACATAGAAGGTGTACCACACTCTAACATGAAAATAGGCTCCACAAACATAACATTGGGATTGGAGGAGAAGGTGTCCCAACAAGCCATTTCAAGTCATTTCCAATAATTCCACTATTGGAACTGCAATTTTATAGCTTATGTTCATTTATAAGAATATTTGAAGCCTTTAAAATTTGAAAAAGATCACTATTATTAAACTAAAACTTTTTGCTTAACCTAAAGATCATATATGTTTGTAAGTTAAATAACCAATCAAATATACCATCCAAAAAATAATAAATAATCCATTTCAATAAGTCAAGAATTCAACATTTCTAACATTTATAATGGATTAACTCCTCAAAAACGATAGATAGATAATAAAAAATTCCAATCTTAAAAAATTGAGACCCTTACCCCCAAACCATAACAAAAAGAGAACTAAGAAAAGATTTGCATTATATGTTTTCTTTGAGGGTCACACTTTTCTTAGCTCTTATTAGTTTTTTCTATGATTTTTTTATCCAAGTGATGTAGTACATACACTCGAGAGGGATCAAACCTTATGTAGTTCTCATACTATTTACTATAGGTTATTGAAAGGAATATAAAAAATCCACATTTTAATTATAAATGAAATCTCAAAAGCGATGGCGATATATAATTAGTTAGTAAATGAATTCTCAAAGTCCATGGTAGAATTTTAATAAATATAAAGAACACACTCTTTGTAGTGTTGTATCAACATACAGACTTCAAAACCTATGCATAATCTCCCTTGTCATTAAACATAATTATTTTCAACAATACCACATCCCCCTATTTCCATATGTTTATTGTCAAATTAAGAAAGAAAATCCATGACATATTATAATTTTTAATGTTGATATATCATTAGCTTATTTAACTAAAACAACCAGAGCCTATAATTTTAATCACTAACTATTATTTATGTCTTTCCAAAACTATCAATTAAGTGTTCTCAAACGAATAAACCTTATCCATATACTTTATATGCATCATAATCTCATCATTTAAATTCTCAATCCCATCCATCTAATGACCCCATACAGGCGTTATTAAGCAGATTAGATAATATTGAATCCACTACCTTGGGATCCAAGACCACCTTCTCATATGAACAGATTTGTAACAAACCTATCAACCCATCAGTACCAGTTAAGCCTTGTCCCCCTCATTGGGAGTTTATCAAAATTCTATAGGTTCAATAGAAAAGATAATACCCAACAACACCTTCATGCCTTTAATCATGTATGTTACCTCATTGCTCATGATCAGTACTGTCGACACTAAAATTTTCCTCCATAATTTCTATTTCATTAATGTATGTATTAGGAATAGGATGTTGTTAAGTATAATTAGTAGTAGCATCTGATAGAAGATAACGGCGCCGTCATTACGGTGCCGCCAATAATGTGGAGTACGGTAACAGTCAAACTACAATAGGAATGTTGTAAAAAGTAAATATTTGTCGTAAGTGGTCCGGTAATGTTAAAATGTCAAAGTTTGGGTAATTAGAGAAGTAGGGTCTACATGATTAGGAATTAGAAATATTATATTGGTAATAAAGACAAGGAGTGAGGTCATAAATATTTTGTGTATTTTATTTGTAAAAAGTCTAAAAATGTGGAACCCATGTAAAATGATAAGGTTTATCTTATCTTAACAGATAAGCTTACATGTACAGATAAGAGTTAAGGTATGGAATATGATTCGTCAGAGTGGATTTCTTATCCTATCTTAGAGATAACATGGATAAGCCTGGAAGTTCTATAAATAGAGAGGCTGCCCCCCTCATTTAGCATATAAGGAAGTAGTGAGAAATATTGTAGGAAGTGTGCGAAGGAAGCCATCAGTTTAAAGGTGTGTTGAAGAAGCCATTAAGAGGTGTAATTGTAAATTTTCTCCCATAGTCTTGGTGAAAGGCAAGTGAAGTCAATAACACTTGAAGTACCTCATGGGTGAGATTGTAACAGTTTCATGTTAATATTATAATTTATTTTGATATTTCAGATTTGTCATCATTCTGTCTTATCATAGTCAATGGTATTCTTGTGTTATGTTGTTGTTTTGTTTCCAGATTACATCCACCAAACTAAAGGCTGTGCATTAGTAAATAATCATAGCACGAGGAGTTCCCGGTGAAGAATTATCATAGTGCTGGATTGGTGATGACATTTTGGTTCCGTTGCCAGGACCATTCCTCGTTGGTGGATTTTCTGGAGAGATATTCCCACTTAGTCAAAAATCAATTAGAGGGTAACCTTGTTTTTACTGTGCATAGTAGTTACCATGGTAAAGTCATTTTTGCCATGAATAGTAGTTACCATGGTAAAGTCATTTTTGCCATGAATAGTAGTTACCAGGGTAAAGTCATTTTTGCTGGAATAGTATTTACCGCAGTAAAGTCACTTTTTACTATTCATAATCCATTTATTTTCTAACACAAAATTATGCCGATGGAAACTATTTGCATTCTTCTTCACTTGTAAATTATTGGACGCTAAGATGCCTATTAAATTATTCCTTCTATCCAATTTTGACCTATTAGACCTTATTAGGATTTTTTTTATTACAATATTATGTTTTTTTTTATTATTGGCAAATAGTTTTTTGAAAGGGACTATACCCTTGAATACAAAAGAAGGCCTGAGAGCTGGAATAAGAGTGAGAAACAGAGAGAATGGATCAAAATCCAAGTGTTACAACGAAGCTCCAAGTAGCACAGAAACAGCTACTCAACCGAAACAAAACAACAAAACAACAGCAAAAAAACAGCAAACCGACCGCAAAGAAACAGCAGAAAAACAACAAAAATCAGCAGAAGCTCCCAGAGCTACTTCTTGGTAGCTTTATCGATACTGATCTTGATTTTCTTCCAGGCATGGAACATACCCAAAGCAGTCATATGGGTAGCATCAGTCGTATCAAGCTCCTCAATGGTTCTTTTGCTTTCTTTTTCGTTGCCCCAAAGTGCAGTCGGGACACTGCTGAGGTTGGAAACACTTTTGGCATGGCCCTGGATGAACTCCTCAATCGCCCTAAAGGCAACGATGATGTAATCATGTCTAGTCTTGGCCTTTCCTAAGCGGAGGTCTAAGGAGGTCAGCTTCTTGTAAATGTCCTCAATCTGACTGCTATCAATGTTCCCCTCTTCCTCCCTGCTTTTCTTGCCTTTCTGCTTGGCAAGGTTCTTGACCTCATCCTTCAGCAAATTCATCTCAGCTTCTAAGGCCTCCAACCTCTTAGAATAGCTATCCATCCGCACCTCTCGGGGACTGGCACTACTGATGTTCAGCAGGTCATGAGCAATCTCAAGGTCAAAAGGCTCCCTCTCCATCTCAAGGTTGAGCCTCCTGGAAGCCCTGGTGACTAGTCTCTTAGAGGTAGAGGCGAGGTGGGTGACGGGAGCAGAAGCAGGGGGAATGGAAGGAGAAGTTAGTGGAGCCGGCATGGGGTTGGCAGTAACTGTGGAGGGGGCATCAGCAGGGGCAGCAGGAGAAGCAGGGCTGGCAGCAGCAGAGCCCAACAAAGGGGGAGCCGGGCTAGGAGAGGAAGGAAGACCAGGGTACTTCAAAAGGCAGCATTTATGGATCAACAAAATAAGACCCTAATGTAAGGGAATCACCTGGGTGTGCTTCTGAAACTCCAAAATGGAGCGTTCAAGGGAGTTCAACAGATAATGGGGGAAGCAAACCAATCGATTCCTACGGAAGTGGTTTTAAAAGATTAGATGTTTAGCAGGGACAGTGACAAACCTGCCTTCTAAGGAGATGAATCGAATCATCATACGAGTGACCTCATCATAGGGTGATGGAATTGAGCTGACAAGCAGGCCCGCTGTGCTAAAAGTGAGCTTCTCAGCTCCCTCCACAAATCTTCTTTCTTCAGCCTCTTTGTCAACCCTTTTGATGAAGAAGCGGTACCCCTCCAAGCTAAGGTCGGTCGCTTCAGCAATGAGATCCTCATTGATTAAAATCTTATGACCCCCATAGTCGACAGTCCTCTCTTTCCACTCCTTGGCAAAGCAAACAGATATGCTTTGGTCATGGCCCTGCATCTTATCAACGAAGTTGGTGAAGCCTCCTTTGTTGAGAGTGTTCCAAAGCTCAGTATTTTCCTTCCAGTCGGGGTCAGTGCATGGCTCAATTTGGCAGGGATGCACTCCCATCTTCTCAGTGATATAATGGTTACAGCAATTTCTCAAATTTCTGTGTGCGTAGCGAACTGTCCACTTTTTGCTATTGAAGGCTACACAAAACTGAGAACTATAGCCGTTGTTCTTCTCACGAACGGCTGCGTAACGGCTGAACTGAGCCTGCGGGAAGTCACACGTGAGAGTAACCCTTTCCCTGTCAACAATCACATTACATCTTTCATCGGTTTCCAAGGAGCTATGAATCCAGATAACAGCAGCTGTAGTACACCCCACATGCGCGATTTTCAAATTTAGATAACTCCACTTGAAGTTCCCCAAATAATTCTTACTATCTTGCATATTTGATATTATTTGCCTCATCATCTTCAATAAAGCAACACATGTGAGTGTGTTATTGAAGCTGAATCTCCTCCAAAGATTAGGACGCATCTCTAGGGATTTCTTGCTTATGAAGGTCCGCATGAATGCTGTTGTGTAGCTGATTAGGGATACTGTTGATATCCCAGATGGTAAAATTTGTATTAATTCCATAATTGGCCAGTGCATCCACCAATTTATTGCCCTCCCTATAAGTATGCATAATTTTGATGCTATTGAAGGTATGACTGATGCTTATGGATTTAGTGATAAAATCCTTAATACTCCAGCTGGGGGATGAGGATTGATTTAGAAGTTTAATGATATTTAGGGAGTCCCCTTCAACAATAAGGTTCTGGATATTTTGAGCTCGTGCAACTCTCAAGCCCCAAAGAGCAGATAAAGCTTCGGAAAAATGATTGGTTTGAGTTCCCATTTTTCCAGCATATGCAGCAATCAAATTACCTTTGTGGTCCCGTATTGCTCCTCCTCCTGCTGCTGTCCTAGGGCTCCCCTTAGAGGCCCCATCGAAGTTCAGCTTGTACCAATTAGGATCAGGAGGATGCCATTTGATCGAAGATCTGTCTATCCTATTCCCAGGATTGTTCCAATTCCCAATCCGCCAATTGGATAAGATGTACTCTTCATTCTCAGGGTGGCTCTTGTTCTTGGGAGGTTTGAATCTAGCAATATCCTCTTTGATACCTTTAGAAATTTTTCCAATACTGAGCTTATAATTTTGTTTCTTATTTCTGAAAATGATATCATTTCTGTCCTTCCAAATCCTCCAAATTAAATGTGGGATAGCCAATTTCCAAATCCTTTTGATAACACAATGCCTAAAGGGTGGGTTCCATTGATTCCATAGCTGATTAAGATCTTTCGGCAACACCTAGAGAGCTTTGAATTTAGAAAGGACAAAGTTCCAAATTCTATTTGCATAATCACAATGTATGAACAGGTGACTGATATCTTCATAGTCATTCCTACAAAGATGGCACCAATTAGGGATTATAAATCCTCTTCTCATCAAATTGTCAGTGGTGAGAATTCTACCTCTGATGGCCAGCCAAAGAAAGAAATTTATTCTGGGAGTTAATTCGGGCATCCAGATCTTGTTCCAATTAAAATCAGATTGATTGCTATGAAGAAGATTGATATAACCAGATTTGACTGAGTACTTCCCATCATGGGAATTATTCCAAACCAGCTCATCCTTAGAATCCAGCTGACTTAAAGGGAAGAGATCTAAAAGATCCTGGAGGGAGGAAGTAATTTGTTTCAGATCAATTTGTTCCACAGTAAGTTTTTTCCAATTCTTAATGGTGCCATTTCCATCAATGTAGTCCTTGATTTTAGTACCATACTTGCTTATAAGGCTGTCCTTAGCCATCCCAAATCTGTCCATAAGATTACCACTAAACCAGTTATCCTTCCAGAAGTTTATCTCCCTGCCATCCCCTACTTTCCATTTGCTACCCTGCTTGATGAAGTTTCTACTCTTGACCAGATTATTCCAAAATATGGAGCCATAGGGGAGGTGTTCATCATGCAAAAAGGAGAAAACAACGTGATGATTTAAATATTTTGCTTTAATTAAATCAATCCAGGGCTGTTTCTCAGACAACATTCTCCAGCCCATCTTAGCAATGAGTGCCTCATTCATTTTCTCAATATTTTTTATGCCCAGCCCTCCCATAGACTTCGGGGTGCAGACCTTATCCCAGGCCACTAAGTGGAATTTGAACTTCTCTTCCATGCCTTGCCATAAAAAATTTCTTTGAGTCCTCTCAATTTTCTCTCTGAAGGAAGAAGGAATTTTGAAAAGCGACATGATATAGATGGGCAGACTCTGGAGAGTACTTTTAATGAGTAGGCATTTACCAGCACTAGAAAGAGTGGCACCTTTCCATCCAGCCATTTTTTTCTGAAATCTCACCAATAATTCATCCCACACCTTGTGAGAGACTTTCTTAGTGCCGAGAGGGAGGCCTAAGTACGTGGCTGGAAGTGCACTTATTTGACAGCCCAGAATTTTAGCAATTTTGAGTTGTCTTTCCACAGGGGTGTTGAAAAAGAAAATGGTGCTTTTATCATAATTAATCTCTTGCCCAGAAGTAGATTCATAGAGTTGTAATAGAGTCTTGATAGCTTTCGCTTCCACAACTGAAGCCAGAAGAAGAAGGATAGTGTCGTCCGCAAACTATTGATGGGAAACAGTTTGGTTGATGGAAGTGGGTTTAGAGCCATTTAAAAGGCCGTCTTCAACCACTTTGCCAATTGTTCTACTGAGGCTGTCAGCTAAAAGAATGAAGAGTAAGGGGGAGATAGGGTCTCCTTGTCTGAGGCCTCTGCTGCTGGTGAAAAAACCCACAGGCTCCCCATTAATAACCACCGAGAACCTGGCTGTAGATATACAAGACTTAATAATTCTTCTAAATTTTACCGTGAACCCAAATTTAGTTTAAACTTTGTCAAGGAAGACCCAAGATACCTTGTCAAAAGCTTTATTCATATCAAGCTTAAGTACCATATTTTCCTTCTTGTTATTTTCCATGGAATGTATAGTCTCGTGAACCATAATCACTCCGTCTTGTATTATCCTACCTTTAATAAAGCCACTCTGCTGCCTAGAGATGAGATCATTCATTATGAGTTGTAATCTAGTAGTAATGATTTTGGTAAAGATTCTAAAAATGGCATTAACAAGACTGATAGGTCTGAAGTCCTTGAAATCTTTTGCATCCATTTTTTTAGATTCCAGCACAATGTGAGTGTTATTGAGCTCTTTAAGAAGATTTCCCGTTCTATATAATTCATTCACTGCTTTGAGAAGATCCTCCGAGCAGATTTCCCAGAACTTCTGAAAAAAATTTATAGAGAACCCATCCGGACCAGGAGCCTTATCTCCTTCAAGAGAAAAAATAGCCTTTTGCAGTTCTTCAAGTGTGACAGCTTTGGTGATGTCTCTGAATTTCTGGTCCTCGATATTATTCTGAGGGATGGCCTCCAACATAAAGGAAATAGCTTCAGAGTTGCTGACATTTCTCTCTTCAAGAAAATTTTTGTAGAAGTCAAGCGCTTCTTTCTTAATGTTGTTGGAATCTTTTATGATACTCCCGTTTTTTTTAGAAACCTCTAAGATCCTGTTGTAGGCTCTGTGTTTCAAAGTAGTCATGTGGAAGAACTTTGTGTTCATGTCTCCCTCTTTAAGCCAGATAGCCCTAGATTTAAGGTGCCAAAAATATTCTTCTCTACTGCAGATCATGTGCAACTCAAAAAGAATATTCTTCTCATTTACTTCATCTTCAGCCGATCTCCCCAAAGTATCCATTTTTAACTCCAGATCCTAAAGCTTCTGTTTTAACTCTTTCTTTTTTTCAAAAACATTTCCAAAAACACTTTTATTCCAGATTTTGACTTACTTTTTTACATTTTTGAGTTTTTGAATCAATCTGAATTGAGCAGTGCCTTCACCATTCCATTCCCACCATTATTTTATCTTATCATAGATATTATCATGTTCCATCCACATCTTTTCAAATTTGAATGAGCTTCTTGTGGGTTTAGTCCAGTTGAGAAAGTTTAGAGCAATCGGATTATGATCCGATCCAATTTTGGGTAGGGAAGAGAGATGGAAGTCTTGACTAAGAATCCATCTTGCTGAGATTAGATCCCTATCCAATCTCACCTGAATGAACTCCTTTCCCAACCTTCTATTATTCCAAGTATACTTATTACCATGCAGATCCACATCTAAGAGGTTTTGTTCCGCAATAAAGTCAGCAAAATCCTCCATACCATTAGAGAAGGTGGAGGTACCTCCAAAGTTCTCACTTGGGTTTAGCGGGGAGTTGAAATCCCCCATGATAAGCCAGTTAGCATAGCAATGCTAGTTTCTAAAGTTTTTAAGATCAGCCCAGAGTTTTTTTCTACCACTAGCAGTGTTAGGGGCATAAATGTTAGACAAGATCCATTCACTCTTATTCTCAATAGTGACAAATTTGATTGCAAGATGATTAATATTATCATTAAGAATCATACCAGTACAGTGCCTTCTGTCCCAATGAGTAGCCAGCCCTCCGGAAGCTCCCTGAGAGTCAACAGCTGCCATTTCAGAGTTATCCCAAAGATTCTTTTTAATATTTTCAATGGTCTTTGCTTTCATCTTAGTTTCTTGTAAAATTAAAATGTTGGGGTTACTGGAATCCCGTAACTCCTTGATGGTTCTTTGCTTGGAGTTTCCATTTAGGCCTCTAATATTCCAAGAAATAATCTTCATTTGGAAAGATTGGTGGTTGGCATTGCTTGCTGGTTCAGTTGACGCTGAACACCATCTGCAATATCCCTCTCCGTTTTTTTAGACCTTAGAGTCTTTTTAGAAGGTCTTCCTCTTTTTGAACTTCCTCCAAAATCAGCTATTCGTCTAGCAGAAGACCGAGCTGTTCTAGAAGTAGAGGTTTCCCAATTGTCTAATTTCTTCTTTTTATCACTATACAATGATTCAGGAATCCTTTCAAAGCCTTTCAATCTTTTTTTCTTTTTTGACATGACCATTGTGAATCTAGAGTCTGGATCTTCCGTTTCCATGGCAGGCGTAACTTCCCCCTATTCTCGTTCTTTATGAATCCTGTTAGGCGTGTGAATAGAAGTTGATTTGGTGCTGCAGCAGACTGGCGAAGCCACTGTTGTAATGCTGGGACACGGCAGAAGATCCGCATTTCCATTCTCCCCAGAAGGGAAAATCTCTAAAGGATCTTTTATAGTCATATCTTCTTTGTTCCAAGCTTCCTCCATGATGATTGACTGAATTTCTGTCTCCTCTGACTTGTCAATATGAGAGTGCCCAAGAGGGACTAAGCTGACCTTTACATAGCCATCTTGCTCGTTCACTTCCATGGATACCTTAACATAGTCTTCTTTATTAGATGCTTCAAAAGGTTTATCCAAAGATGTCTTCACAGATTTGTCCAAGACTTCTTTGTTAGGAGCTTCAGACAAAGCAAAAGTAGTGGCTTTGGGGCGCCAGACTAGATGCTTCTTTATTTGAGTTCTAAAACCTCTTTTTTTTTCCCTTTTCTATTTAGCTCCAAGTCCTTCTAGCTAGGAGCTTTGTCATCAATCTTTCTATCCGTGCTTGGATCCCTGCCAACTTTGTTTAGAACAATGCCTATCCCAGGCTGTTCAGCATCCAAAGGAGGGGTCTTCTTCATGGAACAGTTTTTGTCAGAGTGACCAATGTTGTGACATAGATTACATCTTAAAGTTTCAACCTCAATTTTTTGGGTCCAAGATCCAAATCTAGTTTTCAAGATTATGTGCTCTAGAAAATCCTGATCCATAGCTGAGAAAATGCAGAATCGAGCAAAAGAAAGCCTGGATCTGTTTCTTGTGGGTCCATCCAGCCCAATAGGTGCACCTAGGGATTTTGTAATATTTAGCAGTATTTCATCATCCCATAAATGCAATGGCAGTCCTGGTAACCTACACCAGATTGGGATGGTGTTTATATTTTCAGTATTCGGATCAAAACCCGGATACCATTTTTTCAAAAAAAGACCCATATTACCCAACCACCAGGGGCCTCCCAGTAGCACTGAATCCAAATCCTCTTGTTGATTAAATTTAGCCAGGAAGAAACCTTTTGGCATAATGGTAATATTTAGGGCTCCCTTAGGTTTCCATTTTCTCAAAGCCCATTTTCTGATGAAATCAATATTAGGTCTAGAGCCAAGAAACTTACCAAAAAGGGAGAGATTCGCTTTGCTTAAGGCTCTATCAACAAATCCATCTGGGACCCTTAGACAGGTGGCACCCTCTTTGTCCATTTCCCACGTGAACTGATCAGTAATTTTTGGACCCACTTTGGGGTTAGGGATTTGAAATAGCTTATTCCAGGCCATAGGTGCGGATCCGTACATTTCCCCATTTTTGTTTATAGCCGTCCGATTGTGGCCTGAAATCTACTTTTCCTCAGTAAACTTTGTCATATTGCGCAGACTTTCCGCGACCAGAACTGTAGAGTCCGCACTGACAGTGCTTCCAGCTTTTTCTGCGTTTGTACTCATGCCCATAAGCATTCGATTCTGGCTATAGAACAGCTTTTCCTCAACATTTTTAACCGTAGTACACAGACATTCTGCAACCAAAACTGCAGAAACCGCGTCACCATAGTTCTCTACACATAAGTCTTGTTGATTGTACTTGTGAGTTGGTATTTCACGGTGGTTACTTTTGAAATGGGAAAGATTCCTATTTTTTCAGCTCAATCTAATGAAGATGCTTCTTCTTTCATTCAAGAGTTTAAGCGATCTTGTATTTGTAATGACCTTATAAGAAGGGAACAATGGACTAAATTTTTTCCTACCTTTTTGGATGGTTCAACACTTAGGTGGTTTGAAACACTAGGTGATAATGTGAAAAATTCATGGGATTTATTAACTAAAAGTTTTCTTGAAGAATTTGGTGAACAACAAAAACATGCAGATCTCATGATCGAGATCACAAAGCTATCCCAAGGAGAGAAGGAGAAGATAAGGGATTATCATGCTCGTGTTCTAGAGCTAAGGAGGAAGCTCGATGCCCAGATCCGGAAGGAAGGACTAGCAGATGGGTTGATGAATGGCGTGGATAATCTCCTCTGTAAGCACTTCATTCTTGGGATGAAGCAAAAGATCAAACAATGAGTGAAGTATGACCACCCAACCACCATTGAACAAGCAAAGGAGATTGCAAGAAGGAAAGAAGAAAGCATGGAAGCGGAGCCCAAAGAAATTGTTGCTAAAGTAGAGCCTACACCAGCACCTTTGGTCCTGAATCCACAACCACTCCCGATGAGCACAAATATTTCTCCTAGTACATCTACTGAGTATGAAGATCTGCTCAAAAAGATGGGTTAGTTAACTATTAATCTTCTTCAAGGAAAGGAATTTAGTTCTCAGGGAGGAGATAGAGGTCCAAAAAGAAATATTTCTAAAGTTGTTTGTTATGGTTGTTATAAAAAGGGTCATTATAAGTATAATTTTCCAGATAGAGCTTCTATATCTGGTAAAGGAGATAATGATAAAGGAAAAGCACCTGTGAATTCTTTTGATGTAGTAGATAAGAGCAGAAATAATGAAGTAGATGTGTTTGTAACAAAAAGAAAGAAAGAAAAAGATAATCAAGATGGAAATGATCCTAAGAAGATGAAAGAAGAAACTAGTAAGAAACATAGGATAAGAAATTTGGGTGTGCAGGATTTTCTGATTTCACAGGGGCAAGGACCATACTCCATCTTGGAAGATCTATCCAAAAGGCTTGCAAATATTACATATGTTCAACTCTTGGCTATGTCTTCTGAGAAGAGGCGGGAGTTGCGAGGTGGACTCAATGCTCGAAGAAGGAAGGTGGTTGAGGTCCCTGTTTTGGAGGCAGAGGCCGATCCCTATGCTCCACAAGCTGAGGTATTATGTAATGGTATTTCAATTCATGATGTCTTAGTTGATGGAGGTGCTGTAGTTAATGTAATGACCGAGTCTGTAATGAATATGTTGGGTTTAAAATTTGATCGCCCTTCAACACTTATGTTAAGGTCATTAAATAAAGGAAAAACTAAACCAGAAGGTGTAGTTTCAAATGTGGCACTATCTGTTATGGGTGTGGTATGTGTGGTAGACTTTCAGGTGATGAAAAATGGTACTGTTGCATACCCAATGCTGCTGGGAAGACCATGGCTAAGGAGAGTTCATGCAAGAAACTACTGGAATGAAGGTTTCATGACACTTGGATGTGGTAGAGAGAGGGTGAAGATAAATGTGATCCCTCGACATCATAAGGTAGAACCTGTGGATTCAAGTGATGAAACTAATGATTGGACATCCTCTGATTACTCTAGTACCAGTGAAGTGGACACTGAAGATGAAGAAAGCGAGGTGGATGTTTCAGTCATGGATATCCTTCCAGTCACACCAACTCATGACCCCATAAAATTATCTGAAGAAGTTGATGATCGTCTCCAACAAATAAATATTGGTGATGCTGTGATGGAGAGTGAGAAGGAATCCTACCTCCAGCTCTTTCGAAGGTACATACACCTATTCACTTTTGATTATAAGGAACTCCATCAAGTAAGTTGGGTAGAACATTGTATTGAGCTGGTAGATGGTGCTAAGCCCATAAAGCAAATGCCATATAGAATGAATCCTAATTTTTCCAAGACTGTAAAAAAAGAAATAGATAAGTTACTTGATGTAGGATTCATATTTGCTGTGGAGAATTCAGAATGGGTTTCTCCCATTGTGATCTCAATAAAAAAGAATGGGAAGCTACACATTTGTGTTGATTACAGGAAGCACAGGAAGGCAACAACATACAAACCAAGCACAAATGGACAAGTGGAATGAACAAATTTTGTGTTGTGTCAAATTCTAGCAAAAGATGCAGCCTTGCAGGTACATAAATGGGATAAAAGGATTCATGCAGCATTGTGGGCATATAGGGCAACATCAAAGTCAGCAACAGGATACTCCCCATTTCAGTTGGCCTATGGCATTGATCCAGTTCTTCCTATTGAGTTTGATATTCCCACTGTGAGAGTTATGAAAAATGAAAGGATGGATGAAAGTGATTCAGGAAAAGAAAGGTTGGCACATCTTCATTTGCTGGAGGAAATGAGAGAAATAGCAAAGGATACAAGCCCTAAGAAGAAAATGAAGCAGAAGGAATACTTTCATCAAAATATCTGGTGGTCTCCATTTCATGTGAATGACTTGGTTCTAGTATATGATTCCAGATACAAAAAAAGAAGACAGAGAAAATTTCTTCCAAAATGGATGGGGCCCTACAAAATAGCAGCTGTGCATGAAAATGGTACGTACCGACTGGAGGAATTCGATGGCACTCCCGTTACGAAATGGGTCAACCACGACAAGTTGAAGATTTTCCAAGAACCAGAAGAATCTACTCTGAGGACGGAGTAGAAGCTAGGAAGGGGGAAGATGTCGACACTAAAATTTTCCTCCATAATTTCTATTTCATTAATGTATGTATTAGGAATAGGATGTTGTTAAGTATCATTAGTAGTAGCGTCTGATAGAAGATAACGGCGCTGTCAGTACGGTGCCGCCAATAATGTGGAGTACGGTAATAGTCAAATTACAATAGGAATGTTGTAAAAAGTAAATATTTGTCGTAAGTGGTCCGGTAATGTTAAAATGTCAAAGTTTGGGTAATTAGAGAAGTAGGGTCTACATGATTAGGAATTAGAAATATTATATTGGTAATAAAGACAAGGAGTGAGGTCATAAATATTTTGTGTATTTTATTTGTAAAAAGTCTAAAAATGTGGAACCCATGTAAAATGATAAGGTTTATCTTATCTTAATAGATAAGCTTACATGTACAGATAAGAGTTAAGGTATGGAATATGATTCGTCAGAGTGGATTTCTTATCCTATCTTAGAGATAAGATGGATAATCCTAGAAGTTCTATAAATAGAGAGGCCACCCCCCTCATTTAGCATAGAAGGAAGTAGTGAGAAATATTGTAGGCAGTGTGCGAAGGAAGCCATCAGTTTAAAGGTGTGTTGAAGAAGCCATTAAGAGGTGTAATTGTAAAGTTTCTCCCATAGTCTTGGTGAAAGGCAAGTGAAGTCAATAACACTTGAAGAACCTCATGGGTGAGATTGTAACAGTTTCATGTTAATATTATAATTTAATTTGATATTTCAGATTTGTCATCATTCTGTCTTATCATAGTCAATGGTATTCTTGTGTTATGTTGTTGTTTTGTTTCCAGATTACATCCACCAAACTAAAGGATGTGCATTAGTAAATAATCATAGCACGAGGAGTTCCTGGTGAAGAATTATCATAGTGTCGGATTGGTGATGACAGTACCTCATGCTTCACACCTTCCCCATTTCGTTAGCTAGACCTGTGTTGGATTAGTACAACAGAATCCCAAAACATTCATTATTTTCCTTCACCCAACTCATGCAAGTATTCATAAAACAATATTTTATTAGTATTACATGTAATATCACCATCACAAACCTCTATATCATTAAACATTATAATGATGAATCTATCATGGATTTTATTAAACGATGGTGTGGCATAATCAACCAATTATCATTCTCCCTTCCACAAACTGAATTTCTTGACCTCTTCTCATAGTATTGTACGAATAATATTTATTCTAATATTCAAATAAAATCATTCCAAACCTTTGAAGAGGAATTTTCCATGGCTCATAAAATTGAACTTCACACCCTTTAGCAAGGCCATCTCAAACTTCAATTAAATAAACCCAAGTCCAAATCAATAAATCCTCTAAGCATAGTGGAAAATATAAGAACACCATTAATTCCATCATGGTTAAATCCTTGTCCACATATATTTCTCACACAAATCCTCCAGAAAGAGCTCCTAGAATTCCTCCTAATTATACCCCTCTTGGGGAATATTATAGTACAATATTCGACAAGTTAATCATGGTCCATACTATTAAAATTCCTCCCATCCATCCCTTTGATGAATGAAGACCCAAACCAACATGGTATCATGATGAGAATTACTATAAGTATCATCAACTCCATGGCCATGACATTGGGAAGTGTCGCAATTTTAAAAAAATCATCCAAAAACTTATAGATTCTGGTTACCTCCAAGTGGATAATCCTAACACACCATCTAATAAACCCTTAGAAATTTTCAAGAAACCTTTTCCTAACCATCCACCTAATAATCAAACTCCACCCCCACATCAAAACACCTAATTCCCATACAATCAATACTATAAACCAAGATCCAACACCATCACCTACATCTGTTGTACCCATGTCTATTTCAGACTCTTCTCCCATGCCCAAAACTTTATCAACTTCTACACTTATCCCTACACCTATTGTATCTACATCGAACAAATCTAAAAATACCACATCCACATCAATCCTAATTACACCCAATTCCCCATCCATATCTAACACATCTTCACATATCACATCTAGTATTTTACCTATATCTACTCCAACACCCACCTTAACATCTTATCTTGCACCCCTACATCTACACCCACTTCCACATCAATCAAATCTACTACTATGCCTATACCCACATCAAAGTCCTAATATATGTCCACATATACTATGAAAACAACCAAAATAGCTAAAAATGATACTCTCACCCCACCTACAAGTCTAATCATTCCTACATCAAAAACTCCTAAGCCTATACAATATACAACCTCTTTGGATCTTGTCAAGAGCATAATATAAAAACCACTTCCACATTCAATATCTACATCTATAACATAATCTACATTACCTATTTCTCCCTGCAAAAATCCCCCAATTGAAATATTCATCATTCCTACCAAAGGTAAATCCTCACAACCAAATTCTAAGATCCTTTGCATGCTTATTCAAAACTCCCTCATGCACCAACACAAAAATTTGGATCTCCCTCCTCTCAAGACTAACCCTGCCAAAAAATATAATGCTACATCATCACTCTTAGGAACATCTCCATCCATTATAGGTTTTGAACTGTCATCCAATACCCACATTATAAACAAATCAAAGTAATATAATCCTCCCTCTAAATACGATCTCTCCTCAAAATCACCCACATCCCCCATTATTAAAACATAATCCAAGCCGTATAAGTCACCAATCATTAGAAATGAAATCGAGACACAACCACCTTCTTCTTATTCTAATTCCAATATAGAATCAAAGGCCCTTATGAAGCATGGCCAAAGAAAACCATCAATCGTACCTTCATATACCATTATCAAAACCACTCCATCTACAACCTCTTCTCTAACCATCCCATCATTTCTTATACAAATATCTTCCAACACTTACTTCAAGCATCCACAATCACAAGTCCCCTTATCAAACCTTTCAATCTACATGACCGAAGACCTTCATGGTTCGATTCTAACGTAGTTTGTGCATATTATCATTCTCTAGGACATGATATTAAACATTATAGATCCCTCCCAGCTATTATCCATAATCTTATCAATGAGGATGATCTTCTCGTTGAACGATACTTTCCTCTTCCATCAACCAATCATGCTTCCTCATCCCAACCTTCATCCCCCAAGAACTCTAAGTCCCCTCATTCATCCAAGACCCTTTTTTCCATCCCTCTTCCTACCATGACTTCTCCCAAATAAGGTCCTCCTATCTTTATTAATGTTGTTCAGATCACGACCCATTCTCATAACCATAACTTCCAACCACCTACTCAATCAAAATAAAAAGTCATTGTCACCTCTCCCTCTAGTGAGGATACTCTTCCTCTTTCTTCATCGAAACCCAAAAGTGTCTATATTAGCTATTTCTCGGCCTTCTGATATTGAAGAAATTAATATGAAATAACTTCATTAAGCCCTAGTTAAGATGCTACTCTATGAGATCATCAAAATCTCCCTAGATTATAGGAAATCCTTCATTAAAGCTCTCAAATGTATCCCTCCCCCTAGCGATGAGGATTATCCCTTTGCATATCTTCTTGGAGAACTTACTTCTTCCATCTCCATATATTTTGACAATACACAAATTTCTTACATATCACCTAAAGAGCATGACCTTCCCCTTTTAATCACTTTGTGTATCAATGACACGTTCATTCATCACTCTATGATAGACAATGGAGGTAGCATAAAAATAATCTCATACCACATATTTGATCACCTCAAGATACCTAATTCCATTCTTTCCTAATCACCCACAGTTCTTCATGCATTTAATGATGTTGCTACCCTCACTTTGGGCACAATTATTCTTCCTATCCACGTTAGTGAAAAAATCTTCCATGAAGTGTTATATATCATAGAAGGGAGTTCCAATAGATTATCCTCCTTGGATGACCATGGATGCATGCCATGCATTACATTCCTTTCTTTCTTCATCGATGTATCAAAAATGAATATCAGGGTAAGATCCTAACTCTTCCCATAGACATTACTCCATTCAAAACATGTCACATGACTTATCGAACTAATGACGTGCTCATCCCTAAACAAGATTATTTTGAATAATCCACTAGCTCATATGTATCCATGTATTTAGACAAAGAGATGGATGAACTCTTGCTGGGGGAGTATCTTCTTCTCATAGTTAATTCTCTTCCTATGCCTTATAGTCTTGATAGACCTGATAAGGCTTCGATGTATCAATCTGACATCGGGGATATCATTCCCTTCGATCCACATCATCTTCACACCAATCTCATCTATGGTGTCATAAACCATCATTCCTCCCACATTGATGCTCAACCCCACACAAAACTATATACCAATGGGTTCAAATTTCTTTACAAAAATCCTTCGCCTACACTTATCTTCATCACTTTTCCTAGAAAGGATTTGGAATGGGAAATTATGAACAAGGCATGCATGAATTCTTCATTGGCTAATGTTGCAAGCCCATAAAAATTTCAGATTGGGCTTTAAAGAACAATCCACTGACCCTCTCCATCTATCTTTATCTCTCATGGATATTGACCCTCTATATTCTCCATCCCATGAGCTTAATCTCCTCTAGTGTTTCTTTAAAATATCCATCATTACCTTGGGACCAGTCACTTATTAGTGTGAAGGTGAAACTAGGTCCCTCCCTCCTCAATTTATGAAAATGATATAGTAATATTCTGCTACCACTG
Organism: Taxus chinensis; assembly: GCA_019776745.2. NCBI lineage: Eukaryota > Viridiplantae > Streptophyta > Pinopsida > Cupressales > Taxaceae > Taxus > Taxus chinensis. The sequence continues at coordinate 775,817,596 of CM034147.1, read as the reverse complement.
ACATTCTTCAGTGTTCCAATGATGATTCCATCCTTTCCTAAATAGGAGCAGAAAAATCCTATCTGTATAAGACCTTACTGCCAGACACATCCACCCTTCTTAATGAATCCACCATCACCATCAACATTGGGTATCTGCAAGATCCCCACATCCTCAAAGTGGGTCAATCCATTAATCCTCAAAAGGTCAATTATTTTAACACATTTCTTTCTAAACATAACCAAGCAACCTAACCTCACCACCTAAACCTTGCACAATTATTTATTAATTACCTTATAATTAATAAATTCACATCTCCAAACCTGCCACCTCATTTCACCACCTCATCATGACCTAGCCCTAACCCTAAACTAACCTAATTAAAACCTATAACTTGGTCTACATCCAGACCCATGACTAATCACCCCTCACCCACACCAAAACCAACCTAATAATGACTTGACCAAGCCCACAATTAATCTCTTGGGAGAAAAGGAGGGAAAGTTGGCTATTTTACTAAAAATAGCCCACTTTGACTTAACCGAAATCGGTTCCTAATCGACCGCCGTCGGTTATGTAACCGCCATCGATTCCCTATAAATGACCTCCCCTAACCAAAAACAAAGGATCTGGAATTAATTTGGAAAAACGATCCAAATTTCACTTGGCAGAGCGGAGAAAAGTGAAGAAAAGAGAAGAGCATCAAGCCGAAGACTACAACCTAGCCACTGGATTGCTATCACCCTCGTTCAAGCATTGGAAAAGACTGAGGATAGCTTCATCAGCTCGTTTTCCAATACCAGATCATCCCAACTGAGCCTTACTATCACTACCACATTCCTTGGACCTGAATATTCATCAAGGACGAGTAAGTAGTGTCTGGTATGTTTCTAAGCACCATTTCTTGAGCCTTTTGATTGATAGTAATTATAAGATCACTCCTAGATCTACCACCTGTCAGCACCCTGCACTTAACCTTCATCACCATACATCCTTGTATTTCCCAGAAGATAGTTTTATCACACTCTAAGGCTTCCCCGTCATCTCACTATTCCCCTCAGCCATCCACCAGTCTTAATAACCCCACAATCACCCTGTAACCAACCTCTATCCAGAAGTGCCTATATTACTAACCCTACCGGTGTCGGTTATCCCCTACCGGTAGCGGTTCTCTAACCGCAGTCGGTTATCTAGTGACTGGCATCGGTCACTGTGACTTATACCCAAAATCTTCCTCTCACCAATTTGTCTCCTAACAACCTCAGATCCAGTCTGGTTTATCCCTGTAACTCGACCTGAATGTATCAACGACCATTGACCAAACAAACAACGTGACGTTTTATTATCGGTAGTTTAGTCTCTATTGCTTGGTAACGAGGTACCTAAATCGTGATTTTGCAATAGCTTCTTTATTATCATTTGTGTTAATTCGTATTAAAAGGGGAACTGACCACCTTCGAAAGGAAGTCTAATATTTCCTGGGCCCAAGGCAGTTCCCTCATTTATTGTCTAACTAAAATCTGGTGGTCTTGTATTCTTACTTGCAGGTAGTCCTTCCCAGACAAAAAGGAGTTCTTCGCAATCGATCTGATCTCTCTCTACGGTACGCGCACACCCTCTCAACATTCAACAGGTATTCCTCCTAGCCCTAAAACCTTATCTATTTCTCAAAAGAATGAAAGGATAGAAGCAACTCTATTCCAGGAACAGAAACATTCTGTGCGAAACATTTTGGCACGCCCGGTGGGACCCATTTCGGGTTTCTTTCTTTCTTGCTTGCTTTCATATAGGGAGCATACTTGTTGTTTGTTTCTGCTAAGTATTCGCAAGATATCTTGTTATTTTGGTGAAACATTTTGTCTTGCTGTTCACATCTTTGCATTAGTGAAAGTCATCTTCTTTGCTTCATTGAATATCATTTTCGATTTGGGTTTAAAACACGTGCATCACATTCTTGTTTGTTGTTTTCAATTCTAGTGAACATAGATTAAGTAACAGGTCGTACACGTGGGGGTGATATCCACGGTATTGACAAGAAATTAATCTTACTTTCACTGCACAACACATGCCAAATCACATCATAATTAACACAACAGCTCAAACATCCCCCTTTTCCGCGGTATTCCTCCGCCCGATTGAGGTAACCTTATAAGCCAAAACAAACTTGACATTTCCCCTAGGTCTTTTGTTTAGGATTGACATCATCTTGCGTCTAAGGCATAAGCCCACAATAATTAAAACTAATCCTAGGGTTAGTCTCTTGATTTTCTTGTGCATCTTGCTTGTTTTTAGTTCTGTTTCTCTGTCATACACTGTTTCTGTGATCACTTCAGAACAGTTTGGTAGGCATACTAAGCATTGTTAACCCCAAATCAGCAACTTCTTACAGCTTCTTACACCGGTCCTATTATACCAACATCGGTTAACTTACCGACGCCGGCTACAGTCTGACCGACATCGGTTACCTGACCGATATCGGTTACTGTCTTTCACAGTTCCCAAAACCAGCAACCTACCAATTCCAACATTTTGTTGCTGCTTCTGTTCCTGATAGATTGCATCCCTGCTGTGTACTCTTGTCCATGGTTGTTATCACTCAGAAAACAAGCCGCAGCCATGGTTTCACATGCCTGCTCCATGCCTTTTCCTGAATCACCCCCTTCACATCCTATGGGGAATCCTACGGACACCAGTGAGGTTCCCAAAATCCCTGTAGGAGATAAGGAATTTGTGAAATTTTTGGATGCTAATCCTAGCGCTGTCCAGTACTATTTGTCTCATGCCCCTGACCGTACACCTGACGGTCAACTCCTTGTTGGCATGCCTATTAGTATAGCCGCTCACTTAGCTCCTTCCCCACCTGATAACTCCGCCTTGCCTTCTTCATCCTTAGCCCCGTCTCCCAACTCAGTGGCTTCGGGGGTTCATACGGCACAGATTGGCTTTCCTTTGGTTAATCTGGGGCCCAACATATCATTACCACCGACTGCTCCTACCTTGTCTCTCTCGCAGACTGCTCCTTTCATAACTTGCTCTCTGCCACCTATCCACACAAGCTTTCCTTCTCAAGCTCCGCCCACCTTTTCATTTCCACACACGTATCCGGTGACTTCAACATCTTATATAGGACATCCCTATTCGGTCGCCTCAACATATTCATCCTCAATACCTTATCAACATTTAACCCCACCATTGTCTAGTGGTGGCCCTTGGCCCAATCCTCCTCCGTTTACGGCAACCGCACCATCATCTCATCCAACCACTGATTTAATCAAACAAATGATGGACAAGATGTAAAATCTGGAGGCTTCTGTTTCAGGAAGCCGTAGCACCCTGACATACGAACAAGTTTTTCGGGAGCCTATTCATCCTTCTGTCCCCCTTCATTCATATCCTCCTCAATGGGAATTACCAAAATTTACTCGTTTTAATAGTAAGGAGGATCCTCAACAACACTTGCGATCATTTAGACATGCCTGCTACCTGATTGCTCATGACGATGCCTTACTACTCCGCACCTTTCCCATGTCCTTATCAGGACCCACCTTGGAGTGGTACAGTGCTTTAACCCAGCACTCAATCTTCTCTTTTAACCAATTAGCCCAATCTTTCTTGGATCATTTCTCCATTAACATTGCCAAGAAAGTATCTATCACCGACCTCTATGCCATCCGACAATTTGACGATGAATCTATCGCAGATTTCGTTGGACGATGGCGGGGCCTTATCAACCAACTTACTTATGCCTTGCCTCAGGCCGAACTTATCGAACTCTTTACGCGGGCTTGCGCTAAGCACATTTCTCCTACCCTCCAAATTCAAACTTTCCGCACCTTTGATGAGGCCTTTACTATGGCTCGAAAACTAGAGATTCGAGCCTTAGAGGAAGAGAAATTGCGGTTGCGCAACAAAAACCCTAATTTCTGAACCCAAGACTCCACCAACAAACCCAACACCACCAATTCTCACGCATCGACTGCTTCGAAATCAAAAGGGGTTGTACACGCGGTGATGGTCAAATCCCAAGCGCCGTCTAATACCCCGCCAAAAACCACCTATAAGTATAAAGCCGAACCCATCAATTACACTCCCTTGGGAGAAACTTATGGTGTCATCTTGGAAAAATTGCTCAAAGCGGGAGCTATCACCTTACCTCCTATTAAACCTCACTCCGGGTTTGATTCCACCCGCGCTATACCTTCTTGGTACAAAGAAAATGACTTCTGTAACTTCCACCGCGTGAAGGGACACAGTCACGAAAACTGCAAGATGTTGAAAAATATAGTGCAGGAAATGGTTGATGCAGGGGATATAACCCTCGATAATCCTAATGCCCCTGCTAACCGGAATTTGAAAATCTTCAACAAACCATTCCCAAACCACTCATCTAACAGTAACATAAACCAAGATATCTTAGCCGAGGAGAGTGTTCATGAAATCCATGCAGTTTTCGACTCCCAACCAAAAGCTTCTATCGAGGAAATTCTGAATCAAGCTTCTTCACTAACGCAGGGACCCGAACCCCCTTCACCACCATCAAGACAAGATGAAATCATTGCCATTCCTTTACCCATAAAGGAATTAACCGCCCAGAGTTCTCTTCTCATAGATGAGCCTTCTTACACCACATCCCTGCAAGATTGTGAGCGGATGTTATCTAACTTATCTATTTCCCAAACATCTCCTTCTACCACTCTTGCTGTACAAGAGGAAGGCTCGCCACTTTTTCTGTCATCCTTAGACGAGAAACCCCTCGAACCAACATCACCAAATTCTTTAATCATGACGGATCCTCTCAAACATGCCCTCCTACCTATTAGTTCTTCATCGCCTAAATCTTTTCAGCGACCGGTTGACCTCTTAACGCCCATTGATACAGTGCCTCATTTACCCCCTGTATCACACCCACAGTGGACCGGAATCACAACCCACCTCTCTTCCATACAAAAGTTCCTATTCACACGTGAAGACTGTTATCCCCCAGAAGATAGACGAGTCCTATGGGAGCGTTTGAGTACACCATGCTCTACTCAAATACAGATGACCGATCCAGACACCTCTACCATATACCCGAAGTGTTTACAAAAGCTCAAAATGCCTATGTCCTCATCTTCATTGGATACTTCATCCACCTCTATTAACCTAACTAAACCTCCCCCTACGCTTGGGACTTCACCAATACCCAGCTTAACACACCCACCTAAATGGTTAGATTTATCCAAAAATAAAGCCGTCCATCCATCTAGGAGACAAACCCAATCCCCTCTCAAGTCCAATCCCTGCCTCTGTCACAACTAAAACCCTCGCCGTCACACCTACCTTCTATATTGGGACCTCACCCCTCCACCTTGCCTCAATACATCATACCTCCTGCGTTTTCTTTAAAACGACCTGCACCTTCTACACCCATACAGAGATCCATCCACCGTATCCTGTCCACCTATCAACCCTAAACAAACTCCATCATCAAAGGATTTGTTTGCTGTCACTCCTCTTTCTCCGTGGTTGTTCCCTGCTACCACATCATCTGTGGCCTCATCATCTAACCAGCTAAACATAACTTCTGTGCCAAAGAAGCCACGTTTAGTTAAATCCAATTATCAAAACCCCTTGTCTAAGCCACCACCCGTACGAACCAACCATACCCAAACATTACCAAAACCCACCCAATCAATAGCCTCATCTTCCTCTGACTTTGACCCGCTCAAAGGATCTTACGCCAAGATCCTTGATATATTGGTGGAGAATGCGACCATTTCCCTACCCCCACTTAGACCCTATGATCCATCTAAACCTCGACCTATAGGTTATGATGAGTCTAAAATCTGCGCTTACCACCGCACACCAGGACATGATGTAGAGGGATGCAAAGCTTTGAAAGCCATACTTCGTCAGTCACCTCTCTCGGATAGAAAGGTTAAGAAAGACAACTTACGAAGGGAGAAACCTTTAGCTTCAATCCCCTCTCCTGTACCACCCATCCCCGCCTTACCAAGATCTATCATTATTACAACCCCACCTCTCGAAGACAATGACTCATCCCTATCGTCTTCCTCTTCTCATGTTCACGAGATTAATATGATTTGTGTTGCTACTCGAGGGCAGAAAAACAATGGGAAAGCTAAAGAAAGCACACCTGCGGCCTCTCTTTCTCCGTCCACCATCCCGATCGCACCACCACCTAAAGTGGTTATTCGTGGACCTGCCTACCCCGTCTCTGATGGAGTTTCCCATCGAACCATGATCAAACAACTTCACCAATCACCTGTAAAAATGACACTGTATGATCTCATTCAAACCTCTGAATCTCATCGCCAAGCTCTCGTTGAAATCCTTCAAGGGATAGAGGTCTTACCTAACGAAACCTTGCCTGTTACCTCCATCTTAACACCCAACCACGTTGCTTCTCTCACCAAACAATCTACCACTTCCGTCCCTGTACAGCAAACCGCTGCTGTCAGTTTCTCCGAAGACAAAATTGTTGACTTTGGTGCAGAAGATCCTGACCCCGCTCTTTTCATCTCAGCTTACGTCTGGGACATCCGAGTACGCCGTGTTATGATTGACGGGGGCGCCAGCCTAAATATCATCTCTTCCAAAGCCTTCCAACAAATGAATATCCCTTCTAGCTGTATGTGTGCCAACCCCACCATGTTGCGTTCATTCAACGATGCTATTACTTCTACCTTAGGCACCGTGATCCTTAACATTCGTGTAGGGCCACAGACCTTACCTGAACTCTTCTATGTCCTTGAGGGAAAATTCCAATACAACATGTTGTTAGGCCGCCCTTGGATCCGGGCTATGGGATGCGTTCCCTCCACCTTACATAGATGCATAAAATTCGAGTATGAGGGGAAGTCCTACACCGTAAGAGCTGATCCTCCCCCCTTCAAAACCTGCAATATGTTATATCACCCTAATGATGTGCTTGTACCAGTCAAGACACCCATTCATTCAACCCAACCATTTATTTTGACCACACCTCAACCATCCACCTCAACCGCACTTACACCTTCAACCAACGAAACCGCCGCCGCAAATACCGCTTCCTTCCCCGCGGAAAACATCCCGACCTCAGACCCCTTAGTAGATGTTTTTCAATGCCTTACGCTGGGGGAGTATCACCTATATAACGTTAGCTCTTTCCATACCCCACAAGAGTACGGACAGTTACATGCGCATCCTACCTACGACCGTCGTGTGGGGGAGGTAATCTCCTACGGACCACCTAATTGCCGCACCAACCTAACATATGGGGGTGTCGACGCATCCTCCGTTACCCCTGAACCTCCCCTTGGTGTGGTTCCCTTCCAATCTGATTTTCAATATCTAACTAATCGTCGCTTCGCCCTCACCTTCTTGACGCGTTGTGCTTGGAAGGGCTTCGGTTTCGGTCTTTATGAACAAGGCCGACATACGATCATTCCTGTAACTACACACAAACACAAAGATCGTCGTGGTCTTGGATTCTCTGAACCACCTACACCAAAGACACCGCATATCCATTGTATCCAGGAAGATGACGAAGTCACTCCTTCCGAACCATCATCACCCATTTTTCCATCGTCACCCGCAGAATCGATAGACCCTGAATCCATTCCTCCTAACTTTTTTTTTTCATAAACGCTATCTTCCTGGGTCCTCTCACTTATCAACACGATAATGAAGACCCATCTTCTCTTCCCCTTCTGTATCCCGACATGATCGAAGAGGACTCACCTTCAATTAATGTTGTTGAGTGCCAGGATGACGACTCCATCCTCACTTACCTTGGTGCGGACGACTCTTATATTCAACGCGCCTTACCATCAGAAACTCAAACCATGTTGAATGAGTCGACTATAGAAATCAACATCCACACAGAGGACGATCCTCACATTGTGAAGATCGGACAATCCCTTAACGCATCAGAACAAACGGCCTTCACTACCTTCCTCCGTGCCCGCAACCAAGCTTTCGCTTGGTCCTACGCTGACATGCCAGGAATTGATCCTGACATTGTTGTCCATAACATTACCCTAAAACCTGATTCCAAACCAGTTAAACAGAAACTGAGAAAAATGCATCCACGCATTGCCCTCTTGGTCAAAGAAGAGCTTCAACGACTCCTTTCTGTTTCCTTCATCTTACCTATCGACTATCCTCAATGGATTTCTAACATCGTACCTGTTACTAAAGCAACGGGGGGACTTCGGATATGTACGGATTTCTGGGACCTTAACCTCGCTTGCCCAAAGGATGACTTCCCCCTACCAAGTATTGATCAACTTGTTGATCTCACTGCGGGCCATGAGATGCTTTCCCTCATGGATGGCTTCTCGGGATACAATCAAATTTTGGTAGCCCCAGCCGATCAACATAAAACTACCTTCATAACTCCTTGGGGAACCTTCTGCTATCGTGTCATGCCGTTTGGCCTTAAGAATGCTGGTGCGACCTATCAGCGGGCTATGACTTACATTTTTCATGACATTATGCACACTATCCTGGAGGATTATGTCGATGATCTTCTTGGCAAATCTAAACATCGCAGTGAACATCTCGATGTTTTAACCATTATTTTCGATCACCTGTTACAATACTGTGTTCGTCTTCAACCAAAGAAATGTGTCTTTGGTGTCCTTTCGGGAAAACTCCTTGGTTTCATTGTCTCTTTACGTGGCATCGAGGTCGATCCAGCTAAAGTCAAAGCTATCCTAGAAATGCCCCCACCCACTAACCTCAAACAATTGCGTAGTTTGCAGGGAAAACTCCAATCTATCCGGCGTTTCATCTCACAACTCTCGGATCGATGTCAACCTTTCCATCATCTCCTTAAAAAGGACATTGTCTTTCAATGGAGCGAAGAGTGCCACCAAGCCTTTGAGGCTCTTAAAGCCTATCTCTTGCAGCCACCCGTGCTTATCCCACCTCAGGACGATCGCCCTTTCTACCTTTACCTTTCCGCCACCGACCATGCTGTAGGAGCCATGCTCGCACATCGTGACTCCGAGCATCGAGAACAAGCCGTTTATTACATAAGTCATACTCTTGTGGATTATGAGACTAGGTATACACATGTAGAAAAGTTGTGCCTAGCCCTATCATTCGTGGCCACCAAACTCTGACATTACCTCCTGAATCACAAAACTTTTGTCATCACCAACGCGGACCCCATCCATTATATGTACGCCAAACCTCATCTAAACCAACGCATCGCCCGATGGCTTATGCTCCTCGCCGACCTCGACCTGGAGTTTGTACACCAGAAATCAGTCAAAGGACAAACTATCGCAGACCAACTAGCAGAAGCCCCTTTACCCGGGGAACAATTTACCAATTTTACTTTCCCTGACGAACTCATCGCCACTCTTTCACTCAGTGAGGAGTCGTATCCAATGACCCTCTTCTTCGATGGATCCAAATGCCAGCACGGCAGAGGGGCCGGCATTGTTCTCATTCCTCTTGACGCTGAACCTATGCCTCTTTCATTCCGGCTCGATTTCCCCTGCACTAATAATACAGCGGAATACGAGGCCCTTGTTTTGGGTCTCCAGGTTGCGTTACACTTAGGTGTAAAATCTATTAATATTTTCGGAGACTCTCAATTGGTAGTCAATCAAGTTATGGGCATCTACCAATGTAAAAATGAGGAACTTCAAAAGTACAAACATTACGTGGATTCACTTTTGACCTTATTTACTCATTATTCTATCCAAACCATTCCCCGCTCAACTAACAAATTTGCGGATACTATGGCTTGCTTAGCCTCACAAATTCCTGCCTCACCAACTGACTCTGACATATTTGTCTTGGTCCAACAACTTTTTGCCCCATCTTACTCAGCCCCAGAGGTTTGTATGATAAATAATGTGTCTGCTAATTCGCAGGATACCTGGTATCACCAATTTTACGACTACCTTACAACCTCTGTTCTCCCACCTGACCTTACTAGTAACGGCAAACGTGCTTTTCTTAAAAGTGTTTCTCGTTATGTCGTCATGGGGGGACTCCTCTATAAACGTGGCTTTGATGGCATCCTCCTTCGATGTCTAACCGGCGCGGAGGTCACCTATACCATCCAACAAGTCCATGACGGTATTTGTGGTGGACATTTTAGTGGCCTTGCCGTGGCCAAACGGATCCTTCGCCTAGGCTATTATTGGCCTACTCTTAATAACGACTGCTACGAATATGTTAAGCGTTGTGTTATGTGTCAACAACATGCCAATCTTCAACATACTCCTAGCCATCCGCTACAGGTCGCACGAGATCTTTGGCCTTTCTCACAATGGGGTTTAGACCTTATTGGTGAGATTCACCCGCCCTCTTCGCAACGTCACCATTGGATAATCACAGCAACCGAATATTACACTAAATGGGTGGAAGCCATTCCACTCATTTCAACCAAAAAAGAAAAAATCGTAGAATTCATTAACCATCACATTATCTGTCGTTTTGGCGTTCCTCATCGCCTGATAACAGATAATGGAAAATCTTTCAAAAATAAGTTGTTACAAGACCTTTGTGACAACTTTGGTATCAAACTTAGCTTCTCATCACCTTACTATCCACAAGCAAATGGTCAAGCCGAATCTTCTAACAAAACCTTAACCAAAATTCTCATGAAAGTTGTTAACGATTCTGGAAGCAATTGGCCTGATCACATCCCCTTTGCCCTTTGGGCTTATCGTACCAGCATTCATACCTCCACTAATGCCACCCCATTTTCTTTGGTATATGGTACCGAGGCTGTCTTGCCTCTTGAAATACAAATACCCTCCCTAAGAATATCTCTTCAGGATATTCTCACCAATGATGATTTCCGCCAAGAGCGGTTAGCCCAATTGGAGCTTCTTGACGAGCGTCGTCTTACAGCTCTTGACCACCTTCAAATCTATCAAAAGCGCATCAAGCGTGCTTATGATAAGCGACTTCATGAGCGTACCTTTAAGGTTGGTGATCTTGTCCTCAAAGAGAATCAACATGTAACCAAACTAGAAAAAAGCAAACGTGGAAAATTTGCTCCAAATTGGATTGGGCCTTACATTATCACTCACACTTATGGATCAGGCACTTATCGTTTAGCTTCGCTTAATGGTAAACCTGAGCCTGAACCCCTTAATGCCTTGCATCTTCGACCATTCTACTGTTGAATTTAGTGTTATATCACTTCTTATCTACCTTGCGCTCATCCCTTGAGCTCATTTACCACCTCATACACTTTGTTTCATGCATCTCAAAATAGAATCAAGCTCACATGGTTTGGTCATCACCTCCCCTTAAAGATGCCTTCCCCTTATTAGTCTAGTCCATGACTTCAAAATATCAAAATAACACGTTCTCAATTATACGCTTATGGGATATTCTTGAGTCAAACTTCCTTCAAAACTAGATGCTTCATGCCAAATGGACATCTAGACCTCTAAGTTATACATAGACTGCTCCCTCGAAGGACAGCTATGTGCAAAGCCACATCGGCTATTATAAATAGACTGCTCCCCCGAAGGACAGCTATACACAAAAGACGCATTTGCTACTATAAATAGACTGCTCCCTTGAAGGACAGCTATACAAAGTCAGCCTTTATCAGAAGCTTCTCGCATTGATCAGCTTCGTGAAGACCTCAAGAACAACAAAATATATATCCCATGTAGACTTCCCGCATCGATCAGTCTATATCCAGAAAAGTAAAAAAGTAGTATTCCAAAGCACTTTTGAGTCATGGACTTGTCTATTTAGGTTTGGTTCTCTTTCGTCAGAATAATCACCTTATAACAAGTTCTCTGCACCCCAACTATATCAACCACCTCACCTCACCATTCGTCAAAACAACAAAACTCAAGGGACGTGACGTATATCCGATATATTGTGATTATACAACTCTTTTCACCTATCGACTTCTCGCCTATGCAAGGCACCTAGGGATTCAAGCTCATCCTATGTTAATATGTGGTTTGTTTAGCTCTTCTCAACTACGGGACACCTTTTGCCTCTTTTACTCGAATCTAGGATTGTGTGTTGACCTTAATCAGGACACGATTCCCTACTACTTGAGTAAGCTAACTTTCGTTTCACCTATACCTACACCAACATCGCCAGTCCCTTACCAACACCAACAACAAATTGCCTAACCCTAACCAAATTGCCTGAATTCACCTCTCCCTGATCCTAAGGGAGAACTACATCGGTCTGAGGCCCCTCCTTGCTTTGTGCAATGGGCTATGTAGGCAGCACTTAGGAGACATGGGGTCTCCCAAGGTTAGCTCGACCATCCCCTACCATAACCTATCATGTGTTGTAAATATAAATATTTTTGTGTATTTCTATTTGATAACATTCATCTTTATCCTTTTTCAAAACAAAACATTCAAAACACAACCATTCTTATTATTATCATAACTCAAATCAACATACATATTTAGTTTTATTTTAAACAAATACATCTTCTCTATCATCGACGCGCAGGTCGGCATCCTTATTTATTCTTATACTCCTATGAAATTCACTTAGACCCTTGCGCCTCCTCCCGAATCAGGTGGTGATCGTGATCGTCGACGCCACTCACTTGGCCTCTCCATCCTCAAAGGTGCCACTGCTATTGGTTCCTCCCACTGATCCGCCAACATCTCCTGTAACATACGAATACGTCCTCTCGCGTGGAGGAATCTTGCCTCTAGTCTCTCCACTCGTAACTGCGAAACCTCTAACAATCTCGTTGTCTCATTCACCTGTGTTTGAAGCTGGTGAACCAAATTCTGTAGGCGGTCTCTCTCCGCTGTAATCACAGCTATGTCAGGATGATCGGCCCTCTCACGTACACCTCGCAGCTCTGCTACCCACCATAATCTATAAGCCTCTGTCGCTCCCGCATCCATTACCCTGCGATCGGCTGCTATCTCTTCTGGCCCTTCTGGAGGTGTCGGCCGGGGAGGTGAGAATAATGCCTCGGCGTCGATCCTCATGTATGGTCTATAAGCCATAGGTATATCCTGAACAAATCCAAATTTTCACCGCACGCGATCTAGAGGAATCCTCTCGTACTCACCTGGTCTGTGCCCTGCGATCCACCTCAATCGCTCTACACCCCTCAACTCCTCAGCTATGTTCTCTGTCACCATATAGTTCCCGTAAGGCCTCCAACAAATATCCGCAATCGTCACCATCTCCCATACCTGCCTATAATACTCGATGTCATCTATCACGGCCTGGGATCTCGCCTCTTGTTCTGTCTGGACCCATCGTCTGAATCCCAACCTCTGCACTCCTGTCTCTCTTTCCTGGATTGGTCGGCCTATTGGTCACACACACACAATGTGCTCATAGGCCCAACAATGTAATAAGTATGCACAATCCAGTGTCATCCTGTGATTTCGCTTGCAGGCCCATAAACCCCTGTATAGCTCCGCCAGATATGCGGGTGCCCATGCGAAAGTCACGCTCCTTTCTATCATTTCCCAAATAATACACATCAATGCTTTTGGAAATCTTCCCCCATCCACCCTCGGTAATGCATAATACCCCACCGCTATCATTAATACCACTGCCAACCTTGTTTCCTCAGGGTGTGTTGCATACATTGTACCATAAGTGAATGTCAAACCTCGCTGTGTCAAATCTCGTGCAGCTGAACCAAATACTGCTGTTATCGCTCCCCGCGCCGCGCTAGGCAACGCCTGATACACTGGTCTTCCTGTAATTGGGAGCCTCAAAATTCTAAACACATCTTCCAACGTCACTGTCATCTCCCCTGTTGGCAGATAGAAGGTATTCTTTTCTGGATTCCACCTCTCAATCAACGCCTGCAACATAGCATGATTGCGTGTGATTCGTGAATAATAGCGGATTCCACTTAACCCCACACGGTTTATCAATACCCATTCAGCTGGTGTTACATCCGCTCGGACTCGTGACAACAAAGCTGGCACACTATCATTCATCCTCAACCCTGCCTCTGCCTGCATACATCAAATCAACAAACAAACCATTCAATAAATCAAATCCCAAAGTGTTTTTTTCTCACATTCTGGAATTTCATACAGTAACCGATATCGGTTATACATAACCGATACCATTGCCTAACCGATACCAGTTATCTCTAAATGATACCAGTCACTGTCAAACATATACAGCCTGCTTAAAAACATCCCCTACGATAATTATTTTGCTCGTTTACTCCTCTCTATACCTACAAACATACGCGAAACCCCCGCTTACCTACCCCCTAACACTCACCCCATCCCAAACCCTTACCTATCACCTTTTCTTTCTCATCTCTATCCACTTACCTTCTCTCATCCTATTCATAAAACATGCAAGAATTAAAATTACAACCAAACAGTTTACCTCTTGGGACGCAGCAGCTTGCGGTGGAACCTGTCTTCCCTCTCGTCTCTGCCTGCTGGATGCTTCTCCTTGTCCAGCCATGTTCACCACCCTCTTCAATATAACTTGCCTTTCTACCTTCTTAATCTCAGCCCACAATCACTTTACCTGTCTCTTTCCTCCTTATCACTCAATTCTCCCATGCAATTATTTGTATCAGTCGTCAAACAACGTCGCATCCTCGTATTTAACTTATTGCATGCCTCTAAAAATAAGAACTCAAGTTGTCTCCCAAGCTTTTCTATTTTTAGAAAAGCTTGTTTTAGCATAACCGATATCGGTTACTTAACCGGTATCGGTCATATATCTACCGACATCGGTTAGCTAACCGATATCGGTCACATGTCTCCTTTTGCTTAAACCTAGGCTTTTTCTTCATTTTTTGCAAATTTTTGGTAGCGCCCGCCTCTTTTTCCTGCATAACGACATCATTATCAATATTTGTCATCAGAATCACATCAACACATATATATATCATCACAATTTCATCAAACTCATCATCTATATACATTCAATTTCAAAAACCATCGACAAAACACATAAAACATTTTTATACACACCATGTGGATCAAAATCATCATCTATATATATATATATCAATGTTTCAATATACAACTTCCCCTGCATGGGGGCCTCTGTGAGCTCAAAATAATACAAAGCCGGCACGCAGGCCGCTATCCCTGTCAAAATCTCGACTCGGCTCGCAGGCCGGTCTCTCAAGTCAAAAATATACTCGGCTCGCAGGCCGGTATCAACTATACAACCTGTACTCGGCTCGCAGGCCGGTATATACAACAAGAATGAATAAATAAATCATATGTGGGCACGCAGGCCTCTATATACATGACCGGTTCGTAGACCGGTGTCTATATCCAATATCCAAAAACCCATCTCCACTCCAGGGATGTCTCAGCTCTCCCCACCACCCTCAGCCCCTCTCCCTGCTGGTCCCTGCGCTGGCTCTCGCCTCCTCCCTGTAACAGACCCACCGGCTGTGGCTGCACCTCCCTGGGATCTCTGGCTCCGAGATGTCTCGGCTCTGTGCACCGCATATGGCTGATAGTCAGCCCCGGTACCATCAAGGACGTCCTGATAATACCGGGCCTCCGCTCTCGCCTCCATATAGCGGGCCCGTGCCACCATGGCTACTGGGGCTGGTCCCCCGACTCCTACTAGTAGTGGCCCCTGTCCTGCCGGTACACTCGGTGCCTGTGGCGGTACCTGTACCTGCGCCTGTGCCTGCGGCGGTGCCTGTGCCTGTGGCTGTACTGGAGCCTGTACCGGTGGTGGTGCCTGTGCCTGAGCCTGTGCCTGGGCTAACTGCCCCTGTAGCACCCCAATCTGTGCCTGCGCAGCAGCAAGCTGCCCCTGTAACAACTGCACCTGTCCTACGAGCCGGTCCCTCTCTGCTATAACAGCCACCAAATCTGGCTGTGCGGGCTGTGCTCTCCTAGCTGCTCTCTCCCCTGCCCACCAAACCAAAAAGGCCCCTGTCACTCCAGCATCATCCACTGTATCGTCCGCCGGCCTCTCTGCTACCCAATCTGGGTCAACGGGCTGCGGTGCCGGCAGTGGCGCCTCTACATCATCCCTCCAGTACTGTGGGAAGGGAGGTGGCTCATCCTGTCTCAAGCCCAACTGCCATCGTACCCTCTCTAGGGGTATCCGCTCATACTCTCCGGGCCTCCGTCCAGCTATCCAGAAACTATACTGGATCCAGCGCATCTGTGCTCGGGCTCCTCCTCGGGGCTGATGGCCTCTGTAGGGCCTCCATATAATGTCCAGGGCGGTCAAGCCCTCTAGCATATGACGGTAGTAGGCCACATCCCGTCCTGCGAGCACCGCTCGTGGCTGGCCCACGACTCCCAACCACCTCTGAAATCCATATCTATAGACAATCTGTGGCCCTGGCTGCTGGGGCAGCCCTACTGGTCGTATACAAATGATGTGCTCATATGCCCAGCAATGTAACAAAAATGTAGAGCAAATACCAAATCACCTCATCCGGCGATAACCCCACAGCTCTCTGTATAGCTGCACCAGATACACTGGTGCCCAGGCATAGCATGTATGCTCCTCTACCATCTCGTGCAACACCCCCATCAAAGCCCGTGGGAAGCGGCCTCCCTCTGAGTCTGGGAGAGCGAAGCATGTGATACCTATCATCATCAACACGGCAAGCCGTGTCTCCTGTCGGTGTGCACGATACATGTCGCCATAGGCAATGCTCGCGCTGTGATAGGTCAACAATGGGGCTGCATCCCCGAATACATGTAGGATGCTGTCCATCGCGGTCTCCGCATCCACCTGGAACACTGCCTCACCTACGATCGGCAGTCTCAGGATGCGATATACATCCTCCAAAGTAATCGTCATCTCTCCAGTAGGGAGATGGAAGACATTGGTTGCCGGATCCCATCTCTCGATGAGGGCAACCATCAGGCTGTGGTCCCTATCCACAGCCCTATACCGCTGGACTCCGCCGAGTCCAACCTCTCGCATGATGCCCCAATGCGCTGCAGACACATGTGGCCACATCCGCCTCAATAGCGGGGGCATCCGATCCCGCATCGTAAGCTGCTGGCGTGCCTGCAAAAACAACCCACTTCATCAGGCCTACCCTTTACAAAAACCACTACTTTAACCCCCTTACCCACCCAACCACAACCCGACTCTATAACACACATCTACACTTACTCTACACATCCCCTTTACCACCAACCACCCAACCAACCACCCCGATATACTCTAGCCATCTACCTATACCCCCGCCAATTTAACACCTCCTACTTCATACCCCACACCTACCCTATCCTACCCGAACCAACCACACAACCACACCATTTCCCCCCCACCCCGATCACCTTTCCTATCAACTCTACCCCCTCCCCCTTCACCCCCAAACACAAAAACCAACCAACAATACAATTCTAACCAAAAAAAAAAAGGGGGTACCGACGCCGGTCGACATATGACCGACGCCGGTCTCCCGGCAACAACTTATTCCAAACATTTGGTGACCGATGTCGGTCGCTTAGTGACCGACATCGGTCACTGTCCCAATCCGGGGCCGAACCCAAAACGGCCCGCAAAACACATTTTAACCTATTTCTCCCTATTTACCCACCAAAAAACCCTAAAAACCTACCCACCCTGCCGTTTTGGCCTAACTAGCTTACCTACCCACTCCATTTTACAAATTACCTCCATTTATTCATTATTTCATTAAATTTTGGATTCCTACCCAAAACCCAAATCTAAGTTAAACTCATTCAATTCACATAAGCAAGAGTTCAGAGCCTACCGGTACGACTACACGTCGTCGTGGTGGGATAGGTGGCGGTGGTCCAGCTGGTCCAGCACCTCCTGCTCCTCCTGGCTGTGCCATGGCTCCAAATCTCCTCAGCTGGGTCCTCAACCAATCAAACTCTACCTCCTGCTCACTGGGGTCTACCAATCACTCACTCCTCCACTCAAATAATGCCACCTCAGCCCACAAACTCAACAAAATCACTTCACACCTCAGACAAGACAAATTTGGGCGCTCAAATTCACAAAGTGACAATGACAGGCCGTATTTTTCTTTTTATAGGTTTTGACCTATAACCGATACCGGTTATTTTGCGCCCTAGAATACCGGTATCGGTCTCCTAACCGATATCGGTTACACATAACCGATATCGGTTATGTGTAATAACTCCCGCCCTTAGCCACCAATCTCCACTTTTCCCCCATCACCTACCCCTGGCTTTGCTGACTAGCCTTATTTTGACCTCAATCAGGCCCGACCAAAGGCCGCAACCAACCAATTTGGCCCGACCCAAGGCCGCAACCAACCAATCAGGCCCGACCAAGGCCGCAACCACTCAATCAGGCCGACCCAAGGCCGCACCCAACCAATCAGGCCCGACCCAAGGCCGCAACCACCAATCAACCAATCAACCAATCAGGCCCGACCCAAGGCCGCACCAACCAATTGGCCCGACCCAAGGCCGCAACCAACCAACCAATCAGGCCCGACCCAAGGCCGCAACCAACCAATCAGGCCCGACCCAAGGCCGCAACCAACCAATCAGGCCCGACCCAAGACCCAAATCAGGCCCGACCCAAGGCCAACCACCAATCAGGCCCGACCCAAGGCCGCAACCAACCAATCAGGCCCAACCCAAGCAACCCAACCAATCAGGCCGCCCAAGGCCAAACCAATCAATCAGGCCCGACCCAAGGCCACAACCAACCAATCAGGCCTGACCCAAGGCCCAACCAACCAATCACCCAAGGCACCCAACCAATCAGACCCACGGCCCTCACTAATCAATCGGCCTGACCCAAAGCCGCACCAATTACATACCTCGCCCAAAACCCACAAATTACAATTTTATCCACCCATCATGTAGCTTTTTGTTCAATCAAGCTCACCTGTTCGTGTTTTAGCATGATTAGGGTACTTGACTTGATCAGTCGACCAACTTTGCCTAGACCAAGACCGTGACGTTTATATCAACCAAACCAACCATTTGGTACTGCCGAACATGCCTAAACGTTCCTGTACCTTACCCGTTATATCCCCTGGAGCTACTTCCTATGCCTTGGATACCAGGATTATATCACCCTTGTTTGGATAAACTATCGACCTTTGCCTATGAATTGCTTGTTTGCTCTTCAAATCATGTACCCTGGTCACACTACTGCATTTCAACGTGCGTCTGCTTCCTTGAACTTACCCCACCATCTTACCATCATCTCAACACCATTCACCCTTTATCAACCCTATCCCTGATTTCACGTCGCCTCAATCTGTGATAGATTTGAGGGGGATTACCTATACCCTTAACGGGAGTAACCACTTCTTATTATTGTCAGTGCAGCTTTACAAGACAAGCTACACGACAACAAGGGGCTAATGTAGACACCAAATTTGTGTCTCACGACACCCTGTGCCCCGCATCTCATTTCGCAACCTAACCTCACCACCTAAACCTTACACAATTATTTATTAATTACCTTATAATTAATAAATCCACATCTCCAAACCTGCCACCTCATTTCGCCACCTCATCATGACCTAGCCCTAACCCTAAATTAACCTAATTAAGACCTATAACTTGGTCTACATCCACACCCATGACTAATTACCCCTCACCCGCACCAAAACCAACCTAATAATGACTTGACCAAGCCCACAATTAATCTCTCAGGAGAAAAGGAGGGAAAGTTGGCTATTTTACTAAAAATAGCCCACTTTGACTTAACCGACATCGGTTCCTACTCGACCACCATCGGTTACGTAACCGCCATCGGTTCCCTGTAAATGGCCTCCCCCAACCAAAAACAAAGGATCTGAAAATTCATTTGGAAAAACGATCCGAATTCACTTGGCAGAGCGGAGACAAGTGAAGAAAAGAGAAGAGCATCGAGCCGAAGACTGCAACCGAGCCACTGGATTGCTGTCACCCCGTTCAAGCATTGGAAAAGACTGAGGATAGCTTCATCAGCTCATTTTCCAATACCAGATCATCCCAACTGAGCCTTACTGTCACTACCACATTCCTTGGACCTGAATCTTCATCAAGGACGAGTAAGTAGTGTCTGGTATGTTTCTAAGCACCATTTCTTGAGCCTTTTGATTGATAGTAATTATAAGCTCACTCCTAGATCTACCACCTGCCAGCACCCTGCACTTAACCTTCATCCATACATCCTTGTATTGCCCAGAAGATAGTTTTATCACACTCTGAGTCTTCCCCGTCATCTCACTATTCCCCTCAGCCATCCACCAGTCTTAATAACCCCACAATCACCCTGCAACCAACCTCTATCCAGAAGTGCCTAGATTACTGACCCTACCGGTGTCGGTTATCCCCTACCGGCAGCGGTTCTCTAACCGCAGTCGGTTATCCAGTGACCGGCATCGGTCACTGTGACTTATACCCAAAACCTTCCTCTCACCTATTTGTCTCCTAACAACCTCAGATCCAGTCTGGTTTATCCCTGTAACTCGACCTGAATGTATCAACGACCATTGACCAAACAAACAACGTGACGTTTTATTATCGGTAGTTTAGTCTCTATTGCTTGGTAACGAGGTACCTAAATCGTGATTTCGCAATAGCTTCTTTATTATCATTTGTGTTAATTCGTATTAAAAGGGGAACTGACCACCTTCGAAAGGAAGTCTAATATTTCCTGGGCCCAAGGCAGTTCCCTCATTTATTGTCTAACTAAAATCTGGTGGTCTTGTATTCTTACTTGCAGGTAGTCCTTCCCAGACAAAAAGGAGTTCTTCGCAATCGATCTGATCTCTCTCTACGGTACGCGCACACCCTCTCAACATTCAACAGGTATTCCTCCTAGCCCTAACCCTTATCTGTTTCTCAAAAGAATGAAAGGATAGAAGCAACTCTATTCCAGGAATTCCTTTTCGATCTCTTTATCCGCTTATTTCTCCATATCAATCTAGCCAAACATGTGTTTGGAGTGCCAACTGGAAATCTCATTTGCTTTATTATTTCTGTAAGGGGTATTGAAGTTGAGATCACTAAAATAAAATCCATCCCAGAGAGGCCTCCTTTTAATATAAAATAACTTTGTAGTCTCTAGGGACAATTTAAATCAATTCTTCATTTCATCTCACAAATTTCTAACTATTGTCAACCTTTTTACCATATCCTTCACAAAGACATCAAATTCGAGTGGTATTATAATTATCAAAAAACCTTTGAATATATCAAGCATCATCCTATCCCTACCTATTCTTATACCTCCACGGGAGGTGCATCCTTTCTATCTATATGTCTCTGCCTCCAATCATGCTCTAGGTTCCATGTTGGCACATCATGAAAAGCAAGGCAGGGAGGAGGCCGTGTACTACATCAGTCACACCCTTCATGAGTATGAGAATCACTACACAGAAGATGAAAAGTTGTGTTGAGATATTTTCTTTGAGACCTCCAAGATTTTCCATTATCTTCTCAATCATAGGACTTATGTCATCACTATCTTTCATCTTCTTAATACCATGCATTCCAAACCTTATCATAGTGATTATATCACTTGATGAATCATGCTCATGACTGAGTTTTACCTAGAGTTCATCTCTCAGAAGTCCTTAAAGGTCAAGGATATTGTACATCAATTAGTTGATGCCTCTCTTATTTATAATCACTTTCCTCACTAGAAATTTCAAAAAAAATCTATCAACACCATTAATCAGGATTTATCTCCCATTAAGATGACACTCTTCTTTGACAAATTTAAGTTTCGAAAATGGGGAGGTGTTAGCATCATTACTATTTATTCTTGGGAAACTCATATTCATATCGTTTATAAGACTAATTTTAAATGTAAAAAATAATAGGGTTGAGTATGAAGCTATGATGTTAGGTCTTGAAACTACTATCATACGCAATGTCCAAATCCATGATATCTACGAGGATTCTCAACTCATCATTAATCAAGTCAAAGGAATCTATCAATGTAAAACTAAGGTCTTTCAAAAGTAAAAATACATTTCCAACTTCATTTTTGAAGCACTTAGTTTATAAAACCTTCGAACCATCCCTCGGTCATCTAATCACTATGCAGAAACTATGGAATCCATCACATATACTATCCCTTAGAATAGCGAAGAAATATAAACTCTCCATTATCATTCATTGCATTAAAAAACAAACTCACCTTAGCGAGTTCACTAGCATTAATATTGTGGAATATAATCCTTCTGATCTTTGGTACTCTCAAATATTCAACTATATTTCTCAATCCATCATCCCCTCTAACCTATCAAAAAATGGTAGGATATCATTTCTTTAACATGATAAACATTATGTCATCTTTAGCAACATCCTCTATAAGTGTGGCTTTGATTTCATCTTGCTTTGTTGCCTTAGGTCCCATGAATCCACTTGAGCTATCCAAGAAGTCCATGATGGTATCTATGGTGGAAGTTTTAGTGGTTTGGATGTCACCAAGCACATGCTTCACATGGGTTATTATTATCCCTCTTAATCAACACTACTATGAGTACGTTAAGAAATGCATCAAATGCCAATGACATTTTAATATTATCTGCATTCCTAGTCAGGACTTGTAATTGGATCAAGATCTCTATCCTTTTCCACAATGCGGACTCAACCTCATTGACCTCATCAATCTACATTCTTCTCAACTCCATCATTTTATCATCACTGATACTAAGTATTTCACCAAATGGGTGGAAGAAATTCCACTCACATCAAGTAAAGCTAATCAAATTTTTAATTTCATATATTAACATAACATTTTTCACTTCGACGTTCCCCACAAAATTATTATGAACAAAAAAAAGGTATTAAAAAAAATGTCTCAAGAAGATTTATGACTCATTCAATAACAATATTATCTTATCCTCACCATATTATTCTCAAGCTAATAGTTAAGTTGAATCCACTAAAAAAACTCTTCGTAATATCCTTGCCAAGACTATTCATAAATTGGGTCATAATTGGCATCTTCATATACCCTTTTCTTTTTGGTCCTATAGGACTAGTATCTCCACCTATACAGGAGATACTCTTCTCTCTTTTATATGGCTCTTAATTCATCCTTCCTCTCGAAGTATAAATCCCATCCTTGTGTATTTCTCTTCAAAAATTTGAATCTGACAAATAATATCACCAAATGCGTCTAACATAGCTTTAATTATTAGACAACCATCACCTTCTTGCTCTTGAACATCATCATGTTTATCAAGAGTGCATCAAACATTGTTATAACAAACAACTTAAGGAGTGCGACTTTAATATCGATGACCTTGTCCTTAAATAAAATCTAAACGTCACTACCCTAGAAAGGATCCAACATGGAAAGTTTTCTCCCAACTGGATTAGATATTAAATTATCACACATAAGTATGGGTCTAGATCCTATGGTTTGGCTTCTCTCGATGGTAAACTAGAAGTGGAACCTCTTATGGCATCACAATTGCATCCTTTCTATTTTTACCCTACCTAGCAATCTGAACTTATTCATCTTAGTGGTCATACATCCATCCTTATTCTCTTCCATATTTCATCATTATGATTTTAAATTATGTGGTTTATCATCATTTTCCTATCTATGACCTCTAATATAGGTACCATGGCTCTACTCATAGAATATTCCTTAAGGAAAACTTACCTCTTCTAGGTGGGAACTCCACAATCATTACATCCACCTTCTTCTTATTTACCTACTAGAACCACACTAAGGTTTCAAAAGTGTCACTTTTACATTCTTCATCCCATCTTAAGTGTTGTACCTAGCTATCCCCAACTCTTCCATAAAAATTCAAAATTCCTAGATGCTCATCTTAAAATCTATCTTACTCAAAAGAAAATAGATTGCTTCCTTGAAGGAAAACTGTTCATAAATAATAAAATATCAAAAAAGAATAGACTGATCCCTCAAAGGACAGATATCATGCATATTTTATCCTTCCATCTAAAAATATTAAGTCCAAAAATTAAAAAATAAAAATGTAGACCACTCCCTCGAAATATTGCTATCATCTCATATCATGGTAATGAAGGATTACTAAATTAACCATCCTTCTATCTAATCAAAAGTAAAAGCATAAAGTCCCGATCAAATTTCTCATCCATTGCAATCTTCCTACATTAATCAATTTACAATATAATTCTCAGAGCTAGGGCATAGACCTGGGAAATTTTATCTCTAATACATGCACCCTGATTGAGGGATAACAACAGGTGTTCTAAGCTTTGATTTTCCCTCAATTCTGTGGATACAATGGAAACACCTCAGGGTTGTGGGTATCCCTCTATTGAGGGGAGTCTTTAGGATTACAAGGTTGGTTCCTTAATGATGTATCCTAAGATTTATTTTCTATGGGGTTTTAAGGGTAAAAAGATGGCTGCAACTTGAAATTTAAATGAGGTGATACACTAAAATTAATGAGGGCTTTGACTAAGAAACATGCACAATATATTGAGAATAGATTAAATGAAGCATGATCCAATGTGTTTCAGTCTAGATCCTAAGGAAAACACTTTACTGTTGAGGGATGAATCACAATAACATTGTTAGATTATTGCACACTGAGACTATGCAAAAAGAGACTAAATTTACAACAAGGTAAGCTAATAAATTCAGGGAATGCAAATTCACAAGGAGTTAATAAATTAATACACACCACTGCAAAGTATTGAAAAGGCAATAATTGGTTCTCATTCAAGGGAAAATCTGGCCAATGGCTTCATCTCTTAGTACAAAATTCCTCCTGTCAAAAAATTACCCCTCCTATGTTCTTTGCCAATGCACACAATATATAAAAAAAATTATTCACCCAATCCCCTAAAAATAGACTGCAGTCTAACTAGTCCTTGCATGATATTAATAGCGCTTAAATTGATTTTAATAATAAATGAACTAAAATAAACATGCAAGACTGTTACAATATAAAAATAGTCTTAATTTCTCTAAGAATAATCCAAGTCAAACTGATTTGACTTCTACAACGAATAGTATGCTCACTATTTGGAGAAAATAAGGTACGTAGGATGAATAATTAATTAATATATTTTAGTCCTTGCTTCCTGCGCAAGTAATTTCTTGTAAAGTGCATGCTTTTGTCTTCTTGCAATATGATTAAATTAATCACATCCTTCTTGTCTTCTATTGCACTGATGTGACACATGTATAAAGGCTGTTAACTTTTGCGCTTATCTGCATGAATAATTATGTCTGTCTTCTTGTAAGTTCCACCTATACATGTGCAAAAAAAATTGTCTTCTCCTAACCTTTACTTAGCAAAAATAAATCAATCTTCACTATTGGGGGGATCATTACCCTTGATCTTATCTGATCATTGGTCCCCTCCTTGATGAGGTTCAGGCTACATGCATGTATCACATGGATTGAATACTATAGTATTTGGCCCCATTCGAATAATCATTGGCACATTGCTTTGGTCAAAACACTTTGTCATTAATCATTGCATATATTATATCATATAATTTGGCCCCTTTTTATTGTAAATCATAAGCACTAATGCTTCTATTACAAGTCCAAAGTTTAAGGTCATTACATAGCAATAGAATTTTGTATTAAACAAGGATATAATATATTTATTCGACCCTTTTAGGTCATCATATGCATAAAACTATAGTCTTATGCTAAGGTCAATAATTTGAATATAAAATTTGGGACATGGTCCCCCTCAAGGGAACTAGACTCGATGATGTAAAGTTAATAGAATTTGCACAAAACGTCACCATGTATGTAGGGTTCTCTGACCCCTATTGGGTTGACACGTGCATAACTTAGTATTTAAGTTGGTGAGTTTGGTATGACACCATTGATCTCTGTACTTTTTTATCTGCAAAATCAGGTTGAAACCCTAAATCACTGGGTGAGTTGAAGCTTTGAAAAGGTGGTTGAGTTTTGTGAGTAAAAAATCTGTCAACCCTAAAATTTTCATTTCATTGGCTACAACTTTTGATTTGGAGGACGAAGCCTTCTGTAGAAAAATTTATCTAGACGCTCATGAATGTTGATTTCTAATCTCTTTTTTGCTCTACAATTTCAACTTATATGCCACCATTTTGGGTTTGAATATTTGGATTCTCTGCCATTTTTAATCCATATCGAGCCTTTTTGTGCTCTATTTCTTGGCCACCATATCTTGAGAATTTTGATCGTCGTAGCCTTTCTGGTTGCTACTGCATGCATAGGTAAATCTTCTTTGATCTTTTCCAGGTCATAATTTTGAGAGAAGGTGGTAATCCCTTGTTCTTTGAGCACTATAGACTACTTAATTTTGGTTGCCATTTTTGGCTATCATAGCACTGATACTTTAGTTCTCTTTACATACTTATCCTTGTGTCTATTTGTACAACTGGTAAATGTCCCCAACCCATGGGTCATCATTTGTGGATCATTCTATACTCCTAGGGTTTGAAGAACTTCACTCTCAATCTAGCAAGTTATTATTCCTTCTTTGAACACTCTATGTTTGAGTAGATAGATTTGTAAAAACTTAACTATACGGTCGTGAACCGAAAATGGAGTTGTTCTTTCTTTGAATCTGAAAAATTTGGCAAAATTGCGAGTGAACAGAATTTATATACCCTGTATTCATATGTAGTGTCATTATTGTTGTTTTTTTCAAAACATTCTTCAAGGGTATGTCCAGCTGTCGTGAATCCCACATGAACAATTGGGTTTGGATTTTGTTTCTCTCTTTATGCTGGGTCAATTTTGAAACTTTATCTTAAACTATGACATGCTTCTATAGATTTGTAACCCTTTTGATGGGTACTCTAAATATGGCTAATTAGTCATGTTTTGTGTAATTTACTTATGTATCTTTCGCCCATACCCAAGCAATGGGTTTTGACATTTTGATGATTTTGAAGCTAACTTAAAGTGGTGGAAATTGAGTTCGAGATTTTCAGACACTTGCTTCGTATCTTTGCCAAAATTGTCTTGCTATTGTCCATATACTTAATGATTGAACTCCAACTTGATACTGGAAAAGCCTTGTATTTTTTCATGTTGTTTGTCTCATATTCCATTAATTTAAGAAACTCAGCTGATTATTGGTTGATTTCATCCCTGTTGAAAGCTACCTTGTTTAATCATTTGAAGCTCAAAAGCATCTCCTGGAAAGGTATGCATTGATGACTTATTTCACTTATTTGGCTAAGAGATATTTAACCCATGTATATATCATAGATGAGACATTTATACATTGAAATTGAACCTGAGCCTATATTCTCTAATTCTGTTTGCATTCAAAGCACTTCGGTTCGAACTCATGATCCTTTATACATTGACCTGACAATACCCTATTTTCCTCCTTAATGAAATTTCTAAAACTCTTGGGGCTATGTGACATGTGTCCATTTTTTTCACCAGAACTCTCTTCAAAATCTTGATGATCCTAACTGTACCTTATGCATTGTTCAACTATAGATATTATTAGGTCTAGCTATGTTATGTCATTACTTGTGCACTATTATTGAGCCTATATGATTTTACTCCTATTATTCCATTACTTGCAAGCATTCACATGTTGAAACTGAATGCTAAAGATCATAGATCTCATGTACTAAGTAACTGGTTGGATCTTTCTTCATATCTGTTAAGGTCACCTTCCACTTTCCAAGCCCCAGATGATTAAAATTGACTTTGTTATTTCATTACTTAACATCTATTATTGATGCCTTCTGATTTTACTCCTATTCATTCCATGTACTTGAAGCATTGTCCATGTTGAAACTCAATTTAAAGATGATAGATCTCTATACTAATGTAACTATTGGATCTTGATCTTCATTCTGCTACGGTCAGCTGTGCACTATTCCAAGCCCCGGATGATTAAAATTGACTTTGTGCACTCTATTTGATGATTCAAATGGTGCTTTGAGATTGGTGAATTTGTATCATTGAATTCCAGGCTTGACAGTGCTCCTAGAACTTGTTCATGGTGTCATTGCACCCATTCACTGAAACACTACCTTTATATTCATTGATGGAGCTTTATTTACACTTATCTGGTAGCTTTAACTTTCTTTGGGCTCAAAATGCACTGGCATAGTTGCACTATTGATGCACCATGGTCTGTTTGTATAATAAGAAAATATTTTCTTACTCTGAAGTATGTAATGTTTACACTTCCTCCTTGGATAATTTTAGAGCTTTGTATCACTGTTCTCTTCTGAAGTATTTGGTTTATTACTGTTATGTAAAGCTTAAGTTTTAAGCTTGATGTTCTTGGCTTTGATCCCTGTAAACACAAAACTGAATTTTATTTTGCAAGTGAACTGGTTGGATGCATTTTTCTAAATTTGTGAACAGTTGTAATTCATCTTTAGTATTTCCAATATTTAATAATCGTTGAAATCTTTCTTGGTGTATAACTAATACTTAGCATGTCCTAACTCTCCAAGGTGGAAAGAGTTGCATTACTTCTTGTGCTTGAATACTGAATATTGGAATAAACTGTGACTAAATAAAACTCATGAATATTTTTGCACTATAACTGTACATTTAGCATATCTGAGTTTATATTTAAAGCTGAAAACTTCCATTATTTTCAAAGCTATTTGCATTCAAGAACTTGTTGGGATCTACTCTGTTTATAATCATGATTTCTTATGCTTGATGCTTTGAAAAATGAGATGTGCATCTATGATTGTATTTGACTCCAAAATGTAGAATTGTGTAGACCTAACCTCTCTTACATAAGTACTTTGACAGAGATCTCTACTTGTATTCTTGAGCAATTGAAATCACTGAATGATTTCTTTTAGTACTTGTAATAATTCATGTTTCCTAAAATATGTGCTATTTTGTTTCTGCATCTCTGTACATGTACCTACATCTTAAAGAAAATAGTCTACAAAAATAAAAGGCTTGTATCCTCTCTTGCATATCCATGTAAGTGATTTCTCCTTTCTTTGTCCTGTCATGATTCTAAGAACAATACATGTGCTATCTGCAAGATAGTACTTCCTTGATTTCGTATCTAACTCATTCTGATTTATCTTATTTCTATTTTGACTCCAAAAGATTCATTTTCCAAAAAACCGATAGAACAAGCATACATATTAAACCCATAGCTCAATTTATGACAACATTTTTCTTTTCATTTTCTCTATGTACAATGACATAACTAGATAGAGGACAATTGTGGAAGATGAAGATGAAGAAGCTACAACTAGTAGATGATGAAGACCAAGAGAAGACCCAAAAAGTAATTATGGGTTTACTCTATGTTATTATGTCTTTTAGATTTACGTATATGCATATTTTACTTCAATTAAACATAAGTTACATCCCACTGGCTTGTGTGGGAAACACTGAATTTCTTCACGAATAAATGACATTAATTTCTATAATGGAGTTATATATTTCTTTTTGCATTCAGCTTTATGATAATGTGTTGATTTTATAATGAAATAAACAACTCAATACATATTTAATAACATTTAAACATAAATAAATAGTAAGATTTGATGTACCTATAACTCTATAAATGTACTCTCCTTTGCATGTAAAATGAGAAACTGTATGCTTATTGTTATGGGATGAAATATCCCACATCTATGTTGTGATTCCCTCCTTCATCAAGGCTGTGCATTAGTCCTTCGGGGATTTTGTATTTCTTTGTTGAAGACGAATGGGAATGAAAACACGAATGTGAGGTGTTGCATTCCACAACAACACACATAGCTGCATATTGCATTGCTTTTCAAATTGTTGCAATTTAAAACATTAAGAAACCTTCTCTCTTTTCCTTAGTTAGGTTCATCACGTCAATTCCTCTCATTTGAAATGAATTTTCAAGTTTCCATTTTTGCATGAGTGCAAAAATGTCAACAAGAACACCCACCTAAGGAGAACCTATTTTCCTGCATTGAGTTATATTTGAACCCCTTATGTCATGTCAACATTAGGTCTGTAAGTTCATCTCCCATAATTTATGTCGTGACCCTTGGGATTATAACTAGCGATGGTTATGTATTAACACCTACTATTAGATCCTCTTCTTGTTTACCTCCAATTTGGTTCTAAGCATCACTCCTCATGCGCTCCTTGCTACAATGGAGTGGTGTTCATCTTTTTGATCACTTTATATCACAATTGTATCCTTTTTTTTATCACATCTATTTTTTTCCTATCATTTGTTCTCTATATATTTCTATCACTCCAACCCCATTAATATTAATCCATCTCATACTCTCCTAAAATAATCATCTCATCCATTCCTCCATTTATATCTCTAAATCCATAACACTCTCATGTTGGTATATCACAAATGTGTATGTCATATCGTCTATATCTAACATATTGATAAACCCATCACATCATTTGTATTTATTATCAATGTCATAATCATGTCTAAAAGAACTATCTATCTATTTTACATCACATTTATATATGTATCATGTCTAATAAAACATCACATCACATCCATAGTCTATTCTAATTTCAAAACCATAAAATTACATAATAATCAAATCCACACTCATCATACAATAACATCTTGATCTAACATAAACATCATCAAAGCCATAATTCAACACATGACACATGATAAATCATGATGAAATCATATTTTAATACACACACACACACACACACACACACACATATAATCCAAATACATCCATACATTCATGATAGGACACTAAGGGTCCTGTCTCAAAGCTGAAATATCATCAAAAATTATAAATTGTACATCTGATAATCTCAAATCTTACCCCCAAGGGGAAAGTGTCTACACCTCTCTCTAGCCATCATCTCCTCCATAATGTCTTAGAAATCACCTCGGTTGCATCATGCTTACCATGCTCCCAAATGGAATTGGTCATGTTGCATCCCCTAGTCTGTGCTACTCTATTATATACATTGTGTATCTTTGTAATCTTGGAAGGCTTGATGTCACATTACACTCATAACAGTGCACCTATACTACTAATGCCATGTACTTACCTAAAGAATAGTACTTGATGTAACCATCTGACCAAATTCTTGTGATGTCGTTAGTGCCCCACTCTCTGAATTTTCTACTAATACAGGAATTAGGTCTCCAAATTTGGCCATGTAGGCCTCCCTCTTCCTCCTATATCTATCTCACTAATGAATGGTCAGGTCCCTCTCTTGACACAATACTATAACCTCATGGTGTACTACATCCCTCTCCTATTGGGTTACATCCCACTCTGTGTGAAGGTGGTACATCTCCATTCTAGCCCATCCATCTCAACCCTCATCACCTCTACGTGTTGCATCCATCTCTCCAAATGGCACCTCCTCCTCCTCCTCCTCCTCATCTATTTCTTCCTCATCCCTCTCCTCCACCTCCTAGAATTCCCATGCCTCAGCCATCCACTTTGCAAATCCAACCCCGACCTCCAAATTTTCATCTTCATTCTAAGGCACTCCTGCCTTATCTAATGGAGCTTCCATTACAAGACTTGGCAATTCCCTCTACGCATCATCTTGTATGTATCTGATCATCTCCTTGGGTAGTTTCTGCACTACCGCATAACTTTTAGAAACTATATTACCTCCACCATCTCAGGCCTCCATTCACGAACCTATCTAATCCTCCTCATACCCACTAACTCAACATATGCCCTAGGAAATATGCGAAAAGCATGGTATGGCTACCATATGACCTTATCTACATCTAAATCTTCAAATATCTTTATATACCACACCTCTCCTCTCTCCCCTTGTTTCTGTGAGCATGATCGAATCACCATCTAAAAAATCCAACTACTAACTTGATGTGGTCCCCTGTGACCCATGGAAGCCTTGGTTGCATGAACACAACAATATGCTTGTAGGCCCAACAATGTAATTGGAACCCCACATCTAATCATGACCGCCTCTCAATTACACACATCCACATATCATGATAAACTTGTGCTAACAAGGTAGGACCAAAGGCAAATACCCTCCGATGCTCTATAATATCTGCAAGTACCCCCACTAATGCCCATGAAAATATAACTCCTATAGAATCTTTGAGCACATAACATGAGATAGCCATCATAGCCACACATATTAATCCACTCTTTGTCACTCTAGGATCATATCTAGTCTCATACTAAAAATCCCTAGCGTAAATATGATAAGTGAGGCATCAAATCCAAATAGTTGTGTCAATACACTTAGTCTACTATCAATGGTGATCATCTCTATTAGCTCCCCCTATATTGGAAACCTTAACATGCAGTACACATCATCTAGTGTGACTGTCATCTCACCAGTCTTAAACCAAAATGTACTAGTGTGCACATCCCATTTGTCTACCAAAATGATCATCAAGCCCACACTTTGTGGAGTCCTCTGATAGTGTAGGAATCCACCTAACCCCACTATGACCAAGTGGTCCCACTCTGAATCAGTCACATGACCTATAATCCAATCATATAAGGCCGATACTCTATCTCTGAGGTTCAAGGTATCTCTGGCCTATAAAACCTATCAAACAAGTAATCATTATTCTTCGTATATGTGTAACTCATCATCAAAAATAAAAATTTTCACTTCTTACACTAGGTCGACACTGACCTAGATTGGTTTGATGCCTTCTATCTTCATTAATTTCCTTAAAAGGCCTGGTTAGTGATGATCATATCTAAGCAACATCGACTACCCTTAATGTTGACCTCTAAAATTGGAAAAATACAGAAAAAATAATTAAAATGCTTAAAAGATAAGATAAGTTTTAGGAACTTACCATCCTTTGAGTCCTTTGGCACTTTCTCTCTGCTACACCAATCTCCATATTTCTCAAACTCTCAATTCTCTTTTTTTCTCAAACCTCTCTATCGTCAACTCGCACAGTGTAAATGAGCTTAGTTGGTCGACCCAGGGGCTCCCATGAACCATAGTCATTACCGACCCCCTTGGTTCGTCACCACTTCCACCCTATTCACTGCCAACCCTACCAGGTTGCCCTTAACCCACCTTTACTTTTTTTACCTTTTAGCCCTTTCACCCCATTTATTTATTAAATTATCTATTCTTCCACTTGTCTTACTTGTGTGTCACCCATAGCACACTATTACTTTCCTTGTGTGACTTTCCTATTTTTTGCATCTCACGTTTATTGCCATCTCCGTGTTCCCTATTGGGACACCATTATTTTACTCTTTCCCTCCTTTTCCTTCCCAGAGGCATATCTCCTTGATTCCTCATGTATGAAATATATCACATAGTTTTTCCCTGTGCTTTGTTAGACCTTTGTCTTGACCATCCTTAGCATTTCTTTGGCACATTTGATGTTTTCCTTTGAACCATTGGTCCCATAGCTTGTACATCCATTTGGGAGGATTTCCCTTATATTCCCTCCATCTTGTAATGATTTTATCTGACTCATCGATCCATAGGACATTGTCATCGTAATTTGTTCCCTACCGAAGTGATTCCACAATCACCACCATATTTTTATTTATTTTTAGTTTTTATTTG
This sequence comes from Taxus chinensis, assembly GCA_019776745.2. Taxonomy (NCBI): domain Eukaryota; kingdom Viridiplantae; phylum Streptophyta; class Pinopsida; order Cupressales; family Taxaceae; genus Taxus; species Taxus chinensis. Next base: position 775,784,278 of record CM034147.1, on the reverse strand, counting down.
TCCTTTCCTAGGGAATCTTCTGTTATCACCTTCTTTTCCTCATCCTTTCCACTCTTTCTTCATTCATTTATCTCTTTCAAACTTGAGACCGATTCCCCTTCGTGTCGTCAATATCTAGTTTGAGGGGGAACACCTCAACAATATTATTTTATCATTTTTGTCTCATGGCTTTCCTAACAAAAACCAATCGACAAAAATGGGAAAATTTAAACACCAATTTTTGGTATCGCTACCCCTCATCCGCATTCACTCCTCATCATCATAATTTTCTACATACATGTCTCTCTTCCAATTTAAATCACCATTTCCCTCCTAAATTTTATTTATCCCCTTAATCATTAATTCCCACCTTAATCTCATCATCATTAATTAATCCTAAATCACCATTATCTAACTCATTTATTCTCCCTAAATAATCATTTTATCCTTCCTAGGCCATGTTATCTCTCATAATTACACCCTTGTTCAAAGATGAAAACATGGGTTCTAAGCTTGCCTTATCTCTCACTTCCATAGATATAATGGAAACACCTCAGGTTTCTGGGTATACTTATTGTTGAGGTGAGTCTCCAGTATTAAGGTAGGTTCCTTATTGATGTATCCTAAACTAAGTTATTTGGGGTTTTGAGGGTAAAAAGGATTATTGTAACTGAATCAAAATGGGGTGATACAAAAAATTCATTGAGGGCTTCAAATAAGTACATGCACAATAAAATTGATAAAACTAGTTGCAGATGCATGAGACCAATGGGTTTTTAGCTTAATCCCAAGGCAAACACTTGTGTGTTCTCAGGGATAAATAAAAACAAAACATAGTCAACATGCATACTAATACTAAAAATAAACCACCTAGTTCATAGTAAGGTAAGATAATTAAATCAGGGAATTGACATTAACAATAATTAATGTAAAGATACACAACACTGAAAATAATTCAGAAAGGCAAGTAACTAGTTCTCATTCAAGGAAAAAACTGGCAGAAAATATGCTTCAATACTCAAGTTTCTGAAACATTCCTACTTCTTCCTTACTAGTACATGCACAATATATAGCAAACATACTTAACCCAAAACTCTCCTAAAAATGGAAGTACAATCTGTACTCGCCCATGCGTGCTAATTTTACATCTTTATTGTGAATAAATAAAGTAATAACAATAGACATGCTGATTACAATGAGAGCATTAATAGCTTTAGTTACAAAAATACACTCTAGTCAAACTGTAGTGGAATTGCTCTATTTTTAAAGTTATTGAAATACTTGGGTGAATATGTTTTGAATAATATTAGACACTCGATTTTTTTTCAAGTCTTTTCCAATGAAAATGCATCTTGTTTGTCTTCTTGTGCATGATGTGACACTTGTTCATTATCGTATTGCATGGCATTCTATCTTTATGTTAATGTTTTGTCTTTTTGTAGAAGGGATGTAAAAATACTTCCTCTTTTGTAAGTAAAAATAATTACCTTTGCCTATCATATTTTGCAAAATACTGAACTCCACTCTGTGCGGACCATCTCTAGGCCATGTGTGCAAAATTAACAATTTCTCACTGTCTTGCAGATAATAACGTCCTTTTTTGAAAAATAAGGTAAATATATGTGGCACATGATGCTTACCTTATCTTGTATGATTGGCATCCTGATCTGGTTAATAACTAATAAACACTTGATTCGAAACACTATAAGGTCATTGTGCACATGACATTTTCATTGATTTATCCATTGATCCTCTATTATTTGTCATCATGCAAATGTAATAGTGGCTAAGGTCATTATCCACCTTTTGATTGGAATCATTAAGCTTTATATAGTTCCCTTTTGAATATACTTAGGTATAGTCGGCTACTAAAATATAGTCATAGTGGAGGCACATTATTTCGGATCCTTCCTTTGAATTATCCAATACAGCCATGATGGTGTCAAATCTTTGGAAATTACCTGGTGACATCATAATTTTTTTGGCCACGTTTTGTATATTCGGTGGAAATAATATGAAATGATTATGGGCCTTTTTAAGGTCAAATGCAATAATTTCAAGAGTTATGGGCTTGGCCCCTCTTTCTCATTATAAGCTTAACCCTAAGAAACTGTCGATGGAAGTTAGTCTAAGTATGACTTCGACCATAACCCTGGGTTAGCTGACGTTTTTATTAAAAGCGGTGACATGATCTTGTAACTTTTTATCCTTGTACCATAGATATGATCATTGAGGGCATTTAATGTTGACTAATACCGAGCCTTTGATCTACATGTGATATTGAACTACATGGTGGAGTGTTGAGATGGGTTCCATAGTATTTTGCATTGAATACGATGATGGCTCGTATCTAACATACCATTGTATTGTGGTTTGTACCGTTGACTATTGGTACTCTCTCAAACTCAGGTTTGCAGTTGGTTTTATTGAATCTGGCATTTTAACCCTTCCAATTTTTTACCCTATGATCCTCGTACCATCCATTTGGTTTGACCCACCTGCTAACCTCAAGGAAGTTACATTTTTGTAAAAGCTCGTCAACTTGTGATTATCATGATTTAGTCATTTAACTCTTCTCGTTTTGAGTCGGAGAAGCCATGCCAAATTTAATTATAGACTACCATTTCTGATCTTTTGAAGGTTTTATTTCTCCTGCATTGTTAGTCTTGCGACATCAAAAAAATTATATGATGTTCTAGAATTTTAGAGGTCTTATTTAGAGCTTCTGCTAAGTTGGCCGCTCATATTTCCCATTTTAGTGCTCTATGTAAATGCTGCTCACTTGAGGATGGCCGTCTACCTTTTGAATGGTGATCTCCTGTGAACTTTTAAAAGTGTATTCTATTATCTTAATCCATTCGAGCTTCTTTTGCATTTTCTGTAGAAATAATGTCGTGATGGCCACCATTTAATAAATCGAGTTTGGTGAGATCTTTCATGTTGAGTGCATTAGTGAAGGGAACATAAGATCTGTATTCATAAGGATTCCAAAAATCATCTCTTGTTTCTTTTCATTTTGAACTTTCGTGATACTTCTGGTACTCATATGTCTTTTATTTGTAATATTTGGGTTAACTTTAAAACGCCTGTAATAGTTGAATGTCGAGTTCGATTATTTACTCATTTCGGGTAGTTGTTGACATTTTAACTATGGCTGAAGATTTATTTGTGGGTTTTCAAAACTTGAGGGTTGTCAACACTGTAAGTTCATATTTGATACTCTTTTCTGTGATTATCCTTCTATGAATCCACTCGATGACCATAAAAGAGAAAAAAAGTTGTATTCGAGTTCTAAATATTTAATCTTCTTGGTGCTATACTGGTTTCCTAAGCACTTGGCTTCACTTTATTATTTAGTATTATCATGATCTATTCATCATTAGTTAAAATATTCTAGTTTTTTTTATATGATTCTCTTGATGTCATTATTGTGCTATTAAGCCTGTAAATATATGGATTTTTCGGAATTTTTGTAGTACTCATGAAAGGTCTTCGATTTTTACATTTTAGGGTTCAAACTATTCGTGTACATATTATTTCAAGTTTTGTGTACTACATCATTTTGGTGCTTCAGGATTCCATGTCCTTACTCGTAACTCATATGTTCAATATATAACCTGGGTCTTTGTTAAGGTGTTCCATATGTGCTCCACTGTATTGAGCTTGCTTTGCTCGAGGTTCTGATTTAGGGTTTGTACTAGGCATGCTATTATTATCTCTTTTACGTCATTGAAAAGGCTATGAAATCTGTTAAAATTCCATGGCTGTCACTATTTCCTCGAACCTTTTAGAAATATTATCTGGATTTTGTAGTCATCATTTCTCTCAAGCTATTGTATTAATTTCTCATCGTTCGACCGTTTACTATGAAAGGAAAGAGGTTTGTAAGCCGTTTAATTTCTGCTAGACTCAAACCTATTCAACTCGGGTTTGTATTTTTCCTGTTGGTATTGTGAACAATATTCTGGCTTTTTCATATGCTTGCTCTGAGTCTTTTCTTGATAACTCTTCTACTGTGAAACTGTATCTAAAAGCTTTGTTTCCTCTTTATATAAATATCAGTTACAGGAATATTTGCATGATTAGTATACCACTTCCATTTGCATCTATGGAACTGGAAAATGCATTTATTCTGATTGTGCTTTGAAATTTGGATGTGCATTGGAGCTACTCTTTGAAAAGGGATTATCTAGTTTGAATCTCATGCTTCTGTTACTCACTTACCTTCTTAAGTTGAACAAAGTAATGTGCTGAAATGGAACTATGATAGAATATTTTAATTGCATTTAAGTGCCTTTATCAAAACGATACATGAATAATTCCACAATTATTGTTCCAATGATCTTTCCTATAGCTTTCATATTTTTCTAAGGCTGCAATATGAAGTCATGGTTTTTTGTGATTTTTCATAAGACAATTTCAATCACCATTTTGAGAATGTGTTGAAGACTTGATGGTTTGTATCCTGATAGAACTCTATGATCCTATTCCATTTTCGGAGACAACTTCATGCATATTTAAAAGTAACAATGTACTTGGAATTGTATTTGATATCATGCATTTTGTCATATAAGCCTTGACTGCTCTAATTGTTCACGGATTTCAATATTTGCTCCTCATATATTCTGATGAACAATATAAGACATGTTTGAGATATATATCTGATCCATATCTATGGGTTTGTATTGGTATGGCACTGAATTTATAATCATGCGTGTTAAAATCTGATCTCTATCATTTGACCATCCTTGTATTGTTTTACCAAAACTCCAAGTAAGCTCTGAGCTCTCTCCTTCTATTTAAGTACTTCAGAGTGTCTTATTTTCCCTCTTGACTTACTTGGGGTTGAATTTTGATAGACAAGTCTGTGTTTTATTCATTGCATGAAATGTGACTAAGTCTATAGGTTCATGAACTCAAACCCTTAATGTAATTAGATGATACATCTAATCTTGATCTTTCATGGTGGATTTCTAATGAAACAAGAAATGTATTATGCTGACCATATTTCATCAACTTTCTGTTAAATAAATAACCGTTTGATTGAATCCAATATGTCAGTACCTTGTTTGCATCTCTAGATGAAAGATTATTCCATCTTGATCACTATTAAAACTGAAAAATGTATATAGATGGAATCTTCGTGGTGTGCATTTTTGTAGTTTGATGATCTTGTTCATATAAAATGAAGCACTATTGAGAGTGAATACTGTAACTCAAGAAAAGTTGTTTAAAAATGGATGATCCTTATGTTGTCCTGAAACTCAAATTTTGTACATCTTGGAATGCTTTTCAAGTCATTGCACGGATATTAATTCCTCAGAGCTGTATTGGTGAATAGTGATATCTAAAATCATTATACACTTGATGAAAATGAATGGATAAACATAGATTCTTAATTCTCCTATTGCAATTTTAAATCTATATATTCTGGAACTTTCATATATTCTGCACAACTGGATGGTTGTTGTATTACTGACAACTCTATTATGATGACTTTCATAGTTGTAGAAATATCAAATGTGCATATTTCTTGATTCCGTGAAGATTTGAAGACTTCTTAACTATAGATGGAATGAGTTGTCTCAAAACTATTGTAGTCTTCATTTATGGTATTTATAAAGTGATCTATGTCTCTTGCTTACTGCATCCTTCAATTGTGCTTGGAAACTTTTATGTAACTTTGAAGAACTACCATTAGCTTCATGAATTCTGTCACTTCATGAATTTGTGTATTGTACTTGATTTACATCTAAAAATTGTACTTGATGAATAATAAATTCTATCCATATCAATCTTGCAACACTATTTGTATTTGTCTATCTTATAATTTCATATGCTGTTACCTATTTCTATGTCTTCTTCAACTAATTGTACTTCAAGAGCATTTTTGAACATATGTACTCTGATGGTCCTTTTTCTGTCATCACTTAATATTTGACCAGTTCTTCTCTTTATTCAAATGTCTTGGGATACCTTGTACCTTAATGATGTGACATACATGAATTAAGTCTTCTCTTGTATCCTGTGAATATTTGTACCTTTTGCAATGTAAACAATGTGTATCTGATAGTACAAAAAATTTAAAACATGCTTATTTTTTTACATTTTGCAGCAACCTATACCTGCACACTTAAGACAAATTATTGAAGAAAACATTTAGCCTTTTTTTCCTCTCTTATGCTCCATAGTTTTTTTATTTCTCTTTCTTTTATATCTGTCATTATTTTTGTAAATGTCATGACCTTCTGCCAGGTAACGTACTTTTTCAAATTCTGGATCATGTTACGTTGATGTACCTTATACTTTTGATCTCAAGATTGTCTCATTTTACTAGAAGTTAGATGGCACATGAGTAAAGATTAAACTTCTAGAGCTCAAAACTGACATATATTGTTCCTTTTGTCTTTTAGGTTACATTGATGGAATGGAGTGGTGTAGGGAAGATGATTAGCTGAAGGATATAGAACTGGAACAATGAATAATGAAAGGAGAACCCAATGAAATGATGGGTTTCCTTCTATCACTCTTTTGCTTTTAGTTTCATGTATATGTATCTGTTTATTTCAGTAATCATAAGTTACATCCCATGGCTTGTGTGGGAAACAATGAATTTCCTTAATCAATAAAAGATATTATTTTTTGTAATTGAGTTGTGTACTTCCTTTTACTTTCATCTTTTATGATATGTAATGATTGTACAATGAATTAAACAACTCAATACATAATTAATAACATTTACTCATAAGAAAATGATCAATTTGAAAATACCTTGTAAATCAAAATTGAACTCTCAGTAATGCAAAAGAGACAACTATGTTCTGCTATTTTTTAGTCCAACTTCTTAGGTATGACTTTATTTCTAGCCTTGCTCAAGGGTTGTACTTAGTTCTTCAGAGATTCTGTACATATTTGATGAAGGTGATCATGGGATAAAAACATCTGTGAGGTGTTGTATTATGCAACAACACATATAGATGCAATTTTCCTTGTTTATTTACTTAACTGAAATTTAATTTAATTATAAATAGCCCCCTAGTTAGGTTCATTCATCAATTCCTTCCATCGAAAACAAAATTTTGAGTTTCTAGTTTTTGCACAAGTGCAAAAATTTTCGACAGGCCTTCAATTAGTAAATTCACATCCATTTTGCCTTTATTTAATATTTTCCACCTCCCACCTACCCATTTATCCATCGTAAGTAAACCTAACTCGTCCTCAAATCTCAAAACCCTAATCGTGCCTCATCAAGGCTCATTGCCTCAAGCTCTTTACTCTTCCACCTCCAAAATGGATGGATGTCAACGATCGATGGAGATCCATCTGAGTTTCCTTTGACCCTTTAAATCTACCACCACCCCTCATTTAATCAAGATGTAATTTTAGATACTTTAGGATTTTTTCTTATCTTTCATTCATTTTTTTTTCTCTCTTGAAACTATCATCATCACCTTTGAGATATTGTGTTTCATTCTTGGAGATGTGGAGATATTTTTCTCTCTTTACTAGTTATATATATTATTTTAATTCTATCATCCTATTCCTTATCATTTCCTTTCTAGGTTCAACAATCATCCAAGAGCCTTGTCTTTGTCCTTTCAGATATTAATTCCCATTTGCAGATCATCGTTGTTATAAAAAAAAATTCCCTCAGTCCCTAAATCATCCCCACATCTCATTCTTTTGATTCTTCTATCATTAAATTTTCCAATCATCCCCTTTTTGATCCCATATTCCTTCAGGTTTCATATCTTTTCATTCTTCCATTTCTGCGGCCTCAAATCCATTCTTCTAGCTCCATTCGTTGCCGACTCAGCCAGGTCTTCATCAACCAAATCAATGTTTATTGCATTGACCATCATATTTAATAATTTTCATGCATCCTTTCTGTCAAATCTAGTTCCAGATCTCTTGTAGGTTCTTATTCTTCATGTTGTATTCATCACTAGCTCTAGATCTGCCTCTAAGGCCTTCGAATCTATTTTTTTTTCATTGTTTCACTTGGTCTACTCCATTCACTTTCGACTGGGCCTTACAGTCTCAGGTCATCGTCAACCTCCATAGGTTTGGTTTTATTTTCTTATATTAGATCTACATCTTATCATATTTATTGTACTTCAGGTTTCTATTTCAGTTCAGTTATCTGTTACATCCAGTTTATCAATTGATTTTACTCATATTTTATCAAAAACATGGGTTGACATCCATCCTAGGAAGTTTTCACTTCTTGGCACTGAGATTGTCAGGCAACCCACCCATCTATCTACTAATCCATTTTCTGTTGAGTTCTCTTTGTCATGTAAGTCATCTAAAACTCTCTACGATGAGGAGTTATCTTTTATGCCCATATCCATCATCATCCATTTTAGAGGTACCTTAAACCATCTCATATTTGGAGTTACTTTTTTTCTTGTTATCATTTAACTAATCTGAAATAGGTGTGAGGAAACTTGTTCAACATAGTGTTATTTTAAAATGTGTTGTTATAATATGTTATCAACTAATAATTTCTCACTAATGGTGCAATATATATGTTAATAGGGAGTATTAAGGGAGAAACATTATAGGAATAAGTGATGTGATGGAGAAGGGGAAAGAAAGAGGATAATTATAGGGGAAGAGAAAACATTGAAGGGAAATTATGTCATCCTCTTCTTTATTTGTCTAAGTCACATATGAACCACACACATCATTTGCAAAAAAAAATTAAAGGAGAAAAGGGGTACGAGACACAAGTTCTTGAGGTAATATACTCTGGTGACAATTACAAAAGTAAACTCTTTTTGTTCAATACTCCCAATACTTAAGACATTTTTCTACTAATATTGTTGTTAATTATTGACAACATTTGAACATGTGACTTGAGATTTTTCTTGTAATTTTATCACTTCTCGGTGAAACTCGTGACTTTTTTCACTTTCCTCCTAGTTAATCATTTTTCTTGGGTACTTAAACTTTCACCGATGGATAGTTTGTTCTATGAAACAAAATAATAATAGGATTTATAATAAATAATTACATGATTATTTGATTTCACGTTGTATTTATTTCTCATGTTTATGTCATGGTTTTAGCAAGGGATTTCTTACATAGGAAAATGATAAAGGTGTGAACTACATCTACAATGAATCATACATAGAAATAATTGTTGATCTTGAGATAAATGGTCTATATCCTATACACAATCATTCTTCCTTCCAAAAATTAATGAAAATAATTGATTAATTATTAATGTGGTTATTCGCGATACTGACAATTATTTATATACGGGTCTTAAAAATTTATCGATTTGTTTCTTATATAGGTATTGAAACTATTCGGAGCTAGCATTCCAATGTGGGACCTAAATTCACACTACAAGAATTTTAAGACTAATACCATTTTCCTTTAATTTTGAAAATAGTAATATTGTGTTGTGGTTATGTGAGAACACAATGGGCTCAAGGCCTCACCTTTGGCCTCACATAATTTAACTAAATCCAATAAATAAATAAGTGACAACTTTTCAGGGAATTCACCACTAGGTGATGAAAAATTCATCGGTGAAAGGATTACGATCTTGGATTATCTTTCTAATGAATCCTCACACGAGATATGAGGTTTGCACAATTTGAGTGGATTCGAAAGGGGTCCAACATATGAAGCCAAGGGAGATGGTCAACCTAGTTGAAATCCCCCAATAACGCAAATCCCTGCTCCACATTCTCTTGATAATCATGTAAACACATCATCCTCTAGAGAATACATTAATGTGTAAACATATAAATAGTAAGTTTTACGTTATTTAGACATATTTAAAATTAAAAATTAAATATCTATCTTCAAATCCTATTAAAAATATATATTTTTATATTTAATTTATAATATTTAAAACTTTATGTTTTTATTTTAGCTACGTTTTTATGTATTCTCTATATTGGTTGATGTTTTTATAAGAAAAACTCAGAAATCCAAATGTATAGTTTTTTAAATTACTATGGACTTCATTCTACAAAATTTTATTACAATTATCCACTTTTGAAATTATAATTTAAGTTTTTTTAAAGAAGTCTATGGACTAGATTATAATAGGGAAAAATCAATTAGAGTGGTGCCAAGACTGGTGCAATATACTCTTGTGAACGAAGATGAGATGCCACTGCACAAACTGGTTACCGAATACCATCTTAGAGAAGAACTAGAAGGCATATCTAATGGAAACCAAAATACATTGTAGCCAAAGCAATAGGTGCAGAACAGACTTAAAAATCCTGAGAGGCATGATGAAATCCTTCTAAGGAGAAAAACTTTCTAGTGTTTTGACAATAGAAAACCAGGGGGCACAAAAAACCTGTAATCACAAAGGTGTTAACAGAATTTAAGTCTATTTAACTAGTTATGCATCTCTACCTGCCACTCATTTTGTTGGATTGTAAGTCTATTTTCTAGTTGTCTGATCATTGGAGTGATCTATGTCCAAGCCAATCACTACTACAAGCAATGAACACAACTAGAACAATATATTCCCTACTCTTCAAGGTAGCATCAAGGTGAGTTTTAAATTCTTGGATTCATATAACCTATACCCAACTTGGTCATTTAAGCATCATCCGTATATTTTTTAATTGAGATCCTCTCAAGTTCTAGTTTGTACTCATTCTCATATCCCCAAAGTGTTGGAACACCGCTGACAAATTGTTCTATGCATGACCTTAGGTTGTATTGCCTAATGGCCCTAGACAATTTGCAATATTAGTCCTCATGCTTTATGTTTGTGACCTCTGTGATCCCATATGCGGGAGTCTGGGGAGGTGAGTTAAAAGTATACATCAACCTGGCTATTGCAAACGTTGAGTTCTTAAATGCTTTTTTTGCCTTTTTGCTTAAAAACAAAACTAATACACATAGATCCTTCAGGCCTATTATATGGGTGAAATTCTAAGGTCTCCTAATCTAGAAGGGTTAGGCCGACGGAGCAGACTACCTGGGGACTGGAACTATAATGTTACTAGCAGAACACGATGCAGATCTCATTTCCATATATTTTCTGTAAATTTACCTTCTTCAGTAGACTTCAAGGTTGAGTCTCACATAGTTACATCCATGGTAACATGTTTAGAGATAAAAATATTGGGTGGCAGGGGCAGCAACAGGAGGAAAAGAAGGAGAAGCATGAGCAGCCTTATGGGGGTAGCAGCACCGAAGGTGGGGGCAGCAGCAGGGGGCAGCAGGGGAGACAGGACTGGCAGCAGCGGAGCCCAAAAAGCTAGGGCCGGGAGAGGAAGGGAGACCGGGGAATTTAATAAGGCAGTGCTTGTGAATAAGCAAAATAAGCCCTTGGTGTAAGGGAACCGCCCGGGTATGCTTCTGGAACTCCAAAATGGAGCGCTCAAGAGAGTTTAACAGATAGTGAGGGAAACAAACCAACCTACTCCTACGAAAGTGATTCAAAAAGACAAGGTGCTTGGCAGGGACAGTAACAAACCTGCCTTCCAAGGATATGCTAGTGAATCATCATGCGGGTGACTTCATCATACGGAGAATCAATTGATTTAACAAGCAGACCCGCGGTGTTGAATATAAGCTTCTCCTCCTCCTCCACAAATCTTCTCTCTTCACCATACTCTAATTGATAACCCTCTTGTTGAAGAAGCGGTATCCTTCTAAGCTGAGGCCAGTCGCATTCGGCTATGAGTTCACCGTCATTAATAAGAATTTTCTGCCCTCCATAGTCGACCACCTCTCATTCCAATCCTTGGCAAAGCGAACAGAGATGCTTTGATCATGTCCTTGCACCCTCTCCACAAAGTTGGTGAATCCGCTGATGCTAAGAATGTTCCAGAGCTCAGTGTTAACTTTCCAGTCAGGGTCCGCGCACGGCTCAATCTGGCAGGGAGGCCCTCCCATCTTCACAAGATGTGCTGGTTACAACAATTTCTAGAATACCTTTGGGCGTTGAGAGTGGTTAAATTTCTCACCATTGCGGGTAAGCATAAAAATGGGAACTGTAGCCATTGGTCCTCCCACGAACGGCTGTAGCATTGCCGATCTTTTTTGTTTGCGTGGAGTTTTTCGCGCGTGAAAACCCTTAATCCCTGTCAGCTTTCACCTTGTAGTTATCTTCGGTTTTCGCAGAGCTTGGCAACCGAATATCAACAGCTATTGTACTTCCCGCGTGCGCTGTTTTTAAATTTAGACAACTCCACTTGAAGTTCCTAAACAAAATCTTGCTTATCATTATATTCTAGTAAATGATATCCATTTTTGCTTAGGCTTTATAGAATTAAAACAGCACATTAGATAGAATAATATGGATTGCCTCCAAAGATTACATTTTTGTCACTAATTTAGAGATAATTTGGACTTAATTTCCCATTTATGTTTTTTCTCAAGCTGATTTTCAATATATAATTTTTATTTGAGAAATAGTAAGGTCTAATTTCCATAGTAATGTTATAATATTGCCAATGCAACGAGCCATCATTGTTTCATGGCCTGTAAATATGTATTGTTTCTGACTGTTGAAGTGTTTTACTGATTCTGGTATGTATTCAGAGATATAATCTTTGATATTCCAACTTACATCTTGTAGGACTGATTTTCTCAGCATTATCATTCATGTTTGGATAGGTAGTCCCCATCAACAATGAGGTCCTCTTTTTCAATATTTTGGGCCCGTGCAACTCTCAATCCCCAGAGAGACAGACTAAAGCGTTCTGCAATACATGATATAGTTTGTACTCATTTATTCCAGCATATGCAGCAATAAAATTGACCTTAATTTTCCCGTATTGATCCTCCTCCAGAATCTGTTCTAGGGTTCCCCTACTAGAGATTCCAGTTCAAGTTGAGGCGGTTGAACCATATTCAATCATATGCCATTATAACCAAATATTTATCTTGAAGAATGCTAAAATTCCCGGAACTTGACAACAATATCCTATATGCAACATTTTTCTACCAGATATGGTGCTAACTTCATTTTCATGATGTTTAACAAACTTGATTTGGAGCTTTAAAACTGGCCATGTAAACTCTTTGCTGCCTTGTAGAGAATCTCATGATCCAAACTAGTGAATTTAAACTTAACTGCTTCTTATTTCTATAAAATTTTAGTTGAATTCTACAAAAGCTTCCAGATCCTCCAAATTAAATGCGGGATGGCTAATTTCCATGATGAGGTGCTATTGATTCTTAAGTGCTAAGCTAAATATCAAGTCATGAACTATGATGGACATTAGAGTACAACAGATGTGAGCAGGATTTCCTTGTCATAGTTTAGATTAAATAAATTTGTCGATGGTGTTTTATTTTTTAGGATAAATGTCAAATGATTATTGTCAAGTGCCAAATGAAAAATTTTGATCTACAAATTCATTTTTTTACATGTTTTTGAGTAAATATATTATTTTTCTTTTATATTGTGTTTGAGAGAGTTACTATCATTAGAGAGTATTTATGTACACCTGCACCACTCAAATTACTAATGATCTTGAACCCCTATCATTTTCACTGTTAATTTAGTCTATGGACTAAGGAGAGCGATGAGCTATAATAGTATTTGAAAACTTGTATTTAGATTATGATATTCTTATGTTTTATGAATCTTTCACTTCAAATTATTAAGGTTAGGTGCATTGTAAAGTGGTCTTTATAGAGTACAATGAGAAAATGTTCATTTTAGAGACTATAAAATATTAGGTTTTATTGGCATGTTTGTTAGTCCTAGAATATTTTCTGTTAATTATGTTGTGCATATCAAAAATTTATTTTTTTTTCAACTGCAGAACAAGGGATGTGGTGTCTACATTCTTTATTTTGATCTTCTATCGTGATGGAAAGGGGAAATATACTTGTATGTAATGTGTGTGTCTAATGTGTTCTATACATGTTATCCAAACCCAACACTAGCTATTTTGTGTGTATGTAACAAGTGAATGGTGTTGTCCTGGATATTAATTTTGGAACTTAACAAGTAAAATTTAGCTATGGATAAAATCTCATTTTTTTTTTGGGAAATTTTCAGTGTATGGAAATTATCGTCCTCGAATCCATAAACTCTATTTCCCATGAGTTAAATCATTAAGATTGAGGGGGAGAAAACTCAAATTAGTAAATCAGCAAATAAAAGAATAAGGAATCCACCTTTGCAAATTATTTACAGGGTGCGGTTCCCTGATCATGCCAACTAGAGTGTGAAAGTCTGCATAAAAGACACATTAGAACCCGATCTATGATGATTTTCTTCTTCAGTATCTTCAAAAGGGGCCATGAGAGGGCGATATTTGTTCATTTCTCAACCATCCACAATGACATCATATGAGAACAATTTTTCATTGATCAGATATCCAGATGTCACATCGTGGAACTCGTGGAGGCAATGATATGCATATGGAAAGTATCTCCAACCACCTACCAACTGGGATGTGCAAAGAATAAATATCCTTAAAATTGGTACTTAGTGGGGCATGATTGATTAAAATAAAATGTAATATATGCATAATTTTAATGTTATGAAAGCAGTAAACAATCAATAATAAATAAATATAAGAAATAATACCCAAGAAAACTAAGTGAATAAAATGTAAACCCTAATGTGTAAGAGAGGGTTAGAAGAAGGTGCTTAGCTGATTCGTAGATGTCGTAGGAATGTGTTACCAAAGTGCTAATAGGTGACCAAGAGGAGGCAAACATCACACAGAGACTCTAGAAAAGTGAAATTTGAGGAGCAACTAGACAGGGGGAACCTGGATAAAGGGATGGGTGCCCTAGGGGCATAATCTGGAAGATAGGGTGCCCTAGTCTTTAAAATGACCATGGAAATCCTCCTTTGGATGTTGTCAAGTGATTGTTGTTCACTTTTGTTTCTATCGCGTGAATGTTGTGTGACCTTGAAGCTCACTAAATCATAGATGAAGAAAGAACCTTGTAAAACCCTCACAAAGAATTCAAATCCCTAAAAAATAAGATGCATATGAAGGGGTTTGGATTGTCCTCAGCTGTCACAATGGTGGACTTACTAACTGAGTCATTGCACTACATATCAGACCCAATGTAGTTCTAGGTGTGTGTGTGTGTGTGTGTGTGTGGAATTCCCTAGGTGGCTCTTGTGTGTGTCACACTTTGTGAAGTAGTGAGAAATAACTAGATGTAGAATGTATGTAATATGTGTGCATGGAATAGAATGAACTCCCCTCTTATGAAGTGTGATGTAGATGAACCAGCCTTACGTCCCTTGTGATGGAGCTAGATGAATGCAAATGTCTTTGAGTTGTAGATGCCTTTAATGGATGCAACCTTATAGTGGTGATAGTAATGCTTAGTGCTTGGTCCCTCATTATGGTCTCATAACTTTATATTTATATGGTTCTCTTATTCTAATTTCCTAATTAACCCCAAAAAGGCCTGACCACTAAAAAATATAGAAAGCTTATCAAATGGCTAGAAAGTACCCAAAATATGAGAGGCAAAGTGCAAAAAGGATCAGGGCACCCAAAGGGTGCCTAGGGGCACGGGGCCCATTCCTGGTTGGGCACCCCAGTTAGAAATAGGAATAACGCAGAATATAAAAGTAGGATGGGAAAGTATGGTCAGAGTATCAGAAGTGACGACATTAAGTAAATTTAAAAATGCCAAAGGACATGGGTTAAATAGTATTTTCTTCACTTAAAACCAAATGAATAGTAGTATGAGACCGGGACTAAATAATTGACCCAAAGTGTGTGATTTAGTGATCTCCATTTTCCCCCACTTTATGTTGGTGAGAAAAAATCTTGGTAACATAAAGTAAATAGATATGCGTATCTGATATCCATGTAGAGTGATGTTTTGAATGCATGTCAAAGGACTAGACAAAAGTGTGGAGTAACAAAAAGATGGTGAAGTGTGGAGACTACAAATGCAAAAATGTAAAAGTGATGAGAGTGAACCTAGGGTGAGAAGCGTGTCATGTTAGATGTACATGTCTGTGATGTACCTACATGGCTAAAGTACCATGTGTGTGATGTCGAATCACCATGTTGTTGTTTGTTGTTGACTACTTGCTTCCCATACAGACAAACTTGAAAAAGAGAAGACGATCAAGTAGTCAAATACGCATGCATATATGTAAAAATGTCAAAGATGTGTGTATACATGTAAAAATATGTAATGAAAATACCAATGAAAAAGGAACATGTGCACTTGATCCGTGATGACAAAAAGGGTGTATAAAATGATATCCTGTAACTATTGGTGAAGTGTACCAGTTTTTGGGGTGATCTCACACCACTATGGGTCAAGAATTGTAGGTAGGAAAGTCTGATTTGTCACTTTATTCTCTGACCTGCAAATTCTTCCTTGATATTGGTGAAGAGATCTCTGTACTGCCTTGTTTCTTGGGTGATTCGGTGCCACTAACAAAGTAGTGTAGAGACGAAGAGTCTGATTACCCTCTAAGCCTGTAACTTCTCCCATAATGTTACTATGGACAATATTTCCCTATAAAAGTTCATTATGTATGGGGTTTTGTAGACTGGTTTGAACCCAATCGCTTGTGTAACCCACTTGTCATGGAGACTGAACTGTAGAGTGAATTATACTGATATTGTAAGCTAGTATTGTGTGTAAACCCCAAAATTATGCCCACCTCTTTGGGGGAACATGCGACACCATTGGAAAGGAGGATGCATCCCAAAAGAGGACCGACTGCACTAAGTTGTGCCCTGTATGGGGAAGGGAATGTGCTTGGTTGAAACCAAGGTACACATGCAAACAACTAGTGGCTAGGAAACAAGTATTAGTACAAACAAACATGGCATGTATAAATTAAGTGTAAGCTACACAAACAATATAGTAAGATAAGATAGAAAAAATGTAATCACACAAGAAGGCAACCATAAACCATGAAAAGCAGGTTGTAAACATGGGACACTTCTCACGATGTCACAAGAAACTCAAGGCCATCATGTCCACAAACAAACAAGGAAAGTGTGTACAAAACAAAGGGCAAGGACCACATACAATAGCAAACTAAACAAGTAAGTACAAAAAATAGATAACCATGGTAGAAAGATAATCCTATAAAAAAATGTCGCACATGGAGCACCCATTATCATGTTAGAAAGATAAAGTGTATGTCAAGAAATGTGTATAACCATTAAAGGAGTGTGCTCTAAAACAAAATGAAACAATAACACCTGTAGTGTACAAATGTGGATGCCCCTGAGAGCCACTATGGGATTGGGAATAATGAAGCATCCATATTGTGTGTAGACAGCTCTATATCTGTGATCAAAACTAGAAAAGGACATTAAATCACATGTGTGTATGGTAAAGATAATGACATACAAGAGACCTATATAGCATGTGTAATAATACAACTATGTACAAGCAAATGCATGCAAGAGTAAAAGCAACCAAGCTGTGTAACATGTTGTGGATGGATGGAATTGAATGTAAAGATGGATGGTAGGATCCGCATGCCCCCCGAATGAATGGATTTGTATGCAATGAGGTTCATTTGGTATGACCCTTCAGCAGTCAATAATGAATTGTAAATGAGAGTGTGTCATCAGGAAATGGTCAAACTATGCATGTTGTATGTAGTGCATTGTGATGAGTGGGTATTTGTGTTGATGATATGTGACCTATAAATGAAGACGTGTGATGATTTAGCCTAAAGCATATATCACGAGGAACTGATATAAAGATGTGGTGATGTAGCCTACGACGTATACCACTACAAGATGATGGAATAGATGATTATTTAGGCTATAACGTATGTCACTAACCTAAGAATGTTGCATATTATAATGTTGAATGATGAATGCATGAATATGATGAGGTCCATTGGTGATGTATACCCTCAACAGTCCAGTATGGACCATTAGACTAGAGTGTGTCATCATGTAATGGTATAATTATGTTTTTTGTGTAGTGTGGTGAATGTATATGTGTGGTGATGATATGTGACTTAGAGATGATGTATGAAGATGCATGATGATTTTTCCTAACACGTATATCACAATGAGATGATTGAAAGTGGTGGTTATGTAGCCTATGATGTATACCAATAAATGATGATCAGAATCAGTGATGATAATAAAAAAGTAAGTGATGATGTAGCCAATAACTTTTATCACTACAAGATGAGTAAAAGGAGTGATGATGTAGCATAAAGTGTATAGCACTAAAAGATGCAAGCGAAAGTGATGATGTATTCTATGGAATATATCACTATTCTAGGAATGTTACATGAGGAAAGAGATTGAATGGTTGAGTGTGTGAGTGTGATAAGGTACATTTTTTATTTATACCCTCAAATATCCAGTATGGACCGTGAGATTAGACTGTGTCAGAGGGTAGTGAGTACAATGAGTATGAGTAGATGTGTAGCATGAGTAACATGTGTAATTGATGTAGTGTAACATGTGATGTATATGATGTAATGCAAGAAGTGTAGATGATATAGGTGCAAGCTATGTATGATGTATGAAACACAATGTAAATGGCATGTGATATACGTAATATACAAGATGCAAGATGATATGTATGTATTATATGTGAGGATGTGTAACACGTTATTTTTAGTATCTACTATGAAGTATGTGGGTTTTATGTGTATAGAATTCCCTCAATAGTCAATTATGAACCGAATAAAAAGAATGCGTCATCAGGTAATTGTCGATGCTAACATGTGGATTGTCAGTGTTTATACGAGAAGTTAGGTGTATGATGATGTGGGTATGATACATGTGTCAATGTTGGGGGGATGTGAAGGCAATTCCCACCAAGTATGAATTGATAAGGAAGATTAAGTGCTATTGTCTAGAAGATCATAATTGTCCGGATCCAAGTTGAATGGGGAAGCATTGGAGACTTGATAGGAAAATACTATGAGGAGGGTCATACAAAGAGCCATTATGAAAAACAATGTATATAGTCATTGTGTAATGATCATTAGTGAATGGTGCTGGGGGACACCCATGTGTGTACCAACAAGTAATATTTTGGAATATCTAGGAGATGAAGCACTATCCATAGAAAATTTTCTAAATGGCATGGGAAAAGTAAGATAAGTGTGATTGGAGTATATAGTGTTTCCAATATAGTCAATCAAAGATTGGTTGAGTGTCAATAGAGAAGTGAGGGAACTAAGTGAAATGAATATTGCTAAATGGAAGAAACAAAGACCATAGGTGACCGTGGTGTGAAAATAACCATGACAAATATGGGGTGAATGTGGAGGTGTTAATATATCATTAAGTGTTAATCCAAACTGAGATAAGGTATCATATGTGCAAATAGTATCAAGATAGGTACGATCTACTAGAATATGATGTCAATAAGATTTATTAATGAAAAGTGTGAATGTAAAAGGAGGTGGTATAGTTGCCGATTGCTCAGAAGAAGGAGAGACAACATCTAAAATATGGACACACCCATGCTAGAGTAACATAACATTAGTAGAGGGAAGGATATTGAAATTGTATTCACTTGGGCCATCAGCCATGAAGGTGTCATTGAAATAAGAGTCATCTACCTTAATAGGAGTTAAGTTAAGTTTTCCTAATGCTTCATCTGTGATTTCAACATGATTGACGTCATCATCTAATTTTTTAGAATCATATATGTTGGCATTATCTTGTTGTATCATAGTATCAAGTATATTGGTAGGTGATGTACTAATAGTATTTTCATTGGTTTGATTAGTATCTTGTGTAAAATCAAGAACTGTGGATGAAATGATGACAATACTGTTTGTAGAAACAACTGGAGTGTTGTAAGTGGTAGAAGACGGTTATGAAGTACTAGACTGACCAAAATCATATGTATCAATAATATTATATGGGATGTGTTGCGTAGGAGGTATTAACATAGTGGTAATAGGGTATATGTGAAAACATTTTAAGGGTTCAGGGTCTACAGTAATTGTATGCTCATATCCATCATGCAAGAATTTGACACATTGATGTATAGTAGATGTCACTACTTGCATCACCTGAATATAAGGTCTACCTAATAAGATATTGAATTTTAATTATGTATATATAACATATAAATTGATGGAAATGGTCTTAGGCCCGACCTAAATGTGTAATGAGATAGTCCCTAGACATGTGTGAGTGGTATAATAATAACCTTGGATGAGAGTAGAATTCTTAGAAATTAGATTATCGTTAATACCTAGTTGTTTTAAAAGAGAATGGACACATATGTTGAAGGATAACTCATTATCAATAAGTACTCATTTGATGCAAGTGGTTATAATGACAACGGTAATGAGAAAGAGTGCACATGGATTGCTTTTAGAAAAAAATGTGATAGATACTCATCAGTGAAGGATGTAGCATGTGGAAGATTTATTAGAGACTATATGAGGTGTGCAAAGGCTACCAAAAAGTTATCAATTTCTATATGAATGGCACAAAGGGATGCTTCTAGTGCTTGATGACAATATGGTGCACTACATAAAAGGTTATACAGAGAAATATAGCTGGTATTTTTTATGTTGTTATATAATATCATAACCACTAAGAGGAGCCAAATGAGCCGAGGAAGTGATAGGTGGAGGTAGAGTAGTTGGTGGAGCTGTAGAAGGATGAGTGGGGTGAATATTACTACATTGATGCATGGATAAACCCTAAGTGTAAAAAATTGAGGAGGATGTTGAGTACGCACTTGCATGAAATTATCAGTAGTAGTGACTATACCACAGACTTTGTTTAGTGTGAAAGAAGGATAAGATGATTGAGTCATGGCTTGATAAGGACAAGACATGTTCAAAAGGAAGGGTTAGATTTTTTAGGTTCACCAAAATGATTAAACTAAAATTGAATATATTAGCATAATCTAATGTTATAGGAGCAATAAAATAACTGAATAATGAAACAA
The DNA here is from genome assembly GCA_019776745.2 of Taxus chinensis. Classification (NCBI taxonomy): domain Eukaryota; kingdom Viridiplantae; phylum Streptophyta; class Pinopsida; order Cupressales; family Taxaceae; genus Taxus; species Taxus chinensis. The sequence goes on along the minus strand of CM034147.1, from coordinate 775,763,446 downwards.
TGAAATACTAAAATAATACCAAAGAAAAATAAGCTATGAAAATATAAAACCCTAATATGTAAAGAGGGTTAGAAAGGATTTAGTTGATTCATATATGTTTCATGATTGTGTCGTAGTGGACACCAGATAGATAGGGAGAGGAATTTGTCATACAATAACTAAAGAAAACGATAGATCATGGCTATCCTACTAGACTGGGGTGCTTAGAGAAGGATGGGGGAACTTGGGGCGCCATGGTATATGAAAATGACCAAGGAACATCCTCTGAGGTAAAGTTGGGTGTTCTCCTGTGTTTACTTTCTTTCACATGAATGTTGTTGTGTGATCTCTGAAGCACTAGTAAACCTACAATAGAAGAATCACCTATAAAACCCAAAACAAACCATTAAAACCTGAAAAAAGAAAGATGCATATGAAGGGATTGGACTGTCCTTAGCTAAAAAATGGATACAATTACTAACAAATGGATGCACTACATCTCATACCCAATGTAGTTCTAGGTGTACGTGTGGAATTGTGCCCTAGGTGCTCTTGTGTGAATCACACTTTTTGAGTAACAAGTAATAACTAGATGTAGAATATAAATAATGTGTGCATGGAATAGAATTAACTCCCCTCTTATGAAATTTTATATAGATGAACCAGTCTTTGTCCCTTGTGATGGAGCTAGATGAATGAAAATGGATTAGTAGAATCCTTTGATAGATGTAACCTTAGGTGGTCGTTAAAACACTGCTCAAACCAAATTTTGAGCCCTTAACTCTTACTGATAACATGACCTCTTCCAATATGAGAACAACTATCTATTTAAAGACACCACATTAAAGCATAATTTTTTTTTCATGTGTAAATTGGTAGGTACGATTTCCACCTATATGTGAGAGATATTAGGGACCTTATTGGTTGAAACTCTGACCTAGAAGGTAAGAGTAATATGTACTAGGCATATTTTCTTCTAAATGTGCATCCATACAATGCTTCCAAGGATACCTCAGTTTGCCACATAAATTAGGAATTAATGGATGGCCATAATGGTTTTCGAAATAAATCATTCCTAATAAATACTATGACAAATGTAAAAACATTACTTGTTTAAGATTTCACCAACCTTGTATGAATTACATCAAAAATTGCATCTGTAGCTTTTATAGCATGTAACTCATGATCATTTCCAAGAGTAGCATGTGATTGAGAGTTTTTTATATGTATTTCCTCACCATTCCTAAATAATTAAATGTATCTACACTTCCTCACGAGTCATAAATCTTGAGATTTATAATAGCATATACCCAAAATTCATCATTTATAATTCCACTATACAATCCAGTGAGAAGAGTAATGTTTAATTCACATAACCACAATAATATCCATGCTACATGTAAATATAAAAGATTTATATTTTAATATATCCCATAAAAGTGAACCAAAGATGAAATATGGATTACATAGACCATCTCTTATAGATGCTAAAATTTGGTAATTTTTCTTTATGAAATGTCAAGTTTTATCATGCTCCCTTGCCAAGAGAAATGCTCAAATTTAGAATTAAATATCCTCAAATCCATAGCTCTTATTAAACTTACTTATCTTTACCCTCCACTATGTCATTAATCGTGAGAATATTATTTGATCAAAGCAACATTAAACATTTGATATTCATAATACAACTTCCAATTTTGAGTTTCATCTCTCTGGTATGAAAAATGCATAGAAGGGTCAAGATAAGAGGTATAATATTTCCCTAAATATACAGTCCCACCCCTTCACATTCACTGAATCTTTAATTTCATAATTTTTTGTTCGTTTCATCTTCCCAAGATCATAATTATTTGAATGTTTCATCTAGGAAAGGCTATAAAATCAAGGCAACGACAGTTTATAACTGATCTAAAATTCTTACAAGTTTTTATTACAAATATATTTTCAAAATCATGTAAAGGGTTCCTAAATATAATCAAATCCACTACACATCAACTAAGGTAGTCCTTAATAAAATTCTGAAGCACTTAACCAGGTTAAAGAGTCTAGCTTTATCCATTTTGATGAGACCAAAATATGTCTCATTATATAACCGAATAACACTCTTATTCTCTATCTTAAAATCAAGCTTTCAAGTGAATTTAGATGTAGTTTTAAGAATGGATAACATATTTAGGATAGAATATAGGATTTATCTTATCATCTCTTTAGAAATCTATTTACAATGTAATTGTTGTTATTTCTTAGTATTTCTTGTAAGTTGGAATGTAATAGTGTGTAGAAAATAGGTCATAAGAAACTCTACTACAAGTTTATAGATTGATGCTACTGAAAACTTCCATGTAGCTACTGAAAGGCCCATCTACCTACTCCAAGTTCATAGATTGTCACTACTGAAAAATTCTACATAGATATTAAAAGTCCCAACTTCTACGTCATCAACAAAGAATAAAAATCTAAACATGTGGCACTCCAAAGTCATGCATGCATTTAGTGTTCCAAGAAGAATTCAAATGCATCGACATAACACTCTTCCATTTTATCTCCATGTTTCAAGGATGAGAAAATAGTAGAATAGTATTAGGAATGTTGAATAAGTAATCTTCCACGTTGTGTTCCCAAATTAAAGGGATGAATTGTTGAAATATTCTCCATGATAAGTGGACTATTGTAGTCAAGTTTGTTTAGGATTTATTGATATGAATAAATCCACCCAAGCATAGGTATTTAGTTCTTAGTGTGTGGACTAAGTAAACTAAGAGTGATGCCTATATATACCTCCTCCATATACTTATGGGGACATATTTTGTAAATCGGATTTGAATCAATACAATTGCAGTTCTAAAAATTTCCTTGTAGTTGCTTCAAATCCAAAGGGAAAAGAATGGCCAAAAGCCATTGGGTAAGTGCACGAAGTTGGGGGGCCAAAAGGGAATCTTAAGCGGACACATTTTTTTGAAAAAAAAACTCAACTTGTAGGAGTTTCTCAAAATAGTTACACTCAAAATTGGAAGATGTTGTAGAAATATAAATCATAGAATTTTGAGTCTAGTTTCTAAGATACTTAATTTTATTAAAAACATATAATTTTAAGTGGGTCAAACAACTAAAATACCAACAGATGCTCCTATTTTTTATTAAAAAACATAATAGAGTGACTTTCATGCCCCCACCATTTTTTGAGCACCATTTAGTATTTTTGAAAACCCTTTGGTAGAATGATAGCTAGGAGCATCTAGTTTGGGATCCATTTTTTTTTTAAGTTTTTTAGGTAATATTTTTTTATTTATTATTTTTCTAGTACATAAATTTTATGTTTTGAAAAATAACAGAGCTCTGACCATGCCCCCCCATAACTACCTCAAAAAATATTGAAAATTAGTTTTTTTTAATATGTATAGAATTATGCCTAGTTTGGGCTAATATAATTTTTTTTAAATTTCAATCACCCAAAAAAAATATACACCATGAAATATAAACATATTTACACTTCAAAAAATAACTATAAAAAGGCATAGTTAGAAAATAAATACTATGGAAACCTTGTATTAGTTAGAAATTTTGAAAAATTATATTTTTAGAAAGAAGAAACTTTGCTCTACGCCATGGTATAATTTTTTAAAAATGGATCAATTGTTTTATTTTGATTTATCATAGAGGAAGTATCATTTTTACATTTTCTTGCAAAAACACGACGTTTGTTGTGCTTGTACAGGTCCATGCCTCAGGCTTGGGGATCCAAACCGGATCCCAAGCCTTGAGGCATGGCTTGGAAAAATAGAAAATACAAAATATGTACGCGTTTTTCTTTGTTTAAATATTGTGGCCCCCAACGTCCCTTTCATCTCTTTCACGGGAATTCTATAAACATACTGTTTTGTCTACAATTTTCTCTACACTCTTGCAAGATTTTTTAGTAGTTCATTTTGTCCCCTACACCACTAGTTGCTTTTTTCTAATCATGGGTGATAAATATCAAGCTAAGGATAAGAGGAAAGTCAAGAACAAGACACTAGAGTAATTGGAAGAGAAAAGAATAAAGAAATTGAAGAGAATGCAAAAACTTCAAGTAGGGCAAGGTACATCCGCTATATCAAATGTAGCTAATATATTAGAAATGAGGATAAAATACATAATGAAAAAGTAAAGAATAATGATTTTGTAATGAATAATGATTTTTCAATGAATAATTATATTGAATTGAATGATAATGTTGGTATATATGAAGAAATTGATATGAATCCAATTGTTGAACCCTTACCTTAAAACCCAAATGTTAACCCCAAAATTTGTATGAAAACACTTAATGAAGAAAGTAACCTTGTAAATGAATCTTCACCTCTAATAACACCTCCTTCCATTTTGTAAAGAAAACCAATTCACTTAATTGAAATTGATGAAAATATTTTAAAACCAATGCCTAACAAAATGTCTGAAAGAAATGCGAGAAGAAAAGCTAGTGGAAATTGGGATAATTATTTTGAGAATTTAAATGACACACAAAGATTTCAATTATTTGTTTCATTGATGAAATTAATTAAGATGAGACCTATAATGAAGACCCTGGGGTTAAGAACATCTAATGTTGTTGATCAAAATGCGTCAATTGTTGAAAACATACATAAAGCATACCAAATTGTAGGTGGAAAAAGATGCACCAAAGATAGTAATGCTACATGGCGCACACTTACTAATTGTATAGTAAGTGATAAAATAGTTAATAAACACTTGATTAGAAAAACAAGTAGTGCTTTGAAGCTAAAAAGAAAAACACTAATGAAAGTAATAGAGAGACATAAACGTCTTGAGTTAGTCAATAACACTGACTATTGGGGTTTCTCTAGCAGACTTCCATAAAAATACCAGAATACATATGATATTCTAAAAGAATTAATTGTAAAATTTTGTAATGAGAACACAAGGGTGTCATTGAATAGTAGAGATATAATAAAAAGAAGAATAGGTTCTCGTAATATTGAATCGTGTGCAAAATATTTCTTAGATATGACTCAAACAGAATTTCTCTCTAAGTTTAAGAATGAAAATCCACAAATTAACATTAGCCAAAGATTATTTGAAATGAGAAAACCCTTTTATGTGAAAATCAATCACTCATGTACCACTTGTTATTGCAGGCATCATGTTGAATTTTCAATGCATTATGATATTTTTTGTCAAATACGTTGTGTTTTACATATTGACATCATGTTGTAGGAGTGGAATAAATGTCCCACAAAAATCTTCAAGGGAATTTATTCTGAAAATATTTTGTGAAAAATCAACAAGACAATTTTTTTATAACAAAACATGTTTGGATGGAACGTGCATTATATGCGGTGGCTTCCCAAATCTGAAAATTTGTATCCATGATGAGAGTACATATTCACTAGGAAATGAATTGGTTGATTTCACCAAATATAAATCGGTGGCATATCAATTAAAATATGGAAAATAATCTAAGAGGTGTGAGCTTGTTAGATAATAATTACTTGTATCTGAATATATGGTCAAATTTAAAGAGGAATTTTTTTATGAGTATGCAAGGCACACACATAGAGCTCGATGGTTGGATGAAAAATTCAAGTTAAGCAAGGACACATTCCCACTTGGTACTATTGTTTCAGTAGTTGGATTTGCATAGAATTACACATTGCAACCACAAATGGAGGTTCAGTCTCAATATTATAACTCAGTGCAAGTTTCTATTTTTGTGCATATAACATTCATGCACTCTCCTGAAAGTACTGAGAAAGATCGAAAAATATTAAGAGAGTATCATTTCTACATTAGTGATGATTGGACACATTCTACATAATATGTACAAGGGTGTTTCTAGGTGTTTTATGCGAACTTGAATGAGAGGAACATTAGTTTCGACCAACATTACATTTGGTCGGAAAACTGCACATCACAATTCAAGAATGCACAGATGTTTTATTAGGTAAGCAGGATGCACAAAGAAACAAATGTACAACATATCTAGATTTTTACTATGGCAAGGCATGGAAAAGAAGAGCATGATGGTGCAAGAGCATGTGTGAAAAGAGCACTTGCAAGAGAAGAGTTAAAGTTTAAGGATGGTGTTAAATTTATAGATGTAAAAAACATTGATTGGTGTGTTAAGAATATGGGCCATGAATCTCAAGAGAGATCAATGGTTCATAGATATTTTTGGTTGATAGAGGAACAACATTTGTTAAACTTTGAAGATTGTATGGTAGTTGTAGGATCAAGTGATATGCACTCATTTTGTAGTTTAGATGCAAATGTTTGGACTATTTATACTAGCTGCATGACATGTTTTTATATATCATGAATTTATTTTGTGTGGAATGAAGGTGAGTCATAGCAGTGGGTGGATGAATGGACTTGTAGACCTCTAATTCCACTCAACACACATCAAGTTCCACAAGCATTACAGCTTGTAGGGTCTTCAGATCAAATGACAACATCACCTGACTTTGACCAAGTCTCTGATTTAGTGCAATGAGGTACATAAATATATGTACATTCCATGTTTTGGATTTATAAATTATTAAATGGTCAAATCTTAATGTATTTTTAAATTGACTAAATAGTTTTACTGTTTGATACATAGGGCATGTTTTTGTAGTTATTGCGACAGAATTTAACGAAGAGGGAATAGACTACTTCTTGTCTCGTTCTGTAGAGGGGAAAAAATTGAATTCCACAGTCATTGATGGTGAAGACATTGAGTATCCCACTAGATCAGTGGTAGTCATTGGAACTTGGCTTCGACGATATCCTATCAAAAAATCAAACATTTGGTTGTTTGAAGACTATGAAGTAAATTAGAAGATACTTCACTATTCACATTTGGTCCTTGCCAAAAATATTAAATTGATCAAATATTAAGGTCGGCCATCAAACAAGAATCTGTGGAAGGTTCGTGAATCAGATCATGAAGCAATTCTTGTTACTATCAAGAATAGATTTGATCCTTGTGGTTCATTGCATTGAATTTGCAAAGGTATGTTCTTCATGAATTTAATTTGAATATTTACTTAAATGTTTTTGTTTAAATTTTGTATGATTTAAAATTCTATTTAATTGATTACTAACATGTTTATGTAGGTTATTGGTGCCAAAAAAAGATTCCACCTTCACGTGATTAGCACTATCAGTAGATAATTTATTATTCTTGAAGCCAAGTGAGGCTAACAGAAATTAAATATTAGAAAGGAACAAAAAACATAAATTATCATTTCACCACCTATATTATAAAAATATCTTATTAAAATTCTCATTTTACCACCTATATTATTCAGGTGATTAGCAATGGAAAACCTTACACTAAATTAGTTTGAATGGAGATGGATAAAACCATGATAGGATTTCGTAGAGGGACCTGATGTGGAGGTCTCAAATCTGACGAGACATCTCTAGGTGCCACGGAGTCTGATAAATCACCCGTCGAAGATGTGGCGTGTTTGGGCCTCAAGGCTCTTAAGGGACTATGCTTGGATGAGGTATCCTGAAAGCACGAGGAGCATAGGAAACCAAAAATAAGACTCCAATAGTGTTCACTAGGCCATCTTGACATGTTGGCGTAGTTGGTTTGGTCCCACGAGATTTCATTTGCAAAATACAACATCTAGCAACCTTACAGTGACTCAGACTACACTATTTCGTGCCTTTGCAAATAATAGGATAGCAATAGAACCAAATGGAGATGGATAAAACTGCGATAGGATTTTGTAGAGATCCCCGACTTGAAGGTCTTGGATCTGAAGAGACATCTCTAGGTGCCAAGGAGTCTGAGAAATCATCTATTGAAGATATGGCCTGTTTGAGCCTTAAGGCTTTTAAGGGACTATGCATGGATGAGGTAGCCTGAAAGCATGAGGAAAGTAGGGAACCAAAAAAATCCTCCACTAGCATTCACCTGGCAATGCCGACATGTTGGTGTAGCTGGTTCCATACCACGAGTTATTGTTTGCAAAATACAGCCTCTAGCAGTCGTACACTGACTCAGACTGCACTATTTCACACATTTATAAACAATAGGAAAATGTGAGAACCGGATGGATATGGATAAAAATTTAAGATTATTTCATAGAGGGATTCAACATGGAGGTCTCAGATCTGACGAGACATCTCTAGAAGCCACGGAGTTTGAGAAATCACCCCTCGAAGATATAGCATGTTTCTTCCTATGGGCTCCTAAGGGACTACACCCGGACGAGGTAGCCTGAAAGCACGGGGAGCATAGGGAACCAAAAAAAATCCTCCAATAGTGTTCACCTTTCCACTCTGACATGTTAGCATAGTTGGTTCGGTCCCACGAGCTTCCATTTGTAAACTACAGCCTCTGGCATCCCTACACTGACTCAGAATGCACTATTTCACTCATTTGCAAACAATAGGAAAACAAGAGAACTAAAGGGATATGTATAAAAACACAATAGAATTTCATAGAATGATTCAACATGGAGATCTTGGATCTGACAAGACGTCTCTAAGTGCCATGGAGACTGAGAAATCACCCGTCAAAGATATTACATGTTTTGGCTTCATGGCTCTTAAGGGACTACACCCAGATGAGGTAGTCTGAAAGCACAAGGAGTGTAGGGAACCAAAAATAATCCTCCACTAGTGTTCACCTGGCCACCTCGATGTGTTGGCATAGCTGGTTTGGTCCCAAAAGCTTCCATTTGCAAACTACAACATCTGGCATCCCTACACTGACTCAGACTGCACTATTTCGCACATTTACAAATAATAGGACAACAAGAGAACCAAATGGATATGGAGAAAACCATGAGAGAATTTTTTATATGGCCCTAACAAGGAGGTCTCGGATCTAACAAGATATCTCTAGGTTCCAAGGAGTATGAGAAATCACCCGTTGAAGAAATAGTGTGTTTTGGCCTCAGGGCTCTTAAGGGACTATGCCTAGACAAGATATATCAAAAGCAAGAGGAGCATAGGGAACCAAATGGAAGCCTCCACTAGCATTCACCTAGCCACCCTGACATTTTGGTGTAGTTGGTTTGGTCCCACGAGCTTTTGTTTTCAAACTACAACTTCTGGCAGCAATACACTGACTTAGACTACACCATTTCACACGTTTACAAACAATAGGACAGTGAGAGAAAAAAATGGAGAGGGATAAAACTATGAGATATTTTCGTATAGGGCCCCCACATGGAGTTATCGGATCTAATGAGACGTCTCTAGGTGCCACGGAGTCCAAGAAATCACCAGTCAAAGATATAACATGTTTTGGCCTTAGGGCTCCTAAGGGACTACGCCTGGACGAGGTAGCTCGAAAGCACGAGGAGTGCAGGGAACCAAAATGAAGCCTCCACTAGCATTCACCTAGCCACCTTGACGTGTTGGCATAATTGGTTTAGTCCCATGAGCTTTTGTTTGTGAACTACCGCATCTGGCAGCCCTACACTTACTTAGAATGCACTATTTCACGCGTTTACAAACAAATGGAAAGAAACAGAACCAAATGGAGATAGAGAAAACCATAAGATAATTTTGTAGAGGGCTCCAACAAGGAGGTTTTGGATCTAAAGAGATGTCTCTAGGTTCCATAGAGTCCGAGAAATCACCTGTCAAAGATATAGCATGTTTTGGCCTCAGGGCTCTTAAGGGACTATGTCTGGACGAGGTAGCTTGAATGCAAGAGGAGTGTAGGGAACCAAAAATAATCCTCCACTATCATTCACCTAGCCACCCCGACATTTTGGCATAGTTGGTTTGGTCCCACGAGATTCCGTTTGCAAACTACAGCTTTTGGTAGCCCTATACTGACTCAGACTGCACTATTTCACGCGTTTACAAATAATAGGATAGTGAGAGAACCGAATGGAGATGGAGAAAACCGCGATAGGATTTTTTATAGGGCCCCAACATGGAGGTCTCAGATCTAATGAGACATCTCTAGGTGCCATGGAGTTTGAGAAATCACCAGTCGAAGATATAACATGTTTTGGCCTCAGGTCTCTTAAGGGAATACGCCTGGACAAGGTAGCCCGAAAGAACGAGGAGCATAGGGGACCAAAATGAATCCTCCACTAGCATTCACCTGGCCACCTTGATGTGTTAACGTAGTTGGTTTAGTCCTATGAGATTTTGTTTGTGAACTACAGCGTCTGACAACCCTACATTGAATCAGACTGCACTATTTCGCACGTTTGCAAACAATAGGACAGTGAGAGAACCGAATGGGGATGGAGAAAACCAAGAGAGAATTTCATGGAGGGCCTTAATAGAGAGGTCTTGGATCTGATGAGGTGTCTCTAGGTTCCATGGAGTATGAGAAATCACCTGTCAAAGATATAGCGTGTTTTGGCCTTAGGGCTCTTAAGGGACTACGCCCAGACAAGGTAGCTCGAAAGAAAAAGGAGCGTAGGAAAAAAAAAATCCTCCAATAGAATTCACCTAGCCACCCTGAAATTTTGGCATTGTTGGTTCAGTCCCATGAGCTTCTGTTTGCAAACTACATCTTCTGGCAGCCCTACACTGACTCAGACTGCACTATTTTACGCATTTACAAACAATAGGAAAATGAGAGAACCAAATGAAGATGGAGAAAAATGTGAGAGAATTTCATATATGGCCCCAACATGGAGGTTTCAGATCTGACGAGACATCTCTAGGTGCCACAGAGTCTAAGAAATCACCCATCGAAGATATAGCATGTTTTGGCCTCAGGGCTCTTAAGTGACTACACCCGGACGAAGTAGCCCGAAAGCACGAGGAGCGTAGGGAACCAAAAAAAATCCTCCACTAGTGTTCAATTGGCCACCTCAATGTGTTGGCATAGTTGGTTCGGTCCAATGAGCTTCCATTTGCAAACTATAGCGTTTGTAAGCCCTACACTAACTTAAACTCCATTATTTTGCGCCTTTGTAAACAATATTCCAGTGAGAGAACTGAAAGGAGATGGAGAAAAATGCAAGAGGATTTTTTAGAGGGCCCCAACATGGAGGTTTTTGATCTAACGATATGTCTCTAAGAGCCATGGAGTCTGAGAAATCACACATCGAAGATATAACGTGTTTTGGCCTTAGGGATCTTAAGGGACTATGCCTAGACGAGGTAGCTTGAAAGCACAAGGAGTATAGGGAACCAAAACAAAGCCTCCAGTAGAATTCACCAGGAAACCCTGACATGTTGGCATAGTTGGTTTGGTCCCATGATCTTCTATTTGAAAACTACAGTGTCTGGAAGCCCTACACTGACTCAGACTGCAGTATTTCATGCCTTTGCAAACAATAGGACATCGAGAGAACCGAATGGAGATGCAGAAAACTGTGAGAGGCTATTGTAAAGGACCCCAACTTTGAGGTCTCCTATTTGGTGAGACATCTCTAGGTGTCATGGAGTCCAAGAAAATCACCCGTCGAATATATAGTGTGTTTTGGCCTCAGTGATCTTAAGGGATTACGCCCAGATGAGGTAGCATGAAAGCACGAGGAGTGTAGGGAACCAAAAAAAAAACCTCCACAAGCATTAACCTGGCCACCCCGACGTTTTGATGTAGTTGGTTTGGTCCCACAAGATTTTGTTTGCGAACTACAACATCTAACATCCCTACGATGACTCGGACTCTAGTATTTCATGCCTTTGCAAACAATATGACAACAAGAGAACCGAATAAAGATGGAAAAAACTGTGAGAGAATTTTGTAGAGGGATTCAATGTGGAGGTCTCGGATTTGACGAGATGTCTCTAGGTGCCATGGAGTCTGAGAAATCACCTGTCAAAGATATGGCGTGTTTTGGCCTCAGGGCTCTTAAGTGACATAGTGACATCTTCACCTAATTATTTTTCTTCGCGATGTTCATTATCATCTAAAGTTGAAGAATGAAAATTTATATGGCCTTTGGCTTGTTTTTGGGCACAAACAACCTTTTGTAATGTCCAAAAAAATTTAGGCTCTTCATTCTTTGTTTGATTGAAGATATTCATTCTTTCAAAATGAACAGTTGGAACATTGGTGGTCTCCCCAACAAAACAAAGTTCGTAGTCTACATAGTTGCATCCTATGGAAAAATCATTTAACATTGGTGGTTTCCTCCACCCATGCTTTCGGGCTACCTTTTCTGGGCATAGTCTCTTAAGAGCCATGAGGCTAAAACATGCCATATCTTTGACGGGTGATTTTTTGGACTCCGTGGCACCTAGAGATGTCTCGTCAAATCCAAGACCTCCACATCGGAGCCATCTATGAAATCCTATCACGGTTTTCTCCATATCCATTCGGTTCTCTCCTTGTCATATTGTTTGCAAAGGCACCAAATACTGGAGTCTGAGTCAGTGTAAGGCTGCTAGATGTTGTAGTTTTCAAACAGAAGCTTATGGGACCGAACCAACTATGCCAACACATCAGGGTGGCCAAGTGAATGCTAGTGGAGGATTTGTTTTGGTTCCCTACACTCCCTGTGCTTTCAAGCTACCTCATCCGGGCATAGTCCCTTAAGATCCCTAAGGCCGAAACATGCCATATCTTTTATAGGTGATTTCTCAGACTTCGTGGTGCCTAGAGATGTCTCATCAGATTTGAGACCTCCATGTTAGGGCCCTCTACGAAATCCTATCATGATTTTATCCATCCCGATTCAATTCTCTCGCTGTCCTATTATTTGCAAAGGCACGAAAAAGTGTAGTCTGAGTCAATGTAGGGCAGCCAGACGCTATAGTTTACAAACGGAAGCTCGTGGGACCAAACCAACTAAGCCAACTTGTCGGGGCAGCTAAGTGAATGCTAGTGGAGGCTTTGTTTTGGTTCCCTACGCTCCTTGTGCTTTCGCCTTAAGAGCCCTGAGGCCAAAACACGTCATATCTTCAACGGGTGATTTCTGGGACTCCGTGGCACCTAGAGACATCTTGTCAGATCTAAGACCTCCATGTCAGGGCCTTCTACAAAATAATATCACGGTTTTATCCATCTCCATTCGGTTCTCTCGCTGCCCTATTATTTGCAAAGGTGTGAAATAGTGCAGTCTAAGTCAGTGTAGGGTTGCCAGACACTGTAGTTTGCAAACAGAAGCTCGTGGGACCAAAACAACTACACAAACATGTCGGGGTGGCCATGTGAATGCTATTGGAGACTTCATTTTGGTTCCCTACACTCTCCGTGCTTTCAAGCTACTTCATCTGGGTGTAGTCCCTTAGAGCCCTGATGCCCAAACATGCCATATCTTTGATAGGTGATTTCTCGGACTCTGTGGCACCTAGAGATGTCTCGTCAGATCTGAGACCTCCATGTCAGGGCCCTTTAGGAAATCCTATCACGGTTTTATCTATCTCCATTTGGTTCTATCTTTGTTGCATTGTTTGTAAAGGCATGAAGTACTGGAGTCTGATTTAGTGTAGGGTTGCCAGACATTGTAGTTTGCAAAAGGAAGCTGGTGGGACCTAACCAAGTACGCCAACACGTCAGGGTGGCCAGGTGAATGCTAGTGGAGTCTTTGTTTTGGTTCCCTATGCTCCCCATGCTTTCTGGCTACCTCGTTTGGGCGTAGTCCCTTAAGAGCCCTGAATGACTAGATTGGCTTAAGAATGAATTTGATAGGGGTATTTCTAAGAACAACAGGAGTTATCAATCACCTAGTAAACCTTTCTTGTTTAGTTCTGTATGGGAGTCAGTTGGCCTACGACTTAGTGACCTTCCATTCATTGATAATTTATACTATGATAAACCCATGGATGCTTTCAAAAGCACCTTCAAAAGGATAGGGGTAGTCATCAAGCCTAGTGAAGGGTGTGATGTGATTTCCAAATAACTTGAAATGACTACAGATTTAAATGTAATAACATAAATTAGATAGGATTAGACAATCAAGAATCATTAAGTGTCTGAATCATAATGTCATTACATATGGAGACATTCTCAAGCATTGGAGTAATGTATATGGAGAGATATTCTCAAAATATCAACAGATGAAAGGCATCAAATTGGGACAACTCTCAAGTATTTTAACAAGGTAGAAGACTACGAAGCATAGAAGAATGTAGTACGTGCATGATAAGATAGGAACCAATACAAAGAGACCATGAGCCAGAAGAAGCGCAAGGTAAATACACATATACACATTGATAAATTGAATGAATAATTACTCAGATTAAGTAACTCTTTATATACATACATTATATAAATATTAATTTCCAAAGTTTGATGCATATTATAAATTGAAAATGCTAGTACATGTACATCACCAATAAATGAATAAATAATCCAGAATGTCTTAAATATTCTCAATTGCACATCATATTAGTTTCATGTAAAAATAATATCAGAAATGTAAGGTATCATAGAAAATCATCAAGTTTCAAATAGTATTTTAATGTGCATAATAAATACAAAAATTACCAAATAGGTCATATACCATCAAGTTCAAATGCCATATAGGCGTACATACAATTCCATGCACATAGGCATACAAAAACAATGTCATGTAAGACATATATTTCCTACTCATCAAAATATATCCCTCTCTTGGCCTTGCTCGAAGAAGGCCCTCCCTTAGACTAAGATGGAGATCCATGAGATGACTTTGGATCGTCCGATCCCATGCTTCAATTTCTCTTCCGCTGAATACTCGCTTGTAGATGAGCCTATAAATGCAAACAATAGTTTTTTGTCAAAACTTAATTTATGTATGTTTTCAACATGTATTTAAGACCATGCTAGAATGAAAGTATTTACATAAATACACAAACTTATTGCAAGTTATCGATCATGCAGAATTTTCATCTCATGCTTAAATGAGTCATCGGGAGCTCCTACAGTACGAATGGGGGTACGAAGATGATGAGATGGAGGAGTCTGTGCCCTCAAAGTCAAAATGGAGGGGGTTGAAGTTCCCCACATACACATAAGATTAGAAAATCTACCATCACAATTATAGAAAATAGAACTAAGTACATGTATGTACATAATGATAATATTTTAACTAATTTTATCAATATAGAACTATTGTTTTTACCATGCCATGCCTATGAATCAAATGAATAGGGCTACTACCTGTCATATGTAACTCTTGCATATACATAATGAAGAACATTATTAACATAATTTATTAATTCTACAATGAAAGACATTACTAACATGTAATTAAACATAATATGAATTACACGAGAAATTTAACAAAATTTACGTGTTGTTTGAATACCTCAGTAAGTTACTGCACAGATGAAATCGCAGCAGCAACTGCTTTATCTACTTGTCACAGAGATGGTGAGGTGTCTCATGAAGTTGACATCTTTATCAAAAATGTATATCACGTGAGTTAGATGGACATACAAGAACATACATATATTTGACTTCTTTTACATAATTAACATTCTAAATTACCTATGTGAATGTATATGTATGCATGGTGCTCACCACCTATGGTCGGGATGAAGCTGTGCATCCCACACACTGTAATATCAATGCATATACATGTAAAAATATAATTATTTCAAAAATTTAACATATATAAGTAAATCAAGTACTCTAAACTTTTTGTAACACACATAACAACACATACCAAATTTACCTGTGAAGGTGACGCCGATGAATGTTATCCAAATGTCTCACTCAAAAGGACATCTGACATAGTGACATTATCATGTGCACCCCTAGCACCAGGTGCACCAAAATCATTACACATGAAAGTATCATCCTCCTTGGGCCCCAAACATATGCTACCACATGATGAGAAAAGATATGGCCTCATGCTAGTACTCCCTGAGGGAATACTCTATTTACGTCCACAAGCATCTGGCTCAAAAATCTCCCTCATATGTCAAACAAGGGTCACAGATAGTCCCTGAAACATGCAGAGTGTATCAATCTCTACTGTCTCCTTCATTGCTTAAGGGAAAATCTCAGGGGGAGGGGGCTTCTATGTAGGGAATCTACCCTAGTGAATAGGTGCACATTGTGCACCTGGTCGATCCTATACAAATCCTTTTCCTCGGCCCTAGAAATCTTAGAAATCAAAATAATTTGGGATCTCGTTGAGGATAAACTCCCAATAGAGTTTCCTTAGAAAGTATAGCCGTACCTCATTGTTATTACAAGGTGGAAAATCAAACACCATCCACCATCAGTCCCAAAAATTATTTTTTAATAAAATTATTATTGCACCAATGGATGGGAAACCGTTTACATGACAACGAAACAGGAAAATTGGTGTGGGGTTCGTGAATAAGGTGCATATGAGGTCTTTTGAAATTTCTTTTTTCTATACATCCATTTATGACAATTTGTTGGAATAATAAACCCTAAAATCCTCTTTGTAAGTTTTCCAACTATCAATTTTCCCCGTTGCTACGTCAATTTGAACAAGTAATGCCTCCAATGTGTTTGCAAGAGAGGTGTGGTGGGGTTTGTAGATTGTGAATCCCTCATTGTTTTTATTAAATCCTCAATTTTAATTTTATTTTCAACTATGTGGGCTACTAAATCTTCTTGACTACCTGGGGGATGTTGAGCAATTATGGGAGTGTCGGGATGGATGATAGGAATAACAGGGTTTGGTTGTGGTTGATTCCCACAACCTCTAACTGTAACAATAAAAAATATGTATTCAATTCAGATTTTAATCTATAATTATCATATTTTAATGTAATTTTGAGAATATAATTGTGCTTACCTCTTCTCCGTGGCACCATCTTCGATTCAGATCTTCCTGATGATCCAGAAACGATCCTTTGAGCTTTATATCTAGCTGAATGAAAAAATGTGAGGGCACTGTTAAGCTCTGAAACTCGCATTTGAGGGAGATAAAATGATAGAGGCTCAGGCCTCTTTTTTTATATAGTAGGCATAACACGTACACATTATGTAATGCATATGCATTATGCTTTGGTAAATCCCAAACATGAAAATTGAAAACATGATTGCATTATAATAGAACGCATACGCGTTTTGATTTTTCAAATTTTTGTCTACTTTTTGGGCCCCCAACTTCGTGCACTTATCCCACTCTTCCCCAAAGAGGAAGACTTTTTGTTAATTCTTAGCATAGTTTATTTACTATAGATTTATTTTTGTTAATTTATTTACTGTGTTTATTTTTTATGCATGTTTAATTTGAGTTTGTTTTCTTAGGAAGAAGAACTATTGAATAATAGTTTATTTCTCCTTTTGCATAAAAATTTAGACACCTTCTTGGTTATAATGACATCAATTTGTCTATGAGTTTTTTAAATGACTAGTAATACAATGACCCGCCATTTTTGGTGCCATTTCTAGGAATCATGGTGTTATTAGAAGACTCAGATTTTTCTAAAATAATATGCTAGTGAGAGTAGAATAACTCCTAGCAAGATTTGTGATAGGAGATTCTTATTCAATAACTTCTTTAGAATTTTCTTTCAAATTTTTATTTTCCTCCAGATTTGTTTTTCAGCATTTTGTTTTTCTGCAAATTTATTTTCTCCAAATAGATTAAATTTTTTTTCTTTAATTAGATTTAGAAACCTGCTGGCGATTGAAAAATGAAACTCAGCCCCCAATAAAATGGAAACATCATTTCATTTTTACATTATTCCATTAGACATGTGTTTATGTAATTATTTATTTTGTTAAGAAATATTTCTATTATATTCATATTGATAATTTCAATATGATATTATAGCTTGTTGATAAGATTGACTACCTTAAATAGCATATGGATGAAAATTCATAATATAAATATGTATTATCATCAAATAAAACCCGTATCTAGTTCCATTTCCTATATACACAATAATTACAATGTCTAGTTATCCATGTATTTTGGTGTGACGGAATGGAAATAATAAGAATCTGATGATAATTTTTCTTAATCTTTATAATAATTGTAAAACAATATATTTCTGCAAGGTATAAATTGATTTTGTAGAATAATGAATGATTTAAACCAATACTCTAATTTATACTATTATTTTCATGTAATGAGGGTTCCTATTATAAACTATTTCTTGTTTTCATGTATTATTACTTCTATAAATATTAAATAACATTTCATTCATGTAAGAAATAAAAAAATAACTTTGTGCAGGTTAGCAGAGACAGATTTTTGTGGAATATTTGTGCAAAAAAATTGGGAAATCCAGGAAAAGTTGAACTATTTTTGTAATGGAGGAAGGAAACGCCATGTTGAAGGAAAAGATGTATGGTATCTTCATGTTTGTATCCTTTCATTTGCAGCTCTTTACCTACATGATGAAACCCTTTTCATATATTTTGACAAATTATTTTGCATGTAACCATCTTTACAACCCGAATTCCTTGACCTACAATCAAAAATGAATCTACAACAATAATTAAAGCTATTAGAACATAGTAGACAAATTCAAAAATGTATGCATTATTCTCTCATATAACAACTCGTTTGGTTGAAGAGTTAAAACATGCAAGAAGAGAATTCTATTTTTAACTCTTACATTTGATGAAGTGAGACATTACTTTTTGCATGCAACAAATCATGTAGTTAGAAAAATTCAAATAACATGCATCCCTATTTAATCTCTTTTATTTAGATTTTTCATACAAAGAATAAATAAATTTGTATGTAATGAATGCTTCAGGTTGCATATCTTTTAATCAATTAAGTATCATGTAAAGAATACTCCTAAATTGAATCAATTTATTTAATGAGAGATATGTGTTCTAAATTATTTTTAATAATTATTGGAGATTCAAATTTGAAAGAGCTAATTATATGTTACAAGCATCTTTTTTTAGATGACATAATTACTAACAGAAAGTGAAAAATCAAAATAATTGGAGCATTGCAGAGGAGGTCAAAGGAAAAAAGATTGAACTAATAAGGAGTTCTCGTGTGAAAACTAGTAGCATTTTCTGATGCAAATTTCTCACATCTTACAAATAAAAATATTAAATTTTTTTTGTTCTTGTTCTATACGCTTTGATATTTCCAAATCATTTTGAATTGTTCATTTTCATTGAGAAACACCCAATATATCGCAATTTGAATGCACGTAGCTAAAAAAATGACATTCTCAAGAATTTTGTGTTTACAAAAATATAATCTTATAATGCATACAAGTATTCTACTAATACTCCTCATTTTTAGTACCTGATTCATTCCATGACACCCTCTCTGTCCTAGTTTCTGTTGATTTTTTTCTAAAAATAATTTTCCCAACTACTAGAACCACCAAAAATTCCTCTGATATTAAGTAGTCAATGTTAATTTTTCTCATGACTGTAGAAACATACTAGCTCAACTAGTATATGCTAATTGAAATGCCAACATACCATTTATATCCAGGGATCATACCCACAACCTGTCACAATAAATGAAGAAGTCTCTGAACCATCCCGTTTCCCAAAATAGTTTACCATTGTTTCTCAAAAGATAGTAATCAGCTTTCTCAATTAGTTGGATGCTAGCGAAAATATGGAAGATCACTTCCTGATTTTCTATTATGTTGATATTTCTAAAAAAAAAATTGATTAGTTAGAAAACTAGTTTACTAGCTGGTCAATTACTAAAAAAACAAAGAAGAAAGTTGAAAACCATAAAATGGTTGTTGTTTCCAAACAAAAAACATTGCACTTAAATATATTTCTTAGATACATATGGTTTCTTCTCTTATGCCAACTTGGTTGATGAACTTATTTTCTATTAAAGAGTTCTATGTTGCAGAGGCCTTGACTTCATGTCTATTTGTTTTGTTTAGATGCAAACAGAATTTAAGGTTATGCAACATGATGAAAGTAAGGATACCTAATGAGTATGGTATGGTAACTTCCATATTTCTATTCTCAAATATTGTTATTCGTTTTTGTATTTACAAATAGATTAACTTCTTGAAATATTAAAAATAAAATAAAACAACATAGAGATAAATATGTCAAAATATACATGTGCTAATCAAGTCAAGTACCAAAGCAGATGATGCATATGAAGTCTTTCCCATTTACAGTAGTTGGGATCTATAAGATGCTCAATAAAAAATAGTTTTCATGAGGGCATGCAAAAATCTAAGTGTGGGGAGACTCACTCTCTTCCAAATATTTTGAAGAATACATGAGAAAACAAAGAGCTAAGTGTGGGGAAAAATCTCTCTACATCATCTATGAAAAACCTCATGAAATCATGAATAAGAAAGAAGTAAAAAATTTAACTTCTAGAATATCAGTTTTATGGTATCATGAAAAAAATAAGAGAAGACAATTTGAAAGATGAAGAAGTATTGACAAAATCAAATTCTACAGGAAGATCACTAGCTTGCATGAGGGAATGCAATAATTTAAGTGTGGGGGAATGATGAGACCAAAATAAGTCTCATTATATTACCAAATAACACTCTTATTCTCTTTCTTAAAATCAATCTTTTAAGTGAATTTAGATGTATTTTTAAAAACAGATAGCATATGTAAGATATAATATAAGATTTATCTTATCATCTCTTTAGAAATCTATTTGCAATCTAATTTTTGTTATTTCATGATATTTCTTCTAATTTATAATGTAATAGTGTGTAGAAAATAGATCATAAGCAACTCTACTCCAAATTCATAGATTGTTTCTACTGAAAACTTCCATGTAGCTACTGAAAGGCCCAACTACCTACTTCAATTTCATAGATTGTTGCTGCTAAAAACTTACATGTAGATACTGAAAGGCCCAACTACCTACTCCAAGTTCATAGATTGTTGCTACTGAAAACATCCACACAGCTACTGAAATGCCCAGCTTCCACACCATCAACCAAGAATACAAATCCAAACATGTGGCAATCTAAAGTCATGCATGCATATGGTGTTCCAAGAAGAATTCAAAGTTATGGACTTCACACTCGTCTATTTTCTCTCCATGTTTTAAGGATGAGAAAATAGTGGAATAGTATTAGGAATGTTAAATAAGAACCCTCCCACGGTGTGTTCCTATATTAAAGGGATGAGTTGTAGAAATATTCCCCATGATAAGTGGACTGTTGTAGTCAATTTTGTTTACAATTTATTTCTTTAAATAAATCCTCCCAAGAATAGGTAGTTAGTTATTAGTGTGTGGACTAAGAAAAAATGGAGTGATTCCTATATATACATCTTCCATATACTTGGAATGGGGACATATTTTGTAAATCAGTTTTGAATCAATACAATTGTAGTTCTAAAAATTTCCTTGTAGTTGCTCCAAATCTGAAGCGAAGAGAATGGCCAAAATCCACTCTTCCCCAAGGAGGAGTATTTTTATGTTATATCTTAGCATAGTTTATTTACTGTAAATTTATTTTCATTAATTTATTTTAGTGATTTATTTGTTGTGTGTTTCTTTTTTATGTATGTTTAATTTCAGTTTGTTTTCTAAGGAAGAAGTATTGTTGAACAAGATTTTCTTTTTCATTTTCCATACAACTTTAGACACCTCCTTGGTTATATTGACACCAAATTGTGTATGATTTGGTTAAATTACTAGTAATAAAATGACCTGTCAATTTTAGTGTCGTTGCCGGAGATCATGGTGTTATTAGGAAACTCATATTTTTCTAAAAGAATATTCTAGTTAGATTCGAATACCTCTTAGCAAGATTTGTGATAGGAGATTCTTATTCAATAACTTCTTTATAATTTTCTTTCAATTCTTTATTTTCCTGCATATTTTTTTTCAACATTTTATTTTTTTGCAAATAGATTAAATTTGATTTCTACAATTAGATTCAGAAACCTGCCGGAGATTGCCAAAAGAAAATCCCCCCTCAATAAAAATTGAAACATCGTTTCAGTTTTATATTATTCCATCAAACATGTGTTTATGTAATTATTTATTCTATTAACAAATATTTTTATTCTATTCATATTGATCATTTCAATATGATATTGTATCTTGTTGATAAGATTGACTACCTTAATCAACATATGGATGAAAATTAATAATAGAAATATGCATTATCATAAAATAAAATCCATATCTAGTTCCATTTCATATACACACAACAATTACAATAGCTAGTTACCCATGTATTTTGGTGTGATGGAATGAAACAATAGGAGTCTGTGATAAGTTTTTTTAATCTTTATAGAAATTGTAAAGCAATATATTTCTGTAGGGTATAAATTTATTTGGTATTAAAATGAATGATTTACTGAATACTATAATTTATACTATAATTTATTTTGTAATAAGGGGTTTCTATTCTAAAATATATATATTTTGCATGTATTGTTACTTCTGCAAAGATTAAATAATAGTTCATGCATGTAAAAAATACAAAAAAAAAACTTTGTGTAGGTTAAAAGAGACATATTTTTGTGGAATATTTTTGTAAATAGATTGGGAGTTGAGTTGTTTTTTTCGTAGAGAAAGGAAGCACCAAGTTGAAGGAAAAGATGTAGGATATCTTCATGCTTTCAATTTTTCATCTGTAGCTCTTTCCCTAAAGGCTAAAACCATTGGCGTCTATTTTGGAAAATTATTTTACATGCAACCATCTATGCAAATCAAATTCCTTGACCTGCGATAAAAAATGAATCTACAACAATCATGAAAGCTATTAGAAAATAGTAGACAAATGAAAAATGGTATACATTATTCTCTTATATAATAACACGTTTGGTTGAAGTGTTCAAACATGCAAGAAGATAATTCTATTTTTAACTCTTATGTTTGATGAAGTGAGACATTCCTTGTTGCATGCATTGAATCATGTAGTTGTTATAAAAATTAAAATAACATGCATTGTTATTTTATCTCTTTTATTTAATGAATTAGTCAAAATATTTAACTTTTTCTTTGCATGTCGACCTAATTGATTTAGAAATATATTTTACATAAAAATAAAAAATAAATTTGCATGAAATGAATGCTCTAGGTTACATATATTTTAATCAATTAAGTCTCATGCAAATAATGCTCCTGAATTGATTGAATTTATTTAATGAGAGAGGCGTGTTCTAAATTGTTTTCAATAATTATTGGAGATTCATATTTGAAAGAGTTGATTCTATATTGTAAGCATATTTTTTTAGATGAAATAATTATTATAGGGAAGTGAAAAATCAACAGAAATGGAGAATTGCAAAGGACGTCAAAGGAAAAAAGATTCCGCTGATAAGGAGTCGTGTGAAAAATAACAATGTTTTGTAATGCAAACTACTCGTAACTTGCAAATAAATAGCTTAAAATATTTCTAGGTCTTATTTTACACACTCTAAGCTCTCTAGATCATTTTGAATTTCTCATTTTCATTGAGAAACACCGAAGATACTGTAGTTTGACTACACATAGCTAAACAAATAGCATGTTGAAGACTCACTTTTTATTTACAAAATAAAATAATCTTATGATGCATGCAAGTATTCTGCTAGTGCTCCTCATTTTTAGTAACTAATTCATTCCATCTTACCCTCTCTATATCATTTTTTTTTGAGATTTTGCTAAAAATTATATTCCCAACTACTAGAACCACTAAAAATTCCTCCAATATTAAGTAGTTAATGTTAATTCTTCTCATGACTGTAGAAAAATACTTACTCAACAAGTATATGCTAATTTAAATGCCAACATACCATTTGTATTCAGGGATCATACCCACAAACTCTCATAATAAACCACTATTCCCAATAAATGAAGAAGTACCTGAACCATCTAATTTCCTAGAATAGTTTACCATTGTTTCTCAAAAGATTGTAATCAACTTTCTTAATCGGTTGGATGCTACAAAAACTCTAGTAGATTGGTTTCTGATTTTCTATTATGTTAACATTTCTCAAAAGGATAGTGATTGGTTATAAAACCAGTTTACTTGTTGGCCAATTACTAAAATAAAAAAAAGGGAAAGTTGAAAACAAACAAATGCCTACTATTTCTAGACAAAAAAATTACACTTAAAAGTCTTTCTCGGATACATATGGTTGCTTCTCTTATGTCAACTTAATTCTAAAATTATTTTATACTAACCATCCCTCCACCCACCTCCTACCAGTCACATTCATGACTGATTCTACCACCCTCCCTTCACCCTCTCCTCTTCACCTCTTTCGCACCCATCTACCCCCCTCCTACCCAATCACGCTTGTAACTGGGCCTTCCACCTTCCCTTTATCCTCTCCTCTTCTCCTCATTCCTAGCCCACCACCCACCCCCTACATATTTACACCTACAGCTAGGCCTTCTACCCTCACTTCATCCTTTCCTCTCTACCTCCTTCTTATCCCTTCACCCACCTACTACCCACTTGCATTCACAATTTGTCCTTCTGCCCTCTCTGCCCACCTCCTTCCCACCCCTCCAAACACCTCCTACCCAGTTGCGCCTATGACCTAGCTCACCTCCCTCACCTCTAAAATCACTTAAAAACAAACCACAATACACACACACACACATACATATGTGTGTGTGTGTGTGTGTGTGTGTGTGTGTGTGTGTGTGTATTTGTGTGTGTGTGTGTACATATAGGTGTGTATATGTATATATACATGTGTGTGTATTATAAACTCCCAGTTGCATCCTACCCAACCCTCCAACCCATTCACTCCCACAACCCATCCTCTGTTCATCTAAGCACAAAAAACAAACAAAAAACTCCCAGTCGCAGTCGCATTCTACCTAACCACTTGCACCCAAAAATTTATCCCTCCCCCTTCACCATCTACACCAAAAATCCAACTAAAATAAA
Source organism: Taxus chinensis (assembly GCA_019776745.2). Lineage (NCBI taxonomy): Eukaryota > Viridiplantae > Streptophyta > Pinopsida > Cupressales > Taxaceae > Taxus > Taxus chinensis. Next base: position 775,738,861 of record CM034147.1, on the reverse strand, counting down.
AAATAAAAAATCACCTAAAGAAATATTCAGGTTGGTCGTGCCCATGGCTGAAATCCTCCCAACTAGTCACAGGTGCGACTAACACTTCACCTACCCCCTTCCCGTAAAATAAAATTAAAAATAGAAAAAACACACATACACCCAGTCACACCCATGATCATACCATGTCACCTCTATTCTAGTTCAATCACGAGCTTGAATTCTCGCTCCCACACAAATTTTAAAACAACCAAAACACATTAAAAAAATTCCCACATCCTAGATCATGGCCATGACCGGTCTAAAGCCCATGTTCTTCTTTCCAGTCATGCTTGTGACTGTATGCTTTAAAAAAAAAGACCAATTTTTTTCTATTAGTTTCTTCTCCCCACCTCCTCATGTTACACCCTTTTCCACCTAATTACATGCTCCAGTCCACTTCGTGTGAACTTTAGTCTTACCTTGCATTCTTTCCACCTAACCCTTCTACCTAGTCATTCCTCATGGTGTTTCGCTCGGAATGTTTCGGCTTCTGGGAATAGAGTTGCTTCTATCCTTTCATTCCTTTTAGAAACAGATGAGGTTAGGGTTAGGAGGAATACCTGTTTAATGTCGAGATGGTGTGCGCGTACCGTAGAGAAAGATCAGGCTGACTGCGGAGAACTCCTTTTTGTCTTGGAAGGACTACTGGTTTTGACCAAGATGCAAGTTGATCTCCTTGGTTGTAAACACTTATGGTTTCTTTACTCGTCTCTGCTCTGTCAAGTGAAGATCTGGACTCTGTTCCTCACTCGCAATGCTCTCTGTTGATCCAGAAATCCTTTGACTGATCTCCAAAATGAAATTCCGATCCGTTGTTTTGGTTTGGGGAGCCCATTTACAGGGAACCGATGGCGGTTGCGTAACCGACGGCGGTCGAGTAGGAACCGGCATCGGTAAGGAAAAAGTAGGCTATTTTTAGTAAAATAGCCCACCTTCCCTGCTTTTCTCCCGAGAGATCAGTTGCGGGCTTGGTCAAGTGGCTAGAAGGTCGGCTTTGGGTGCGAGTAAGGAGGCATTAGTTATGGATGTGAGTCTAGACCAAGTCATGGGTCTTAATTAGGTAAGTTTAGGGTTAGGGCTAGGTCATGATGAGGTGGCAAAATGAGGTGGCAAGTGAGGTGATGGGGATTTATCAATTACAAGGTAATTAATAAATAATTGTGTAAAGTTTAGGTAATGAGGTTAGGTTGCGAAATGGGATGCAGGTCACAAGGGGTCGTAAGACACGAATTTGGTGTCTACATTAGCCCCTTATTGTCGTGTAGCTTGTTCTGTAAAGCTGCGCGGACAATAATATGAAGTAGTTTCTCATGTTAAGGATATAGGTAATCCCCCTCAAATCTATCATAGATTGAGTGAACAGGAAATCAGGGATAGGGTTGATAAAGGGTATATGTTGTAGAGAGGATGGTAAGGTGGTGGGGTAGGTCCAAGGAAGCAAACGCATGTTGAAATGCAATAGTATGACGAGGGTACATGATTTGACAAGTAAACCAACAATGTGTAGGCAAAGGTCGATAGTTTATCCAAACAAGGGTGATATAATCCTGGTATCCAAGGCATAGGAAGTAGCTCCAGGGTATATAACAGGTGAGGTACAGGAACATTTAGGCATGTTCGGCAGTACCAAATGGTTGGTTTGGTTGAGATAAACGTCATGGTCTAGGTCTAGGCAAAGTTGGTCGACAGATCAAGTCAAGGACCCTAATCATGCTAAAACACGAACAGGTGAGCTCGATTGAACAAAAGGTACATGATGGATGGATAAAATAAAACGTTGATTGTGGGTATGGTATTGAAGTGATACGGCCTTGGGTCAGGCCAAGTGGTTGGGCGGTGGCCCTGCGTCAGGTTAGATGGGTAGGTTGAGGCCTTGGGTCAGGTCAAATTGTTAGGGCGAGGCCTTGGGTCGGGCCGCATGGGTAGGTTGAGGCCTTGGGTCAGGCCGGATAGGTAGGTTGAGGCCTTGGGTCGGGCCTAATGGTTAGGGCGAGGCCTTGGGTTGGGCCGAATAGGTAGGGCGAGGCCTTGGGTCGGGCCAAATAGGTAGGTTGAGGCCTTGGGTCGGGCCAAATAGGTAGGGCGAGGCCTTAGGTCGGGCCAAATAGGTTAGGGCGAGGCCTTGGGTCGGGCCAAATAGGTTAGGGCGAGGCCTTGGGTCGGGCCAATTGGGAGGTTGAGGCCTTAGGTCGGGCCGAATGGTAGGTTGAGGCCTTGGGTCAGGCCGAATAGGTAGGGCGAGGCCTTGGGTCGGGCCAAATAGGTAGGGCGAGGCCTTGGGTTGGGCCGAATAGGTAGGTTGAGGCCTTAGGTCAAGCCGAATGGTAGGTTGAGGCCGTAGGTCAGGCTGGACAAGTGAACAAATGTTTTGCAGCAAAGGTGGATAGAGGCGATATTGGTGAAAAAGAGGCAAGGAGTAAATAAGGGCAAAGAATGGGGTGAAAGTTGGGTAGCGAACCGATGTCGATTCTGCATGACCGATATCAGTTAAGGGACCGATACCGGTTCCTTAGGGCAAAATGAAACCGATATCGGTGAAAGGTGAAAAACCTATAAAAAGAAAAATACGGCTTGTCATTGTCACTTTTGTTATTTGCAATCCAAATCGACTTGTCTGACGTGGAGACTTGGGATTAGAGGCTGGATTGAGTGAGGTGGAGCTATTGTATTGGTGGAGAGAGTTGATAGTGGGGCCCGATTAAGGAGGAGGCAGCAGTTGATTGGCCGGGGACCCAGCAGATCAGGATTGGAGCCATGGCACAGGCAGGAGGAGCTGGAGGGGCTGGACCAGCTGGACCGCCACCACCCATCCCACCACGACGACGTGTCATCGTTCGGGTAGATTCGAAACTCTTTAATTTGGTGATTTGGTTGTATTATGCTAAATTGGGGGTTTGGGTAGGAATTAACCTTTTTTAGGAAATAATGAGAAAATGGAAATGATTTGAGAAAGGGAGAGGGTAGATAGGTTAGATAGGCTAAGGTGGGTAGGTGGGTAAGTTTTTAGGGTTTTTGGGTGGGTAGATGGGTAGAAATAGGTAAAAATGGGTTTTGGGGGCCGCGCGGGGGGTTCGGCTCCGGGAGAGGACAGTGACCGATGTCAGTCACTAAGCGACCGGCATCGGTCGCACAATTTTAGGGAAAAGGAGGTTTATTGGTGACCGGCGTCGGTCATGTATCGGCCGACGTCGGTTGTGGGTTTATGTAGGGGTTGGGGTTGGGTTGGGGGTGAGTGTGGGGTTGGGTTGGTTGTTTTGGGTTGTGGGTGGGAGTGGGAGTGGGGTTGGGTTGGTTGTTTTGGGTTGTTTGGGTTGGGTTGTGGGTGGGAGTGGGGGTTGGGTTAGGGGTGGCGCAGGGTTCGGTGTGGGGTTCGGTTTTGGGTTTTTGGGCTTGGGTTGGGTTTTGAGTTTTTGGTTGGGTTGTGGGTTGGTGTGGGGGGTTGGGGTTAGGGGTGGACGAAGGGTTAGGTTGTGGGTGTTTAAGGTTTGGGGTTTTGGGTTGGGTTGTGGGTCGGTGTGGGGTTGGTTAGGGGTGGAGAAGGGTTAGGTTGTGGGGTTAGGTTTGGGTTTTTGGTTGGGTGGTTTGGTGTGGGTGTGTGGGTGTGTGGGAGGTGTAGGGTGGTAGGTTGTTAGGAAGGGGGGGCGGTAGAGAGTCAGGGTATGGTCGGGGGATAAAAAGGGTGTGTAGATGACAAAGTAGATGTTGTAATAAAGAGTAGGTCTAAGGATGTGGGTTGGTTTTTGCAGGCACGTCAGCAGTTGACGATAGCGGGATAGGATGCCCCCGCTATTGGTGCGGATGAGGCCACACGTATCTGCGGCTCATTGGGCCATCAGCGTGAGGTGGGACTCGGCGGAGTCCAAGAGGTACAGAGCGATAGAGAGAGATCACAGCCTGATGGTCGCCCTCATCGAGAGATGGGATCCGGCGACCAATGTGTTCCATCTCCCGACTGGGGAGATGAATGTCACATTAGAGGATGTGTATCGCATCCTTCGGTTACCTATCGAGGGAGAGGTAGTCTTCCAGGTAGATTCAGAGACTGCGATGGATAGCATACTGCAGGTTTTTGGGGATGCAGCCATGCTACTGACCTACCATAGCGCGAGTATCGGGTACGGTGACATGTACTGTGTGCATCGTCATGAGACACGACTGGCTGTGTTGATGATGGTTGGGATCACCTGCTTCGCCCTCCTGGACTCAGAGGGAGGCCACTTCCCACGAGCATTGATGGGGGTACTGCTGGAGATGGTGGAGCACACCTGTTACGCCTGGGCACCAGTATATCTGGTGTAATTATACAGGGAGCTATGGGGCTATCGCCAGAGGAGGCGATTTGGTATTTGTTCTACATTTTTGTTGCATTGTTGGGCATACGAGCACATCGTATGCATCAGGCCAGTAGGGTTACCCCAGCATCCAGGGCCACAGGTCATATACCGATATGGCTTTCAGAGGTGGTTGGGGGTCGTGGGCCAGCCACGAGCAGTTATGGCAGGTCGGGATGTGGCATACTATAGACATCTGCTAGAGGGCCTTACAGCAGTAGACATTGTATGGAGACCCTACAGAGGTCACCATCCTGGCAGAGGAGCCCGCTTACATTTGCGCCTAATCCAGTACACATTCTGGATAGCAGGACGGAGGCCAGGAGAGTACGAGCGGATACCCCTGGAGAGGGTACGCAGGCAGATGGGGCTGCGACAGGACGAGCCACCTCCCGTTCCTCAGTACAGGAGAGATGATGTAGAGGCCCCATTGCCTGCACCACAGCCTTTGGATCCAGATTGGGTAGCAGAGAGGCCAGCAGGTGAGGGTATAGATGATGCTGGGTGCACGGGAGCATACAGGGTGTGGTGGGCTGGGCAGAGAGCAGCCAGGATAGTACCACCTGCACAGCCAGACTTGGTTGCAGTGATAGGAGAGAGAGATCAGCTTAGGGGTCAGGTGCAGCTCTTACAGGGGCAGCTAGCTGCAGCACAGGCACAGATAGGTGTCTTACAGGGGCAGCTAGCTGCAGCACAGGCACAGATAGGTGTCTTACAGGGGCAGCTAGCCCAGGCTCAGGCACAGGCACAGGCAGCACCACCACTAGCACCACAGCCACAGGTGCAGGTATAGGTATAGGCAGGAGCACAGGTAGTAGGTGTCAGGGGACCAGCCCCAGTACCTACGGTGGCTCGAGAGCGCTACATGGAGGCTAGAGCGGAGGCCCGATACTATCAGGATATTCTTGATGGTACCGGGGTTGATTATCAGCCCTATGCGGCACATAGAGCAGAGACCTCGCGGAGCCAGAGGTCTCAGGGAGGTGCAGCCATAGCTGGTGGGTCCGTCACAGGCAGGAGGCGAGAGGCACCACAGGGACCAGCGGGGAGAGGTGCCGAGGGCGGTGGGGAGAGCTGAGGGATCCCAGACATGGCTTTTGTATTTAGAGATGGGCACCGGTCTGTGAACTGGGTGTATTGATAGAAGCCTGCGTGCCTATGTATTATTCATGTATTCATTTATTCATTTATTGTATACCGGCCTATGAGCCAAGTAGGGGTTGTATAGTGGATACCGGCCTGCGAGCCGAGTATATATCTATTTTTGATACGAGGGACCGGCCTGCGAGCCGAGTCGAGATTTTTTTGATAGTTATTACGGCCTGCATGCCGGCTTTGGTGGATTATGAGATCACAGAGGCCCCGATGTAGGGCACATTGTATTTTGAAAATTTGTATATATATAGAGACGATGTTTTGATCCTCGTGCAGTGTTCAAAATGTGTTTAAATATTTTGTTAATGGTTGGTATATGTAATGTATGATAAGTTTTAGTTGACATGTTGATAGATGGATGATGTTGATGTTTTTGTTTTTGCACGTATATATGAATGTCAGGTTATGTGATGAATTGGTGGTTTTGTGACATTGTGATATATGTAACTGATGAGTTGGATCCAAATGATGTATAGATTGATAGTTTCTTGATATCCGTAGTTGATGGTTTGTGTATTTGTATAAAATAAATGATGTTAATGAAATTGTAATGCTATGTGTGGTGGATGAACAAATGTGGTAAATTGTGTTGTTTATGCAGGAAAAGAGGCGGGCGCGACAAAAATTTAGGTGAGAAATGAAGAAAAGAACGCTGTTGAGAAAAGATAGGTGTGTAACCGATATCGGTTAAGGAACCGATATCGGTAGCTGATAGACCGATATTGGTTAAGTAACCGATACCGGTTATTTAGGTATGAGCTTTTCTAAAAATAGAAAAGCTAGGGTGGCATCTTAAGTTTTAATTTTAGAGCCATGCAAGAGGTTAAATACGCGAACGCAACGCTTTTTGACGACTGAGGCAGGTATTTGCATGAGAGATTTGAGTGATAAGGAGAAGAGAGACAGGAATTTGTATGAGAGATTTGGGTGATAAGAAAAGAGACTGGGAAGGTGAATGCGATCGGAGATTCAGAAAGTAGAAAGGCAAATTTGAAAAGAGTGGTGATAATGGCAGGACGAGGAGAAACATCCAGCAGGCAGGGACAAGAGGGAAGACAAGGGCCACCTCAAGCTACTGCAACCCCAGAGGTAAATGTTTTGGTTGTGATTTGATTTTTGCATGTGTTATGAATAAGAGATTAAGTGGGTAGATATGAAGAAGAAAACATGATAGCAAGGGTTATAAATGAGGTAAGTGTTACGTGGTAGGTAATCACGGGTTTCGGGTATGTCTGTGTATACAGAGAGGAATAAACGAGCAATTTATTGTCGTAGGTGGTTGTTTTAGGCAAGATGTATGTAATTGACAGTGACCGGTAGCGGTTAGAAAGAACCGGTATCGGTTACTCAACCGATATCGATTATGTATAACCGATACCGGTTATTGGAGGAATTTCTAGAATGTTTGAAAAACCCTGACGGATTGAATGGTTGTTTGTTGTTTTGGTGTATGTAGGCAGAGGCAGGATTGAGGATGAATGATAGTGTGCCAGCGCTGTTGTCACGAATCCGAGCGGATGTAACACCAGCTGAATGGACATTGATAAATCGTTTGGGGTTAAGTGGAATCCGCTATTATTCACGAATCACACGTAATCATGCTATGTTGTAGGCATTGATTGAGAGATGGAATCCCGAGACAAATACCTTTTATCTGCCAACAGGGGAGATGACAGTAACATTAGAAGATGTGTTTCAGATTTTGAGACTCCCTATTACAGAACCAGTATATCAGGCACTACCTAGCGCGGCACGGGGAGTGATAACAGCAGTATTTGGTCCATACGCACGAGATTTGACACAGCGAGGTTTATCTTTTACATATGGGGTAATGTATGCAGCACACCCTGAGGAGACAAGGTTAGCAGTGATATTAATGATAGCGGTAGGGTATTATGCATTACCGAGGGCGGAAGGGGGAATATTTCCAAAGGCATTAATGTGTGTTATTTGGGAGATGATAGAAAGGAACGTGACTTTTGCATGGGCACCTGCATATTTGGCGGAGCTATACAGGGGTTTATGGGCTTGTAGGTGAAATCACAGGACGACACTGGATAGTTCATACTTATTACACTGTTGGGCCTATGAGCACATTGTTTGTGTGTGACCAATAGGCCGACCCATCCAGTCGGGAGAAACCGGAGTGCAGAGGTTGGGATTCAGACGATGGGTCCAGACAGAACAAGAGGCCAGATCCCAAGCCGTGACGGGTGATATTGAGTATTACAGGCAGGTATGGGAGAGAGTGACGGTTGCGGATATCTGTTGGAGGCCATACGGAGACTATATGGTAACAGAGAACATAGCTGAGGAGTTGAGGGGTGTAGAGTGATTGAGGTGGATTGCAGGGCACAGGCCGGGTGAGTATGAGAGGATTCCTATAGATCACGTGCGGCGACAATTTGGATTTGTGCAGGATATACCCCTGGCTTATAGACCATATATGAGGATCGACGCCGAGGCAGCATTCTCACCTCCCCGGCCAACACCTCCAGAAGGGCCTGAAGAGGTAGCAGCCGATCGCAGGGTAATGGATGCGGGAACGACAGAGGCCTATAGATTATGGTGGGTAGCATAACTGTGAGGTGTACGTGAGCGCCCTGACATAGCGGTGATTACAGCAGAGAGGGATCGTCTGCAGCATTTGGTTCAGCAGCTCCAAACGCAGGTGAATGAGACAAGAGGATTGTTAGTGGTTGCGGAGTCATGGGTGGAGAGACTAGAGGCTGGAGTCCTCCATGCGAGAGGGCGTATTCATATGTTACAGGAGAGATTGGCAGATCAGTGGGCAGCACCAATAGCCGTGGTACCTTTGAGGACAGAGAGGCCCGGCGAGAGGGTTCGACGATCACGATCATCACCTAGTTCGGGATGAGGCGTGAGGGTTTGAGTAAATGTTAGCAAGGTATAAGAATAAATAAGAGTACCGACCTGCTTGTCGATGATAGAGAAGATGTATTTGTTTAACATCTAAATAAAACTGAATATGTATGTTGATTTGAGTTACGATAATAATAAGATTGTTTGTGTTTTGATTTTCGGTGTTTTGAAAAAGGATAAAGAGGACTGTGATTAAATAGAAATACACAAAAATATTTATATTCACCACACAGGATAGGTTATGGTAGGGGATGGTCGAGCTAACCTTGGGAGACCCCATGTCTCCGAAGTGCTGCCTACATAGCCCATTGCACAAAGCAAGGAGGGGCCTCAGACTGATGTAGTTCTCCCTTAGGATCAGGGAGAGGTGAATTCAGGCAATTGGGTATGGTTTAGGTAATTGGTTGGTTGGTAAAAATATTAAGATTAGTAAAGGTAAGGTGGATGGTGTTGGTAATGAATTGGTGATGCTGTAAAAGGTATGAGGGAAGCGAAAGTTAGCCTACCCAAGTAGTAGGGAATCGGGTCCTGATTAAGGTCAACACACAATCCTAGATGCGAGGCAAAGCGGAAAGAGTGCTCCGTAGGTGAAAAGAGATAAACAAACCACACAACGTAGAACGAGCTTGGAGCCCTAGGTACCGTGCATAGACGAGAAGTCAATAGGTGAAAAGAGTTGTATGATCACAATATATCAGGTGTACGTCACGTCCCTTGAGTTTGAAACAGATGGTGAGGTGAGGTGGATGATATAGCTGAGGTACGGAGAACTCATTACATAGTGAGTGTTCTGACAAAAGAGAACCTACCCTAAATAGACAAGTCCATGACTCAAAAGTCCTTTTGAATGAGGCTTTTCTTTTATTGAATGTAGACTAATCGATGCGAGAAGTCTACAAGGGATATTGATTGTATTATTCTTGAGGTCTTCACGAAGCTGACCAATGCGAGAAGCTTCTGATAAAGGCTGACTGTGTATAGCTGTCCTTCGAGGGAGCAGTCTATTTATAGTAGCAGATATGATTGTAATGCATAGCTGTCCTTCGGGGGAGCAGTCTATATATAATAGCAGCAATAGTTCGGCATATAGCTGTCCTTTGAGGGAGCAGTCTATATTTAATTTAGATGACTAGATGTTCACTTGGCGTGAAGCATCTAGTTTAGTAGGAAGTTTGACTCAAGAAAATCCCATAAGAATACGGCTTATTTTAATACTTTGAAGTCATGGACTAGACTAAAAAGGGGAAGGCATCATCAAGGGGAGGTGAGGATCAAACTATGTGAGCTTGATTGTTATTATGAGGTGTAGGAAACAGAGTGTATGTAGTGGTAAGTGAGCTCAAGGGACGAGCGGCAGGTAGATAAGAAGTGATATAACACTAATTTCAATAGTAGAATGGTCGAAGATGCAAGGCATTAAGGGGTTCAGGCTCAGGTTTACCATTAAGCGAAGCTAAACGATAAGTACCAGATCCATAGGTATGAGTGATTATATAAGGCCCAATCCAATTGGGAGAAAATTTTCCACGTTTGCTCTTTTCTAGTTTGGTTACATGTTGATTCTCTTTGAGAACAAGATCACCAACCTTAAAGGTACGCTCATGAAGTCGCTTATCATAGGCACGTTTAATGCGTTTTTGATAGATTTGAAGGTGATCAAGAGCTGTAAGACGGCGTTCGTCAAGAAGCTCCAATTGGGCTAACCGCTCTTGGCAGAAATCATCGTTGGTGAGAATATCCTGAAGAGATATTCTAAGGGAGGGTATTTGTATTTCGAGAGGCAAAACAGCCTCGGTACCGTATACCAAAGAAAAAGGTGTGGCATTAGTAGAGGTACGAATGCTAGTACGATAAGCCCAAAGGGCAAAGGGAATGTGATCGTGCCAATTTCTTCCAGATTCATTGACAACTTTCATGAGGATTTTGGTTAGTGTTTTATTAGAGGACTCGGCTTTCCCATTGGCTTGTGGATAGTAAGGTGATGAGAAACTAAGTTTGATACCAAAGTTGTCACAAAGGTATTGCAACAACTTGTTTTTGAAAGATTTTCCATTATCTGTTATCAGGTGATGAGGAACACCAAAATGACAGATAATGTGATGGTTAATGAACTCAAATTTTTTTTCTTTTTTGATTGAAATGAGTGGAATAGCCTCCACCCATTTTGTGTAATATTCGGTCGCTGTGATTATCCAACGGTGACGTTGTGAAGAGGTTGGGTGAATCTCACCAATAAGGTCTAAACCCCATTGTGAGAAGGGCCAAAGATCTCGAGCGATCTGGAGCGGGTGGCTAGGAGTATGTTGAAGGTTGGCATGTTGCTGACACATAACACAATGCTTAACATATTCGTAGCAGTCGTTATTGAGAGTAGGCCAATAATAACCAAGGTGAAGGATTCGTTTGGCCATGGCAAGGCCGCTAAAATGTCCACCACAAAATACCGTCATGGACCTGTTGGATGGTATGAGTGGCCTCCGCGCCAGTTAGACAGCGAAGGAGGATGCCATCAAAGCCACGTTTATAGAGGAGTCCCCCCATGACAACATAACGCGAAACACTTTTAAGAAAAGCACGTTTGCCGTTACTAGTAAGGTCAGGTGGGAGGACAGAGATTGTAAGGTAGTCGTGAAATTGGTGGTACCAGGTATCCTATTAATTAGTAGACACAGTATTTATCATACAAACTACCGGGGTTGAATAGGATGGGGCAAAAAGTTGTTGGACCACGATGAATAATTCAGAGTCAATTGGCGCAGCGGGAATTTGCGAGGCTAAGCAAGCCATAGTATCCACAAATTTGTTAGTGGAGCGGGGAATGGTTTGTATAGAATAGTGGGTAAATAAGGCTAGAAGTGAATCCACGTAGTGTTTGTATTTTTGAAGTTCCTCATTTTTGCATTGGTAGACGCCCATAACTTGATTGACTACTAATTGAGAGTTGCCAAAAATGTTGATAGATTTGATGCCTAAGTGTAACGCAACCTGGAGACCCAGAACAAGGGCCTCATATTCCGCTGTATTATTAGTGCAAGGGAAATCAAGTCGGAATGAAAGAGGCATAGGTTCAGCGTTGAGAGGAATGAGAACAACGCCGGCTCCTCCGCCGCGCTGGCATTTAGATCCATCGAAGAAGAGGGTCATTGAGTACGACTCCTCCGTGAGGGAAAGAGTAGCGATGAGTTCGTCGGGAAATGTGAAATTGGTAAATTGTTCCCCAGGTAAAGGAGCTTCCGCAAGTTGGTCTGCGATGGTTTGTCCTTTGATTGATTTCTGGTGGACAAACTCAAGGTCGAGGTCGGCGAGAAGCATGAGCCATCTAGCAATGCATTGGTTCAGATGAGGTTTGGCATACATGTAATGGATGGGGTCTGTATGGGTGATGACGAAAGTCTTGTGATTTAGAAGGTAGTGTCGGAGTTTGGTGGCCACGAATGATAGGGCAAGGCACAATTTTTCTACATGTGTGTACCTAGTCTCATAGTCCACCAAAGTACGACTTATATAATAAACGGCTTGTTCACGATTCTCAGAGTCACGATGTGCAAGCATGGCTCCTACAGCGTGGTCAGTGGCGGAAAGGTAAAGGTAGAAAGGGCGGTCGTCTTGGGGTGGGATAAGCATGGGTGGCTGCAAGAGATAGGATTTGAGAGCTTCGAAGGCTTGGTGACATTCTTCGCTCCATTGGAATGCAATATCCTTTTTAAGGAGGTGATGGAAAGGTTGACACCGATCCGAGAGTTGGGAGATGAAATGTCGGATAGATTGAAGCTTACCTTGTAAACTACGCAATTGTTTGAGATTTTTGGGTGGGGGCATTTCTAGGATAGCTTTGACTTTAGATGGATCGACCTCAATGCCACGCAAAGAGACGATAAAGCCAAGAAGTTTTCCCGAAAGAACACCAAAGACACATTTCTTCGGTTGAAGGTGGACATAATATTGTAACAGGCGATCAAAAATAATGGTTAAAACATCGAGATGTTCACTACGATGTTTAGACTTGCCGAGAAGATCGTCGACATAGTCTTCAAGGATAGTGTGCATAATGTCATGAAAAATGTAGGTCATAGCCCGCTGATAGGTAGCACCAGCATTCTTAAGGCCAAATGGCATGACACGATAACAGAAGGTTCCCCAACGAGTTATGAAGGTAGTTTTGTGTTGGTCGGCAGGGGCAACCAAAATTTGGTTGTATCCTGAAAAGCCATCCATGAGAGAGAGCATCTCATGACCTGCAGTTAGATCAACAAGTTGGTCAATGCTAGGTAAGGGGAAGTCATCCTTAGGGCAAGCGAGGTTAAGATCCCGGAAATCTGTGCATATCCGAAGTCCCCCTGTCACTTTAGTGACAGGTACGATGTTACAAATCCATTGAGGATAGTCAATAGGCAAGATGAAGGAAACAGAAAGGAGTCATTGGAGCTCCTCTTTGACCAAGAGAGCAATCCGTGGATGCATTTTTCTCAATTTCTGTTTGACTGGTTTGGAATCGGGTTTAGGGTGATGTTATGGACGGCGATGGTAGGATCAATTCCTGGCATGTCAGCGTAAGACCATGTGAAAGCTTGGTTGCGAGCATGGAGAAAGGTAGTAAAGGCGGCTTGTTCTGATGTGTTAAGGGATTGTCCAATCTTCACAATGTGAGGATCCTCCTCCGTGTGGATATTGATTTCTATGGTAGATTCGTTCAGCATAGTCTGGGTTTCAGATGGTAAGGCTCGTTGAATATAAGAATCATCCGCGCCAAGGTAAGTGAGGATGGATTCGTCATCCTGACATTCAACAACATTAATCAAAGGCGAATCCTCTTCGATCATGTCTGGATAAAGAAGGGGCAAAGAAGATGGGTCGTCATTATCACGTTGATAAGTGAGAGGACCTATGAAGATAGCATTTATGAAAAAAAAAAGTTAGGGGGGATGGATTCAGGGTCTATAGATTCTGCGGGTGATGATGGCAAAGTGGGTGATGATGGTTTGGTAGGGGCGACGTCTTCTTCTTCCAGGATACAGCTGACAGGAGGTGTCTCCTGTGTAGGTGTTTTGGGAAAACCGAGACCACTGCGATCATTGTGTTTACGGGTAGTCACGGGAATGAGTGTATGTCAGCCTTGTTCGTAAAGGCCAAAACCAAAGCCTTTCCACACACAGCGAGTCAAGAAGGTGAGGGTGAAACGACGATTTGTCAAGTATTGAAAATCGGATTGGAAAGGAACCACACCAAGAGGAGGTTCAGGGGTAATGGAGGATGCGTCAAAACCCCCATACGTTAGGTTAGTGCGGCAATGGGGTGGTCCGTAAGATATTATCTCCCCCACGCGACGGTCGTAGGTGGGATGTGCATGTAATTTTCCGTACTCCTGCGGGGTAGGGAAAGAACTAACGTTATATAGGTGGTACTCCCCCAGCGTAAGGCGTTGAAAAAATCTACTAAGGGGTCGGAGGTTGGAATGTTAGCTGCGGGAAGGGAAGTGGTTTTTGCGATGGTGGTTTCATCAATTGAAGGCGTAGGTGCGGTTGAGGTGGATGGTTGAGGTACATTTGAGGAGGATGGTTGGGTTGAATGTATGGGTGTCTTGATTGGTATAAGCACATCGTTAGTGCGGTATAACATATTGCAGGTTTTAAAGGGGGGAGGGTCAGCTTTTACGGTGTAAGACTTCCCCTCGTACTCAAATTTTATGCATCTATGTAATGTTGAGGGAATGCATCCCATGGCTCGGATCCAAGGACGACCCAACAATATATTATATTGGAACTCTCCCTCCAAGACATAGAAGAGTTCAGGTAAAGTACGTGGTCCTACCCGAATGTTGAGGATCATGGTGCCTAAGGTAGAAGTAATAGCGTCATTAAATGACCGCAACATGATGGGGTTGGCACACATGCAACTAGAAGGGATATTCATCTGTTGGAAGGCTTTTGAAGAGATGATGTTTAGGTTAGTGCCCCCGTCAATCATAACCCGACGTACTCGAATGTCCCGGACGTAAGCGGGAGATGAAAAGGGCAGGGTCAGGGTCTTTTGTACCAAAGTCGACAATTTCATCTTCAGAGAAACTGACTGCAGCAGCTTGTTGTACAGAGACAGAAGTGGTTGGGGTAGTGGGTTGTTTGGTGAGAGAAGCAACGTGATTGGGTGTTAGAATGGAGGCGACAGGAAGGGTTTCATTAGGTAAAACCTCTATCCCTTGAAGGATCTCAACGAGAGCTTGTCGATGAGATTCAGAAGTCTGAATGAGATCATACAGTGTCATTTTTACGGGTGATTGATGAAGCTGTTTAATCATATTTCGGTGGGCAATGCCATTAGAGACGGGATAGGTGGGTCCGTGAATGACCACTTTAGGTGGTGGTGCAATCGGGATGTTTGGCAGAGAAAGAGATGTCGCAGGTGTTTTTTCTTTTGCTTTCCCATTGTTTTTCTGCCCTCGAGTAGTGACACTAATCATATTAATCTCGTAGACCTGAGATAAGGAAGATGGTTGGGATAACTCATGGTCTTCAAGAGGTGGGGTTGTAATAATGATAGATCTTGGTAAGGCGGGGACAGATGGTATAGGAGAGGGAATGGAAACTAAAGGTCTCTCCCTTCGTAAGTTGTCTTTCTTAATCTTTCTATCCGGGAGAGGTGACTGACGAAGGATGGTTTTTAGAGCTTTGCATCCCTCCACATCATGTCCTGGTGTGCGGTGATAAGTGCAGATTTTAGACTCATCGTAACCCATAGGTCGGGGTTTAGACGGGTCATAAGGTCTAAGTGGAGGTAGGGAAATGGTCGCATTCTCCACCAACATAGCAAGGATTTTGGCGTAAGATCCTTTGAGTGGGTCAAAATCGGAAGAGGATGAGGGTATTGGTTGTGCGGGTTTTGGTAATGTTTGGGCATGATTGGTTCGTGGTGGTTTAGCCGAGGGGTGTTGATACATGGTTTTTACTAAACGTGATTTCTTTGGCGCAGAAGCTATGTTGGATGATGAGGCCGCAGATGATGTGGTATCAGAAAACAACCATGAGGAAATAGGAGTGACTGAAAACAAATCTTTTGATGATGGAATTTGTTTAGGGCTGATAGGTGGATAGGATACGTGGAGTGACGGTGTTGCTATACCCTGGAATTTTTGTATAGGTGCGGAATGCGTAGGTTGTTTTGAAGAAAACGCAGGAGGTATGATATATTGATGTAAGGTAGAGGGATGGGGTCCCAATATGGAAGGTAGGTATGACGATGATGGTTTTGATTGTGATAGGGGCACGGATTGAATTTGTCTCTTAGGTGGCAGAGCGGATTTATTTTTGGATAGATCGAGTTGCTTAGGCGGGTGCGTTAGATTGGGCATTGGTGAGGTCCCAAGCGTAGGGGAAGATCTGGTTAAGTTGATAGAAGTGGACGGGGCATTTGGTAGAGGTGACGGGGGTGAAGGTGAGAACAGGGGCATTTTAAGCTTCTGTAAGTACTTCGGGTATATGGTGGAGACATCAGGATCAGTCATTTGCATTTGAGTAGAAAAAGGGGTACTCAAACGTTCCCATAGGGCCTGTCTATCTTCTGTGGAATGACAGTCTCCAGGTGTGATTTGTAATTTTTGTACGGAAGAAAGGTGGGTTGCAATTCCAGTCCACTGCAGGTGTGACACAGGAGGTAGATGAGGCACTGTATCAATAGATGTTAAGAGGTCAACCGGTCGTTGAAAAGATTTAGGCGATGAGGGACTAATAGGTAGGAGGGCATGTTCGAGGGGATCTGTCACGTTTAAAGAATGTGGTGATGTTAGTGTAAGATATTTCTCGTCTAAAGATGTCAAAAGGAGTGGCGAGCCTTCCTCTTGTGTAGCAAGAGTGGTAGAAGGGGACGTTTGGGAAATAGATAAATTAGATAGCATCCGCTCACAGTCTTGTAGGGATGTGGTGTAAGAAGACTCGTCGATGAGAAGAGAAGTCCGGGCAGTTAACTCTTCTATGGGTAAAGGAATGATTTCACTTTGGCTTAATGGTGGTGAAGGAGGTTCAGACCCCTGTGTTGGTGGAGAGGCTTGATTTAGAATTTTTTCAATAGAGGCTTTTGGCTGAGAATCGAAGACTGCATGGATCTCATGAACACTCTCCTCGACTAAGATATCTTGGTTCACGTTACTGTTGGACGATTGATTCGGGAATGGCTTGTTGAAAATTTACAGATTTCGATTAGCAGGGGCGTTAGGATTATCGAGGGTTATATCCCCTGCGTCAACCATTTCCTGCACTATGTTTTTCAACATCTTGCAGTTTTCATGACTATGTCCTTTTACGCGGTAAAAGTTACAAAAGTCATTTTATTTGTACCAGGGAGGTATTGCGCAGGTGGAGTCAAACCCAGAGTGAGGTTTAACAGGGGGCAAGGTGATAGCCCCAGCTTTGAGCAATTTCTCCAGGATGACGCCATAAGTTTCTCCCAAGGGAGTGTAATTGGTGGGCTCAGCTTTGTACTTATAAGTGGTTTTCGGCGGAGTATTGGACGGTGTTTGAAATTTGACCATTACCGCGTGGATAGCTCCTTTTGATTTAGAAGAAGTGGACGCGTGAGGAGTGGTGGTGTTTGGCTTGTTGGTAGAATCAGGAGTTCGGAAATTGGGGTTTTTGTTACGCAACCGCAATTTCTCTTCTTCTAAGGCTCGAATTTCAAGTTTCCGAGCCATGGTAAAGGCCTCGTCGAATGTGCGGAAAGTTTGAATTTGGAGGGTAGGGGAGATTTGCTTAGCGCAGGCCCGCGTAAATAGTTTGATGAGTTCGGTTTGAGGCAAGGCATGCGTAAGCTGGTTGATAAGGCCCCGCCATCGTCCAATGAAATCTGCGATAGATTCGTCTTCAAATTGTCGGATGGCATAGAGGTCAGTGATAGATACTTTCTTGGCAATGTTAATGGAGAAATGATCTAAGAAAGATTGGGCTAGTTGGTTAAAAGAGAAGATCGAGTGCTGGGTTAAAGCACTTTACCACTCCAAGGCGGGTCCTGATAAGGACATGGGGAAGGTATGGAGTAACAAGGCGTCATCATGGGCAATCAAATAACAAGCATGTCTAAATGATCGCAAGTGTTGTTGAGGATCCTCTTTACTGTTAAAACGAGTAAACTTTGGCAACTCCCATTGAGGAGGATATGAATGAAGGGGGACAGAAGGGTGAATGGGCTCCCGACAAACTTGCTCGTATGTCAAGGCGCTACGACTTCCTGAAACGGAAGCCTCCAGGTTTTGCATTTTTTCCATCATTTGTTTGATGAAATCTATGGTTGGATGAGATGATGGTGCCACAGAATAGTGATGTCCCATATAAGGTGTTGAGGTTACTGGATACGTGTATGGGAATGAAAAGGTAGGCGGAGCTTGAGAAGGAAAGCTCGTGTGAATAGGTGGCAAAGAGTAACCAAAGGAAAGCTAATCGGGGTCGTATGAACCTCTGAAGCTGTCGGATTGGGAGACGGGGCTAGAGATGCAGGAAGTAAGGCAGTGTTATCAGGAGGAGTGGGAGCTAAATGAGCAGCTATACTAATAGGCATGCCAATAAGGAGCTGACCATCAGGCGTACGGTCGGGGGCATGAGACAAATAGTATTGTACAGCGTTGGGATTAGCATCCAGAAATTTGGCAAAGTCCTTGTCTCCTAGAGGAATTTGGGGGATCTCACTAGTGTCCATAGGGTTCCCTATAGAATGTGAAGGGGGTGATTCAGGCAAAGACACAGAGCAGGCATGTGAAACCATGGCGGCGGCTTGCTTCCGAGTGATGACAACCATAGACAAGAACACACAGGAAAGTTTCAATCTATCAAGAACAAAAACAACCTCAGAATGATGAATTTGGCAAGTTGTTGGTTTGTCAGGGGCTGATGAAGACAGTAACCGATATCGGTTTAGTAACCGGTGTCGGTCACAGAGCAAACGACGTCGGTCCCTTAACCAATGCCGGTGTCAAAATTCTAGGATAAGAAGATATAAAAGGCTGCTAATTTGATTTTTAGCAACGTTGAGTATATTTATCAACTTATTGATCACAGAAGACAAAGTATGACAGAGAAAACAAAATTTGAAAACAAGCAAGAGGCACACGCAAATCTAGAGACTAATCCTAGGGTTAATTTTAGTTATCGTGGGCTTATGCCTTTAGACGTAAGATGATGTCAGAATCCTAAACAACAAGACCTAGGGGAAATGTCAAGTTTGTTTTGGCTTATAAGGTTACCTCAATTGGGCGGAGGAATACCAGGGAAAAGGGGGGATGTTTGAGCTGTTGTGTTAATTGTGAAGTGATTCGGTATGTGTTGTGCAGTGAAACTAAGGTTAATTTCCTGTCAATACCGTGGATATCACCCCCACGTGTACAACCTGTTACTTAATCTATGTTCACTAGAATTGAAGAACAACAACCAGGAATGCAATGCACGTGTTTTAAACCCAAATCGAAAATTATATTCGATGAAGAAAGAGAGATGACTTTCACTAATGCGAAACTAGGAAAGCAAGAAAAATTCTTTACGAAATATATAACAAAAGCAGCAACAACAAATATGCTTCCTAAAATGAAAATAAGCAAGAGAAAGAAACCCAAAATGGGTCCCACCAGGCGTGCCAAAATGTTTCGCTCGGAATGTTTCGGCTTCTGGGAATAGAGTTGCTTCTATCCTTTCATTCCTTTTAGAAACAGATGAGGTTAGGGTTAGGAGGAATACCTGTTGAATGTCGAGATGGTGTGCACGTACCGTAGAGAAAGATCAGGCTGACTGCGGAGAACTCCTTTTTGTCTTGGAAGGACTACTGGTTTTGACCAAGATGCAAGTTGATCTCCTTGGTTGTAAACACTTCTGGTTTCTTTACTCATCTCTGCTCTATCAAGTGAAGATCTGGACTCTGTTCCTCGCTCGCAATGCTCTCTGTTGATCCAGAAATCCTTTGAATGATCTCCAAAATGAAATTCCGATCCATTGTTTTGGTTTGGGGAGCCCATTTACAGGGAACCGATGGCGGTTGCGTAACCGACGGCGATCGAGTAGGAACCGGCATCGGTAAGGAAAAAGTAGGCTATTTTTAGTAAAATAGCCCACCTTCCCTGCTTTTCTCCCGAGAGATCAGTTGCGGGCTTGGTCAAGTGGCTAGAAGGTCGGCTTTGGGTGCGAGTAAGGAGGCATTAGTTATGGATGTGAGTCTAGACCAAGTCATGGGTCTTAATTAGGTTAGTTTAGGGTTAGGGCTAGGTCATGATGAGGTGGCAAAATGAGGTGGCAGGTGAGGTGATGGGGATTTATCAATTACAAGGTAATTAATAAATAATTTTGTAAAGTTTAGGTAATGAGGTTAGGTTTCGAAATGGGATGCGGGTCACAAGGGGTCGATGGTGGTTGCGTAACCGACGGCGGTCGAGTAGGAACTGGCATCGGTAAGGAAAAAGTAGGCTATTTTTAGTAAAATAGCCCACCTTCCCTGCTTTTCTCCCGAGAGATCAGTTGCGGGCTTGGTCAAGTGGCTAGAAGGTCGGCTTTGGGTGCGAGTAAGGAGGAATTAGTTATGGATGTGAGTCTAGACCAAGTCATGGGTCTTAATTAGGTTAGTTTAGGGTTAGGGCTAGGTCATGATGAGGTGGCAAAATGAGGTGGCAGGTGAGGTGATGGGGATTTATCAATTACAAGGTAATTAATAAATAATTGTGTAAAGTTTAGGTAATGAGGTTAGGTTGCGAAATGGGATGCGGGTCACAAGGGGTCGTAAGACACGAATTTTGTGTCTACACATGGCTTTAACTCACTCCCATGCTCATTCACACCCCAAATTTCTCTTCCAACACCTCATCGACTGCCATTCCAAGCTATAGTTCCACCACTTGTGGGGCCTTCCACCAACACTGAATTATTACACAATTTGCAATGAGCATATATACCCCATGGTACCACGCTACAACTATCCATTATATCTCAGACTTCCCACAGTTGATAATTTTGATGGCATAAAAGAACCCCGACATCACTTGCATCTATTTTTCTATGCATGCAACATCATTCAACATAAATACGTGCTCCTCTTACGCATATTCCCTCCTTCAATCACTAGCCAAACACTTGAGTAGTATTCTTTCCTCCCAAAATATATCATTTACACATTCACAAAACTTACATATTCTTATCCCAATTCTTCATTTATATTACACCAAACACAACACTCATTGACCTTCATATGTTCTGACATTCTCATACCGAGTCTATTCTTGACTTTTTCACACCTTGGTGTGAATTTATTCATTGCCTCTCATTTCCACTCCCTCAATTTGAGCTCATTGACCTATTTTTAAAAATTTATTTCCCTCACATCTCCCATCACTTAAAAATTTATTTACCATGCATATTTGACGAGGCCATGCATATGGCCTAGAACTTCGAGGATGTCCATCTTGGTCATCATCCTACCTTACCACATGATTTGGTTTCTCCTCCACATAATACACCATCAAACTTCCATATTCACAATGTCATTCAATTGGATCCTCCTAACATTTCACCACCTTCTACACCCACATCTTTACATTTGTCACATTCTACTAGGGCTTATAGCTTCATCTAAGCCGCTAACAAATTTAGTCCATTGACAAATTCACTTTCATCTATTCTCCACATGTTTCTTGTTTCCCATCTCATCACTCTCCCTCCCATAAATACCCCATGATTGATGTGTTCTTCCCAAGAAACATGTTCCTATTATCATACTGACAGTCATTCCACTGACTCATGTCCCCAACTTCACCACACAATTCAGGATATTTTTGACAAGAGTGATATCACTATTATGTCTCCATCTCCCACCACTCCACCTACTAACACCAATCTAATCACTTACCAAACTACTCCTATTCCCACTTCTTCTCCATATAACATATCTCTATCATCTAAGTCATCATTTACCACTATCTCTTGATCCCCATGCACACCTAGTGTTTCTTCATCCAAATCATAAACTTCCCAATACACATCATCACATGCTTTTACATTGGACTCTACCCCAACATGCTCCCATAATGCATCATCATCTACATAATCCAATTTTAAATCTCCACCATCACGGGATTCCACTTTGGATGTGGTCTCATCATCCTCCTTTCCAGAGTTCTCCAAATTTTCACCGTCTATAACTTCATTCACTTCTATATTTCCCACCACATCATCTAATTCATCACAAAATTTGATCATATGCACCCTAGTTAGCATACAATTGATTACCGCACCTACATTGTACTCTTCATCATATCTCAATTCACTCATCACTTCACCTATTTTAGATCCCTCTTCCATACACATATTATTTCCTTCATCATCACTCATTCAAGTACCCTTCTTTCTAATTCCACCACCATTGCATCCTATACCATCTATTATGTTCATTCACACTCCTCTGAAATATATTCCCAATAATTCATATCTACTTATTATCACATATCTTTTTCACAAATTACCTACACTTGCTCCCATTTCCTTACCTATTTTGGAGCATTCTTCCACATGAACCTTATTTTCTCCATCACCACTCATTCAAAAAACCTTATTATTACCGATTCCTCCTTCATTCACACCATTTATCATTACCAAAAAACCATTTATTCTTACACATTTTCATCACAAGCCTCCTCCACCTCTAATTACACTTTTACATCACTTTGATTCTCTCCCACATTCTCATTTTCTTGAAATCCAATCTTACATACCCCTTCCTATTCCACATTTTCATCCTCTAATAACACCCTCTTATCACCATACCACACCCTTGGATCTCACACTTCCTTAAGACATTATAATTTTCTTTATTCCTTTTCCACTTGACATCAACACTAGTAACATACTTTATATCACTTTATCTTCTATCATTGATCTATATTGATTTCCTCGTCCACCTGACATTATCACACATTCACCACACTTGACATATTTCATGATTTCTTAATCCCCACACTCACGTCCTCTACTCACCACCATTCTATGGCTTCTATTTTTCATCATTTCTTTACTCATCATCCATATACTCTAATCTAGTCCAATTATCTACCTCATATGTAGCTTACTCCTCTACATCATGTCTCTTATTAATCCAATCCCTACACATAGTAGGGGGACTCTAATTTTTCTTCACTACTATATTTTGTGTGCTCCATATATTATGTTTCTCTTCATCTGGCCTAGATTTGAAACAATCATGATTGTCCACACATCGTGCATTATCATCATTGACATAAATGCAACCACAAAAATTCCAAAAACATTTAAACATATTTCAAAATACAAAAAACATCTATATATCCCAAAAAATTTAATAAACCAACACTTTCTCATAGACGCTCTTCAAAAATTGCTCCATACATTCATAATTCATTCCAATTCTTGGTTGACTACCACATACTTTATTTATAGTTCATTTACATTCCACTTCTTTCTTTGTTTTATATCTTTTTTTGAACTCTTGATTATATTTTTGTCACATTTTGTGAGTTAATATTCTCTACTACATTTACTTGAAATTTGTCTCTTACCACTTGGTGAATAAATAATGGATGTCCTCCCAGAGATCCATATACTCTTACATACTTAATAACTTGTTGTGAAGGCCCTAGGGATTTAGTTATTTAAAGTTGTCAATATCATCTCCATAATCACTTCCACTCCCTTCATCAAGCCACTAGTGGTTCTAAACCCCTTAGAAAAATGAGAGTTAAATATCATGTCAAATAAGTAAAAAAAAATCAATAAAAAGAAAAGAAACCAAAGATAAATATCAAAACTCTCTCTCAGGGGTTGTTCCAGTATCTCTATCATGGCTATGGATGCATGACTTGTACTAGATCAATGCTACAACTAAAATCACACGTATCTCTGTTGGGGTTATGCATGCATGGATGGAAGTGTAGAAATGCATGAATTACAATTTTCTTCCATTCAATATATCACCAATTAATCATTTCAATCACACCTACACATTAGCTTATGTTTTCAACAATTATCTTACGGATCTTCACTTCATGCAACAATAACTATCACGCACACACAATGGATCTCAATGAGACACAAAACTAGTATGTCACCTCATAATATTTAGAACTTTTTCAATATCTTGTTTTGGCTCACTCATTGTCTCATGACTTGTGCCTTCTAGTTCATCACATGTTCATTGATAGTATTGTTTCAAACCTTGTCTATACAAAGACACTCTTTTTGCAAAACATGTTCATAAACCTACATAACTCTTTCACTCTATCATTATAACCATGTCTATTTCATACTTATATTCCACGTCATTTGGTATTAACATGTGTGGTAATCCTATGCCTTCTTTACACTTTTGCATAAACACAAATTTTTATATCATTTATCATCACTTTAGGCTAGGGAAACACTTCTTTCATGCTCTCTAATCTATATCAATTCTTGTAAATATCTATCATCACATTTTAACCTACACATGGATAAGGAAACATTTTCCTTGCTTTAGCTTATCATGCCTTAACCAAGGTTCATTTTATATCATATCAATTGCCACTTTCCATCTCGCGTTATGCTGGTAAAACTCCAAAAAAAAATCACTTGAGGAGGACATCATACAAAACCATTCTCATCAATATTATGAAACACAATCATCAAATCAAATTAGTCAATTGACTCAATAGTTTCTTCCTTTTGAAATCAACCCATCAATTCCTTCATATACTTTGGCTAAAGTGGCCCGTTGATCTCATTTCTAGGTTCTTGTTAATCCATTCAACTATCTACGCCTGCAATTATGGAAACCATTGTCATAGGGTTAGATGACCCTCATCTCATCTTCAATTTTTGCATTGTATCCTGCCTATTGTAATATATAACCCAAAAAAGGGAAAAATTAAGACACTAGAAAATAAACCTTGCACATAAGGTCTCTTGTTCAAAAATACCAAAAACATCACAAAACACAATAGTCCCTAAAAACCAAATAATCCCACAAAAGTAACTAAAAAATATTTTAAAAATCATAAAATGGTGATAAAATATAGCTCATCACTCATTTACAAATCCTCACCCACTCACATTTAATTGTTTCCATCCCACTATAGACACCAAAATTTTGTATCGCTACCCTTTTTTCCCCATGTTCGATTCTTTTAATCATGGTCACCTTCTAGACCCCTTTTTATTTTAATTCATATTCTTATTAATATTCCCATCTCTCCCACCTATTATCCTATCAATTTTAGTTTATTACTAATTCTCATCAATTATCCTCAAATCCTTATCTCATTAACTAATTACTCTTAATCATTCCTAATTTATCTTCTCTAGGTTTTTTATCATTCCTAAACTCCCTAGATTCTCATCTGTAACCTCCCCTTAGCATTTATTTACTCCCTTTCATTTCCCTATGCATCCCTAACCCATTAATACCCTTAAAAACACTAGTATCACTCTCAAAGGGTGCGATGCCTCGAGTTAGGCATTCTCCAAATTCCCAAATGGACATATTCTCATAGTTGGTGGTGACCCACCTGGGTCATTGTTGACCATATAAAGCCACATTTACCCTCCATACAAAAGATGCATAATCAGATTTCTCTTGCATTTTTTGACCTTTTTTGTGATTTAGCTTATTTTTAGTTGTTTCAGTCTACTTAGAGTCCCTTTAAGCTTATTGGCATCACTTGTGGATACTTTAGGGAGTTTATCTTAGACTTGTGTTGGTTTATGCTATTATTTTTCAATCACTACTATTTTGCAGGTCCAGCTTCCATCAAAGCTTCAGGTCTAGCTTCTACTTTTAGTCATTATTTTTGTAGGATGTCCATCAAGCCCTTCCACCTTCAACATTATTTAGGACTTCCTAGGTCTTCATTGCTTCTGCCAAGTCATTGTTGACCTGGCCCTATTTTATCATCCATTATACCTTCTAGGTATAGATCACTATGTCTTCTTGTCTCTGTCATCTATTTTGGACTTCAAATAAACCATTTTTCCTTCCTGTCAGTTCAAATTTATCCTATCAGTCTCTGATCATATCCATAATAGGAAATTTTCCATTAAACCCTATCTTACTAGCCATCTCATTCATCAAAATCCATTTTGTCTTTCATCATTTTTGTTTCCATGTCTCAAACTTTCATCCACAAGTTTCTTTCATTTTTTTTAGGTCTCTATCGTCATCTAATTTACACTCAAATCCCTCCTGTAGTAATTTTTATGCCCTTAGAACAACAGTTTAAATCTCATGAGTGCAAGACTATCAGCCAACAGGCACTGGGCACTCCCTCAAGGAACGCGCAGGTACCGAGCCCCTACTTTATGTGTAACATCTTTGACAAATTGTTACCTTGATTTCATTTCCTCTTGACATTGCAAACGTTAACATGTGATTTGTCTCTAAGGAAGGTGTATTCTTTTGACTGTTCGAAATCATGTTAGTAGTGGATAATATTATTAATGTACAAGGATTCATTTTTGCTGTAATTCGGTTTGCTTGAAATGAAGCCATTCTTCCTTGTGTTCTGAAAGGTTGTGAACCTGTATTGCTATTTTCATACTTATCATATATTAACAACAAAACCTTGGATCAATTCCATTGATCCAAGGTATGCTTCAGTTCTTTGTTATAAATCATCTTGATAAACTGACATTCTAAAGTAAAAGGTAATGTTGGACCAAGTCTTGTTTTGGTTATGAATATGAGGACCCTTTTGTTGATGTCCTTTCTTTGCATCAAGCAGTAAGTATTAAACCCTGTGGTCTTCTTGATAAATATTTTTGTTATAAAAACGCTGAACATCGTGATAAAGAAGAACAAGGGCCTATACTGGACTATTAAGATGAATACCTTAATCTTGGTCATGGTATGTTTAATGCTAATCATATTTTAACCTAAGTTGTAATGGTTCTACCCTAATGTGTATTCTAAACTAAGGTGATTTGGACCTAACTCTAGACTTATCTCTAAACTAATAAGGTTTGCATCCTAACCTATGTTGGCATGTTTAATTATGGAAAGATTTTGGAATAACCTAAGGTAAATACTATATACCTAGACTAAGGTCAAATCATAATATAATGTCAATCTAACCTAAAATAATGCTAAGAAAAAGGGGAACCTAAGGGGTTGCATGGAAAATGGGATTTGGTGGCGACGGTTTCTATGGCATTAATGAGATTTTATTTTTGAATTTATTAAAATCTGCACTGCCAATTTTGGTGGAGGCATGAGAGAGTTGAGGGGGATGCCTAGTTGACATCATCACTAAAGATAAAATGCATCCAATGTTTGAAATAGAAGCTTTCCAATTTTCAGATGGCGGTGGCGTGTGAAGATTTAGGTGGGAAAGTTAGCTTTCCTTGCATTAATGAGTCTTGGTCTTGGCGAAGAAAACTATGTTGGAAGACATGCAAGCAAATTTTTAAGAGGTTGTTTGGTCATTTTCTCTTGGCGATTTTTTCTCTACATGGAGATTTTGGGTTCTTCGAACCAGCAGTTCTATTTTTTAATCCTTTGTTATTTTTGGTACCTCTAAGCTATTTTTGATCCCGTGGAGGTATAAGAGGCATAAGAAGAAGTTTTGGGTTGTTGATTTCGTTTTAGAAAAGGATAAACTGTGGAGGCTCGGCTGGAAGTATTCTACAAATCGATAAGAAGCTCTATTAGGCATGATAGGCTATATTCATTAAGTTGTTCTGATTTTTCCTAATTGTTTTTCATTAAAACAACTATGCTCTTGGAAATAAAAATGGGTTTTTATGTCTGTGATAGGTTATTTTTCTTTCACACTTGAATTTTTCTCTGTATTTTGATGAAAGATCATTATGTTAGATAAAATGGAATGTGGGTTTTTTTCCCTGCTGAATATAGTGTTGAATCATGTCTTAACGTTGTTGGGACTGGAATGATGTTAAATTTGTGTGAAACTTGTTATCTGTGCAAAATGTATTATGGAAAACATTGTTTTCTTTTAGATTCAATCTAGGTTTTGTCTTCCTCTGTTGGAAGGAGGTAAGAAGGGTATTGTTCTCAATTGAATCTTTAGTTACTTTGAATCTCGTTACCTTTGTGGAAGCTTTGTTGTAGTGGTTTTTTAGATTAAATGATATTTTGCGGATTGAAACTTGTTTGAAAAAAATAGTAAATGCTTTACTTCTTCTGAGATTTCAGTTGAAACTTGAGTTTCTTCAGAATCTAGTTACTTCTATGGAAGCTGTGATAGAAATGGTTGCTTTGAATCCAATGATTTCGTGGATTCAAACTTGTTTGAATATAACAGTAAATGAATTTTTTCTTCTTTCTGAAACTTTTTACGTTTTGGGTTGTGGAACCTCTTATAAGATTGATCTAAAGTTGGACAATAACAATTTTCTGTTATAATGGAAGATATTTCGAGTGTTAGTTCTATGTAGGTTGGAAATTTTGATTTATACATATAGCTCTTGCTTGAACTTGAATGATGTTGACCTTGTTGTTTACATCTTGTAAGTTAGAAGATGGTTTGTTAATAAATTACCTAATCTTTTCCTGGAGGAACCTCCTGATTAAATCTGTTTGAGGGTAACTTTGTTATACACCATGCTGTAGTGATTTTTGGTAAAGACTTAATGAATGTATATTCTTCTTTTCTTGGATGACAATTCGTGCTTTAGGAACTAGCCAATCGGTTCATCTTGAAGGGTTTCTAGATCTTTACTTTTATTTTGATCTATGAAGAACATTGATGGAATGTAATATCTAGATGAATTAAGGGTTAATACAGTTGAGCCCGTCATAAGGAATGGACTGAAATGAATTCATTTTTTCTAAACATATCTTGAGATAGACTTGTGCGTATGTATCAAAGTCATGTTGTTATTGTTGTGTCTTTATTGAGTTCGAAACTGGTTGGGTTCTTTCTCTTCTTGCCATGAATATTCCTTCTTTTATCCCTTGTGAAGATGGGGAGTAAGTGTTAACTTGACTATTATGTCATGTATTTGTTTTCAGAAATGATGGCTAAGCTCAGGTTATATGAACTGAGCTACTCACGATTGGATAAATTGGAATGTCTAGTGGTTGTTGATACTTCATGCAATTGTTGCTTAATCGAATTCATTTGAATACATATCTTTCTATGATGTAGCTCATGCACTACTACTACTGCTCTTATTTTTTATGTTGAGATAATTCCATCTTCTGAATCTGACTTACATACTGCAGTCGCATAACTTGGTCATGTATCATTTAGTTCTATGTTCCAATGATTGACAAGAGTTCAAAGATCTCTTGATTAGATCTGTATCAGTTCTTTTTATTCTGATATGTATTTCTTTTCTTGGGAAAGAATAATGGGATCTTCTCCCATTCTTTTTGTTGAGTCCCCTTCTCTCTTTATTTTCTGAGTTAAGGTATTCATTGTTGTTTTCTTTGAAATTGTGAAGGAGAGTTATACTCTATGTCCTCTCTCTTCTATCGAGTTGTGGAATGTAACACTATTCTCCTTGAACTTTGAGGAAAGTTCTGAGTTGTTTCTCTCTCTCTCTGTGTTTATCTTTTCCCTCTTCCATGTTACTCTTGCTTAAAGAAACTTATCGGTTCAGTTTTATTACTTAATAGGATTGTCAAAATGAGTAGTTGGAGATAATCCTTTACTTATTTTCCTTGACATGTGTTGATTGGAAACAATATATTGGTTAATGTGTGACTAATGTTTAATGCAAATAATAAATTAAATACATTTCCTATTTCTAACATGTTGTGGCCTAACTTAAGACTTAGGATATATCTTGAGCATTAAATTTGTATGTAGCATCTGAAATAAGAATCCCATATTTTATAATGTTCATTGTTCAACCTTAAACCTTTCATGAAGTTTGAATTAGCTTGGGCAGAATATGTTTTATGATGGAACATGTTAATGTTGAGTATGATGGTTCTTTGCTTCTTAATAATAACTCTATTTTTGGGAAATATTAGAGTTAGTGTCTATCTTTGGAATTTATATTGAATGAAGTAAGAAATAAACTATAAGTACCTATAAGAAGAATTAGATAAGTAATTAGGATGAAATAGTACTTATTTGATCTAATTACTTATGAAATCAATTGCTGAAGAGTGTTGATTATATCATGATCTTTACTAAATGTTAATTTGGTTGATCACTTGTTCTTTCTTTTATGATTGTTATTTCGTTTTGATGTATCTATCTATATGGCTTTACTGTTTCATAAAAGCAGAGTTCTTTTTATGAAACAATTAGTTGAAAGCACGTCATTTTAATGCTTAGTGCTTATTATGCTCAATTCAATGAATTGACCTGTGCTAGCAATTTTTGTCAGATGGACTTCGTAAGTGATAAAGGAAGACAATAACTTTGATGATGTTATTTGTTACTTAAATATTAGATCTTTTATAAAGAAATATGATTCATTATTGAAATGTATTGAAAGAGGAAAATTTTTATTTATTAATTGAGCTTGATGTTGTTTGAAATGAAATATGTCTGCAATGAATGGACTTGTAAAATGTGTATTTCACTTTGATAAATGGAAAAAAAAAAATAAAATATTGAGAGTTACTTGTACATGATGTGTTATTCTCCTTGTGTATTTTGTAAAGGAAATTTGTAATCTTATATGTATGGAACTCCTCATTGGTTTGACTTAAATCAGTTAGACGGAAGGGAATTAGATGCCCTATCCCCTTGGGGAAATGCATCTTATTAAGTTGGCATGAATAGCTGTTATTTTATCTAAGACACTATGGTTTATTAAAATATGTTAATGAAAGTGCAAATTTATTATGATGTCTTGTATAATGTAAAAAGGATACTAGAACCTTAATTCATAACAAGAAAGAGGAACGTGAACCTCCTCTCAACCAATAATTTGATAAGTATAAAACTAATGATAAGGTAAATATGAACATTTATTAATTAGAATTCATTTCAATTAAGTTTAAAATAATGGAACATATTTTGGAAATTAAATAGGCTAAAAATGATATGATATAATGTGCAATCTTATTATAGTTTGTTGTTTTCTGTTTTAATTAACTGAACCCTAAAGTAAGAAGTTGATGTTTAAAAAGCAATCATGTTGTTTCTACAAAACCTTAACAACTCAACTATGTAAGTCAACCTTAAGGGCTAATGCCAATTAGGGTTCAACAAGGTTACTGGAATTTAAATCTTAATTAAGGAATATAATTGAGTAATTCACTTCTTGCTTGGGGATGTGCATCTAGATGGGGTGATTCAGTTGGTCAAATGTTTGGTACATGCCAACTGCAGAAACTATACCTTTCCTGAAGACTAGGGTCTTCATGAGGATACAGTGTTGCAACTGACATGTGGCAATACCCGTTCAGAATTAGACCAACTAGATCTACATAAATTTGGACTTAATCTTAGTTATACTCTAGGTCAGGTTAGGAACTTTATTTAGCCTACAGGGGGTTACTCACGATGATTTAGGGTAACTAGACTCATCGAATGAACTTATGCCAATTGAGTATGTCTAAGTACCCTTAGTCACCACGAGTTGTTCCTCTATACCAAACTATGTTGTTTACCTGGGGTAGGGTTAAACCTTGAACAAGTGGACTGACCGTGAGTCAGTGAAGACCATTCTAGATAACAGACATGAGTGGGGTGAAGGACGTATTCCATTTGATGAGTATGTCGTCTAGGAATAGTAACATGAATACCGTATGTTGGAAATCTTTGGCCAAAGTAACACAAGATGCTGGTTACGATATCCTAATGTCACCTAGTTTAAGAAACGAGATTTTAGATGAATATTGGTAACAAATATTCATATAGGTCTCTTGAAACAAAACACTCAATACCCATAATAGGGTAAGAGAAGGTCAAGTATACTTAGTATACAATAATTTGAGTTAACATGAGAGATTGGTTAGAAACCGAGTCATGAAATGAGAGACTCAGATAGTTCACCGAGTCACTTACAACTGCATATGGTTATCTGTTATGATATTGATTGGCATGGATTGTTTGTTCCAAATTATGATTATTTAGAATAGAGATCATTATATATATATATATATATATATATATATAATATATATATATATATATCTATATCTATATTCCCTTGCTTCTAAAGTCTTAAAATGGATAATGTTACATCTTGGTATCAGAGATGAAGGTTGCAGCTCTTAGACCTATTGTGTCCATAATCTGATAAAACTTAAATTTTCTTGTTAACAGAAAATGGTTAGAATAAGAGGAAATGCTGCAAATAGCTCCACCACCTGGTGGAGAAGCAGCTACTACCCAAAAACTCGATGAGATCCTTGTTGCCTTATTAGAAACAAGAGATCATTTGGCTGTACTGGAACAACAAGTAATGGGCAATGAGGAAGAGGAAGAAAATACTTGGTAATAACAATTAGCCACCTCCTGTGGACAACACCAATGTAGGAAATTTAGGTGTTGATAACAATAATGCAAACATACCTGATCATCCTAGAAATAAAAAGCTAAGGCTGACAGCTGAACTTACTAATGATATAAAAAGGATAAGTCCACCTAAGTTTGATGGCACCACATTAAGATATGGAGTTGAGAATTGAATTAGTGAAATGGAGAAGCACTTTGTAAATAA
This sequence comes from Taxus chinensis, assembly GCA_019776745.2. Lineage (NCBI taxonomy): Eukaryota > Viridiplantae > Streptophyta > Pinopsida > Cupressales > Taxaceae > Taxus > Taxus chinensis. The sequence goes on along the minus strand of CM034147.1, from coordinate 775,706,868 downwards.
GGAACTTCTCAGAGGAAACTAAGGTAATATGGGGAGCATATCAGCTTTCCCATGAAGCATCTTCATGGTGGGACAACCGTAAGGCTGAGTTAAACATTGATGAAACAAATATTACTTGGGATAAATTTAAAATTATTTTAGGAAACGATGGCTGCCACAAACTTTATTATGATAAGAAAATGACTGAATTTTAGAACTTATCTCAAGGAAGATTAACTGTAACAGAGTACTGGGAGAAGTTCACTAAACTCCTTAAGTATGTACCTCAGTATCAAACTGATGAGAAGTTCAGGATATGGAAATTTATCATGGGATTAAATCCCATTATAGGAGGAGAGGTGGATGTTCATAGCCCAACCACTATGGAAGGGGTTGTTGAAAAATCCATAAGGAACAAAAATTGAAAGAAATCTCTTCCCATAAGGAGGAAATCAAAAAGAAAGTTCCAAACTCTTCATTGTCTCTTGCACCTAAGAAGGGATCATGGAAGAAGTTTGGTATGAAAAATAAGTTTGCAATGGATAACAACAAGAAAATAACATCAAATAAACCTACTGCTAATGTACGAAATAACTTTGTCAAGAACAATAATAATAGAAAAAAGTCCTACGGAGGTCAGAATGATAACTTTAAGGATGGAAATAATTTTGAGCCTAAAAAGGGACCTGTAGGAGGTTGTCAGAATTGTGGCAAGGATCATTATGCAAACCAATGTCCTTTGAAGAAGGATTGCCGTATTCAACAACACAATATACATGCTGCAATGGCTGACAAACATGCCGAAAAGTAAGTCACACCCATAGAGGTTCCAGGTAAGTTATTTGGCATACCTGTAACTATTCTTTTCGATACTGGAGTGACTAAATGTTTTATTTCTACTAAGTTAGCTTCTAAATTAAAAAGAAAAACTATAATAATGGATAAATCTTGGGTTGGACATTATGGAAATAATATTGTACATACAATTAGCATGTGTCTTTTTGGAGCAGTCCTTAACTTGCCTAGTTTTTTCCATTGAGGTTGACCTTTATGTTGCTCCTTTAGGGTCTTATGATGTAATCATAGGTGTAAATTGGCTAGCTGAACATAAGGCAAATGTTGATTGTTTTGAAAAACATATTAGTTGTTTGGATGATCTACAGAAAACCAACAGACATTCAGGGTGTAAAACGTGAGATTTCTCTCAGGAAATTGTCAGCTATGCAACTTAAAAAGGCCAAAAACAAAGGCTGCACCTTATATGCAATAAAAATTTCTTAAACTACTGAAGGAAGTAGTGACTTCATGGAAAGATATCCACTATTACGAAACTTCAGTGATGTGTTTCCGGAAGAATTACTAGGTCTTCCACCTAAACGGGAGTTTGACTTCACTATTGAGATCAAACCGGGAACCGAGCCTATTTCCAAGGCACCTTATAGGATGACTACTATTGAGTTGATAGAGCTTAAGGCACAGTTACAAGAAATTTTTTTGTCTAAAGGATTGATTAGACTGAGTGTCTCACCTTGGGGAGCACTGGTAATCTTTGTGAAAAAGAAAGATGGAACACTTAGATTGTGCATTGATTATAGGATGTTAAACAAGGAAATGATTAAGAACAAATATCCACTTCCTAGAATTGATGATCTATTTGATTAGATGCATGTGGTGCATCAGTGTATTCTAAAATAGATCTTTGATCTGGATATCATCAGTTTTGAATAAAAGATGAAGACATTCATAAAACAACTTTTAGAACAAGTTATGGACATTATGAATTCACAGTCTTACCATTTGGATTAACAAATGCACCTGCAGCTTTTATGAATTTAATGAATAATATTTTTCAAGAATACTTGGAAAAAAATTTCTTGTATTCTTGGACGATATTCTCATATACTCTAAAATCATTAAAGAACACCATGAGCATTTGAAGATAGTTTTGGAAATCTTGAGGAAGAAACAGTTATTTGGTAAGTTTCTAAATGTTCTTTCTATGACACAGAAGTGCACTATTTGGGTCATGTGATAAGAAAGAATGGAATAGATGTAGATCCCTCTAAGATTGTAGCAATAATTAAGTGGCATGCACCAAAGAATGTACATGAAGTTAGAAGCTTCATGGGTCTTGTTGGTTACTATAGGAAGTTTTTTAAAGAATTCTCCAAATTTGTTGCACCAATAACTTCATTGCAGAAAAATGATAAGAAATTTGTATGGAATGAAAAATGTGAATCTGCATTTAAGACTCTGAAGGATCAGTTAACTTCAACACCTATTTTGGCTGTACCTGACCCTAATGGAGACTTCACTATTGTAATGAATGCATCCGGGGAGGGTCTTAGAGGTATTCTATTACAAAAGGATCATGTCATAGCTTATGAAAGTAGAAAACTCAAGTTACATGAGCTGAATTATGCTCCACATGATCTAGAGCTTGTTGTTATTGTTCATGCACTTCAAGTATGGAGGCATTATCTTCTTGGTAAACCTTTTGAACTAAAAACTGATCATCTTGGGTTGAAGTATATTTTTACTCAGCCAAATCTGAATGCAAGACAATGAAGATGGTTAGAATTTCTATCTCAATATGATTTTGAAATAAGTTATATTAAAGGAAAAAAAATAGAGTAGCAGATGCTCTAAGTCGTAGGAAGCACATTTCTGCTCTTATAATGTTGAGAACTCAGTTTAAAGATGAGGTAAAAAGTATTATGGAATTATGATTCTTATTTTTAGCAAGTAAAGACGACACTTGCTGCAGATCCAAATGATGTGAGATATAAAGGTTTTCACTTTGACAATGAAGGAATCTTGTGGTTTGAAAACAAGGTATACATACCTTTGCAAAATGATTTAAGAAAGAAATTATTAGCTGAATTTCACAATTCACCTTTTTCTAGACACCCTGGCATTACAAAGATGCTTGCTAATATAAAACAACAATATTTTTGGAAAGGGATGAAAAAGGATGTGATTGAGTTTGTGACACACTGTTTAGAATGTCAACGTGTTAAAGCTGAACATATGCATCCAGCTGATTTATTGTATCCTCACAACATACCGCAGTATAAATGGCAAGTGATAAGCATGGATTTTGTACAAGGGTTTCCTATGTCAAGAAATAAACATGATGTTATTCTTGTGGTTGTAGATAAACTAACAAAGGTAGCTCATTTTATTGCTGGTAATCTTAAGGATGATTCACCTATTTTAGAAAAAAGATTTGTGCATGAGATTTTCAGATTACATGGAGTACCTAAGTTGATCATATCAGATAGAGATCCAGAGAATGACATCAAGATTTTGGCAAACACTTAATGCAGCTCTAGGAACTAAGCTGAATTTCCATTCTGCATATCATCCGAAAACGGATGGACAGACTTGAAAGAGTTAATCAAGTTTTAGAGGATATGTTACGAATGTATTGCATGGATCAATAGTATAAATGGGAGGAGTGCCTTCCATTAGTTGAGTTTTTCTATAATAACACATATCATGCCTCTCTGAAGATGTCACCTTTCGAAGCATTATACAGAAGGAAATGCAGAACCCCTGTTAGTTGGGACAACATTGAGGATAGAGAGGTAATTGGACCTGAAATCCTTATGAAAATGGAACAAGTTAAAATGATTCATGAATGCTTGAAAGAAGTTGTAGATAGGTAAAAGAGATATGCTGACTTAAAGTGGGTTGATAAGAAATTTGAACTTGGTGAGAAGGTCTTTTTACGGGTTAAACCGAAAAATAGAGTTCTATAAATTTTGGCAAGGTTGCCAAGTTATCACCCCATTATGTGGGACCCTTTGAAATATTTGAAGTAATCAACCATGTAGCTTATCGTTTAGCTTTACCTCCTACTTTATCATGAATGCATGATGTTTTCCATATTTCTCTGCTTAAGAAATACATTTCAGATTTATCACATGTGTTAAATTGGAATTCCTTGCAGGTCCAAGACCCAGGAATAATCATGGTTAAACCCATATGGGTGCTGGAAACTTTCCAGTTGCACTTAAGAAATCATGAAATAAGCCAATGTAAGGTCCAGTGGGATCAGTTTAATGAAGAGAGTGTAACCTGAGAAAATCTTGAAGATATGAAAACTACTTTTCTGTACTTGTTTGAACAGAATTAATTCTGTTGACAGATAAAATTTTAATATTTTATTCTTGATATGTCAATAAATCTACCAATCTTTGGTATAGACATTACATTATTTAAAATGAACAGCTACTTAAATGTTGATTATGGAATTTTAAAATTCAGCTTTGTTCTGAACATATGAATGGAAGTATAATAATTTGATTTGTCCTTGATGCAAATTGTTTGACTAAGTTAATCATCGAGATGATGATTCTTTTTTAGAGGGAAGTATATAACATCTTTGACAAACTGTTACCTTGATTTCATTTCCTCTTGGCATTGCAAACGTTGACATGTGATTTTTCTAAGGAAGGTGTATTCTTTTGACAGTTGGAAATCATGTTTGTAATGGAATAAATTATTACGTTACAAGGATTCATTTTTGTTGTAATTCTGTTTACTTGAAATGAAGCCATTCTTCCTTGTGTTTTGAAAGGCTGTGAACCTATATTGTTGTTTTCATACTTATCAATATGTTAACCGCAAAACCTTGGATCAATTACATTGATCCAAGGTATGCTTCAATTCTCTGTTATTAATCATCTTGATAAGCTGACATTCTGAAGTAAAAGGTAATGTTGACTGAGTCTTGTTTTGGTTATGAATATGAGGACCCTTCTATTGATGTCCTTGCTTTGCATCATGCGGTAAGTATTAAACTGTGGTCTTCTTGATAAATATTTTTGTTTAAGATGTTGAATAGGGTAATAAGAAGAACAAGGTCCTATATTGGGCTATTAAGGTGAATACCTTAACCTTGGTCAGGATGTTTAATGCTAATCATATTTTAATCTAAGTTGCAATGTCCTATCCTATGTGGATCCTAACCTAAGGTGATTTGGACCTACCTTAGACCGATTTTTAAAATACTAAGGTTTGCATCCTAACCTATGTTGGCATGTTTAATTATGGTAAGTTTTGGAATAACCTAAGGTAAATATTATTTACCTAGACTAAGGTTGAATCTAATGTCAATCTAACCTAAACTAATGCTAAGAAAAAGGGGAACCTAAGGGGTTGCTTGGAAAATGGGAGTTGGTGGCGATGGTTTCTATGGCATTAATGTGATTTGATTTTTGAATTTATTAAACTTTGCACTGCTAGTTTTGGCGGAGGCATGGAGAGATGAGGGGGATGCCTAGATGGCATCATCACTAAAGTTAAAATGCATGCAATGTTTGAAATAGAGCTCGCCAATTTTCGATGGTGGTAGCATGGAGATTTAGGTGGGAGAGTTGGTTGTCCTTGTATTAATGAGTCTTGGTCTTGGCGAAGAAACCACGTAGGAAGAGATGCAAGCAGATTTTGGGGAGGTTTTTTGGTCATTTTCTCTTGGCGATTTTTTCTCTACATGGAGATTTTGGGTTCTTCAAAATAGAAGTTATATTTTCAATTCTTCGCTATTTTTGGCACCTCTAAGCTATTTTTGATCCTGTGGAGGTATAAGAGGCATAAGAAGAAGTTTTGGGTTGTTGATTTCATTTTGGAAAAGGAGAAACTATAGAGGCTTGGCTAGAAATCTTCTGCAAATCAATAGGAATCTCTAACAGGCATGATAGGCTCTATCCATTAAGTTGTTCTACTTTTTCCTAATTGTTTTCATTAAAACAACTCTGCTCTTGGAAAAAAATGGGTTTTTATGTCTGTGATGGTTATTTTACATTCACACTTGAATTTTTCTCTGTATTTTGATGAAGAGCATTCTGTTAGATAAAATAGAATGTGGGTTTTTTCCCTACTGAATATAGTGTTGAATCGTGTCTTAACGTTGTTGGGACTGGAATGATGTCAAATTTGTGTGAAACTTGTTGTCTGTGCAAAATGGATTATGGAAAAATTGTTTTCTTTTAGATTCCATCTGGGTTTGTCTTCCTCTGTTGGAAGGAGGTAAGAAGGGTATTATTCTCAGTTGCATCTTTAGTTACTTCGAATCTTGTTACTTTCTATGGAAGTTGTGTTGTAGTGGTTTCTTCTATTCAATGATTTTTTGGATTGAAACTTGTTTGAAAACAATAGTAAATGATTTACTTCTTCTGATCTTTCAGTTGAAACTTGATTTGCTTTGAATCTAGCTACTTCTGTGGAAGCTGTGTTGAAATGGTTGTTTTGATCCAATGATTTCATGGATTCAAACTTGTTTGAATATAACAGTAAATGAGTTTTTCTTCTTCTGAAATTTATAGATTTTGGGTTGGGAACCTCTGTAAGATTGATCTAAAGTTGGACAATAGAAGTTTCTGTTATAATGGAAGATATTTCGAGTGTTGGTTCTATCTGGGTTGGAAATTTGATTTATACATATAGCTCCTACTTGAACTTACATGATGTCGACCTTGTTGTTTACGCTTGTAAGTTAGAAGATGGTTTATTAATGACTTACCTGTTCTTGACTTGGATGAACCTCCTAATTAAATTTATTTGAGGGTAAGTTTGTTAAACACCATGCTATCGTGATTTTTGGGAAAGACTTAATGAATGTATATGCATATTTTCTTAGATTAAAATTTTTGCTTAAGGAACTAACCAATCAGTTCAGCTTCAAGGGTTTCTAGATCTTTACTTTTATTTTGATCTATGAAGAATATTGAGGGAATGGAATATCTAGGTGAATTAAGGGTTAGTACAGTTGAGTCTGTCATAATGAATGGACTGAAATGAATTTGGTTTTTATAAACATCTCTTGAGATTGACTTGTGCATCTATAGAAAATTCATGTTGTTATTTTTGCATCTTCATTGAGTTTGGAACTGGTTGGGTTCTTTCTCTTCTTACATGAAGACCGTTTCTCTTACCTCTGTGAAGTTGCCGATTTGATTTGACTTGACTGTTATATCGTTTTCATTTTTGGAAAGGATGGCTAGGCTTTGGTTATATGGACCATAACTAATCGATAAATTGGAATGTCTTGTGGTTGTTGATATTTCACGTAATGTTGCTAAACAAATTCTTTTAAAAACATCTTTTTCTAGACGTAGCTAATGCACTACATTTACTACTATTGTTTTTTATACTGAGGGAACTTCATCTCTGGAATCTGACTTGCATACTGTCGGTCATATAAATTGGTCTAGTTTCATTTAGTTCTATGTTTTAATGTTTGACAAGATTTCAAAGATCTCTTGATTAGATTTGTATCAGGTTTTATCTTGATATGTATTCTTTTCTTGGAAAATAATAATGGGATCTTCTCACATTCTTGTTGTGAATTTTTTCTCTCATTCTTTTCTAAGTTAAGGTGTCCATCATTTTTTTCTTTGAAATTGTGAAGGAGGTTATATTTTGTCCTCTCTTTTCTGAGTTGTGGAAGGTAACACTGTTCTCCTCGAACTCTGAGGTAAGTTCTAAGTTGTTTTCTCTCTCTTCTGTTCTTCTTTTCCCTCTTATGTGTTACTCTTGCTTAAGGAACTGATCGGTTCAGTTTTATTACTTAATAGGATTGTAAAGTGAGTAGTATAAGATAATCCTTTACTTATTATCCTTTAATTGTTTCGATTGGAAACAATAATTGGTTAAGTGTGACTAATGTCTAGTGCAAGTAATCAATTAAATAATTTTCCTATTTCTAACTTGTTCTGGCCTAACTTAAAACTTAGGCTATATCTTGGGCTTTAAATTATAATGTAACATCTAAAATAGGAATCTCTTATTTTATAACATTCATGGCTCAACCTAAAACCTTTCATGAAGGATGAATTAGTTGGGATGTAGATGTTTTATGATGGAACATGTTAATGCTAAGTATGATGGTTCTTTGCTTATTAAAAATAACTCTATTTTTGGGAAATAGTAGAGTTAGTGTCTATCTTTGGAATTTAGATTGAATGAAGTAAGAAATAAACTATAAGTACCTATAGGAAGAATGATATAAGTAATTAGGAGTGAAATATTACTTATCTGATATAATTCCTTATGAAATCAATGGCTGAAGAGTGGAGATTATATCATGATCTTTAATAAATGTTAATTTGGTTGATCACTTGTTCTTTCTTTTATGATTGTCTTTCTTTTTGATGTATCTATTTGTATGGCTTTACTATTTCATAAAAGCAGAGTTCTTTTTATGAAACAGTTAGTTGAAAGAACATTGTTTTAATGCTTAGTGCTTATCATGCTCAGTTCAATGAACTGACCCGTGCTAGCAATTTTTGCAGATGGACTTCGTAAGTGATAAAGGAAGACAATGACTTTTATGATGTTTTTTGTTACTTAAAGACTAGATCTTTTATGAAGAAATATGATTCATTATTGAAATGTATTGAAAGAGGAAAATTTGTATTTCTTAATTGAGCTTGGTGTTGTTTGATATGAAAGATGTCTGAAATGAATGGACTTGTAAAATGTGTATTTCACTTTGATAAATGGAAAAAAGATTCAGAGTTACTTGTACATGATGCGTTATTCTCCTTGTGTATTCTGTAAAGGAAATTTGTAAACTTATCTGTATGGAATCCTTATTGGTTTGACTTAAATCAGTTATATGGAAGGGAATTAGATGCCCTATCCCGTTGTGGAAATGCAAATTATTAAGTTTTCATGCATATATGTTATTGTATTTAAGACACTATGATTTATTAAAAGATGTTAATGAAAATGTAAATTTATTATAATGTCTTGTATAATGTAAAAAGGGTACAAGAACACTAATTCATAACAAGAAAGAGGACGGTGAACCTCCTCTCAACCAATCATTTCATAAGTATAAAACTAATGAAAGATAAATATGAAAATTTATTAATTAAACTTCATTTCAATGAGTTTTAAAATAATGGAACCTGTTTTGGAAATTAAACAGGCTAAGAATGATAAGATATAATATGTAATCTTATTATAGTTTGTTTTTTTTGTTTTAATTAATTGAACCCTAAAGTAAGAAGTTGATGATTAAAAAGTAATGATGTTGTTTCTAAAAAACCTTAACAACTCAATTGTGGAAGTCAACCTTAAGGGCTAATGAAATTAGGGTTCAACAGGGTTATTGTAATTAAAATATTAATTAAGAAAAATAATTGGGTAATTAACTTCTTGCTTGGGTATGTAGATCAAGCTGGGTAATCCTGTCAGATGTTTGCACACGGAAACTACAAAAATATACCTTCGTGAAGACTCAGGTCTTCACGAGGATACAGTGTTATAGTTGACATGTTACAACAACCTTCGGAATTGGATCACCTAGATCTACATAAACTTGGAGTTGATCTTAGTTTTACTCTAGGTCAGTTTAGGAAATTGATTTAGTATAGGGGGCTAGTTACGATGATTTAGGGTAACTAGACACATCCAATCGACTTGGGTCATTTTAGTATGTCTATGTACCCTTAGTCACCGCGAGTGGTTCCCTATACCAAACTATGTTTCTAACTTCGGTTAGGATCAAACCTTGAAAATTTGGACTAATAAGAGGAGTAAAGACCATTCTAGATTACAGATGAGTGGGGTGAAGGAAATATTCCATTTGATGAGTATTTCATCTAGTAATAGTAACATGAATAGTATGTTGGAAATATTTGGCCAAATTATCACAAGCTACTGGTTGTGTTGTCCTATGTCACCTAGTTTAAGAAACTAGATATCAAATGATTATTGGTAACAAACATTTAGATAGGTCTCTTAAACAGAACACTCAATACCCAGAATAGGGTAATAGAACCAAGTATACTTAGTATAAAATACTTTAAGTTAACATGAGAGATCGGTTAGAAACCACGTCATGAAATGAGAGACTCGGTAGTTCACCAAGTCACTTACAGGTGCATATGGTTATCTATTGTGAGATTGATTGGCATGGAATGTGTTTTCTAAATTATGATAATTTAGAATAGAGAACATTAGATATATATACATACATACATACATATATATATATCCCTTGTTTCTAAAGTCTTAAAATGGGAATGTTACATTATGTGATTTATGTGAGAATACATCATTTATGACAGATTTAGATGCATGAAAGAAAATAATTATGCATTCATTCTGAGAACTTAGGATGAGTTATTATATCAATGCATCCATTCAGAGTACAAAAGAGAACTATCAAACAGAATACAAAACTAGTTCATAACACAAAGGAAATGCGCTAGGGTTTATACTCATGAACAACGTACATTCTTTAGAACATAACCTTATATTCATGTTAACCAGTTCAATAACCACATTACATTCATTAAGGCCATAATAGACCAATATAACAATAAAGATCATAGTCATGCATTAGGAACCTAATCTATGTTTTCCACATTACAAAAAACCATTATAGACCCATCCCCATAAACATGCCATTTCACCTACAATCCTCCTAACGAGGACATTAACCCATAGAACCCACTATTATCTCTACAGAGCTTCATCTATCCAAACTCTATATGATGCCCCTCTCATCTCCTTTCTTCTACCCAAACATCTCTATATATAGCTTTAGTCTCCATGGTCATGCCTTCTTAAGATAACAGATCTGTTACCAAGTGTCCATGTGGTCATCCAATAGAGCATGCTTCCTTTGATCTGAGCTCTCCACTCTTTTTAATTATGTATTTCTAGATTCTTCCATCACATGCATGGAATATTCCTTTTCTTAACCATACAGTTGTTAATTTGGCACCTTATCCACTCTACATATTAGATGGGTCATGATTTTCTCGTGTGCTTCCTAGAATTCTGAATATGGTTAAGTCCCAAAACCTGTCTTGCATTGTGCAGGCACCGTGTGTTCTACTAAAACCATGTCTAGCGCACCTTCAACATGTGTGCCCTTCTTCAAATAGGTCCTGTGCACCCACACACATTCTTGTACTTAGTTAATATTTAGGATCCCAACATCACCCCACACTACTGTTCTCCGTCCTAAAAAACACTTCTCTTTAATGAATAAAGAATGGAGGGCTCTGAATAGTGGGGAAAAATGAAGGAATGAAGAATTGGGATAAATAATGAAAGAATGGGGGAATAAATTAGAACATGTTCATTATTGAAGGAGGAGAGGGAAATCCTTCCCTATATATTCCTCTAGCTTCAGCCAGGCATTAACCTCATTCTATGCTTACTGACATAGGTCTCTGACTAGGGCGCTCACCCCCTCAAAACTTAGTTCCTCCCCTTTAGCACTTTGTCTCAACAATACTCTACAATTGTTTTCCAAAGTAATCAAGTACATCTATTCTATGGGTGATCTAAGGGTATGATTCCTTTATCCATTTTTTGATCGATCCTCACAAGGTATCGATAGATTCTAACTTCTTTTCTACCTCGGCTAGGATTTATCCCTTTCTTCTTTGTTCCCATTATTCTTCTCTTGAAACTCATTGAGTTTTTTTTCATGTGTAGCGACCAAGATGATTGCCATTCTATCTCTATCAACAGAATTTTCATATGCAACTTCAGCAACTTACGCGACAACCTTTACCTCTGCAAGGAGTTTGGTATATCAAGCAACAATCTCGATAACCTTTAGCTTCTATTCCTTTTCTTGGTGTGTCAGTGCCTATTCTACAGATTCTAAAAAGAGTGGTTGTATTTCCATTGCAAGGATGTGAGTGAAATCTTCCAGACACTGCAAGGCTGATTCATATTTTTTTCTCGGGCGGCGCTAGGTCAGGATGCTTTAAGACAATTACATCCATACTCATCTCCACCTTCTTAGATACTTCACATACCTTTTCTTTCTCTTCCTTCAGTTTGCACCTTAATGACACACTTATAAGTTCTTCTTGCTTCAAGTCATTTCTCTTCTTAACAAGATCCTCCTTTTTCTTCTCCAATTCCTCCTCAAGGAATATCACTCTATCCTTTATTCTGAATAGTCTAGCCTCAATCTCAACTGAAACTTTGTTAAGCGTGTTGTAGACCTGATCATCTGACAATTATTGAGCATTCACCAAGGTATTTACTCCTTTCATCTTTGGAACCTTCATCAGCAATCTCTAACTTACTTCAAAATCAGGTTCATCCTTGTAGGACTCGAACGCCCAAGATAACATCTTTCTGGTTAGTGGATATGCACCTTCTTCATCAAACGAAGTCATAACAAGGAGTTTTTTTATTGGTACAGTGATCTAGAAGTGTGTGAGTAGTACCTTTCTTAGATCATTAATGTATCCCATCTCTTTACCTTGTTCTACCATTACACCCTTCCCACTTGTTTGTGTATCCTTTGGGAAGTTTACCACCAAATTGGGATTCCCACCCATGCTACCATATTCTTTCCCAACACTCTCTTCTTCCATTTCCTTCAAAATTTCATCTGTACTGCGATCCAAATCCTGCTCCACCAAGTCCTTAATGATGCCATCTAATTCTCTTTCCATGTCTTGTTCCACTTGTTCCTTGGTGAGGCTTGGGGTTCTCTGATTTTTGGTTCTTACCTCTTCACTCACCCCCTTGTCTCGATCATTTGCTTTCTCATCGTCATTCTTCTCTTCATCTTCCTCCTCCTTAGAGTCATGTACATTATATACTAGATGGTCTTGACCTCCCTTAGGCTTGTCATCATCCTTGTCACCAATGTAGGCTTCTAGGCTCTTTGTTTCCATCGAGTCTGCCTTTTTTGCCACCTTCAGTTTCTTCCTAACTGGTGATTCTAGTATAGCAGATTCTTCCTTCTCTTTTTCCTTAATATATGACATCTTCCTTGGTGATTTTTCATGTATGAGGGGCACTTCATGCTCTAGTGCCTCTTCTACTGGGGTCTTTTCCTTGACTGGGGACTTCTTCCTATGCACATAAGTGCTAGGCTTAGCGCTTGCTTCCGGCGTGCCCATAGATTGTGTTGTTTGCACACCTAGTGATTTTTTCTCTTGCACCTCTTATTTTTCCCTCTACTTTTGCGTGGCCTTTTTCCTCCCTATGGGTTATTCTAAAATAGAGACATCACTTTCTAGATAGGTGTATTCCTCAAACTTAGGCCTTATGCATAGATATACCCTTGTTACAGCTCTTTTGGCATCCGACAACGTTATCGTCTTCATCATCTAAACTTTGTGGGAGACATTACTTCTCCACATATGCGCACTTCTTAGGGTATACAAGCTTTCAGAACACCTCATGGTGCTCTTGGTATACCTCACTAAATTTAAACCTTATCCTTTTGGTCTCGTTAAACCATTTTACCCCTACCTGGAGGTAATATGTGGTGTAAGAGAAAGGTAGCTTTCACCATGGACTCTTAGTTCCATTTGTCAATGTAAACCTGCCAATGCAAAAATGTTGATATACTACAAAATCTATCTCTCCATCCACAAGTGAGGGCAAAAAAATTATGGATCCTCCACTCTTCCCTAAATATGTTGTGCATTCGCTTGTACCATTTTTCTTGGAGCACCTTGTGAAACGGCCGTCATGGTCTCACAACTATATTTATTGAACCTTTTCGTGGGAAAGGGATTCTCTTCTAGATACTCCCAAATTAAATTCTATGGCTTATCAGGTACTCCAATCTCTGAGAAGATGATGGTGAGCATAAATTTTTCCAAATAGTATCTTTTCTCCTTGCTACGTGCTGCTTATGATCTCATCCGCAATAAAGGTAGACAAGTTATATACAATCCCTTCTAAGATATTTTGGCTTACATTTAACCATGCCTTGTTAACTTGCGTCCATATTTCTTGATCATTAATCTTGGTGACTAAGCATGTGGCCATTCTAATAACAGGTTCAGGGATTTCTGTGATGTCAAAGTACCATGAAACCCTTTTTGTAGTCATAAGCCTCCATAGTTTCCTTGATGGCCTCCTTATTATCCAAGTCATCGTCTATGGATTCTCCTTCACAATTCAGGCTAGTGAACTTGGATATAAGTTGAGGGATTATTCACATCTTGCGACCTAAAAAATAGAAGTGGTCTTCATCTAAAAATTGACATCAACCTCTGATATAGCCTCTCGAGCTTGTGAAAATAAAGAAAATCATATAGTTGCAACAGTTGTGCCTTACCCAACTTTACCTTTACTTCGTCGTTATATATTGGCATTCCGTCTGGTGTCCTCTTGTTAGTTGGATGAACCAGTTCCAATACCATTTCTTTCTCAATAATGCTCGTATGATGGTTGTAATCACTCATGGCCATTTGTCTCAAGTGTGACACCCACTCTTTCCCCAATAATACTCCATATGGGTATTAAATTTTTGCATACCATTCTTCATTAGAGATAATGATGGTAGTGGTTTGCTTTCCTCTTCCCTTTCCTTTCTATTTCTTTGGTGAAACAATTTCCTTCTTCGGTGCCACATTTTCTTTTCGGGCTATAACCTAAATCCCTCCTTATTTCTTTGACCTATTACTCTACTCAAATCTAAGGCTCAACTCCACAAAGAATCATCCCTCTTCCGTGCCCTAGCTACCAAACCCTAACTAGGAAAAACTTCTTCCACAAGACAATTTATTCTGAAAATAACTCTCCCCACTCTCGTGTACTCCTTCCACTACAGTTTTCATATCAACCCTAGTCACACACTTAAGATATTTATGATTATTATTCCTTTGTGCAAATCTCTCTGGATGCCCTAGTTCACAAGAGCTTTAACTTCACAAAAGCAAGGTAAATAATAACATGCAAGACTTCATACTTATAGTTTTAGCTCCTCTCCAGTAAGAAATGCTATACCATCTTCTGACATACTTAGCATTAAATGCATATTTTTCCACTAAACAAACCTTAAGCACCCTTACCCACATGCCCAATCCTATCTAAAAAACCTTCTACAACCTTCTGGCACACAAAAAATCCAATTTGACCAAACACTCTTTTGTGTGCGTATGCATTACTGAGGGCACTTCTTGTGTCTTTTACCTGATTTTTGTCCTCACCTACCTTATGTTATTCCTGCACTCTTCATCCTTTATATGTGGTCTTTGTTATATCCTTCTTGACACTATAATTCCTTATCCACCATTTCCCCATGTGCTTTCTCAACCTTACGCGCTTCCTTCTACTTGGACTATCAACTTTTACTATTGGCTTATACTTTACTTTGCACTACTCCACCCCACACTAAAACAGATGCACAGTCCTTTGGGCATACACAACCTTAGAAAATAATTTGGTTACCACGGTGCACAAGGCGCAAAACAACACAAAAGGAAATGAACAAGCAACGATAAACAGAAACACAAGAAAGGAAAATCACTAAAGGAAGCCCTAAACTAGATGGAAAAAATGCCTTATTTACAAACACTAAGAAGACTTATTTATAGTAGGGATTCAACCTACTCCCATTGAAATCACCTGGCAATCTCGTCCCATCTAGTGTTTATAACTGGAAAGTTTCTAAATCAAGGATGTACAAGATGATGTATGGTCCTAGACAATGAAATTACAATTTCCTAGGATGGCACACAAAACTTAGAATCATACAACAAGACCATCTGTGCAACCTTAAATTGTTTGTTCTTGATATGATGATCATGTCATGCCTTTTGTCTTTTCCGTTTCTATCTTCTAACTCCATCTAGCAAGTGACCACCTTTCATTTAACTACATCATATTATCAATCCTCTCTTCTAGGATGTGTTCATCATCCAATCCTCCTACATGTGCTATACATAGTGATGGTAACATGAATTTAACTGGAAAAAACAGCCTCCACGCCAAACACCAATTAAAATGGTGTGGCCTTGTTCAATATTTTGTAGGTTGTTCTATATGGCCATAGAATGATTGATACATTGTCATCCCAATCTTGTCTTCTGACATAAAATATCTTGGTGAACATGTGACTTATTATTTTGTTAAATACCTCAACAGTTTCATCCACTTGAGGGTGATAAGGGGTAGTCTTGTGATGGGCCACCATAAATTCTACTAATAGAATCCTGACTGTTTCATTCAGAAAATGTGTACCTCTATCACTTGTCAAGATTAAAGGACATCCATACCTACTGATTATGTTCTCCCACACAAATCTACTAGCTTTCGTTACAGTACACTCCATTGTAGGTGCTACCTCTGCCCATCTTTTTAAGTAATCAATACAAGTAATGATATATCGTGAACCAGTCTTTTGCGCGGATGGAAAAATTGGCCCTACAAATTTGATTACCCATTTTTCAAATGGTTCAGCGCTGGCTATTGGTTGCAAAGGAATTTCATCCCTCTTTACAAGTTTTCCAAGGCGTTAGTAATGGTCACAGGCCTTGCAAAACTCAATACAATCCTGGTTGATGTTTTCCCACCAAATCCTTTCCATAAGAATCTTTTGCATGGTAGCATTTCCTACATAATGTCCTCCTGCAATCCCACCATGTGCTTCTAGACACCAAAATCATGTCATAATCACCTTGGTCCCCTAGCACATCCCTATAATCATTTCCTCATCCTCAACATGTTATCACCTACCTCATACACCCCACACATTTTAATTTAATTACTTTAATCAAATTAATGCCATTTACCTCCATACATATTAATTTAATTATTTTAATTAGGTTAATAACCTTTTACCCACACACACATTAATTTAATTACTTACATTAAATTAATTCACCACCCTCACACACCTATTTAATATAATTGCATTTATTAAATGCACCTCACCTAACCACCCCCATCATTTGACCCATTAACCTAAACCCTAAACCAATGTCCTAAATAAAACCTAACATTAGACCCATCCCCTCACCTCACATTTAAAAACCTCCTAAGGTCAGTTTTCATCCCAAGAAAAGAAGAGACCCTTATCAAATGACAGAGCTACTTCCTAGGAAACTCTTGAACAACCCGAGGTATCTCACCTAAACCAATGTCAGTTCACCCTAAAACCGATGCCGGTTAACCCTAAAACTGACGTTGGCTATGCCGGGATGGACCAAATGGCCTATTTAGACCCATCTAAAGCTTTGTAATATGGGTTGGTTGTTGTTGGAAAAACTTCTGATCTCGAGTTTGATCTCTTTAACATGCGACAACAGAACAAAGATCGATTTGTGATCAACAAAGACAACCAAATACATTAGCACAATAGTGAGAATTTCTCCTAGCATCTTCCAACGCAACAACTTCTTCATTATTCTTCAGACCTGTACCTCACAAAAGAGTAAGCATCCTCCTTCCATCTATTTTATTTCCTCATCATCATCTGTAGTATTTGTGGTAAAGGAAATTAGTCTTTTACTCTTTATCCATTCCCTCCCTCCAGTTACAGCTACCTTCTGTACCCAATAATTTTAATACTTGGTTCAACTTCCCATTTTTGATCTCCTCAGTAATCCTTAGACCTTTACAACATATCTACACCTCCTCTATGATCAATCCCTGACCTTCTATCCACTCCACCTTTTCCCCAAAACTGCCAAAAACTTGGAGTGTGTGATTCTACCAACCCTCGACTTAACTGTCGTCGGTTCTCTCCAATCGTCGCCGGTTACATTCCAACCACCATCGGTTTTATAAAACCATGGTCGGTCTTTGTGTCACCTGATCTCTGCCCAGAATTACAACCTGTTTCTGACATATACCTGCTTGAACACCTATTTGACCTTCAGATCTATATCTAACCTAGCTTGTTAGCTCATATTCACCTATAACCAACCTACTTGACCTCTGGATCTCCTTCTAGCCTATTATGTTTGTATGAGATGCCTAAATCATATTAAACTATAGTAGGACAATATTTACTTTATTTCAGCATTGAATTGTTTTAAACATTGGATTGACAACTATCTATGAAGTATCACACTTCCAGGATCTATCATATGCTAGGAAATCCACTGCATATATTGTTTAATTCTCTTTGGTGGTCTTGTTTTGATTCTTATATAGGTAGTTCCTCCTAGCCAAAAGGAAGGTATCACAATCACTTTGATTCAGAATTCAGATACGTGCACATATAACCTTCAACCACCCCAAAACAGGTATTCGTCTTACCACCTTTACCTTATCTATTTCGTCAAGTACTTCTTAGAAAACTAAGAAATTAGGTGAAAGATTTGGCACGCCCGGTGGGACCCATTTAGGGTTCCTTGCATATTTCTTCATTCCTTGGTGAAAAATTGTGTGTTTGTTTCCCTTCTAATGGCATTCACATTAGAACTTTCTCGTTTTCTACTTGTTCTAAAAGACACATTTCCTTTTGTGTATTTAAAAAGAACCTTCTTATTCTTGTGTTTTGCATCTTAGTGAACGAGCATCTCTCTTCCTGTTCATCTATTGTTGTCATCAAATATCCTACTTTCGATTTGGGTTTAAAACAAGTGCATTGCATTCTGATTTAGCTCATTAGCTCACATTAATTGAGGGAAACCTATACATTGGAAGTCATGACCAGCTGATGGTTGACAAAAGAATTGTAGAAAATCACTTCTATCCTTTTCTTTTTCTCTGAGTCTTACCAAACTACATAAAAATTCAAAATACATACATTCTTAAACAGCATCCTACCTGAAAGTGTAGGTGATCACACGTTCACGGTATAGTGGGCACCCAACTCACTGCTCTGTCGAGTCATACTTTAGAGAAAAAACCCACCCCCACCATAAAATTCCTAAAACCTCACCCTTTAGAATTATTTCTTTGTAGGAAGCCTTCCTCACCAAGAAATTTTATTGCTCTGTTCATAACAGTCAGTCCATACAAATAGCATAAGTAGAACAAACGTAATAGAATAGGAACTCTAGGAACGTTCTTTCTTAGTGTTCTGCTTGATTTGTGTTTTGAGGTGAGAGCTTTTGATCATTATTTTTTTCTTTCCTTACACACTCCCAATCATAGTCGGTGTATTCTGACTTTGTCTGAGTGTGCCTAGATCACATCTACATCATTCTCAAACTTTTTGGTTTGTTTCAACACCATATTTTTAAATCACAACCAATTTTCTTATTCTTTGTTTCAATTTCATAGTAACCAGCTACGGTTATCTTTAACTGGCATCAGTTCAACCCAACTAACGTCGATCTGAAGTCTTCTTGGATACCTATCCAAAAGACACCTATTTCACTTTCTGAGCTGTAAAAGGCTCCTATCACCTTTCATATTATCCTTACTTCAATCACAGTCACCTTACGTCTCATCCTGTGTGAAAATTGTCAATCTGGGACCATCATTTAACAGACTGTTGGTTTTTCACAGTAATCGGCACCGGTTAAGCCTAACTGGCATCGGTTTACCCGAATTGGGCATTAGTCACCCTGTGCTGTTTTACAGCTCACTAGCTGACCTAATTCACTTACCATTGAATGTTTTCCTAGTTCTGTTGTGTTTTGTGCCATTTAGACATAATACGGTCTCACCAAATCAGACCTTATTCACATGGTGTTAACCCGTAGTTAGGAAAGCACCCTCATATTTCACACTAGTCGACTACCACTCCCACGCTAGCCCTTCACCACCTAGCTCTTCACCACCTAGCCCTTCATCACCTATTCCTTCACCACCTTCCATCTCATCATCCATGGATCCTAATCAACCTATCATCACTCCTACAGGTGACACGGAGTTTGCACGACTCCTAGATCAGAATCCCACTACTTTCAACCACTACCTCACCCATGCCTCCACTCGAGATGCCTCGGGCAAATTGATTTATGGCATGCCTGTATCCTTACCTCCATCCTTGATGATCGCTTCCACCTCAGCTCTACCTCCTACCATGGTGACCTCACCCATTTTATCCCCAGTTGTGTCATAGCTAGGTCCCACGCCAGCTTTGACCGCCACATCCACTACCTCTATATCACCCTCAGTCTCCATCATACCTTCATCCACCACCCAAAGCATAGCATCATCCGCACCTGTTGTCTCATATATACCAGTGGCAATGCTACCTCCCTTGGTGTTGGTAAACTCTATCCCATTTCAAAACATCGTCCTTTATATTCCCCAATCTCTACCTCCCATTTCTACCAGGGTAACTACAAGTGTCCCACCCTCACATACCTACTACCAGCCACCTCCTGTTTCATCATAAATTCAGTGCAGGTATATACCCTCTATGTTTGTCTCTCAATTCCCCCATCCTTATTCGACACCACCATACTCTGGAATATCATATTCTTCTTATATCCAACAATAACCTCCTTTCACTCTAGGGAGTATGTCGACACTAAATTTTTCCTCCATAATTTCTATTTCATTAATGTATGTATTAGGAATAGGATGTTGTTAAGTATAATTAGTAGTAGCGTCTGATAGAAGATAATGGCACTGTCGGTATGACGCCACCAATAACGTATAGTATAGTAACAGTCAAAGTACAATAGGAATTTTTTGGTAAAAAGTAAATATTTTTCGTAAGTGGTTTAGTAATGTTAAAATTTCAAAGTTAGGGTAAGTAGAGAAATAGGGTCTACATGATTAGGAATTAGAAATATTATATTAGTAATAAGGACAAGGAGTGATGTCATAAATATTTTATGTATTTTATTTGTAGAAATTCTAAAAAGGTGGAACCCATATGAAATGATAAGGTTTATCTTATCTTAAAAGATAAGCTTACATGTAAAGATAAGAGTTAAACTATGGAATATGATTCATCAGAGTATATTTCTTATCCTGTCTTAGAGATAAGGTGGATAAGCCTAAAATTTCTATAAATAGAGAGGCCACCCCCCTCATTTAACATAGAAGGAAGTAGTGAGAAATATTGTATGAGTAAGTGTGTTAAAGAAGCCATTAAGAGGTGTAATTGTGAAGTTTCTCCCATAGTTATTGTTGGAAGGCAAGTGAAGTTAGTAACACTTGAAGTACCTCATGGGTGAGATTGTAACATATTCATGTTGATATTATAACTTACACTTATATTTCAGATTTGTCATCGTTCCTTCATATCCTAGTCTATGGTATTCTTGTTTTATGTTTGTTGTTGTGTTTCCAGATTACATCCACCAAACTAAAAGTTGTGCATTAGTAAATAATCATAGCATGAGGAGTTCCTGGTTGAGAATTATCATAGTGCTGGATTGGTGATGACATTTTGGTTCCGTTACCGGGACCATTCCTTGTTGGTGGATTTTCTAGAGAGATATTCCCACTTAGTTAGAAATCATTTGGAGGGTAACCTTGTTTTTATTGTGCATAGTAGTTACCATGGTAAAGTCACTTTTATTGTGAATAGTGTTTACCATAGTAAAGTCAGTTTTTACCACAGTAAGTCAATTTTTACCGTGGTCATTCCTCTTTTACTGTAGAAAGGTGTAAAGTCACTTTCTATTATAGTGATTCCAATTATTTGTGCACATAAGTCTTGTTGATTGTACTTGTGGGTTGGTATTTCACTGTGGTTACTTTTGAAAATGGGGACGATTCCTATTTTTTCAGCCCAATCTAATAGAGATGCTTCCTCTTTCGTTCAATATTTTAAACGATCTTGTATTTGTAATGGCCTCATAAGAAGGGAACAATGGACTGATTTTCTTTGACCTTTTTGGATGGTTCAGCCCTTATGTGGTTTGAAACACTAGGTGATAATGTAAAAAATTCATGGGATGTATTAACTGAAAGTTTTCTTGAAGAATTTGGTGAACAATAGAAATATGTAGATCTCATGATTGATATCACAAAGCTATCCCAAGGAGAGAAGGAGAAGATAAGGGATTATCATGCTCGTGTTTTAGAGCTAAGGAGGAAGCTCGATGCCTAGATCTGGAAGGAAGGATTAGCGGATGGGTTGATGAATGGCGTGGATAATATCCTTTTTAAGCACTTCATTCTTGGGATGAAGCCAGAGATTAGAAAATGAGTGAAGTAGGACCACCCAATGACCCTCGAAAAATTAAAGGAGATTGTAAGAAGGCAAGAAGAAAGCATGGAAGAAGATCCCAAAGAATTTTTTTCTAAGGTAGAGCCTACACCAACACCTTTGGTCCAGAATCCACAACCACTCTCAGTGAGCACAAATCTTTCTCCTAGTACATCTACTGACTATGAAGATCTACTCAGAAAGATGGGCCAGTTAACTATTAATCTTCTTTAAGGAAAAGTATTTAGTTCTCAGGGAGGAGATAGAGGTCCAAAAAAAAATATTTATGAAGTAGTATGTTATGGTTGTCATAAAAAGAGTCATTATAAGTATAATTATCCAGATACGGCTTCTACCTCTGGTACAAGATATAATGATAAAGGAAAAGCACCTATGAATTCTTTTGATGTAGTAGAGAGGAGCATAAATAATGAAGCAGATGTGTTTGTAACAAAAAGAAACAAATAAAAAGATAACCAAGATGGAAATGATCTTAAGAAGATGAAAGGAGAAAATAGTAAGAAACATAGGAAAAAAAATTTGGGTGTGCAGGATTTTCTAATTTCACGGGGAAAAGGACCATACTCCGTCTTAGAAGATCTATCCAAAAGGCCTGAAAATATCACATATGGTCAACTTTTGTCTATGTCTTTTGAGAAGAGGCGAGAGCTGTGAAGTGGACTCAATTCTTGACGAAGGAAGGAGGTTGAGGTCCCTATTTTGGAGGTAGAGGTGGATCCCTATGCTCCAAAAGTTGAGGTATTATGTAATGGTATTTTAATTCATGATGTCTTAGTTGGAGGTGTTGCAGTTAATGTAATGACCGAGTCTGTAATGAATATGTTGGGTTTAAAAATTGATCGCCCCTCAACACTTATGTTAAGGTCATTAAATAAAGGAAAAACTAAACCAGAAGGTGTTGTTTCAAATGTGGAAACATTTTTTATGGGTGTTTTATTTGTGGTAGACTTTCAGGTGATGAAAAATGGTATTGTTGCATACCCAATGTTGTTGGGAAGGCCATGGCTAAGGAGAGTTCATGTAAGAAACTACTAGAATGAAGGCTTCATGAAACTTGGACATGACAGAGAGAGGGTGAAGATAAACGTGATCCCTCGGCATCAAAAGGTAGAACCTGTGGATTCAAGTGATGAAACTGATGATTGGACATCCTCTGATTACTCAAGTACCAGCGAAGTGGACACAGAAGATGAAGAAAGTGAGGTTGAAGTTTCAGTCATGGATATCCTTCCAATAACACTGAATCATGAACCCATAAAATTATTTGAAGAATAAATTGATGATCATCGCCAACAAATAAATATTGGTGATGCTGTGATGGAGAGTGAGAAGGAATCCTACCTCCAGCTCTTTTGAAGTTAGATACACCTATTCACTTTTTATTACAAGGAACTCCATCAAGTAAGTTGGGTAGAACATTCTATTAAGTTGGTAGATGGTGCTAAGCCCATAAAGCAAATGCCATATAGAATGAATCCTAATTTTTCCAAGACTGTAAAAGAAGAAATAGATAAGTTGCTTGATGCAGGATTCATATTTGTTGTGGATAATTCAAAATTGGTTTCCCCCATTGTGATCTCAATAAAAACGAATGGGAAACTATGCATTTGTGTTGATTACAGGAAGCTCAACAAGGCAACAAAGAAGGATCATTACCCTCTTCCATTCTTAGATCAGATCTTGGATGAAGTAGATGGCCAGGAGTGTTATAGTTTTGCTGATGGATATAGCGGATACAACCAAGTTTGTATAGTGGAGAAAGATCAGCTGAAGACCACGTTCACCACTCCTTGGGGAACATTTTCTTATAGAGTTATGCCTTTTGGGTTGTGTAATGCTTCAGAAACGTTCCAATGTTTGATGAATAGGGTGTTTGAACCCTACATTGGGAACTTCATCAGAGTATTTCTAAATTATTTTTGCATCTATGGGACTAAGATGGACCACTTGGACCAGATGGAGACAATATTTCAAAGGTTAGATGAAGCACAAGCCTCACTAAACCCTACAAATTGTGTCTTTGGATGTTTTAAAGGTGTGTTAGGGTATGTTGTATCTAGAGATGGTATTGGTACTAATCCTGATAAAGTTTAAAAACTCAAAGAGTTACCATTTTCTATGAATAGAAGTAAGTTGAGATCATTTTTAGGCCATGTGGGTTACTATAGAAGGTTCATCAAGAATTTCTCAAAGATTGCATAGCCACTAACCCAGTTCTTGAAGAAAGATGTTACTTATGAACTAGGAAATAAGGAACATGAAGCTTTTGAACAACTGAAGGAAGCCCTAGCGTCTTCACCTGTTTTAAAGAATCCAGATTGGATAAAGTCATTCATTGTGTATACTGATGCCTCAGATGCAACACTAGAGAGTACTCTGAGCCAAAAGGATGAAAATGGGAATGATCATCTCGTTTACTTTGGGAGAAGACAAATGAGCAGTGTTGAGGTAAATTATACTGTAACTAAAAAAGAGGCTCTAGCTATCATTTTTTCTGTCAAGAAGTTTAGAAATTACTTGCTAGGGCAGAAATTTATAGTTGTAATAGATCATCAGGCTCTAAAATATATTGTAAATAAGCATAACCCATTAAGGAGGATAGCAAGATGGATAATTTTTCTACAAGAATTTGAATGTGATATTATAGATAGGCCAGGAAAGAAGCATGTCAATGCAGATGCACTCTCTCGAGCCTATGATGGTTTAGGTTCATCTTGTGATGATGATGATTTCCTAGATGCAACATTATTATCCCTTGACACAAACCCTAGTGAATACATATATATTTGGAATTATCTGAATGAATTCAAGTTTCATGATAGTGCCAATGTAAAGACTAAGAGGAAAATTACTCAAGGTAGTCATCCATATTCTATTCTGCATGGAGTATTATTTCAAATAGGACCTGATGGACAGTACAAGATGATTAATTGGATGTGATCAAGGGAAGGAGATAATAGAATAATTCCACAATGGTACATGTGGAGGACACTTCTCTGGACAACTTACATCAAGAAGGATCTTGGATGCAAGTTATCACTGGCCCACTCTTTTTAGAGATTGTTATAATTATTGTAAGACATATGATATTTTTCAAACACATGGTAACCATAAGACTTCATCAGCTCCATTATTCCCTATTCTTCCACTTGGTCCCTTTAAAAAGTGGGGAATATATATTGTAGGTCCACTTCCAACTACCCCATGCCAAAATAAGTATATTGTAGTTGCCACAGATTATTTAACCAAGTGGGTTGAAGCTAGGCCATTGAAAATATCTTCCATGGATGAAGTGGCAAGGTTCATATATGAACGCATTGTCACCAAATTTGGTTGTCCATTAGAAATTGTAACAGATCAAGGAAGCCACTTCATTAATGAGGTGGTAGAAGCCCTAATCAACAAATTTTCTATTAAGCATAGGAAGGCAACAACATACAAGCCAAACACAAATGGACAGGTGGAACAATTTTTTTTTGTGTTGTGTCAAATTCTAGCAAAATATGTATCCTTGCAATTACATAAGTGGGATAAAAGGATTCATGCAGCATTGTGGGCATATAGGGCAACATAAAATTCAGCAACAAGATACTCCCCATTTCAGTTGGCTTATGGCATTGATCTAGTTATTCCTATTGAGTTTGATATTCCCACTATGAGAGTTATAAAAAATGAAAGGATGGATGAAAGTGATTCAGTAAAAGAAAGGTTGGTACATATTCATTTGATAGAGGAAATGAGAGAAATAACAAAGGATACAAGCTATAAGAAGAAAATGAAGCAGAAGGAATACTTTGATCAAAAGATCCGTTGGTATCCATTTCATGTGAATGACTTGGTTCTATTATATGATTCCAGATACAAAATAAGAAGGCAGTGAAAAATTCTTCCCAAATGGATGGGGCCCTACAAAATAGTAGTTGTGCATGAAAATGGTACATATCAACTGGAGGAATTGGATGGAACTCCCATTACGAAATGGGTCAACCATGACAAGTTAAAGATTTTCCAAGCACCAGAATAGTCTACTCCAAGGATGGAGTAGAAGCTAGGAAGGGGGAAGACGTCGACACTAAAATTTTCCTCTGTAATTTATATTTCATTAATGTATGTATTAGAAATAGGATGTTGTTAAGTATAATTAGTAGTAGCGTCTAATAGAAGATAACGGTGTTTGTTAGTATGACGTCGCCAATAATGTATACTATGGTAATAGTCAAAAGTACAATAAAAGTTGTGGTAAAAAGTAAATATTTGTCGTAAGTGGTCTGGTAATGTTAAAATGTCAAAGTTAGGGTAAGTAGAGAAGTAGGGTCTACATGATTAGGAATTAGAAATAATATATTGGTAATAAAGAAAAGGAGTGATGATCATAAATATTTTGTCTATTTTATTTGTAAAAAGTCTAAAAAAGTGGAACCCATGTGAAATGATAGGGTTTATCTTATCTTAAAAGATAAGCTTACATGTAAAGATAAGAGTTAAGGTATGGAATATGATTCGTCATAGTAGATTTCCTATCCTATATTAGAGATAGGGTGGATAACCCTAGAAGTCCTATAAATGGAGAGGCCACCCCCCCTCATTTAGTATAGAAGGAAGTAGTGAGAAATATTCTATGAATAAGTGTGTAAAGGAAGCCATCATTTTGAAGGTGTTTTAAAGAAGCCATTAAGAGGTGTAATTTTTCGAAGTTTCTCCCATAGTTATTGTTGGAAGGCACGTGAAGTTAGTAACACTTGAAGTATCTCATGGATGAGATTGTAACAATTTCATGTTGATATTATAATTTACACTTATATTTCAGATTTTTCAGCATTCCTTCGTATCATAGTATATGGTATTCTTATGTTATGTTTGTTGTTGCGTTTCCAAATTACATCCACCAAACTAAAGGTTGTGCATTAGTAAATAATCATAGCATGAGAAGTTCCCTATGGAGAATTATCATAGTGTCAGATTGGTGATGACAGGTACCCAATCTTCACAACCTAACAATGGATTTATCAAGTTAATGATGGACAAGATGAAGACATTAGAAGCATTTGTTTCTGGATACCACAATTCTCTCACCTATGACGAGATTTATAATGAGCCTATTCACTCATCCATTCCCATTCACCCATATCATGTACACTGGGAGATGCCTAAGTTTAACCACTTTAATAGCAAGGAAGACCCATAGCAACATTTGTGATCTTTCAAACATGGGTGTTACTTAATTGCCCGTGATGATGCTTTTCTTTTGCGAACCTTTCCCATGTCCCTAACTGGTCTAGCATTGGACTGGTATAGTGGATTACCTAGACATTCCATGTTCTCATTCAACCAAATATCCCAAGCCTTCTTGGATCACTTTTCGATTAACGTCGTCAAGAAGGATACCATGACCGATCTCTAATCCACGCATCAATATGACGATGAATATATCGTATATTTTTTCACTCATTGGCATAGCCTAATCAACCAACTCACTTTCTAATTACCGTAAACTGAACGTATAGAGCTCTTCAAACGAGCCTATGCTAGACATATCTCACCTACCTTATAGGTTGAAAACCTTCCATATATTTGATGATGCTTTCACCATGGCACGTAAGCTTGAAATTCACACCATCGAACAGAAGAAGATCCAATTATGAAATAAAAACTCCTCATTTAAATTACACAATACTTCATCTTCCTCGAAACCTTAGATGAGTTATTCCAAAGCCAAGGGAACTGCCAATGCAGTGGTCCTTAAGGCTGGCCCTACCCATCCTATCCAATCAAGCTAAACCTTCATCCAATCTGTCACCAATCTAAACCTTCCAATTCAAATGAGAACAAAAGAAATACACAAAAATTGGGGAACCATATTCATCTATTTTATAAAAAACTTATTAAAGCTAATGCCATCACCCTTCCTCCTATCAAACCACATACTAGGTTTTGACCCCTCTTGCACCCTATACTAGGTTGGTACAAGGACAATGACTACCATAACTATCACCATGTAAATGGTCACAGCGATAACAATTGTATCACCTTTAAAAACATTTTTTACGAGAATTCTCGAGAGTGGCGAGTTAGTCATGGATAACCCTAATGCACCTACCAATCAAAACCTTTATATATTCAACAAAACCATTCCCTAACCATTCCCCATCTAATGATCAAACTGGTGATGCGTCAAATAATGAAAGTAGTACATGTGAGGTACATGTTATATATACTCGACTTACCACTTGTTTCCCAAATATCTCCTATCCCCTCCATTGAGGAAATCCTATCCCAAAATCCTCTACGTGCACAGGAACCTACTTTAGCTATCCCTCTACCCATAGAGGAAAGCATTTCACCTCCCCATACACCTACGGAGGAGTCTCACATTAGCACTTGATATCATTTTCACCTTCAGCTTCCCTACCCAGTGAGCCACTACCAATTGTACTTCCTCCACCTACAGAGGAGTGCCCATCAGTCTTCTCCACCTATTCAGGACCCAATAGATTTTTCGTTACCACTTGGTGACCACTTCGCCGTCAAACTACCCAAGATCATGTGGACCTAATGTTGGATCTCTTACCTACAGAGGCCGAAGCCAGAAAACTCCCTATTTCTCAGACACATTTTATAGGAATCCCCACATCGCTTCACATCTACCTCATCTACCACAGTGTCGTTCTCACGTTTGGCCAACCGCCTAGACTATGTTGATAGGTCTTCACTTTGGGGGCAATCTCTTATTCTTGGTTGTAGACCCAAATACAATCATCTTCCAATGACACTTCTACCATTTATCCGAAGATGTTTTAACAACCTGAACCACACATAAACATAACTCTCGATACATCTTCTACTGCATCATAATCATCTATATACGCCCCTCTATTTGTTATCTCGACGTGTTCCAACATCATCTCCTGTATCTAAACCCACTAGTGTTCTAGAGGTCACACCCACATCAAACCTTGCACATCCTCCTGTCAGGATACACTTGACCACATCTTCCCATATACCTATTGAACCAATCCCTCAACCTAAAAGAAAAAACCTAGCCTTCTAATCCGCATGCATTGACCTCACCAACTACACCTTTATCACCTTCACCCCTAAAATCCATCTTGGGACCTCACCCCTCTACCTTAACAAAATCTACTCTCTCCAGGGGTAAACCCAAAATTCCCTTGACCCCTTCACCACAGCGTTCAGCTCTACCTAGGTGAACCTTGCATCCTTCATCACCATCTATAACTTCTCTGCCTCCTATACCACCATTAGCTTCTATACCTCCTTCACTACCTATGAAATTTTATTCCACCTCACTTGTACCTCACTCTTTACCTCAACCAACACCTACCACTACACCTCAGTTGTCCCCTTGGGTCACTCATCCTCTCCCACCATCTTCCTTGCCATCTACATCATGTGCTCCCCCTACACCTCTACCTAAGAAAAAGCACCAGAAATTGAAAAAACCATTAATTTCCAAAGAGGTGGTTAAACTTACCCCTATTTTTATTGTTGCACCTACACCAAAGAAAGTACAACCCAAATCCAAGACTACATCACCTCAGTTGCCACCACAACTACTCAGTCTTCCAACCAAACCTACTTGCACTTTACATTGTGATCCACTAGTGGGATCGTATGCCACCATCTTGGCTAACCTCCTGGAAAGCTCTACTATCATCCTCCCTCCTCTTATACCTTACAACCCTCTTAAACGTAAACTGGAAGGGTTTGACGATACTAAAATTTGCACTTACCATCGTGTACCAAGACATGATCTTGAGAAATGTAAGGGTCTAAAGGCTGCCCTCATTCAATTACGTCCTTTTGACCCCAATTTTGATGATGATGACCTCCTGAATGATGAACCTATTTCACCCTCACCACCTTCTTCACATCTTCCTCCTACACCTATACCACAACCTCCACCCTCACAGCCCCTAGAGCCACACCCAAAATTTGAGATTAACATGGTTTGCATTAGAGAACTTTCCACACCACCACCTAAATGTCATTGTACCCAGCTGACCTCATAGTGATTTTCTCCTCCACTAGGTTTTTGCCCTTCATGTCACTATACCACTTACCCTACACCACCTCCATTTTCCAACTTACCTCAAATCAACATGGTACATGTCACTACACACGTGTAGAAGGGAAAAGAAAAGGAAACTGACCTTCCAACCAATCCTATACCCAACATAGCACTTGCACCCATACCTAAAATAACTATCCATGGCCCCACATACCCCATTTCTAATGGTGTCACACATTGTACCATGTTCAAACAATTACATCAATCTCTCCTCAAAATGTCCTTATACGATCTCATCCAAACCTCGGAGTCACATCGTCAAGCTCTCTTGGAGGTCCTTCAATCTATTGAGGTTTTACCTAATGACCCCACACCTGTAGCATCTATTATCACACCTAATCATGTCACTTCTCTCACCAAATTGCCATCTACCTCATCACCTCCACCTATTCACCTAGTTGTTATCCTTAGTTTCTCAGATGACGAAATTATCCCCCACCAAACCAATGACCCAGATCCTGTACTTTTCATCTCCATCCATATCCATAATATACACATATGATGTGTTATGATTTATGGGGCTGCTAGCATTAACATAATATCCTCTCACGCATTCAAACAAATGCGCATACCCAACAATTGTATGCATAAACATCCAGTCATGTTGAGTTCATCTAATGATGTTATCACCTCTACACTCAGCACTATCATCCTCCATGTTCATGTGGGTCCCCGTACTATTCCCGAGTTATTCTACATTTTGGAAGGGGATTTTCAATATAATTTATTGCTCGGTAGACCCTAGATTCATGCCATGGGTTGTGTTCCTTCTAATTTGAACCGATGTGTAAAGTTCGAACATGAAGGACATTCCTATACCATTTTAATTGACCCATCACCTTTTAAAACCTGCAACATGGTTTACGGGCCCAATGATATCCTTCTACCTATTAAGGTGTCTACCTCCCTGCCTACATCTTCTTCACACACGACCCCATCCACCAGTTCCATTGCAACCTCACCTTCACCCAAATCTTCTATTCCCACCACTACTGTCTCTTCTACTAGTCACACATCAGCTTCCCATATTAACTGACACATCTATGCCGATCTAACTTATAACACTTCCTCCATTCCAACAACCAATATATCAAGCATTGATCCCTTGGAATGTGTTTTTCAATGCATCTCACTATGGGGGAGTATTTCTTGTACAATGTCAATACATTCCTTACTCCAGAAGAGTATCTAAACCTTCACCAGCATCCTCACTATGATCACTGCATAGGCGAGCGTTTCCTTTATGGTCCTCACCACCTTTGTACCCATATTACCTAAGGGGGAATTGACATTTCCATTTAAACACCCGAACCACCATCACAAACCTCGACCTTTTTCGGATGACCTTCAGTCACCTTACCAATCAGCCGCTTTGCTCATACTTTCCTAGACCACTATGCCTAGAAGGGTTTCGGCTTTGGTGTTTATGAACAAGGTTGTCACATTGTTATTTCATGTACCACGCGTAAACACAATGATCATAGTGGAATCAGTTTTACCAAACTACCTGCCAAAAATCCCCGTATTGAACTCATTGAAGACATTGACCTGTCTCCACCTTCTTCACCGACTCCACCTTAACAACCTTCACCAACAGAGTCAATGGATCTTGAATCTATCCCTCCTAACTTTTTTTTCCATAAATACCATTTCCTTGGGGCCTCTGATCTATCACCGTGATGGCGAGGCTCCTTCCTCTCTTTCATTCTTGTATCCTGACATGATAGGGGACGATACTCTTATTAGTGTCATTCAATGTCAGGATGATGAGTCCATACTCATCTTACCTTGGTGCTGAAGAATCTTATATTCACTGGTTGTTACCTTATGAGATGTAAACAATGTTGAATGAATCGCCTATCGAATTCAACATCCACACTCAAGATGACTCCGCACATTCTCAAGATTGGGTAATCTCTGGATGATGCTGAACAAGAAGCTCTCACTTCTTTTCTTAAAAATCATAGCCATGATTTCACTTGGTCTTATGCTGACATGCCTAGCATTGATCCCACTATCATGGTCCATAATATTGTAACCATTCCTGATGCCAAACCCGTAAAACAAAAGTTGAGGAAAATGCACCCTCGCATTGCTCTTCTTGTCAAAGAAGAACTTCAATGCCTTCTCTCATTTTCCTTAATCTTACCCATCAATTACCCCCAATGGATTTCTAACATCATCCCTGTCACTAAGGCAACAGGGGGACTTCGCATTTGCATCAATTTCCATGATCTCAACCTTGCATACACAAAAGATGATTTTCCTCTACTAGGTATTGACCAGTTTGTTGACCTTATTGCTGGCCATGAGATGCTATCACTTATGGATGGTTTCTTGGGTTTATAACCAATTCTTTCTCACTCCAAAGGATCAACACAAAACCACATTCATTACCCCTTGGGGGACCTTTTGCTATCGAGTCATGCCTTTTGGCCTTAAAAATGTTGGTGCCACATATCAACATGCTATGACCTACATTTTCCATGATATTATGCATCGCATATTGGAAGATTATGTGGATGATCTCTTTACCAAATCTAAATGTCACACTGAGCACCTCGCCATCCTCAAAACCATCTTTGACCACCTCATTAAATATTTTGTTCGCCTTCAACCTAAAAAGTGCGTCTTCGCAGTTCTCTCAGGAAAGCTCCTGGGATTTATTGTTTCCCTCTGTGGTATAGAAGTTGACCTCACTAAAGTCAAGGCCATTTTGCAAATGCCTCCACCCACTAAGCTTAAACAACTCCATAGCCTGCAAGGCAAATGGTTGTCCATTCGTCATTTTATTTCACAATTATTAGATCGTTGTCAACCATTTCATCACCTTCTCAAAAGGACGTCTCTTTCAAATGGGATGATGACTGCCACACAAGCTTTTGAGGCCTTAAAAAAATACCTTCTCCAACCACCCATGCTCATCCCACCTACAGATGACCAACCCTTCTACCTATACATCTTTGCTAGTGATCACTCTTTAGGGGCTATGCTTGCTCATCGTGGTGAACAACATAGGGAGCAGGCGGTTTATTACATAAGTCGTACCCTTATGAACTATGAAAACCTGATACACCCACCCTGAAAAAAATTTCTTAGACTTAGTTTTTGTTACCCACCAAACTTTTCCATTACCTACTTAAACACAAAACCTATGGTGTGACCAACACTGACCCCTTACACTTCATGTATGTTAAACCTTACCAAAAAATCAATATGTTGCACGTTGGCTCATGCTTCTTACTGACCTAGACCTCGAATTCACCCACCAGAAATATCTATCAAAGGCCAGGGCCATTGCTAACCAGCTCGCTTGATGCGCCTCTTTCTCATAATCAATCTTCAAATTTTGATTTCCCTCACAAATCCATTACTAACCTCTCTTTTGGATGATGACCCTTACCAAATGACCTTATTATTCAATGGTTCCAAATGTCAACGTGGGGGTAGTGCAGGCATTACCCTCATTCCTCTTGATGGGGGAAACCTATGCCCTTATCATTCAAACTTGACTTTGAATGTACCAAAAATATCGCTAAATATGAAGCACTCGTATTCGGGTCTCATGACTGCTTATGCCTTAGAGGTTAGAGTCCATTAATATATTTGGTGAATCTCAACTGGTAGTAAACCAAGTCAATGGTGTTTATCAGTGTCATAATGAAATAATTCAAGAGTACAAATGTTACATTGGGCATCATGTTGACTACCTTTGACCGCTATAAAATTCAAACTATTCTGCGATCCACCAACAAATTCACGGATACCATGGCCTACCTCGCTTCTTAGATACCCACTTCACCTGCCAGATTATGACATCTTTGTTACCGGTAAAAATGCATACCAAGACCTTCTTATAAATATTGTTGTGTTAACCTCATCTGAACTACCTCACTAAACACACACGACCTTTTTTATAAGCATCTTGCGGAATACCTTTTCCCTTTCTATATTACCTCCTGATCTCACACGTAATGGAAAATGCACCCTTTCTCAAAAAGGCCTCTTGTTATGTCATCATGGGTGGTATCCTCTATAAAAATGTGGCTTTGACGGTATCCTCTTACAATGCCTTACTCATCTTTGAAATCCCCTATACCATTAAAGAGGTTCACGACGGCATCTGTGTGAAGGTCACTTCAGTCGCCTTGTTGTTGCTAAATGCATTATTTGCCTAGGATATTATTGGCTGACCCTCAATCATGATTGTGGTGACTATGTTAAGTGCTTGTGTAAAATGTACAACAACATGCCAATCTTCATCACACACCTAGTCATGCCTTACATGGTCGCTCGTGACCCTTTGGAACTTCTCCCAATGGGGTTTAGATCTTGTCAGAGAGATCAATCCCCACTCTTCCCTAATAAATCAATGGATCATCACCGCTACCAAATATTACACCAAATGGATTGAAGTCATAGCCTTCATCCCCACCGAATCTGAAGAAAATATGTGAGTTCATCAATCATCACATTATTTGTCGCTTCAGTGTTCCGCATCATCTTATCATTGATAATGGAAAACAATTCAAAAAAAAAACTCTACAAAAACTTTGTGATGCCTTTGGCATCCATCTTAGCTTCTCCTCCCCATATTACCCATAAACCAATGGCCAAGCCGAATCCACCAAAAAAAACCATAAACAAAATTCTCATGAAAGGTGGGTTAATGATACTGGGAAGGATTGGCATACGCACATTCCTTTCACTCTTTAGGCATACTATACTAGTATTCGTACCTCCACCATTGCCACTCCCCTTTTCTCTGGTCTATAGTATTGAGGCTATTTTTCCTCTTCGAAGTTTATATCCCATCTCACTGTATCTCTCTTCAATATATGCTTACTGATGATGAATTTTGCCAAGACTATTCAGCACAACTTGAATAATTAGACGAACGTCGTCTTCACGCTCTCAACCATCTCCAAGTTTACCAATAATGCATCAAGCGTGCCTATGAAAAAACATGTGTCCACGAATGTACCATTCAAGGTCAGTGATCTCGTCCTCAACGGAAAATCAACATGTAACCAAAGCAGAAAAAATCAAATAGGGAAAATTTGCTCCTAATTGGCTTAGACCATATATCATGACCCATGACTATGGATCAGGTGCTTATCGCTTGTCTTCACTTGATGGTAAGCCCAAACCTGAGCCCCTCAATGCCTTGCATCTTCGACCATTCTACTGTTGACTTCTAGTCCTACATCACTATTTATCTAGTTCATGCTCATCCCTTGAGTGCCATTTACCTTTTTCTTTTCCACACCTCATCTCCAACGACTAAATAAGAATCATGTGATTACCCGTCACCCCTTTTTCCTTATCTTAAATATGTGCACCACAACTCTACACATGGCATGATTCTCATGGATACTTTTGATCTTATTTTAGATGAGATCCCATGGTCATTCACCCTTACCTTCTCAACAAGAACCAAATGCTTCGTTATAGTCTAGTCCATGACTTACAAGCCAAAAAAAAATTATTTCCAAAAATAAGGGATTAACTCCTTGAGTCAAACTTCCAATATAAAATATGAATCCCTCAGAAGGACATCTTCCACCTTCAACTTATCGCTATAAGTAGACTGCTCCCTCAAAGGACAGCTATAAAAATCTCACAACTCTCTACATAGTCTTTCCAAAAAGAGGACTATTTTCTCAAAAATCAAAATTCAGAAGCTTCCCGCATCGATCAGCTTCGCGAAGACCTCAAGGAGACATATACTCATCCCGTATAGACTTCCTGCATCGATCAGTCTATCTAAAAAATTAAATAAGAAAAGAAAAAGAAAAGTAAAATTTTTTCGTCATGGACTTGCCTATTATGATCTTGATCTCTCTTTCCCAAGGCATTTTGCTTCATAACATATGACCTGATTACCTTCACCTCCTTACCCATTGTCTTTTCACTTTCATACCTCAAGGGACCTGCTGAACTAATGACATTTGGTGATCGTGTGACTATTCTTCACTCTTAGAACGTACTCAATCATGCAATGTCTTTAGGGTCTTACGTTCACTAGCCTATCTGTAGATGTGTTTTCATACATTTTGATCCCTGTCAATTGGGTGGCTTTCTTTCCCCCTCTTATCTTTTTCTCTTCTTCATTACCTTTTGATCTTCCTATATAGGACTAGAGCCTCGACACCTGTCTTTTGGGATTTTCTTCTCCCACCTCAATCAACCTAAAATCACCTTTACCTATCTACCTATTCTCAACCCCAACATCAATGACCTCAACCTAATTATACCTATGACCTGGATCTACAATCAACCTATTTACCTATTTCTACCTATCAACCTAATCATACCTATGACCTTGAATCATACCTATTAACTACCTACCTATTCTTCATATTCTCATATCTTCCCTAGCTTATGAGAGAACTACATCGGTCTAAGGTCCCTTTTCATCGGGACTATGTAGGTAAACATTTCCAGGGCATGGGGCCCTGGAAGGTTAGCTCGACCACTCTTTACCCTAACCATTTGGCCCACCCCTTTTCCTTCTTCTTGTTCATATTTATATCAAAACCTCGACATCTAAAACCATATACCACATAAATTTTTACCACTTATATTATTTCACATTGTTCATACATAACCAGCATTTTCCACATTTTACACCATTCTCATGCATTTATAATATTCCATTTGTTACCACAATGCCAAAATGAAACATCCATGCCTAAGCCAACCTAACTGCCACCATACCTAAACCAACCTATGACTCAATCCATGCCTATATCCACCTAACTCATTCCATGCCTATAACCATACCTGACTCAACCATGCGGTAAACATCCTGACTCTTACCATGCCTACCAATCTGACTCCCATCCATGCCTAAACCATACCTAAACAGTTCCACCATGCCTAACCAACCTGACATTATATCTCATGCCTAACCCGACCTGAACCATACCTAAAAACCTAACTTCATATCCATGCCTAAAACTAAGCCTAACTTGATCCATGCCCTAACACCAACCTAACTCCATCCACGCCTAAACCAACTTAATTCTCATCCATACCTAAATCCAACCTGACTATGATCCATGCCTATAACCTGATTCTCCCATGCCTAGTTGCCATCTCACTAAGTGTCATGCATAACTCAGGCCAAATAAATCCATACACATCACAACAACATATAATCAAATGAACACTCATATATCTCCTTATATACATCTCAGTGTATCAAGGAATGTACACTCATCTCAATAAATAAATGTGTCTTTCATACATCTCCAGTTCGCAGGCCGGTATCATATACAAAAATAAGGCCGATAATGTAAAAACAATACAAAATCTCTTCAGCACATAGGCCGGTCTCATATATAATACATACAAAAAATGACTCGGCACGCAGGCCAGTCCACAACAAGTCAATCATCTCCCCATCTGATGTCGGGGAATGCTCCCTGTGACTGTGTCTCTCCCGACCCCTCTGCACCTCTAGGGCCCAGACACCTTGCCTCACCTCCTACTGATGGCCCCTCACCTAGGGCTAGCCTCTACACACTAGTGGCCTCACCACGACCCTATCCCTGGGCTCATCCAGCCCCCTGTACTCTCCACACTATGAGTGCAGGATCTAGTCCTACTCACTAGAGGCCTGTTGTGCTCTTGTACTCAGCATAGGAGGGCACATCTAGCCTAGAAGGCTAACAAATGATCTTGATAGTATCGTGCCTCTACTAGGGCATCCTTAAATTGGACCATGGTCACTGTCTGTGGGGGTGCCATGGGTCTCGCTACCTATGTAGGTACCTGTACAATGGGACCCTATCCATGAACCTACACTGAGCCCTAATGTTGGTACTAGACCCTGAGTCGGCCCTAGAATATGTGCTTGTGCCTATATCTAGGCCTGTAGGGTAGTAATTTGTACCTATGCTGCTGTCAGCTAGCCCTGCAGACCCGTAACCTGCCCCTATGCTATGGCCAATTGGCCCTCTAAATACTGCACCTGTTCCTGTAGAGAAGCTATCTCCCCTCCACCTTCTTCAACCTTACCTCATCAGTTGTTGAAGCCTCATTATTTTACCCCAACCTTGTCCTTACCTGTGCCACACCCTAGATATTTGGACCTGGACCATCGCTAATGACCTTTGACCTCATGTGTTCACTATACCTTGTGGCACTGTTACTTGTGTTGATTGACCTAATGACCTTACCTTGCCTATTGCCATGACCATTTATCCTGACCCTACCTTTGGTGTACCAAAACATACCTAAATGTTCTTGCACCTAACCTACATTGTATTTCCTGACCATATCCTATACCTTGGATACCGGAATCACTTCAACCTTGTTTGGATAAACCTATCGACCTTAAACGATGTAGAGTTTGCATGCTCTTTCAACCTAGTACCGTGTCACAGTTTATACATGTGCGTGCGTTCCACTGTCCCTACCTTTGATCTTGGCCCGTTTACCCATTTACCCCATATGTCTGATTTGCCCTCTTACCCCATTTCCTCCATTTCTCACTCATTATGCTTTGCATCCACTTTTATCAGACCACCTCACCGATGTCACTCTGTCGCCTCGTTAGTTCCTGGTTTGAGGGGGATCACCCTCATTCCCACTTGGGGCAACCACACTCTTATTCTTGTATCGTGTCACTTACCAATACAAATTACGCAACAAGAAGGGGGAAACTTTAGACACC
Source organism: Taxus chinensis (assembly GCA_019776745.2). NCBI lineage: Eukaryota > Viridiplantae > Streptophyta > Pinopsida > Cupressales > Taxaceae > Taxus > Taxus chinensis. The sequence goes on along the minus strand of CM034147.1, from coordinate 775,668,285 downwards.
AAAATCAGGTCATAATCACCTTGGTCCCCTAGCGCATCCCTATAATCACTTCCTCATCCTCAACACCTTATCACCTACCTCCTGCACCCCACACATTTTAATTTAATTACTTTAATTAAATTAATGCCATTTACCTCCATACATATTAATTTAATTATTTTAATTAAGTTAATAACCTTTTACCCACACACATATTAATTTAATTATTTACATTAAATTAATTCACCACCCTCACACACCTATTTAATATAATTGCCTTTATTCAATACACCTCACCTAACCACCCCCCATCATTTGACCCATTAACCTAAACCCTAAACTAATGTCCTAAATAAAACCTAACATTAGACCCATCCCCTCACCTCACATTTAAAAAGCCTCCTAAGGTCAGTTTTCATCCCCGAGGAAAAGAAGAGACCCTTATCAAATGGCAGAGACAACTTCCCAGGAAACTTTTGAACAACCCGAGATATCTCGTCCTAAACTGATGTCAGTTCACCCTAAACCGATGCTCGGTTCACCCTAAAACCGAACGCCAGTTATACCAGAATGGACCAAATGACCTATTTAGATCCATCTACATCTTTGTAATACGGGTTGGTTGTTGTTTGGAAAAACTTCTGATCTAGAGTTTGATCTCTTTAGATGTGACAGCAGAATGAAGATTGATTTGTGATCAACAAAGGCAACCAAATACACTGGCACAACAGTGAAACTTTCTTCCCAGCATCTTCCAACGCAGCAACTTCTTCATTATTTCTTCAAACCTGTACCTCACAGAAGAGTAAGTATCTTCCTTACATCTATTTCATTTTCTTATCATCATATGTAGTATTTGTGGTAAAGGAACCTAGTCTTTTACTCTCTATCCTATTCCCTCTCTCCAGTTGCAGCTACCTTCCATACCCAATCATCTTGATACTTGGCCCAATTTCCTATTTGACCTCTTCAATAATCTCAGACCTTCGTAACATATCTACAACCCCTTTGTGATCAATCCCTCATCTTTTATTCGCACTCCACTTTTTCCCTCAAAACTCCAAAAACCTAGACTGTGTGATTCCACCAACCCCTGATTTAACCATCGTCTGTTATCTCTGACCATCGTCAGCGATTACAGTAAAACTTTCAACGATCTCATAAAACCATGGTCGATCTCTTTGTCGCCTTATCTCTATAAGAATAACAATTTATGTTCTGACATATACCTGGTTGAACACCTATTTGACCTTCAAATCTGTATCTAACCTAGCCTATTAGCTCAGATTCATCTTTAACCAACCTACTTGACCTCTGGATCTCCTTCTAGCCTAGCCTGTTAGATTAGATCTATCCTATTACGTTTTTATGAGATGCCTAAATCATATTAAACTACAGTAGGAAAATATTTACTTTATTTCAACATTGAATTGTTTTTAAACATGTGGATTGACAGCCATCTAGGAAGTATCGCACTTCCAGGATCTAGCATATGTTAGGCAGTCCACTGCACATATTTTTTAACTCTCTTTGGTGGTCTTGTTTTGATTCTTATACAGGTAGTTCCTCCTAGCCAAAAGGAATGTCTCACAATCACTTTGATTCAGAATTCAGATATGCGCGCATATACAACCTTCAACCATCCCCAAATCAGGTATTCCGCTTACCACCTTTACCTTATTTGTTTCGTCAAGTACTTCACAAAAAACTAAGAAATTAGGTGAAACAATGCTTCCTCTATAATTTCCACACGTTCATGTTCCAATACACATTGGTGTAGAACCTCATCACGTCCTAACCTATACAGATATCCATGAATCAACATGTAGGGTGCCAATGTGTATTGCCAACTATTTTCTCTCCAAAGCATTCATCCCATCTGGTGCCACAACAGTTTTCAAGAATATAGTGATATCTTCTAAGTCTGAGGGTGCACATTGCAACCTAAATAGTTACACATCTAACATGGTATCCTAAATTCTTTACATGTCCTCCCCTGATTCAATCATTGATAAGTGGTCAAGCCCTAAATTCCTCTTCCCTAGTTTTACAACCACTGTGAACTCAAACTCTTAGAATAATAGGACCCAACAACATATGTGCCCCTGTAAAATGGCTTGTTCACAAAATTATTTCAACTCCATATGGTCTGTATAGAATATATAAGGTGTTTTCAAAAGATGTTTCCTAAACTTATGCAACACATATATCATTGACAATGCCTCGTGCTCAATAGTGGTATAGTTCTGTTCTATTAGTGTTAACTTCCTACTTGAAAAACACAAGGGGTGATCAATAATCCCCTCACTAGGTTGTGTTAGTACTTCTCCCATGGTTGTTATTGAGGCATCAACATGCACATGTAAAGTCCTATCCCAAGAAGGAAATTGTAGTATGGGCGTAGTGAAAAATTTATCCTTCAAAGTGTCAAATACCTTCTATTTTGCCTCTCCCTAATGACAGGTACTCTTTTGTTTTAACAATTCCTCCAAGGGTGCGGTGATCTTTGCATACCCCTTGATGAATTTTCTGTAGTACCCTATATGCCTAAGGAATCTATGTACTACACTTTGACTAGTAGGCTCCCCCAATCCCATAATAAATGCAACTTTGGCAAGATACAACTAGTAGGCCTTCCTTACATATAATATGTCCCAACAACATTCCAAATGGAGTAGCAAAGACACATTTCTTAATGTTGAGGGATATCCTCAACTACCGACATCTCCCAAACATCAACTTCAAATTTTCATAATGGTGTTTTACTAGCCCATACGCAGTCTAGTAATCCAGGTAAACTTGAAGAAATTTATGGATGAATTCTTGAAATGCTTGTACCACGATGCACGAGAATACGACAGGTACATTCTTCAATCCAAGAGGCATAACCGTGTAGGAAAAACTTTCCTATTTAGTGGTGAAATTTTTCTTTCTTTGGTCTTCTTTTGGAATCCTGACTTAATGATACCCTAAGAACCCATCCGTGAAAGAGTATACCTCATGCCTAGCTACTCCCTCCAGAATATTTTTTGTAAAGGGGGTTGGGAAAGGATCGATGACACATATTGCTTTCATGTTCTTTTATTCCATATCGATCCTTATTCTTCCATCCTTCTTAATACTGTTGACCATTGGGATTATCCATTTTGATTCCTCCATAGCCTCAATGATACAAGATGCTATCATCTTGTCTATTTCCTCCTTGACCCATACGCATAAATTCAGATTCATCTGATAACGCCTCTTCTGAATTAGGTGCACACCTTCCTTCAACTCAAGATCCTCATCTCCCCCAAGGAATGGTCGACACCTTTGAGTTCATGGTACCCGTAAGGGAAAAAATCCTGGAACTCACACAATAGATCAATGACCTTTGAAAATTATTTTTCTGACCAATAGTCCCCAATGGTAGCTTCCTTAGTTTTTTTCTCTTTCTGAATGTTAACCTTCTTTATTTTCAAGGGCTCATGGTAGGCACATGCTTTCTCATCAGTATTTCTATGAATTTACACATACCCAAAGAGTGGTTAACATCCAAACTCCATTTCTTCACCATCTATCACATAGAGCATGTTTCATTTTTCCTTTTCCATGCATGCGCACTCAAGCTATAATTTCTCTGATTCCTCTTCTTCAAAACATGTCTCTAAACGAAGTTATCCTAGTAGCTCTTATATGCTATCTTCCACCATAGTGCTATCGCCCATTGTAAGGCACTTAACTACTTATAACACCTTATCCACTAATGGATTTGTACTCCTATACTCGAAAGATTGAATGAAATCAGCTACTAACTCCTGTCAATTACCTATTTGATGACACATATCTGAATGAATATACCATGCACACGTATAACCATGTAAGGTGGAATACAACTTATACACCCATCGCAAAGGTGGTAACGCTTATGCACCTTTTATCCAGGCCTTCTCATATGCTTGGACTTGAAATGAGGCGGTGTCTTTACCATGGTAGTGTTGGATGATAGTGGGCGTGTTGCTCTTGGAGAACCTAATAGAGAATGCGACCCTTATCTCACACCATTCTAGAAGGATTTCCTGATGTGTAGCCCACTAACATGTTATATTTCTAAGAAGGTTATAGTTGAACATCTCTCATCTCTTCACCTCATCTTTCCACTGAGCTTACATTTCTCATAATAAATCATCAGGGTTGGCTCGTCCATAGTAAATTGGTAACTTATTCCCTCCTAGGGCTTGACCAAATGTACCCCTATTACCCTTGTTACAGATCCTCTCAACTATCACCCAATCAACTCATGAGTCCCATGCACCCAATTTCCACATGCCATGCTAGTGGTATCACTCAAGGACTGAGAATCTTCAAACTAGATAAATCCCTCTATGGGATGAATTATCTCAAGGTCTCTAATAGAACGCACTTAAATTTTGTCAAGTACTTCTTCTCCCAAGGGCCCAGTATAAGGGCTTGATTTTCCATCTGTCAAGGGGTTGATGACCCATTCCTGCTTGTTCTCCAAGCTTATATACCCCTTGTTAAACCATAGGTCAACATTGTTCTTATAACAGCAAGGGTGCCCAAGTAATATTGCAAAATTATCCACCTTGGTGAGCACTAAGACTTCAAATTCCCCAGTGAACTTGGCCCCTTAAATAGTGATAACTATATATTTCAAGACTCCAATGGGCATTGCCTTTGTCTTTTTCACCATATACAACACATTCGAATATGGTTGTAATACGGGCCTTCCCATTTGATGTCATGCACCCAAGGTGAGAACATTAACCTCCACTCCTATGTCGATGAGGATATTACTGAGAAGCCAGCCATCAACAATTGTATTCAAATTAATCTCCTTATCATAGTCAAGGGCCGTGAGGAGGAAGATTTGCATGCAAAACCTACCTTTCACACTTTTCTCTGACATGTGGTATTTTCTTCCGCAGCCATTCTCATAACAAGGGAATAATATTCTATTCCCTTAACACCCTACATAATTCCTTGACTTCATCCAGTCCCTCTTTTGGAGCCTCGACATTGCTCCTTTGCTCCAACTGCTTTGATTGGTCCTTTAGACATTGGATCGCCCCTTCTAAACTCCAAATCACATCCATAGTCTTTTGGTACACTTCCTTCTAATGAGTAGTGTCTATATACTTCCCATGTACCACTTCTTCCCTAACAACTAGTTTTTTCCTCAACATTTCCCTTGTGTGTGTAGCCTCTTCTCGCGTTGTCACTAGTACAATTTCTAATCGTGACTCATGCACCACTCTTGGTATCTACTGAGGATCAGATTTATTTGTGATCACCATCCTAACACCTATTTATTTTCAGTGTTATAAGCTCACATGCTCACATAAATTAGGGAAATTCTCATACTTATGTTTCTCTCTGCACTGTGAGCACAACCATAGGTCAAGACACTCACGCTTATAATTCTTTATAGACCCGCAACTATAATAGGTTCCTCGTGGGAACTTACCTCTCCCTCCATTGTGGTTACCGCAACCATGAAAACCTCTTCCACATGATCCTCCATCTGTGTTCCCTTCATTGCGATGATCATCATCCTTGGAACTATTTACAAGACTAGTCTAGCACACACAAAGATCAATAGCATCATGAATCTGGTCAATCATTCTGTAATCCTTAGTTTCATGGGACATAGAGATATAAATATTACAGTAACATGACATGTTCTTAAAGATCACGTGTTGTAGTAGAGGACATCTACTTGCATCACAATCCCAATGGAAAATCTCAAAGTCTATCACCATTACGCATAATGACTTCTAAGGGAAACTATCCTTTGGATGCCCTTCCACTTCACAGTCTGTGCACCAAAAATCATTAAGAACCTCATGCACTGAATTTACAGAAAAATTCTCCAACTACTTTTCCATTGCAACAATTTGAGCCTCCACAAAAGGGCTAACACCAATATCAACACTCCCAATAGCCTCAGTACACAAGGCAGCTTCCAAGGCCTTGCTCAGGTCTATGAAATTTTTGTGTTGTAGTTCCCTTCTAAATGGTGTTATCAATCCTCTAAAAAAACATTAAGCATGTTGAGAAGGGTGAATGTCATAGGATATTTTTGACAAGAGAGTCTTGAACCAAGCATCATACTCCTACATACTCTCTGCCATTCCTTGTTAGATCTCTTTTAGAGTGTTGATGCTTTTCTACTCAAATTTAGGGATATGGAATTCTACTATGAGGGTGTTCTTTAATACAATGTAGTCTACCAACATTTTATGGGGATCATACTTCCGATACCAACTATGCACTCACCATTGCAACATCATTACAAACTGACTTGCCTTCCACTCCGGGGTAGTTATCCCTTTTGTGTGCCATAGTAATTCACACTTGTGGACATGCTCTACAACATCCTCAATACCCTTGTAGTCTAGTAAGTGAAAAGAAATCAAAAAATACTTGTGGAGGTGGTTCTGACCCTTGTCCTCTTGATCTAGAGCCTTGGTTTCCTCTTGTGTTTCCTCCTCCACTAGATCCACTGGATCGACCAGAACTTATCCCTCCTTACCCACCAGATCCTCCAAATCCATGAGTTCCACCAAGTTCTCCAGCTCCTATACCAAAAAATCCACCTCATGTAGCCGACAAATGGTCTGAAGTGGTCTCCCCTAGTTTCCCTAATGTCCCACTTAACTACACACCAATGGTTTGTAATATTGTCCCACTACCAGTTGTGTGTCCCACACCACTTCTAGATGTGATGCCTAAACCTTGTGTATTTGTGACTTTTCCAAAACTTTCTCTAAATACGGGAATGGTTTGTGCAACCATGGATGTCCCGAATGAGAAATTATATCTCCTAGACATAGATCGGTTACTCACACCAATAGAAACTGGGTTAACAATACTTCTCCCTTGATTTGGAAAACCAAGCGCCAGGGGTTAGTCATCAGGTGGGTTCAAATGCCTGTCAAAGGATCTCCTTTCTCCATGCAATGAAATCTCATTATAAGCTAAAGGGGCCTCTCTCCCATGCTTTCCAAGATGGGGTAGCACATACTACTCAGGTTCCACATTTTCTACGTGAACCTCAAATCCTTCCCGTAACATCTGTCTCCATATATCCATCATACCTACAACCTCACGTTGTCTAGCCATCTCCCCTTCATGACATTCACTATATTTGAGTCATCTCTCTTCCCTTTTTTTTCAACCGCAATCTCTTCCATCTTCCACCACCCTAGCTTCCTCGCAAAGTGATCAGATAAGCTTAGCCAGCCATAGGGAATGCCTCAAAACTTAGGGTAATGATCAATATCTTTATAGCCAAAGGGATAGCATGTAAAAGTGATCCTCTAGGATCCCTCAGAAATTTGAACTCGGCAACCACTGGGAAAGAATACGTAGAAAAGGTGTATTCCAGAATATAACTAGTTAGGACTCCTTTCCACCAATGATCAATAACACACTTCCAAGTCAGATCTACATCCTATAGCCTTTGGTAATCATCTTGGGTCCATACACATGATCTATAATACCTGATAGATCTAGATGCATATGCTCAAAGCCATTCATATATTTCTACTTGAAAACAAAATAAGAATGTCTCGTATAACTCATGGTATAGGATCTCTTCTACCCATTTACATGCATCGAACTCAAGTCCAATGATGAATCTTTAAGAAAAATCATCCTTTGTGCTCTTAAACCATTCTTCAATACTTTCCAAGGTCAGACGTTCGGTCATCACGCATCACAGGGACCAATATGTATATCATTTCTCATAAAAACTTTGAAAAGAGGTCCCGATAACGAAACCAATATGTACTCATTTGTATGCCCTTAGAAAAATAGTCCAATCCCATGTGCACCAACCTATCACCCACCAAGCAGTGGGTTCTCACTTGAGGCATGCATGGGATTTGAGCCCCTCCTTTATGTGAGTTGTGTGAGAATACATCATTTACAACAGATTTAGATGTAGGAAAGAAAAGAACTATGCATTCATTCTAAGAACTTAGGATGAGTTATTATACCAATGCATCCATTCAGATAACAAAAGAGAAGTATCAAATACAATACAAAAATAATTCATAACACAAAGGAAATGCACTAGGTTTTATGCTCATGAACAACATATATTATTTAGAACAAAACCTTATATTCATGTTAACCAGTTCAATAACCACATTACATTCATTAAGGCCACAACAAACCAATATAACAATGAAGATCAGTGTCATGCATTAGAAACCTAAGCTATTCTTTCCACATTACAAAAACCCATTACAGACCCATCCCCCTAAATGCCATTTCACCTATAGTCGTCCTAATGAGGACCTTAACCCATAGAACCTAATATTATCAATGCAGAGCTTCACCTATCCAAATGTTATATGATGCCCCTCTTGTATCCTTTCTTCTACCCAAGCATCTCTATATCTAGCTTTAGTCTCCACCGTCATGCCATCCTGAGATAAAAAATCAGTTGCTAAGTGTCCATGTGGTCCTCCAATGGAGCGTGATTTCTTTGATCTGATATCTCCACTCTTTACAACGATGTATTTCTGGATCCTTTCGTTTCATGCATGGAATATTACTTTCTTGACCATACATCTTCTAGGATGGCACCTTATCCACTCCACATGCTAGACAAATCACACTTTTCTCATGTTCTACCTGGAACGTCAAATATGGCTAAGTCCCAAAACCCATCTTGCCTTGTGCGTGTGCCATGTTTTCTGCTAAACCATGTCCTGCGCACCTTCAACCCACGTGCCCTTCTTCAAATAGGTCTCGCGTGCCAATGCACCTTCTTGTACTTAGCCAATATTCTAGAGCCCAACACCTCAAGATCTATATTTTTTTCTTTTTATTTTGATCCCTCTTCTCTATTCACTGTCGAACGGACTTCTACTACCTGGGTTACCATTAACCTAGCCAGGATAAAAAAATTTAGTGTTTATTTAGATCGTATTTGCAATTTCCATTCATTTATGCAATTTTAAGATCCTATTTAGTTTATGTTTCTGCATGCTATCTATTTTTTCACAATTGACTTTATCCTCTTTTATCAAATACTGGTGTTCACATCCATATAAGTAAGTTAATGCTTCTTGGAACATACTTCAATGGGAGAACCCCTCATCTACTATCTAATCCATTTTCCTATTAGTTATCTTTGTTATACAGGTTCATCAAATTTACAATGAAGAAATGTACTTTTTCCTCGTCCTTTCATCACCATCTCACTCCAAGGTACCTTAAACCCTTGCATCTTTGAGTTGTTTGATTTTCTTTAGTATCTAGTGCACTAATCTGAATAGGAAATAAAAAATTTAGTTCTAAATTTGGCACGCCTGGTGGGACCACCCTTTTAGGTAAGTATCTTACAGTTTGTTTTGTTTTCCATATTTCTTTTATTTTCCACTAACATTGCAGGAAAAGGATTTAATTTAGCTTGTTCGTCTTGGGATTTTGGATTTCTTGGATATTTCTCTTCACTTTATTTATTTTGAAGATCAGATAAAAAGGAAAAGTGATTTCTAGGTATTCCCCTTTTTATCTTAGTTTCTCCTTTTTGTATCACATTTTTCATTCTTTATGTGATTGTCATCATCGAATCTCCATATTTATTTTTGGGATTAAAATGAACCTCTTGCATCCTTTCTTATAAATATAGTATAAGTAGGGGTTTAATTGGTTGCATTTTACATGTCATCACACACATCCAAACTCACACATTAATTCACACATATAGAAATCCCCTACCAGGCGGAACTGATTAGGATTTCATCACCAAATAGGAAAACCACCAGAGTGTTCTAGCCATGTTATAGATCTTTCACAAATTCAGGCATCACGTACCTTTGGGTATATCTAGGACTCCCCATCCATAACTATCTAAAACCAACCTTAGATTTCCACTTCCTAAGTACCTTCATTATCCATTCCCCTATTTCCTTTCCATGTTTTCTAAATTAATCAAGATAAAAAAACATCGCATGCTTGAATTGTTTGGCTTAATTCATATAGATATTGTTTTCTTTTTTTTTTCATGCCCTTTATCACATGATATTTAGCTAGGAAAATAGAACAAAGTCTTATGTCAAACAATTTCATCACTTCATCCCAATGAACTTATGCAATGGCCATTGTCTCATACATGCCTATGGTTACCTCTCCCATGGTCACCAAACCTTTGATCGTCAATATGTCTCATTAAGGACCTCTTGTTCAAACCACCACCTATGATGAGACCAATCCTTTCTTACATCATCAATCCATCCCATCTAGACCAACCACCCCTCCATTCACGACATCAGTTGAATCTTTTGGGTCTCCCATTATCCTTTGTGGTAGTAGTGGAGTTCCAAGATATTATTGATAATAATCCCATAGCCCTCCATGACTACCTTCTAAGGAATTCAACCCAAATCCCTATTGATGTACCACCTCTCCAAAAAAATTATTCTTATCATTCCAATCCCAAAATAACCCACGTTATTTCATTTAACTTGCGGGGTTTTCCCTAGAGCCATGAATGAGCTTGATATGGCCAAACATGAGTTTGATCCATACCCTTCTACTAATCCTCAACCTCATAAAACTACACAACAAGTCACACCCATTCCTCATAATCTACCTCTAATCAATAAAACTATCACTACTTCCATTCCTATAATTTCTTTGGCCAATATCATCAATAGTGTTCCTATCCAATATTTTCAACAAACACAAACATTGCCTCCCATAAACAAACATCATAATTAGTCCTTACTCCTCACATCACACATTCATGAAAATATCATCACCTCCCAACCTCCTTTTATGAGTGCTTCTCATTACATAGTGTATAATCCACGTAATCCCAACCAATCATCACTCATATCCCCACGCATCATATACCTCAACAACTAACTCAATATCAACAATTACATCACATCCCTATCTCTAAACATAAACCATTACAACAACCTCTCCAAAATCAACCAATGACATACATACATCCTCAACAACAAATTCCTAAAACATGCATTTATTCACAATCCTATCAACAACCTTATTAAACTACTCCCCATATCATGCAATCACAACCACTCACTTCTCATCTAATCACTTCAAATGACCCCATGTATGCCTTGATGAATAGGTTGACTATCCTTGAGCCTGCTACCTTGAGACCTAAGGTCACATTATCTTATGAAAAAAATTGCAACAAACCTATCCATCCATCATTCCCCATCAAACCATATCCTCCTCATTGGGAACTTCCCAAATTAACAAAATTTAATAGCAAGGAATATACCCACCAACACCTTCATGTGTTTAGGCATGCATGTTATCTCATTTCCCATTATCAAAATCTCATGCTTCACACTTTCCCTACATCCTTTGTCAGTCGCGCATTAGATTGGTATAATGGTATTCCCCAACAATCATTGTTCTCATTTACCTGATTTGCACAGATCTTCTTAGAAAATGTTTCAATCAATATTGTGTGTAAGATCACCATTACAGACTTATATTCCATTCATCAATTTGACAAAGAGTCTATCAAATACTTTGTCACATGGTGGCATCGAATAATAAATCAATTATCATTTTCTCTTCCATAAACAGAGCTCATTGAATTATTTTCACGCTCTTGTGTAAAGCATATTTCAGCCACCTTTCAAATCATATTTCATCCACCTTACAAATCCAATCATTTCAAACATTTGAAGAGGCCAACTTATGCTTAAATAAAACAAGCCAAAAATTGAGTTTACTAAACCATCCACACACAATAAAAAATCCAGGATTGTGGCCAATGTCGTGGTGGTTAAGTCTTCTTCCACACCCACCTCTATCACATGGCCTCAACAAAGATCTCCTAGACCGATTTCTAACAATACTCCTCGTCAAGAGTCATATTGTTTGATATTTGATAAGTTGATGGTGGTCCATCTCATCACACTTTCCTCCATTCGACCATTCGATGAATCAAGACCTAAAATGGCTTGGTACCATAAGGATCACTTTTGTAAATACCACCAAGTTTATGGACATGATATAGAGAAATTCTAAACCTTAAAATATCTTTAACCAAAAACTCATTAACCAAGATAACCTTCAAGTCAATAATCCTAATGTACCTCAAAATCGACCACTTGATGTTTCCAAACAACCATTTCCTAATCATGCACCAACAAATGAAACCACTCCTCCTACATCTCAACCACCCAATTCTCACATCATTAACACCATCAACACTACCAACACCATTGACCAAGATCTTATCCCATCAACAACTCCACCTACTTCACCAATTATTACACCCACTTCTTTGGACATCATCCCTATATCTACAATTCCACCAACACTTGTCCCCATCTCTACACCAATCATATCTACATGTACTTTGACATCTACCATCGATTCTACACCTACATCTACTGTACCACTTTTCACATCCACTTCATCAGATTTGAGCATACCTACTAACTCACCCATATCTACTTCACCCCCACTTATTAGATAGGGTTCATCCTTAGCATTGGTCCCAATTCCTCTTTCCTCACTTTTACCCGCACCAACCACATCAAATATTGTCAGCACATCTACACCATATTCTCCTCCCTCATTATTCTCATCATTTGAAGAGTTTTTTGAAATCATTCCAAATCACAATGACTTTAAGTGATCCTCCCATATCATTGACACATCATACACTTCCACATCAACCCCCATATTTATCTTTTTTAGATCTCATCAAACAAAAGTTACTCCCTCCACTAATAAAAACCACAACAACACAACCTTCAAACTTTTCAATTTATATTGTTTTCATCCCTCCCAAGGGTACATCTTCACAAGAAACAAATACCCTTGGCATGTTTCCTCAAAGGTTTCTCTCGTATCCTCACAAAAGGATAAACATCCCTCCATCTAAGATCAGAAAATTCAATGCCACATAATCTATATTAGGACCACATCCATCTCTCATAGGGTCATCCCTTTTATCCAAAACACCTCAAGCCACAAATCAATCCAATTAAAAACCATCCAACATTCATTATTCTATAACACCAACCATCAATAAGGCTGAAACCAAGACATCAAAACCCCAAAATTTTAAGACTCATCCTTCAACATCCAAGTCATATCACATAGCCACATCTCAAACACCAACCTCTTCCTCTAAGACTAAGACTCATCAAAAAGATAAGGCACTTCATAATACTTTGATTGAATCATATGTGGAGGTCCTTTAACACTTGCTTCAAATTTCTGAATCACACTTCCTCCTATCAAGGTCTTTGATCCACATATTAAGAATCCATCATGGTTTGACTTTAATCTCATTTGCACCTATCACCGCACCCATGGACATGACATGAAACATTAAAATCACTCCAATCCATTTTCCATGATATTATTGAGAAGGATGACCTTATTCTGGAAAAAATTCAATCCCCTCCTTCCACCCTCAATCCAAAATCTACATCATCAACTTCATCCACCAAAATACACAATTCCCCTCATTCATCACAGAATTTTATAGCCATCCCACCACCAATTGAAGAATCTTCCAAATATGGTCCTCCCTTATTCATCAATGTTGTTTGGATAGCCACTATATGGTCCACATGATTTTTAACTAACAACCAAAATAAAATCAAAGACCTCTATCACCATCCCTCCTCCCAAGGAGTTCACTTAATCTCCATCCTAATCATCATCAAAACCTAATGTTTCTATCTTAGCCACCCCTCATCCTATTTAATAGAGAATTTTCAAACAACTTCATAAGGCCTTGGTTAACATTTCACTTTACGAGCTCATCCAAAAATTTCTAGACCATAGGCATTCCCTCACAGAATCCTTAAAATGTATCCCAACATCTGGTGGTGAGAATCACCCTTTTTCATATCTTATAAAATAACTTGTGGTCTATACTACCATCTCATTCGATGATATTGTGAATCTATATACCACACTAGGGAACATGACCTTCTCTTTTTCATCACGGTAAAAATTAATGACACATTCATTCAACGATCCATGATTGATAATGGGGTAAGTATCAACATCTCCATCACATACCTTTAATTAAATTAAGATCCCTAAAACCCGTGTCACCCAAACACTTGTAGTCCTCCGTGTATTCAATAATGCTATGGTTCCAACCTTGGGAATAATTTTCCTTCCTATCTGCATTGGTGAGAAGATCCTCCAAAAATTATTCTATATCATAGAAGGGGGTTTTCAGTGCATTGTTCTTATTGTATGACCTTGGATTCGTGCTATGTGATGTGTCCCTTCCACACTTCATCATTGCATCAAGTATGAAGATGAGGGAAAAATATTTACACTTCCTAGTGATGTTCCTCTTTTCCAAACGTGCAACTTGACTTATCACTCTAACAATTTCCTGGTTCCCAAAAATGAACCATCTCAACCATCCACTAGTTCATCCATCTCCTCCTCGAAGCTTCCCAATGATGACTCCTTAGAAAAATCCTTGGAAAATATTACGCTCAAGGAGTATCATCTTCTCATGCTCAACACCTTTCCCACACCTCATCATCTTGGTAGACCCAAAAAATCTCTGATGTACCAACCTAAAATCGGGGATATTGTTCCTTTTGGCCCACATCTTATTCACACCAACCTCATATATGGTGGTTTTTATGCCCCTTCTTCTCATATCATTGATCATCCTCACACCAAGCCATATAATGCTAGTTATAGAATCCTCAAGATACCATCCTTTTCCCACACTTATCTTCACTGTTGTGTATGGAAGGAATTTGGAATGGGACATTATAAACATGGTGCACATGGTCTTATCGTTTATCAATTCCATAAACCTCACCAAAATCTTAGATTATATTATCATGAGCAATCCACTGATCCCATCCCACCATCTAAGATGTTTATGGACATGCCTTATCCATCTCATGAAGCTGTGGATATGGATGACACCATGTCTATTACTTTTGGATTTATTTATTATCCAAAATCACCTTGGGACTAGTCAATTACTAATTTGAAAATTAGACTAGGTCCCTTCCCCTTCACCATTTGGACATGATAGAAGATGAATCTTCTACCATCGACATTATTCATTGCACTGAAAAAGGCATAATTATTTCCCAAATAGGTGCAAAAGATTCATATTTTCATAAGACCATACCATCTGACACATCCAATCTTCTCAAGAAAGTCACCATCAATATCACATCAGGACTCCTCAAGAACCTCACATCCTTAAATTGGGTTAATCCCTTGATCCGCAGGAGCTTGAGTCTTTCACCATGTTCCTCTCTCATCATAGTCAAGAATTTTCATGGTTATACACTGAAATGCTAGGTCTTGATCCTTCTATCATTTTCCATAACATTGTTACAATTCCCAATGCCAATCCAGTTAAGAAGAAGCTTCCCTGCATGTATCCTTGAGTTTCCCTCCTTGTAAAAGAGGATTTCCAATGCATTCTTTAAAATAAATTCATCATCCCCATTTATCATCCCCAATGGGTTTACAATATCATACATATTAAAAAATTGTCTGGAAATATTTGCATATGCACGAAATTTTGAGATTTGAATCTTTCTTTCCCTAAAGATGACTTCCCCTTCCCAACATCGATCAACTAGTGGATCTTACCATAGTTCATGAGATGCTTTCTCTTATGGATGGTTTCTTTGAATATAATCAGATTACCATCATGCCAGAGGACCAATATAATACCTCTTTCATCATCCCTTGGGGGACCTTTTTTTATCACATCATTCCCTTTGGTTTGAAAAATGTTAGAGCCACCTATCAGGGGGTCATGACTTACATATTTCATGACCTTATCCTTAATACAATAGAGGATTATGTCAATAATATTTTGGGTAAATCTAAACATTGAAATGATCATATTTTTGTTCTCAAAGTCCTTTTCAAGTGCTTTATCCAATTTTTCCTTCATCTCAATCTGACCAAGTGTGTATTTGGAGTGCTAACTAGCAAACTCTCTGGCTTTATTGTTTCCATCAGGGCTATCAAATTTGACCCCACCAAAATAAAGGTTATCATTGATATTCATCCTCTTTCCAATATTAAGAGACTTCACGGTCACCAAGGATGACTTCAATCAATCTATCATTTCATCTGACAACTTTCAGATTGTCGCCAACCCTTTCATCATCTTCTTCATAAAGGCACAAAAATCAATTGGAATAATAACTTCTAGAAATATTTTTATTATCTTAAGAAGTATCTCTTGTCCCCACTAGTGCTTACACCTCCACATGAGGGGGAGCCCTTTTATCTATATGTCTCCATCTATGATCATGCTCTAGGGTCTATATTAGCACATAGTGATGACCAAGGTTGAGAGTAGGCCATTTATTACAATCAGTTGCACTCTTCACGACTGTGAAACTCACTATACTAAAGATAAAAATATATGTTGCACTCTCTTCTTTTCCACTTCTAAGCTTAGACACTATCTTCTCAATCATAAGACTTACTTTATCACTAGCTTACATCTTCTCAAGATGATACATTCTAAGCCATATCACAACGATCACATCACTTGATGGCTCATGCCCATGACCGAGGTTGACCTCAACCTCATCTCTCAAAAATATATTAAGGGTGAGACTATTGTAGACCAATTAGTTGAATCCCATCTTCCTTACATCCATCTTCCTTACGAGCAATGTTTATATGAATCCTCTAATCATTGTCATCATGAGTATGGTACCCTTAACATGACCCTATTATTCGATAGTTCTATGTTTCAGCAAGGGGAAGGCATTGGCATCATTATTATTTCTCTTTGGGACACTCTAACTAACCTTACAGAAAATCTCAACTTTGAGTGCACAAATAATATGGTAGAGTATGAAGCTCTTATCTTAGGTCTTGAAATTCCTTCCTTTTTAGGTGTTCAAATTCTTGACATCAATTTGGATCCTGAGATTATCATAAAAAAATTTACAAGTGAGTATCAATGTAAAAATGATACCCTTAAAAAATATAGATATTTCATCCTTCTCCTCCTTGAGGCCTTTGATTCCTACACCATCCATGCTGCTCCTTGATCATCCAATCATTTTGTGATATGAAGGCATATCTTGCATCTCTCATCCCATGGACAATAGAGGAATCTAAACTTTTAGTTATTTTTCATCATAGTGATCGACCATTCCATGAGTTACCTCGCATTAATCTTGTTGATTTCAGTTCATAAGATCTTTGGTATTCCTAAATTGTTTATTATCTAACCAAATCCATCATTCCGTATGATCTATCTAAGAATGAAAGGATGTATTTTCTTTAATGGGCCAACTGCTACACCATTCTTGGAAGCATCCTTTATAAGCATGGATTTGACGGTATTCTACTTCAATTCCTTAAATCCCATGATTCTTCTGGTGTGATTTAAGAGTTCTACGATGGTCATTTATGGTGGACACTTTAGTGGCCTAGCTATTGCTAAGTTTGTTCTTTGTATTTGTTATTATTTTTCTTCCCTCAATCATGAAAGTTGTGAGTATGTTAATAAATAGTGTGAATTTTCATCAGCATTCCAATCTTATTTGCATTCCTATTCAATCCTTGCATCCATCTCAAGACCTTTGTCCGATTCTCATAGTGGGACCTTGATCTCATCAGTACAATCAAAATCTAGTGTTCACAGTAGCATCACTCTATCATCACTACAACCAAGTATTTCACCAAGTGGAATGAGGATAAATTCCACTCACCTCAACTAAAACTGGTCTAATTATTAACTTCATCTATTATGATATCATTTTTTGCTTCTATGTTCCTCACAAAATTAGTCATGGAAAATAGAAATTCCTTTAAAAAAAATATCTCAAGAGAGGTTTATGACTCTTTCAATATCAAACTTAGCTTCTCTTCTCCATATTATCCTCAAGCTAACATTCAAGTTGAAGCAACTAATAAAACCCTTCATAATATCCTTGATAAAACTATTGATCAGTCAAGTCGTAATTGGCATCTTCATATCCCTTTTTCCCTTTGGGCCTATATTTGGAAAAACATTTGTATTTCCATGGGTGCTACATAATTTTCTCTTATTTAGTGGTTCTGAATATTTTCTTCCCCTTGAAGTTAAAATTCCATCCTTATATGTTTCGTATTTGAAACTGTACATTTATGATAAATATTATCTCCAAGAGCATCTAGTACGAACCGAGTTGTTAGATGAATGTCAGAGTCTCAATCTTGAGAATCATCATGTTTATCAAGAGTGCATCAAGAATTGGTTATAACAAGTATTGTTAGTGTAAAATCACAGCACCCCCATGTGGATTTCTAAATCATCTACTTTTCTAAGGCAGAATCATCTAGTGTGATTGCATGACATGGAACTTTTCCTAAGGTGTGGAACCTTGCAAATTGGAAAATCACTCCATCTTCCTTATTACTCTATTTAGGTGCATATGTGAGGATTTGTAGGGGATCTATACCTATACCTAGTCTAAGACTTCCCAAGGAGATCAGGGATAAAAGTGTACATAAATGAGAATAACTAAACTACCAGGTGATGCACCAAAGGAATGATGAATACTTCATTTGCTTTCAACACAAACCAATAAAATGCATATAATAAAATAAACATAGAAAACATAGATGCTGTAACGAGAGATTAGATAGATAAAAAAGAAATAATAAGGATATGAGATACATGATCATGAAACATATTTTATTGCTCTAATACCATTGATATGTAGCTTCATTATAGAATAGCCAAAAGGTAGAAACATAATACAATTTTAAAGGAAGGTGATGAACCCCATAAATCCTTTGATCTAGAATGAGTAAGGGTGCCTAAAAACTAAGAATATCCAACCCTTTACAATGAATCATGTCACTATATTTATAGAATCGATCTTTGAGAAGAAAAAAGGGAGAGAGAATCCATAAAATGTGTGTTGAAGTCCCCCATTGCTTTTGTGATAGGCACTATGTTAGAGATCCATTGGGCCCATAATCAATGGGTAGGATGACATGAAACCTCGAAAGGAGGAACCTTGGAGTTATTCTTTATAATAAGGAAATGTGAGGATGCATTTTTCGTAGCTTGTTGTTTCACAGGTTTGGCATCACGATTGGTTACGATATTATAGACCACAGATGTTTGGGTCAATACTGGGCATATCAACGTACCCTCTCAAAATTAAATTTTTAGACTCCCATGGCATATAAAGACGTCGAGATCTGGAGGAAAGAAGTTCCAACGATATCAGATTTGTAATCTCTCGAGCTCTACATAGAAAGATATGCCCCTTTGAATTTTGCATCGATTCTATAAAAATAGCGAGAAAACAACTTGAAAATGGGTTGCCTCCTTTGATTGGGACACTGGCAACTAGATTGGATCAAAAATGTGGGTCCACGGCCCGTAAATTACCTTTTGGCCCTTTGTGACAAAAAACATTAAAAACTGTAAAAACCTCCACATCCCTGAAAGGATCTGTCTGGAAGATAAAAGTGGCTCCTTTTGGTTGGCTGGGAAACGTGTTCCATTTTTACCTTATGCCTTTTGACAAAAGGAAAATTTTGAGGAATTTTCTCCCCGATCCACGGCCTTGGCTTTGACTCGGGTCTATATGTTGACTTTTTCCCTCTTGGGTGGAGTCGTTTAGGTCATTTTTAGAAATTTTACCCCTTTTGAGGCAAAGGGTGAAAAACTAACCTCTTCCCCAACTCCCCGCTTTCCCCTGGGACACGAAATGTCACTCTAGAAGCTTGCTTCATATAATCTCTTTTCCATTTTCCCCTAAGCAAACTATGGAGTACTTAGGACACTTGGCAGATTCCGCCGACCTATTAATGCTTTGAGGAATTCAACTAACTCTGCCCCCTTTTGGACACATGGAGGCACTGCACATGTTTGCAAATCCAACCCAAAGTTTTCCTTTGAAGGAGAGGACTGTCAGGTTAACACTTATCTGCCTCCGCTGATCTTTTTGGACTTTTGGTGAAGGTTCCTTCTTACTTTTTAGACTTTGAGCTACATGGCAGCCTTTAATCGCGCTCATTTGGGTTTCCACCCAGGGACTGACTCTTGGAAATGTGCCAGGATGACACACGGAACTCTCCACTTGTACTTCTATACTTAACCAATTTTGAAGCCCTCCTTTTCACCCTATTTGAGCCTTGGCTATGTGGAGGGATGGTGTAAGTTTGAGTCTCCTCCCTCGGTTCCCTTTGTGAATTTTTTCCAAGCTAACACCTAGCATGCTTCGATCTCAGAAATGAATTTTCAAACATGCCCCCGCCCACTTTTGGGGACTTTGGACAGTGGATTGGTGCAAGTTTGCACCCTTTTTGGATTCACCCTTCAAAATAGCAATGTTAATGCACAAGGCCATTTCCGCCTCCTCCTCCATACTTAGTCATTTTTTTTCAAGTTTTCCTGAATCAATTCAAGCATTCGGAGGACTTCAAATCTTTTCCGTTCTTCCTTCTTTTGGCTTCTTTAGAGCATTGATCCTTATTAAGTCTGACCCTATTATTTTATAGTTTTTCCTACCTATAACTTGGAGAATGGATTTTAAATGTAGAATGTGATCCGATAGAGTCATTTTCTTTTGTACAGGATCCTTTGATCTTTCTTGGCCTCCGCCACTCCATTGTTGAATCTTCTTGAAACCAATTTATAGGATCTGGATGAGTTTTCTCGGTTTCCTTATATGCAGGGTCATGGTTCGATCCAAATTTTAGCTCGCGAGTGAAAAATGGATAACAATTTGGTGACTAACGAGGACATCTTCCTGCTAGATGGAGAGACCAGTGGCCTTGAAAGAGATCCATTGGGCATGGATTCTGCTTAATAAATATGGAACTGATCCTTGAGCCATTGTGAGCCTGACTGCAAGCCTTTTCTATATCTTGCGTATCCCCGAGCCTGCACTCTCAATTTTCATAAGAAAAGGTCTTGAGATAATGATTCTAAGAGTAAAAATTAATTCGCTCCATGGTTTTCATTTGTCATCCTTAAATGGACTGTCTCGAAACGAATTTTTATTACTCTGTATTTGTTCCCTATTTCGATTTGTTAACTGTCACTGTAACATTCCCAATTTAAGACTTTAGAAACAAGGGAATTTTTTTTATATATAATGTTCTCTGTTTTAAATAAAGCATTATTTAGAGAAAACATTCCATGTTAATTGATTTGAAACAGATAACCATATGCAGTTATAAATGACTCAGTGATCCACCGATCTATTCATTTCATAACTCGGTAATCTACCGATATTTTTATGTTAACCTTAAGTATTGAGTACAAATAATATCTTTGTATACTTGGTTTTTCCTACCCTACACTGGGTACTGAGTGATCTGTTTAAAGAACATATCTGAATATTTGTTACCAATATTCATCTGATATCATGTTGTTTTAAACTTGGTGACATAGGACAATGCATCCAGCAGCTTGTGATACTTTGGCCAAAGTTTTACAACATATTGTGTATGTCACTATTCCTAGATGACATACTCATCATTTTGGAATACGTCCTTCACCTCAATCCTCTATTATCATGAATGGTCTTTACTGACTACCGTCAGTCCACTTGTCCCAGGTTTAACCCTAGCCCTAGTTAGAAACATAAATTATTATAGGAAGATGCTCACAATGACTTAGGGTAAATGGGCATACTTGGTTGACCTAAGTCAACCGGATGTGCCAAGGTACCCTGAGCCATTAGAAGCTACTTCCTATCCTAAATATGCCACTAACTTGACCTAGAGAGAAACTAAGTTCAAGTCCTTATTTGTGTGTAGATCTAGATGATTAATGCGAAAGGGTGTTGCCACATGTCAACTACAACATTGTATTCTTGAGAAGACCCCAGTCTTCTTGAAAGTACAACCCTACAGTTGGCATGTGCCAACATCCTATAGAAAATGCCTCATCAGATGTGCATACCCCAAAGAGATCATTAATACATTGTTAATTTGGATTATGTCTTGATTTACAGCAACCCTGCTAAGCCCTAATCCACACTCCATATGTTCTTTCCTAAATTTGTTTCATTTAGCCCATGAAGAACTTCCTTAAATTCATGATTGCTTTTTAATGTTCATTTTCTTAGTTTAACCAGCAGTTAACCAAAATAGGACAGTGATATCATAAGTTTCATTTAAAATGTACTTTAACTTTCAGGAAGGTTTAACTACCGCATATGTCCAACTAAAGTAGACTTCATACAAAATGAAGTCTAATGATTAATAATCATATCTCCAAACCTTTTTGGTTTACATTCATTTGAGAGAGAGAAAGAGCCTTTCTCTACATGATTAAGTGTTAGGGTATATCATTCACAATATCCATATTTCTTAATGCATGTTCATTATGCATCACATTATTATGTTAAATTGTTTAGGTAAAACACATCATATTATACAACTCAACAAATTGCACCATTATAAGGGAAATTGAACCAATTCCCTTTATCCATCTTATCAAAGATAACAAGATAAGCATAGTATAATATGAAGAATATATACAAGATAGAAATTTCATCTTCTTTATAAAAGTATGAGATAAATTACACAACCAATGCAAATAAATCACAACTCACAATTCATCATTACAATTTATAAATTTACAAGACTATGCACTTTAGGCATACTGCATAACAACAACCTTCATTCTATAAAATATATAACTTTTCTTTTACAATACAACAAAAGAATGAATCAGAATTCATTACTAAGAATTAGACATATATCAGCCAATGCATCATATAAGTTTTTGCCTTCTTCTATCACTTACGTCATCCATCTGCAAAAATGTCTAGCATGGGTCAGTTCAATGAACTGAGCATGATAAGCACTAAGCATTAAAATGAAGTGCATTCCACTAATTGTTTCATTAAAGAAACACTGCTTTAATGAGATAATTAAAACATCATATAATAAGAATAAGTGATACCAAACAGAAAGGAAGTACATTAATAAATCTAGATCAACTTTTAAGAGAAGAGCACAATATAATAAACAATATCTTCCTAAGAACTTATAGTTCTATTGATCCTATCAATGGCTTGTAAACAAATAATAGATCCTTCCATCCCATTATTTCATAATTCTATCTTAATAGAATACCACATTTATCTTTTCTATGAGACAAAAGAAGTGTAAACAACATGGTTCATTCTAGGATTATTCATCTATATTCTAGGAAGAATAAGAAGAACCATTACGTACCATTCCCTAAACCTATAACATCTGAAAAAAAGACCAGATTCATAACATGAATTACCTTTTCCTTTCCGGGACAACAATCCTATAAATTCAACATTAGGATATACATCTAAAAAGAATTTCACAACAATACAAGAAGGTATAGAAAACCAGAACAGTCTAACTACAATTCTAATTCCAGATCTTACATGTTAGAAGTTATCAATCAAAGATCATAAAACCAATGTTCACACACAAAGTAGCCCCAAAGAGGAGTTAATCTCTACTCAAGTTCTTCCCAATAGATAAAGAGTACAAGAGACAAACCTACTCCTATCCATTTAAACTAGGCAAGTCTAGTCAACAACATTTGAACCCATAAGTATGCATTCGCTTATCAGCAAAACCCTCTTGGCTACTAACCTTCTACATTATATGCAACAATGGTTCGAACAAAGTAGACCAACAGGTCATAAGAAATCATCATCTCGAAAGAGAATCGAGTACAGAGAAGTTCAAACAATGAGCTTGTCCAAAGATAGAGAAAAGGTAACTATAATAAGGAAAGGACCAATTAATAAAATCATTTCATATCCACTGAACAAAAGAAGTTCCAGTTTCAAATCAAATCTGGTATGAAAGCATATTACAGTCCCAAAATAGCATACATAACCCAAGAGAATACAATATACTTTGTTTCTATTAAAGAATCCAAGGACTCATTCACTATATCAGACAAGAATAAAATCCCTGAAACAGTACAACTATCAAGTTCAGAGATTACCCATGAACCCAAGACTGGAGACTTACAATTAGGCTTCACCACTAAATACAAAAAGGTAAGTAGTTCATAATTCAAAAGAATTAAACACAAAACAAGCAGAACAGAGAAAGTATCCTTCCTGATTATTTCAATGTCCAAGTGTAATAACCCAAATCTTCCACTAAGACCCAAATTTATTTTAAAGAATCAAAGGAGAGAGAGCAAGAACCAAAAATGTTTTAGTCAGAAGGTGTCCCAATCTTAATTTCCACTAGCAACAAACATGGAAATTCAAAACAAAACTCTCACATCCATAAAATCGTGCGATAGAGGTGACTTGGCTACAAAACAAAATAGTCAACCCAGAACGTGGGATTCCCTCAAAACGGAGGGGGAAGAACACTTCCTTCTATTCCCACGCCAATACCATCTCAAAGGATACAACCGTCATTAGAACTAAATTTCTACGTTCCTTTAAGCAAGATGTTTCCAGTTCTAAATCTCGAAGATATTTTTAAATGACTCAAACAAGATTTTACCCAGTTCCCTGGTGAGTAAATTTCTCAATATAAAGAGTTATAAGCTCTAATAATTTAATAACAATAGATAATCCAAAACAAAAATACCAAAATAGAATCGAATATACATCGACCCAAATAAAAAATCATAACACTCAAGTGTTAAATAAGAGTACAGTGTCGAACCCGAACTTCACACACAAACGTTCAAAACTTCACAAGTAAAATCATTTGAGTACAGTGCCAAATACAAACTCTAAGCAACAGTTCAACAATGCATAAGTTTTCCAAACACTGGTTCTGATCAAAACATGAAGCTCCAACACAATTCTAATCAAAACACAAAGTTCCAACAGTCTACATCCTAGAAGCAACCCATAAATCAAATGGAACTCAAGTTTCCCCTAAGCTCAGATCCCTATATTGCCATGAAGGTCAGTTCAAAGCACAACAACTTCTAATAACAAGATCTAGAGTTGCAAAAATAGAGATACAGAGAACAATTTTCACATACAAACTTCATCACACATGCTATCATAAAACTTGCACAAAGTGACAATTTCCAAAACAACACTATTTTAGCCATGGATTCAAATCCAAACAACACAAAGATTCACTAAAACCCAGTAAGAAAAATAACCAGTCAAACATAAAAACATGAATCTCATGAGAGCAGAGTTGTTCTAATGAATCATTTAGAAGAAAGTAAAGAATCTTAATAGTTAGATCCTATCATGCCTTATAGTTCTTCCACCAAATCGAAGGAGACTTCCATCTGAGCTTCCAACTCTTTTCCTCCTCCATGAAAGATCAACAATCAAACATATTTTCCTCCTACACCTCATATACTTTCCTTTGAACAAAAATAGGTTGAAGAATCCAAACATAGCTTTGAAATGAAGGTTGAATTGTTGGTTGAAAGAACCAGTTAGCTATATGTAGAGAAAAATCTCACCATGCATGCAAAACTAAATAACCTCCTACAAACCCACCTTCTAAGTTTCCAAGATAGTTTACACACAAAGATCGAGGCCCATTAATGCCATAAATACCATTCAATTCAAAAATTCCTGCTTATCTTTCCTTGCCACCGCCTCCTAAATCTAGGGAATGCCAATTCCATACAAAAATACAATTCCATCTTTTAATGGGACTTCCACGTATGCCTCCACCAAGTCAACTAGACCCTGTCCAAATCTAGCAGTACTTCCATCCATTTAAACCCTATCAAATCATTTAAATTCCATTGGAATCATCGCCCTTAGAGACATGCGACCCCCCCCCCCGCTTAGGTTCCCTTTTTTTAATAGTTTAGGATGGATTCAAAATATAACTTAGGTTAGTTTAGCAATTACCAACATAGGTCTTAAAACATTTGCCAATAGAATTCCCACCTTAGGTTAGGTTTAATTCATAACCCTTTAGTATTAGGTATTAGTTAAAATATCCTACTATTACTTTAGTAATCCCTTCTCCTTATCCATTTAGCACAACGCTTAGGTTAGGATGCCAACCCAACAAATTATAATAAGAGGCTTAGTTTAGAATAAAAATCCAAATAAGTAAATGTAGCTAGAACATAGGTGTTCTTACCTATCTTAGGATACTATTAGGATAATCCTTAGGTTTTAGGACTCCGAACTCCTCCTCCATGAATTGAATTTTTGCTTAAGTCCTTAATGTCCTGCCAAGATCAATCACCAAATACCCGAACACAACATACAGTCAAATGAGAACATGTTCACATGAGACCACAAAATTTGTAACATACTAAGTTCAGTCTTCTATGTCCCTTAAACTACTGAATGTCAATTTATCATTCATTCTATGAAGAGGATTTGAAACATTCCTTAGATCGCTGAAATTTATCCAAGGATGAGTCAGAAGAATAAATAAGTCTACAACTCTTAAATCTAGATTGCAACTCATCTTTCCAAAGTGAAAATGAATTCTTGATAACCATACAATTTTAGTTTAATGATTTTTAAGAACAGAAAATATTTATCCTTATCAAGCATGATCTTCAAAATTCAAAATAACACATCTTTATCCAGAAAATCACATGTCAAAACTTGAATGAAAAAGAGGAATATCATCCTTGGTAATTTGCATATCATCCTCATGCTTAGAGGAAAGCATGACTGGTTGTGGCTTCTCCTTTGGCTCCAATGAAGCCAAATACCTGATTGGGATAAGGTCTGATCCATTTGATATGCCCATAACTCTGATTTTCCACTCCAAAAATGGAATCATCTTGTAGACCTCTTTGGGTGAATTGCGAGGAAGGAATGGTGGAAATCTTCTGTTATTTCTCTTCTTCATCATGTGAAGAGCATGGAAGGTTTGAGTCTCCCAAAATAGATTCCAAAAGGTTGCTATAAAGTGTAGACTTCTGCAAATGAATGCTCTCCTCCATGGTAACTAGGCTAAAGATGTTTGGAACGTGGATGATGATGGAGAAAATGGTGTGATTTCAATTGGTTCCTCTCCATCAAAACAATCCTCCAAATTAGAAAAGTAATCTAGCTTTAGTGCTTGTCCTGCTATAAATGTTCAACCTCTTCCATGGTGTCTTTTTGACCAGCAACTTGTTCACCATGTTTTTTCTCATATTCAATCATTGATTTTGAAAGATCAAACTCTTCTTCAACACTAGAACTTGAGGGAGATTAAGTAGAAGGAAGAAATGGAGGTTCTTTTATAGCCTGTTTTCACACTTGAAGCTTTTGGATCTGCATTTCTCTCCTCTATAGCTAGGAAAGCACTCCTCTTCTTTTTGTAGCTCTTCATCTCTGATTGTAACATCCACTTGTTCCTTTCTAATAGGAATTTGAGCTGATTTTCTTTCCTCTTCCATGGATGATTGTGTAACTTCTATTGGATCTGTATGTTCTTCCAATAGAGTGCCACACATGGACACTACACTCTAAGCAACTTGATGACTGATATTATTGCTTTCTCTACTACTATAAAAATCAGCCTTGGCCACCACTTGTTCTTTAACCTTTACCTCTTGTGTAGGCTTAACTAGCAAGGGGATCTTTGTAAACCCAAATTTAGTAGCCCAAATCATCAGATTATCTGGTATTTATTTTCTGTTGGGATCCTCTTCTTGTTGTCCTTGATTGGATTCTTTAGTATCTTCCCAACATGGACTTGGGAAAGCAAGAGGAGTGCTATGTTGGGGTTCAACCATCTTTGCAATTGTTTATGGTGGGGAGGGAGGTGGAACTTCTTGTTTGTTTGGAGGGGATGACTGTTTGGAAGGGGAAAGGGAAAAAGAACTAAAATGGGATGAAATACTAGGGGATGGAGAAATGGAACCAACATATGGAGTTGCATGGGATGGATTTGGAATTTGGCATTCAAAATGAGATAGTGTTACTTGAGAAACGGAAAGAGAAAAAATAGATGATCGTGTAGAACTTACCCATTGACAAGGTTGGTCAGCACCAAATTCATAGGCCCCTATCTCTTCAGTCCATTGTGAAAATTGGGGCAGTGTTGGTCGTCAAATAGGACTTTACGAAGAGCAACAGTCAGGGGACAAGAAGTCCCTCCTCTTTAATGGGAGAGGTTCCCTTATTCAGAAACGAACCTATTTACAAATATACAAAACATGATTTTCTGGTTGAAGTTGGATATTACGAAAGTGTTTTCTATAAATATCATCAATTACAAAAGGACTGAGGAATGAGAAAACAAGAATGAGCAGAAAGGAAACACTCAGAATTATAGATAACAGAGTAATTCTTTATGTATGCGAAGTTACAGTGAATTGAAACAAGATCATTTGTATCATAGAAATAAGATGGAATTTAAAAACACAAAGTTCTGTAAATAACATCTGCCAAAACACAAGTTTCTTGACATAACACAGACAAATTATCTTCACAAAATTAAATGAAAAGCATGGGGATAAAAGGGATCAGATAGACAAAGAATGAAAAGCCCTTCTGTATTGATTTCTTTATGATCTATTTACACTTTTAGAAAATAAGCCAAGTTCTTCCTCCACTCAAAATGGCGTGGAGAGGCCATTATATAGCTTACAAATCAGTTACTCTTTGTAACCACTTCTTTTAACTAAAGATTAGTTAAGGATTTCCAATCGCAATACCTCAACTTATTACAATGAATCTGAGGAAAATAATTAGAAGAGAAGATAAGAAAAAGGAGAAGAAGATACGTGGTTATGACTGGGAGGGACCCACTGACTTAAAAATTCACTTCCTGAATATATTCAATGCCTCGGCTATGTCTTTGCCACGAGGGACTGAGATGTTGGCTATAGACTGAGCCCAAAATCAGAGGCACTTCTCCATTTCCTTATCAAACACGACATGAGTATGATAGTCTTTATTTGCTTCTTCAATGGCAGATTGAAGAGAGTAGATCTCCTTCATTTTCTCTTTGGAGATGGAGCTTTCCTTGAATAGATTATCTTTGACAAAAGCTCTGAATTGAGCTTTGATTTCTTGCAAGGAAAGAGGCACACAAGAAGTTTCATCTTGAAGATGACAATGTATATCTTTGAAAGCAGATATAACCAGTGTCCTGAAAGCCTCACCCTTCTGCCAGCTATTCTTCAGCTCTCCCAAAGTCTCCTCCAAGACTTTGATCTTCCACTCAATGCTGTAAACCCAGGACTTTGAAAGATTATCCTTTGCATCATCAAAAACCTTATTCGTCAATAAAATTTTCTCATCTATCTATCCCATGAGACGGAGGTCTACTATGCAACTGCTCCAGAGTTTGAGCTCTTTATCTATGATCCTGATAGTGGACGAGAGCTTCTATTGCAAATTGTTCACCTTTCTGTGGAGTTTGAAAGCTTCATCAATGACGTTCAATCCTGTAACAAGATTATCTTCCACCATGGCCTCCATAGCTCTACCATAGATGGAATACTTGTGCATGTCTTTGATACTTTGTACTTCATCTTGGCTCAAAATTACAGGTGGCGGAAGGGTAGTCAATGGGGTAGGGTCCAAAACTTTGTCCTTAGACAAAAGAGATTTGATAAAACTAGTGAGAATATGGGCTTGTTCCTCCAACTGTTCAATAGTTTTCTGCCCTTTCTCTACCCTCCCAATGACTCTTGTGACCATTTCCTGGAGATTATGGATCTCACCTTCAGGGGTAGACTCTCCCATAGGAATCCTTGAGAATTCTAGGTCAGATTCCTATAAGTCCTGCTCTGATTTGTCTATTGTAGGCTTAGCAATCTACAAGAATTGTTGACCCTGAGCATCAGACACTATCCTGGAGGTGATTCTGGCTTTTTTGGCACGAGAAGGAGTAGTTCCTAACAAGGCTGCCACAACATCAAAATTCGGCCCTGAGCTCCGAGAGGAAGATTTCCTCTTCCTATTGTCAACAAAAGGTTGCACCCATGCAAAAGAGGAAGAGGAAGCATCAGGAGGGGCAAGAGGACCAAGAGACAAAGAGCTCATGATGCTCAAGGTTTGCACAGCTGTTATCTCAAGTTGAGATGTAAATGGGGCACTTGAGACAATTGCTACAGAGGAATCAATAGCACTTGGAAGTTCAGCGCTCTGGACTTCCTTATCATTATCCGTTGGAGCTTTAGGAGCATTTGTAGGGGCTGGCACTTCACTCTCTTCACTTTCACTGAGAACAATAATGTTCTCTGGTCCCAGAGGCACTTCTTCCTACTTTCTCTGAGGATAGTTTTCCACAGGATCCTTCTTAACCTCTTTGAATTTCTTCTGGTATACTTGCGTGGATGAAGGAGTATAAGTTGGAGGTCCTTGCGTTGATGAGGCAGGAGGGGTTTGCACAGGTGTGTCTGATATGGGAGTTGATGCTTCCCTCCTTGGAGTTGAAACATCCTTAGAGGAGGATTCTCCTTAGTGCCTTCTAAGCTCTCGAACTTTCTTATCAAACCAGACCTTAGTCCTGACTAAGACTGGAGCTAGGATCTCAGCCAAATCATCTTTCTCTTTCTTGTTCCAATCCAAGTCCTCCAAGGGAGTGTGCTTAACCACATTGTCATACTCATATGAGTATAGATCAGAGTTGTCATCCTGGAGTCCTTCAGGAACTTGGTACAAGTTGAGTTCTTGGATCAATTGCAGAGAGAACCTACCGTAATGCCTTCTTCTAGCCTCAACATCATCGGCACAGTCAGCCCAATAGTCTTCTATATCTGCCCTATGATGATAAATTATCTTGATGTTCTTCTCAATGAACTTCTTCAAGTCGAAGCAAGTTCTTGGCTTGAAGAAATGAACAGTGATGGGAACCAGGGATCTTTCTATATTCTGTGCGTCCAGGGCTGTTTTACAAGTGTAATTTCCCAAAGAGATGGGAAAGTGCAAACCATTAATCTTCTTGTCTTTGCAGGTTCTATGCAATTTGTCTAACGGCCTGCATACTTCTATAAAAGCCATCTTATCATTGTAGAACATGGGAAGCCTCAGAGGGGTGCTCTCATAGCCAGCAATCCTGATATAGGAGAATTTTCTAAATTGGATAAAATAGGCACCGTAGTGTGATATCAGGTTCATGGCTTCATCAGAAAACCTTCTAGCAGTGTCACCTTCAAGAAGCCTGACCACGTACATGGTGAAAGCATCATTTACCCTTCGAAAATTGTGATTGTTGTACTCTAGGGTGAACTGCGGACAGTAGGCATATACGGGATCATCCTTGTGGGCATCAATGTAAGAAAAACCAAACCATTGCTTTGATGCCACCAAAGTGTACATCAGGTACGAAGTCATGTAGAATTTCTTCATTTTCTGTACATTGGATAGCTGCTTCGCCAAGTTCATGCTGATAATTTCTGCCCAGTTGATATTTTGAATTCCCTCGCACACCATGTTGATGAGCGGGCACATCCAGAAATGAAATTCGTTAGTAGAGGGTAAGCCCATAACCCGAGCCAGTAGGATTATAAAATCTGACAATTCTTCATTGAAATCAGCCCAGAAAAGAGTCTTGGATAGACGAGATGCTCCCTTCTTAGGGTTCTTTAGCCATGATTTCGCCACCCACGCCTTGTAGTTGTCGTTGTCTTGATTGAACAGGGCTTGTGCTTGATTCTAGGAAACAACTATGGCATTATCCATTTCTGGAATCCTCAGTGCAGTGCTAATGATGGCAGCGTCCAGTTTGGCGATGAGTTCCCCGTGTATATTGGTCAATTCACTCGAATCAGGGTTGAAGTGAGCTCCGCATGAAAGCACTGTATCAGCACATTGCACCGAGATTGGGAAACCTCCAGCAAAAGCCAAACCGCTGTCGTGAATCATCTGCGCCATTGGTGTAGGGTTTGCATCTGCCATCCTTGCCCAAAAATCACCAAAGTCAAGATGACGAACTTCACTATCCCCAATATTGGGAACGACAGACTCTAGCGGTGAGATTTGTTCCTGTCCCTGAAATTTGATCTTCATGTTGGCAATAATTTGGAGGGTAGAGCCACAAGCTAGACTCAGGAAGGAATTACAGAGGGAAAGGATACGCGCGCAGGAATTTAGATTGCAAGGGTTTGAGCAAAGGATAGCATGGAAGCGGTGTGAAAAATGCATAGGGGGCTTGCTCATTATATAGCCATTTAGGAGAGAGAAAGGCAATGAATGCACATTTAATACATACCTACCAATTTGAATAAGCAAGACATTCGGGTAGAGCAAGAAAAATTAGCACGAATGGCACTTTCTTCATTTGGGACATGTGAGACGTGAATGCGCGAAACACGTGGCTCAGCCAATTTGAGCGAAGCGGGGAAAATAGGTACAAATGCCTTTTGGGACATGCGGGACAAAATTGCGTGAAGTACGCGACTCGGCCGGATCGGACGAAAATGTGACAACGGGTCCGGGTGAACTTGGGACATTTGGGACGTGAAAGCGCGAAGTACGTGGTTCAGGTGATTCGGCTGAAAAAGGAACAACTTTCCCAATTGAACTTGGGACATTTGGGACAAGAAGTTCTGACGGGCCCGAAAAAGATAAACTTCGGGGAAACCGGCTGATTGGGGAATAGAGGGCCCAATTGAACTTGGGACACGCAAGACAAAAATGTCCGACAGGCCCGAAAAACACACAAAATGACCCAAAAACATAGATTTTCTCAATTTCTCGACTTTTAACATTAACTACAACAGAGAAGACACTTAAACTCAAAATTTTAAATTTCACTTTCTTAAGAGTAGGGGAATTTTGAGTGGACAACAGCTGGCTCCTTCTGGGGATGACTTGGCATAAATTCAAGGAATGAGACAAGGTAAGAACTTAGACAAACTTGGGGAAGTAGACCAGTACCTTATCCATTGGGCCACGGAGTCAAAAATCAAACCAATACAGAGGACAACACACCAAAACAAAAAAAGGAAAGAAAAACAAAACGCTATACAGAAAATACAAAGGAATCCCTAATCACCTATGACTTGAACAATTTCAGGTATTGCCCACTATAAGGAAGTGGGAGAGGAGAATCATCCATGTAATCAAGGTAAAAATAATTCTTACCAGCAAAGTGTCTGATCTTGAAAGGTCCGAGCCAAAGGGAATCAAACTTGCCATGACTGCCACGAGGTTCATTCCTTTTATCCCATAACAAAACAGTGTGTCCAACATGGAAATCTCTGAACCTAGCTTTCTTATCAAACAGGACCTTAACCTTCTGCTGGTGAAAAAATATCCTATCAGCAACCTCCAATCTGTTCTCATTCAATTTGTGAAGATACATAATTCTCTTATCCAAAGCATCACTGAAACTGGTATCTTCAATGGCCTTCATTAGATGCAAGGCTGGCAGCTCCACTGTTATTGGCAATTGAGCTTCTACTCCATATACCACTTGAAAAGGAGACATTCCAATAGCTCTCTTTGGTGTGATCCTGTCTACCCAAAGAGCATCATAGAGCTTCTTGTGCCAATTTCGTTGAGACTCATTGACTAATTTCCTTATAATAGTCACCAAATTTTTATTAGTGGATTATGCTTGCCCATTTCCTTGAGGATAGTAATCTGAGGAGTGAGCCAAAGAGATGCCATACCCATAGAAAAAATCCATTATCTTGGTTGAAGAGAAACTCGAAGCATTATCTATCACAATCTTGTTAGGTACACCATACCTTACCAAGATGTTCTCTTTGATGAAGCTGCACACCACTTCAGAAGTAGTACTCTTTACTGGAATAGCTTCTACCCATTTGGTGAAATAATCCGTGGCAGTTAATACATGAGTATGACCAGCACTAGAAGCGGGATTAAGTGTTCCAATGAAATCCAAACCCCACTGTTGAAAAGGTTCCTCAATTACAACTGGCTTAAGAGGCAAAGAGGCCAATTTGGGTCTTCCCACGAAGGTCTGACAAGCCTCGCATTTATCAACCCACTTCGATGCATCTCTGAACAAGGAAGGCCAGTAATATCCTCCACAAAGTATCTTATGAGCAGTGACCATTGATGAATAGTGCCCTCCACATGCCTGATCATGAAAATCTGAGAGTAACTTTTTCTGTTGTTCCTTGTCCACACATTTCAAAAACCTTCTATCTAACCCACGTTTGAACAAGGTGTTTTCCCGTAACACATATTGCACTGACTTTAGTTTAACAGTCCTCTTTTCTTTGGCAGTTAAATGAGAGGGGCATTCTCCATAGGTGAGAAAATGAATGATATCAGCATACTATTCATCAACTGAGCTAAGAAACAGAACGGTAGGAAGGCCAACTTTATCCTCCAGTAACTCATGTCTAGTTCCTTCAGCAATGAGCTCACAAAGGCCTTTTCCATGAACAAGCTTGGTTGGTTTGATGTCAATATCATATTCTTGGACCTTAGCAACCCAGTTCCCTCTCTTGGATCCAAATTCCTGTTGTGTGAGAATTGACTTAACAGTTGTATCTAGAACCAACACCATCGAATGAGAGTTGAGAATGTAAAAACGAAACTGCTTGACATCTTTAACCACTGTAAAAGCATGTTTTTCCATCATGGTGTATTTTAACTCATGATCTTTCATAATATAGCTCATGAATGTAATTGGGAGTTCATGCTCATTAGAATCTTCTTGAGTCAAAACAGCAGCCAAGGTATTATCTGTGGCATAGCAATAGATAATAAAATCTTTGTTGAAATCAAGACATGCTAAAACAAGAGTTTTAGCAATGGCTCTTTTAATACCTTCAAAGGATTCTTTTCCTTCAGGAGACCAACCAAACGTTTGTTTTCCTTTCATCATTTGGGAAATATTCAAAGTTAACTCTGCAAAATCAGGGATGAACCTTCTTAAAAAATTGATCTTACCAAAGAAAGAGTGCACGCCCTTTTTGCTGGTTGGGAGAGGAATTTGGTGGATAGCTTGAACTCGTTCAGGATCAATCTTAATACCATCTTTGGAGATGATGTGCCCTAATAATTTCCCCTCTGTGACACAAAAGATAGATTTTTTAGGATTCAAAGAAATCCCATGTTCTCTACATCTTAGCAGAAATGTCTCCAGGTGGTCAAAATGATTCGCCCTTGTTTTAGAAAACACAGTCAAGTCGTCAAGGTATATGACACTACACTTCCCTTTCAAACTTCCAAAGGCTAGATCCATAGCTCTCTGAAAAGTGGTACTAGCATTAATGAGCCCAAAAGGCATTCTCTTGTAAGCAAAGGTACCCCAAGGAGTAGTGAAAGTTGTTTTGTGTTGATCTGCAGTATTAACCTCTACCTGATTATATCCTGAGAATCCATCAAGCATAGATAACATTTCAGATCCTATTACTGCTTGCAAGACCTGATCCATCATAGGCAAAGGATAATTATCTTTCAAGGAAGCCTGATTCAGATTCCTGAAATCAACACAGATGCGGATCTCACCATTTTTCTTCCTAACAGGCACAATATTGGCAATCCATGTTGAATGGTGAATGGGAAAAATGATTTTGGCCTTCAACAACTTCTGTATTTCTTGAAAGATGGTGTCAGCTATTTTGGGGTTGTATTGCCTCTGTTTCTACTTAAAAGGCTTAATTCCAGGTTTGAGAGGAATAAAATGTTGCATATATTTTGGTTTGAAAGCTTTTAAATCTTCATAAGAGTAAGCAAGAACATCCTTATACCTCTTTAAAAGATCAATTGTTTTTTTCCTCTCATCTGTTGTGTAACATTTTCCAATGTTCACAAGCTTAGGATCAGTAGAACTCCCAATATTAATTTTGTCATACTCAGCTGATTGTTGAGGTCCAGTAGAATCTCTAGAATTTACATACCTGTCATGTTTATCAAATAGTTCCTCTAAACTCACCAATCCTTTAGGAATCTTGTTTCCTTTGAGTTTGATGCATCCATCCTGATTCGTTTCTTCTCCTTGGGTGACTGCTTTGTCAAAGGGCACATTTTCACGAGGCAGGTTGTCGCTTCCTTCAAAATACAGTTGTTCAAAATTACCCTTGAGTTCTAAGAAAGAAAGCAAGTGTTGATCATCATTGAAAACTTGCCAGTTATTTGTATTATCAGGTACACTAGGTCAATGGATCATCTCAATGGTGAACTTATCTTCAGAGAAGTCAGGATGAGGAATCAGTAGTGACCCTGAGACTGCTAGTGAATCAGCCTTGCTATTCTTCTCCCTAGGTATTGCTTCGATGGAGAAAGCATCAAGAAATTCAATGGAATCCCAAACCTGATTCTGGTAATGTTTCAACCTTCCATTTTTTACCTGGAAAAGGTTTCTAACTTGCTTTACAATCAATTCCGCATCACCACGAGCCAGAAGATTCTTTACACCTTGTTCTTTGGCCACTTGCAGTCCAAGAATGAGAGCCTCATACTCTACTGTATTATTAGTATTTTCGAACTATAACTTGAATGAAAAAGGATGAAGGCTTCCTTCAGGTGACACCAGTAGGACACCAGCTCCAGAACCAGCTGAGGAACAACTTCCATCAAACTCTAAAATCCAAACACCATTAGGATCTTTAGGTGACACTTTGGGGAGTTGAATTTCATCAGGGGACATAATCATGTAGTTACCATGCCCCATATCCTCATAGAGTATTTGTGCTTTAGGATCATCCGTTTTTTGTACAATATACTCAGAATGCTTCTCAGGCAGCAACTTCTTCATTTTCCCATTAACAGGTATGAGTACATGTGACCAATCCATTTGAATTTCTCCACCCACATCCTTACAGAAGTTCCTACTTAGCAACATCCTATATGAAGGAGGAATATCTGCTACCAAGATGGTAGCCAAAACTCTCTTCTCAAGCAAAGCAGCAAAAGCCACTTGTGCATCTTTAATTCTTCCGACCAGGGGCACTTCCTTACTCTCCATAGAGTAACAAGATCCATAAGTGCGTGTGAGGGTCAAGCCTAAGGCATGAGCTACTTTAGTAGGCATCACATTGTCTAAGGCTCCTGAGTCTATGACACAATTACTGAGCCTATGACCAGCTATAAGAAGTGTTAAATAAAATGGTTTGATTTTGTCATTAGGTGAGGTGACAGCGGCTACTAGACTAGGCTGTGGTGCAGAAGAAGGAGTGGGTAAAAGGCCTTTAGAGGTGGTTTTAGAATGGGAATTGACAAAGTGAATCATTTTAGCAAAATCTTTGGGATGGGTTTGATAATACCCATCCTCTAAGATTTGAACCTTAGTCTTTTTCAGGTGATCAATAATATCAAAAGACCCAGAAGTGGACGGGCCATCATCACTTGAGATCCTAGGTTTATCAACTTTAGGGGAAAAAGAAGTAACTTTAATATCAGGATTGATAGGACTCACCTTTGGTGTAGATGAAACGGGGATAGGAGATCCTCTTTTTGCAATTACGGGGATAGTTGTCGGCTGTTCCTTAGATTTCTTGGGGGGTTGCGTCACTTTCTCCCTCTGATTTGTCTACTCTCGAGTCATGACAGTGAATGATTTGCTATTCATGTCCTCTACTTCTTCATCATAATCATCTCCATCATCAATGCCCTCAATGGTGAAGAAATTAACTCGAGATACCTCCAGTTCATCTGCTTCATCATCAACTTCTTCCACAAATTCCTCGCAAGCTTCATTATCCTCATCATCATCTGGTTCCTCAACTTCACAGGTTGCATTGACAGGAACTTTAACAGGAGGTCCTTCAAGCGCTAATCTTGTCTGAGAAGCAGGAAAATGATTTCTGGGCTGAAAATTCCTCCTTGGAACGTCTGCATAAGGAGCATGCTGAGCCAATTGTTTCTTTATGGCAATGAGATCATTCGCAATTTTTTGAACCAATGGATCAGTATTAGGTCCAGGGGTGGAAGAGGAGGAAGAAGCAGACTTAGATTTAGAAGGGTCTCTCCTCAACTTCCCTGACATGATTAAATCATCCTCGACACTAACAGCAAGAGTTTGATCTTCAACCAATGTTGCGAGATTAGCCCTTCTTAGCGCATAACTAACTTCAGGTGATTGGGCATTTAGGAAGAAACATTTTTGGATTTGATCAACAGGTCGAGTATTTGGTGGAATTTTATTAATCAACCTGTTGAATCTGGCCACAAATTCTCTCATGGGCTCTTGTGAATCTTTCTTTATCTGAGAGATTTGGGCTAGCAAGGCATGCACATCTTCTCCTGGTTTGAAACGGTTTTAAAACCTAGTTCTCATGGTGTCCCAGCTAGTGATAGCACCAGCCGGAAGGTGATAGAACCAATCAGCAGCATTATCTTGTAAAGTCTTAACGAACAGTCTCACAGAGACGTCTTCATGTTCAACTCCCAGAACTCCACATGCAACTATGAAGGCTGTGATGTGTTCATCAGGATGCACTTTACCATCACCCTTGAATTTAGGGAAGTTCTTCCAGTTACCTCTGGGTAACTCATGCAAAGGCTGAGGAAGGGTAAGGGGCCCGACACGATGACCCCAGGGCAATGGTACCACCATTCTTGGAAAAATGGCTTGCAGAGGAACTGCAACACCAGCAAGAATCAAAGCTGGAAGATTAGGACTAGCTGGCTTTGAAGGAATACCACCCGTAAGAATTCTATCTTGAATAGGTGGAGTGCTTGTCGAACGAGTCTTTCTATTTCTTGTTGAAGGGAAAGGAAAACCCTGCTGCTCCAAAAGCTGAAACTGAGAATCTTCAATACCAAGGGCCCTTCTCCCTCGAGTAAAATGCGGAGTCGCCAGATCAAAATATGATCAATAAATA
Organism: Taxus chinensis; assembly: GCA_019776745.2. NCBI lineage: Eukaryota > Viridiplantae > Streptophyta > Pinopsida > Cupressales > Taxaceae > Taxus > Taxus chinensis. The sequence continues at coordinate 775,629,683 of CM034147.1, read as the reverse complement.
AACTGGAATATGATACCCCAGCGGAGTCACCAAAAACTGTTGGTCGTCAAATAGGACTTTACGAAGAGCAATAGTCAGGGGACAAGAAGTCCCTCCTCTTTAATGGGAGAGGTTCCCTTATTCAGAAATGAACCTATTTACAAATATACAAAACATGATTTTCTGGTTGAACTTGGATATTACAAAATTGTTTTCTTATAAAGATCATCAACTACAAAAGGACTGAGGAATGAGAATACAAAAATGAGTAGAAAGGAAACATTCAGAATTATAGATGACAGAGTAATTCTTTATGCGTGTGAAGGTACAATGAATTGAGAACAAGACCATTTGCGTTATCATTAGCAAGATAAGATGGAATTTGAAAGACACAAAGTTCTGTAAACAACATCTGCCAAGAATACAAAGCTTCTTGACATGTACACACAAATAAATGATCTTAACAAGATTAAATGAAAATCTTTAGGATAAAAGAGATCAAATAGACGAAAGAATGGAAATCCCTTCTATATTGATTTCTTTATGATCTTATTTACACTTTTAGAAAATATAGCCAAGTTCTTCGTCCTTTAAAATGGCATGGAGAGGCCATTATATAGCTTACAAAGCAGTTACTCTTGGTAACTAATTCTTTTAACTAAAGATTAGTTAAGGATTGTCCGATCGCAAAACCCCAACTTATTACAATAAATCTGAGAGAAAAGGAATGGAAGAGAAGAGAAGAATAAGGAGAAGAAGACATGTGGTTATGGTTGGGAGGGACCCACTAAATTCAAAATCTGCTGCCTGAATCTCTTCAATGCCTCAGCTATTTCTCTGCCATGGGGGAACTAACGTGTTGGCTGTACATTGGGTCCAAAAATCCATGAGGCACTTCCCCATTTATTTATCAAACTTGACATGAGTATGATAGTATTTATTTGCTTCTTCAATGGCAGATTGAAGAGAGCAAATCTCCTTCATTTTCTCTTAGGAAATGGAGCTTTCCTTGAATAGATTATCTTTGAAAAAATCTCTGAATTGAGCTTTGATTTCTTACAAGGAAAAAGGCACACCAGAAGTTTCATCCTGAAGATGACAATGTATATCTTTGAAAGAAGATATAACTAGTGCCTTGAAAGCCTCGCCCTTCTGCCAGCTATTCCTCAGTTCTCCCAAAGCCTCCTCTAAGAATTTGATCTTCCACTCCACACTGTTAACTTCAGGACTCTTCACAGATTATCACTGAGAATCAATGATGTTCTCTGATTCACCAATAGGAAATGTTCTCATCTATCTTTCTCATGAGACGAAGGTCTACTATCCAACAGGCTCCAGAGTCTTAACCTCTTTGAATTTCTGATCTCTGTATACTTGGGTGGAGGAAGAAGCTTCTGTTGCAAGTTGTTCAGGTCATTGTGCTGAGTTTGAGAGCTTCATCGAGGAAGTTTGCACAAGTTGCAACAAGTCTGATCTTGGAGTCGATGCTTCCCTCCTTAGAGTCTGAAACATCCTTAGATGGAGGACTTCTCCAGAGTGTCTCCTGATAGCTCTGTAACTTCATCTTGGCTCAAACTAGACCTTAGGTGGCGGAAGGGTAGTCAACTGGCGCCAGGATCTCCGCCAAATCATCTTTCTCTTTCTTAGAACCAATCCAGAGTCCTGATAAAACCTGTGTGAATCTGACCACATTGTTCATACTCATATGAGTATCAGATCAGAGTTGTCATACCCTTTCTCTACCATCCCAATGACTCTTGGTACAAGCCGATTTCTTCGATCAATTGTAGAGAGAACCTGCCATAATGCCTCCTTCTGGCCTCAAAATCATCGGCACAGTCAGCCCAATAGTCTCCTTTAGAATTCCCGGTGATGATAGATTGTCTTGATGTTCTGCTCAATGAAATTCTATCAAGTCGAAGCTTAGTTCTAGGTTTCCAGGAAATGGATGGTACCTTGGGAACCAGGGCTCTTTCAATGGATTTTGTGCATCCAGGGCTATTTTGGCACGAGAAGGAGTAGTTTCCCAACAAGAGATGGGGACAGTGCAAACCAATGATCTTCTTGTCCCTGCAGGTTCGAGTGCAAGATTATCCAATTGCTTTCATATTGTCGATCAGAAGGTTGCATCTTATGCACTACAGAGGACATAGGAAGTCAGCAGGAGGAGTGCAAGAGGTAGCCAAGAGACAGAGAGCTCATGACGTTCAAGGTATGAGAATAGTTGTTTTCTGAAGTTGAGACATGAGTAGGGCACCGTAGTGCGATATCAGGTTCATGGCTTCATCAGAGGTATCTTCTAGCAGTGTCACCCTCGAGAAGTCTGACCAGTGCTACATGGTGAAGGCATCATTCACCCTTCAGAAGTTGCGATTGCTAGTCTCTAGGGTGAACTTAGAGGAGCAGTAGGCACTACACAGGATTCAACCTTGTGGGCATCAATGTAAGAAAAACCAATACCACTGTTGTCTGATCCCAAAGGTATTTTACCCCCTCGGGTCGATATAGAAAATATAGAAAATATTGACATAGGGAAAAGTCATGCCTTGGCGCACGTTGAATTTCTGCACGGTATACTTGGAGTGGATGACAGAAGGAGTAAAAGCTGCAGCGTCCTTGGCGTTGCACGTAGGTAGGAGGGCATTTCACACGGAGTGTCTGACATTGTAAAAGTTCGCATGCTTGGCGCATGACACAGGGTGTTGAAACATCCTTAGAGGATGGATGCGCCTGAGTGCACAGGTAAATGGCGCACATAAACAGTTGTTGATCATGAACATATATGCATCTATGGCACACATAAACAATTATCAGACATGAAGCCAGGATCTCGGCCAGATCAGCTTTCACATTCGGGAGGCGCAATCCATTTTGAGTCACTCCACAGGAAGCAGACACTGACCCAGATATTCAGATGGCCATAACTTTTGACTGGGTAGCTCAGATTCATGCAAGGTTTTCATTTCTGGAAAGTCCTTACGAGCTCACTAGGGTGGTACACCTACTGAGTTCATAATGAGATGAATTGTAGATACAACCTACCATAATGCCTCCTTCTAGATTTGGAATCATCAGCTCAGTCTTCCCAATAGTCTTCTATATCTTCCCTATGATGATATATGTATCTTGAGGGGCTTCTTTCTAAAGGTTGGACATTCTTGTTTTTCCCCTCCAAGTTCTTCTCTTTGGCAGAAATGGATAGTGATGGAGTTCAAACCAAGTCTCTATTGAAAACTATAATGCAACTGTGCGTCCTCTTGGCTGTTTTGTAAGTGTAGTTGTATCAAAGAGATGGAGCAAATAATGAATGTCTGGTGAATGATTCTCAACCCTCTCTGTAGGTTCATGTGCAACCTTCTGATCTAATTTCCTGCAAAATTGGTTATCAAAGCATGATCTTGCATTGCACTACAGAACATGGTTTGTGTTTATTGGCAAGACAGGTGTTCTTCATTCCTCGGTGCAAGCACCTTTGTAGTTTAGGTTTTATTTTTATAAATTTTCTTACCCTAGTCTCCGTAGTGCGAAAGTTAGTTTCATGGCTTCATCGAGTAAACCCTCTAGCATTTTATGTGTGCATCCTCACAGAGGAATAGGAACCGGCCTTCATCCGTGAGAGCATCATTTACCAATTTCAGCAATTGTGATCCCTAGTCTCTAGGGTGAACTGCGGGCATGTTATGCATATCGCACTGAGAGTCTCATCCCATCAGGTTGCAAACATTCGAGGGTGCTGTGGTTCACCATCAACAACTGCCTTGCTGCCGCCAGAGTGTACATCAGGTACGAAGTCATATAGAATTTCTTCGTTTGCTGTACATATCGGACAACTATTCTGCTAGGTTCATGCTGATGATTTTTGCCCAATTGATATTTTGAGTTCCTTCGCACACCATGTTGATGAGCGGGCACATGTAGAAATGGAACTCGTTAGTAGAAGGTAATCCCATAACCTGAGCCAATAAGATTATGAAATATGACAACTATTCATTGAAATCTACCCAGAAGAGAGTCTTGGATAGACGAGACGCTCCCTTCTTAGGGTTCTTTAAGCCAGGACTTTGCCAGCCGCGCCTTGTAGTTATCGTTGTCTTGATTGAACAGGGCCTGTGCTCGATTTTGGGAGACAACGATAGCATTATACATTTCTGGAATCCTCAGTGCAGTGCAAATGGTGGCAGCGTCAAGTTTGGCGATGAGCTCCCCGTGCATGTTGGTCAATTTTCTCGAATCAAGGTTGAAAAGAGCCCCACATGAAATCATTGTGTCTGCACATTGAACCGAGATCGAGAAACCTCCAGCAAAAGCCAGACTGTTGTCATGATTCATCTGTGCCATTGGTGTAGGGTTTTCATCTGTCATCCTCGACCAAAAATCACCAAAGTCAAGGTGGCGAACTTCACTGTCCCCGATATCGGGAACGGCAGATTCTAGCAGTGAGATTTGTTCTTGCCCCAGGAATTTGATCTTCATGTTGATAGCAATTCGAGAGAGCAAAGCTGCAAGCTAAAGTTGGGATGAAATTATATAGAGGGAATGGAATATGTGTGTAGGAGTTTAGATTGCAAGGGTTTGAGAAAAAGATAGCATGGAAGCAGTGTGAAAAACACATAGGGGGTTCGCTCGTTATATAGCCGTTTTAGGTGACAGAAAGGCAATAAATGCGCATTTAATACATACCTACCAATTTGAATAAGCAATATATTTGGGTAGAGCGGGAAAAATAAGCACGAATGGCACTTTGGTTCATTTGGGACATGAGGGATGTGAAAGCGCGAAGCACGCGACTCGACCGATTTGGGTGATGTGGGGAAAAGGTGCGCAAATGATAATTTGGGACATGCGGGACAAAAGTGTGCGAGGTACATGGTTCGGCCGGATCGGATGAAAAGGTGGCAGCGGGTCTGGGTGGGTTTGGGACATTTGGGACGCGACAACGCGAAGTATGCGGTTTGGGCGAATCGGCTGAAAATGGAACAAATTTTCTGGGTGAACTTGGGACATGCGGGAAAAAAAGTTCCGGACGGGCCCGACAAAGACAAACTTCGGGGAAACCGGCCAATCGGGGAACAGAGGGCCCAATTGAACTTGGGAGACGCAGGGACCAAAAATGTCCGACAGGCCCGAAAAACACACAAAATGACCCAAAAACGCAGATTTTCTCAATTTCTCTTACTTTTCACACTCTCAGTTCAATAGAAAAGACACTTAAACTCAAAATTTTGAATTTTCACCTTGTTAAGAGTAGGGGAATTTTGAGTGGACAACAGCAATGGATCCTTTTTGGGAAAGTTTTGGCATAACCTATATAATATAAAAGAGGTAGAATAATGTAAAGAAATTATAAAGATACTCAGATTCGATGCACACCAGAACCTTATCCATTGGGCCGCAAAGTTTATATTTATTATGTTACCAATTCATAGGACAGCACACCAAAATAAAAAGTAAAGAAAAACAAAACGCTATACAGAATATATATGGGGACTCCCTAATCACCTATGACTGGAACAATTTCAGGTCTTACCCACTATAAGGAATTGGGATTAGGAGAACCTTCCATGTAATACAAGGGTTATAATTTGTTGTTACAATCAAAGTGTCTGATCAATGAAATTTGTTTGTGCCAAAGGTGACATTGGAGAAGCTTACCATTTGGCTTCCACGCAAATTAGACATGCCTTTTAGAGACATTTGAATACATATTTCTACTAACTTTTTATTCTCTAAATGTCCTGGCATATATTTTGTCAAACATGACCTTGAACCTTCTGTTGAGTGAACAGATAATCATATCAGCAAAAAGAGATCCAATCTAAAGTACACATATGCACCAAAGGAGAATCAAAAGTACAAATGAACCACATATCTAATATTTCGAAGCATGTACAAGTTGAAACTAAAAAACACAATAACTTCAATGAATCCTTAACATTAGATGCAAGGCTAGCAGCACCACTAAAACATAGGCAATTTAGCTAACTATTAAACATTATATCTATTTGGTGGAGCTAAAGTAGACATTCTTTATTTTTGCTCTACTTTATTTTGATCCTGTTTTCCCATTGGGGAATTCCTCGAGCTTGTTGTGCCAGTTGGTCATTGGAAGAAAAATTCACTAATTTCCTTCAACCTACATAGTCAGGTTCATATTTTTATTAGTGGATTCCGCTTGTCCGTAGTATCATACACTAAGTGATAGTAACCTTGTAAGGATGTGAACCAAAGAGTTGCCAAAACCATGGACAAGAAATCCATGATCACGCGTGGGTGAAAAGATTCGAAGCCTGTATCTGTTATCAATCTTCTAAGGTACACCATACCTTACCAAGATGCTCGCTTTGATGAAGGTTTACCACGACTGTCAGAAGTAGTACTCTTTACCGGAAAAAATTGTGTTCATTTGGTCAAATACTCCATGTCAGTTAAATTAAATGAGTAGTGACCAGCACTAGAAGAGGGATTATCCTGACACAATGACCTCCAAACCTCCACTGGTCTGAAAAGGTTCTTCAATTACAAGGCTGATTATAAGAGGCAAAGTGTTGAACCAAACTGATTAGGTATACCCAGGCAAGAAAATATGAGAAGGAAAACATCCAATGCAAAACACTAAGATGCATCTCTGAAATAAATAAGGCCATATAGTATCCTCAACACGAAGTATTATTATTATTATTTGTACCATTGAAATAAATAGTGCCCTGGATTTGCTTGATCATGAAAGAACATTTAGCGTAACTTTAAAACAGGATGTTCCTTGGTCCAGGATTCATATTCGAAACAACCTTCCATCTAGGCCACGTTTAAATCAAAGGCAGTTTATCCCATGATACTACATATTAGCATTGACCTTAGTCGCAATTCATTTCTCAAGTTTGATGACTTTAAACCATGGTTAAAAAAAATGTCCACCATTCTCCAGTATGGAAAGTAAACATGAACCGTGAAATCAAAATACCATTAATTTACTGAGCAAAAAAATAGAATGCTATAAATAAAAAGGCCATAGCTTCTGAAATTCTGGAAGTTATAACTCATGTATAGCTCCTTCAGTAATGAGCTCAAGTAATTAGAGACACTTTTCCACGGATAATCTTGGTCGGTTTGACTGTCAATATAATAGTCTTAGACCTTAGAAACCCAATTCCCTCTCTTGGATCCAAATTCTTGCTACGTGAAGCGTATACATGAATTAGATACAGTTGTTTCTGGAACCAACACCATGCAATGAGAGTAAAGAATGTAATATTAACGAATTTGTCTGACAGATTTAACCACTTTCAAAAGCATGTTTTTCAACAGGAAAAGGGGTATTTAATATACTTCACTTGAAATATTCAAAGCGTAAGTTGTCTCATTAACGCAATTGGGAGAAACTGCTGACTACACCAAAGAAAATCTTCATCGTACTTGAATGGGCATTTCACTTTATCTATCCTGTGAGGATAGCCATAGGATCAAGTAAGAGTCTTTGAAGAACCATAACTACATCCATTGGTATTAAAGATCCACAGAAAATGTATCTGGATCCAGAAGCCAAAGGGAAATTAGTGATACTTTTAAATTCATTAGCATTTCAAAAATGGGTAGATAGACAAACAATTTCACAGCGTTTGTTTCCCTTTCATCATCTGAGAAATATTCAAAGTTAACTTTGCAAAATCAGGGATGAACCCTATTAAAAAATTGATCTTACCAAAGAAAGAGTGCACGTCCTTTTTATTGGTTGGGAGAGGAATTTTCTGGATAGCTTGTACTCGTTCAGGATCAATCTCAATACCATCTTTGGAAACGATGTGACCTAGATAATTTCCCCTTGGTGACACAGAAGATAGAACTTTTAGGATTCAAGGAAATCCCATGTTCTCTGAATCTTAGCACGAACTGTCTCCAGGTGGTCAAAATGATCCACCGCTTGTTTTAGAAAACACTGTCAAGTCGTCATAGGTATTGCGACAATACACTTCCCTTTCAGAACTTTGAAAATCAAGTTCCATAGCTCTCTGAAAAGTGGCACCAGCATTAATGAGCCAGTTCTCATGGTGTCCCAGCTAGTGATAGTACCAGCCGGAAGGTGATAGAACCAATCAGCAGCATTATCTTGTAAAGTCTCAACGAACAGTCTCACAGAGACGTATTCGTTTTCACACTCCCAGAACTCCACATGCAACTATGAAGGCTGCAATGTGTTCATCAAGATGCACTTTTCCATCACCTTTGGAAATTAGGAAAGTTCTTCCGGTTACCTCTGGGTAACTCATGCAAAGGCTGAGGAAGAGCAAGGGGGCCCGACACGATGACCCCAGGGTAATGGTACCCGCCATTCTTGGAAAAATCAACTTGGAGTGGAACTACAACACCAGTAAGAATCAAAGCTTGAAGATTAGGACTAGTTGCCTTTGTAAAGGAATACCACCCGTAGGCGACTCTATCTTGAGACAGGTGGAGTGCTTGTACCTAGAACGAGTCTTTCTATTTCTGTTGAAGGGAAAGGAAAACCCTACTGAAACTCCAAAAGCTGAAACTGAGAATCTTCAATACCAAGGGCCCTTCTCCCTCAGAGTAAAAGCACGGAGTCACATTAGATCAAAGCATGATCAAAAATACCATATACTGGAATATGATCTTCCCCAGCGGAGTCACCAAAAACTGTTGGTCGATGGCAAATAGGACTTTACGAAGAGCAACAGTTAGGGGACAAGAAGTCCCTCCTCTTTAATGGGAGAGGTTCCCTTATTCAGAAACGCAACCTATTTACAAATATACAAAACATGATTTTTCTGGTTGAACTTGGATAATGCTACAAAAGTGTTTTCTTATAAAGATCATCAATTACAAAAGGACTGAGGAATGAGATATACGAGATTGAGCAGAAAGGCAACATTACAGAATTATAGATGACAGAGTAATTCTTTATGATACTGTGAAGTTATAGTGAATTGAGAACAAGACCATTTGCGTATCATTAGCAAGATAAGATGAGAATTTAAAGACACAAAGTTCTAACTAAACAACATCTGCAAGAACGCAAAAGCTTCTTGACATAACACAAGTGTAAGAATTGATCTTAAAAAAAATAAATGAAAAGGATAAGGAAATCAGATAGACGAAACAATGGAAAGCCCTTTTGTATTGATTTCTTTATGATCTTATTTACACTTTCAGAAAATATACCAAGTTCTTCGATCCTATTAAAATGGCGAGGAGAGGCCATTATATAGCTTACAAATCAGTTACTCTTAGGTAACTAATTCTTTTAACTAAATATTAGTTAAGGATTGCCTTGATTATTTCAATACCTCAACTAATTACAATGCAATTCGAGAAAAATCAATTGGAAAAGAAGAGAAGAAAAGAAGAAGAAGACAGGTGGTTAATGGTTGGGAGGGACCCACTGAAAATCAAAATTCGCTGCCTGAATCTCTTCAATGCTTGGGCTATTTCTCTGCCACGAGGGAACTGACGTGTTGGCACATTGTACACTGGAAATCCAAAAATCTGATGAGGCACTTCACCATTTATTTATCAAACTACGACATGAGTATGATAATATTTATTTGCTTCTTCAATGTTCAGATTGAAGAGAGCAAATCTCCTTCATTTTCTCTTAGGAAATAGAGATTTCCTTGAATAGATTATCTTTGACAAAAGCTCTGAATTGAGCTTTGATTTCTTGCAAGGAAAGGGGCACACCAAAAGTTTCATCCTGAAGATGACAATGTATATCTTTGAAAGCAGATAAAACTAGTGTCTTGAAAGCTTCACCCTTCTGCCAGCTATTCCTCAGTTCTCCCAAATCCTCCTCCAATACTTTGATCTTCCACTCCACGCTGTTAACCAGGACTCTCTGACAAACTTATCCTTTGAATCAGTGCAAAACCTCTGATTTTCCAATAAAATTCAGCTACATCTGTCTTAAAACCATGAGACGAGGTATACTATCCAACCCTTGGCTCCAGAGTTTAACCTCTTTGCATCTTCTGGTATCCTCATAGGTGGATGAAGAATCATGATCTGTAGCAAATTGTTCACAAAATTGTGCAGAGTGATGAAGGAGCTTTGCATCGAGAAGTGTCAATCCTACAGTCAAGCCATATCTTCCACCATGGCTTCCATAGCTGAAACATGCCATAGAGGAGCACTTGTCACAGTGGTGTCTCCTAAGCTCTCACAACTTTCTTCGGATCAAACTAGACCACTTAGTGGTGGAAGTGTACTCAATGGAGCCAGGATCTCCGCCAAATCATCTTTCTCTTTCTTAGAACCAATCACAAGTTTATTGCATAAAACCTCAATGAGAATCTGACCACATGTTTCTATCTCATCTGAGTTCAGTAGGGTTTCTGCCCTTACTCTACCTTCCCAATGACACTTGGTACAAGCCGATTTCCTCGATCCAATTGTAGCAGAGAACTGCCACCTCCTTCAGGAGTCAACAATCATCGGCACAGTCAGGAATAATCTCTTTAGAGTTCTAGGTGATTGATGTTTTTCTTGATTATTTCCTGCTCAATGAAATTCTTCAAGTCGCAAGACACAGTTCAATCAATGAAGGAACCATGGATGGTAAATGATGTAAGATGCAAACACTATCAATGTATTTTGTGATAATAGGGCTATTCTTACAATAAGGAGTAGTAGCCCAAGAATGGGGGAAGTAGCAAACAAATGATTTTCCCTGCAGGTTCCGTGCACTAGATTATCCAATTGCTTGGTCATATTGTCCTATCAAAAGGTCTACATTCTGATGGCACTACAGAGGACCATCCAGGAAGTCTACAAAGGAGTGCTCTCGTACCAGCTAGCCTGATATATGAGAATTTTCATGAATTGCTAAAGATTTACACGCTGTTCAATACAAGTATACAGATTTATGGCATATTATTAAGAAAATCTTCTAGCAGAAGAATCACCACTTCTGAAGTCTGACCCATGCTCATGGAAGGCTTCCTTCATGCTTCAGAAATTGCGATCTAGTCTCTAGGAAAAATACTTAAATGGGCAGTAGGAATTTCACAGTTTTCAACTCTTTGGGCATCAATGTAAGAACAATCACCATGTTGTTGGTCCCACAAGGCACTTCTACCCCCTCGGGTCGATATGAAAAATCAAAATTTGACAACCCTGACCAAACTCATAACCTCTTTGAATTTCTTCACGGTATACTTGAGTGCACGACACGGAGGGGTGGAAGCTGACATGGTAAAATTCGCGCCTGATGAGCGTACGTAAAGGGCGCATGCACACGGAGTGTCTGACATGGGGGTCGATGCTTGCCTCCTTGGCGCATGACACAGGGTCCTTGACAAGAAAATGGATGCGCCTGAGGCACAGGTAAATGGCGCACATAAACAGTTGTTGACATGAACATATATGCACCTATGGCACACATAAACAATTATCAACATGAAATGGATGCGCCTATAGCGCACATTCGGGAGGCGCAACATTTTGAGCACTGACAGGAAGCAGACACTGACCCAGATATTCAGATGGCCATAACTTTTGACTGGGAGCTCAGATTCATGCAAGGTTGGAATTTCTGGAAAGCTTACGAGCTCACTAGGGTTCTCACCTACCACCATAATGAGATGAATTAAATACAACCTGGGGTGGTTGGGGGAGATTTGGAATTTCTCTCTCTTCCCTCTCTCATTCTTCCTATAAATTGTAAGGAGGGGCTTCTTTCTAAAGGTTGGACATTCTTGTTTTTCCCCTCCCTTCTTCTCTTTGGCAGGTGAACAGTGATGGGAACCAGGGATCTTTCTATATTCTGTGCGTCCAGGGCTCTTTTACAAGTGTAATTTCCCAAAGAGATGGGAAAGTGCAAACCAGTAATCTTCTTGTCTCTGTAGGTTCTGTGCAATTTGTCTAATGGCCTGCATACTTCTATCAAAGCCGTCTTATCATTGCAGAACATGGGAAGCCTCAGAGGGGTGCTCTCATAGCCAACAATCCTGATATAGGAGAATTTTCTGAATTGTGTAAAATAGGCACCGTAGTGTGATATCAGGTTCATGGCTTCATCAAAAAACCTTCTAGTAGTGTCACCTTCAAGAATCCTGACCACGTACATGGTGAAAACATCATTTACCCTTCGGAAATTGTGATTGCTGGTCTCTAGGGTGAACTGCGGGCAGTAGGCATATACAGGATCATCCTTGTGGGCATCAATGTAAGAAAAACAAAACCATTGCCTTGATGCCGCCAGAGTATACATCAGGTAAGAAGTCATGTAGAATTTCTTCATTTGCTGTACATTGGACAGCTGCTCCGCCAAGTTCATGTTGATGATTTCTGCCCAGTTGATATTTTGAGTTCCCTCGCACACCATGCTGATGAGTGGGCACATCCATAAATGAAATTCATTAGTAGAGGGTAAGCCCATAACCCTAGCCAATAGGATTATAAAATCTGACAATTCTTCATTGAAATCAGCCTGGAAAAGAGTCTTGGATAGACGAGATGCTCCCTTCTTAGGGTTCTTTAGCCATGACTTCGCCACCCATGCCTTGTAGTTGTCGTTGTCTTGATTGAACAGGGCTTGTGCTTAATTCTGTGAAACAACTATGGCATTATCCATTTTTGGAATCCTCAGTGCAGTGCTAATGGTGGTAGTGTCCAGTTTGGTGATGAGTTCCCCGTGTATATTGGTCAATTCACTCGAATGAGGGTCGAAGTGAGCTCCACATGAAAGCACTGTATCAACACATTGCACCGAGATTGAGAAACCTCCAGAAAAAGCCAAACCGCTGTCGTGAATCATCTGTGCCATTGGTGTAGGGTTTGCATCTGCCATCCTTGCCCAAAAATCACCAAAGTCAAGATGACGAGCTTCACTGTCCCCAATATTGGGAACGAAAGACTCTAGCGGTGAGAGTTGTTCCTGTCCCTAAAATTTGATCTTCATGTTGGAAGTAATTTGGAGGGTAGAGCCATAAGCTAGAGTCGGGAAGGAATTACAGAGGGAAAGGATACGCATGCAGGAATTTAGATTGCAAGGGTTCAAGCAAAGGATAGCATGGAAGCGGTGTGAAAAATGCATAGGCGGCTTGCTCATTATATAGCCGTTTAGGAGAGAGAAAGGCAATGAATGCACATTTAATACATACCTACCAATTTGAATAAGCAAGACATTCGGGTAGAGCAGGAAAAATTAGCACGAATGGCACTTTCTTCATTTGGGACATGTGGGACACGAATACGTGAAACACGTGGCTCGGCTGATTCAGGTGAAGCGGGGAAAAGATGCACAAATTCCTTTTGGGACATGCGGGAAAAAAGTGCACGAAGTCCGCGACTCGGCCGGATCAGACGAAAATGTGACAACGGGTCCAGGCGAACTTGGGACATTTGGGACGTGAAAGTGCGAAGTACGCAGTTCGGGTGACTTGGCCGAAAATGGAACAACATTCCCAATTGAACTTGGGACATTTGCGACAAGAAGTTACGACGGGCCTGAAAAGGACAAACTTTCGGGAAACTGGCCGATCGGGGAATAGAGGACCCAATTGAACTTGGGACACGCGGGACAAAAATGTCCGACAGGCCGAAAAAACACACAAAATGACCCAAAAACGTAGATTTTCTCAATTTCTTGACTTTTAACATTAACTACAACAGAGAAGACACTTAAACTCAAAATTTTAAATTTCACTTTCTTAAGAGCAGGGGAATTTTGAGTGGACAACAACTGGCTCCTTCTGGGGATGACTTGGCATAAATTCAAGGAATGAGACAAGGTAAGAACTTAGACAAACTCGGGGAAGCAGACCAGTACCTTATCCATTGGGCCATAGAGTCAAAAATCAAACCAATACAGAGGACAACACACCAAAACAAAAAAAGGAAAGAAAAACAAAACGCTATACAGAAAATACAAAGGAATCCCTAATCACCTATGACTTGAACAATTTCAGGTATTGCCCACTATAAGGAAGTGGGAGAGGAGAATCATCCATGTAATCAAGGTAAAAATAATTCTTACCAGCAAAGTGTCTGATCTTGAAAGGTCCGAGCCAAAGGGAATCAAACTTGCCATGACTGCCACGAGGTTCATTCCTTTTATCCCATAACAAAACAGTGTGTCTAACATGGAAATCTCTGAACCTAGCTTTCTTATCAAACAGGACCTTAACCTTCTGCTGGTGAACAAATATCCTATCAGCAACCTCTAATTTGTTCTCATTCAATTTTTGAAGATACATAATTTTCTTATCCAAAGCATCACTGAAACTGGCATCTTCAATGGCCTTCATTAGATGCAAGGCTGGCAGCTCCACTGTTACTGGCAATTGAGCTTCTACTCCATATACCACTTGAAAAGGAGACATTCCAATATCTCTCTTTGGTGTGATCATGTCTTCCCAAAGAGCATAATAGAGCTTCTTATGCCAATTTCGTTGAGACTCATTGACTAATTTCCTTATAATAGTCACCAAATTTTTATTAGTGGATTCTGCTTGCCCATTTCCTTGAGGATAGTAATCTGAGGAGTGAGCCAAAGAGATGCCATACCCATAGCAAAAATCCATTATCTCGGTTGAAGAGAAACTTGAAGCATTATCTGTCACAAATTTGTTAGGTACACCATACCTTACCAAGGTGTTCTCTTTGATTAAGTTGCACACCACTTCAGAAGTAGTACTCTTTACTGGAATAGCTTCTACCCATTTGGTGAAATAATCTGTGGTAGTTAATACATGAGTATGACCAGCACTAGAAGCGGGATTAAGTGTCCCAGTGAAATCCAAACCCCACTGTTGAAAATGTTCCTCAATTACAACTGGCTTAAGAGGAAAAGAGGCCAATTTGGGTCTTCCTACGAAGGTCTGACAAGCCTCACATTTATCAACCCACTTGGATGCATCTCTGAACAAGGAAGGCCAGTAATATCCTCCACGAAGTATCTTACGAGCAGTGACCGTTGATGAATAGTGCCCTCCACATGCCTGATCATGAAAAGCTGAGAGTAACTTTTTCTATTGTTCCTTGTCCACACATTTCAAAAACCTTCCATCTAACCCACGTTTGAACAAGGCATTTTCCCACAACACATATTGCATTGACCTTAGGTTAACAGTCCTCTTTTCTTTGGCAGTTAAATGAGAGGGGCATTCTCCATAGGTGATAAAATGAGTGATATCAGCATACCATTCATCAACTGAGCTAAGAAACAGAATGGTAGGAAGGCCAACTTTATCCTCCAGTAACTCATGTCTAGCTCCTTCAGCATTGAGCTCACAAAAGCCTTTTCCATGAACAAGCTTGGTTGGTTTGATGTCAATATCATATTCTTGGACCTTAGCAACCTAGTTCCCTCTCTTAGATCCAAATTCCTGTTGTGTGAGAATTGACTTAACAGTTGTATCTGGAACCAACACCATGGAATGAGAGTTGAGAATGTAAAAACGAAACTGCTTGATAGCTTTAACCACTGCAAAAGCATGTTTTTCCATCATGGTGTATTTTAACTCATGATCTTTCAGAATATAGCTCATGAATGCAATTGGGAGTTCGTGCTCATTAGAATCTTCTTGAGTCAAAACAGCAGCCAAGGTATTATCTGTGGCATAGCAATAGATGATAAAATCTTTGCTGAAATCAAGACATGCTAAAACAGGAGTTTTAGCAATGGCTCTTTTAGTACCTTCAAAGGATTCTTTTCCTTTAGGAGACCAACCAAATGTTTGTTTTCCTTTTATCATTTGGGAAATATTAAAAGTTAACTCTGCAAAATCAGGGATGAACCTTCTTAAAAAATTGATCTTACCAAAGAAAGAGTGCACGCCGTTTTTGCTGGTTGGGAGAGGAATTTGCTGGATAGCTTGAACTAGCTCAAGATCAATCTTAATACCATCTTTGGAGATGATGTGCCCTAATAATTTCCCCTCTGTGACACATGAGACGTCTTCATGTTCAACTCCCAGAACTCCACATGCAACTATGAAGGCTGCGATGTGTTCATCAGGATGCACTTTACCATCGCCTTTGAATTTAGGAAAGTTCTTTCAGTTACCTATGGGTAACTCATGCAAAGGCTAAGGAAGGGCAAGGGGCCCGACACGATGACCCCAGGGAAATGGTACCGCCATTCTTGGAAAAATGGCTTGTAGAGGAACTACAACACCAGCAAGAATCAAAGCTCGAAGACTAGGACTAGCTGGCTCTTAAGAATTACCACCCGTAGGAATTCTATCTTGAATAAGTGGAGTGCTTGTCGAACGAGTCTTTCTATTTCTTGTTGAAGGGAAAGGAAAACCCTGCTGCTCCAAAAGCTGAAACTGAGAATCTTCAATACCAAGGGCCCTTCTCCCTCGAGTAAAACAGGGAGTCGCTAGATCAAAGGATGATCAAAAATTACAGAACTGGAAAATGATTTTCCGCAGCGGAGTCGCCAAAAACTATTGGTCGTCAAATAGGACTTTACGAAGAGCAATAGTCAGGGGACAAGAAGTCCCTCCTCTTTAATGGGAGAGGTTCCCTTATTCAGAAACGAACCTATTTACAAATATACAAAAAATGATTTTCTAGTTGAAGTTGGATATTACGAAAGTATTTTCTATAAAGATCATCAATTACAAAAGCACTGAGGAATGAGAAAACCAGAATGAGCAGAAAGGCAACACTCAGAATTATAGATAACAGAGTAATTCTTTATGTATGCGAAGTTACAGTGAATTGAAACAAGATCATTTGTATCATAGAAATAAGATGGAATTTAAAGACACAAAGTTCTGTAAATAACATCTGCCAAAACACAAAGTTTCTTGACATAACACAGACAAATGATCTTCACAAAATTAAATGAAAAGCATGGGGATAAAAGGGATCAGATAGATAAAGAATGAAAAGCCCTTATGTATTGATTTCTTTATGATCTATTTACACTTTTAGAAAATAAGCCAAGTTCTTCCTCCACTCAAAATGGCATGGAGAGGCCATTATATAGCTTGCAAATCAGTTACTCTTTGTAACCACTTATTTTAACTAAAGATTAGTTAAGGATTGCCAATTGCAATACCTCAACTTATTACAATGAATCCGAGGAAAATAATTAGAAGAGAAGAGAAGAAAAAGGAGAAGAAGACAGGTGGTTATGACTGGGAGGGAGCCACTGACTTCAAAATTCACTGCCTGAATCTCTTCAATGCATCGGCTATGTCTCTGCCACGAGGGACTGACGTGTTGGCTATAGACTAAGCCCAAAATCGGAGGCACTTCTCCATTTCCTTATCAAACTCAACATGAGAATGATAGTCTTTATTTGCTTCTTCAATGGCAGATTGAAGAGAGCAGATCTCCTTCATTTTCTCTTTGGAGATGGAGCTTTCCTTGAATGATTATCTTCGACAAAATCTCTGAAATGAGCTTTGATTTCTTGCAAGGAAAGAGGCACACCATAAGTTTCATCCTGAAGATGACAATGTATATCTTTGAAATCAGATACAACCAGTGTCTTGAAATCCTCACCCTTCTGCCAGTTATTCTTCAGCTCTCCCGAAGCCTCCTCCAAGACTTTTATCTTCCACTCCACGCTGTAAACCCAGGACTTTGACAGATTATCCTTTGCATCATCAAAAACCTTATTTGCCAATAAAATTTTCTCATCTGTCTGTCCCATGAGAAGGAGGTCTACTATGCAACTGCTCCAGAGTTTGAGCTCTTTATCTATGATCCGTATAGTGGACGAGAGCTTCTATTGCAAATTGTTCACCTTTCTGTGGAGTTTGAAAGCTTCATCAATGAAGTTAAATCCTGTAACAAGATTATCTTCCACCATGGCCTCCATAGCTCTGCTATAGACGGAATACTTGTGAATGTCTTTGATACTTTGTACTTCATCTTGGCTCAAAATTACAGGTGGCGGAAGGGTAGTCAATGGGGTAGGGTCCAAAACTTTGTCCTTAGACAAAAGAGATTTGATAAAACTAGTGAGAATATGGGCTTGTTCCTCCAACTGTTCAATGGTTTTCTGCCCTTTCTCTACCCTCCTAATGACTCTTGTGACCATTTCCTGGAGATTATGGATCTCACCTTCAGGGGTAGACTCTCCCATAGGAATCCTTGAGAATTCTAGGTCAGATTCCTATAAGTCCTGCTCTGATTTGTCTACTGTAGGCTTAGAAATCTCCAAGAATTGTTGACCCTGAGCATCAGACACTACCCTGGAGGTGATTCTGGATTTTTTCACACGATAAGGAGTAGTGCCTAACAAGGCTGCCACAACATCAAAATTCGGCCTTGCAACACAATCACTAGATGTCAATGTTTGGTCACATTGTACCTAGAAATCTACATTCTGAAGGCACTCATGACCCATCCAAGCAACTACCAAAATCTACCCACCTATATATCATTGAAGCATTTTCACGTTCAATACAAAATACACATTTATCCATATTATTAAAAAATCACATTACCACATTCTGAAATTCCCCCAGTGCTCAAGGAGCTACCACATGCAAATCAATTGGATCTATCAGGAAAAATACTTAAATGTGCAGGCATTTCATGTTTTCCTCTATTATTTCAATGACAATCAATGATGTTCTCTGGTCCCAAAGGCAAGACTACATAATTTCAATGAGAATCAAAATTCCACAGAAACTCCTGACCAAACTATCCTCTTTGAGTTTCTTCTGATATACTTGAGTGGATGAAGGAGTGGAAGTTGTAGGTCCTTGCGTTGATGAGGCAGGAGGGGTTTGCATAGGTGTGTCTGATATGGGAGTCGATACTTCCCTCCTTGGTGTTTAAACATCCTTAGAGGAGGATTCTCCTTAGTGCCTTCTAAGCTCTCGAACTTTCTTATCAAACCAGACCTTAGTCCTGACTAAGACTGGAGCTAGGATCTCAGCCAGATCATCTTTCTCTTTCTTGTTCCAATCCAAGTCCTCCAAGGGAGTGTGCTTAACCACATTGTCATACTCATATGAGTATAGATCAGAGTTGTCATCCTGGAGTCCTTCAGAAACTTGGTACAAGCTGAGTTCTTGGATCAATTGCAGAGAGAACCTGCCATAATGCCTTCTTCTAGCCTCAAAATCATCGGCACAGTCAGCCCAATAGTCTTCTGTATCTACCCTATGATGATAGATTATCTTGATGTTTTTCTCAATGAAATTCTTCAAGTCGAAGCAAGTTCTTGGCTTGAAGAAATGAACAGTGATGGGAACCAAGGCTCTTTCTATATTCTGTGCGTCCAAGGCTGTTTTACAAGTGTAATTTCCCAAGGAGATGGGAAAGTGCAAACCAGTAATCTTCTTGTCTCTGTAGGTTCTGTGTAATTTTTCTAACTACCTGCATACTTCTATCAAAGTCGTCTTATCATTGCAGAACATGGGAAGCCTCAGAGGGGTGCTCTCATAGCCAACAATCCTGATATAGGAGAATTTTCTGAATTGTGTAAAATAGGCACCGTAGTGCGATATCAGGTTCATGGCTTCATCAGAAAACCTTCTAGTAGTGTCACCTTCAAGAATCCTGACCACGTACATGGTGAAAGCATCATTTACCCTTCAGAAATTGTGATTGCTAGTATCTAGGGTGAACTGCGGGCAGTAGGCATATACAGGATCATCCTTGTGGGCATTAATGTAAGAAAAACCAAACCATTGCCTTGATGCCGCCAGAGTATACATCAGGTACGAAGTCATGTAGAATTTCTTTGTTTGTAGACCCAGTTGATATTTTGAGTTCCCTCGCACACCATTTTGATGAGCGGGCACATCCATAAATGAAATTCATTAGTAGAGGGTAAGCCCATAACCCGAGCCAGTAGGATTATAAAATATGACAATTCTTCATTGAAATCAGCCTGAAAAAGAGTCTTGGATAGACGAGATGCTCCCTTCTTAGGGTTCTTTAGCCAGGACTTCGCCACTCGCGCCTTGTAGTTGTCGCTGTCTTGATTGAACAGGGCCTATGCTTGATTCTGGGAAACAACTATGGCATTATCCATTTCAGGAATCCTCAGTGAATTGCTAATGGCAGCAACGTCTAGTTTGGCGATGAGTTCCCCATGTATACTGGTCAATTCACTCGAATCAGGGTCGAAGTGAGCTCCGCATGAAAGCACTGTATCAGCACATTGCACTGAGATTGGGAAACCTCTAGCGAAATTTAAACCACTGTCGTGAATCATCTGCACCATTGGTGTAGGGTTTACATCTGCCATCCTTGCCCAAAAATCACCAAAGTCAAGATGACGAGCTTCACTGTCCCCAATATTGGGAACGACAGACTCTAGCGGTGAGATTTGTTCCCGTCCCTGAAATTTGATCTTCATGTTAGCAGTAATTTAGAGGGCAGAGCCGTAAGCTAGACTCGGGAAGGAATTACAGAGGGAAAGGATATGAGCGCAGGAATTTAGATTGCAAGGGTTCGAGCAAAGGATAGCATGGAAGCGGTGTGAAAAATGCATATGGGGCTTGCTCATTATATAGCCGTTTAGGAGAGAGAAAGGTAATGAATGCGCATTTAATACATACCTACCAATTTGAATAAGCAAGACATTCGGGTAGAGCAGGAAAAATTAACACGAATGGCACTTGGTTCATTTGGGACATGTGGGACGCGAATGCACGAAACAGGCGGCTCGGCCGATTCGGGTGAAGTGGGGAAAAGACGCACAAATGCCTTTTGGGACATGCAAGACAAAAGTGTGCGAAGTACGCAACTCGGCCAGATCGGATGAAAATGTGACAACGGGTCCGGGCAAACTTAGGACATTTGGGACATGAAAGCGGGAAGTACGCGGTTCAGGCAATTCAGCCGAAAATGGAACAACTTGCCCAATTGAACTTGGGACATTTGGGACAATAAGTTCCGACGGGCCCGAAAAAGACAAACTTCGGGGAAACCGGCCGATCGGGGAAAAGAGGGCCCAATTGAACTTGGGACACGCGGGACAAAAATGTCTGACATGCCCGAAAAACACACAAAATGACCCAAAAATGTAGATTTTCTCAATTTCTCGACTTTTAACATTAAGTACAATAGAGAAGACACTTAAACTCAAAATTTTAAATTTCACTTTCTTAATAGCAGGGGAATTTTTAGTGGACAACAGGCAGCATCTCCAGCATGAAGCCCAGCTTCTCCTGAGGGCTGAAGAATCTTGGAAAAGGGCTAAACCATGGACAAGGTGCCCTGCAACCAATTCTAAAAGCCTTAATTTGAGTTGTTGCTCTTGATTTCACCATGTCAATCTCCATTTTTTGGATCTTCTCCAACAAACCAAAATCTTGCATTTGATTTTCTTCAATGTTGGCAATCCCCTACTCTTGGAAAGCTCCATATCCAAACTGATTTTGACACTGCTGCTCATAGAAGTAAACATGCTAATCTTGAAACTACTCAAAATGCTGATTTGAAGGAGTTGTAAAGCACATTAGAGGTGGAATGTTCTGTTGCTGCTATGAATGTGAATTCCATGATGGAAATGAATTCATGATCACACAACTTCATGGAATGATGGAAAATAATGAAAGATATGAAAATAAGAGTGAATGGAAATGGATGGAAAATAGGTCTACAACTCAGAGAAAGAGTTATTTACCAGATTTGTAAATTATTGCTTCTCAAAAGCTAGAAATTACAACAAGTGCACATCGATCTTGTTTTAATGAAGTGAAGACCTCTAAGGTCCCACCAGGCATGCCAAAACTGTTAGTGTGAAATCACAGCACCCCCAGATGATTTCTAAAGATCTGATTTTCTAAGGCAGAATCAATTGGTGTGATTTCATAACATGGAATTTTTCCTAAGGTGTGGAACCTTGCAAATTAGAAAAGCTCTCTAGATTAAAGGTTGGTTTCTTATTCCTATATTTAGGTGCATACATGAGGATTTTCAAAGGATCTATATCTATACCTAGTCTAAGACTTGCCAAGGAGAAAGGGATAAAAGAGTACAAAAATGAGAAATAACTAAACTACCAAGTGATGCACCAAAGGAATGATGAATACTTAGTTTGCTTTTGACACAAACCAATAAAATGCATATAATAAAAAAACACAGATAACCAAATCTATAATGAGAGATCAAATAGAAGCACAAGAAATAAGAAGGATCTGAGATCGATCACAAATGTATTTTATTTCTCTAATAGATTGATACATTTAATTACAGAATAGCCGAAAGGCAGAAATGTAATACAATTTTAAAGGAAGGCCTGAACCCCACAAATCCTTTGTTAGAAAGAGAAGGGAGCCTACAAAACTAAGAATATCCAACCCTTTATAATGAATCAAGTCCCTGTATTTATAGAATCGATCTGAGAGAAGAAAAAAGGGAGAGAGAAGTGGGGAAATGCGGGTCGAAGCTCAACCACCGTTATTAATGTTTTCTTCTGAAATCTACCCCCTGAATCCATCTTTACTGCATCGATCCTCGATTTGACACCTTGAAGGAAGAGGAAACGACGGAAATAGATCAAATCTGATCTATTTGTTGAGACTGATGATCCTACATTGAAAGCTTGAAGAGGTTTCTCCATTTTTCTTCCACCTACCCTCTCAAAAATTAAATTTTCAAACTTCCATGGCATAGACGAGGTCAAGATATTTCCAATGATATCAGGTTTGCGATCTCTTGTGCTCTTAGTCAAAAGCTATTCCCCTTTTAAGTTTTGCATCGATTATATAAAAATAGGTGGGAAAACAACTTAAAAATGGGTCCCTCCTTTGATTGGGACATGTGGAAGCCAGATTGGATCAAAAATTTGAGTCCACGGCCTATAATTTACCTTTTGGCCCTTTACACAAAAAACAAAAACACTCAAAAACCTCCATAGCCTCGAAAATCTATCTGGACACATGTCTCCTTTTGGTTGGCTGGGAAACGCGTTCCATTTTTACCTTTATGCCTTTTGGATAAATGGAAAATTTTCACTTTTCTCCCTGACACCCCGCCTTGGCTTTGACTCAGGTCTATATGTTGACTTCTTCCCTCTTGGGCAGAGTCACGGATCTTTTTAGAAATTTTACCCCTTTTGAGGCAAAGGGAAAAAAACTAACATCTTCCCCGACTTCGCGCTTTCCCCTAGGGCACGTGTCACTGTAGCACTTGTTGGGGAATCTCTTTTCCATTTTCCCCTTTAAACATCGTACTTAGGACACTTGGTAGCTTCCATCAGCCTGTTAATGCTTTGACAATTTAACTAACTCTGCCCTCTTTTGGACATGTGGAGGTACCGCGCATGTTTGCAAAACCAACCCAAAGTTTTTATTTCAAGGAGCGTCGGGTTGACACTTATCTACCTCCACTACTTTGTGGAATTTTCAATGGTCCTTATTACTTTTTAGACTTTGAGCTACGTGGTGGCCTCACACTCATTTGGGTTTCGACCCAGGGACTGACTCTTGGAAATACACCAGGCTGACACGTAGCACTCTCCACTTGCACTTCTATACTTAACCAATTTCGAAGCCCACCTTTTGACCCTGTTTGATCCTTGGCTACGTGGAGGGTTGGCGCAAGTTTGAGTCTCCGTTCTGGGTTTCCTTTATGAATTTGTGCCAAGTTGACACCTGGCATGCGTCGCTCTCAGCTAAAAACTTTTCAACACCTCACAAATTTTTGGGACTTTGGATGCATGGAATCCTAGCGCAAGTTTGGACTTCTCTTTTTGGATTCACCCTTGAAACAATGTCATTAAGGCACGTGGCCTTTTCCACTTCCTACTCCATACTTAGTCATTTTTTCACCCTTTTCCTGAATCAATTCATGCCCAAGGACTTTGAATCTTCCTCATTCTTCCTTCTTTTGGATTCTTTGTATCATTGATCCTTATTGTATGACCCTGGCATTTTATAGTTTTGTTTGCCTGTAACTTAGAGAATGGATTTAAGATGTTGAAATGGCCTGATAGAGTCGTTTTCTTTTGTACAGGATCCTTTGATCTTTCTTGGCCTCCACCACTCCATTTTTGAATCTTCTTGTGACAAATTTACAGGATCTGGAAGAGTTTTCTCGATTTCCTTCTATGTGGGGTCATGGTTCAATCCAAATTTTAGCTCAGGAGTGAAATATGGATAACAATTTGGTGACTCATGGGGACATCTTCCTGCTAGATGGAGAGACCAGTGGCTTGAAGAATCCATTGGGCATGGAGTCTACTTGATAAACATCGAACTGATCCTTGAGACATTGTAATCCTGATTGCAATAATTTTCTATATCTTTCCTGTCCTCGAGCCTGCACTCTCAGTTTTCATAAGAAAACCTTGAGACAATGATTTCTAAGAGTATAAAATTGATTCGGCCTGTGGTTTTCATCTATCCCTCAAATGGACTATCTCAAAAAAGATTTTAGTTGCTCTACTTTTGTTCCCTATTTCAATTTGCAACTGTCACAGGAAAACATGAGCCTTCTTTCCTTAAATATTTTAAGAGCCTAGCCTCATGCCCCTCTTGAGAAATACAAACAAAAGTTTTATCCAAAAATCAAATCATACATGTCTCAAATGAGACATGCAGAGTGTGCATAATCACTTATTCTGTTGAAAAAAAATCTACCTACTCTACTCTAATCAAGAGCAAAGGGAGCTTAAATAAATCCTACAACTGGCAGGGAGATATAACTTCCCTTCCTCAAAAATGGCAGCCATGCAACTGATTTAGCACTGAACATGGCTAGTTGGATGAGTGAAAAACTAACTACAAGTTGATCTTCCACCCAAATCACCAAAGTATCAACTAAAGACAAAAACAATACCTCTTTTAGTTTCTCTGCATTTGGATTGAAAATATATGGCAGCTTATCCTTGGAACTTTGTATATCATCCTCATGCTTAGAGGCAAGCATGACTAGTTGTGGCTTCTCCTTTGGATCTAATGAATCCAAATACCTTATTGAGCAAGGTCTGATCCATTTGATATGCCCATAGCTCTGATTTTCCACTCCAAAAATGGAATCATCTTGTAGACCCTCTTTAGGTGAATGGCAAGGAAGGAATGGTGGAACTCTTCTGTTGTTTCTCTTCTTCCTCCTATGAAGAGCATGGAAGGTTTGAGTCTCCCAAACTAGATTGCAAAAGGTTGCTATAAAGTGCAGACTGCTACAAATTAACACTCTCCTCCATGACAATTGGCTCAAGTGTTTGGAATGTGGATGATGAAGGAGAAAATGGTGTGATTTCAACCGGTTCCTCTCCATCAAAACAATCCTCCAAATCATACAAGTACTATGCTTCATTGTTGTCCTTCTATAAATGTTCAACCTATTTCATGGTGTCTTTTTGACTAGCAACTTGTTCACCATGTTTTCTCTCATCTTCAATCATCGAGTTTGAAAGATAAAACTCTTATTTAGCACTAGAACTTGAGGGAGATGAAGTAGAAGGAAGAACTGAAGGTTCTTTTATAGCTTGTTTCGCGCTTGAAGCTTTTGGATCTGCATTTCTCTCCTCCATAGCTGGAAAGCACTCCTCTTATTTTTACAACTCTTCATCTCTGATTGCAACATCCACTTGCTCCTTTCCAATAGGACTTTGAGCTGATTTGCTTTCCTCTTCCATGGCTGATTATGCAACTTCTATTATATCAGCATCTTCTTCCAGTAGAGTGCCAACATGGATACTACACTCTAAGAAACTTGATGACTGATCTTGTTTCTTCTTTATTGGTATAAAATCATCCTTTGCCACCACTTGTTCTTCAACCTTTACCTCCTCTATAGGCTTAACCACCAAGGGGATCTTTGCAAACACAAATTTAGCAACCCAACTCATTAGATTGTCTAGTATTTCTTTTCTATTGGGATCCTCTTCTTGTTGTCCTTGATTGGATTCTTGAGTATCTTCCCAACATGGACTTGGGAAAGTAAGAGGAGTGGCAGGTTGGGGTTCAACCATCTTTGCAATTGTTTGTGATGGGGAGGGAGGTGGAACTTCTTGTTTGTTCGGAGGGGATGACTATTTGGAAGGGAAAAGGGCAGAAGAACTAAAATGGTATGGAAGACTAGGGGATGGAGAAATGAAACCAACATTTGGAGTATCATGGGATGGATTTGGAATTTGGCATTCAAAATGAGATGGTGTTTCTTGAGAAATGGAAAGAGAAAAACCAGATGATGGTGTAGAAATTACCCATTGACAAGGTTGCTCAACAACAAATTCATAGGCCCCTATCTCTTCAGTCCATTATGCAAGTTGGGGAAACATCTCTACCATGAATTCCAGCTTCTCTTGAGGGCTGAAGTGTCTTGGAAAAGGACTAACCCATGGACAAGGTTCCTTACAACCAATTCTGAAAGCCCTCATTTGAGTTGTTGCTCTTGATTGCACCATGCCAATCTCCATTTTTTGGATCTTCTCCATTAGAACAACATCTTGCATTTGATTGTCTTCATTGTTGGCATACCCCTGCTCTTGGAAAGCTCCATATCCAAACTAATTTTGACACTACTGATCATAGGAGTAAACATGCTGATCTTGAATCTGCTCAAAATTCTGATTTGAAGGAGTTGTAAAGCACATTAGACGTGGAATGTACTGCTGTTGCTGTGAATGTGAATTACATGATGGAAATGAAGTCATGATCACACAACTTCATGGAATGATGGAAAAAATGAAAGATATGGAAGAAGAGTGAATGGAAAATGGATGGAAAACATGTCTGCAACTCAGAGAATGAGTTATTTACTAGATGGAGTCGCCAGATTTTAAAAAAATTTCTTCTCAAAAGCTAGAAATTGCAACAAGTGCACATCAATCTTGTTTCAATGAAGTGAAGACCTCCAAGGTCCCACCGGGCATGCCAAAACTGTTAGTGTGAAATCATAGCACCCCCAGATGATTTCTAAAGATTTTCTTTCCTAAGGCAAAATTGTCTGATGTGATTTCATAACATGGAACTTTTCCTAAGGTGTGGGACCTTGCAAATTGGAAAATCTCTCCAAATTAAAGGATGGTTCCTTATTCCTCATTTTATGTGTGTACGTGAGGATTTACAGTATATCTATACCTAGTCTAAGACTTGCCAAGGAGACAGGGATAAAAGAGTACAAAAATGAGATATAACTAAACTGCCAGGTGATGCACCAAAGGAATGATGAATACTTAGTTTGTTTTCAACACAAACTAATAAAATGCATACAATAAACAAACACATACAACTAGATCTGTAATGAGAGATCAGATAGAAGCAAAAGAAACAAGAAGGATCTGAGATCGATCACAACGTATTTTATTCCTCTAATAGATTGATACAGTTCATTACAGAATATCCGAAAGGTAAAAACATATTACAATTTTAAAGGAAGGTCTGAACCCCATAAATCCTTTACTAGAAGGAGAAGGGAGCCTACAAACCTAAGAATATCCAACCCTTTACAATGAATCTTGTCCTCATATTTGTAGAATTGATTTGAGAGAAGAAAAAAGGGAGAGAGAAGTGGGAAAACACGGGTCAAAGCTCAACCACTATTGTTAATGTTTTCTACTGAAATCTACCCCCCCGAATCCATCTTTATTGCATAAATCCTTGATTCGGCACCTCGAAGGAAGAGGAAATGGAGGAAATAGATCGAATCTGATCTGGTTGTTGAGATTGATGATCTTGCAATGAAATATCAAATATATTCTCCATTTTCTTCCACCTACCCTCTCAAAAATTAAATTTTTAGACTCCCACGACATAAACGAGGTTGAGATCTTTCCAATGATATCAGATTTGCAATCTCTCGAGCTCTGCGTCAAAATATATACCCCTTTGAAGTTTTGCATCGATTCTATACAAATAGGCGGGAAAACAACTTGAAAATGGGTCCCTCCTTTGATTAGGACACATGGCAGCTATATTGGATCAAAAATGTGGGTCCATGCCCTGTAATTTACCTTTGACCCTTTGCACAAAAAAACATAAAAAACTCAAAAACCTTCGCATCCTCGAAACTCCCATCTAGACATGTGGCTCCTTTTGGCTGGCTAGGAAACACGTTCCATTTTTACCTTTATGCCTTTTGGACAAAAAGAAATTTTCACTTTTCTCCCCGATGCTCCACCTTGGATTTGACTCGGGTCTATATGTTGAATTTTTCCTCTTGGGCAAGAGTTGCTGGTCTTTTTAGAAACTTTTGCTCCTTTTAAGACAAAGGGAAAAAAACTAACCTCTTCCCCGACTCCCCACTTTCCCCTGGGACACATGTCACTTTGACACTTTCTCAGGAATCTCTTTTCCATTTTGCCCCTTGAAATAGCATACTTAGGACACTTGGTAGCTTCCATTGGCCTGCTAATGCTTTGACAATTCAACTAACTTTTCCCCCTTTTTGACACGTGGAGGCACTACACATGTTTGCAAATCAAACCCAAATTATTGGCCTTTGGAGGAGCGTCAGGTTGACACTTGTCTACCTCTGCTGCTATTGTGGAATTTTCAACGGTCCTTCTTACTTTTTAGACTTTGAGCTATGTGGTGGCCTCATGCTCATTTGGGTTTCCACATCAGGGACTGACTCTTGGAAATGTGCCAAGCTAACACCACGGCACTCTCCGCTTACACTTCTATACTTAACCAATTTCGAAGCCCACCTTTTGACCCTATTTGATCCTTGGCTACGTGGAGGGCTGGCGCAAGTTTGAGTCTCCACCCTGGGTTCCCTTTGTGAATTTGGTGCCAAGCTAACACCTAACATGCTTCTCTCTCAGTCAAAGACTTTTCAACGCCTCGCAATTTTTTGGGACTTTGAATGCATGGAAGCATGGCATAAGTTTGGACTTCTGTATTTGGATTCACCCTTAAACAACACAGTTAAGGCATGTGGCCCCTTTTCTCTTCCTCCTCCATACTTAGTCATTTTTTTTCCCTTTTCCTGAATCAATTTGAGCCCGAGGACTTCGAATTTTCGTTGTTCTTCCTGTCTTTTTGGCTTCTTTGTAGCATTGATCCTTATTTTCTGACCCTGATATTTTATATTTCTTCCTTCCTGTAACTTGGAGGAATCGATTAAGATGTAGAAACCTTCCCGAAAGAGTCATTTTCTTTTGTACAGGATCCGTTGATCTTTCTTGGCCTCTTCCATTCCATTGTTGAATCTTCTTGCAACCAATTTATAGGATTTGGATGAGTTTTCTCAGGTTCCTTCTATGTGGGGTCATGGTTCGATCCAAATTTTAGCTTATGAGAAAAATATTGATAACAAGCACATCAAAGAAGTTTACTTTAATGTTGGTGACCTCGTACTTCAAGAAAATTAGAACATTACTACTCTAGAAAGGAGCTAATGTCAAAAGTTTTCCCTTAACTGGATTGAACCTTATATTATCATGAATAATTATGGGTCAGGATCCTATCTTTTAGCTTCCCTTGATGGTAAATTATAAGTGGAACTACCTAACGCACTACACTTACAACTATTCTATTGTTATCATACCTACTAGTGAGCACTAGTAATATCCTTAGATCATTTCTCCATCTTAGCCTCTTCCATATATCATTATAATTATTTAGAATAATGTTGTCTATCATCACTTTCCTAGACATAACCTAAAATATGGATGTTATAAGCATAATGGATTGGGGAGTGAATCGGTCCTATAAAATTTGTTTTCATTTACCATCCATTATTTATTATCATTCATTCAACCATTTATTCAAACATGAATCATATGTGTGTTTCCTTAAGTATATAAACAACCATACCCAAGATCAAGAGAAATATAGTACACAAGAACACAAAATATATTTGGGAAACCCTCAAAGGGAAGAAAACCCATGAAAATGTTTTTTATATTACACATAAAAAATGAATTTAGTGAAGCACCAACTTCACAAGGATCGCCAACCCCTAGTTTTACCAGAGCACTAACCCTATAAGGAGCACCCACTCCACAAGGATGATAATACCCCCTAGGATGACCAAGAACCAACTCAGAAATATGAATATGTTTATATCTGTTAATTTTTCTTCCACAATTGATGAAGATTCACTTATTCAACTCATAAAATCTAGGACAAACCCTAGGTCTTCAATCTAACACAATCTTCGTCCTTCTCAACTTGTCTTACCTCTACTATATTTTCACACATGCTCTCATAAATCATCAAATTTCACACATTATCCTTGCATCACAAAAACCGTATTTGCCAATAAAATTTTCTCATCTGTCTGTCCCCATGAGAAGGAGGTCTTACTATGCAACTGCTCCAGGTTGAGCTCTTTATCTATGATCCGTATAGTGGACGGAGCTTCTATTGCAAATGTTCACCTTTCTGTGGAGTTAGTTTGAAAGCTTCATCAATGAAGTTAAATCCTGTACCAAGATATTGCCACAGGCCCTCCATAAGCTCTGCTATAGGAGAATGACTTGTGAATGTCTGTGATACTTGGTACTCATCTGGCTCAAAAGTACAGGGGCGGCAAGGGTAGTCAATGGGTAGGGTCCAAAATTGTCCTTAGACAAAAGAGATTTGATAAAACTAGTGAGAATATGGGCTTGGTCCTCCAATGTTAAATGGTTTTATGCCCTTTCTCTACCCTCATAGAATCTGTGACCATTTCCTGGAGATTATGGATTCACCTTCAGGGGTTAGGACTCCTCCCATAGGAATCCTTGAGAATTTTGGTCAGATTCCTATAAGTCCTTGCTCTGATTTGTCTTAATGTAGGCTTAGAAATCTCCAAGAATTGTGGACCTGAGCATAAGACAATACCCGGGAGCGTGCAATTCTGGATTTTTTCACGATAAGGAGTATGCCTCATAACAAGTGCCACAAATCAAATTCGGCCTGAGATCGAGAGGAAGATTTCTCATCCTATTGTCAACAAAGGTGTGTTACCAGCACAAGGAAAGATGGGGAAGCATCAGGAGGGGCAAGAGGACAAAGAGACAAGAGGATGAGCTTAAGGTTCGCACAGCGTTCTCTCAAGTTGATATGTGAGTGGGCACGTGAGAAAATTGCTGCGGGGAATCAATAGCACTGGAAGTTCAGGCTCTAGACTTCCTGTCTTATCAGTTGGAGATTCAGGAGCATTTGTAGGGGCGTGGCACTTCATCTTTCACTTTCACTGAGACCAATAATGTTCTCTGGTCCAGAGCACTTTTTTCTGTTCTGCTGAGGATATTTCTCCACGGGCTCCTTTTTTAACCTCTTGACTTTTGTCGGGTATACTAGGGTGGGATGAATGAGTAGAAGTGCGGTTCATACGTTGATGAAGCAGGAGGGGTTGGGGTTTGCACAGGTGTTTCTGATATGGGATTCGATGCTTCCCTACTTGGTGTTTAAAATCTTAGAGGAGGATTCTCCTTAGTGCCTTCTAAGCTCTCGAACTTTCTTATCCACAGACCTTAGTCCGACTAAGACTGGAGTAGGATCTAGCCAGATCATCTTTCTCTTTCTTGTTCCAATTCCAGTCCTCCAAGGGAGTGTGCTTAACCACATGGTCATACTCATATGAGTATAGATCAGAGTTGTCAATCCTGGAGTCCTCGAAACTTGGTACAATGAGTTCTTGGATCAATTGCAGAGAGAACCTGCCATAATGCCTTATTCTAGCTCAAAATTATCGGCACAGTCAGCCCAATAGTTTCTGTATCATACCCTATGATGATAGATTATCGGATGTTTTTCTCAAATGAAATCTTCAAGTAGAAGCAAGTTCTTGGCTTGAAGAAATGAACAGTGACTCGGTACCAAGACTCTTTCGATATTCTGTGCGTCCAAGGATGTTTGACAAGTGTAATTTCCCAAGGAGATGGAAATGCAAACCAGTAATTTCTTGTCTCTGTAGGTTCTGTGTAATTTTCTAAACTACCTGCATACTTTTCAAAAGTGTTTATCATTGCAAAAATGGGAAGCCTCAGAGGGTGCTATATAGCCAACAATCTGATAGTAGGAGAATTTCTGGAATTGTGTAAATAGGCCGTCGTAGTGCAGACTTATCAGGTTCATGGCTTCATCAGAAAACCTTTCTCAGAGTGTCACCTTCAAGAATCCTGACCACGTACCTGGTGAATGAACATTCATGTACCCTTCAGAAATTGTGGATTGCGAGTATCTGTGTAACTGCGGGCAGTAGGCATATACAGGCTTCATCATTGGGGGCATTTAAGCTAAGAAAAAACAAAACCATGCCTGATGCCGCCAGAGTATACATCAGGTACGAAGTCATGTGAATTTCTTTGTTTGTAGACCATGATATTTGAGTTCCCTCGCAGCACCATTTTGATGGCGGGCACATCATAAATGAAATTCATTAGTAGAGGGTAAGCCCAACCGAGCCAGTAGGTAGGATTATAAAATATGCCCAATTCTTCATGTGAATCAGCCTGAAAAAACGAGTATTGGATATGACGAGATGCTCACTCTTAGGGTTCTTTAGCCAGGGACTTCGCCACTCGCCGCCTTGGAGTGTCGCTCGTCGGTGAGTGAACAGGGCCTATGCTTGATTCTGGGAAACAACTATGTCAGTAGCCATTTAGGAATCCTCAGTGAAATTGCTAATGGCCGCAAAGTCTCAGTTTGGCGATGATTCCCATGTATACTGGTCAATCACTCGATCAGGGTCGACCGAAGAGTGAGCTCCGAGAAAGCAACTGTATCAGCACCCATGGCACTGAGATTGGGAACCTCTAGGCGAAATTTAAACCACTGTCGGAATCATTGCACCTTGGGTAGGGTTTACATCTGCCATCCTTGCCCAAAAATCACCAAAGTCAAGATGACGAGCTTCACTGTCCCCACTAGTGGGAAAGACAGACTCTAGCGGTGAGATTTGTTCCAGTCCCTGAAATTTGATCTCATGTTAGCAGTAATTTAGAGGGCAGAGCCGTAAGCTAGACTCGGAAGGAATTACAGAGGGAAAGGATATGGCGCGAGGGAATTTAGATTGCAAAGGCGTCTGGCGAGCAACGGAGTAGAATGGAAAAACGGTCGTGAAAATGCATTTTATGGGGCTTGCTCATTATATAGCCGTTTAGGAGAGGAGAAAGGTAAATGAATGCTGCCTTTAATACATACTTACAAGTGAATAAGCAAGACATTCGGGTAGAGAGCAGAGAGGAAAAATTAACACGAATGGCATTGGTTATTTCATTTGGGACATGTGGGAGCGAATGCACGAAACAGGCGGTCGGCGAATTCGGTGAAGTGGAAAAGACGCACAATGCCTTTTGGGACTGCCAAGACAAAAGTGTCGCGAAGTACGCAACTCGGCCAGGATCGGATGAAACTGTGACAAAGGGTCAGAGGCAAACTTTAGGGACATTTGGGGACATAAAGCGGGAAGTACGCGGTCAGGCAATTCCAGACGAAAACCCCTGGAACAACTTGGCCAAATGATTGGGACATTTGGGACAATAAGTCGACGGGCCCGAAAAAGGACAAAATCGGGGGAAACCGGCCGATCGGGGGAAAAGAGGGACCAATTGAACTTGGGACACGCGGACCAAAATGTCTGACATGCCCGGAGAAAAAACACAAAAAAATGACCAAAAAATGTAGATTTTCTCAATTTCTTCGACTTTTAACATTAAGTACAATAGAGAAGAACAAACTCAAATTTTTTAATTTCACTTTCTTAATAGCAGGGGAATTTTTAGGGACAACAGGCAGCATCTCCAGCATGAAGCCCAGCTAGCCTGAGGGCATGAAGAATCTTGGAAAAGGGCAAAACCATGGACAAGGTGCCTGCAACCAAATTCTAAAGCCTTAATTTGCGTTGTTGCTCTTGATTTCACCATGTCTCCCATTTATGGATCTTCTCCAACAAACAAAAATCTTGCATTTGATTTTCTTCAAGTGGCAATCCCCTAATCTTGGAAAGTCATATCCAACTGATTTTGACACTGCTGCTCATAGAAGGAAAACTGCTAATCTTGAAACTACTCAAAATGCTGATTTGAAGAGTGTAAAGCACATTAGAGGTGAATGTTCTGTTGCGCTATGAATGTGAATCCATGATTGGAAATGAAAGAGGAAAGAATTCATGATCACACAACTTATGGAATGATGGAAAATATGTGAAAGATATGAAATAAGAGTGAAGGAAAGGATGGAAAATTAGGTCTACAATCAGAGGAAAGAGTTATTTACCAGATTGTAAATATTGCTTCTCAAAGCTAGAAATAGAAATTACAACAAGTGCATCGATATTGTTTGTAATGAAGGTGAAGACCTCTAGGTCCCACCAGGCATGCCAAAAATGTTAGTGTGAAATCACAGCACCCCCAGATGATTTCTAGATCTGATTTTCTAAGGCCAGAATCAATGGTAGGTGATTCTCAAAATGGAATTTTCCTAAGGTGTGGAACCTTGAACAATTAGAAAGCTCTCAGATAAAGGTTGGTTTCTTTTATTCCTATAATTTAGGGTGGCATACCTGGGATTTAAAGGTCTATTCTATACCTAGTCTAAGACTTGCCAAGGAGAAAGGGAATAAAGAGTCAAAATAGAAATAACTAAACTACCAAGTGATGCACCAAGGAATATGACTACTTAGTTTTTTGACACAAAACCAAAAATACAATGGCATATAATCAAAAAACAAGATAACCAAATCTATAATGAAGAGATAAAAGAAGCACAAGAAATAAGAAGGATATGAGATCGATCACAAATGTATTTTATTCTCTCTAAAGCTGCTACATTAATACAGAATAGCCGACAGGCAGACATGTTAATACAATTTAAAGGACGGCCTGAACTCCAACAAACCTTTGTTAGAAAGAGGAAGGGAGACTACAAAAACTAAGAAATCCACCCTTTATAATGAATCAAGTCCCTTGTATTTATAGAATCTCGGAGAGGAAGAAAAAAGGGAGAGAGAAGGTGGGGAGGAAAGCGGGTCGAAAGCTTCCAACCACCGTTATTAATGTTTTCTCTGAAATCTACCCCGAATCCCCTCTTTACTGCATTGATCCTCGATTGACACCTTGAAGGAAGAGGAACGACGGGGGAAATAGATCAAATATGATCTATTTGTTGAGACTGATGATCCTACATTGAAAGCTGAAGAGCGTTTCTCCATTTTTTCTTCCACCTACACTCTCAAAAAAAATAAATTTTCAACTTTCACTGGCATAGACGAGGTCAAGATATTTCATGATATCAGGTTTGCGATTCTTGTGCTTCTTGTCCAAAAGCTATTCCCCTTTTAAGTTTTTGCACGATTAGATAAAAATAGGTGGGCAAACCATTAAAAAGGGTTCCCTCCTTTGATTGGGACAGGTGGAGGGGAGCCAGATTGGATCAAAAAATTGAGGTCCACGGCCTTATAAATTTACCTTGTGGCCCCTTTACACAAAAAACAAAACACTCAAAAAAACCTCCATAGCCGCGAAAATCTATCGGACACAGGTCTCCGGTTTGGTTGGCGGGAAACGCGTCCATTTTACCTTATGCCTGTTGGAATAATAAATGGAACATTTTTCACTTTTCTCCCTGACCACCCCGCATTGGCTTTGACTTTGACTCAGGGCTATATGTTGGACGTCTTCCGCTGGGAAGAGGTCACGATCTTTTTAGAAATTTTACCCATTTTGAGGCAAAGGGAAAAAACTAACATCTTCCCAGACTTCGCGCGTTCCCCTAGGGCACGTGTACTGTAGCACTGTTGGGCGAATCTCTTTTCCCTTGTCCCCTTTAAACATCGTACTTAGGACACTTGGTAGCTTCCATCAGCACTGTCTAAGGCTGTGACCATTTAACTAACTCTGCCCTCTTGGACATGGAGGGTACCGCGATATGTTGCAAAACCAACCCCAAAGTTTATTTCAAGGGAGAGAGTGGGGTTGGACACTTATCTACCTCCACTTACTTGTGAGGAGATTTTTCAATGGTCTATTATTTAGACTTTGGCTACGTGGTGGCTCACACTCATTTGGGTTTCGACCCAGGGACTGACTTATTGCGAAATACACCACGGCGACCTGACAAGTAGCAACTATCCACTGCACTTTATACTTAACCAGTTCGAAGCCCACCTTTTATGACCCTGTTTTGAGCCTTGGCTACGTGGCGGGTTGGCGCAAGTTTGAGTCTCGTTCGGGGTTTCCTTTTATGAATTTGTGCCAAGTGACACCTGGCATGTGTCGCTCTAGTGTGAGTAAAACTTTTCAAAACCTCACAAATTTTTGGGACTTTGGATGCAGGGATCCTAGCGCAAGTTTGGACCTTCTATTTTTGGTTCACCCTGAAACAAGTCAGTCAAGGCAAGTGGCCTGTTCCACTTCCTACTCCATACTTGTCCTTTTTCACCCTGTCCGGAATCACTTCATGCCCAAGACTTTGATCTTCTCATTCTTCTTCTTTGGATCTTTGTATCATTGATTCATTATTGTATGAACATCTGCATTTTATATTGTTAGAGCTTTTGTTTGCCTGCAAATTAGAGAATGGATTTAAGATGTTGAAATGGCATGATAGAAGACGTTTTTTTTGTACAGGATCCTTTGATCTTCTTGGCCTCCCCACTTCCATTTTTGAATATTCTTGTGAAAAATTACAGGATCGGGAAGAGTTTTCTCCGATTTCCTTCTATGTTGGGGTCATGTTCAATCCAAATTTAGCTCAGGAGTGAAATATGGATACAATGTGGTGACTCATGGGGACATCTTCCTGCCTAAGATGAAGACGAGGACAGGGCTGGAAGAATCCATTGGGCATGGAGCTATTGATAAACATTCGGAACTGATCCGAGGACATTGTAATCCTGATTGCAATAATTTCTAATCTTCCGTCTCGAGCCGCACTCTCAGGTTTCATAAGAAAACCTTGAGACAATTGATTTCTAAAGTATAAAAAATGATTCGGCCTGTGGTTTTCATCTATCACTCAAATGGACTATCTCAAGAAACGATTTTAGTGGCTCTACTTTTGTTCCCTATTTCAATTTCAACTGTCACAGGAAAACATGAGCCTTCTGTCTTAAATATTTTAAGAGCCAGCCTCATGCCCCTCTTGGAAATACAAACAAAAGTTTTAGCCAAAAAATCAAATCATACAGGCTCAAATGGAGACATGCAGAGTGGCTGCATAATCCATGATTCGGTGAAAAAAAATCTACCCTACTCTACTCTATCAAGAGCAAAGGAGTTAAATAAATCCTACAACTGGCAGGGAGATTAAATTCCCTTCCCAAAAAATGGCACATGCAACTGATTTAGCACTTTGAATAGGCTAGTTGGATGAGTGACAAAACTAACTACAAGTTGCTCTCCACCCAAATCACCAAAGTATAAACTAAAGACAAAAACAAGACTTCTTTAGTTTCTCGCAGTGGATTGAAAATAGTATGGCAGCTTATCCTTGGAAACTTTGTAATCATCTAGCTAGAGGCAAGCCATGACAGTTGTGGCTTCTCCTTTGGATTCTAATGAATCCAAAGACTTATGAGAAGGTCTGATCCATTGATCTGCCCTAGCTCGGATGTGCCACTACACAAAATGGAATCAACTGTAGACCCTCTGTAGGGAATGGCAAGGAAGGAATGGTGGATGGAACATTCTGTTTATTTCTTACTCCTATGAAGAGCATGGAAGGTTGAGTTCCCAACTAGATTGCAAAGGTTGCGATAAAGTGCAGACGCTACCGATTAACACTCTCCTCCATGAACAATTGGCTCAAGGTTTGGAGAATGTGGGATGACTGAAGGAGAAAATGGTGTGATTTGTGTGTGTTGTGATTTCAACGGTTCCTCTCCATCAAACAATCTCCAAATCATACAGAGTACTAATGCTTCATTGTTGTCCTTCTATAAATGTTCAACCTATTTCATGGTGTCTTTTGACTAGCAACTTTGTTCACCATGTTTTCTCTCATCTTCAATCATCGAGTTTGAAAGATAAAAACTCTTATTTAGCACTAGAACTTGAGGGAGATGAAGTAGAAGGAAGAACTGAAGGTTCTTTTATAGCTTGTTTCGCGCTTGAAGCTTTTGGATCTGCATTTCTCTCCTCCATAGCTGGAAAGCACTCCTCTTATTTTTACAACTCTTCATCTCTGATTGCAACATCCACTTGCTCCTTTCCAATAGGACTTGAGCTGATTTGCTTTCCTCTTCCATGGCTGATTATGCAACTTCTATTATATCAGCATCTTCTTCCAGTAGAGTGCCAACATGGATACTACACTCTAAGAAACTTGATGACTGATCTTGTTCTTCTTTATTGGTATAAAATCATCCTTTGCCACCACTTGTTCTTCAACCTTTACCTCCTCTATAGGCTTAACCACCAAGGGGATCTTTGCAAACACAAATTTAGCAACCCAACTCATTAGATTGTCTAGTATTTCTTTTCTATTGGGATCCTCTTCTTGTTGTCCTTGATTGGATTCTTGAGTATCTTCCCAACATGGACTTGGAAGTAAGAGGGAGTGGCAGGTTGGGGTTCAACCATCTTTGCAATTGTTTGTGATGGGGAGGGAGGTGGAACTTCTTGTTTGTTCGGAGGGGATGACTATTTGGAAGGGAAAAGGGCAGAAGAACTAAAATGGTATGGAAGACTAGGGATGGAGAAATGAAACCAACATTTGGAGTATCATGGGATGGATTTGGAATTTGGCATTCAAAATGAGATGGTGTTTCTTGAGAAATGGAAAGAGAAAAACCAGATGAGGTGTAGAAATTACCCATTGACAAGGTTGCTCAACAACAAATTCATAGGCCCCTATCTCTTCAGTCCATTATGCAAGTTGGGGAACTCTCTACCATGAATTCCAGCTTCTTGAGGGCTGAAGTGTCTTGGAAAAGGACTAAACCCATGGACAAGGTTCCTTACAACCAATTCTGAAAGCCCTCATTTGAGTTGTTGCTCTTGATTGCACCATGCCAATCTCCATTTTTTGGATCTTCTCCATTAGAACAACATCTTGCATTTGATTGTCTTCATTGTTGGCATACCCCTGCTCTTGGAAAGCTCCATATCCAAACTAATTTTGACACTACTGATCATAGGAGTAAACATGCTGATCTTGAATCTGCTCAAAATTCTGATTTGAAGGAGTTGTAAAGCACATTAGACGTGGAATGTACTGCTGTTGCTGTGAATGTGAATTACATGTGGAAATGAAGTCATGATCACACAACTTCATGGAATGATGGAAAAAATGAAAGATATGGAAAGAAGAGTGAATGGAAATGGATGGAAAACATGTCTGCAACTCAGAGAATGAGTTATTTACTAGATGGAGTCGCCAGATTTTTAAAAAAAAAATTTCTTCTCAAAAGCTAGAAATTGCAACAAGTGCACATCAATCTTGTTTCAATGAAGTGAAGACCTCCAAGGTCCCACCGGGCATGCCAAAACTGTTAGTGTGAAATCATAGCACCCCCAGATGATTTCTAAAGATTTTCTTTCCTAAGGCAAAATTGTCTGATGTGATTTCATAACATGGAACTTTTCCTAAGTGTGGGACCTTGCAAATTGGAAAATCTCTCCAAATTAAAGGATGGTTCCTTATTCCTCATTTATGTGTGTACGTGAGGATTTACAGTATATCTATACCTAGTCTAAAGACTTGCCAAGGAGACAGGGATAAAAGAGTACAAAAATGAGATATAACTAAACTGCCAGGTGATGCACCAAAGGAATGATGAATACTTAGTTTGTTTTCAACACAAACTAATAAAATGCATACAATAAACAAACACATACAACTAGATCTGTAATGAGAGATCAGATAGAAGCAAAAGAAACAAGAAGGATCTGAGATCGATCACAAACGTATTTTATTCCTCTAATAGATTGATACAGTTCATTACAGAATATCCGAAAGGTAAAAACATATTACAATTTTAAAGGAAGGTCTGAACCCCATTAAATCCTTTACTAGAAGGAGAAGGGGAGCCTACAAACCTAAGAATATCCAACCCTTTACAATGAATCTTGTCCTCATATTTGTAGAATTGATTTGAGAGAAGAAAAAAGGGAGAGAGAAGTGGGAAAACACGGGTCAAAGCTCAACCACTATTGTTAATGTTTTCTACTGAAATCTACCCCCCCGAATCCATCTTTATTGCATAAATCCTTGATTCGGCACCTCGAAGGAAGAGGAAATGGAGGAAATAGATCGAATCTGATCTGGTTGTTGAGATTGATGATCTTGCAATGAAATATCAAATATATTCTCCATTTTTCTTCCACCTACCCTCTCAAAAATTAAATTTTTAGACTCCCACGACATAAACGAGGTTGAGATCTTTCCAATGATATCAGATTTGCAATCTCTCGAGCTCTGCGTCAAAATATATACCCCTTTGAAGTTTTGCATCGATTCTATACAAATAGGCGGGAAAACAACTTGAAAATGGGTCCCTCC
Source organism: Taxus chinensis (assembly GCA_019776745.2). Taxonomy (NCBI): domain Eukaryota; kingdom Viridiplantae; phylum Streptophyta; class Pinopsida; order Cupressales; family Taxaceae; genus Taxus; species Taxus chinensis. The sequence goes on along the minus strand of CM034147.1, from coordinate 775,589,436 downwards.
TTTGATTAGGACACATGGCAGCTATATTGGATCAAAAATGTGGGTCCATGCCCTGTAATTTACCTTTTGACCCTTTGCACAAAAAACATAAAAAACTCAAAAACCTTCGCATCCTCGAAACTCCATCTAGACATGTGGCTCCTTTTGGCTGGCTAGGAAACACGTTCCATTTTTACCTTTATGCCTTTTGGACAAAAAGAAAATTTTCACTTTTCTCCCCGATGCTCCACCTTGGATTTGACTCGGGTCTATATGTTGAATTTTTTCCTCTTGGGCAGAGTTGCTGGTCTTTTTAGAACTTTTGCTCCTTTTAAGACAAAGGGAAAAAAACTAACCTCTTCCCCGACTCCCCACTTTCCCCTGGGACACATGTCACTTTGACACTTTCTCAGGAATCTCTTTTCCATTTTCCCCTTGAAATAGCATACTTAGGACACTTGGTAGCTTCCATTGGCCTGCTAATGCTTTGACAATTCAACTAACTTTTCCCCCTTTTTGACACGTGGAGGCACTACACATGTTTGCAAATCAAACCCAAATTTTGCCTTTGGAGGAGCGTCAGGTTGACACTTGTCTACCTCTGCTGCTTTGTGGAATTTTCAACGGTCCTTCTTACTTTTTAGACTTTGAGCTATGTGGTGGCCTCATGCTCATTTGGGTTTCCACATCAGGACTGACTCTTGGAAATGTGCCAAGCTAACACACGGCACTCTCCGCTTACACTTCTATACTTAACCAATTTCGAAGCCCACCTTTTGACCCTATTTGATCCTTGGCTACGTGGAGGGCTGGCGCAAGTTTGAGTCTCCACCCTGGGTTCCCTTGTGAATTTGTGCCAAGCTAACACCTAACATGCTTCTCTCTCAGTCAAAGACTTTTCAACGCCTCGCAATTTTTTGGGACTTTGAATGCATGGAAGCATGGCATAAGTTTGGACTTCTGTTTTTGGATTCACCCTTAAAACAACACAGTTAAGGCATGTGGCCCTTTTCTCTTCCTCCTCCATACTTAGTCATTTTTTTTCCCTTTTCCTGAATCAATTTGAGCCCGAGGACTTCGAATTTTCGTTGTTCTTCCTTCTTTTGGCTTCTTTGTAGCATTGATCCTTATTTTCTGACCCTGATATTTTATATTTCTTCCTTCCTGTAACTTGGAGAATCGATTTAAGATGTAGAAACTTCCCGAAAGAGTCATTTTCTTTTGTACAGGATCCTTTGATCTTTCTTGGCCTCTTCCATTCCATTGTTGAATCTTCTTGCAACCAATTTATAGGATTTGGATGAGTTTTCTCAGGTTCCTTCTATGTGGGGTCATGGTTCGATCCAAATTTTAGCTTATGAGAAAAATATTGATAACAAGCACATCAAAGAAGTTTACTTTAATGTTGGTGACCTCGTACTTCAAGAAAATTAGAACATTACTACTCTAGAAAGGAGCTAATGTCAAAAGTTTTCCCTTAACTGGATTGAACCTTATATTATCATGAATAATTATGGGTCAGGATCCTATCTTTTAGCTTCCCTTGATGGTAAATTATAAGTGGAACTACCTAACGCACTACACTTACAACTATTCTATTGTTATCATACCTACTAGTGAGCACTAGTAATATCCTTAGATCATTTCTCCATCTTAGCCTCTTCCATATATCATTATAATTATTTAGAATAATGTTGTCTATCATCACTTTCCTAGACATAACCTAAAATATGGATGTTATAAGCATAATGGATTGGGGAGTGAATCGGTCCTATAAAATTTTGTTTTCATTTACCATCCATTATTTATTATCATTCATTCAACCATTTATTCAAACATGAATCATATGTGTGTTTCCTTAAGTATATAAACAACCATACCCAAGATCAAGAGAAATATAGTACACAAGAACACAAAATATATTTGGGAAACCCTCAAAGGGAAGAAAACCCATGAAAATGTTTTTTATATTACACATAAAAAATGAATTTAGTGAAGCACCAACTTCACAAGGATCGCCAACCCCTAGTTTAACAGAGCACTAACCCTATAAGGAGCACCCACTCCACAAGGAGGATAATACCCCCTAGGATGACCAAGAACCAACTCAGAAATATGAATATGTTTGATATCTGTTAATTTTTCTTCCACAATTGATGAAGATCACTTATTCAACTCATAAAATCTAGGACAAACCCTAGGTCTTCAATCTAACACAATCTTCGTCCTTCTCAACTTGTCTTACCTCTAATATATTTCACACATGCTCTCAATAAATCATCAAAATTTCACACATCTGATCATATCTCAAACTACCAACTCACACCTATAATTCACTCACCTACATGTCGCACTCTTCACCCATGTAAGACTAGCTCACCAAATGAGCTAAAACATTACTTTTATATGTAAATCAACTCACTAACCCAAATGAGGATTGTATGTCATCAATAATTCAACCCATACACCTTCATTACATTAAAATAGCATCATTACAATGGTCACATATGACCCAAGTAGGTATTCCTAGCCAAAAATAACATTCTATGCACCAGTGTCCCAAAACCCTTGCATTGCAATGCCAAAATTCTCATCATTCCAACACCAAGATTATTAAAGCTCCCATATTCATTAAAATTATTAATATATCATTTTAAAATCATATATGGTCTCATTTTATCTCAACCAATAAAATTATTGTGTTTACTAGGCCGAGTACTCTTTGTACTTCTCAAAACTAGTGTTTCCTACACTCTTTAGCACCCTAGAAAATACATAATGACACAAAATCACTTAAATATGTCCAAAACATTCATGTAACCACTTTATATAAATTCCATAACCTTTATAACACTTCTAATAAATTTATAATCCTTGAATCAATCACTTGCTTGAACCACAACTACTTTGTTTTTCGCCATATCAACCTGCCAAAAACTTTATTTCCAAAGGTTAGCTCATAAAAAGATTTATTAAAAAATTAAATACATAAAAATGGTAAAATTGGATGAAAAATTCATCCCTATTCATACTCAAGTTTATATAAAGCATCACCCAATCCATATCATGCTTCGAATAACTTAAAACTTTCACAAAAACACATCTTGTTCTGCACTAGCAAAAATATTCTTGTCCAAAGAATGACATGGAAACCATATCAAATGAAATCATCATGAATAAAAACTTATAACACTAAAAATATATATGTATAATATTTCCAACACAACTTTAATCATCTTTAAACTCCACATGTATCTCTTGTTATGGACATTTAATTGATTATTGCTTTTTGAGGCCTCAAAACTATCCTTTGACAAGTCAACCTGAACAAACCTCAAATGACCATGTACCTACATGAAAATTTCATAAAACCTATATGTACATCAATATCATCTCACATAAATTCCATACCATAAATATATCACATACCTCCATTGGACAACCTTGTCCAAAACCTTCTTCTTCAAAAACTGACATGCTTGAGTGGGGGCCACTGATCACCATTGTATGCATGAAACGATAACTATGACATATGAATTGAAAATAAAACCTAATATCTTCAAAAAAGAGTTAAATAAAACATAGCATCAAGATAAGCGATTATAAAAACTAACTTCTTCAAATGCATGGAACTTTCAATGAATCAAACTAACACACTAAGCTATCTTTACGCTTTAGATTTCTAACTAAACATGAACCTAATTAGATCATATAGCAATCATATTTGTGTTGTTTTATTAAATATGGTGAAGATATCTCTTTAAAATGGCTACAATGCCATTTTTATATCTTCTCTTACTAACCAATCTTGAAGAAATAGATGCAAGATGGAGAAGCTATTACAATGGAGAATGGCTCAAGATTAAATGTCTATAACTTTTGCTAATACAAATGAGGTGTAAAGTTGAAATTAATGCACTATGTTTGTATTTATAGGTTTCCATTTGGGAAAGTTTAAAATCCTAGTGAATGTGGGACAAAAGGTAAAGCAAATTTAGAAATGGATAAGCATGCTTTAGAAAACTGAAGCTTGACTTGGGCTTGTTAAGCTTGATTAACAAGTGATTACCAACTCATGGGAATTAAGAGGGGTATAATTAATCAAATGTGATTAATTAATAGCTTAGGAAGTTCATAAAATTTATTTAGAGGGAAATAGGGAGTTATTGAATGGTTAAAATGGGGACATTTTTTAATAAGAGATTTTATTAGCCAAATTCAAGACTAAACAATCCTAATTAACTAGCGAAGTAGCTAATTAGTTGATTATAAGAGGATTACGACTAAAAAGCATCATGAATGGGCATCTGAGAATGGAGTGAATAATATTTAATTAATGAAGTGTCGTTAATTGACCGAATTGGAGGGAAAAATTAGTTAATTAGTGAGAAATCACTAATTACGATGGGAATGATAGGAAAGAGGATAGTACAATTTTAGTAATAAAACTTTATACGCAGATTTTAGGTTTCTAACTTTTCCCCTCTTTGGGGTGGAGTAAGCGACGCCACTTCAAAGATAGTAGACAAGCATAAAAAAGTAAATTTTTTGAAGGGGTAGAAGAGAAATTTTTAGAATGAAGGATTCCCCCTTGAGTGTTGATGGGGTGACGGAAGAGGTCGATCGACGATTGAAAATGTTTAAGGAAAAAAATAGAAGAAAGAAAGGGTAGAGAGGGGGATAGAAGGTACTCCCTATTGCCCCAAGTGATTTTGAAGAATAGTAACAATAAAATAAAATGATAGAGAATGAAAATTAAGATGAAGAGAATGGAAATATCCCTTATCCAAATGATTTACAAATAATTTTATTGCATCGTATTGCTCGTGATCTACGTCATCGATTCTTTATTGAAATATACAGATACAAAAAAAGTGTAAGATGACATGAAAATTCATAATACAAACATTTTTTCATTTCCAAAACACTACACCAATGTAACATACATATCGTAACGAAATACGAGAAAGTAAACAATCCAACCTAGCAGGAAATCAAGTACAAACACACATACTCAGACAAACAACGTTCAACAAAGTTGTATAAATGTTTTTACTATCAAAATTACATTTCAACTTGTAAAAATTAATGACAAGGGTTAAGAATGGCACCCCAAGCAAGGATATATGCTAGGTGAATAAACGAAGGATTTAGCACTCCCATGAAAAAGTAATCATGCACTATGAAATTGCCCCAAGTAACACATTCGTGTAAGGGAAGAAAAAGATAGCAAACAAACCAGATTGATGGAGGGTAGGTCCAAATGGTCCACAAGTCATGCACAAGAACACGAAAGAATCCAAGAAATATGTTTTGTAGGATAATTTTATATGTTTGAGCACAATACATTTGATATATGCTTCAATTATGTTCATGTCGTTTACCTTTATTTGAAAAAAATTTGAATTTTACAATTTTTAGGATTTTAGTGAATTTTACAGAAGTTTGAGGTTTTTTTGAAAGTTTTACCAATTTTTTTAAGATTTTATAAATTTTTATGAAGCTATGTATGGGAAAGGAAAGAAACGTGGATTCCCTTAGCGATAGATGGGATGTACATGGGTAGAAATCCATGTGTATGTACAAGATGGTGAAGATGCCCCCAGCACTAGATGGGAATATACAAAGGTAAATTGTTCACAGATATAAAAAGGGAGAATCAACAGGATCAAGGCTAACGCGTATAGGTTCAATTAAAACTCAAATACAGGCAAAGAATATCTTAGGATAAATAAAATGTTCCCTATAGACATGAGAATTCTTGTGAACAATGAATCCTCCAAACGTGCCAAAAATTAGTTTTCACCTAAGGACCTATCTAAGGTACCATAATTACGTGGTTTTCACATTTGGATGAATTTTTTTCTCTTTAATTTTTCTTTTCTTTTTATTCTTTTATTGGTTTTAACACTTTCCACATGCTTAAGTGTAGAACCGTTTGAGATACATGGCATTCATAGGTTTGCAAAGCTCATCTCAATTAGGATAGGAAAGTTTGTATGCTCCTAACCTATACTTTTGCACTATCACATAAGGTCCTAACTAATTATGTTCAAATTTACCCTTCTTTTCTCATCATTTTACAATGTTGAACTAGTTTTCGTTTAGACATAATCTACTACCTCAAACTAACGAGGTAGGAAAAAATTGTTATAGCTACAAGAAAATCAATTATGATACACTTTTAAGTGATTGAGTGCATAGAGGCATCTTTCATCTAGCAGTTTGAGCTCTGCCAGTCTAGTCACGTGGTAGTCTTTGTCTTTGTCCATATAGTCTCTAAGATATATACTTAATGAGGGAATCTCAATTTCTAGGGGGATGATAGCCTCAATGCCAAATACTAGGGAGTAGGGTGTTGAACTAGTAGGAATATGAATGGAAGTTCTATAATCCCAGAGGGTGGGATGGATATGAAAATTCCAATTTCAACTAGTTTTACTTACCATTTTCTCCAGAATCCAAACAAGGGTTTTATTAGAGAGCTCTATTTTTCCATTATGATGAGGGTAATAGGGAGTAGACCACTTTAGACGTATTTGGAATCATTGGCATAATACCTTCATGGTATTACTCTTAAAATATTTACCATTGTCAGCTATAATGGTAGAAGGGATGTCATAATGGCAGATAAGATGATTCGTGATGAATTTGGAGATTTGGGCACTAGTAACATACGTGAGAGGAACAAATTCCACCCATTTGGTGAAGTATGTTTTGGTAGTTATGATATGGGTATGACCATCTGAGGAGGTAGGAGTGATCTTCCCTATGAGATTTATTCCCCACTTAGAGAATGACCATGGTGTTTTGATTGGTTGCAAGGACTGTGTCGGCACATGAATAAGATTCCTATATTTTTAGCAAAATCCACACTTATTTACATAATTATAGCAGTCAGTTTCCATAGTAGGCCAATAGTAGCCTACTCTAAATAATTTCTTCACCAAGACCATTCCAATGGTATGGTACCCACAAATATTTTCATGTACTTCCTTAATCACTTAGACTGACTCTGTTACATCTAGACAATGTAAAATATTCTTGTCATAGTGAAGAAGATAGAGGTTTCCTATAAGGAGAGTGTAACGGGCTATCCTTTGGATAAGTTTGCACTTTTCATAATGGGTTATATTCAAGGGAAATATAATGTCTTGTAGGAAATTAAAGATAGGATCATACCAAGGGGAGAAAGTACTAACAACTTCATAGGCCAGGCATGATTTCGGTATGTCATATGGAGGTTTTTTGTAAGTTTTCAACAAATAATGGCATGTTATTATTTTCTAGTGTAATCCATAGTAAGGAACCTATTGTATCCATATCATCCATAGATTGATTTTTTGCTCTTGGGATCTACTCAAATGTGATACACAAAAAATATTCTTATAGAGTATCTACTTATTTTTTATATGGGATGGACTTCTCATATTTGACCTTATATTGATCATTGAATTTTTTGATGATCAACTGTGAGTATCCAATGACCTTAAGTTTTTTTTTGTTCCATTTGATAGCTAGCTTCATCCCATCAATGAGTGTTTCATATTCTGATATTTTATTTGTACACAAAAACCCAAGGTAAAAATATTGAGGTATAAAGTCCCTTGATGGAGTGACAAGCTCTACTAATGCTCCTAAACCATAGAGAGTGAATTATCTATGAAAGTGTACTTTCTACATGATAGATTATTTGATATAAATTAATGATACATCTGGCAGATTGAGACACAACGACTCTGTTCTAGGTAAAGGTGCTTCAATTGGATAGTCTGTAAGCACTTGTCCCTTAATTGATTTTTGATGCACATTTTCAATATGAAACCCGTTGCGTATGATGATCTAATCAGCCATCCTATCAGTAAGTGTTGTATTTGACAATAGGTATTTCAGAGGTTCAACTATAGATATAATCTTGGTTTTATTGTCGAAAAGATAATGGAGAAGATTTTGAAAGGTAAAGACGACATTGAGAAAATCTTTTTCAATTTGAGGGTAGTTGAGCTCATAATAAATTAGAGTGCAACTGAGGTAATATACTGCTTTCTCTTTCTAACTAAGATTATATTGAGTGATAAAGGTGTCAATGGAAAATTGGGTCACAGATATGTATAACAATAATTTTTTTCCTGTGGTTAGCGGCATGAGGATCAATGGATTAGAGAAATACTTCTTGAGTAAGGAAAAGGCTTGTTATTGTCCAGGTCACCAAAATAAGTTAACATCCTTTTTTAGTAGATGGGTAAATGGATGGAACATTTCAGTGAGTTGTGATATAAAACAATGAATGCATTTGAATTTTCCTTGTAAGTTTTGTAGTTTTTTTAGGTTTTAGGAGGCAAAATTTTAGTAATTATAGTCACCTTAGTAGGATCAACCTCAATCCCTCTTGTAGATACAATTAAACCCAATAGTTTATGTGATAGCACTCCGAAGACACACTTCCTTGGATTTAACCTAATTTTATACTCTTTAAGACATTCAAAGATGCACCTCAAGACTTGAGGGTGTTCTTCTCTTGTTATTGATTTACCTAGGTTGTCATCAATATAATCTTCCATGATTTCAGTAATCAAGTCATGGAAGATCATTGTCATATGTCATTAATATGTTGTACTAGAATTTTTAACGCCAAAGGACATGACCTGATAGAAAAAATTCCCCCAATGGAATTAATATGATTGTAGCTAGTAAATCCATCCATGAGAGATGGCATTTCGTAACCAGTTGTTGAATTGGTGATGATGTCAATGTTGGGAAGAGGTAAGTTATCTTTTAGATATGCCTTATTGATGTCTCTAAAGGTAGTACATATTCTTATACTTATGGGTTTCTTCTGTACTATAACTATATTGGATATCCATCTAAATAATTGATTGGTCTGGTAAATCCAACTCCCAGGAGCTTTTTCAAGTTCTTCTTTGACTAGAAGGGACACACGGGGATGCAGTTTTATAAGATTTTTTTTATAGGTTTTGCTTCTTTGTGCACAAGAAGGTTATCCACCACCAGTGACAGGTCTAAAATTGGCATGTCTACGTAGGACCAAGAAAATATATCAATAAATCCTCTAAGAAGCATTACAAAAGTCTTATTTTCTTGCTTTGAAAGTGAAGCTCCCAACTTAACTATTTTAGGTTGCTCTTTTGTGTCTATGTTTACATCAATGGTTTCTTCTACTAACATCTTATATTCCTCATCCATATGCGTAATATTAGGGGGGAGATTAAGATATTCTTTCAAGCATGTCTCAATGAGATTTTCACCCTTGGCATGGTCACTTTTATGTATTTAGTTTTTTCAATTTGTTTGTCAGCCAATGCCTTAAAGAGGTTTTCACTATGCAACTTGGAATTTTGTTTTTTCTAAGGCTTCATGGAAGAAATTTTACCCTCACATTTCCTTAAAAAAAATTGACCATGTAATTCAGCCTCCTCCATGAAGTATGCACGTGTATCAATGTTAATGAAGAAACCTTTCATATGGTCCCCAATAGGAATGTTTTCATGAATGGCCATGAATTCTTCAATTTCCTTGTCATTTTTAAATAGTTCTATAGGCGTGTGAAGTGTTTGGTACCAATCAACTAGGGTAGCATAAATAAGGTTAACTTAGGGTTTAGCAGGGGTTATGGTAAAGATAGCGGTTTCTAGGAATAACTTTGTTGAGATAAGATCATCATATTGGCTATGACTCGAATATGTGTCACTATCTAAATGGGAAGAGTTGTCCTCACATTTAGAAGAGGTGGCTGTTGACCAAGAATTTCGGCTTGTTACCTGTCCAAGTTAATGCACCAAACTAAACACAAAAACCCTGAAAAACTCTAATGAAATTGATACCTGATGGAAAAGATCTGAAGATGTAGATGGATGAGGAGGCCGATATAGATAATACGGGTGCACATGAGCAATTTTACACAATAGATTCAAGTAACCTGCGAGACACCGATGCTTGATAGAAAAAGACCGCGTTTAAAATATACTTAGGTGGACTACCCAAGAAGCAGGGTCTGGGAAGCGATGAGCTCCCTCAGCGGATATCATTCCACGGTCTTCAATTAAGTAAAGAAGCATACATGATAAAATATGTACGTACAAGACTAGATTTTTTAATCAAGGTAATAAATAGAATCTAAACAGCAGGCAGAAAGCAACAGAAGACAGGGAACTGTGAAAACAAAGCTAGATTTGTGTTACCTGTGTCCTTTTACCTATCTGCAGGATGATTGTCGTTGATTATGTAGAATCGGCGTCAACTGAAGTGATTAGGCATTGGTTATTAAGAATCGACATCGACTGAATAAGATTGGCATCGACTCTAAAATTAGATCGGTCGATCGGGGGGACAGTGCGAGAAGATTTTGGAAATCAGAAAGTGAAGGCCAGATCATCAACATCTGCTGGATATTGCCGAAGCCGGGTGAGATACTGGAATAGAGTCACTACAGAGAGATCAATGGATACGTGCGATGTTGATGCTGATAAGAATAGAGTAACGGTGCTCCTCTCAGGGATTGAATTTGGACGAGATCCATTCTCATTTGATAGATAATGTTGACACTAGATGCGCAAAGATCTATCGTTCTCTCTCTTTCACGGTCTGTGTTTCTTTCGCGATCTGTCTCTGTCTGTCCTTCGTGTTCGTGCGTGTATTTTTTTTTTCTTCGTCCGTCTATCCCAGAACTGAGTTCTGGGCTTCTATTTATAATCGGTGCCGCTCCTAAAAATCGGCATCGACCGTACCGGTTGGCACCGATCACAGAACAGACTCCCGAGATGGCCAAAATGAACGATTTTTTAGAAAGATAAGAGTTATCCCCTCCACCTCAAATACGGGAAATATCCCGCTGCTTGATTGTGAGGAGGAGAAATAGGAGGGGACACATGGATAGGATAGATTATGGGGTACATAAGTGGTTAGGATACATGTGGAAAGGTGTAATTAAATAGGTTAATATTTAATTACTCATGGGTAAAACATAAAGGGGTGAATTAAACTTAGGATAGGTGTTTTAAAATGCAAATTGAATAATATCCCAAGGGGGATAGTGGTGATATAAATGTGCCCCAGGTTACCTAAGAGAGCAAATGCGCACGAGGGACACTAAATTGGATAATGAATTTTAGGTGTCTACATTTTTCCCCTTTTTGTCAAGTAACTTGCAATAAGCAAGGTTATGAGACAAAAAAAAGGAGATGGAAGAAGGGAAGAAAAAGTGATGATGTGATCCCCCTCAAACTAGGGATGGGATGGGATGATAGAAAAAAACGATCCCAAGTTTGAAAAAAAGGTAGATTAAAAACGCGGGATGCCCCAGCTAGATGTCTGGGAGTAGATCTGATCATTGATGACAGCATAAAAATAGAATAAAAAGGCAACAACCTAAGGAACTCACATTGGTAGGGCAAACTAGACGGTCTCCTCATGAGACAACGTTAGTACCTACAGACCTATGAGATGTAATGAGGGCTACAAAATAGTCAGCATCTAAAGAGAGGACACATTAGTAGGGATAACTAGACAGTCTACAAAGCAGACAACGTTAGTGCCTACAAAACCCGTTTAACTCTAAGCTGCCAAAAATTATGAGTGCCCCATGCAAAGGGAACAAACTCGAAATGGACGGTGATATCAAAAATATGTGCCAAAAGGCAAACATTCAAAGCACAATTAATGATCAGATTAGATAAATGAGCCAAGTATAAACACTAAGGCAAAGAGATGAAAAATCAGCGGCGATATAAAAAATCGGCGTCGACTTACATAAATGGCTGTCAACCAAAACAATCGGCACCGACCTTGCACCGGACATATAAATATGTGAATGGAAAACGTGAACAATTTATTCACTCCGTAATGATTGATTCAGAGAGAGTCCAAAAGTTGGATTTGAGCACCATGGAAGCCTCTGGGAGTGGTCAGAAGTGCAGGGAGGACACGGACCTGGGGTAAGTGGTTTCTTCGTGAACCCCGTTGTTTTACTTTTTCTTTATTTTATTTTTTTAAATTTTTATTTTTGTCGGGTGGGAGGCCCAGGGTGTTTGTTTACATCTGCCCGAGGCAATCGGTGCCGATTTGTATAGTCAATGCCGATTATATTCAAGCGGTGCCAATTAATGTTAATCGGCGTCGACTATAAATAAATGACGCCGATTATATTTAATCGACGCCGATTGTATAGACTTGTGAATAGATTGTAATGTTTTTATTTTTGTTTTTTTTTTTTATGTTCTGATTTGGGTAAAATATGAGGACTAATATTGCTCTTGATGTCATGGATGCAGGCATGAGAGGTTCTACACATGAGGGATGATATTCTCGAGTTACTAGAGACTGTTCTTCCTGATGTGACTGACGCAGATTGGCGGCATTTTAGATTTAGCCGGGGCTCGGGGGGCTTTAGATACTACAGATGAGTGCCACGAGATGTAGAGTTGATGCGAGCACTAGTACGACGATGGGATAGGCTAGACGTGCACTTTTTGGTTCAGGACGGGTGAGATGACCATCACCCATGAGGATATATACAGGATTTTGAGAATACCGATCACTGGGGACCCGATAGAGATTACACCACGAGAGCAGCGGCAGAGGGCCCTAGTTCGATTGTATGGAGATAGGGCAGATGATTCAGAGATAGTGTCTAGGGCAGTGTGGATAGCCTTGCAGTACAAACAGGATAGCCTCCGGAAGCAGACGGATAGTTCTGATTCAGATGGCAATATCCTATTTCACTCTGCCAGATTCAGGAGGTTGGGAGTTTCTCACTATTATTATTAGATTACGTTTGCAACATCCTGCCAGTTTAGACAGGTATTTGCTTTGGCTGATTCTATGATAGCTCAGATATATCACGAACTATGGATGTATACCACTGGCCGGAGGACAGGTATTGATGTTAGTTTTGTGCTCCACTTCTAGGCATATGAGCATATAACAGTGATCAGGGTCATCCGAGGCTTCTTTGGATGCCGAAGCAGCAGTGTGGAGCTGTTGATTATGGATTCTGGCGATGGCGGGCTGATATGGCCGCTAGGGGATATAGGGAAATCGGCAGATTGGTACACTGATCGTTTCAGGACGCTGACACCGGGATCAGGTTATCTGGAGGCCATATCAGGTATTTCTGACATGGGTTGGTCAGGATGCTCACTTGGTTGCATTGAGACGGAGTAGGGTGGGTTAGGGGCCGCAGGCCTGATATGTGGAAGCGAGTCCTATTTATGTAGGTATTGAGACAGTTCGGCCTAGTACAGACAGGTGCTGACTACTTACAGGCCTTATAGGCGAGATAACAGGGAGACTGATCTGCCGATTTTGATCCCGGCAGATCCATTGAGAGAGGCCCCACCCTCCACAGACAACGATGATGATGCCGGAGTAGATGATGGTTATGCGGCATGGTATGCGACAGAGCTACCACGACACCTCCCGGCATCTATAGATGCCGACGAGGAGGATATGGCTACAGTGCTAGAGAGACTGGAGGGAGAGCACGCCACCCTGACGCAGACACACCAGGTGGCTCTCGAGGAGATTCGAGCTCTGACAGAGGAGAGGGATGCCCTGATTTTGGAGAGAGACACCGCTCGCCAGGAGTGAGATACAGCGATCCAGCAGAGGGATCACTACCTTCGACATAGGGAGGCCCTTAGGGCCAAATATGGGGAGACAGGTACCACGTCAGAGTCTGGTACACAGGGCACGACCCTAGGAGGGGCAACACCAGCAGCACCAGCAGCATCATTACGAGCACCTGGTACCGTGAGCTTGAGCACATATCAGTCTCTCCTCGCTGAGGTGAGATACTACGAGGATGCCCTAGCGCAGCATGCCCCAGATGTGCCTCGGTACGGGGCGAGGAGGAGATCAGCGACGGCCACAGCGAGTGGGGCATCAGGGGGAGGGAGCATCGGGAGAGACCGAGGTGGGCAGAGACCTCCAGCAGCAGGTGCGTCTAGCTCGATAGGCGGCGGTCAGGAGAGACAACCTGGTCCAGAGGAGGGTGGAGGAGATAGTGTCCTCCATGCATCAGATTTTACTATATAGGGATTTTTTATTATATTTTGTATCAGTGTAGTGATGTAGCCTCAATTAGAAGGCATTGTATAGATGGCTTCATTGAGAGCCACCCATTTTTTTGTTTGTACAGACACTTATGTATATATATAGATTTATCATTTTTTGTCATATGATTGTTCTCCTGTTTTTAATTTTGATATACATGGACAGATGTAGAGTAATTGTGATGGATGTAGACATAATTGAGAGATGATAAATAGATGTGATCGGATGAACATAGACATAGAGGATAGATAGATGTGATGTAATTTGATGTGATTGATATGTGGATATAATTTTGATGAAAAATAGATATAGATAGATAGTGAAACTTGGATGTACATAGTTTTCAGATATGTCGATGGATAGATGGATAGATGTGATTGATAGATTTGGTATGTTTGAGATGTTAATTTTAATTTTGATGAAAATAGATATCGATAGATGTAGTGTTACTTGGATGGACAAGTGTTTTAGATGCTGTGATGGATAGATGGGTTTGATAGTTGAAATGGATTTGATATTTTTGAGATTTTGATTAAATTTTGATGAAAATAGATAGATAGATTCACATGTGTTGACAATACATGCTTTGATATGTCAAAGTAGATAAGATGAAATTAGATAGATGATAAATTTTGATTAAATTAACATGTGAAATGTCAATTTAACTGGATGAAATAATCGGACATACTCTCTGTGAGAGTCAAGGATGTAATGAAAACGACCTTGATTAGAAATAAAGGAAATACACCCAGATAAGAGGAAAAATGATAAGTTGGACTCCCAACCGACCATAAATAGAATCTGGATAAGAAACCAAAAGATCGTGCATACAAGGCCCTACATGAGGTTAAAATAAACCTGACACTAACTAGTCGCAAACCAGATTTAGGAGGGAAACGGAAGGAGCAGTAAGTAAGTATCTCATCGAAATTTACAAGGGACAGAATACATGTTTATACTGGGAAAATAGGATTCTCCATATGATCGACAAAAAAGGTCTTATATCTCAGCTTCATGATTTCTGGCAGAAAAGCAAACTGATCAATGCGGGAAGTTTGCTAGATATGGAAAGACTGATCAATACGGGAAGTCTTTCAGTGATGCTAAAAAGTGTAGAAACTGATTGAAAGGCTGATCAATGCAAGAAGCCTTGAGTATTTCCTTTGAGAAACATCCGTCCTTCAAGGGAGCGGTCCGTATTTTGAATTTTAATGATAGCCATCCTTCGAGGGTATGGTCTATATCTTTTGATTCATTTGATAATGTATGGATAGCTGTCCTTCAAGGGATCAGTCTATCTTTTTTTGGATAGCATCTTCTTTCTTTCTTAGGCATCTTTTTTTTTTTTTGAAAAGCTTTTTGGAAGAAGCTGAGTTTAGACCTAGATAGATCAGATAGAGGGGAAGAAAACGTATAAAGAGCATGCACTCATGCCCCGAGTAGATCCGATTAAGATAAGCACTTGGGACAAATGAAACGGTGATTAAGGTGTTCCTACCATGAGGAGAAACATATCCAATAAGAAAAATGCTATGAGTAGAGCCGCGATACTCATATTTAAGGTAAAAAAAGACAATAGGGCGGAGAACCACATAATTTTCGAATCACCGTGAAAGTATATGACTGGTTGTTAGACGGATGAAAGATCTGTCTTGCGACTAGATTTGTGTAAGATAGATTTTAACAGTAGAAGGGCCTTAGATGCAAGGCATTAAGAGGTTCCACTTCAGGTATACCATCCATGGAAGATAGACGATAAGCCCCAGACCCATATTTATGGGTGATAACGTACGGACCCATCCAGTTGGGAGCAAACTTACCACGCTGACTCCTTTCGAGTGTAGTGACATTTTGGTTTTCTTTAAGAACAAGATCACCAATTTTGAAGTCATGATGCTGCAAGTGCTTGTTATAAGCACGTTTGACACGTTCAAGATAGACTTGATGATGTTCAAGAGCATTGAGACGCCGCTCATCTAATAATTCAAGTTGTGCTAGACGATTTTGACGATAGTCCCTCATCGGAGATGAATTCTCTAAGAGAAACACGGAGAGATGGGATTTGGACTTCCAAAGGAAGAACAGCCTCAGACCCATAGACGAGAGAGAAGGGAGTAGCACCAGTAGGAGTACGGATGCTAGTCCGATAAGCCCAGAGAGCAAAAGGGATATGTAAATGCCAATCCCTACCAGCTCGACTAGTTACCTTTGCGAGGATATTACGCAAAGTTTTATTGGAAGCTTCGGCCTGGCCATTAGCTTGAGGATAGTATGGAGAAGAAAAGCTGAGTTTGATATTGAAAGCATCGCAGAGGTTCTACAAATCAACATTTTTGAAAGACTTACCGTTATCTGTGATGAGTTTGTGTGGAACACCAAAGCGACAAATGATGTGTTGATAGACAAAATCAACTATGGGTTTAGCTTTTGTTGAAGAAAGAGGGATAGCTTCCACCCACTTAGTAAAGTACTCAGTGGCAGTAATGATAGAATGATGACGCTGTGAAGAACGGGGATTGATGAGACCAATAAGATCAAGACCCCATTGCGAAAAAGGCCACAAATCCGCTGTAGGTTGTAAAGCTTGACTAGGGATATGTGTGAGATTGGAATGTTGTTGACACTTGACGCATTTCTTAGTGTATTCACAACAATCTCGATTAAGAGAAGGCCAATAATATCCCTAAACGTAAGATGCATTTAGCTACGGCCAAGCCACTAAAATGTCCACCACAGATACCGTCATGGACCTCTTGGATAGCTTTAGATGATTCAAGGGATTTGAGGCACCGAAGCAAAATTCCATCAAAGCCGCGTTTGTAGAGGATCCCTCCTAGAATAGTATAGCGATTAGCATGTAGGATAAAAGATCTTCTACCATTGGAAGTTAGATCTGGAGGAAGCACTGAATGAGATAGATAATCAACGATCTGCTGATACCACTCATCCTGAGTATGGGTTGTGATAGCATGGATTGAAGTTAGTTGCCTAAGATGAGATGGTTGATCTAATCGTTGCACAGCCACATAAAGTCGCGAGTCCTCCGTAAAAGGTGGGATAAGCGAGGCTAACGAAGCCATTGTATCTGCGAATCGATTCGCAGTGTGAGGAATAGATTGGATAGTGAATTTATCGAAAGATTGGAGTTGAACGAGAACGATATCACGATATTTTTGAAGGATATCATTCTTGCATTGATAGACACCCGTGACTTGATTAACGATGAGTTCAGAATCACCAAAGATGTCAATATGACGAGCGCCGAGATTAATGGCATTTTGAAGACCCAAGACAAGAGCTTCATATTCAGCCATATTATTGGTGCACTCAAAGTTTAGTTTGTGTGCGACTGGGATAGGCGTACCCCAAGGAGGAATCATCACGAAACCTGCACCTCCCCCTTGCTGGCATTTGGATCCATCAAAGAAGAGCTTTACTTTAAATGGAGACAGACCTAAATCAATTTGTTGGATATATTCATCGGGGAATTGAGCAAGGGGGACTTGAGTGTCTGGAAGAGGAGCATCAGCTAATTGATCTGCAATGACCTGACCCTTGATAGACTTTTGCGGGATAAACTCGAGATCAAATTCTGTCATAAGCATGAGCCAACGAGTGATACGATCATTGTGATAAGGCTTCACATGAATTGTCTTGAGTGGATTGACACTTGTGACAATGTAAGTTTTGTGATTAAGAAGGGTAATGACGAAGTTTAGAAGTTGCGAAGAAGAGAGCACAACACAGCTTTTCAGCTTCGGAATAATGTGTTTCATACTCATGGAGGGTGCGGACTGATGTAATAGACAGCTTGTTCTTTACCGCAAGCGTCCCGATGCGAGATCATGGCTCCCAGAGCATGGTCAGTCACAGAGATATAAAGATAGAAAGGCTCCCCCTCGCGTGGAGGTGTAAGCACAGGTGGAGAAAGAAGATAAGCTTTGAGATCATCAAAGGCCTTTTGGCAATGCTCATCCCATTCAAAATGAACATTCTTACGGAGGAGATGATGAAAAGGTTGACAACGGTCTGACAATTGTGAGATAAAACGACGCACTGATTGAAGACATCCTTGGAGACTATGGAGTTGCTTTAAGTTAGAAGGGGGAGGCATCTCAAGGATAGCTTTTATTTTTGCGGGGTCTACTTCAATACCCCTAATGGAAATGATAAAACCTAAAAGTTTACCAGTGAGAACGCCAAACACGCACTTAGACGGATTTAGATGAAGACAAAAGTGAATAAGCCTCTCAAAGAGAGGTGCAAGAATGAAAAGATGATCCTGACGACGTTTGGATTTACCGAGGAGATCGTCGACGTAATCTTCCACAGTTTTGTGTAAGAGATCATGGAAGATGTAGGTCATTGCTCGCTGATAGGTTGCTCCTGCGTTCTTAAGACCGAAAGGCATGACACGATAACAGAAGGTCCCCCAAGGAGTTATGAAAGAAGTCTTATGTTGGTCTTCTGGTGCGATGAGAATTTGATTATATCCAGAGAAACCATCCATAAGTGAAAAAATCTCATGACCTGCAGTTAAATCCACGAGTTGGTCGATATTAGGTAGAGGAAAATCATCTTTTGGACAAGCAAGATTAAGATCCTGGAAGTCGGTACAAATTCAAATTTTCCCAGTAGCTTTAGTTACTGGTACTACATTGGAAACCCATTGTGGATAATCGATGGGTTGGATGAAGTTAGCCGAGAGCAAGCGCTGCAATTCTTCTTTAACAAGAAGGGCTACTCTAGGGTGCATTTTACGTAATTTTTGTTTAACTGGTTTGATGTTGGGAAGAGTAACGATATTGTGGACCACAATATCGGGATCGAGTCCTGGCATATCCTCATATGCCCAAGCAAAAGCTTGACGATGGTTGGAAAGAAAAGTGGTAAAGTCTCCTAATTCCTGTGGATTAAGGGATTGGCCGACCTTAATGATGCGAGGGTCTTTAGAAGTCCCTATATTAAGGTTGACAGTGGCTTCGTTGAGAAGCGTAGATGTGTCAGAAGGAATAGTTTTGGGAAGATAGGAATCCTCTGCCCCCAGATAGGTGAGGACAGAATCATCATCCGCACAGTGGATAGTGTTGATAGTAGAAGAGTCGTCTCCAACTATTTCAGGGAAAATTAACGGTATGGAAGTGGACATGTCATTAGTCTTATAGGCTAGTGGCCCTAAGGAAATGGTATTGATAAAAAAAAAAAAGTTAGACGGGATGGAAATGGCGTCGTCCACATCGAGTGATGCTTCTGACTTAGCGGGAGAAGATGGTTCCTCAATAGGAAGAGGCTCATCTAGAACAGTGACGGTGGCTTTTGAAAGAGGTTTAAATCCTAAACCAAATTTTTGATGTGGCTTGAGAGTTGGAATGGACACGAGGTCATGTACACCTTGTTCATATTTACCTAAGCCAAAGCCCTTCCACGCGCATCGATATAAATAAGTTTTTGCAAACGTGGGATTCTGTAGACAATCAAACCCTGTTAGATAAGGTTTGGCCCTAGGAGGAGAATCCGGGCGATAGTGAGGTGTATCAAGACCACCGTAAATGAAGTTAGTCTGTTGATTGGGCAGACCAATGGTGACGATGCGACCAAGACCTGGCTGATATTCAGGTTGTTTGTCTGGTCTACCATACTCACTAGGTTTGAAATGGGTGTCAAAAGAAAGGAGAGAAAGCTCTCCTAGTGAGAAACGCTGCAATGTTTCTTCTAAATTTTGTACATCTGGTAGTTTGGTTGCAGGTATGGAAGAAGATGAGGCCCCGTCAGGAGAAACAGGAATTTTCTTTTAGAGGGGCAGACCCTGTGGTCATGTCGCATTGTGCGGAAGGCAAAGGATCTCCTGGATGAGTATATATTTTTCCCTCATATTGATATTTTAAGCATCGATGGAGGGTGGATGGGACACAATGCATTGCACGAATCCAGGAGCGTCCGAGGATCATATTATAGTGGAATTTCCCTTCAACAATGTAAAAGAGTTTGTGAAGCAACTTCTTACCTACTCGAATGGGTAGGACCACAGTTCCTAAAGTAACTGCTAGCTGATCGTTAAATGATCGAAGAGTGAAAGGTGGGGGTGACACTACGTTCTTTGGTAACTTAAGTTGCTCGAATGTGTGTGAGGAAATGACGTTAAGTGCAGCTCCACTGTCGATCATAATGCATTTTAAGGTAGTGTTGTCGATTTGGACTGTGATAAAGAGGGGAGCCTCCAAATCCTCTGAAGAAAGAGGGGGAATTTCTGAATCTTCAAAAGAAATGGTGGTTGATGGTCTATTCAATCCAACAACCATCTCGAAAGGCTGGGGCTCATCCGAATTCACTGCGATGCGACGCAGATTATCAATCAGAGCCTGGCGATGTTGTGGAGAGGATTGAATGAGGTCAAAAAGAGACATTTTGACCGGAGCCTGGGTGAGTTGTTTCATAACACTCTCCTCAACTGACACGGGAATTTGAGCCTGAGGTGCAGCACGAATAGAGACCCGAGGTCTCGGGGCTAATGAGGAAGGAGGAACTCCTTCGGGGGCTGCAGAAATGACAACCTGTGGTCGAGATGCTGTAGATGAGGATGGATTATCATACTGTTGGGCTCTCGTGGCGATATGGATTGTGTCGATTTGAGAAGGTGGAAGATCAATTGGAGTGGAATCACTAGAAGTAGAGGCCTGAGTAGATCGTTGGGGTTCAGATGGAGCTAAGATGACAGGAGGTGCTTGTTTCTCCTCCTCCAGCAAAAGATCACTTTCTTCCAAAAGGTTGTTGACGACAGATTGAAGAGCTTTACATCCCTCGGTATCATGACCCGGGGTACGGTGGTAAGCACAAATCAAATCAGAGTTAAACCAGGCTGGTTTAACTCCTTTAGGGTTATAGGGTTTAATCGGAGGAAGAGATATGGATGAAGATTGAATAAGTTGGTGAAGGATTTCAGTATAGAACCCGGTAGACAAGGATGGGGACAGAGATGATGAAGGCATCTCTTTCACTTTAAGAGACTGCCGAGGTAAAAGAACCTGCATGTTTGGTTTGACAGTCTTTTTAGGGATCATCTTATTTTTTTGGACATCTGGATGAGCAGCCTTGGGCACTTGAGATGGAAGTAAGTGAGACATGATTGATTTTGGTGGAGGAGGAGCCCCTAAAATAGATTTTGAAGATGATGGAGATGTGACAAGTGTTGTGGTCTTCAGAGATAAGGGAGGCTGTTTGGTCGAAACTAATGACGATTTAGATGATGTCGATTTAGATGAAGGAGAAGCTTCCAAAGTAGGTATAATTGGAGGGACAGAGGGTGCCCTGGTTTTTGGTAATGAAGATGATGATTCTGATGAAAGAGGTGACGTCTCTTTAGTAGGTAAGTCCACTTTTCGAGGTGCTGGTGAAGAATGTGTTGTAGAAGAAGATGATGGTTTTGATAAGTGTGTAGAAGAAGACGCCTTCTCAGCAGACAAATCCAATCTTTTATGAGGCGCAGAGAGAGATTTTTGCGGGAAAGCACCAAGAGTCTTGATGGTTCGAAATATGGGCTTTCCTTTTTCAGGGATGGTGACAACTTCAACCGCATAAGGTGATTGTAACCTTTTCGGGGGAAGAAAATGGGGTGGTAACTGATGATGCAACGTTAGATTTCGGTTGTCTCGGTCTAAGTTCAGGAACCGAGCGTATAGGTGTTGGTGCTACTTCTTTAGATTTCTCCTTAATAGGCAAAGTAGCATTTGTGATGGAAGAAGTGAGTGATGAAGAAGCAGTTCCTTGCGAGGGAACTTCTTCTGGTACAGTAATTGTGGGTGAAACTACTGTAGGAAAGGAAACAGGAAGAGTCAAAATCGAAGATGCTTCCGTCGAAGTCGGCACAACTATAGGTACGTTCACCAATGGCATAGTCGCAGCCAAAATGGGAGAAACAGAAGTAGATGTATCCGTGGTGGAAACTCGAAGGGATGTAATTGCCTCGAGCATTGAAAGAATGTCTGACGATGAGACAGATGAGGATGACACTGTCTCGGGTATGGATGGAAGATCAGACAAAGAAGCAGAGGGAGGTGAATCCGTATCTGACAATGTTGGAATATTCAAAGACGGACTATCTGAAGATGGTGGAATCCCAACGATTAACGAAGCGGAAGGAGGTTCTGATTCGGTCGATGTGTTTGCAGATGGCTTAGTTTTAGAAGAATATTCTTCAGTAGAGATGAAGCTGATAGTATGAGTGTTTGGTTTTTGAGACTCCGAAGCATCATGGTTCAGGGAATGATTAGGAAAAGGTTGTTTAAAGACATCCAGTGCTTGATTTGGGGGAGCATTTGGGTTATCCAGAATGAGCTCGCCTTTATCAATGAATTTCTGGACAAGATTTTTGAAGGTCTGACATCGTTCGATGTCATGACCTTTGGTTCTATGATAATGACAGAAGTCATTTTCCCTATACCAGAATGGACGTTCTTGGCTTTCGTCAATATTCCTAATGGGGGGAAGTTCGATCATGTGGACTTCCAACCGTTTTTTTCAGGATAGAAGCATATGATTCCCCCAACAAAGTGTAAGATCGAGATGACGAGGACCCTTTTCGAGAAGATGAGGAGTCTCTTCGTGGTGTTTGATTAGAAGTGGTATCGGCTCGTGATGTTTTTAATATGATAGCATTGGTGGATCCCTGATTCTTGTCTTTAGAAGTGGAAGGATTTGATTTGGTAAACCGAGAAAAATCCGGTTTAGATTTTGAGCGAAGTTTTAACTTCCCTTGTTCAATGGCGCGAGACTCAAGTTTGCGTGCCATCATAAAGGCTTCTTCAAATGTATGAAAAGTCTGGATCCTTAAAGTGGAAGAAATATGATTAGCACAAGATCGAGTAAACAACTCGATCTGTTGGGATTGAGGAAGGGAGAAAGACAATTGGTTTATTATCCCTCTCCAACGAGTGACAAAGTCTGCAATAGACTCATCATCGAATTGACGAATGTTATAAAGATCTGTAATCAAGATCTTATGCGCGATATTTATTGAAAATTTTTCAACAAACATCTGAGCCAATTGAGAGAAAGAAAACAAGGAATGTTGAGGAATGTTATTGTACCAGTCTAAAGCAGGACCTGCTAGAGACATAGGAAAAGTATGGAGCATAAGCTCCTGATCCTGGACTATGAGGTAGCAAGCATGTTTGAATGCTCGCAAATGCTGTTGAGGGTCCTCCCGACTATGAAATTTTGAAAATTTAGGAAGTTCCCATTGGGGAGGATAAGGCTTAAAAGCCACTGAGGGGTGAATGGGTTCATTACACACTTCTTCAAAAGAGTATGAAGGACGAGCCCCTTTGGTGGAGGCTTCCAAGTCTGTGATTTTCTTGAAAAGAATTTGAACCACGTCGGATTGAGGAGGAGGCAGACTGGCATGTCCTACATAAGAAGTAAATGGTGGATGCTGTTGAGGTGTCAATGGGGGATTCATCTGTTGATTGATAGGATGATAAGAGGAGTAACCAGGCGTTCTGGGTGACGCCTGGTGGGGTATTTGCTGTGAAGGAGCCTGTGTATAGGCAGGCTGTGGGATAATAAGTGGTTGAGAAAATGAAGGTTGGATGATGGACGGAGCCTGTGATTGGTGGACTCCTATGCTTGTTGACTGAATCGGAATAGATAAAGGAACATGGGTGCCGATTTGATTGGACGGAGCCTGTGATTGGTGGACTCCTATGCTTGTTGACTGAATCAGAACAGATTGAGGATCATGGGTGCCGATTTGATTGGACATGGTGGGGAACAAGACCTGAAAGAGGCTTTTTACTGCTGGATTAGTTATTAAGGGTGCCGATACTAGAGGATGGGCGAAGGTCACTGTTGCAGGAACATTGGAAGAAAAACCCACTGGAGGACGAGAAGCAGGAACCAAGTGACTAGTCGAAGGGGGTTGACTCATAAAGGGGTACTGACCCTGGGATACAATGGACGACATAGATGAGTTAACAGTCAATATGCGGGTGCGCAGATGCACTCATTATAGCCAGAGAAGAGGACCTCTCAGAAGTAGGTTGTGGAATAGTCGAGGTAACTGCGGCGTTAGGAATAGGTAAGACTATTTGAGAACTAGTCGATATGGTCGGTGGAAGAGAAAAAGGAGGCACAGGTGTGCCGCCCTCCTACGTGGCTCGAGGCGAGAAAGATGATGCTAGCTGTTCTACAAAAGCCTGGGGTGGTTCACGAGGATAATCGTACACTTGCTGGATTGGTGGTCCCTGATCAGATATTTGAATAGACTTGTGTACTATGTAGTCCATGAGGGCTACCGGATTGCGATCGAGGAGCGCCTGAAATTCAGGATCCCCGCGAGGAACATACTCTGAGTCAGAAGCAGATGATATTTCTGAAGGACTAGGGGAAGCTGGACGTGATGGGGTTGTTTTGGCCTGATAGAAAGGATTGTATGACCAAGACGGGGAACCCATTAACAGTGGTCCCGAGGAAGACCCGGAGGGTGCCGAAACCTCCACACTAGTGGTGATCTCGGAGGAAGAAGGGGCTAATTGAGCCATTCTTCTAGATTGTAACCGAGTGATGACCGTCATAAACAAGCAGAAAACAAGATTGACCTAACTAATGCACAGACAATTCAAGCAGCGTAGGTGGTTATCTCTTTTAATTTTTTATGCTTTTAAGAAAGAAAATATTAGGGAAGGCCTTTTAGAACAGGAACTACTCAGATAGCCAAACTAAGGATGGTTTGGGGGATGTTTTGGTGAGGAGTCCCGAAGGCACTTCAGTAAAAGACCGGTACGTGGCTTGATATAGGGGCCTACCCCCGCACTTCACACACCGCTGCGATAAGGGAGTCGGGTGCTTTGCCAATATATACCAGAACTTCCGTGAATTTATAGCGCGGCCCGAGTACCGCGTAGGCTCTTCCTCTTGGATGTCACTTCCAAGTAGGCGAGGCCAGGGAAAGAATTTTTGTTTAAATGCTTTAAACCTAATGATTTTGGCTTTGTGTGCAAGGGTGAAAAATAAAAATCAAATAGTGTCACTACCGATTTTGATCGATTTTCCAGCCTAATTAAAACTAGATGAAAAACATACAACAGAAATGACAAAGAAAGGGTTCTTTTGTTTTTTTTTTTTTAAGCACTTAAAAATGAAGTGTTTGATTTCGATGAAGACAAGTCAAACAGATTCTTTGCCAAACGTGATTAAATTATTTTTAAGCACCAAAAATTGAAATGTTCGAATGTGATGGACAACAAACAAAGAACTCTTTTTTTTTTAGTTCCTAAAAAGGAGAAAACACCGTAAAAGAGAAATACCTGTAGACTTAGCTCTCCAAGGTGTGTGGACTTCAAAAAGCGCGTTGTTGAGCTCTTCCCCTCAAACAATCCCACGAACAAGCAAAGTGCTCCGCAAGAAGAGGTTAAGCAAACACCAAACAAAATCCAGAAAGATATATCCAGATAATGGTGAAACAGAAATTTCTATTTCAAGGAACTAGAAAAATTTCAAGGAAATAACAATTTCACATAAAGAGCAAGATTAAAATGATGATAGGAAATGCTCAAACAGAACTGATAGAAATCAGTGAAGAAAAAGAACAAAGCTCAAAACTAGAAAAGAAATGAACTTACCAATAAGGGACTTTGGTTGGGTCCCACCGGGCGTGCCAGAATGTTGATCAAGAATTTCGCGCTTGTTACCTGTCCAAGTTAATGCACCAAACTAAACACAAAAACCCTGAAAAACTCCAATGAAATTGATACCTGATGGACAAGATCCGAAGATGTAGATGGATGAGGAGGCCGATATAGATAAGACGGGCGCACACGAGCAATTCTGCACAATAGATCCAAGTAACCTGCGAGACACTGATGCTTGACAGAAAAAGACCACGTTAAAAGATATTTAGGTGGACTACCCGAGAAGCGGGTCCGGGAAGCGATGAGCTCCCTCGGCGGATGTCAGTCCACGTTTTCAATTAAGTAAAGAAGCATACATGATAAAAGATGTACGTACAAGACTAGATTTTCTGATCAAGGTAATAAACAGAATCTAAACAGCAGGCAGAAAGCAACAGAAGATAGGGAACTGTGAAAACAAAGCTAGATTTGTGTTACCTGTGTCCTTTTACCTGTCTGCAGGATGATCGAGCGTCGATTATGTAGAATCGGCGTCGACTGATGTGATCGGCGTCGATTATGAAGAATCGGCGTCGACTGAATAAGATAAAGTAGATCGGTCGATCGGGGACAGTGCGAGAAGATTTGGAAATCAGAAAGTGAAGGCCAGATCGTCAACGTCTGCTGGATATGCCGAAGCCGGTGAGATACTGGAACAGAGTCACCAGAAGATCAATGGATACGTGCGATGTTGATGTGATAAGAACAGAGTAACGGTGCTCCTCTCAGGGATTGATTTGGACGAGATCCGTTCTCATTTGATAGATAATGTTGACACTAGATGCGCAAAGATCTCTCGTTCTCTCTCTTTCACGGTCTGTGTTTCTTTCACGATCTATCTCTGTCTGTCCTTCGTGTTCGTGCGTGTCTTTTTTTTTTCTTCGTCCGTGTATCCCAGAACTGAGTTTTGGGCTTCTATTTATAATCAGTGCCGCTCCTAAAAATCGGCGTCGACCGTACCGGTCGGCGCCCTTCGCGGAACAGACTCCCGAGATGGCCAAAATGAACGATTTCTAGAAAGATAAGAGTTATCCCTCCACCTCAAATACGGGAAATATCCCGCTGCTTGATTGTGAGGAGGAGAAATAGGAGGGACACATGGATAGGATAGATATGGGGTAAATAAGTGGTTAGGATACATGTGGAAAGGTGTAATTAAATACTTAATATTTAATTACTCATGGGTAAAACATAAAGGGGTGAATTTAACTTAGGATAGGTGTTTAAAATGCAAATTGAATAATATCCCAAGGGGATAGTGCTGATATAAATGTGCCCCAGGTTACCTGAGAGAGAAAATGCGCACGAGGGACACTAAATTGGATAATCTATTTTAGGTGTCTACAATGGCCTCAACCTCTAAGGGATGAGATCCATACAATTAGATGCCAATACCATACTTATAAACCATACACTGAGGTATTGGAAGAGCTTCTAGTGTACCCTATTCATTGATGCCACAACCAAATCCTTTGTATCCCATTACATACATCATTTTATTAGGGATAACATGCTTAAGTGATTGGTAGCATGGAGTCATAGTGTCTTTGGGGACCCAAATTGTGGGAGGGTCCAATAATTTCTCTTCTTCTAATAGGACACCAGGTAGGAAATTACTGATAGTAAACTCATCTTTGGGTCATTTATATCGGTAATTTGGCTTTCCCCTTGTCTTGGGAAATAAGAATAGTGTAGACACTAAAATTGGGTCACACTCCCCTTGGTCCCTTTTTGAATAACTAACTTACATATATGCACCTAGCCATGGCCCCTTTTAAACCACCTTAATATTAATTTAATTATCTATAATTAAATTAATACCCATCCTCACCTCATTTATTAATTTAATTACTTTAGTTAAATGGATGCATACCTCACCTATACACCTTACCCAGACACCTCACCATGGATCTATTTTTAGCATGTTTCCATAACTAACTAAGACTTAGCCCAACCTACCTTAATGAGATAAGATTTAGTATAACCCTAAAAACACATGCATATCCTCCCTCTAACCACATTTCCACTCATTAAAACATACCGTTCCATTTGGATCCACAATAATAGACTGAGTTGGCACAAAAATATAGACAAGATCTACTATTTTAGGCAACCTAAGATATCCCACCTTAACCGACACCAATCACCCTAAACCATCGTCAATTACTATATACCCATTTTGGTAACCTTGTTTCAGGGATTGGCCACATTCTTGAGTTTTGGGAGCAAAGGAGATCTGCATGCAAGCAAGAACAAAAGCTCTTTCACACATCCAAACAGTTATATCCAACATAACCATTGATCAGAAGGTATTTTCATTCACGGTAGTATTCTGAGAAGCACGACTATGACATTGACCACCATTTCACTGATCAACCATGACCACCACCCAGACATTGAACCTGTACAATAGTAAGTGTGTTTCTAATCTACATCATTTCATTTCTATTCAGTATATAAGGGTTATTCACCTTTGTTTATCAACCACCATTTATATTTTTTTACCTCACCATTATTGCCTTCCTATGAATCCGACCATTCCCTCACTCATAACAATTTTAATCACCTTTGTCTATTCCTGAGTACCTCTGAATATTCCCAACACCTCTACTAACCTAAACCAACTTCTTACCATATTTGATTCAATCTTAGACAAATCCCCAAAACGATGAACTATTGAGTTATTATCAGTCCGCCTTAACCGTCATTGGTTCTTACTAAACCATCATCAATCACACCAGACCGACGTCAATCTCTGTATTTAGAAATCCTGCTAATACCATATCCCTATAACCTTGTTCCAAGTGACCCAAGAGACCCAGAACCTAACCCTGACCTATCCCAACACCTTGATTATTTACCTTATTTCCAAATCTGATCATAGCCTATCCTGTTATGTTAGATTTTCTTATTGTATTTGGATGAGATACCTAAATCACATCAACTATATTAGGACCTTATTTATTTATGTCATTTCTTGCATTAAATTGTATTAAACAGTGGGTTGACTGCCGCCAAGGAAGTATCACACTTCCTGAATCTAGCATACGCTAGGCAGGTCACTGACATATATCATTTAACTCTTTCTTGTGGTATTGTTATGTATTTCAGGTAGTTCCTTCTAGCCAAAAGGAAGTTCTCACAGTTAGCATCAAATTAAGAAACTCAAAACATGCTAAACAACCCCCAACCGATCATCACAACAGGTATTCCTCCTTGGCCCACACTCTTATATATTTCATCCAATCCTTAAATAAAATGGTGAAACATTTTTGCACGGCCGGTGGGACCCATCCATGGTTCCTCGAATTTTATTCATTCCTAGGTGAAAGTTTTGTGTTTATTTCCCTTCTGAAAAGCTTACACATTAATTTTCTTCTCTGGAATCTTCCCTTCTTTCTAGTGTCTAAAATCAATTGTATTTTTAGTGCTATAAAAAGAATAATTATTTTCTTTCTTTAGTATTACATTAGTGAAAGAGCATCCTTCTTCCTATCCATTACTTGTTACATTTAATATCACACTTCAATGTGGGCTTAAAACACTTGCATAACATTATGATTTGTTGCATTTTAGCTCACATTAAAAATGAGGACAACCTATATGCTAGAATTTATGCCCAGCTGATGGTTGACATAATTGAATCATAGAAAAGAAAATTATTTCTTCTCTCTCTTTTCCAAACTGCACAATTTTAAATATATACATATTCTCAAAACAACATCCCACCCATAAGAATCTGTCAATGATCACATGATCAGAGGATTGATAGTGGGCACCCAGCTGGTTATCTCTGTCTAGTACCCCATTAGAGGACAGATGGCCCCTGCGATAACATAACCTAAAACCTCACCTTTAGAATTTCCTGCTTCGTAGGAAGCCTTCCCAACCAAAAAAATCTACTGTAAATTCATGAGTCAGTCTCTTTAATAACATAAGATAAACACACTAAATTCACATGTTGGATTACGTATCTTTGTTACTTTTGTTCTTGACTTATGTTTTGAGGTGTGAGGATACGCATTCTTCATTTTCCTCTTTTTCCTTTCACACTCCGCCATCACATTTTGAGTATTCTGACTTTCTAAGAGTGTGTCAGGACCTCATCTTATCATCCCCATACTTCTGGGTTGATTATTCATCTAATCTAAATTCACAAAAAACTTCATTTTTCTTCATCTTTCAAATTTCACAGTAATTGGCATCGGTCTAGCGACCACCGTTGATTTACATCTGATCGGCATCGGTTCCTTGTTCTTTTGGGTTAATTTACCCAAAAGAAACTTATCTCATCTTCTCTTCTATTTGGAGTCTCTATGTATCTTTGTAATCTCTGTACTATGATAATAGTCATCAAATACAACTTTCCTCTCTAACATTCATCAATTTCTACCTCATTGCTAAAACTCTTATTTTCTCACATTAACTAGTATCGGTTCCTGTAACCGACATCGGTTCTCCCTTAACCATCAGCGGTCAGTCTGACTGACATCGTCCATTCGGTTTTGATTTTAATTAAAACATTTACTGAATTTCCCTCTCAAGGTATGACCTGTCCCACCTCTGTTGTTCCTGGTGTCATTTATAGAATACAGTTCATCTAATATACACCGATTCACATGGTACTGACTCGTAGCCTAACTAACGCCCTCATATTTCACACCAGTCATCAGCCACTCCCACCTAGTCCATCATCGCCATCCATCCTGACACCTATGGATCCAACTCAGCTTATCCCCATTTCTACAGGTAAACCATATCATAAGAGTTAGGGGTACATAATGGTTTCAAGAGGAGATTATTTCATGGTCTTCTCATATTCAATATATTATAGGTATTCATCATCATCCTAGAGTTTTTTAGGTACTTTGTAGAGATTGAAATCTATAATTTGTTGAAGACGAATTCTGCCAAAATACCTTCTCTTGGCCTCAAATTCATCTACACAATCAACCTAATAATATTCAATATAAACAAAGTGAACGAAACCTAATATAATATTTTTAAAAATATATCCCTTGATATCAAATCAATTTCGATACTTTAAATGATGGAGGGTAAGAGGAACAATGGTTCTATAAATGTTCTGAGCATCGACAATTGTTCTATATGTATAACTTCCCAAGGTGATAGGGAAACAAATGCCAACAATCTTCCTGATCCAAAGAGGAATTTTCCACTAAAGAGGTGGATGTTCCTATTATTATTTTTCTTAGTTCAACATACGAGTTGTATGTTAATATTGCACATTTTCTTACTTATGGAGAATGTCCATCTCACTTAAATTCCAAGGAAAAGGGATCCATTAAGTTTATATCTACACAGTATATACTGTGGGAAAATGATTTGTTTAAATGAGGCATTGATGGAAGATTTCTTAAATGTGTGGACAAAGAGATGGTTCTGGTGTTAATCTCTCTAGAAGAGAAGATTCATCCATTTTATTTCAAGCTTTGTTTTGAAAATACAAAAAACATAGCTGAATATGGCACTCTCATCCTCAGATTGAACGTGGCAAAGGAAATGGGAGTGAAGAATCTTTGTGCTCGTGGTGATGTAGAGTTAATTTTGAAACATGTCAGGGATCGTTTTCAATAACCTATTAGGAGATTGAAACATTATAGAAGTCTTGTCTGGGACTCCATTAAATTTCTTGATGCTTTCTCAACTAAAGCTATCCCAAGAGAAAAGAATAATAGAGATGATACTCTAGCTATCTCAAGATATTTTTTAATTCCTCATCTAGATTTTTCTCAAGAAACATTTACCATTGAAATGATTCATAGGCCTAGTGTGCCGGATAATGCAAACAACTAGAAATTTTTCAATGATGATCAACACTTGCTCTCTTTCTTGGAGCTTATGGATAACTTCAATAAATTTTATTTTGAAGGAAGTGAGACTCTTCCCAGAGAATATGTGCCCTCTAATGAAGATGATATTAAGGAGGAAATGGATCAGGATGCCTGTATCAGATTGAAAGATAACAAGATACCCAAAGGGCTGGTGAGTTTAGAGGATATGTTTGATAAGCATGATAGGTACATCAAATATAAAGATAATCAATAGTAAGGGGATAGCAAGTCCATCCTCTTTATTGGAGAGGTTCCCATATTGAAAGCGAGCAACAAATATTATATACAAATATACAACTTTCATATTAGGAAACTTTTTGTTCTTGTGATATGATTTCTAGAACTTTGTGTCTGTGGAATAATATCATATATTTCCAATATGAATGATTCTATTTTGTGTCTCTTTTTATAAAGTACACATAAGGTTATATTTTTATATCTATATTACCTGAAAGTATTGTTGTGTTCTTCCCTTTCAGTTTTCTTGTTCTTCTATTTCTATTTATTGATAATCTTTATTAGCATAAAACATTTCAAAGTCTTAGGAGTGCTCATTAATATGAAAGCTATATATTTTTATATAAGATTTTCTACTCACTTTCAATCAGGGAACCTCTGTGATAAAGAGGAGGGAATTTTTGTCCCCTGACTGTTGATTACTAAAGTACTAATTCAAAAACCAATAGTTTTTGGTGACTCTACTGGGGATGACTTGACTAGGAAATAAGAATGGGGCAAGATCAAGAACCACAAGAAAAATATGGAAAAATAAGCCAGTGCCTCATCCATTGGGAAAATAGATTCAAAGGAAAAACAACACAGAAATTAACACACAAAAGGGGAAAAGAAACAAGAAAACAAGGGAAATACCAAAACAAGGCACTGTACAAAAGATACAAAAGGAATTGTCTAATGACCTAGGACTTGAACAACTTCAAATACTACCCACTATAAGGAAGTGGGAGAGAAGATCCATCCATGTAGTCCATATAAAAATAATTTTCTCCAGCAAAGTGTCTTATCTTGAAAGGACCAAGCCAAAGAGAATTAAACTCACGATGGCTTCCACGAGGCTCATGCCTTTTATCCCACATTAGGAAAATGTCTCCCACTTGAAAATCTCTTGGTCTGGTCTATTTTTCAAATAAAGCTTTCACCTTTTGTTGATGATCGGAGATCCTATCAAAGAATTGCATCCTATATTCATTTAGTTTTTGGAGATACATGATCCTCTTGTCCAAGGAGATGATGAAACTTGAATCCTCAATAGCCTTCATCAATTGCAAGGCTGGTAATTCAAATGTTACTAGAAGTTGAGCTTCAACACAAAACACCACCTGAAATGGAGACATTCCAATTGCTCTTTTTGGTGTAATTATATTTTCCCAGAGGGCATCATAGAGCTTCTTGTGCCAATTCCTTTGAGATTAATTGACAAGCTTCCAAATGATGGTTACCAAAATTTTATTTGTTGATTCCTCTTGTCCATTCCCTTGGGGGTAATAATCTGAAGAATGAGAAAGGGAGATTCCATAGCCATAGCAAAAATCCATCATCTCGGAAGAAGAAAAATTAGAATCATTATCAGTCATAATTTTGTTTGGTACTCCAAACCTTATCAAGATGTTATCCTTGATAAAATTACACACCACCTCTGAAGTAGTACTATTGACTGGAATAGCTTCTAACCACTTTGTGAAGTAATCTGTAGCAGTTAGTAAATGAGTATGTCCAGTAATGGCAAGTGGTGTTGATGTAAAATTACACCAACCCCCCCCAAAAGCCTTAGATGTGAGTGGGGCATCTGGTGTAATCTACATAACATTGGATCATCTCTCAAGTTACAAGACTTACGACCTTGAGATGAACCTCTAGAGAAAGTTGGTTCTTGCTCCTAAACTACCAACCAAAATCTACTCTAATGCAGGAAAACTATCTAAACCTAATATAACTTTTCAAGGGACCAAGGAGAGAGAGTGCATGAAAAAAATCCTACACAAAAATGGTGATACACCAGAGAAAGAGGTTGTTGATCACAAATTCAACTGCCTAAAATGGAGAGAGGTGAGAAATGGAGAGGATGGACAAGATGCATCAAAAACCAAAGATAAATTTTACACAGAACACCACTTCAACCCATTAAACACAACTCCCAAAGCCTACAATAGACATAAGAGATATGCACAGTATACCCTGCAATGATGAGAGGCAAGAAGAGAATAAAATAAGCAAAGGATGGAAAAAATGCATCACAAAACATATTTTATTGCTCCATGAATTCACACAGTACATCATCAATGGGAAAGAGGAAAGAAAATGCCATTACAAAGAAAAGAGAGGAGGCTTAAGATCCACATTCAACCATAGGGAAGAAAGAGAGAGGAGGTAGGAGAGAAAAAATGACCCACCTTTAGAAAAATGCCCCTCTTTATAATATATAGGAAGAATAATAGAGAAAGGAGAGAAGAATTCAAATCATGCTTAAACCACCCCAAAAGAAAATTGAATTCACCTACAACAATGATGGGTTTTACTGTAAAACCCATGCCTCCATTAATGTTCCTTTTCAGGTAAGAAAGGAAGCCCATACTTCATTATGGAAGTAGGTGAGAAGCCTGACAGCCTAAAAAATGGCAGACTATATTTAAAATTCTTAGTGGGCTTCATGATTTATCTTCTTGAATTGACCTTCCGCCAATATTTTCCAAACTTCTTTGGGTTTGGAGTCTATCCGTGCAAGATCCATGTGGAATCCCCGCGCATTCTTAATATTTTTTGTTACCTTTTAGGGTCATGGGAATGTGATGTACCGACACTTGGTACTGTCCGCAAACATGATACTTCGTTCCCTTGGATGAGTAAAGGGCCGCACTATATTGGGACCTTTGAATTTAACTCCACATAGAAACCTTGCGGGCTTCCAATATTTTACCCCCTCCTTTCAATTTTGAAGTTGCGACGGTTAGACAATTGGCATCATCTAGAGCCTGCTCTTCTTTCTTTGTGTTTTTGCTAAGTCCCTTCTATTTAGGAGAAACTATGTTGGACTCTAGACATGTGGAGGGCCTATGCTCTTTTGGGGACCTTCCTTTGGATTTTACCTTTGAAGTTGTGTTGATGAGGCACGTGGAGGATTCCGTTGGCTCTTCCCATGCTTAGACTTTTCAACGGCTAGTTCTACCTTTATTGGGCTCTGACCACGTGGAGATCCTACACTCATTTGGAGACCTACCTTTGGATTTTACCTTTGAAGTTACATCGAAGAGACACATGGAGGCTTCCGTTGGCTCTTCCCATACTTATACTTTTCAACAGTCGGTTTAACTTTCTCAGGCTCTGACCATGTCGAGAGCATGCTTTCATTTGGGGACCCTGATTTTGTTTCAAATTTTGAAGGTGTGTTGAGCTGACATGTGGTACCTTCCATGGTTGTGTTTCTTTTCTCTGAGTGGACTCACTCTGGGATCGATTTTGACTTACTGAGTTAGCTTTCTTTGTTTTTTTCAACCATTTGTTTCCCCAAGATCCTTGATAATGTGAATTCTTAAAACTTTGAGCCTTTCTCCATTTTTTCACTTGAGCTTTGGTATTCTTCAACATTTCCATTGGCCATTCATTTTCCCACCTTTCATTGCCATTTCTGAGCCTGTCTGTAACCTGATTGTTATATTTGAAATGTGGGCTCACATGACTGAACCGACCTTTTCATTTCTCTGGTGTGGAAGGTTGTGTTTAATCAAATTTTCCTGAGGGGAAAAATTTGATAACAGGTGGGTTGAGAGTTCTAATAAATTCTAATCCCCACTGTTGAAAAGGTTCATCAATAACTACTAGTTTGAGTGGTAAAGAAGCCAACTTAGGTATTCCAACAAAATTCTGACAAGATTAACACTTCCCTACCCATTTTGATGCATCTCAAAACAAAGTAGGCCAATAGTATCCTACACAAAGGAGTTTTTGAGAGAGTGACAACAGAAGATAAATTACCTCCACAGGATTGATCATGAAAAGTTGCAAACAACTTCTTTTGTTGCTCTTTTTCCACGTATTTAAGGAATCATCCATTAATGCCTTGTTTAAACAAAACATTTTCCCACAGTATGTACTGTGCAGATCTCAACTTAATGGCTCTATTTTCCTTAGCACTTAAGTGAGATGGAAATTCTCCATAAGTAAGAAAATGTATCCCTTAAAACTACCAAGTGGGTGGAATCCCGTAAAACTGCCAAGTGGGTAGAATCTTGTGAAACTACCAGTGGATAGAATTCCATTAAACTACCACTCAGGAAGAATCCTGTGAAAACTACCAAGTGTATATTCCTTGTGCATTTGTATATCTCATGAACCTAGGTGATGCCAGAAAGAGAGTGCCAAGATCTAGAGATGGGGACTATTTAATGTAACTCCGAGCATTATTGGCAGAGTCTGACCTAGTGATGTTTGTATGTGGTCTAGTGTTTCCTTTTTGTACTTTGGGTTTGGTTTTCCTATAAGATTACTTGGCATGGGGGCTTCCTTGTTGTAATTTTGGGTTGTTATGTGCTGGATGAGTTAATAATACATATACATTCTCCTAGTTGTTTCTTACAATGTTTGTTTCCTCTTGTGTTAGAGTGAATTTCCTTTCAATGTAGATATTTTGCACTTCTGCTAAATTAACCCATGTATTTGCAAGAATTCCATCATGTTGTGAGTGTTCTTGAGGATTTTTAGGTATTGTTGGTTTTTGAATTATTACTTTAGTAATCACTAGTCAGGGGACAACAAGTCCATCCTCTTTATGGGAGAGGTTCCCTTATTAAAAGCGAGCAAAAAATATTATATAAAAACATAAAAATTCAATATTAATGAGGACTCCTGATACTTTTAAATGTTTTATGCCAATAAATATTATCAATACATAGAAATAGAAGAATAATAAAATTGAAAAGGAAGAACACAACAGTACTTTCAGGTAATATAGATAGCAGAATATAACCTTATGTGTACTCTAACAAAATAGATACAAAATAAAATCATTCATATTGGTAATATTTGATATTATTCCACAGACACAAAGTTCTAGAAATCATATAACAAGAACGTAAAGTTTTTTAATATGAAAGATTGATTATTTATGAATTTTAGGTAGGAGAAGAAAGGATAGCAGATGGAAATAAGAGATAAGGAAATTTTTTTGTATTTATTACTTTCAAATGTACTACATTTCAAAAATAATGTAATACTTGATTAAATACATTCTATTAATGTATTTGTTAAGTAGTATTTAATATTTAGTTTAAACGAAGCTAGAACCGAATGTAATTGTCTTTGTAAGATATTTAATGGGATCTTCATGCCATTGTTAAGGGATGGATCCTGATACTCTTGAAATGTAATATATTTGAAAGTAATCAATATAGAAGTTTTTCCTTGTCTTTTATTTCCATCTGTTATCCTTTCTTCTCCTACCTGAAATTCATGAATCATCAATCTTTCATATTAAGAAAATTTGTGTTCTTTTGATATGATTTCTAGA
Source organism: Taxus chinensis (assembly GCA_019776745.2). Taxonomy (NCBI): domain Eukaryota; kingdom Viridiplantae; phylum Streptophyta; class Pinopsida; order Cupressales; family Taxaceae; genus Taxus; species Taxus chinensis. The sequence continues at coordinate 775,552,351 of CM034147.1, read as the reverse complement.
ACTTTGTGTCCGTGGAATAATATCAGATTTTGCCAATATGAGTGATTCTATTATTTATCTCTTTTGCTAAAGTACACATAAGGTTATACTCTGCTATCTATATTACATGAAAGTAATGGTCTGATCTTCCCTTTCATTTTTCTTGTTCTTCTATTTCTATGTATTGATAATCTTTATTAGCATAAAACATTTCAAAGTATCAGGAGTCCTCATTAATATGAAAGTTGTATATTTGTATATAATCTTTGTTGTTTTCTTTCAATAAGGGAAGCTCTCCCATAAAGAGGAGGGACTTGTTATCCCTTTACTATTGATTACTAAAGTAAAAATTTAAACACCAATAGTCATTTCCTCTTGACATTGCAAACGTTGACATGTGATTTGTCTTAGGAAGGTCTATTCTTTTAAATGTTGGAAATCATGTTTGCAATGGATAAATTATTATTGTATAGAGATTCTTTTTTTTGTGATTCTGTTTACTTGAAAATGAATTCATTCTTCTTTATTTTCTGAAAGGTTGTGAACCTGTATTGTTGTTTTCATACTTAGCATATGTTAACAGCAAAACCTTGGATCAATTCCATTCATCCAAGTTATGTTTAAGTTCTTCTTACCTAATCATCTTGATAACCTAGCATTCTAAAATAAAAGGTAATATGGACTGAGTTTTGTTTTGGCTATGATTATGAGGACCCTTCTTCCGATGTTCTTTCTTTGAATCATGCAGTAATATTAAAGTGTGTTCTACATTTATAAGGAATTATTTTGCTATCTATCCTTTCCCCACTTCCTAGTTCTTCTGTCTTTTTGCATTGATAATCAGTTATATAAAAACAATTCCATGATATCGGAGTTCCTCTTTAAAACTAAACGTTATACATTTGTAAATAGGTTTTTTCCTTTAAATAAGGGAACCTCTCCCATTAAAGAGGAGGGACTTCTTTCCCTTGAATTTTACTTTCATTAAGGTCCTTATTTGACAACCAATAGTTTTTGGTGACTCCGCTAGGGATTCATTTTGGATGGATTCCATTTTTATGAACCATTTCGTGATCTTTTTCTGATTTTGTGACTCTAAGATTTACCTGTGGTAGGACAGCTCTTGGGATCTAAGATTCACAGTTTCAACTCTTGGAGCAACAAGGTTTCCCTCTTCCTTCAACAATGAGAGATAGAAGTGCTCATTCTACAAGCACACCTCCTGTTGAAAATAGAACCCTTATGAGTGGTATCCCTCAAGAGAAACTCAGCCCTAATCTTTGTGCTTTAATTCTTGTTGGCATTTCAGTTCCTCTTCAAGTATTGTTTCCAAGGATGGCAGTTCCATTATCTTGGGGCCATTATATTGGGCCTCTTGCCCTTCCTCAACCTTTGCATGAGTTACCCAGGGGTAACACGAAGAACTTCACCAAGTTTAGAGGTGATGGCAAGGTGCATCTTGATGAGCATATTGTAGCTTTCATAGTTGCATGTGGAGTCCTCAGAGTTGAGCATGGAGATGTCTTGGTGAGGCTTTTTGTAGAGTCTTTACAAGATAATGCAGTAGATTGGTTTTATCATCTTCCTACTATGGTCACTACTAATTGGACCATAATGAGAATAAGATTTGAGAAACATTTCAAACCTGCAGAGGATGTGCATGCTTTGCTAGCTCATATTTCTCAAATAAAGAAAGAATCATAGGATCCCATGATGGAATTTGTGGCTGGGTTCAATAAGTTTATTAAAAAAATCCCACCAGATACCCAGCCTGTGGATAAAATTCAAAAATGTTTCTTCCTGAACACTAAACTGCTTGAAGTTAGCTATGCATTGAGGAGAGCCAACCTTGTAACATTGGATGAGGATCAAAGATTATCTGTTAGTGTTGAAGATAACTTGATCATGTCTAGTAATTTGAAAAAATATCCTTCAAAATCTAGAGCTTCTTATTCCTCTTCTTCTACTCCCGGAGCTAATGCAGATCCACTAGTTCAAAAGCTTGCTAATGACCTCATTGCCATCAAGAAACAATTGGCTTAGCATGCTCCTTATGCAGATGTTTCAAGGAGGAATTTTCAGCCTAGAAATGGTTTTCCTTCCTTTCAGACAAGGTTGGCAATTGAGGGATCACCCATCAAGGTCCCTGTTAATGCAACTTGTGAGGTTGAAGAACCTGAAGATGAAGAGATTAATGAAGATTTTGAAGAACCTAAAGAAGAGGCTGATGAAGTACTAGAGGAACCTGAGGGATATCAATTTAATTTGTTCACCACTGAAGGTGTTGATGAAGAGGATGATTATGATGAAGTAGTAGTAGAAATGAACAGTGAGTCATATGTTGTTATGACTCAGGAACAGACAAATAAGAAGGAGAGAGTGATTTAGCCGGCTAAGAGGTCCAAGGAGCATCTCACGACTATCCCCGTTGGTGTAAAAATGGGATCTCCTATGCCCACTACATCCACAAAGAAGGTGAGTTCTGCTAATTCTTATTTTCCTAGTTCTACTATTAAAACTTCTTCTTCTTTAGCTCCTAAAATTGATAAGCCTAAGATTCCTAGTGATGATAGCCCATCCACCTCTAGATATTTTTATATCATTGATCACCTTAAGAAAAAAAAATCCAAATTTCAGAGGCTGGGTATTATCAAAATCATCCAAAAGCCTTTTCCAAAATGGTTCACTTTGTCAATTCCCATTCCAGAACTTCACCTAATACTTCTAAAGGTATTTTTCCTACTCCATCCTCTGCACCTCAACCAAATTTTGTAGCTACAGTCACCTCACCTAATGATAAAATCAAACCATTTTATGTAAGCCTCCTCTTAGCTGGCCATAAAATCAACAACTGTGTCATATATTTAGGAGCATCGAATAATGTCATGCCTGCCAAAGTGGCTCATGCTTTGGGTATTACTCTCACACGCACTTATGGGTCCTACTATTCTATGGAGAGTAAGGAGGTGCCTTTGGCTGGAAGGATTAAGGATGCACAAGTAGCTTTTGCTGCTTTAAAAAGAAGGTTTTATCTACTATCTTGGTAGCCGATATCCCTCCTTCATATGGTATGATGTTGAGTAGGAACTTCTGTAAGGATGTGGGAGGAGAAATTCAAATGGATTGGTCACATGCCCTTATACCAATTAACGGAAAGATGAAGAAGTTGTTTTCTAAGAAGAAATCTGATTATATTGTGCAAAAGATAGATGATCCCAATGCACAAATACTTTATGAAGATATTGGGCATGACAACTATATGATTATGTCCTGGGATGAAACGGAACGTCCCAAAGAAGTAATTTATGATCCTAATGGCATTTGGAATTTGGAATTTGATGGAAGTTGTTCCTCAGCTAGGTCTAGAGCTGGTGTGGTGTTGATATCTCCTAAAAGAAAGGTTCATCCTTTCTCATTCAAACTACAGTTTGAGAATACCAATAACATAGTAGAATATGAATCTCTCATCCTTGGGCTTAACATGGTAAAGGAGGAAGGTGTGAAGAATCTTCTGGCTCAGGGAGATGCCAAACTAGTTGTTAAACAAGTCAAAGACCTTTTCCAAGTAAAGAATAGAAGGTTGAAGCATTATAGAAATATGGTTTGGGATTCTATTGAATTTATTGATTCCTTCTCCATCGAGGTAGTCCCAAGTGAAAAGAACACCAGGGCTAATTCCCTAGCTGTAACATGGCCTTTCTTCATACCTCATCCTGATTTCTCTCAGGAAAAATTCACCATTGAAATGATCCATAGACCAAGTGTGCCAGATGATGCAAGCAACTGGCAGGTTTTCAATGATGATCAACATTTACTTTCTTTCTTGGAACTTGGAGATAACTATGAACAATTATACTTCAAAGGAAGTGATAATTTTCCCTGAGAGAGTGCATCTTCCAATGAGGAGGGTGTCAAAGAGGAGATAGATCAAGATGGGTGCATCAGACTAAAAGGTAACAAGATTCCTAAGGGGCTGGTGAGTATGGAAGAATTGTTTGATAAACATGATAGGTATGTTAAGTCTAAAGCTTATATAGGAGCTCAAAAATATGCTGATTATGAAAAGGTTAACATTGGGAGTTTTACTGACCCTAAAATGGTGAACATTGGAAAATGTTACATGCAAGAAGAAAAGAAAAAGGTAGTAAATATTTTTAAGAGGTACATTGATGTACTTACTTATTCTTATGATGATCTAAAAGCCTTTCATCCAAAAGAAATGAAGCATTTCATCCCTCTCAAACCTAGGATTAAACCTTTCAAACAAAAGAAAAGGTAGTATAATCCAAAGATTTCTGACACCATTTTTTAGGAGATATAAAAGTTGTTAAAGGCCAAGATTATCTTTCCCATTCATCATTCAACTTGGATTGCTAACATCGTGCCTGTTAGGAAGAAAAATGGCAAGATTTAAATCTGTGTTGATTTTAGGAATCTGAATCAAGCTTCTCTGAAGGACAACTACCCCCTACCTATGATGGACCAGGTATTGTAAGATGTTACAGGAGCTAAAATGTTGTCCATGCTTGACGGTTTCTCAAGATACAATCAAGTAGAAGTCAACACTGCAGATCAGCATAAGACTGCCTTTACCACTCCTTGGGGTACTTTTGATTACAAGAGGATGCCTTTTGGACTCATTAATGTTGGTGCCACCTTTCAAAGGGCTATGGACTTGGCCTTTGGAATCGTGAAAGGAAAATTCATTGTCATGTATCTAGATGACCTAACTATATTTTTCAAAGATAGAGCAAATCATTTTCAGCATTTAGAAAAGGTTCTTTTGAAATGTAGAGAACATGGGGTCTCTTTGAATCCAAAGAAATCTTTCTTTTGTGTCACGGAGGGAAAATTATTGGGACATGTCATCTCCAAAGAAGGAATCAATATTGATCCTGAATTATTCCAAGTTATTCAGCAAATTCCTCTTCCTACAAGTAAAAAGGGATTGCATTCTTTCTTTGGTAAGATCAAGCTCCTGAGAAGATTCATTCCTGATCTTACAGAGCTAACTTTGAATATATCCCAAATGATGAAAGGGAAACAAATGTTTGGTTGGTCCCCTGAAGGGAAAGAAGCATTCGAAGGCATTAAAAAGGCTATCACTAAGACTCCTATCTTAGCATGTCCAGATTTCAGCAAAGACTTTATTATCTATTGTTATGCCATAGAAAGTACCCTGGCAGTTGTGTTAACCCAAAAATACTCTAAATACCATGAGCTCCTAATTGCATTCATGAGCTATATTCTTAAAAATCATGAGCTGAAGTATACTATGATGGAGAAACATGCTTTTGCAGTAGTTAAAGTTGTTAAGTAGTTTCAATTTTATATTCTTAACTCTCACTCGGTGATACTGGTGCCCGATACAACCATCAAGTCCATTCTTACACAACAAGAATTTGGAACTAAGAGAGGAAACTGGGTCACAAAGGTTTAGGAGTATGATATTGATACCAGACCAACTAAACTAGTCTGAGGTAAAGGCCCTATGTGAACTCATCACTGAAGGAGCTAGTCATGGGTTGCCCAAGGATGAGGATGATGTTCCTATTGTTTTGTTTCTCAACTCAATGGATGAATGGTATGATGACATTGCGCACTTCCTCGCCTATGGTGAGTGTCCATATCACTTAACCACTAAGGAGAAGATAGCTATCAAGTTAAGATCAACACAATATGTGTTGTGGGAAAATTCCTTGTTTAAACATGGAGTAGATGGAAGATTTTTTAAATGTGTTGACAAGGAGTAGAAAAAGAATATTTTCTCAGCCTTCCATGATCAAGCTTGCAGAGGTCATTTCTCATCTACTGTTACTACCCAAAAAATTCAATGTGCAGGGTATTATTGGCCTACTTTTTTTAAGGATGCATCAAAATGGGTTGATAAATGTGAAGCTTGTCAAACTTTTGTGGGAAGACCAAAGTTAGCCACTTTGCCACTTAAGCCAGTTGTGATTGAAGAACCCTTTCAACAATGGGGTTTGGATTTTATTGGAACACTTAACCCTTCCTTAAGTGCAAGACATACTCATGTATTGAATGCCACAGATTATTTCACTAAATGGGTAGAAGCTATCCCAGTTAAAAGTACCACTTCAGAGGTAGTATGTAATTTCATCAAAGAGAACATCCTGATAATATTTGGAGTACCCAACAAGATTGTGACTGATAATGCTTCAAATTTTTCTTTTGTTAAGATGATGGACTTCTGTTATGGATATGGTATTTCCCTTGCTCATTCCTCAAATTATTATCCTTAAGGGAATGGTCAAGCAGAATCAACAAACAAAAATTTGGTGACCATAGTGAGGAAGCTTGTTAATAAGTCTAAGAGGAACTAGAATAGGAAGATCTATGATGCTCTCTGGGTGGATAGGATTACACCTAAAAGGGCAACTGGGATGTCTCCTTTTCAAGTGGTGTACAGTGTGGATGCCCAACTACTGGTGACAGTGGAGCTAACAACTTTTTATTTAATGAAGGCCATTGAAGACACTAGTTTCAGTGATTCTCTAGATAAAAGGATCATGTATCTGTAAAAGTTGAATGAAGACAGGCTACAAGTTTTTGATAGAATATCTGCCCATCAAGAGAAGGTGAAATCTTTGTTTGATAAGAAAACCAGATCTAGAGATTTCAAATTTGGAGACATTGTTTTGCTATGGGGTAAGAGACATGAACCTCAAGGAAGCCATGGTAAGTTTGACTCTCTTTGTCTTGGTCCTTTTAGAATCAGGAACTTTGCTGGTGAAAATTTTTTCTATCTTGATTATATGGATGGATCCTCTCTCCCACTTCCTTATAGTGGGTAGTACCTAAAATTGTTCAAGTCCTAGGTGAAAGAAAGTCTTATGTATATTATGTATAGGGTGTGTTTGATTTCCCTTGCCTTTCCTTGTTTTGGTGTGTTGTCTTCTGTATCTGTTTGCCTTGACTCTTTTTCCCAATGGATAAAGCACTAGTCTTCTTCCCCTGAGTTTTCTTGAGTTCTTGTCTTGCCTCATTCTTCTGATCTAGTCAAGTCATCCCCAGAATGAACTAGCTGTTGTCCTCTCAAAATTTCCCCTCTTTTGAAAGTTTAAATTTTTAAAATTTTGAGTTGGCACCTTTAGTAATGTCCTAGTGAAGAGGAAACTTGAAGAGATGGTGAAAATTGCATTTTTTGGAGTCTTTTTGGTGATTTGCGGGTCTGTTGGACATTTTTTTCCGTCATGTCCCAAGTTCCCTTAGGCCTTCTATTTGCTGATTAGCTGCTTTCCCTGTAAATACTTAAACTATCATCTTTTTGTGAAATTTTTGGCCCATTTGTCCCAAATTCACCCAGGCTTCCTGTTACCCAATCGTCTTTATCGGCCGCATCAGGTACTTTGCGTACTTTTTTCCCTCATGTCCCAACTGTGTTTGGGCTTTCTGTTCCCACATAGAGTGCATCGGTCGAATCATGTCATCATGTCCCCCACATCTTCACATCCCTCCCATCTTTCATGTATCAAGTTCCTGGACCGCCAATGCTCATTTGGTCCGCTTTTCCCACATCGCACGCATCAACCGGATCATGTCTTTGTGTCCCTCATGTCCCAAATGTACAAAAGACCATCTAGGACCGTTTTCCCTAATTTTTCCACTTTTCATTTTTTTGAGCCAGTGTGGGGTGTATTTAATGCACATTTAATAACCATCTCTCTCCTAAAATGGCTATTTAATTGGACTCCCCCTACGCATTTGTCACATTGCTCGCTTGCCTTCTCTTACTCGAAACCTTGCCATTAAAGCCATTTTCTTGTGCCCCTGTATATCTTTGCATCCTCATCACAATTTTGATCTTTGGAAGGCTATCCCATGTACATTGAAAGAATGAAGATCAAGTTCCAGGGCTAAGAACATGTATCATCTCTTGAATCCTCTTTACCAGATATCGGAGATAGTGAGGCTTAACATTTAGATTTCACAGATTTTTGGGGAAGATTAACATGATCTAATCCTACTCCCATGGCAAAAATGATTAGTGATAGTGGACTTACATACGCAGCTTTTTTTCCTATCTCTGTACAGTGTGTGGACATGGTGCTTGCCTGCGGAGCCCCTTTTAACCTAGATACCAACGAACTCACCAATGTGCATGGTGAATTAATCCTAAAACTAGATACTACCACCATTATTGTTGCTCTGCGTATTATAGAAACTGAATATTCTATAATTCTCACTTATTCCCAGGCCCAAATCATGTTCAATAAAGAAAGTGACAAATACAAGGCATGTATAGCAAAGTCATGGTTAAAGAACCCTAAGAATGGAGCATCTCGACTATCCAAGGCATTAGACAAGGTTGATTTTAATGAGGAGTTGTCTGAATTTATAATTTTTCTCGCTTGTATCATGGGGTTACCTTCCACCAATGAGTTTCACTTCTGGATGTGCCCATTCATCAACATCATCTGCAAGGGAAAGTAGAACATCAATTGGGCTGAGATTGTTTGCATGAATTTGAATGAGCAGTTGTCTAGTGTTCAATAGACTAAGAAGTTCTATATGAATTCTTATCTCATGTATACCCTGGCTACATCTCGATAGTGGTTTGGTTTCACCTACATATAGGGCTAGAAGAATGAGCCTATTTATGCATATTGTCCTCAGTTTACCCCGGAAACTAGCAATCACAATTTCAGAAGAGTCAATGATGCTTTCACCATGTACATTGTAAGACTCTTAGAGGGAAACACTTCCAGGAGATTTTCAAATGAAGCTATGAACCTGATAGCCGAGTATGGGGCTTTCTTTATCCAATTCAGGAAGTTTTCATACATCAGGTTGGTTGGCTATGAGAACACACCCCTCAAGCTCCCTATGTTCTGCAGTGATAAGATGGCCCTAGTTGAAATATGCAGGTAGTTTGATGAGGTACATAGGACATGTAGAGACAAGAAGATCACTGACATGCATTTTCTTATCTCTTTAGGAAACTATACATGTAAGATAGCCTTGGATGCCCAAAATGTAGAAAGGGCTATTACAGGGCTATTACTTCTATCATCATTCATTTCTTCAGACCCAGGTATTCCTTTGATCTGAAGAAGTTTATTGAGTAGAACCTCAGGATAAACTATCATCACAAGCCAGATACTGAGGATTACTAGGCTGAGTATGCAGATGATTTTCAGGATAGGGGAAGGAACTATAGTAGACTCTCTCTACAACACATCAGAGATCTCAATCTTTACCAAGTTCCTGAAGGACTTAAGGAAGATGGTGAGGAATTATAGTTGTTTGAATATGAGACAATAATCAAACACACTCCTTCGGAGGATTTGGATTGGTACAAGAAAGAGAGGGATGATTTTGTTGAGATTATGGCCCCTATTCTTGTAAGAAATAAATTTTGGTTTGATAGGAAGATTCATGAGTTCAAGAAGAGTCAAGGTGGATCTTCTTCTAGAGACACCTCTATACCAGTGAAGGAAGCACATACAACCAGCACCGAGGTTCTTGAGAAAACCCCTCATTTTTTCTCCATGAAAGATCCTGAGTCGTCTACTCCTTCTACCCAAGTATACCAAAAGAAGATCAGAGAAGTCAAACAGGAACCAATTGATGAAGATCCTCTTCTTGAGCATCCAGAGTTACCTTCAGTGTGAGAGAACATTATTGTTCTTAGTGAGAGTGATGATGGTGAAATACCAAATCCCGCAGGAACTCCTGAAGTAATAGTTGAAAAAGAAAAGGAAATGTCTAATGTAGAGCCTCCTAGTACCACAGAATCCTCTACAAAGGAAGATCCTGATACTCCCACCACTTCTCTGCTAGAGGAAACAATTATCAGTACTCTAAGTGCCATGAGTTTACTTTCTCTTTCTTCTAATTTTTCTTGGGTGCAACCCATGGTTGACAACAAGAAGAAGAGAGATTCTTCTCAAATAACAGGGCCTAATTTTGATGTTGTGGAAGCCCTGCTCAGAACTACTCCTCCTCTAACTAAGAGAGCCAAGACAACTTCAAGGATAATAACTGATGCTCAAGGCCAACAGTTTCTGGAGGTTACAAATCCCAAGGTGGATAAGGTAGAGTAGGATCTCTTGGTCTTTGATTTAGAGATTTCTAAAATCCTGATGGGGGAATCCACTCCTGAGAGTGAGGTTCATAACCTTCAAGAAATAATGACAAAGGTTATTGAATGAGGAGATAAGGGCAAGAAAACTATAGAACAATTGGAAGAACAGAATCAATTTCTTTCCAACTTTATCAAATCATTATTGACCAAAGATAAGGTTTTGGATCCTACCCCAGTGGCTGCTCTTCCGCCCCCCATGATTCTCAGCCAGGATGAAGTTCAAAGCATCAAAGATATACATAGGTATTCTACTTATGGAAAGGCTATGTAAGCCATGGTTGATGATATGATTATAGCCCGATTTAATTTCATTGAGGAATCCTTCAAGACCAATGAGAAGGTGATTAATCTACAACAAAAATTCACTTCATCAATAAGGGCTACAGATAAAGAGCTTAAGCTCTGGGTTAGTTGTATTATAGATCTTTGTCTTATGGGTAAAATTGTGAAAAGATCATGTTAGTTAACAATATTTTTGATGAGGCCAAGAATAACTTGTCAACGGCATGGGTTTTTTTTATAGAATGGAAGATGAAGGTGTTGGAAGAAGCACTAGGCGAGCTAAATAACATATGGCAGAAAGGAGAATCTTTCAAGACTTGTGTTTCTTCTACCTTCAAAGATATTCATTGCCATCTTCATGATGAAACCTCAGGTGTTCCTTGCTCATTTCAAGAGATCAAAGCTCAGTTCATAACCTTTGTCAAAGAAGATTTTTTCAAAGAAGAATTGATTACTAAAGAGAAGATAAAGGACATTTTCTCCGTTCAATCTGTTATTGCTAAGGAAAATAAAGAATACTTTGATCACACTGAATTCGATAAAGAGATGGGAAAATGTCTAGGCACTTGGTCTCACACAATTTCCAACACAACAATTCCACAAGGTATGGAGATAGTTGAAGCATTGAAGAAATTCAAATATCAAATTCTCAAATCAGTGGGCCCACCTCAGCCATAAATGAATGTTTCTTCTTCTGTATTCTCTTTTTCTCCTTCTATTTTTAAGTTTTGAACTCCTTGTAAATTAATTAAGGAAAATGTATTGAGAATTTCCTTAATTAATCTTTTAGTTAAAAGAAACAGTTACCAAGTGTAACTAATTTGTAATCTATATAATGAGCTCTCCATGCCATTCTTAAGGGCTGGAACTCTGACTATTTTTGAAAGTGTAAAAGAGTTTTAAAAGCTATCAATACAAGAAGACTCCTCTTTTTGTTCTATATGTGGTTATTCCTCCTTTCCTATCTATTGAATTATTAAATCATTTATCTATTTCTACATCAAGAAGTTTTGTATTCTCGTAGATGTCATCTCTGGAAATTTGTGTCTGTGGAATAACATAATATGGTTTAACATAAATGATTTTTTTCTATATGATCCTAAGTCAGCATTTATTAGGAATTATTTTGCTATCTATATTTTCTGAATAATGCCACTCTTCCTTTTCCCACTTCCTAGTTCTTCTGTCTTTTTGCATTGATAATTAGTTATATAAAAACACTTCCATGATATCAAAGTTCCTCTTTAAAACTAAACATTGTACATTTGTAAATAGGTTTTTGCCTTTAAATAAGGGAACCTATCCCATTAAAGAGGAGGGACTTATTTCCCATAACTGTTACTTTCATTAAAGTCCTTGTTTAATAACTAACATTGGAAGACCCTGGATTCATGTCATGGGTTGTGTCCCTTCCACTTTACATCATTGTGAGAAGTTCAAGAATGAAGGACACACCTATACCATTCCAACTGACCCATCACCTTTCAAAACTTGCAACATGCATTACCAACCCAATGACGTGCTCATACCCACCAAAGCATCTACCTCCACAACCACTGCCATGTTACCTACACCTCCCCTCCACCAGTGCAGCCGCTACCTTAACCACACCTACATCCTCCTTTCCTACCACTTCTGCAACCTCCACAGCCAAACCATCAGCCTTCCAATTCATTATTTCCACCCCCGATCTGACCTCTACCACATGTTCTATTCCAGCTACCCACATATTGATCACCGATCCCTTGGAGGGCATTTTTCAATGCCTCACTCTGGGGGAGTATCGCCTCTATAGTGTCAACACATTCCTTACTCCACAAGAATATGGACGTGTTCACCAACACCCTTGTTATGATCACCGTATAGGAGAATGCCTCCTTTATGGTCCTCCCCACCTTCGTACCAATCTCACCTATGGGGGACTTGATACTACAACTTACACACCTGAACCACCATCACAAACCCGCCCATTTTCTGCCGACCTCCAGTCACTCACCAATCTCAGTTTCACCCACACCTTCCTACACTGATGTGTGTGGAAGGGTTTTGGTTTTGGATTTTACGAGTAAGGTCACCATACTGTTATTCCATGTACTACTCGCAAGCATAATGACCGTAGTGGTGTTGGCTTTGCTAAACCACCTACCAAGAAGGCCCATGTTGAGCTCATTGAAGACATCAGCCCTTTTTCACCTTCGTCACCCCCATCACCATCTTCACTAACAGAGTTCGATGGATCCCGAATCCATCCCTCCTAAAAAAAAATTTCATAAACACCATCTCCTTGGGGCCTCTGACTTATCAATGTGAGGGTGAGGCTCCCTTCTCTCTTCCCTTCCTGTACCCTAAAATGATTGATGACGATACACCTTCGATTAATGTCGTTCAATGTCAGGATGATGAATCTATACTCACCTACCTTGGTGTAAAAGACTCATATATTCATCAGTCGCTACCATCTGAGACGCAAACCATGTTGAACGAATCAACTATCGAAATCAACATTCATACTCAGGATGACCCGCACATCCTAAAGATCGGTCAATCTTTAGATGTTGTTGAACAGGAAGCCATCACTTCTTTTCTCAAAGATCATAACCATGTTTTTGCTTGGTCTTACGAAGACATGCCCGGTATTGACCCCACCATAGTGGTCCACAATATCGTAACCATTCCTGATGCCAAACCCATCAAACAAAAGCTGAGGAAAATGCACCCTCGCATTTCCCTTCTTGTCAAAGAAGAACTTCAGTGCCTTCTTTCCATTTCCTTCATCTTACCCATTGATTATCCTCATTGGATTTCTAACATTGTCCCTGTCACTAAGGCTGACAGGGGGACTCCGCATTTGCATGGATTTCACATGACCTCAATCTAGCTTTACCCAAAAGATGACTTTCCTCTACCTGGTATTGACCAACTGGTTGACCTTACCACTGGTCATGAGATGCTATCACTCATGGATGGCTTCTCGGGTTATAACCAAATCTTACTTGCCCCAGCAGATCAACACAAAACCGCATTCATCACCCCTTGGGGGACCTTCTGCTATCGAGTCATGCCTTTTGGCCTTAAAAACGTTGGTGCCACATATCAGCGGGCTATGACTTATATCTTCCATGACATCATGCATCATATATTGGAAGATTACATGGATGATCTCTTGGCCAAATCTAAATGCCGCTCCAAGCACCTCGCCATCCTAAAAACCATCTTTGACCGCCTTATTAAATATTGCGTCTGCCTTCAACCCAAGAAGTGTGTCTTCGCGGTTCTCTCAGGAAATCTCTTGGGATTTATCATTTCCTTACATGGTATAGAAGTTGACCCTCCTAAATTCAAGGCCATTCTTGAAATGCCTCCACCCACCAACCTTAGGCAACTCCATAGCCTACAAGGTAAGTTGCAGTCTATTCTGACGTTTCATTTCACAATTTTCTGATCAGTGTCAACCATTTCATCATCTACTCAAGAAGGATGTCTCCTTTAAATGGATGATGACTACCACAAAGCTTTTGAGGCCTTAAAACAATACCTTCTTTAACCACCCGTGCTCATTCCACCTAAAGATGATCAACCTTTCTACCTATACATCTCAGCTACCGACCACTCCTTGGGGGCCATGCTCACTCATCATGATGAACAACACAGGGAGTAGGTGGTTTACTACATAAGATCCGTACTCTTTTAGACTATGAAACCCGATACACCCATCCCAAAAAACTTTTCTTAGCCTTAGTTTTTTGTTGCCACAAAACTCCGCCATTACCTACTCAATCAAAAAACCTATGTTGTGACCAACACCGACCCCTTACACTTCATGTATGCTAAACCTTACCAAAATCAATGTGCCGCACACTGGCTTATGCTTCTAGCTGACCTTGACCTTGAATTCATTCATCAAAAGTCCATCAAGGGCCAAGCTATCGCCGACCAATTGGCCAACGCACCTATTTCTAGGGACCAGCCCTCTAACTTTGACTTTCCCGATGAGTCAATCGCTACCCTTTCCTTGGACAAACCCACTTACCAAATGACACTCTTCTTCGATGGTTCCAAGTGTCAGCGTGGGGGTGGGGCTAGGTGTTATCCTCATTCCACTTGATGGTGAACCCATGCCTTTTTCTTTCAAACTAGATTTTGATTGTACAAACAATATTTCCAAATACGAAGCACTCGTATTAGGTCTCTAAGCTTCCTATGCCTTAGATGTCAAATCCATCAACATCTTTGGTGATTCCCAATTGGTTCGTAAACCAAGTCAATGGTATATACCAATGTCGTAATGAGACACTTCAAAAGTACAAACATCATGTAGACATACTTTTGACCACCTTCGACCGCTATGCCCCTTCAAACCGTCCCACGTTCAACCAACAAATTTGCAGATACCATGGCCTACTTGGCTTCTCAAATACCCACTTTTGCCCGCTGATTCTAAAATATTTGTCACCATATAATGACTCCAATCACCCTCTTATTTACCTCATGACGTTTACTCCTATCGGAACCACTACCCCTGACCCAAGTGACCTTTGGTATAAACAATACTCAGACTATCTTTCTCTCTCTGTCTTACCTCCTGACCTCACCTGTAATGGACAACGTGCTTTTCTTAAAAAGGTCTCTCATTATGTCATCATGTGGGGCCTCCTCTATAAGCATGGATTTGATGGTATTCTCTTACAATGCCTCACGAGTTCTGAAACTCCTTATACCATCAAGGAAGTTCATGATGGCATATGTGGAGGTCACTTCAGTGGCCTTGTTGTTGCTAAGTGTATTCTTCGCCTAGGCTATTATTGGCCAACCCTTAACCATGATTTTTGCAACTACGTCAAGCATTGTGTCAAATGCCAACAACATGCCAACCTTCATCATACACCCAGTCATGCCTTACAGGTCACCTATGACCTTTGGCCCTTCTCTCAATGGGGTTTGGATCTTGTCAGAGAGATCAATCCTCATTCTTCCCAACACCATCAATGGATCATCACTGCTACCGAATACTACACAAAATGGGTTGAAGCCATACCACTCATCTCCACGAAAGCTGAGAAAATATGTGAGTTCATCAATCATCACATCATTTTTCGCTTTGGTGTTCCTCATCACCTCATCACTGATAATGGAAAACAATTTAAAAATAAAACATTGCAAAAACTTTTCTGATGCCTTCGGCATTCAGCTAAGTTTCTCATCACCTTATTACCCATAGACCAATGGCCAAGCCGAATCCACCAACAAAACCCTGAACAAAATTCTCATGAAATTGGTTAACGATACTGGGAAGGATTGGCATACGCACATTCCTTTCACCCTGTGGGCATACCGCACTAGTATCCATACTTCCACTGCTGCCACACCCTTTTCTCTGGTCTACGGTATAGAGGTTGTTCTACCTCTCAAAGTCCAGATTCCCTCACTCTGCATTTCTCTCCATGACATGCTCAATGATGATGACTTTCATCAGGACCATTTAGCACAACTTGAGTTATTAGATGAAATGTCATCTTAACGCTCTTGACCACCTTCAAGTTTACCAAAAATGTATCAAACATGCCTATGAACAAACATGTCCATGAATGAACCTTCCGAGTCGGTGACCTTGTCCTAAAAGAAAATCAACATGTAACTAAAGAAAAAAAAGTAAATGGGGAAAATTTTCTCCTAATTGGCTTGGACCATACATCGTGACCCATACTTACAGATCAGGTGCTTATCATTTATCTTCACTCGATGGTAAACCCGAACCTGAGCCCCTTAATGCCTTGCATCTTCGACCATTCTACTGTTGAATTTTAGTCCTACCTCACTTTTTGCCTCTTTCCATGCTCGTCCCTTGAGCGCTATCCACTTCCTACGCCATCACTAATGATTAAATAAGAATCATGTGCATACCTGTCACTTTTTATCTTTCTTAAATATGTGTACCATCGGCACTGCACATAGCATGATTCTCATGGATACTTTTCATCTACCTTTAGATGAGATCCCATGGTCGTTTCACCCTACTTTCTGAACAAGAATCTTATTCTTCACCTTAGTCTTGTCCATGACTTAAATCCCTCACATGGGATCCAACTCCTTGAGTCACACTTCAAATAAAAAGATGACTCCCTCAAAAGGACATCTTTCTCTCTACAATCACTGCTATAAATAGACTGCTCCCTCGAAGGACAGCTATATAAAGCTCTTTCAAAAGAGAGAGAGAGAGAATCTAAAGCTTCCCACATCGATCAGCTTCACGAAGACCTCAAGGAGTTAATTTCTTCATCCCATATGGACTTCCCACATCGATCAGTCTATCTCAAACATCAGTTAAAATAAACAACCTTTTAGTCATGGACTTTCCCATTGTGACCTTGGATCTCTTGCCCAAAGGCATGCTACCTCATACCATATAAAAATTAACCACCTTTCATCCCTCTCACCATTCGCACTCCCATTTCCTACCGCCTCAAGGGACCTCTTGGAACTGTGACATTTGGTGATCATGTGACTATTATTCACCTTTAGGATAATCACTCATGCAAAGTCTTTAGGGTCTTATGTTCCCTAGCCTACCTACGGTATGGTCCACCAGTTATGATCCTCACCAATCAGGTGGCTTTCTTGCCCCCTCTTATCTTTTAACCTTCTTTATTATGTATTGATTACCTTATATAGGACTTGGTCCTCAACGCTTACCTTTGGGTAATCTTCTTCTTCTACCATAATCAAAATCACCTATACCAAGTTTCCCACAACTCACCCACACCTAATAGACCTAAACCCAAACCATGCCTAAAACCTACCAACTCATTCTCATACCTCCTCATATTCTTCCCTAGCTTATGGGAGAACTACATCGGCCTGAGGTCCCTTTTCGCTGGGACTATGTAGGCAGCACTCCGTGGGCATGGGGCCCTTGGAGGTTAGCTCGGCCACTCTCTACCCTAACCAATTCATCTTTTATTTTCCTAAACCACATTCTACCCTACTTCGTTTCCTTTTTATATCAAAAATTGGAAATTAAACCAAACAAACGACAAATTGCTTCACATTTTTCTCATCATCAAAACATACATTTATTTTGATTACCATTTCTTTACCAACATCATGCATGTCTTATAAAACATCTTAAACATGACCCATATCATCATTCATTGCAAAAAATTAATGAATTACAACCTCCACAACTTGACTCAATCCATGCCTAAAACCACGACCTAACTCCATCCATGCCTAAATCCATGACCTAACTCAATCTGCCTAATGAATCATCCATACCTAAACCAAAACCTAACTCAATCCATGCCTATGACCTGACTCAATCCATGCCTAAACCAAAACCTAACTCAATCCATGCCTAAAACCACAACCTAACTCTATCCATGCAAAATCCATGACCACGATCCTAACTCCATCATGCCTAAATCCATGACCTGACTCAATCCATGCCTAACACACCTACCATAAGTCCATCTATGCATAATAATAAAATGTTATCAACACAAACACATAATGCCCATAATCATCATCATCTATATAAATAAAATATCCAAACATGTGTATCCATATACATAACTATCAAATGTCTTCAGCACGCAGGCCAGTGTATATAATCCAGTCTCTCAAAAATCTCATATACAGCCTCACCATCTTCGGCGCGTAGGCCGGTATATGATCAAAATATACAAAACTCTAGTACATCCTCACCATCTTCGGCATGCAGGCCGGTATATATCAAAAAATGACTACAATACATCCAAATACAGGAATGGGCATCAAGCCTCATCCTGCCAGACATCCTCCATGTCAGTCTCTCTGGTCTCCTCCTCGGATCCTATCTGACCGGCCTGGTATCATCTCACCACCCCCTACTGGCACATCACCTGGAGCTGGTCTCCATGTGACGCTGGTGGCCTCTCCCTGATCCTGTCTCAGAGCTCGATGGCCCCATGTGCTCTCTACACTGTGATTCTGGGATCTAGTCCTCTCACTCGAGGCCTGTTGTGCCCTGTACTCTCCATAGGATAGAAAATCTATCCCAGCCACCATCAACTAATCCTGGTAGTATCTGGCCTCACCTAGGGCATCCCGTAACCTAGATATGGGAATGGTCTATGGTGGCCCCATAGGCCTCGGCCCCTGTACCTGTCCTGCAGGACCCTATCTCACCCCTGCCTATGAACTGGGCCCCTGTCCCGGTGCCTGTGGAGGTGTCATCGGCCTCGCACCCTGTGCCTGTACCTACACCTATAATTCCTGAATCTATGCCTATGCCATGGCCAACTAGCCCTGCAGCCCTGTAACCTGTGCCTGTAGGGCAGCCACCTGACCATCATCACCATCCCCATCTCCACCCTGGGCCATCTGGGCCTGAAGACTGGCCACCTGTGCATGCAACTCAGCCACCTCCACCTCTGAACTGGCTAACTACCCCTGCACCATCCCCAACTGGGTAATCAAGGTCACCACCTGCCCCTGTAGGGCATCTCTCTGCACCATGATAGTGGCTAAATCTGGCTACCCAGGTCTGGGTGGTACTACTCGTAAATGAGCCACCCACCACTGTCTATATCTATCTGTCACTCTGGCATCATCAATCCACCAGTCTACCACCTACTCCTCCTGCCCTGTGGGCACTTTCGGCTATGGTAGAGGCAATGGCCTCTCCACGTCATCTCTCCTGTACTGTGGGAAGGGTGGAGGTATGTCCTGTAGCAGCCCAAACTATCACCTAACCCTGTCAACTAGGATCATCTCATGCTCCCCGGCATGACACCCCTCTATCCATCTCAACAGCTGAAGGCCATCTAGCTCATCATGCATCCGTCTGTATGAGGGATAACCCACATACGGTCTCCATATGATGTCCACCCCAGACAACCCCTCCAATAGACACCTGTAATATGCTACATCATGTGTAGCCCTGTCTGATCGATGCTCTCCAATCACAGGAACCCATCACCTGTACCCCACCCGAACCAATCTCGGTGGAAATGCATCTTCTTAGGGCATACCCACTGGCCACACACAAAATATGTGCTCATAGGCCTAACAGTGTAGAACAAACATACAACATAAGCTAAACTTGTGCAGATGCCCATACACCCACAGCTCTCTGTATAACTACACCAGGAATGCTGATACCTAGGAAAATCAGGTCTGATCCATCACCATGTCATGTAAAACCCCCATCAGGGAGTGGGGAAATCTCCCACCCTCTGCATCCGGTAGTGTGAAACAGCACACTACCTCCATCAATAAAACAACTAGCCTTGTCTCCTCTGGATGGGCTAGGTACATCCCCCCATAACTCAAGCTGGCACTATGGAATGTCATGTCTGTCAGTCCCTCCCCAAACACTGTCAGCATCAACTCCTCTAAGGCCTCAGAGGAGATCGAGTACACCTGTGTCCCCAGTATCGGTAACCATAGGATCCTAAACATGTCCTCCAGGGTGACTGTCATCTCACCCGTCGGTAGGTGGAACGTGTTGGTCACTGAATCCCATCTATTGATGAGGGCGACCATCAGACTTGGCTACCAGACTGCATGCTGATAGCATCAGACCCCAATCAGGCCCACCTCCTCCACGTGCCGCCACTCCTCAACTGTCACTATGCCTCGCACTCTCAAGAGTAGGGGTGGCACCCTGTCTCTCATCCGCAACTGATATCTCCCCTACATCCAACACAAACATCAAATTAATCTACCTTCATCATACCCACACTCAACACCTCACCTATACCTACTGCCCCATCTCGTTCTTTCTTCCCCAACCTACCTTTGTATCACATTTCTATCTACCCACCCCCACTCTCACCCACTATCATCTACCCATGCCCGTTTCACCCCCCGCCTATGCCATATTTTGCACCAAAACACCTTCTTTTCCCCCTACCTCTCTCACCCACTCAACCTGGGGCCCTTTCGGCCCCTTTTTCTCCAAAACCTGACTGGTGTCTGGTTATCTCTAACCAACCCCATTCACCCCTAAACTAGCATGGGTCACCTATTTCGTGACCGATACCGGTTTGACCCTACCAACGTTGGCTAACCCCGACCGACGCCGGTCACTGTCACGGTGAAACCCGTGACCCCCAAACCCTCCCCTCTTAAAAAACTCCCTCTCCTGACCCTTCTACCCACCCATTCTCCCCTACACTTCCCCTCAACCCCATCCCACCCCTCATTCACCCACTTACCTCTCTCCCCATTCCTATTCTACCCAATTTACCCTCCCACATTTCAAATTTCATTTTCCCCCCACACACCCAATATTTCAAAACCTGACCTATCACCTAATCTATCTCACAAAACATGGAAAGGGTTTGACGCTTACCTCATCACACTGCCATCATCCGTGGTGGCAACATCTGGCCGCTGCACCGGTGGCTCACCCAATCCCTCTCCAGCCTCTGCCATCACCAATCAGTCACCTCACCTCCAACCACCTGAATCCAACAATCTGATCTCATGGACCCACCTCTCAACTACCAATCACCCATCATGTTCAGGCTCGCCAACTCAGCTTTCCATTCCATCTGGACACTTTCCAACTTTCCCTCTCTCTCAGTGTCATTTTCCTCTATTTCGCATGGGGACAAATGATTTCGAAAAGTGTGGAATTTTTCTTTTTTATAACATCCCCGACCTAACCGACGCTGGTTTTACCTTCACCAGCATCGGTCACATGCCCTACCTTACCGTGGTCAGTTACCCTATACTGGCATCGGTTACCCTTGTCACATCGATCACCCTCTCTTCCACATTGCCCACAATTTCACCCTATTACCCTACCCGTCACTCTTTTTTCCCTCACCCAACGCTTACCCTAACCATTCACCTCACCCTCCTCACCTCATCATTCATCACTCACTCTTACCACCGGGTGGGGCATATTTCTACCTCTCCCATGGCTTTACCTATGCGGCCCCCTTGGGGTGACCATCGACCTTACGCACTCGCTCTACCTTGCGATGATGTTACCACAATGATTAGCCTTACAACCTTACCTTTCCTTCGGCCGTGACCTTTACCCATGTCAAACCCATCTACCTTATCATTTACTACCTCCCCCTCATCCTCTTTCAGGGACTCGTTATTTCACCCATACACTCGGCCCTACCCGTGCGATGATGTTTTGGACCCCATGATGACCTTACCTCCCACTAACCTTACCTTGTTACCTTTGTGGTTGACCTAGTTACTTACCCCTCTTTCTATGATCCATTTATCCTGACCCAACCCTTTGGATGTGCCGGAACCATACCTAAACATTCCTACACCTTACCTCATCATGTTTCCTAGACCATATCCTATACCTTGGATACCGAAATCCTCAACCTTGTTTGGATAAACCTATCGACCTTAGACAATGTAGAGTTTTCCTGCTCTTCAACCTGGTACCGTGTTGTAGTTTATACATGTGCATGCATTTGACTGTCACTACCTTTGACCCTGACCCATTACCTAGATTACCCGAGTGGACCTTTTTCCTTTTTTACCCCATTACCCACCACCTTCTTCTTCATCACATTCACCTTTTATCAAACCACTCACTGATTCTTCCTTCTACCTCATCAGTTCCTGGTTTGAGGGGGATCACCTTCACCCACACATGGGGCAACCACATCTTATTTTTGTCAACGTCACTTACAGATACAAGCTACGCAACAAAAAGGGGCAAAATGTAGACACTAAAATTAGGTCATACTCCCCTTGGTCCCCCGTCAAATAAACACCTTGAACACATTCACCTAACCATGGCCCCTTTCATCCCACTCTAATATTAATTTAATTAATTTAATTAAATTAATTCATTATCCTCACAATATTTATTATTTAAATATCCTAATTGGGATAATGCCCACATATCCACCTCATCTAGCCACCTCACCCTAAGACCTATTCTTAGTAAGTTGCCATAACTAACTAAGACCTACCCAAACCCTAAAAATCAATGCCTACATTCCCTCTAACCACATTCCCAGCCTGTTAGAAGGAAGCTTCCATGCTAATCCATGGAGTAAATGAAACGAGATCCCAGAAAATCAAGGGTGATCTGCCTAGTTTAGTAAACCTAGGAAATCCTACCCTAACCGACACCGGTTACCCTAAACCACCATTGATTAAGCCAGAACCACCGTCAGTTACCATTTAACCCCCAAAACAACCTTATTTCAAGGTTGACAGATTTCAAAGAGAATAACACATCTTTTGAGAATAAGTGAGAAAACCAGAGTTGCATGCAAGTAGAACCAGCGTTAGTACACACATCAGAGCATCCATAGCCAACACCGAAAGTAATCAAATAGCCATTCTGCCTTCACGGGAGCATCCGGGGAAGCTCCAGCACCACATCAAGTTCCTTCCATTTGATCACCCACCATTACCAACCAGACATCAAGCTCGTACAAGCGGTAAGTTCTTTTGGTAACCAAACACTTGTCCATTTATCATTGGGTAGATCCTTTTGCTGTATGTTGTTAGTTTCTGTTCCTCATTTTCATTCCACCACCATTTTACCTCCATGCAAACTTGACCATCCTTTTACCCATACCCCCTGAATTTCCCATATCCAGATCTTAATCATTCTTGTGCACACCCAATACCCACATGAATCTTTCCATCGCCCTTTCATATTCATCTAGCCTTAGATCTACCCTCGCCTTGAGTTTTATTGAATTTCCTGTACCATGACCATACCAACAGTTACCCACAACCGCCATCGATTAACCTAAACCAACACTGTGCTCATACTAAACCGAACGTCGGTCTCTGTGTCTTTTACCATAAACCAAGAACAGAGCTTCTAAACCTCCACCAAATACCCAAAACATCCCAAAACCTCACCCTGGCCTGTACCAATACCTGACCAGAGACCTTCACCTTCAGATTCAGTCATAGCTTAGCCTGTTGTGAACAAATTTTCTTATTGTAGATGAATGAGATACCTAAATCATTTTAACTACAATAGGATTTCTTTATTATACAGCATTAAGTTGTTTTAAATAGTGGGTTGACAGTTGTCTAGGAAGTATCACACTTCCTAGATCTAGCACACGCTAGGCAGTCCACTACATATACTATTTAACTTGTTATTTGGTGGTATTGTATTCCATTCCAGGTAGTTCCTCCAAGAAAAAAGGAAGCTCTCACGATCATTTGTGGATATCCAGAAGTCATACGCACGTAACAACCTACAACTAACATTTCAACAGGTATTCCTCCTAGACCTTTACCCTTATCTGTTTCGTCAACATTCGAAGAAACACATTCTAGAATCAAGTGAAACAATAAATCTAACTTGAAGTAAAGTTGTTAAGTTTTTTTTTCATCATTATGGAAAGACTTATCGATTGTTTTATGAGTCCTTATAGAGGAAAGGTTTCATGCTTTAGGAGTTACCCTTATCAGTTCATCTCATTGAATTTACTAGTTTCTTGCACTCTAATTGACATTTTTATGATACTGAAGAGTTGGGATATCTATGTCAAACTATTTATTTAATTATTCTTGTCTACATTAGGGAATTGGGAAGGGATGTTATTGTTTTCTCTTCTCTTTTGGACTCAACTTCGAGTATCTGGTTGGAGTCTTATCACTTTTATTTTTCCCCTTGAGATCAGTTCAAAGTTTGGAACTTGTTCGATTATTGAGAAAATTTTATCTTTGATCTCTGACTTACATGTTATAGTTGTATACCTCAATTCCTTACAAGTGTTTAATGGTGATGGAAGACCTTTGATCGGATATGCCTCAGTATTTAATTCTAATATGTATTTCTTTTCTTAGAAAAGAGTAATGAGATCATATCTAGTCCTTGTTGCTGACACCCTTTCTCTCTTTTCTAAGTAAGGTATTCAATACCGTTTAGTAGCACTTGGATGGGAATACTTCTCTTTCAGTTACTGAATTTTATATATTGATTTAATATTGACTAAGTTATTTTTGTTGCAATGATTTTTGAATTCGAATGTTTTTTAGAAGGTTCTATCTCAGATCTTTGAATCTCGACTGTATTTCTCTCTTTTAGGATGGAAAAATGATGTCTTATCTCATCCTTGTTTGTTGACATCCTTTTCTCTATTTTGAGTTAAGGTAATCATTTTTTTTCTCCTTGAACTCTGAGGAAAGTTCTGAGTTGTTTTCTCTTTCAAATTGTTCATCTTTTTCTCACTTGTATTACTTCTATTTAAGAAATTGACCTGTTCAGTTGTATTATTTGATGGAATTGCAGAGTGAGTAGTTGGAGGATAATCTATACTCCTTATCCTTAACTTTTTTATTGGAATCTTATTTTTTTGATGTGCCACTACTACTTGGTGCATGTAAATGAATTTATATTTATCCTTTATCAAACCTATTAAGGCTCAATCTAAAACTTAGGCTAGAGTTGGCTTGAATTTGGATGTTATATCTTAAATGGGAAACTCTTATTTTAGGATGTTGATGGTTCATCCTAAATGTCTTCAAATAGATTGAAATAGAATTTTCCTTAGATATTCTATGGTGTATTATGTTAATGTTGAGTAGTGTAGATCATTGTTCTTCAAAATAACTCTATTTTTGTAAATTATTAGAGTTAGTATCTTTCTTTTATGTAGATTGAATGAACCATGAAATGAACTATAAACATATATAGTAGGAATGTGATAAGTGATTTGGATGGATTATTACTTATCTAATTTAATTCCTTATGAAATCATTGACTGAAGATTGTTTTGATTATATAATGATCTTTACTTAAGTTAATGTGATTTATCACTTTGTTCTTCCTTCATGATTGTTATTTCTTTATGATGTATTTTTTTGTGATGCTTTAATTTTTTCATAAAAGAAGAGTTCTTTTTATGAAATAGTTAGGTGAAAGCACATTGTTTTAATGCTTAGTGCTTATCATGCTTAGTTCAATGAACTGATTTGTGCTAGCAATATTTGTAGATGGACTTCGTAAGTGATAAAAGAAGACAAGTTCCTTTATGAAGTTACTATTTTTTACCTAGAGACTTGATATTTTATGAGGAAATATGATTCATTATTGAAATGTATTATAAAAGGAAAATTTGTATTTCTCATTGAGTTATTAATGTTTTTTGACATGAAATATGTCTGAAATGATTAGAATTGGAAAGTGTGTATTTCAATTTGATGAATGGAAAATATTGAGAGTTTACTTATGCTTGTTGTGTCACTTCCTTTATGTATTCTATAAAGGGAATTGTAAGCTTATCTTATTCTTTCTTAATCATATATGTTTTGAACCTTTTCAATTAGACTTAAAATGAAATAGGTGGAAAGGGAATTTGATACACTATCCCTTTAACAAATGCAACCTATCAAGCTGGCATTCATAGTTGTTCATTTAATTAAGTCACTATGGTTATTAAATAATGTTAATGGAAGTGAAAATTCATTATGATATCTTGTTAAAAGTAAAAGGTTAGAACGAACCCTAATTCTTAACAAGAAAGAGGAAGATGAACTATCTCTTGATCAATACCTTCATTAATATAAGATAAGTGAAAGGTAAACATAAACATTTAATAAGTAGAATTCAATTCAATGAATTCTAACATAAAGGAATCTAGTTTGGAACTTAATCAACTAGGAATGGTTGAGTAAAATGAGTAAACCTTATTGTTTGTTTTTTGTTATTGTTTTAATCAACTAAACCCTAAGTAAGAAGTTGATGGTTAGAAGGAAATTCTGTTGTTTTTGCAAAACATTAACAACTTATTTATGTTTGGAAACCTTAGGGGTTAATTAAACTAGAATCCAGCAGGGCTGCTATAATTAGACCTTAATTATAGAAAATAACTAATTAATTAACTTATTGTTTGGGTGTGTACATCAAGGTGGTGTGATTCAGTAAGATGTTGGCACATGCCAATTGCAGGACTGTACGTTCATGAAGAATTGGGTCTTAATGAAGATACAGTGTTGCGGTTGACATGTTACAACACCCCTCATAATTAGAACATCTAGATCTACATAAAATTGGACCTGATCTTAGTTAAACTATAGGTCAAGTTAGAATTATGATTTAGTATTGGGAGTAACTCATGAGGACTTAGGATAACTAGATACATGTAATCAACTTAAGTCGATTGAGTATGTCTATGTACCCTTAGTTACTGCGAGTGGTTCTCTATACCAAACTATGTTGCTAACATAGGTTAGGGTTAAAACTTGAACAAGTTGACTGACAAGAGTCAGTGAAGACCATTCTAGATAACAGATGAGTGGGGTAAAGGACATATTTTGTTTGACGAGTATGCCATCTAGGAATAGCATGTTGGAAATCTTTGGCCAAAGTATCGCAAGTTGTTTGTTGCGTTGTCCTATGTCACCTAGTTTAAGAAGTGAGATATCGGATGAATATTGGTAAAAAATATTCAGATAGGCCTCTTAAACAAAACACTTCAATACCCATAATAGGGTAAGAGAACCAAGTATACCTAGTATATAATTAAATGAGATAACATGAGAGATCGGTACGATACCGAGTCATGAAATGAGAGATCAGTGTTTCACCAAGTCATTGCAGCTGCATATGGTTATCTGTTATGAGATTGATTGGAATGGAATGTGTGTTCTAAATTATGATTATTTAGAACAGATAACATTATATTTATATATAAAAAAATTCCCTTATTTCTAATGTCTTAAAATGGGAATGTTACATCTTGGTATCAGAGTTGAAGGTTATAGCTCTTGGATCTATTGTTTCCATAATATGATAAAACATAAATTTTCTTGTTAACATAAAATGGTTAGAACAAGAGGAAACGCTGCAAACAACCCACCACCTGGTGGAGAAGCAACTACTTCCCAAAAAATTGATGAGATCCTTGCTTCCCTATTAGACACAAGAGATCATTTGGCTCTACTTAAACAACAAGTACTGGGAAATGAGGAGGAGGAAGAAGATGCCAGTAATAATAATCAACCACCTCATGTGGAGAATTCTAATGTGAGAAATTTAGGCATTGATAACAATAATACAGATCATGCACCTGATCAGCCTGAAAATAAAAAGGCAAGGATGGCAGTTGAACTCACTAATGATATAAAAAGGATAAGTCCACCTAGGTTTGATGGCACCACTTTAGGAGATGGAGCTAAGAATTGGCTCAGTGAAATGGAGAAGTAATTTGCAATAAGGAACTTCTCATAGGAAACCAAGGCAATATGGGGAGCATATCATCTTTCCCATGAAGCATCTTCATGGTGGGACAGCAGCAAGGCTGAGTTAAAAATTGATGAAACTAATATTACTTGGGATCAATTTAAAAGTTATTTTAGGAAATGATGGCTACCAAAACTTTATTATAATAAAAAAAATGACTGAATTTTAGAACTTATCTCAAGGAGAATTAACTATAACATAGTACTGGGAGCGGTTTAATAAACTCCTTAAGTATGTTCCTCAGTATCAAACTAATGAGAATTTCAAGATATGAAAATTTATCATGGGATTAAATCCCATTATAGGTGGTGAAGTAGATGTTCATAGCCCAACCACTATGGAAGGGGTAGTTGAAAAAGCCACAAGGCAGGAACATAAATTAAAAGAAATATCTACCCATAAGGAGGAAATTAGAAAGAAAATCCCAAACTCTTCATCGTCTCTTGCACCTAAAAAGGGGCCATGCAAGAAGTTTGGTATGAAAAATAAATTTGTAACTGAAAAAAACAACCAACAAACCTACTACTAATGTACAAAATAATTTTTTCAAGAACAATAATAACGGACAAAAGTCCTATAGAGGTCAAAATGATAACTTTAAGGCTAGAAATAAATATGAGCCTAAAAAGGGACCTGTAGGAGGCTGTTACAATTGTGGCAAGGATCATTATGTAAATTAATGTCCTTTGAAGAAGGATGACCGTAATCAGTAGCACAACATACACGCTGCAGTAGCTGACAAGCAAGTTGAAAAGCAAGTCACACCCATAGAAGTTTTAGGTAAGTTATTTGACATACCTATAACTATACTTTTTGATACTAGAGCTACTGAATGTTTTATTTCCACTAATTTAGTTTCTAAATTAAAAATAAAAGATGGAAAAATAGATAAATCATGGGTTGTAAATTATGGAAATAATGTTATTCATACAGTTAGTATATGTCTTTTTGGAGCATTCCTTGACATACCTAGTTTTTCCACAGAGGTTGACCTTTATGTTGCTCCTTTGGGGTCTTATGATGTAATCATAGGTGTTAATTGGCTAGCTGAGCATAAGGAAAAGGTTGACTATTTTGAAAAACATATTAGTCGTTTTGATGATCTGTAGAAAACAACAATCATTTAGGGTGTAAAACGTGATATTTTAGTTACGAAATTGTAAGATATGCAACTTAAAAAGGACAAAAACAAAGGTTGTACCTTGTATGTAGTAAAAATTTCTAAAACTACTGAAGAAAGTAGTGACTTCTTAAAAGATATCCATTCTTACAAAACTTAAGTTGAGTGTTTCTAAATGAGTTACCAGGTCTTCCACCCAAACAGGAGTTTGAATTCATGATTGAGATCAAACCTGGAACCGAGCCTATTTCCAAGGCACCTTATAGGATGACTACCATTGAATTGGTAGAGCTTAAGGCATAATTGCAAGAAATTTTTTCTAAGGGTTTAATAAGACCTATTGTCTCTCCTTGGGGAGCACAGGTAATATTTGTGAAAAAGAAAGATGGAAGACTTAGATTGTGTATCAATTATAGGATGTTAAACAAAGTAACAATTAATAACAGATATCCACTTCCTAGAATAGATGATATGTTTGATCAGATTCGTGGTGCATCAGTGTATTCTAAAATAGACCTTCATCCTGGATATCATCAGTTACGAATAAAGGATGAGGACATTCATAAAATAACTCTTAGAACAAGGTACAAACATTGTGAATTCATATTTTTACCATTTGGATTAAAAAATGCACCTATAAATTTTATGAATTTAAGGAATAATATATTTCAAGAATACTTGGAAAAATTTATGCTTGTATTCTTGGACGATATTCTCATATACTCTATAAGCATCGAAGAAAATCATGAGCATTTAAAATTATTTCTGGAAATCTTGAGAAAGAGAAGGTTGTTTGGTAAGTTGTCCAAATTTTCTTTCTATGATACAGAAGTACACTATTTGGGTCTTGTCATAAACAAAGTTGAAATAGCGGTAGATTCCTCTAAAATTGTTGCAATAACCGAGTGGCTTGCACCAAAGAATGTACATGAAGTTAGAAGCTTCATGGGTCTTGCTGGTTACTATAGGAAGTTTGTTAAAGACTTCTCTAAATTTTTTGCACTAATAACTTCATTGCAGAAAAAGTATAAGAAATTTATATGGAATGAAAAATGTGAATATGCATTTAAGACTTTGAAAAATCAATTAACTTCGGAACCTATTTTGGTTGTACTTGATCCTAATGGAGACTTCACTGTTGTAATGGATGCATTTAAGGAAGGTGTCAGAGGTATTATGTTACAAAACGATCATGTTATAGCTTATAAAAGTAGAAAACTCAAGTTATATGAGCTGAATTATGCTCCACATGATTTAAAGCTTGTTGTCATTGTTCATGCACTTTAGGTATGGAGGCATTATCTTCTTGGTAGACCTTTTGAACTAAAAAATATCATCTTGGGTTGAAGTATATTTTTACTCAGCCAAATCTGAATGCAAGACAATGAATATGGTTAGAATTTCTATCTCAGTACGATTTTGACATGAGTTATATTAAAGGAAAAGAAAATAGAATTGTAGATGTTCTAAGTCGTAGGAAGCACATTTTTACTCTTATAACATTGAGAACTCAGTTTAAAGATGAGGTAAAAAGTGTTATGGAATCTGATTCTTATTTTCAGCAAGTAAAGACAATACTTGCTGCAGATCCAAATGATGTGATATATAAAGGTTTTCACTTTGACAATAAAAGAATCTTGCAGTTTGAAAACAGGGTATGCATACCTTTTTCAAATGATTTAAGAAAGAAATTGTTAGTTGAATTTCATAATTCACCTTTTTCTAGACACCCTGGCATTATGAAAATGCTTGCTGATATAAAACAACAATACTTCTAGAAAGGAATGAAAAAGGATGTGATAGAATATGTGACACACTACTTAGAATGTTAACATGTTAAAGTTGATCATATGCACCCAGTTGGTTAATTGTATCTGCACAACATACCGCAATATAAATGGCAAGTGATAAACATGGATTGTTTTCAAGAGTTGCCTATGTCAAGAAATAAACATGATGTTATTCTTGTGGTTGTTGATAAACTAACAAAGGTAGCTCATTTTATTGTTGGTAATCTTAGGGATGATTTGACTATTTTAGCAAAAATATTCGTCAATGAAATTTTCAGATTACATAGAGTTCCTAAGTTGATTATATCAGATAGAGACCCAAGGATGACATCTAGATTTTGGAAAACACTTAACGCAGCCCCAGGGACTAAGTTGAATTTCAGTTCTGCATATCATCTGGAAACATATGGATAGACTGAAAGAGTTAATCAAGTTTTATAGGATATGTTACGAATGTATTGCATTTATCAACAGTATAAATGGGAAGATTACCTCCCATTAGTTGATTTTTCTTATAATAACACATACCATGCCTCTCTGAAAGTGGCACCTTTCGAAGCATTATACGAAAGGAAATGCAAAACCCCTGTTAGCTAGGACAACATTGAGGATAGAGAGGTAATTGGACTTGAAATTATTACATAAATGGAACAACAAGTTAAAATGATTCGTGAATGCTTGAAAGAAGTTACAGATAGGCAAAAGAGTTATGCTGACTTAAAGCTAGTTGATAAAAATTTTGAACTTGGTGAGAAGGTTTTTTTGCGGGTTAAAGAAAAAAAGAGTTCTTTAACTTTTGACAAGGTTGCCAAGTCATCACCTCATTATGTGGGACCCTCTGAGATTGTTGAAGTAATCAACCGAGTAGCTTATCGTTTACCTCCTGTTTTATCATGAATGCATGATGTTTTCCATATTTCTCCGCTTAAGAAATATGTTTCAAATTTATCACATGTGTTAAATTAGAATTCCTTGCATGTCCAATACCCAGGAATAATCATGGTTAAACCCATTCTAGTGCTGAAAACTCACCATTTATACTGAAGAAATCGTGAAATAAGCCAATGTAAGGTCCAATGGGATCAGTTTAACGAAGAGAGTACAACCTGGGAAAATCTTGAGGATATGAAAATTGATTTTCCATAATTGTTTGAATAGAATTGATTCTATTAACTAATAAAATTTTAAAATTTTATTCATGATATGTCAATAAATATACCAATCTTCAGAAGATATTACATTATTTAAAGATGGATAGCTACTTAATGTTGATTATGGAATTTGAAAAATCCAGTTTTGTTTTTGAACATATGAATGGAAGTATAATAATTTGATTTGTCCTTGATGCAAACTATTTGCCTAAGTTAATCATCGGGACAATGATTCTTTTTAGGAGGGAATTATGTAACATCTTAGACAAACTATTACTTTGATTTCATTTCCTCTTGACATTGCAAACGTTAACATGTGATTTTTCTTAGGAAGGTGTATTCTTTTTACTATTGGAAATCATGTTTGCAATGGATAAATTATTACTATACAGAACTCTATATTATATTTTTATTATACATTCACTATTTCATTACACTCCATTATATAGGAGATGTAAAATAAAAATCCTTACAACAACATTTGTCTTCATGTACAACCATACACCCATATGGTTTCAACCTCTCACCAATATAATAATAAAACAATACTAATTGTTTTATTATTCTAACTTACTAACTTACCACATACTAACCACATTTTACATTTACTATTTACATTTACATAGTAAATGTATTTTCACTAATTTACCATAATAATAATTACACATGTAATTATTATTCACCCGTACATACAAATGGAGCACTAAGATATATTTCCTAACATTCCCCCCCTTAGTGCAAACATGGGGAAAAGCTTGCCTTTGTACTTGCACCTGCTTTCATGATCTGATTACTTTACAGGATGATCATAAACCTAATGGATGGTTTTTCATAGGGTTGACCATAAACCAAAAATGAAGGTTTTGCAATTGTTTTACCATAAACCAAAAAGGGTGATGGTTTTGCATAGGGTTTACCAACAACCGAAAATGTTGGTTTTACAAGTGGTGTACCACAAACCAAAAGGGTGATAGTTTTGCATAGGGTTTACCAACAACCGAAAAATCGTGGTTTTACAAGTGGTGTACCAAAAACCAAAAATGAAGGTTTTCAAGTGGTTTACCCACAACCACATCATGATGTGCCAAGTAAAATTCTTAGCCCTCATCACATCTCACTGTAGGGAATGACATAGGAAATTCTGTTGAAATCTGCTGCTCATATATAGAAAATACCAGAAATGTAGAAAACTAGAAATGGAACATTGAGATCATGTTCCCCCCTCAATGTGAAATTTCCTTTATTCTGCAAACCACAATAGGAACATTGCAACCAAAAACTCTGCCAAAAATACAAATAAACAACAGGAACACACTGTATAAAAAATAATTCACCATAACTGATACGGCCTCGTCGTTGGTGACTGACGAGAGGTCGCTGAATGACCTCCAACCTCCTGTGCCTCCTTCCTCCAAGAACTTCACTTAGAATATAAATTCTTCAGAATTATAGTCAATTTCATCTATTATTTGTTCATCTTCATTGTCTAAGCCTTCTTCAGTGACTATATTTGCTTCATTTTTAAGATTTCCATTGAGCAAGTCTTTAGCTCAATCTCTACAAAAAGACTTAGTATGACTCTTTTTCTTGCAAAAGAAACATTCAATTTCATCCTTTTTTTCGAGAAATTTATTTATTTATTTTTAACATACAAAGTAGTTTCCTCTTCTATATCTTCTTTAGTTCTTTTCTCTTCATCTAGGAGAGCTGAAATCATGCCCTCTAATGACTGAGAAGACATTTTCCCTAGAGTAAATACAACATTATTGTACTTGGATGGAAAACTGTTTAATAATATGGCTTTTGCATCTTCATCATCAACAAGAGCTTTAACTTCTACTAGTTGTCTAAGAAGAGATCTCAATTCATTTATATGACTTGACATGGTGACTTCTTCATTCATTTTCAATTTGAATAATTACAACTTTAAAGAGAATTTTGCATTATTCGCTTTAGCCCCAAAAATTTTGTTTAGTAAATCTCATATTTCTTTAGAATATTTTTCTAAATATACATGATGTAATTTAGAATCTGAAAGACCAAGTCCAATTATTGCTTTGGCTTTGTCATCTCTAGTTTCTCATTCTTCAATTTTGCTTACATCTGTAGGTGCTTTTTCTTTTCCATCTACTATCCTCCATAGGTTTTATTCATTAACTGCATCTAGATTTTTACTCTCCATGTATGGAAGTTCATTCCATTAAATTTATATAATGGTGTATCCAATCAACTAAATCTAAATATCCAAAAAAAAATTGAATGTAGATTTGAATTACCTTTGATTCTTTGATTTCTTCAAAAAATAGCAATGATCAATGTGATGTATATTAAATTACACGTTTCTCCCAAATGACAAACTAGGTTTAGCTGAAATTTCTTTTGTAGCTTCTTGTATAGCATATTGTTCCCTGTACAAAATTGTTGAGAAACCCAGATCATGGAACAAACATTACGAGATTTTCTTCGAGACAGATTTAACCTACTTTGATACCAAATGTGAAAATTACTCTGATCTAATACACATAATACATGAAATAACTACACACACAATAATTAAAATCAGCAACACTATATTATTCTCACACTTATTTTTTTATTGATTCACTATTTCATTACACTCCATTATATAGGAGATGTGTAATAATAATCCTCACAACAACCTTTGTCTACATATACAACCATACACCCGTGTGGTTTCAACCTCTCACCAATATAATAATAAAACATAGTACTAATTGTTTTATTATTCTAACTTACTAACTTACCACATACTAACAAAATTTTACATTTACTATTTACATTTAAATACTAAATGTACTTTCACTAATTTACCATAATAATAATTACACATGTAATTATTATTCACCCATACATACAAATGAAGCACTAAGATATATTTCCTAACATCTTTTACTGTAGAAAAGAGGAATCCTAAATTACAACTAATGAAAGGATTAGGCCCCAATATTTTATAATCCATCCTTGAGATAGGGGGCATACTAAGGTGTCTACAAATTTATTTGTCAAATGTGATCAATGATAAAATAAACCTTGCTAGAAAATTAATATTTACATGGGTAATTATTATTTACATGTGTTTGTAATTATCGTATGGTTGAAATGGTAAATATATGGTTAGTGAGTGGTACATATATAAATATAATAAAAAAAACATTATTGTTTTATTATATATACGAAAGAATATCGTTGTACCCATAAATTTATTAACAGGTTATTTTTTTCTATGGGTTCTTATTTTATAGGGTATTGGTTTTCTATTATGATGGCTATCTAATAGCCTAATGTATTGCACGAGATATTCAGATAGATAATATATTTAGAATACTGCGATTATTATTATATTCGTGTGCAAAATCTCAAACCAAATTTATATTTGGTATCAGATCAATAATAGTCCTGTGAGAGGGTGTGAAGGGCAGGTCAATTTACTTTTCCTGGAGGATGAAAATGTCATTGCTTGTGTAATGCTATTAATTTCCTAGCCTATTAAATATCATCCACCTGCGTGGATCTGATAATATATATCAATTCGACCTATATTTGTTGTTTTAGTCGAACTTTCCATTGACAAAAGAACTGCTGATCATCTGGAAGGAGGAATAATTACATTCACATACGATTGGGGAAAAACCCCACAATCACTGAGTGGATCTACCAATAATTTTTTGCAGTCTCTTTGCTCGGCGTCTCATTAAAGGAAATCAATCCAATAGTAAGCATCATCCTCAGGTATCATATCACCATCTACAGATCTAGTCATTGTTAACGTGTCACATCTTTGCATATAAATCTTGACAAATCCTCTTATGCATGCATAATTTGAATGAATAGCTGATGCGATCCACATTGTGTTGGAATTTGCAATGAAAATTCCCTTGAAATTATGAAGATCATCTAGTCCACAGTTTCAAATCAGTTTTCCCTCAATTTCAAATAAAATGATCGAGTTGTTTTCATTATGCTTTGTTCCTCTCTGTATTTTTTTTCCAGAAGTGAGTAGCTAATAAAATCATCAGGAGAAAAATAGATCAGAGTGGCTCATTCAATGGTGAAACCTTATAAAAAACGTGTATACGTGGACCTCAAAAATTAATTCCTTGTATGGTAGCATCTTCAAAAAAAATTAGCAACCAGTCAACAATCCCCCACACATGCATCTCACATAGAGGAGAAGAGATACTTGTCATGAGGAAAAATACTACATCGGTTTTGAATAAGGATAAATGATAAAGACAAAAGAAGAACATATAGACTTGCAATTTACTTTAACACCTCCATGAAAATCTTCAAGCTTGTTCGCTCTAACCTCTTCTCACTCAGGAAAGAGTCAGGCTCAACATGAATTAAACAATGACTAGGTGAATATCAAAATAAGGTCTTTGCATATATGAGTTATTAAATCATTCAGTGTTGTCAGTTGTATACATTCAGTAGGTATTTCAAAATTAATAAACATTTCTTTTGCTCAAATTCTTAGTATTTTTTAATAAGTCGGTGATATATTTTTAATTGTTTGTTATAACACAAATAAAAAATTTCTATAGATCCATATAGGTTTTTGGTTAATACTTTGTTTATTATTTTAATTTGTTAGTATATTGTTTCATATTTCTTCATTAGATAGTCAATTAAAATCAAGTGATATCGTAAAAAGTAATGTGTGATTACTTTTTAAATATTCAAATATTATCATTGGTCATTTATTCATATGTCAAAGCAATAACAAAATTTGTCATTTTTCATCGTCATAAAATTGTATTCAAGATTCGTATTTTGGTAGGTGAAGAGGTCATTATAAATTTTAAGTCATTGTGTCAAATTAGTGTTATTGTCACTAATGTCTTATAAGAAACAAAGATTGTAAAAAACCAAAATTGCCTCACAGACATGCATTTTTTGGTGTTACCTGACATCCAAAAAAATTAGGTGTTTTGCATTGCGGGAGGGAAGATATAATAAACAATGTGGAAAAATTTGAGTGACATGATCACATTTCACTAAGGTAGCAGTGTCATACACTGGAGTTTTGAGGCAACAGAGGCTGGAGGTTAAGCAACAACCTCTCGCCAGTCACCAACAATGGGGTAGCTTCACTGATTTGGTCAGCACGTGTGTGTGTGTGGTGTGCTTTATTTCAGTGTGAAGTATGTTTGATTTCAGCATTTCAGTTTGGTGTGGTTTTCAGTGCGAATTGAAAAATAAGAACAAAATTTCATTCCCGTTCACTAGTATGTGGTTATTCCTATTTCCCCTATGTAAAAACATAGTGAAGAGAAAATAGCACAAAGAAATGTAGCATCATGAGTCTTGATGAGGTTGAATATTCATATGTGTTCTTGTTAAGACCTAGGTTTGTGATTAGCCTCTAGAAAACTATTGAAGGTTGTTCAGATGTGTTCCTTCTTGAGTTCCCACAGTGCTAGGTCATATGTGTTCCCTAGAGTGACTGGTTGATAAGCAGATGATTCCTGAGCGTTTTCCCATCCTCTTTGGTCATATGTGTTCCCGAAAGTGCATGGTTGATAAGAAGTTGATGTTTTCCTTCTTCTACCTTAAGTTTGAGTGTGTGCCAAGATCATGAGCAAGCATAGGCGGCATGCTACAAAGGAAGTGTGAAAGTTGTTTGCTACCATGTAAACATTAAGGGGGGGAATGTTAGGAAATTAATATTTACATGGGTAATTATTATTTATATGTGTTTGTAATTACCATATGGTTGAAATGATAAATATATGGTTAGTGAGTGGTTCGTATATAAATATAATTAAAAAAAACATTATTATTTTATTGTATATACGAAAGAATATTATTGTACCTGTAAATCTATTAATGGGTTATTTGTTTGTATGGGTTCCTATTTTATAAGGTATTGGTTTTTTATTATGATGGCTATGTAATAGCCTAATGTATTACCTGAGATATTCAAACAAAAAATATATTGAGAATATAGTGATTATTAATATATTCGTGTGCAAACTCTTAGACCAAATTTATAAACCTAGACTGCAACCTTATAACGTGACTGTCATAATTTTTTCTTAAATAATGCTTGACAATTGGTCAAATAATGTTGAGTGACAAAGAAAAAAGAATCCAAGGATCTAACAAGGATTACCCTAGAAAAATAGATCAATACGATGAGCAAACACAAGGAACAATCATGCAAGTTTGGTAAACCAATCCAACCTAGAGGAACTCATTCCTCATACAAAAGGTGCACTATCGAATGGTAGGTTAGGCCCAAATAGTGACAACATGATATCACCACTTAGGTAAAGTTTTATATAAACAAGGCCTAAGTACTAAGAAGGTGTTGATGTGATTCACAACAAGGTATACTAAAACAAGTATCTAGAAATAAATAAAGTATGTGTTATGAAAAAGGAGGCTACCAATGTGAGTAGTGTAACAAGACTATTTGGACACATAAATCAAGCCTTGTAGGAAAAGGTAATATTTATAGTATCAAAATGATGTCACTACAATGTTAACAAAGTAACAACATTATCCAAAACTTAAGTCAATGTTAGGATAAAAAACTAAGTCTAAGTATAGCAAGAAGTTGTTATTCATGCAAGTAACGTAACAATACAACTTTTAAACTTAAATCAAGTTTCCCAAGGAAAACAAGATGTAAGTATCCAATTTGTAATGTTAATATATGTGCAAATGTAGTAACTCAAAGTAGTTCAATGATGAGACTACCTTATTATAATGACAATGTGTCTCAATATGGTTTTGAGATAAAGGGCCTACTAGAACATGAAGATGTACCTTCACACTTTCAACACTTACATTTTGGCATTGTAGCCTAGTTATGCAAGTAGACTACAAAAGTGGTGGACGTGATTATTTATAGCGGTATCCATGTGTGATGTTTTATTTTGTCCCAAAATGGGAAACTAGAAATACAAAGGAGTAAAACCAAGTGGTGATAAAAAAAACTAAGTATAACTTTGGCGAAGTTTCACCTTGCCTTAAGGAAACTGAAAAACTAGGAAAAATTAACACGTCATAAGCTTTACAATGAATGACACTAGGCTCCAACTTCAATGTAGTCTCTCCTTGTTCGAACAATAAGGTATTGACATCCAAAATAATATAGTGCCTCGTGAAATCTCTTTAGAAAATGATGTTTTGATTCAATCAAGTTGGCTTCAACATGAAATGGCTTCCTATTTGGTTCTCTCAACTAGGTATCATAGACTATCTCTACGAGGTCAGTTTGCCAAAGAATTCATAATGATCTAACCTTAGATTATCTTAGCTTTACTTTATTCCCTTCAATATAATCAGCAATAAAATTGTTCAGTTGTATTTTCATTCGGGTCATGTGAAGAAAGTTTTAATGTTACTCTCACAAGTGCATACTAATCAAGAAGGTAAGTGAGGCACTTCCCATTTCATCCACAAGGTTCCAACTTACATGGACTACTTTGGGGTTCCTCGGAGCATCCCTCTTATTATCTTAATGTTGTATGCCAAACAGAGTTTCTCCTGGTTCAAAGCAAATGAGTCATAGTTCTTAACTAAAACCTACATATACAGTGTGTTTATTGATGAATGTGGTGTGTTTTTTGTATTTTAGATTAGGAAATTTGGTTTAGACCACCTTTAACAACTACAACACACATGTAGTTAGATTTTGAATCCCAATCCTTTGAAATATGATTTAGGTCCTACGTACAAACGATTTTAGTAATTTCCATTAGAAAGTGAACCAAAGTCACTTTTGATTCTCAAGATCGTCCAAGGACATAATAGAAGAGCATACACAATTATTTGGTTCAACTAGATAAACGTAAGGGGAAACCTAAAACCATATGAGCATTTTAAAGTAAAGCATGACATTTTGTTTATTCCCTTAAGACAATAATTTTAATTGAAGTGTTTTAAGAGCAAATTAAAGCAATACTTAAATCTATTTCTGATTCCAAATATCACACAAAAAGGTGTGAGGAAAGAGCCTATGTAACTCTTATTCTAACAAGTGAAAACACAATATTTAACATCTATTAAATAACTAAGTGAAAAACGTGACTAAAAACATCTGCAAATAAAGATTTTAGCACAAAATCTACAAAAGATGTTAAAAAGCATTCAAGTTAAAACCATGCAAACTTCAAAAATAAAGAAAATTTTGAACTAATCATGCATGTGTGCCCCTAACAATGTATACACTCTCCTGACAACATATTTGTGCCCCAACTAGTGTATGCGTGCCCCTAGAAATAGAAAAAAGAGGGTAGGAAAACAAAGTAGCTTATGCACAGCTAGCAAAGTGTATGTGTAACCTTAATAGCATATGTACACCCCTTAGAGTGTATGCACGCCTCTTAACAACAAGACAATGTGATAAAAAATAGTGGTGGCGTATGCATGGCCAGTAAGGCATATGCGCACCCCTTATAGTGTATACACGCCCCTTAGAGTGTATAATTTCCTCTTAGAACATATATGCCCACCTCCCTATAGATCATAAAAATGGAGAATGTTTTGTAAAAATTTGTAAAAATATCAAAACTATGTCTTTTTTGTTCAAATCTGATAGCACTTTACCTCCCTTAATCCTGAAAAGAGAAACAAAACTAAGATACTCTAAATATCCTAGTTAAGCAACCTTATATCTAGCACAAAAAATATAAAAGAGGGTTAATTCTAGAAATTTGAAACTTCATGAAATCAATGGACAATGGAGTATGTCCCACTGAGTGTGCCAAATGTATGCATGAAAGACTAACTATGTCATAAGAATTGAAACTAACACCTAGTAGTTTTTGTCACCAAATCAATGCACCCTCTGAATGGCCAGAATGTCAACAGGATGTTTGTTGTGATTAAGACACATGGGATCACCTCTCAAGCTGTGGGACTTGGGCTCGAGGTGAACCTCCAGATAAGGCCAGATTCCTCTTCCTAAACTAAGCGACTACACTATTTCTAATGCAAGAAAATTAGCTAACTAGACCTATGCTAACATTTCTATGGATTAGGGAGAGAGATTTGCAAGGAAATCAAACCTATAATAAAAGTGGTGATGCACCAAGAGAGGGTTTCACTACACCAAATTTCAGCTTATCGATGAAGAGAGATGATCATGAGAAAGAATGGCATACATTACAAACCCAATTTACATATAGTACTTCACTCCTTAGTAAGCATAATGATCTCCAAAACTTGCAAAAGAAACCCAGGTTACACAGTTCACCTGCAAACATGAGAGAGGCAAATAGAAGAAGTAAAATCATGAAAGGACATATAACTGATCACAAAACATAATTTTCAGTACTTCAAGCGCTTGCACAGAGCATCCTTACATTAGGGAAGAGGCATAGGATGCCATTAAAATTTGAGAAGAAAGGCTCGAGAGCCTAAAAATTCATAATATTTCATCTTATGAAGAGAGGGGCAGCTTAGAAAGTTTCTCACGTGTCCTAATCTCACCAAATGTCCTATTTCACATTCTGGCCATTTAGAGGGTGCAGTAATTTGGTGACAATAGTTTTTGGCATGTTCGGTGGGACATAGTTGGTACTTCTCTTCTCACTTTCACAATTCAAAGTACCTGGCAACTCTATGTCTCTAGATTCCAAATATCGAGTGCGTTAATTATGCGAAGAATTCAAACAATAGATCTTCTTTAAAGAAAGGAAATCATCAGCATATTGAAACTTTCCTTGTCTCCTTTAAGGAGAAGGAAAAGAATCATCTCAACATCACCCAGTTGCAACATTACTTCATTTCATTAATTTGTTGTGCTCTTAGTGAAATTTCAGCCTTACGAGGCATACCTAAGCATAACTAGAGACACCATTGTTCAAAGTGACTCACTCTCTATGTTGCAGACTTTCAGTTCTACCCATTTCCATCTATTTTTATTTGAATTCTTTCCACTCATGAAGCAATGCCACCATGAATTCATTTCCATAGTAGGATTCCCACTTGCAGCAGTGGCAGTTCTTTCCATCTTCAAGCTATTACAATCCACTTCCAAACCAATTTCATTGTGAATATCAGTTTGAGCATGCATGTCCACATGAGCAAGATGTAGATCAATTAGGTTATCCACCAAACTGGGGGGCTACTGAAGAATAATGGCATGCAGATTCTAGAATCTATTCCACACTTGAAGAAAACCACTTGCAGAAGAAGGTTCAAGAGTTAGATCATAACATGTTGCAAATAAGAACCAATGAAATGATAAAGGCAATCCATATTTTCTTTAGCATTCTATACCCATGGATTGGCCCTATACCATGTGAGCTTACTCCTCAAAAAAAGCTTCAATTCATAATCAAGACGATGACCCAAGTTGGAGAATGGATCAAGAAAAAGGGCATTCATGAATGTAATGTTGGTCAATCTTACCAATGGGAGGTCCCTACATTACCACCATATAACCCTCTTTCCATGTCTCCATCCATGCAGTTTTAAATTGAAGCACATGATCCTAACCTTCCAGTTGCTACCCCTGCAGTGGAATTCATTACTTCATCTTATATTCCTCCATTCCATCATGAATCTCCCATGCCTCCTTCTAAAGTTCCTTCTTTTCTACAAAGACCACCAAGACAAGAATTTGAATCTCTTCCACTTCCTTAAATGGTGATTAAATCAATCAAATCCCAATTTTTCCCTCCTCTGGTTGTCCCAAACCCATTTTGGGAGGAGCATCTTCAAGAAATGAGTGAAAGGAAGGAGTATATGGTTGAGAAGAATAACGAAGGAAAGCATGCAGAGAATATAAAGAAATGGGCTGTAAAACTTAAAATCAAGCAAACTTCAATCCTAACGAAACCTTTTGTAGAAGTTGAAGGCTCAAGAACAAGTGAAAACAAACTAGTTTTGTACTAGAAAAAAATCCAGAGCTAAACGAGGAAGACCAACAATCTACCTCTTCAGAATTTAGTATTCATATTGGTTCCATATCTTCAGAGGAGGTAGAATCACCACAAGTGAAAAAACTATTTGTAGAAAAGTAAGATCCAAATCCAAATCCACCAAAAGAAGAGCATGTTGAATAAGATAGACTCTCAAGTGCACACACTGGTTCTAATAAGTGCAATGGTCCTAATTTCCATGCATGTCAAGATCTTACAGTGCTTTTGGAGGATTGTAGTAGCTTTCCAAGGTCATCATTAGATGTTACACTCGACCACAAGGATCTTCATGAGACCAAGGAAGATTCAGAGGCCATGGATGTAGATGAAACCATGCAGTGGATTTCTAATACTTTTTCTTCTCTACCTTCTCAAAAATCTGATTTTTTAGAGGAATTTGATCTTTCTAATTTCATGTTTGAGAATGAATAATATCAAGGTGAAGGAGGATCTATTTTAGGAGGATATTCAGATTAAGGAGGATCCTTTGACACATTCAAATAATGAAAAAGAATATTATCTATCAGATATGGAAGAAT
Source organism: Taxus chinensis (assembly GCA_019776745.2). NCBI lineage: Eukaryota > Viridiplantae > Streptophyta > Pinopsida > Cupressales > Taxaceae > Taxus > Taxus chinensis. The sequence goes on along the minus strand of CM034147.1, from coordinate 775,509,296 downwards.
TTTTCGATGGACAAGATCCTATGGAACTTGACAATCTTGTTATTCCATTACTTCTTTTCCAACACAAAGTGTTGAGTGTCGTGGAGGGATATGCTCAAGTAATATCTCATTACTCATAACTATCCTTTTACATAATAATTGGAGTAATTGATTCTTTCATATCCCTCATCACACATAAATGAGGAATACACATGAGAAGATAGGACTGGTCTAGAAGCATTGAATGATTATTGTGTCATGGACAGGAAATTATTTTCAGTTACGGAACCTATTTTGGTTAACGAGTCTATGATGGAGGAAAGTATTCTTGAAGATTTTGTTTCCACTAAAAATCATCAAAAGTTGCAAATAGGAGGGTTTGACCTTTCAAATTCTATGTCAAATGAGGGAGATGTCACTACAATATCATCCATCCAGGTGAAAGATCAGTTATTTGTAAATGGGCAACAAGAGGGAAATCAGGTCATGAATAACCATATTTTTTTAGGATTTCTTCAGCAAGACTTTCTTGTTAAAATTAAATTCCAGAACAAGCAAGAATATTCAATGGGTTATACCATGTTCCATCAGGTACCTGGCTTCAATGAAGCCATAAGAGAAGCCAGAACTAGTCACATTCATTCCAGAATGCAAGGATGAGATTCACAATTCTGAGGATCAGCTATGTAATGCCTCTACAGGACAAATGTAGAGAAACTAAAAGAAGAATTATTTTTCTTTCCATTTGATACCTCGGTCGAATAGGTGAAGAATTGGGCTTGCTTCAGTTTTTCACTTTTAGTTTGAGCCATGTTCCGTTATCACATCATCTTCATGGATACCCATTGTAATGACAGGAAGTTATTTTGCATAACTAGTTGCAGGGTTTGTTTAGCTCACCTGTGCTTTGGGTTAGTTTAGGGTAGTAATAGGTTTTCTTTCAGTAGAATAAGTGCATTTCACACTCTACATGTTTCATTTGAGGCATGTATGGTTTTCATTTTTGGTGTGTTTTTGTTTTTTGTTTTCGCTCTTGTGTTGTTTTGCGCATTGTTTCATCATTGGGGGTTTTTCAAGGAAGAGAAAGGTTCAATGTTTCAGAGAAAGTTTCAAGATATCCCCAATTCCTCAGTTTCTTCATTCAAAGTTATGTAATATGCTCTAGATTCCAAGTGTTCATCAGATTCAGTATATTTCATGCTTAGCATTCTAAGGAGGTCCAAGATCGGTAATGTTCAAGGGGATTCAGAATGGGTTCATTTAGTATCCTTCATTCTGTAGTAGTCATTCCAAGTTTGGGATGTAAGATGCAGTAGTATTCAGGTAACTTGGGAACATGAAACTCACAATTCAAGAGTTTCATGGTTCAGTATCAGGTCTCAGATTGATAGTTATGACTCCATGCCCAATGGATAGACAAGGCTACTAGAATAATACTTAACAGGAAAGCATCCCCAAGAGGTCGCCAAAAATGTTATCCAATTTTGACCCCCTCGAGGAAAAATTGGACCTTGGGACATAAAAAGTATTCTGTAGGAGTACTCCAAGGTTATCAGGCACAATTTCAAGCTTTAGTATCATTTATGGTGTTCCATGAGGTTTTGGGATCATATCAAATTATTTTCTCCCTTTTTTAGATCTTGGATGCTCCATGTAAGCTCAGAGTGAAGGATGGGCCCCAATAGGCCAATTTCAATTATCATTATATAAATTAATCAAAATTGACATATTATGCTTAAGAAGTCTTACTAATTCTTTGGTTGCAAGTAAAATCTGAGAAAATCCAAAATTTTAGGGAAAAATTATGGGAATGTCTAAATGAGACATTGAGCAAAATAGCTTGCCGAGCTACTTTGTGAGCTGGTGGGAATACATTGATGATTTATTTCATTAAAAAATCTTTCAAGGCCAATGTAACTTGGTCAAATTGTTTTGATAGCTCGATATGAGCTCATTTAAGAACCTAGTGAGGTACTAGTTAGAGTTCGGTGTGAGCGTTGATGTGAATGGTTTTGAAGTGTGGGTTCTCGACAAGATATGGTTGACTATCTCATAAATGCATAGCTAAGTTAGTCGAGTCATATCTAATTCACTTGGAAGTTAACATATGAATGTCCAAGCTCGGCACATGGATAATAACTCAGATATCTTGTGGAAGAAACATGTGTGAACATCGAGTCACTTTACTATGAAGATGTCAATTTCATGTGTATGACAACATAACAGAGATCTAATTGATGAGATCATAGATGAGGTGACATTGTGGTAGGTAACTTGAGCCATGCTTAGAAGAATTCTTAGATTGAATAGAGATTCATGGAAGTTTTGGAGGGCTCAAAGGCCAATTCATATAGGCAGTGAATCGGCGAAGGCTCAAACCAGAGCTCATGGTGAGGACCCAGTTTAGAAATTTTTAACATAGATCTAAGCCAAAGTGGTGTCTATGCTCGAGGATTTGAACAACTTAGTATGAATTAGTTGTAGGGATAGTTAAATGGCTCAATTACAAAGGGCTAGCCCCCCCCCCCCCCCCTCCATATAGAGAATTCTAGATAGGGACCAACCTACTATCACTATCCATAGTTGTCCCCACTCCCCACTCCATATAGAACTAGAACTAAAAATGGAATAGAGTGATTGATAGTGTAGCAAGTTCGGGCTCGAGGGCATTGATCTAATCCAAAGTGTAGTCTGTGCGCCGCTATGATATATAGATAGGGCCCCTCTAACCGCCCTATCTCTATTGATTGGATGTAGGGATGGGCATTCAATCAATGCAAGATCGATCGATCTATATATAGGGCCTGACCTGTTGTGATGATGCAGGCATTTTCTCATTCCCCCACCCCATCATTCATTACCCATCAATCATTGGTCACTCCCGCACTCCCATAGATCTATATATCCATTCATGGATAGGGTTGGCAATGAAACAGATAGAGAGAGTGATAGAGAGAGTGATATTGGATAGGGTTCATCCACAGGGCCCATAGAGATAGGGGACAGATAGAGACCAGGCCCCACCATATCATATTGATGGGGCTGAGACCCACCACATCCATATCCATATGTTCTATTCTATTCTATTTTATATGCCTTATATTCTATATCTATCTAGATATCGTTGGTGGGGAGCTTTGGACAACGGATGGAGATGAGACCGGCCCACCATCACCATATATATTTGGTGCCCACCATCATCATATAGCTATACCCCCCACTATTAGTATAGGGTAATAGTGGGGGGGGGGTCGAGCCATACCCCCGTTGGGATCTATCTGGTGGATCTCCAATAATAGGACCAGAGCAATGGATCTCCAATCACAGGAACAATCTCCGACCACGATTGATCACGGTTAGATATCTATTCCCTGCCCTACAGATCTGAATTCCATATTAGTTTACTATCAGGTGCTGCCCCATATACATATAGATATATGGCACATGGAGAACATGAAAATCTTATCTATATATAGAACTATGGGGGTTTAATCATTGGCCTATAGTTCTATGGGGAGTCATATAGATCTATATATCAAGCGCAGGGGAATCATACTTTCAAGTATATTTCAATCAAGAATAGCTGTTCAATTCTTATCCATCCCAATTGAGGATAGTCGATTATATGTATACGGAGGTATTGGTATCCTAATCAGGAATAGCGGGTCGATCCCTGTCAGTTCTTCAATCGAACATAGTCTGGTCTTCCTTCCCATTGAAATAGAAGGGCCTGAATCGGCCATAGGCTCTCAATCCAACTCCATCAATGGGCTCGGCCCTAGGGAATAGATCGGATAGCTGGTCAATCCACCATATATAGATATAGGGATGCTCAGTATTCCAATTAAGGATCACCGGTCTGCCATATAGAGATAGAGAGCTGCTCGGTCCCTCTATACTATATGGAAGTGAATCGAGGATAGCTGGTCGATCCCTCTCTCCCATCTATATCTCCCCAAAGGCCCAATTGAGAATACAGTGGGCTCGGTATCCCAATTGAGAATGTAGTGGGCTCAGCTCAAGAAGTAGGATAGTGGTTTAATGGTCACCGGATGGACGAGTGTCGATTAGAGTGCCCCGCCCCCGCCCTACCCTACCTTACCCTACCCTACCCTATATAGATCTGATCTAATCTTATCTTATCTTAACCGATAGATTCACCACCCGAATATGGAAGGCTGAGATATAGAGAGAGATATAGATATAGGGCACTGCCTTACTGCACGGAGTCAAGGAACAACAGTCTGGTCGAGTCAATAATGATGTTACATACATAATATCGTAATATCGGTGAGGGGGTTGACAACCAATGATGGACCCCCCTTCAATCTATAGGGCTACATTCGGGTTCGAACGACCATTCATTCATCATGGTCGGAACCCTATATCTAGATTATCACATCACCCTGGAAGTGATCGGAACCGCCATCCATCGATATGTAACATCTATATTTGACTTGACCTCTCGATATGGAATCCTCTCCTAACCCTCCAAATATAGATAGGACAGACCCAAGTGACCATCGAAACCATCGAATCAATCAAGCAGGTGTTCGATTAGAATTCTAAGCCGATCGATAGGGATATAGAGAGAGTACGATTGATTCTATGAGACTAGCTTGATAGAGTGCCCCCCCGGTCGAGGCCCCTCTATCTATATGGCATCGGCGGGTCGGCGGGACAACTAACAACATCAATACTACATGGGTGTCCATATAGAACTCTATGGGATATCAATTCCACTTGTAAAGCTCTTTGTATGATCCAGGTGGAACATGTGGTAAGAATAATGCGGCCCGGCTCATCGAACAACACAGATATATAGATCATTTCCAAAGATATATATATATAGGGTCTAGCAACAATAGGCAGTAGGTACATATATATAGATCTATATGGCTATAGGGCCCTCTGCCCCACCCCCACCCACATATTGTCTATCATGTCCCATCGGAAGTGTAGTTAACTGGTTTCATGGAATGATGGATCACTCAAACCCCACATATCCAGAAATGTAGTTCACCGGTTTCACGGAATGACGGCTCACTCGAACCGAACGATTAGGTGTAGGTGGGTGTAGGTGGGTGCGACTACAACTACTCGAATGAAGGAATGAATCTCCCAGTTGTTCCTATTTGATCTGAGACCTATTGATCTACAAGGGTTCCTATAGATTTTTGGGGTCCCCTATCTAGACTCACTCCCATCGAAATAATATGAGAGGGTGGGGTGGGGGCGCTCAACAAATATAGATAGAGGGGGGTATTGGTAGGTCATTAATGTGCATGCCATATATAGATAGGGGGTTCCAGCTGAAGTATGACATTTGCATTGATGGCCCCCCAAATTGAATTGAAAATATTTGTACACAATGTTTATACACAATGTTCGGTTTGTACACAAACGCAATGTTTGTACACAATGTTTGCACACAATGTTTGTCACACAATGTTTGTACTCTCTATAGTTCTGGGGAGGTTGAATATAGAGAGAGGGGGGATCTCCCCTGGGTTCTCTCCCCCTCTCTCTATTCATGTCAATCATCCTTGCAACCCGAGAGAACGAAGCCTCATCCCCCTAGGCGATGGAAAGAGAAATCCAATCAGACCATTGGGTAAGGCAGGACCATTGGGTTATTCCATTCATATCCAGTTGGGATAGGACATAGAGAGATAGAGGTGGAGATATAGAATAGATGACGATGACTGGCTCATGATAGCGGAACCCCCCCTCTCTATTATATCTTGGCTCTCTATTCTATCTTCTATGGGATCAGATAGAATAGAGAGCCGAGATATAGAGAGAGATCTAGAGAGAGACTGAAGAGTGAGTCAAGAGAGATATAGAGAGATCGAGAGATAGAGAGAGATAGAGAGATATATAAATATAGAGAGAGATATAGATATAGAGAGAGATATAGATATAATAGAGAGGGGGGGAGATCCCCAATAATTCACAAGGGAATTTTTGGTGAGTAGCCTTCTCCAGACACTGGATAGGACAGAGAATACTACCAGTGAGGGAGCCATTGGAAGGTGACTAGAACACTAGAAATGAAGACTACCAAAGCTAATGACAGAGGCTAAAAGACCTTCCAGCTGAGTCCCATTGATTGATCATAACGATATCGTGGAAATGTGGCATGGACCCGGATATACAGGAATAGAAAGAAAATCACCTTGATACTAGACCAAATCAAGCCCGGGATCTTCTTGAATAAGAGAAGATCTAGGATAGGCAACCGACCTCCTGGAAAGAGCAATGTACATAGACTGGGTGAGTAAGGATGCAGCTCTATGAACCGCTCGTCAGACCTGATAGGTGGTGGTATCACACCCTTCTCAAAGAAACCGTATGTGACACTCTCGCGTCATACAGCTCCGTCCCAGGGGTATCCCTTTATTCCTCTCATTATTGATTCAGGAATCAAGACTTGCTAGGGGGAATGAACACTTGCCATATATCTATATAGAGGGGACTGATAGGGAGTTGGGAATGGGAATCAAGACGCCCATCAATACTTGGTTATGGGCTTGGGGAGTTGGGATGGGCTACTGGCCATATCTAGAGTTCACAGGTATGCCCAGATATCTACCTGGGCTCTCCCCCCTATATATAGATCTGGGATCCGAGCCCCTCTCTTGCCCATATAGAGAGGGGGGGGAGTCTAGCCCTCTCTCTCCCCCCTATATATATGGGTGAGAGAGGGGGGGAGCTGAGATAAGATATAAGGGGGGGTGTCCTTCCACAACGCGAGCGTCCATCATGATCGTCATCGTGCATTCCATCCACTAACCTTTGGGGATAGGGGGGCCGACTGGGTGAGCTTACGAAGGGGAGTGAAGTGAAGGGGGAGATGCAAGATCGGGCTCAAATCATCCATTTGAGATGAGATATAGGGCCACCGGGATAGACTTGGAAGTCGTCAGATTCGAAGACGAAGACGGCGAGGGGGGAGGTCGAGAGCAAAGTGACCAGACCAGCCCTACCGTAGGATGGAGAGAAGGGGATGGGGGGTCGAGGGACCTTTCATGTCTTGTCCAAGGCTCCTTAAAGCACTTCGTCGCATGATCCGTGAAGGGATGAAGCCGCCTCGATTCGAAAGCATGCAAGCACCTGCCAGAATCTAGATTAGACCCGACGGGGGAAGGAAGCTCGACCTGCTACTAGGTCCATCTTGAAGAAGAGATGGATTAGGTGAACAATTCAAATCGGGTGTTCCCCCCCACCTCAGATAGAGTGGAAAATCCTCATAATCGTGAAAGGATGGACTAAGCTCATGGTTTATTAGAAGCAATCTCATGAAAACATACCAACAGGGACGGACAGTGTAAGCACACTCGAATTGATGCTTTAGTGTGCATAACAATAAAATCAAGCTCCAATGTAGACTCAGATCGATTCGGGGATACATTAGGCTCAGTGGTGGAAAACTTCAACACAAGATGGACCAATCTCATGGTTAACTCGTCAAACATTCAGCGTCCAGTGCTCACCAAAGGAGGAGAGCTCAAAAATAGGATGTTTCGACTCAGGAATATTGTGCATCATTGGTGGGAGCAACTCAGAGTACCGAGTTGAAGCCATGATTTCAGTTGTATCAATCCATCAAGGCCTGTGAATCATGTCGGTAAGGGGCCTGAGTAGTGATGATTTTGGAGATGGTGGAGTTTAAAATGAAATGCATTGTAGAAGAGTTTAGATTAGTGAGTTACAGTGCTCGCAGTTCAAATGTTGGTTTAGGATAGCCCAGGCTCAAGTATCAACTCATGAGGGGCATGATAGTTTTCCACATTGAGTAAAAGAGATCATAGTCTAAATGAGGGTGACTCAATGGGTTGGAGCAATTTATCATGGGTGGCCAAAAATTTTCAATGAGCTCGGAGTACAAGTTGTAGGTTTCAAGCTCGGTGATGAACGCAGAATGGCTTGAATGTATAGCCATGGAAATCTAAGAATTAGGAAGTTGGGTGGTGTTTAAGATCTCGAAGGGGTTGAAAAATTAAGCATTGGACACAAGTCTCAAGCTTGGGGTTCTATTTATGTCAACGTAACATGCATAAAGGTAATGTACTCATAAACCATGTCATTTCAACGAAGGACGTGTGTGGGTCAAGTTGAAGGTGGACGCAATGCATCGGGGGTGTAAGTATTTTGGACTTTGGAATGTTTTCTTTTCAGATTTAGGTATTGCATTGGAGGATGTTCACAATGAGCAGGGAGATCCCCGAAGTATGAAACTTTGTAATTTAGAGTTTCAGGATTTTAGGGATTGTTGGTTTGTTTGGTTGAGTTGGAGAGTTACTGAGTTAAGTAATCTCCAATTTCAAAACCCAAAAGAACGAGTCTGAATGAGCTCCAATGTCTAAGTTATTCTCTAATTTATCATTCGAGCTACCAGGGTCAAAGTTGATAGATCTTAATGAATTTTAGCCCGTGGAAATGTTGAGCTCGAGTGGTGAATATCTTGACTTTCGCAGTGTTTTAATGGCCGTTGAGAGGCTCATAAGAGGATCGACTTGGGGACTGAGTGTTTGAGTTGGCAGACTAGGATCAGAAAGGGAGCAATGAAGGCCGAGTCAACTTCAACATAAAATGAGATTCGAGTTGAGCCAATCGGTGGAGAATGACCCGTAGGAGTCCATACGAGCTCAGTTATTTAGGGTGGAGTTAATTGATAGATTAAGAGACTAGTCTGGGATTAGGTAACTCAAATACATTGCACACTTTAAAGCGGGGGGGGCTTGTGGATGCCAAAGTCATGGTGAAATCTCAGAGCTCATGTCAGTGAATGCAACACAAAAACGTGGAGCTCGGCCCCATTGAGATAAAATGGCTCATATGTGTAAGATTAGAGCTTGGGGCATGACTCAAACAAGGATGAATTGGCATTTAAATCAAGATAGGTTAGTGAGCTTAGAGAGGAAAACTATGAAGTGATCCATGGAGGTCATTGACACAGGTGAGATGGGTTAAGTGAGTAACTCTCGTAGCTAAGTGTTTACAAACTGAGTTAATGTTTGGATGAACATGAAGCTCTGAAGCTCATGTGTAGAGTCACCAGCGAAGGTACGTTGGAAAGGTTTGTAGAAAATATGAAATGGGTAGGTGATTTTGGAATAAGTCGCAATCTCGAGCTCATACAAGCTCATGGATAAGGATTCAAGACAATAACGAAGCTCATGGGAGTCGAGTTCAAGCACCAAATTCATCTCTAGGTAAGCCGAGAGACTCAAGATTTGACAAGTATAGTTACACGGTGCAGAGCATGCTGGATCAAACCACAAAGATTAGGATGTTTGGTCCAAAATCATAAATCTGTATTCATAAGAATCGGTAAATGTGTTGTAGAGAAATGAAGATTTTAGGATTTTGGATGTTTTGGGTTCGGAACTCATCCCATCGATATCAAAAAAATAAGCTTGTAGACTCTAAATCCTAAAAACCCAAAACTCTAAAATTTGGAGTTTCAGGTTTTCAAGGTTCGGACATGTCTCAACATTGGAGCTTAGCGAGCAGGAAGTTCAGTTTCTGAAGCCCGAAAAGGTGATCTCGATTAGGGTCTGGAGGTGATTTAAATGGAACACAAAGCATGGCGAGTCATCTTGTTATTGTGAAGTGGTACTTGAAGCTCAGAGTTAGAAGTGGCGATGTGGTGTAATGGTCTCATTTTAACTCAGTGAAGTGATAGGGTGGAGGATCCATTCACCCCATTCGACTTACACATGGGATCCAGTCATGTCGTTACTCAATTTGCGGAGGTGAGTCAATGTGGGTTTGCTTGGAGAGTTGGTTGACCACCGAGCCAATCAAGGGAAGAGCCCAAAAAAAGTAACTCAGTACATATTCCACATAGCTTGGGAAGTATTAAGGAGCCTGTTGATTCATACAATGAGTTAGGCAATGTCTGGGGTGCTCAAAAAAGTGACTTTCGCTCAAGGAGACATAACTTTCTCCCCGATTGCCTATTTTTCACAAAATTATAGTTGTTGGAACTAGGAGAAGGAGAACTGCATGATAGAACTATAAGAATATGAATTTTTGGAAGTTTTTATTTCTAAAATTGCATGTTTTATTTGTTCCTTGAGTGGTGCCTCAAAAGGTGGAGGAGCAATTAATGAGAAAACATGGCCAACAACAGTGATGAATTGTTTCCTACATTTTGGCCTAGATTCTAGGGTTTATTCCTTCTTTCTCTCAACCACTCAGGGTTTTCTATAAATGTAAAATGGGTGTTTATTCTAAAAAATGAGACACTTTCCAAGTTTTCCCTCTCTTCACAAGCTAAAACGATGTGAATTTATAGGCTCCCAAGCCTTTCTTCTCAAATTGTAATGGAAGCCTATGCCTCTTCCCTGATGTAATGATGCACTGTGCAAGTTCTTGAAGTAATGAAATTTATGTTTTGTGATCATTTATATGTCCTTTCATGATTTTTCTGCTTCTATTTTCCTCTCTCATGTTTACAGGTGAATTTTGCAACTAGGGTTTCTTTTGCAAGTTTTGGAGATCATTGTGCTTACTAAGGAGTGAAATACTATATGTAAATTAGGTTTGTAATGCATGTCATTCTTTCTCATGATCATCTCTCTTCATCAGAAATCCAGAATTTGGTCTAGAGAAACCCTCTCTTGGTGCATCACCACTTCTAGTATAGGTTTTATTTCCTTGCAAATCTCTCTCCCTAATCCCTTAAAATGTTAGCATAGGTCTAGCTAGCCAATTTTATTACATTAGAAGTAGTGTAGCACTTATTTTAGGAAGATGAAACTGGCCTTCTCTAGAGGTTCACCTCAAGCCCAAGTCCCATAGCTTGAGAGGTGATCCCATGTTTCCAAATCACACTGAATGTCCTGTTTACATTTTGGTCATTCGAAGGGTGCAGTGATTTGGTGAAAACATTGGTATCTCCTCACACCACTGACAAGATCATCTGAGTTTTCATCTTCCATCTACTCACCCTTTGTTTTACTTCACATATGGTGGTTAAGCATTGAATTGGGTGACTATCCAAACTATTAGACTATGTAGGCTACATATGTCCCCATGCATCCACATATGGGTTGGAATATTTTCCATATGTCCTCAATTTATATCCATGCATTCATATTTGTTGGACCATCAATAGATTATAATATTCAACCCAATAAATTGAATTATAATCTTCAAACTAAAAAATTTCCTATTTATAATAGTAAATGTGCTAGATGATCGAATGACAACAAACACACAAGTAGAAATTAATTTTCTTCTTTATCCAATGCCTCTAACATTAATTACATTGATAGGAGTTTCCAAATGGGACTCATGGTAGTTGTGTCTGATATGCATTGGGGAAATGGAAATTCAAGGTTTTGTGCTGATGGTCATTGATAGAGGGCATCGTCAAGAAATATGACTAGTGGAAATCCTAATTGCTAAATATAAACCCTAATAACATATATGCATGAAATTGATGATGTAAGGAAACCTAAATGTAGAGTTTTTCATATTTAACATATGTATAGTTCAAAATTCAAATATATGAAATTTTCCCTTAGAAGTAGTCATTGATGTTGTCTTGCTTTATAATATATCTCCAAACTACGTTACCTCGAAAACCTACACAGTGCACCACCTTTCTCCTTCAAATGATTCACACAAAAGACTGATTATATAAAATATGAATTTTATTGTGAATCTAAGAGTGCAACAATGTAATAAATGAAATATACTAAAATGTGAATGCTAAAGTAATTTATTTGATGTTTTAAATGAAATGAAAAGAAAGGGGAAAGGTACTAACCTAAAATGAACTTACCTCACAATGATTTGGGACTAAAAAAAGTGATGAAGTGGTGGAATAGAGTGTCATAACAGACTTCAGAAAATTGTAGTAGAGGAAAATCTAGCCAGATTGAGATGCCTAGGGAAGGATGAGGGAACCTACGGCACCCTAGTTTGAAATATGGGCACCATGGTCTATAGAATATCTTAGAATCTGAGTCTTATGTGGTCGCAAGGTCTTCGCAATACTTCACCTTTAATTGCGTTAATGTCGCACGTACTTCGTTGATGTCACCATAAAAATGTAATGATGAATCACCTATAAACCCCCACATAAAACATCAAACCCTAAAAAAGAAAGATGCATACAAAGGGGTCAAATTGTCCTTAGCAGCCACAATGGTGATCTTACAACTAAGCATTGCAATACATCTCAAACCCAATGTAGTTATGTGTGATTGTGTGTGCAATAATGTACCTAGGATGCCTTGGTGCACCAATGACACAAAGATAGCGAGGCAATAACTAGATAAAATGAAGAATGGTGGATGGAATAGATTAGACTTCCCCTTTCCTATGTAGTGTGTGATGCAGAATAGTGCCTAAATGTCAATCCATTGCTCTATGTAGATAGCTAGCCCTTAGTATAAAATAGTCCACCCATAAGGTAGTATGTATGTTGATTTTATATAGGGATCTCTTGCTAAAATTTCAACACTAATGTCTTAACATGCCGACTAGTACCTAGGGAGATGGGAGGGAAAACTAAAAATACCGACCTCGAATGCATAAAACAAAACCAAGTGTGACAGGGACCAGGGAACCTAAAAATTAGGACCAAGGCTCCCCAGGCACCTTAATCCCTCTCTAGTCATCCTAGTTAAATAATAGTGACGACATTGAGTGAGTACAATGATAGATAGGAACCCCTAAAACCTAACTAGAACTGTGCAAGTGAGTTATAAATTTGTGAGACAAATAATAAAAAAGACCAACAAGACTGACGAATGGACATCGGGATGGGTCATTAATGAATATATTTTTTATGCAAGATCCGTATATAAAACAACATACTTGGAGGTATAATAATAGTAGTAAGTGTGTGATTTTGTGACTGCAATGGCTCCTGTTTCACTTGGGCGTAACAGATAATATTTTCACATAGGTTCCCCCCAACATTTTTTCGGCACCCCTAAACATCTTCCTCCCTTGATATCCTTATGCATCACCCCTCTTCCTCATCTAATGTTTATCTCCCTCAATTTTAACTTCTTCGATGCATCCCCTTCGACATTTCTATTACACAATTCATGTGTGATTTCTAGTTTAAAGCCTTCAATTTTATTTTCTTTTATATACTCTAGAGGCAAGTTTATGTGGTTGTTTTGTTTTTTAATTTTTTGGGTTTTCAGAATATAGCCTCGAATTCCAATAAAACCTAAAGAAGAAATAGAAAATAATCCACTTCCATCATAGTTAGGTTTTTCCATATATTTACCTTATTCTAAATATCTTATTTGAACAGAGGTTAGGAGGATGCTAACAAAGGATGTGGGCTCTAGTTTTATAGATGTCAACTGCATTTTATTGAAAATTTCCGATGCCTTTTGCCTTATTTTTCAGCCTTCGCATTGATGTAATTTGGGGGAGTGTTGGCACATATGCTAAATTAAAACCAAGGTCACCAAGGCCACATATTATAAGGATCAAATGATTATATACATGTCAACATGGGAATCAAGGTCACTCCATTGCATTATTGATTGTGAGGATCACTCGAGTGGTCCTCTTACATATGCATTCCCTATGCTTGTAAAGTCGGTAATCATCCATAGTATGATGCTACCATAATCTAAGGCAAAAGTAGGGATTTGACTCCATGTTAATGGGAACATTCATGAATCTATATATTCGATCAATTGTCACTACCTTTGGGAGTTGTGAGGTTTATAAAATATAGTTTTGACACATCTAAAACTCTTACGAATGTCAATAACCAATCAAGAAGACCCCAAAACCTAAACAATGACTATATTATTTCACAAAACATATATCGATTGTAGAATTTAAACCCTAAAAGTTTTAGGCTAAGTGTTGAAATCCTAAAAAATAACTATGTACTGACCAAATTAAAATATGAAAAAACTATCTTCTAAACTGTGACTGATGGAGCTATGAAACTAATTCTATAAGGAGCAGAGTGACCCTAATATCTTATATTTACTAAAATAAATTTAAAGTATAAAGATTAATAAATGAAAAAATGTGCTCGCGTTATAATGTGAGCGTGTTTCCCCTTCTTTGGATTTTCCTTGGATATCCAATCCTAAGGTTAGGACTGTGTAATCCATGAATAAATCCATGTTTTACAAAAATAAATTAAAATATTACGTGTACACCTCGATATCTCATGTGCGTTATAACATAATATTCCAAAAAATATATATACTACGATGTCAAGCTCAGTTTTACCTTAGTGATGATATACTTCTTTCTAAAATATGATTAGTTAAAGGCTTTCATCCTTAATTTCTTTTACTAATGTCTTATTTTCTTGTCAAAATGTATGCATACATTTTTTACACAATTTATGATATTTTTTTTCCAAATTTTTAAAAAATGCCTCTTTTAAATTCCATTCTACACTTATTTTTAAAAAAGACTTATTTTCTCAAAGTTACGGGAGTGTACACACAAATATTTTATTTTCAGGATGTGTGATTTTGAAAATTAATAAACAAAATTATATATTCATCTAAAAATTCTAAAAAATTAGTGGGACCTCCTACATGGTCTTAGCTAAGTTTCGAGTAAAGGGAATTGAAAAATAATTTATAGAACTCAAAAAATGGGGGTGGGGGGGTGCACACACAATACGTTCTTATATTTTTGACACAAAAATAGACATAATTTGTGTGTGCACCACATTTGACCCTCTTAATCTCAACTATTTTTAAAAAAAATAGTAGTTTAGAAACTAAATTCTGAGATCTACAGTACTTATTCTTACCACTTTGTCAAATTTTGAGCATATGCATGCCAAATTATTAGATGAATTCATGTTTTGCTGATTTTAGGAAAAATATGTCCACTTTTGACCCCCTTTTGGTCCCCCATTGTCATGCACTTACCCAGATCTAACTCAATTGGTTGTGCCTCTTTCTAAAGGAATTTGGCCCTAGATATTGGAGGAGGAGGTTTAATGGAGGTCCTCGCTTGACCGGATGAGCTTCCTTCACCATTATATGTTGCTCCTAGTTTACTAATGTATTGATATTGTTTCTATGTAGAGCCTTATCCAAGTCCATAATAGATCATGTCAATGCATCACACATCTCTCTGTGAGATTCCCTTAATACATGTTACAACTCCCTTTGGCTCCTTGTAATTAATTCTTTCATAAAACACATTATCTGTAGGAGGAACTCTCTGATCTAGATCATCCATGGTTCCTTTCCTTGGAGTATGTTTTCTTCTTTGATAAACCTGAGTTGATTTTTCATTGTGCGTCAAGATCTAATTTTTAATATATTTCTCCCACAGGATGGCAAGGATCACCACTATGATACCACTGTAATGTCCCCAATTAGAAAAATTATTCCCCCAAATGGAATAGCCACAAATTTGATTTATAACGATAATTTATGGGAATTAAATTTAAAAAAGAATGCATATCTGATAAATGTGACTTGCCTTAGAGATGATTGATACTCACAACTGATTGAAAATCATCCAAATCTTTAACCACACAATTCAGGTTTTATTATAGATGCAAGAACACCAAAGATATACATTTTTAGATCAAGAAGAAGAGCTGGAAAATTTATTAAAATCTGTAGAAAATCAGCTTATAGACATGGAAAAAAAATGTTTCCAAAGCCCAAATCAGATGCATACAAGCTAGAAATAAACTCTAAAAATATGGCAATGAAGATGTAGATGAGATCCAGATCAGTTGTACCCTAGAATGTGTCAAAATCCACTCACAAGGGTGTAGATCACCCTAGATTTGGTTGGAAATGCATGTCAAAAATCATCTACATTCTTTTTCTTCAAACACTAGCTGGAGAAAATATAAATTTGCACCTTAGGGCCTTTAAACAATATTAGAAAATCAATATTTATCCTTAAACTCAATGGAAACCCCTGAATAGAGCTCCCTCTCATAAATGATGAAGAGTTTTCATTCTTCAACCTTGGCAATAAAGGTTTTTCGTCCTCTAATACAAAACACTTCAAAGAGTTTTAGTCCTTTCAGGTAAAAATGGAAAGGAATTAGCTCTATCAAATTTTAGATATGAAAATATTATAAAAAGTGATGTCTTCTCCAATTGTGGCGAATTCCTTTTATAATTTCTCTTGGGATCTTTGCCCACACAAAAGGCCCAATCAAATCCCTTCATTTTATTTAATATTTTCCCCTTGCTTTACTTTGTTTAATATTTTTAGCCCCTCCCTTTATGGGTCGTATTTTTTAAGGGGAAGTAAAAATAAAGTGTTGTTTTCTTTTGTTAATTTATCACTAATAAATTATTAAAGTGATTATAAAAAATTATTTTGTAATTTTAATTAACTAATTAGGATTAGTTTCCATTTTTTTCCCATGTCCTTAGCCTTTGAGAAACCAAGAATAGGATAAGGGTCTTCAAGCTATTATGTTCGAGAAGGGGATATTATAGTATATGACCATAGCCAAAATATCAACACATAATTTATACAATCTATACAAAATGACACTAAATCCTCTAAAGTAGAATGGAAAATTGTGTATATTGAATAACATTGTGCATTTATAAAACTTCAATATAATTCAATAGAAAGCCTGATGTAAATAATAAGAGTGAAGTAATATATACTAACAGATGGTAGCCAACGACTGAAAAACAACAAAACACAAATCCTCAAATAGTTGTACAACATGTATGACTGAGACAATTAAAAAAAAGCATTTCAACTCAGTCATGGTTGCAAGAGCCTACTCTAATACCATATCGAAGTGTTAAACATGGTCATCCACCAGGATCTCCCCTGGAAGCAATATTACTGTTAGGAAATAATTAAATTAGTGCTCACTTATGGATTCATATTATTTTGTAAGTGATTTATAATCATGTAGGTATATTGGTGAGTGAGTTATAACAACTCACAAATATAGGAAATTGGTGAGATATTTAGTTAAGGAAGTTTCCTAAATTGTAGGGATGTAAAAGCCTTCATAGATGGGCTTGTTTATGTTGTGTATTCATTTGAACGAGAAGAATTAGCTTATTAAATATATTTTGTATTTTACTATGATCTCTCTGCAAATATGTTAGTACTAATTCATCTGGTATCATAGTGAGATTCTATTATGCAAGATTCTATTATATGTGCGGTAGAAGAATGAGAATTTGAATGAGGCAATTCCATATTATATACGGTTGCCTCATATTTATGGAGTGTTTTGGAAAAATATTAGCATCTAAATTACATTGTGCTAGTTCATTTTGGCACATATTGTCTTTAGCATGCTCAGATCAGATTTAAGTGGAATGAATTTGCATGCATTAGAAGATCTGATATGTTGAACAAAGAAAGGAGTGACAAAATTTCCCTAAGGTGGTATTTATAGACATTACTGGTGTATCGACATCCACAACCCTTCCTCGCAGATCCTTATATGCATCTTCAATTGCACTAGTCAGATTTGATGGATTTAACGCTTTAGATTTGTATACTCTTTTATCTACATAGCTTATATTCACCTGCATGTGTACGGCGATCTTCTTATCTACTCTGCCTAGGTGTCACCTATTGAAGAAAATTACAGAGTTCAGATATGATTTGTCTAACATCATTTGTCTATTGTGCATCGTTATTCTTATGCTAATTTTTTTTTTTAGTTCATGCTCCATTCTGTGCCCATCATCTCTATTTTGATCAAATTTTCCACTAAAATCTGGCATTACTTCCTTGGAATCAAGGTAGAAGAAATTTTCCTTAGAAAAAAAAAATTTTTAGCACCGTTCTGCATTGGTGATCTTTGATGCAACTTTTATATGCCAGTAAATTTGTTTTTGGATCTTGTTTGGAGAACGTGAAGATTGAGGAAGCTCTCACCAATTGTGTTTTTGTGACTTCATTCGAGTTAAATGGAGTGAATAGAATTAATATGTTGATCCATGTGTACTTGCAGTGATCAAATTTGAAGGGCCAGTCCCAATTTCATTGTGAAGGGAAAACATTGAACCAACCCTTTAATGATGAAAAGTAGTATAATTGTTTTACACTTCATATGAAAAGGGTAAATAAATCACACATGTCACAAAAATTGAACACTTTTTACAAAGAGAGATTAAATTTTTTGAATAAATGATTATACAAAAAAATGAAAAAGTCCCTTCAAAAAGGAAAATATCTTAAACACAAAAATGAGATACAACTCATTATAAGACAAATTGATGCACATTTAGACTCTTATTTAGACCGAGTCAAATGTTCTTAATAAGTATTCATTAATTATTTTGAAAAATATATTATTAAATTAGTAATAAAATATTGAAAACATTTATCTAAACTTCCGAAGAAAAAATATTTTTATAAGTAAAAAACAATAAAGAACATATTTTATTTAAAGAAATTCCAAAAACTCACCATCTATTTGTCTAATGGAAGAGGTTTTCAATTTTTTATATTCTTCCATACATCATAAATAGCATTCCAATCTACCTCATTTAAAACATGAGGTGCACAAAGAGATAGAAACATTAACATATCCAATGTGCTCAAAGAAAGCTTGGATCTATCATCATTTTTTATCCTATTTAACTTTGAAAACCCTCTTTCACATATGGTTGCGCTTGTTGGAATGACAAGAATAGCTTGTCATAGTCACATCAAACATGGAAACCCATCAAACCATTCAGGTTCACCCCCACATAGATCCCATGCTCCAAACATTTTTTTTTTTGGATATGATCTATAAATAGTACAAATAAATTCATCCATCTCACCCAAACATTTAACAATATCCACAATAGGTGAGTTCCCAACACTAAATTTGTCACATAAACATGTTAACCATCTTTTTGTTTGACAATCTCTATCTTTTGTCTCCTCATAGTAATTACGAGGACTGAAAAAAATTAGCAGCATTAAATATAGGTAAATCTGTGAATCTTGAATCAAGAAAATCAATTACCTTAACTATAAAGTTTTTTCCTAATTCAATGCAATCATCTAGTGTCCCTGATCTTTTTGACTTAGGAAAGCTCTCAAATCTCAATGCATGTACATGTAATGTACCTGTTCCATCTGCAAACTCAAGAGATCCTCCTTGTGCCCTGGCTAGAAAAGATGATGTATGTGTAGTACCGACCCCAAATATGCCTCTTTGAAATCTCCTATGAAGCATGTCAACTATGATATCTAATGTAGTCCCAATGGAAGTAATGTCAACATGATCCTCTTGAAAGTTTTTATTCATCTTATTTAACTCAATAAGCACATTTGCAAGTAAATGGATGAAAAATTGTACCTGAAATATTGTTGCCAAATCATATATTTTTTTCTCCTCTAATTCCCATTCTTTAAACAAAGCAGGAATGAGTTTGACAAGTCTTTCCATAATGTTTCCTCTAGAAATCTACCTAATTTGATGAATTTGTAACACCTCCAATCTACTGATTTGAAATGACTCCATCAACTCTCTTAATGCTCCATGTCTTTTAGGAGATTTTCCAAGCTTTGAATATATTTTATTTGCAAATTTATCAAAAAATTGCAACTCTGGAAAATAAGATGAAGCATCATTTACTGCTAATGCTTCTCGATGAGCTATACAATGAATATCTAATAAATGAGGATCATCTCGATGAAGCTTCATGGACAAACCTTCACGAATTCCCCTCATGGTAGAGGCCCCATCATATCCAACTCTAACTAACTTCATTAAGGATAAATTCATCTCTGTTAAAAGAGTGATCACAGCATCATACATAACCTGAGCTGTTCCAGCCTTTATTTCAAGGAGTCATATAAATTTTGTTACACATTGGCATTTGCCTCCATTTGTCAAGTATGTAATATAAAGAATCAAATTTTGTTCCATAGTACGATCAGTACTTTCATCAACTAAAATAGAGTAAACTGGACTACGAAAATATCTCATCTTTCAACTTTTTCCAATAAACCTCCTTAGCAACTTGTAAAAACTCTTTTCCAGATGTTGTATTTGTATATGCAGAATATTCATCTGTTAGAGGCATGTGTGGAGTTCCTTTATACCTGTTCAAGTCATAAATTGGCTTATAAAGCTCCAAAGATAAATCATGTATGGAAACAAAATACATATTTTCCATCACTGATATAATTCTCTCCTTCTCAACATCTACCATGAGTTCTATGTGTTTAGTGATTGGAATGCTACTTTGTTTGTTTTCTCCCTCCAAACGTTGTGATGCAAATTTATGAGTATCTGATTCTGCATGGGTAATAAGGCCACTAACCTGAAGGTTGGTGCTTCCATCTTTAGAAAAAGGAGTATCTCTCTTATATTTGACGCACCAAGAACATTTTATCCTTTCTACACCATTGCAATCTTTTATAGCATAAGCCCATGGAAATCTTGTTTTCCATTTGGCCTTGAATGTTCTTTTAGGTTTCTTTGATGCAAGTTCCTCTTCCACAAATTCTACTCCATCTAACTCGTGTTCTTCTTGTGCAAGAATATAAAATTCTTCATTTTGAGAATCACATGGTTGACTAGAATGCTGAGAGATACCAAATGCATCGGCAAGTGATAATTGTTCTTTATCCTTCTTCGGACGACCAATGGAAGCCATTTTGTCACAACTTACACCACACTTGTCACCTATTCCAATGAAATAATTATAAATAAATATCAAAATAGTGTTTTCACATGAATTTTCATGTGTATTATTTTGACAATTTAGAATTATAGAATAGAGCATATTTAAGAAAATAATTTAGAATAATTTTTTAATCATGCAACATTAAAATCTAAGATATAAGGTTGCACTAACAGAGGGTCATGGATTCATATTCAGTACCTCTTCACGCTTGGTGAACTACTCCTCGTTAAATCTATCCACTCCCTCAACGTTTAATGTTCAACACCAGATAAGTTTTCTGTCCAATTTCACACAATATATTATGAAAGCACATTTGAGTAGGGCTTACAATAAAAAATAAAAATAAACTTCTTTCACAAAAATTAAAAACAAATTAGTAAATCATATCTTTTTATATATCAATTTATTCAATGCAAGGAGAGGAGAATTTGGGTTACCGTTTCTATGGAATTTCTTTCCCTTGTAGGAGAAATGAAGACGATAAATTCAAAGTTAACAATATGGTAAATAATAATAGTAGGATGAGAAAATGCGACTGTTTCTTTCTGTAAATTATAATATACAACCGAGTAAGAACAAACAACATACTAAAAGAAAAATAATTTTAAAATTATTGCCATTTACACTAACAACTATTTTTTTCTAGGTACTGTCATGAAAAACAAAACATGGTTATTTTTTGTGTTGTGGCACTTACCTTATTACAGGTTGAAGTTAACAAGATAGTAATGTTGTGCCTACTCTGTCAAAGTCCTGGATACATTAACCTATAACCAGAAGCCATTTTTTGAACCCCATACTATTCTAACTTCCTGCATTAAGATATCAACCACAACTACCTTAAATCTATTTCAACAAACCATCCTTGGTTGCTCAGATCATATTTCATTTTTGTGTGTATGCTGGTACATAGGTTTAGCTCGTTATTGTGCCAATGGATGCGCTTCAACTAGAACATAGTGGAAATGTTTTGCACTTTGCACATAAGGAGCTGAAATGAGTTTCAATTTAAGCCCCTGATCTAAAAAAAACATGAATGCACATACATTTGGAGTTGCAACAAATTGAGTTTCCTAATTTATCTGGCATAACATTTATTTTAACTAGAAAGGATTTCTTTCCTTGATAATTACACAGAGTGGAATACAATGCTTACATGTAATATGGAACTAGAATTCTGGTTCAGATCTTTCTTCTGCTACACAAATTCCTTCTTTCACAGAGTATGGAAAACTTAGGTTGATCTTTTTTCTGTAGACAAGCGAGATGTGAGACAGTGAGAATTAGGAGGGTCTACTCCTTTCTTTAAATATATTCTTACGGAATCCAGGCCTGGATTTTAACCACACTTTTATTTTTGACAGCTTAAACATATCATATTCTTTTAATGGCCCAACCGCCCGAGAAAGAATGTGAATCGTGATTCCTGATTCATTCTTGTAAGTTGTAACGGCTGGTAGTGGTAAATTAGTAATGGTTGTGGTAGGACGTAAATTATGGTTCATTAAATTATTTCCAAATTCCCACGGACTATAGTCCACTCAACTCACGTTTGCATCTCCCAGTCTCCAGATATGGCGCAAGTGGAATCGTGATTATTGATTCGTGAATCATGGATGAGCTGCATGCTGGCAGGCTCAAGGATGAGAATTGCATGCATATTAAATTTCCAAACCCAATGTAAATTCTAATTTCTAAATATACGCTTGGAGAAAATTTCGTTGTTGACCAGTGCCCTTCAGGTGACATGTTAGTTATAAAATAGACCTTATTTGTCAAGCAATTTATATACCCTATTTTTTTTACGGGGAAAATTTAGTTTGGCCTTTTCTGACGTGTTCAGACCCTTTTGACAGGCTGTGACATGTTTGATTTTGAACACTGTGTACTTGGAAACCAGTGTGCATTTATAGATTATTATCTCCCATCATCATTTGTCATCCTACAAATATTATGGAGCTGACTTCAGTGGATTTGTTGTGAAGTTTTCTCCATGCAAGTGGGAATCTTCTCATTCACGGTTAGTGGTTATCAGATTTAACTCTCTGATCCTTAAGATACTTTTCAATGCAGTGCAATAAGGTCTTTTATTCGTCATAATATGTTCTTAAATTGTAATATTTTCTTTTTTTTATGTGGTGTCTATTTATAGGGAGAGTCATTTATTGTAAGTCACGTCATTATTAATGTATTCAATTATTTACGTAAAAAATACTCATCTCAAAAGTCATTTTAGTAAAATTCATATCTTTTCCTGTTGTCTGAAGTTTATAGTCACTGTCTTATTAATTTCAAATTAGGTTATTGTTTTATTGTGATTTATTTGAGTCAAATTAGATTATCGAGTCTTTTTTGTATTAATAATCAAGTTGTCATCATGAGTCAAAGTCATGTTACCTTCAATTATGAGTCATTATAGGAAGTTATAGTTCATGTTGTTAAGATTCAAGAGTCAAAAATTGAGTCATTATAAAAGTTCAAATAATAAAAAATAAATTGTCTCACATTTTCAATAATTGGACGCATTTTTGCTTCTATGTGACGTCCTTCTTATGGTGATGAATTGTACAATGAGCTCCATGATCACATATGGCTGAACTAGCAACATGAAATCAGAGGATGGAGGCATCAGAGGTAGGAGGTCAATCAATGACCTCTTGTCAGTCACTTACGACAGGGCCGCATCAAAGATTTGGTGGTAGATTTTGTTTCAGTTGTGTGTGTTTGCTTCCAGTTATGCGTGGTGCGTTTGCAGTTTGCTTTCAGTTTTTATAGTGTGCCTTCTATTGTGTTCCAGTTTCAGTGTACTTCATATTTCAGCGTTCCTGTTTTCAATAAGTGAAAAATTCACATTGAGGGGGGGAACATGATCCTAATGTTCCATTTTCAGTTTTCAGTTTCTAATGTGTGAGCAACACATTTTCCTATATTATTCGCTGCAGTGAGATGTGATGAGGGCTGATAATAGTACTTGGCACATCATGATGTGGTTGTAGGTAAACCACTTGAAAACCTTCATTTGTGGTTTGTGGTAAACTAATAGTAAAACCACCATTCTTGGTTGTTGGTAAGTCATTCGCAAAACCATCACCTTGTGGTTTGTGGTACTCCAATTACAAAACCACCATTATTGGTTTGTGGTTAGCCATTTGTAAAACTATCCTTGAGGTTTATGATCATCCTGTGAAAATCACCAGATCATGAGCAGGTGCAAGTATAAGACAAGTTTTCCCCATGTTCACACTAAGGGGGTGGGGGTGTTAGGAAATAATTAAATTAGTGCTCACTTATGGATTCATATTAGTTTGTAAGTGATTTATAATCACGAAGGTATATTGGTGAGTGAGTTATAACAACCCACACATATAGGAAACTTGTGAGACATTTAATTAAGGAAGTTTCCTAAATTCTAGGGATGCAAAAACCTACATATATGAGCTTGTTTATGTTGTGTATTCACTCGAATGAGAAGAACAAGCTTATTGAATGTCATTCCTATTTTACGGTGATATCTCCGCAAATCTGCTAGTATCATTTTAATTATCATAGCTTAAAGATTATGCACAACACACATAAAATAGATCAAAGTCTCCATATTATTATTGTCTCATGAATAATTACAATTTGTTATATTGTACAAGATGGGAGTGTTTATTAAATAGGCCCCTAAGATGGTTACAAATCAATTAAGTGGTGGTTGTGGTCATCTCAAAATAAGAGAATAAATTATAATTGAGCACTTAACAAATTGTCGTACAAAATTAATATTAGCCCCAACAATAATCAAAGAAACTTTCAATTAAAACTTAACTTAAGAATTGCAGTATGAATCAACATTTAGGCTAGATAATATCTAGACGAACAAGGCTCAATGTGAATACACAACTCCAATAAATTATACTATATTCGTAAACTATAATTTTCTCCAATTAAATTTGATTTATATTAGATGAAAAATCTATTTAGAATGTGATGTAGGTAGGTGTAACATATAATTAGTGTAAAGCCACTCGGACACCTGCAATTATAAAAATCTTAGATTTCATGGACATATTCTAGAAGGTTTGACTATTATAAAGTTTAAAAGGTCATATTAATAAATAATTTTTTTAAGATAAGGATAGTTTGTACGGTAATGTGTGTTTGAAAAAAACGAGAAATTAATAGAATAAGAGATGAGAAAATAAGAACCCCAAAATAATGAACTGTATTTACGCTTCCTTTTTATAAGCAAAAACCTATTTAAAAATATTAGCTATAGACATCTATTTCAAAACATATTTTTAATTCAAATACGCCAGTTTAACTAAATTTGTTTTTATCCTAAATTTGTTTTGTCCAACCTTTATCAAATGTTGAAATCTTTCTACCTCCTTTTACTAGTTTGGTCCATATTTGTATCCATTTTAGTTGATATACGTTTGACCTTTCGATTTCCATGGGTTACCCACTCATGGTCGCTATTGAATACGGCATGGTTCCAACTTCAAATGGCTTGACTCAAAAGTATTATTAGTTACGACTTTCAAACGTTGAACAAAGTTGTTTCTAGAAATTATGCATTAAAATTTTGGAAGAGATTTAGGATTCGGGAGATGAGTAAATATTTTATATAAATAGTGTTTAAATTAATTTTGGAAAAATATTATTTGATTATATATATGGGGTGTTGTTTTTGGGGAATGAGTAAATATTTTATGTTCTTCAACGTGGTCTAGGGAGAAAGTTTGGTAGGATTACATATTGTTTGGTTGCTTTAGGTATGTTATTATTTTTAAATGGGTTTTAATATATGTAAGTTTGATTTATTAGTGAGTCTTTTTTATCACGAGTTATATGTTTTTTAATTAGTATTTGTAGGGTTCTTTATTATTGATATTAGTTGTTTCTCTATTATTACCTTTTTATTATTGATATTAGTTGTTTTTCTATTATTACTCTTCTTTGATATAGGTGTTGGATTTTGTGACTTTGCAATAAATTTGTGGTTTTTATATTTTAGTGTCTTTCTTTATTATATAGTAGTGTCTTTCTCTGTGATGTTGGTACACGTGCTTGATTTTTTATGTTTGGTGTTTCCATACATAATATTTGTGTTTAAGTACGTATTTATCGACAATTTTTTGTTGTCCAAAACATATATAATAATTTGACATCTTTAGTTACAATTTATTATAGAACAAAATACTATAATATATCAATGAGTTCCAATAAAAAATAATAATAACCCAAGATAAAACATACAAAACATTTATAAATTGAAATGGATCTATTGTTATATCTTACATCAATTAACTTTAAAATCGTTTTAATATTTGTTTAGGAATTGGGAAAATATGTTTTTTTTTTTTTTTTTTTTAATGTCCTATGGTTTAACCCCAAAAGTGTAATTAGTTATTTATGCCATTCGAACCTGACGTAAGCAATTAAGTCATGAAACCAGACATACATTACTTAATTTGAGGAAAAAATAAATAAATAGGATTAGGATCCATGTGTATCTCGAAAAGTTGCTGCCAAAGAAATTTGGGAATTATTATGAAGTGTGATTAGGCCATATAAACGTTATTTGATTAAATATTAACTTTTTAGTGGCCTTTAGGAATTGAGGGAATCTTTTATTTAGTTTATAGGTGCCTTGGCGATGAAGTTTAGTAGGAATATATATTCCCAAGGCTGTTTAGTACGCCGTCATTCTTTTAAGTCGGTGCTTCCTCTGAATCATTTTTCAGAGTTTTTGGGAGAATTTGGGCGGTGGGCGAAGTGTTGAGATGGCGATAAAAACTTGTTTTTGTGGGGATGGATATTTTCTGCTCGCCGAGGAGACTGAAAATGGGAAGAAGCAGGGGAGAGTGGTGAGAACCAGGCTCCCACCAAAGAGGGGGAATATAAAGAGGCAGATATTTGCTTCGATTGCTCGTTCAGTTGCTGAATTTCTGAAAGCACTGAAAAGGAGAGGAGAAATTCTGAGCAAGGTGAGCTATAATCAGATTGTTGCTCTGTCTAAACTGTGTTTCAGCATGAGGAATGATTCCATGGCGAATCCATGGGTAGAGGATGTAAATGTAAATAAATTAAGGCTTCTAGTGGGTGCCGAAAATTAGGTGGGCATGTTCTGAATAGGACTTTTGGGTCCATACTTCTAAGCATTGTCGTTTGCAGGGATGATGGGTAGTTGTTTTTAGTATTGCCATTGTTGCAGAAATTGGGCTTTTTTGCGAAGCTTGAAATGGTGTATAATATTCGTAAATACCCAATTTATAACGGAAAACACAGTTTTTTTGGTTTGCTGATTGATTTAATTACATTACATATAACATAACGGGGAAATAGAACAAAAGACCCACTGGGGCAATGCAGAGACCGGATGATCCTTTCTGTCTTTTTGCTTTTTTCTGTTTCCAGATTTGGTTTTCTGTCACTGTTCATTTGGTATTCTGTCTTTATGCGGATGCGCAGTTGCTTAAGGCAGGACTTCACAGCAATTGTTGCCGAGCAAGTTATTGGCAGAATTGAGGGAGTAGTTGTCATAGTTAAGTGGGGCCTTCCTTCATCAGGGTATAATCTTAGTGAGTCCAGTCTCTGTATGTAAGTCTGGCTGGATTGGATTGATACCCTTGCTCACTCTACTTGTGTCCATTATAAATGAGGGAAGTTCTCTGTAGAAGTGGTTTCTTTGAAGGGAGTTGTACATAGTTGAGTGGACGGGCCTTCACCAGGTTATATTTCTAAATATCCCTAAAACAAGAGGCAATTCTCAATGAATTAGAAGCTCTATTAGACTTAACTAAAATCATACCTGAAAAAGCTTGTTTTTGGGTACATTGTAATTTTTTAAGTGGGCTTTAAGGGTGATCTTTATTTAGCAGACACAGGACACAAATTTGGTGGGTCCTATGTTCTACATCAATCCGTAATTTAATAAAATATATATTTATTTATTTTAATTTTGTGATTGGTGTAGAGCATGGGACCCAACAGGGTTTTTGCGTGTTAGTTACGGTCATTTGGTTTTGGTTTTAATATATGTACTCCAGAGTTATTTTTGTAATTGGAGTGCTCCTTGTATGTGATTTATGTAATCTTTTGTGTAGTTGCTTAGGGCAGGGCATCACAACAGTTATTGACAAAGTTGTGGGGAGTTGTTGTCCATAGTTGACTGGAGCTTAGCGGTCTTGATTAGGTTATATTCTTCGAGAGTCCGGTCTCTCCATAAAAGTCTTGTTAGATTGGATTAATATTATTTCTCACTCCACTTGGTTTTCAATTGTGTCAATATAAAAGGAGAGTTACCCCTAAAAGCGATCTCTTGAGGAGAAAATGTCCATAGTTTATCACTAAAATCTACACAAAAGTGACTCTCAATAAATTAAAGACTATTAAACTTAACTTAAAATCGAAGAAAATCCTGAAGACTACACTAACCCGTGAACCGCAACTCCCAAATCATAAAAAAATTCATTTGATCTCTTTCTAAATAAAAATAAAAAATAATGTTCTCTTTCACATTTATCCTGTCGGATTTGTTAACTTTCTAAAATTGATATATAATTTGTGTAAGTCAAATGCAATGGCCCACTTTAATGACATTCTATGACACCTTAAATATGGGAAGACAACAGGGAAAGTTGAACTTTCCTATTGTTTCTTCTAAAGAAACATAATGATGAACTCGAACTGGACAAGTGGCAGTCGTTCTCAATAGCTGGAGATCATCAACCTCGAAGTACTTAGCGATTCAAAATTTACAAGGCAGGATAAAACGACACGTGTTTGAATTGTATGAGTCTCATGAAATTTAAGATTTCAGACGATAAAACAACAAGTGTCTAAATCTTCCAACGTAAGCATGTACGTAAACTAAATCTGAGAAGGCACCCCGTTGATTCTAGTCACTAAATAGAAGTCACACCCCTTTGAAATGTTTGACAAGAAAATGTGATTTTGAGTTCGCTCTGAGATTTCACGCCATCCCGTCTGCAGGTCTAAATTGTTAGAGGACGTCAATTCCTCTGAAATTTATATATTTGGATGTCGATAGTAAAAACTGAGGGGTTGTACAGTCATGAAAGTATTTTTGAGATATATTGAAGAAATATGTATGATAGGGTAATAAGGAACGTAAGGTTTGTGGGATCGGGAAACAATTTTCAGATGTACTGAAGAGGCATATCCTATATTGGTAGCAAGACAACAAATATACATATCTCACAACCAATTAACGGTTATGTTAGTGAGAGGGGACATCTCAACTATGGTTTTGTCCCTATTGGCACAAGGGATCATAATATATTACATTGGGATTGATTTTTTTGATGGAATGTCTATTGTTAAGAGTCATAGAAGCAATCCCAAGATGTATCAAACCTACAAAACTAAGCATGTTTATGGTCGCTACCATCGGACAATGTTGCCTGGGTTAAAGACAAAGGTTGGGGTATTGCCATTATTGACATATATACTATATTTGTGAGAGGGCCACCTCCATTATAGTGTCACCCTATTGCGTAATGATCAGGATAAACTATGGTCATGTCTACATTTTAGTGACACCATATGTCACATATCAATAATAAACTTACAAAGAAAATTATGAAATTATTAATTCTTTATAGTTAAAAATCAATAAACACGTGTAAACACTCGTCAATATTAAACATGGGTGATCAGGGGATCATTTTTAAAAGTTCCCTAAACATCCCTAAATGGTGTCAGTGCAGAAGATCATCTCGAGAGCTTTTCCAACGACTATGAGAACACAACAAGGACGGACATCGGGAGCTATAGATATGTTCGGTCAAAGTTCAGACAGCGGGAAAGTCAACTCTTGTCAACTGGTCAATATTAGACAAATATCACTATGACACGTGGCGAAAAGGCACTATGACACTGTGACATGTTTGGTATCAGAGCTGCTTTAGCTCCATATTTGTTTTTTAGTAAATCTGATTAACAAAGTGATTGCTTCAAGATTGGTGTAGTTGGTTCAATTTGTGTGAACAGGGTACAAGTGCACTATGGGCAAGATGTCTAAATAAGCAAAGCTCGAGGAAATTGAAGCATATAATCACCAGATACAGGAAGAGAATTCTCTCCTGCAATCAATGTATTACTCCTTGGAAGAGGAGAATGCTCGTTTGAAATTAGAAATGCAAACCAAGGATGAGCTCTTGACAAGGTTACGTTTTGGTGATTAGAGGAAGGAAACACCTTCAACTTCAAATGCAGAGACCATGACAGATAACTACACTGTAAGTTATTCACCACTGGAATCTTCTTCTTCCTCCCATTTGGTTTCGGATTCAGGTAATTAAGTCTTTGGTTTGTTTGAAAAGCATACTAGAGGAATTGGATCCAAATTATTAGATAAAATGGGATTTGATGGAAGAGGCCTTGGTAAAAATGGCCAAGGCATTGCTAACCCAATACAGGTCGAGGATCGTCCTCGTTTTGCAGGTTTGGGTTATCCTAGTGTGGGAATGGAAATTGGAGAATGCTCCAAGAACACTGACAGGGAGACAAGCTTCCGAAAGCAAAGTGAATACCCCACTAGTCCTGCAAGAAGATTCTAAGCAGGAAAGTTGTGCTTCGTCGTCACAGTCAGGATGTGGTAAGAGAAATCAGCGAAGAGGTAATGAGATTCCACCTCCAGTTTCTTACCATAATCATAAGCACAGTAAAACTTCTGATCCACTTTTTTCAGCTTAAGAAGTATGGTTATGATTTTCAGAAGATGTGGAATTCCTTTCCATGTACTTTTTGTGGATTGCATAATCATTCTAGTGGCCAGATGCTGGAAGAGAAGGACATTGATGAAGAAGTTGATGTCGTTCATCAGGAACAAGGCAAATCAGAAAGACCAATATCGTCATGCAAAGTTGAGAAATGGCAGAAAGAGTTCCTCAATCCCAGAAGAGGAGATTAAGAGGAATTTTTGTGCTCATTTCCAGAGGAATGGGCACCGGGTGGAAAATTGTTGGAAACTGCATCCATCTCGCCATCAGAGTAATGGAAAGCCAAAGATGGAATGGAGGCCTATTGCAAAGGCAAAGGAAGTTTCTACTCCACCACCAGTTGACAATTCAACCCAGGACCAGGTAATACCTGAAAGTGAAAGTCCTTTAAAATGGGTAAGTCAACAATTTTTCAATTATATATTGCATAATTCAAATTGATGAATCGTATGCAGTATTAAGTTTGGAGATCAATTTTGTGAGAAAATGCTGAGAGAAAGGTTTACCATACTCAGTGGATTTTCTTACTTAGAAAATTTGATTAATGCTCCAAACATATCTCCTAATCAGCTTGTGAGTACTTGTTATAGCTTGGATACAAGAATTAACTCATATAAAGCTTGGAGATTGATCTACCATTTGTGCAGACAATAGAGTTCGCAGAGGATCAGCTCAGAACTTCATTCTGTGTAGAGGCATTGTGACTGTGCAACAGTGGTAGCTGAGCATTGAATGGTAGCTGTGGAATCATGGGCATCTAGGCATTGAACAAAAGTCTCAAAAGGGTCGGAACTTCATTCTGTGTAGAGGCATTGTGACCGTGCAGTAGAGTGGTACCTGATATTCGGAACATCATTCTGTGTAGAGGCATGTCAACAAGGTACCTGAGCTCTCAAAGGATCAGCTCGGAATGTCATTCGGTGTCAAGGCATTGCGACCACACATACGAATGGTAGCTGATCAACAGACTTAGCATCGTGCATTGGAGGCTCGAGATCTTGCAAGAGGCTTAGCATCATGCATCGGAGGCGTTGAGGTCTGTAAAAGAGACTTAGGCATCATGCATTGCATCAGAGGCTTGAGGTCTAGAGAGACTTAGCATTATGCATTGGAGGCGTTGAGGTCTACATTAACATCGCATCGGAGGTGTTGAGGTCTGAAAAGGGACAAGTCATTGTCCATCATTGACATCAGATCAATCAAAGCTCTACGTAACATGGAGTTCCTTCAAACCAGTTTGGATTCTGCAGAATCAACTCGGAGCAAGGAGCTATGCTATAGAGTAAAAGAAGATCCTTGTTGTCAGATATCAAGAAGCTTAGCACCGCACAGAAGGAGCGTTGAGGTTTCATTTAGAAACTTAGCACCATAAAGCGGAGGCATGGAGGTCTTCTTCGGATATCAGAGTGGCGCAACGGAAGCGTCGTGGGCCCATAACCCACAGGTCCTAGGATCAGAGCAAAGTTGTCGAAGTGAGAAGGTTGGAGGAGAAGACCCAAGGGTCTACTACAACATAGCACTTCTGAGGTGGCAGCAGAGTTTTTCAGATTCAGGGACAGTGTTCCAATGGAAGCTTTTTGGGACAAAAAGCCTTTCTCAGTGGGGAGGTGTGATCAGGGGATCATTTTTAAAATTTCCCTAAACATCCCTAAATGGTGTCAGTGCAGAAGATCATCTCGAGAGCTTTCCAACGACTGTGAGAACGCGACAAATGGACATCGGGAGCTCTAGATATGTCCGGTCAAAGTTCAAACAACTGGAAAGTCAACTCTGGTCAATTGGTCAATATTGGACCAATGGCACTGTGACACATGGTGAAAAGGCAAAGGGAGTTGTTTGTTGGTTTTTGATCACCGGTCTTCGACAAGTGTAAAAGATGGTGCACGGGAACAAGAGGCTCAACTTTTATTACGGAGGGGAGCCCGACTGCCGTGTGGACTATGGTATTATCACCGACGTGGTGGGTCCACAAGCCACCACGTGGCTTGCCAGAACTGATCGAATATGATTCGATTTTTCTATCAAGAGATGACAACCAATGGACTACATGATGACCCTAAGTTAATTAATTTCGATACCCCATGGTATGGGTCGAATTTTTGATTTACTTGGTAAGCATCCACTTACATTAATTCCAAATGCCACGTATATATATATATATATATATACCATATATATATATATATATATTAATATAATATAATAAACCGCATATATTCCAACATTATAACCTCCAACATACTATGCTACTGTCCACGTGGATGAAGGAGGTGAAGCGGTGGTTAGGGGAAATATGCATGTTTGAATGCTATGCGTGGAAATCCACGTGAGAATAAGGATGGGGTGGGTATGCCTGAAAAAATCCTTTGACCACTTCAAACAATGGCGCCAAATGTAGGATCTTATCACTCCACTTGTGAGATTCATACCCATGCTACCTTTTTGCCGCCTACTAATGGGATTTAATCCCTTATTCAAACTGAAAGCCGCTCAATTGGGATTTTAATCCCATTAAAAATGCAAATCGGCTAAAATTGGGTATTAATCCCAACTCATATGCTAATCCACCCAATTGGAAGGATTTTATCCCAAAGGTTCATGTACGGGTTTAGGCTAAAATTAGCCTTAGGATAATTTGCAAATGCATTTTTTAAGGGCCCTTCATTTTTTGTATAAATAGGGAACCCATATTGCATTGTAATGACACAACCCATAGCTAATTAATTTGTTAAGCTTATTAGTGATTTCACAAAGGCGGCGCAGTGAGCCAGGAGGAGCATCATTTAGTTTCAAATTTGCATAGTTGTGTAAGACTTATTAATTAGCTTTAGGCAATTATTACATGAAATCAATTAAATATTGTTTATTGGCTATTATTTTTAGGCAATAGTAGATGAAATATTTGTGATTGGGAGTTCAATTATAAACTACCCAATAGGCCCATTTGAGCCACACCAATTATTGTGCGAATCTTGGATTATCGATCAGAGTGCCATAGGGCGTTATGAAGCATCTGGAAGGCTGTCGAGAAGGCCAGATCGATTCTGAACAGTGGAGCCTGGTGCCATCGAGCTTGCCGAATACGTTAAGAAAATTTGACTGATTATCGGAAGTTTTTCTGAAGAACTGGTGTATTCTGATAGGCAAGTAAATAGTCTCCATTAGGTTTTCTTGTGAAAGTACTATTGTAACTTACAAGTTTTGACTAGTGGAACAGTTTGACTTCGAACCCGTGAGACGTAGGCAATTTCCGAACTCCATAATCAATTTTGTGCAATTGTCTTGCATTGTCTTGCATATTATTTTAAATTGATTACTTAAAATGAGCCTCTAAATTTTATCGGCAAATACTTAAATCCTACAAGGGTCCGAGATCAGGTAGTAAAAATTTGATTATTTTTGGATACACATAGGGGCCTTATCAGGGTATCCAAGGAGGTTAAGAGACTAGGTCAGAGAATTGAGAACGAGGATTTGAATAGTATTATACTAAGGCAAGGATATTCTGCATCACATCCTTCGACAGATTAGCTCTCCTAGGGGTATTGTAGATAATTCCCTCATTCCAATCATTCGATGTAACTAGTGGAATGCGCTTATCTAAGAAGGGTTAAGATTTATAGGGAACTTATGGCCTCACGTAACAATTAGGTAATGATTCTCTAAGAATCATATAAGATTGTCTTGACAGAGTACTATGAATTATCTTACTAATCAATCCTAATATGGTCCCCTTTATGTTCATATTTAATATAATGATGGAGGGTAGATGGGATGTAATATCATGACATGAAGTCACAAGGATATGCCCAAGTAGAAGATACATACTGAGGGTCTATCCTTCCTTACATCAAGGTATAGACCAGAGCTCATGGATCTGAGTTTATCTTACAATGCAAATGGGAAGGATGCACTATACCCAATGGTGGGTATATCAACACATTGAATTAAAGATGCAATATATAGGATTGTACGAGATTCAATGACATATGGCCTATCAAGGTAGTAATTACTTTAATTGGTTGACAGGATGTGAGAAGACAATTATATTGATACTAGTACCATTATCAATCATATTGATCCGTTGGATGAATATGTTGATGATGCACTTCGTGATGAAGAGACCTAAGATTATGTTCTTTAAGTTGCATGTTGGGGATTTCCAAATCCTCTCTATTACATGGCATGATTATGATGCATGATGAGAGCAATTATCTAATAGAGCTGCGATTAAGTTTAGGCTCATCAAATCGTGATAACGGGATTTTATCAGCCCAGAGCTATGAACCAATAAGTTATCACAACGTGGTTATCCTAGTCCCAAGCATAAGATGATATATTTTCCAAATCTAATCATCAAACACACGACATTTTAACTGGGTCACTGGTGAAGTAAATTTGATAATGGTAATTAATTTGATGGAAGTCTGGATTAGGAGCAGCCAAAATCCTCAGATACAGATTGGCCGAGAGAGGAAGGTGGAGGGGATGATTTTTTCATTGAGTGGTGGGAGCACCGATGGAAACTTTAGGTTGTGATGGGGGTATGGATGAGGTAAGATCCTTAGGTTATTAAGGATAACAAAAAAGGTCACTATGACTTTTGTTTTGACTGTTGACAATGGAGTCATATCTACTTCACCTCCTCCATGAGTAGTTATCCTAAAAAAGGTGTATCAATGTCAATAGAGGAGAACATTCCTCCAGATGGATCAAGCTGATGTAGGTCTCACCAATGAAGACGTCAATGCCTTGGACAAGAGCATCTAAAGACCACATTGGAAATGGATTTTAAATGAACATACGGTTTGTACCAGAGGATTTCACACTGGACTCATAAATAGTCTTTAGTGGAAGAGTTGGTCCCATGTCTGGTTAACC
Source organism: Taxus chinensis (assembly GCA_019776745.2). Taxonomy (NCBI): domain Eukaryota; kingdom Viridiplantae; phylum Streptophyta; class Pinopsida; order Cupressales; family Taxaceae; genus Taxus; species Taxus chinensis. The sequence goes on along the minus strand of CM034147.1, from coordinate 775,474,084 downwards.
TAAATATTTGAGTATCATCCTGACACCAGTGTAAGGTTTTTGGTATCTAGAGTGACTAATGATTCATATCTACAGTGTTCAATCTCTCATGCCCTACGTATACGGTGGTCATGCAAACACATAATACAGGTTAGAGTTCAAACATTTATGATTATTTCTACCCTGGTGCACTTGGGTTTAAGTCCCTCATGGCATATATGAGGATCAAGGTGATCACCGATTTCTTAGAGAAATTGGTAAAACTCTCTGTCGTATAATGCTCCCGATTGGTACTTATGTGGATGGTGTACACACATATACACCCATTACGAAGGTTCTAATCACTGATCCGCAAATTGATGATCACACAATGTGTGGTGGTGTTATCACACAATCCTTTGATATTGTCTTATGTATTTGGATCACTTTTGTGTTACCTTTCTTAATGTGTTTGATTTGGGATCATTGGTTGAATGATGTGGAACACCTAGACTCATATATATATCATCCAGGTGATTTAGATAATGTACACGTCATAACATGTATCATTTTATTAGTGGCGGAGGTATTTAATGAAGGGGATGATACCATATACATAGAATAACCATGATATCAACACATAGTGGTCCCAAACATCTAAACAAGATGATGATGAAGGGAGTGGTACACTAAACACATAGAATGCAGATTATGTGGGGAGGGGTCCCATATATATATATATATGATGATGTGGTTTATAGAAGGATATGTCAATAGAATCTTAGGGGAAGGAAGATCTACCATTTATGTGAGGACCATTGAGTCCTCATTACTACTCTTGATAAGGGTTATAGGATCTTGAGAGATTAATTCTCTTTTAGAGGCATCTCCTTGGTCTCTAGGAATGAAAAAAATTTCTACTGGAGGGTTCAGAACATGGAATTTCTGGTTGATAAAGGTGGAGGGATTCTCCACCTTTGCTTGTGCATGATTTCAAAAGGAAGCACTCCACTGGTTTGATGTGAATAGGTGTCTGACACTAACTCAGTACTTGAGATGGAAGGATAAATTGAAGATTATTACAAGTAGAAGTTATTTCCAACTCTACCTTTAAGTGATGATCACTGATGTAGAAGAAGACATTATTATCTAGATGTGGTCACACTAGTTGACCACAGTGGGTGTGGGTAAGAGTGCGGAAATAGGAATATGGGATTGATGTTCTTTCATAAGGATGGTACAATGGGTGCTCGAGGAGGAATTCTCAATATCACTATATCACCTAGAATATTCTTGATCAATGTATAGGGTAAGTGCAGCGAAGTTGGGGGGCTATTAAGTGGACATAGAAACCTGAAATTTACGCACCGTGATCATGGTTTAAACATCGCAGTTCATGCATTTTGTTAAAATTCACGATCACAGTATTGTTTTGTTTAGGATCGTTGAATCACCAAAGCATAACGCATATGATCACAGTTACATAACGCATGATCGTGTTATGCCTGCTGATACAATAAATACACAGAGGCCACGACTCCTCATATTCCCCCATTTTACCCCCCTGCAAACCATGAGTTTCAGATCTAGACCTTTCGTGCCCTCACATTTTTTCATTTACCCCTAAAAATTTCTCAAGCTCAAAGGATCGTTTTTGGATCATCGGGAAGATATGAATCGACGATGGTGCCAAGACGAAGAGGTAAGCACAATTGATTTTGATCAAAATTCTCGCATTGAAGGTTATTTTTGATAATTTTCATGGGTTTTTCAATTTTTTGTTTATGTATACAATTTTTTTGTTTTATTAGTTGTTCGGTAAGATCGTAATCCTATGAACCATCCAAATATTACTCAAAACCCTCCAAACATTTCTCAAAACCCTCTTCCAGATATAGATCCACCTCATATGGCTCCTTCTGTCCTCATGAAACTAGTAGGAGCACAAGCTGATATCATTGGAAGAATCTGAAAAAATAAAATTACCATTTGAGAATCTTATTAAAAAAATAAGATAAAATCATCCCACAAATATGTCCCACATGAATTTAGCCAACACATTGCAAACATTAATTAGCAAAGTTAACTCCACAACCAACCAAATAAACAGATGGAATACCTTTAGAGGTGATTGTAGGTGGTGGTATGTAAACAAATTATCCCATGCGTTCGTAAAAGACAAAATAAATTTTCCAGAAGACCCTATTTGTGAATTATTTACTGAAATAAGAACCAATGCCCCCCCCCTCCCCCGCCGTGACTACTTGCAAATGGTTCCCATCCATTGGTGCCATGATGACTAAATAAAGAATTTTTTTTGGGAACGATGGTGGATGGTTATTTATCATCCACCATGTAACAACAATGAGGTTCCTCTCTATTTTTTGAAGAAATTATATTTCAAGTTCGTGCTTCATGAGGTCCTAAATTATTTTGGCTTTTCTGAGTTTTATGGGCAAGGAGGTGGCTTTGCACAAAGTAGAACTAGTGCACACGTTGATCAACCAAGGATACACCATTTCCCAAAACCCCCACTACCTTCAGTTATCCTTCCTACAATGAATGAGGTTGTGGAGATTGGCACACTACATGTATTAAGGGAGCTCACTAACACTTTGACCCAGCATAGTGAGCAGATTACATCTGGTAATGTTGGTGGAGGTGTCTGTTATAGTGCACCACAACACTATGGATCATGTGGTGTTGTATGCACTATTGGAAAGAAATAATTTGTTGGATCACATGAGTTCTTTTCTCTAGATGAGATGATGGCATATGTTTTTGGAACTGATGCAAATGATCTTGGTATTTCATAGGTAAATGTTAAATAAATAATTTATATATATATATATATATATACAATAATTTATTTCATTTGAGATTTTAATATATATTTATTTCATTACATCATGTAGGATACATGTCAAAACTAATTTTATTTTGATTTTAAATAGCAAGAGCCAGTGGAGGACACATTCGACATCGACATGCTAGCTACTATAGTTGGGCGTGTTACAAACATAAGTTTTCAAGTTACTTACATTTTAAATTTCATTTTATTGCACTTTTATTATTAAATACACATTTTTAATGTTCGTGTATAATGTTTCAAGTGTACATGCACATATTAATATGTTTGTCTTTTATATGTAGGATCCTGATGGGTCATCATCTTATCTGGGCACTAAGGCTACTAGCATGCCTCAGGTGACTTTTACTTAAGCTAGTTTCTCTTTAAACTTTGTTTCTAATTGTGGAATTTTATAATTGTGGAATTCTCTAGTAGTTTGCCATCCCATAACTCTAGCTAGTACAATTTGATCATAACATTAAGCTCTTATGATGCAAGGGTTAAGTTTGACACTCTCCTAGATATACAAACTCTCATTTTATCATGATCATAGACACTTACCTCTATGCTAGACATGTTTCTAGAGCACTAAATGCTTTCTTATCCAAATAAATAAATAGGACTAATTATCCTTCTCTACTTTATCATAAGGTGTTTCAACTATTGGGTTCAGTCATGTACACTTGCAATCTTACATAACTCTTTGTTTTAGGCCTTATTGTTACTAGTCCTCTTCTCATGATAATACTCATTACTAGATAGTTTTCAATTAATATTGATCTACATGTTTTTTTATATAGTTTATGATATCACCTTCCAGAGAGACTCCTCCCTATATGTAGACTGTGGGATGCTACTGTAAATGACGTTATCATAGCATCTGCAGATCCACTAACTCAGGTATAATTTTTTCAAATTTATTAAATTTTGGAGGAATTTTTTATTATTACTTATCTACAATATAAACCTTTATACATGGAATATTTAATTTAAACTATTTATTTGTATGTAGCCTACCCTTTGTGAGTCTATTGTTGAACCTGCAACGCATTGATGATAAATTGATAGGGATCATGAGATTGCGGCAAGATTTCACATGCATTATAAATTCTAAGTTTGTAAATATTGAATGTATTTTAAAAATTTGGGTGTTAAAAACTTAATGTTTATGAATGTGCAGGCTAGGTTGCAGGCATGCTTAGAGATGCCTAGGACCATATGGATGAAATCCGTAGTGGCATCTCCCTCCACTACATCCATAGGTCGTGGACATGCTTCTTTTAGCAGGGCAAAGAGATGGAAGATATTTCATGATTATATTCATAGGACCTGGATGTATAGATATATATGCCATCTGGTCCTAGTTCATGATTCTTCATAGTCCATGTATATCCTTATGTGACTCGCATGTGGTCCTATATGTATGACATAATTAGTTCGATACATTATGAACTTATATTTTCAGATACACGTGGCACACTTAGTTTGATACATTATATCCATGTTGGTTTTTCATAACGATATTACTTATATGATTGATTTCATTTCATTTCACATGATATACTTCTATGTATGTTTTCGTAACCATATTAGGTCTATGTTTGATTTATTTGATAGCCTCGATTATGTGACCATTATCCACATTATATATGTGATATATGATGTTATGTTATTATTTGATATATGATATATGATGTTATGTTATATAATGGTTTTGAAGGTTCTTGGGTGCAAGATCACTTTTTGTTCAAGAGATTCAAGTGTGGACTTATATCAATTTTCTTATTTTAAGCATGTGGTTAACAAACTCCGAAGTGGGACAAAATGTACACAGTTAAAAATGGTGGAGGGTTGAGGGATTTATTACAAGACATTTTATATGTTTTTAGTGTACTTACAATTTTATTATTAAGTATTAGTCCAAATTAAGTGTTATTGATGTGTGTAAAAATAAGGTCCTAATTTGAATTCACTTATTTAAAAAAATATAGAAACATTGTATGACTTTAGTTGACACAAGATATGTAAAAAAAAATTCTTAACACTCTATTGTGTATTAACATGCTTTAAAAAGAGATCAAAAAGTCATTAGAGTATTTACATGGTAATGTGTTTACCTTATTGCAATCTCATTGATGTGAGACTAAGTAGTAAGAAGTCATGCCCCGGGACATCATGGAAGAAATATTTCACCGCCAACATGTATGATTTGGGGTATATACCTTTAAGTGCTATGACAGGCTCCAGGGAGGTTATGAGATTTAGAGTTAAGACCACCCGATCTGGCGTCAAGAACCCCTTCCCTATCAAGCCCAATTCACATTTTCAGTGGAAACTTATGACAGTATCACAACTTGGCACTTGATCATCCAAACCAAGAACCTTCTGATAAAAAACTTGAGTGAAGGAGGCCTTTAGTCGCACCCAATAATTTAGGGTCATCACATTCCTTGAGCCTTCATGGCATAATTGTTTACAAACTGCCTTTTCTAGGCAGTCTTAGGAAATGAACGGAGGTGGGTAGTGATAAGTCATTCCTCGAGATGTCAGGACACAAAAAATACTATGCTAAAATGTTTGGGTGGCTAGATAAATGCTAGAGGAGGCATCGTTTTGGTGTAGGATGTTGTTGTTGCTTCCAAAAAAGCTACTTCGTTCGGGCGTAGTCCCTTAAGATCCCTGAGACCAAAAGACCATTAAAATTTTACGAGTGATTACTCAGACTTCTGTGGCACCTAAAGACATCTCAGCTGGACATTTTACACCTTAGCATAGGGACCCTTTCATAATCAATAGTAAAGCTTCCTGTCAAGGAATTGGTTTTCTTATCTATCTCCAATCGGCACTTTGAGTCATTTTCTCTCCTATTGTTTGCCAAATGGATTTGGAAGATAACGAAATGTTTGGAATGGGTAATTTGAACTAGTGTATATTGGTGTCAAATTGGTATGCGTTTTCTTCCGATATTTGTTACAAACAGTCGTGCTAAATTTGGCTACCTGAGACAAAAAACCATTCAACTTCGACGGGTAATTGTGTCTTCTTGGCACCAAGTATGTGCCAACATTACAATAGCTGTCTTGGTGTTCGTAGCTAGGGTATTGTAGTTGCAATGTTAGAGGAGCCATAAATTATGGTGTGGGTCTGAACAATGTCATTGCTTGGAGCCTAGTTCAAGGAGTTAGATTTATGGTGCTACTTTGTTCTTCCAGTTCTGGCGTAGTCCTTTAAGAGCCCTAAGACTAAAAAACCATGTTCAACTTCGACGGGTGATTACTCAGTCTCTGTGGCACCTAGAGATGTCTCATTAGATCCTACACAGCTCAGTGTATGGACCCTATACAATAGTATGTATTAGGTTTTTTCCATGTATCCAATTGGTGCTCCTGCTACCCTATTGTTTGCAAACGTGTGAAATAGTGCTATTTGAGCCAATATAAGGTTGTCAAACGCTATATTTTATGCAATCAGTGGGTCATGGCACCAAACCAAATATGTGAACACATTAGGGTGGATAGGTAAATTATAGCAAAGGCATCATTTTTGTGCTGTGACATTTTTTTTTGCTTCCAGGATACTTTGTTCGGGCGTAGTCCCCTTTAGAGCCCTGAGACCAAAAAATCGTTCAACTTTGACGGGTGATTCTCGATCTCCATGGCACCTAGAGATGTCTCGTTAGATCCTATACCTTGATGTAGGGACCCTATACAATATTATATGTTGGTATTTTCCTTCTTCAATTGGTGCTCTCGCTACCCTATAATTTGTAAATGAGTGAAATAGTGAAAGTTTGAGCCAGTAAAAATAAGGCTGTTAAACACTATATTTTGTAAATGGTGGGGTCGTGGGACCAAACTCAACTGTGCCAAAAATGTCTGGGTGGTCAAGTACATGCTAGAGGAGGTGTCATTTTAGTGCGCAACAATGTCCTTGCTTCTTGGCTACTTCGTTCGGGCGTAGTCCCTTAAGAACCATGAGTCCAAAAAATCATTCAATTTGGACAGGTGATTACTCGGTCTCCATGTACATAAGAGATGTCTCAGTGTTAGATCATACACCTTAACATAAGGACCTTCTATAATATCCTTTCTCAGTTTTTTCCTTCTCCAATCGGTTCTCTTGATACCTTATTGTTTGAAAATGTGAAAAATAGTGTAGTTTCAGCCAGTGTAAGGTTGTCAAACACTATATTTTGCAAACGGTGGGTCATGGCACCTAACCTACTATGCCAACATGTCTAGGTGGCCAAGTAAATGCTAGAGGAGGCACTATTTTGGTATACGAAAATTTATTTTCTTCCAGGCTACATTGTTCAGGCCGTAGTCCCTTAAGATCTCGGAGATCAAAAAACCATTTAACTTTGACAGGTGATTACTGAAGTGTAATCTAATGGCACCTACAGATGTCTGGTTTAGAGTCCCGTGCTAGCTCAAGCATAGGGACTTTATATCATAACCGAATATCAGTTGATTTCCGTCACGATATAAGAGATCTCGTTGCCCTATTATGCTAGAAAAATTCACTTTACTACTGCAGTTTGAGTTCAGTGTAAGGATGTCAAATGCTTAGGTAATGATAGTACATGTTTAGTTTTGGCATTTTGAAAACATAACTATGTATTTATATAGGGATTCCCTTGTTTGACATTTGGGGAGGCCTAATTTTCGATAACCTAGAAGGCTGACCCATAAGTGCTTCCGGGGTACCTGCCTCAAAAGATAAAAAAGAGACCCCCTCCAGGAGTGAGTAAGATACAATCAGGGTCAGTTGCTCACTCAAAAGGGGGTAGAGATACAATGGGCAGCTACTCTCATGGTTGGGGACTAGTGTTTTAATTGGGTAAGTGCACCAAGTTGGGGGGCCAAAAGGGGGTCTTAAGTGGACATGCATTTTTCTGAAAAAAAAAAAAAAAACTTCAACTTGTACGAGTTTTTTCGAAATAGTTACACTCAAAATTGGAAGATGTTGTAGAAATATGAATCGTAGCATTTTGAGTCTAGTTTCTAAGCTACTAAATTTTATTGAAAACGGATAAGTTTAAGTGGGTCAAACAACTAAAATACCAACAGATGCTCATGTTTTTGGTTAAAAAAAACATAATAGAGTGAATTTCGTGCCCCCCACCATTTTTTGAGCACCATTTAGTATTTTTGAAAACCATTTGGTAGAAAGATAGCTAGGAGCATCTAGTTTGGGCTCCATTTTTTTATAGATGTTTTTAGAGAATATTTTTTTATTTATGATTTTTCTAGTACAAAAATTTTATGTTTTGAAAAATAATGGAGCTCTGACCGTGCCCCCCCTAACTACCTCAAAAATATCAAAAATTAGTTTTTTTTTTAATATGTATAGAATTATGCCTAGTTTGGGCTAGTATAAAATTTTTTAAATTTCGATCACCCAAAAAAAGATACACAATGAAAGATAGACATATTTACACTTCAAAAATAAGCTATAAAAAGGCATAGTTAGAAAATAAATAATATGGAAACCTTATATTAGTCAGAAAATTTGAAAAATTATATTTTAGAAAGAAGAAACTCTGCTCTACATCGTGGTATAATATTTTTGAAAATGGATCGATTGTTTTATTTTGATTTATCATAGAGGAAGTGGCATTTTTACATTTTCTTGCAAAAACACATTGTTTGATGTGTTTGTACAGGTCCATGCCTCAGGCTTGGGGATCCAAACCAGATCCCAAGCCTTGAGGCATGGCTTGGGAAAAGAGAAAACGCAAAACGCGTACGTGTTATAACGCATTTTTCTTTGTTTTATATATTGTGGCCCCCCAACGTCCCTTTCATCTCTTTCACAGGAATTCTGCAAACATTCTATTTTGTCTGCAATTTTCTCTACATTCTTGCATGAGTTTTTAGTAGTTCATTTTGTCCCCTACCACCACTAGTTGATTTTTTCTAATCATGGGCGATAAACGTCGAGCTAAGGATAAGAGGAAAGTCAATAATAAGACACCGTAGCAATTGGAAGAGAAGAGAATAAAGAAATTGAAGAGAATGCAAAAACTTCGAGCAGGGAAAGGTACATCCGCTATATCAAATGTAGCTAATGTATTAGAAAATGGGGATGAAATACATAATGAAAATGTAGAGAATAATGATTTTGTAATGAATAATGATATTGAATTGAATGATAATGTTGGTATGGATGAAGAAATTGATATGAATCCAATTTTTGAACCCTTACCTGAGAATCCAAATGTTAACCCCGAAATTTGTATGAAAACATTGAATGAAGAAAGTAACCTTGTAAATGAATCTTCACCTCTAAGAACACCTCCTTCCATTTTGCGAAGAAAACCAATTCACTTAATTGAAATTGATGAAAACATTATAAAACCAATGCCTAACAAAATGTCTGAAAGAAATGCGAGAAGAAAAGCTAGTGGAATTTGGGATAATTACTTTGAGAATTTAAATGACACACAAAGATGTCAATTATTTGTTTCATTGATGAAATTAATTAAGATGAGACCTATAATGAAGACCCTGGGGTTAAGAACATCTAATGTTGTTGATCAAAATGCCGTCAATTGTTGAAAACATACATAAAGCATACCAAACTGTAGGTGGAAAAAGACGCACCAAAGATAGTAATGCTACATAGCGTGCACTTACTAATTGTATAGTAAGTGATAAAACAGTTAATAAACACTTGATTAGAAAAACAAGCAGTGATTTGAAGCTAAACAGAAAAACACTAATGAAAGCAATAGAGAGACGTAAACGTCTTGAGTTAGTCAATAACACTGACTATTGGGCTTTCTCTAGCAGACTTCCATGAAAAGATAAGAATACATTTGATATTCTAAAAGAATTAATTGTAAAATTTTGGAATGAGAAACACAAGGGTGTCACCGAATAGAAGAGATACAGTAAAAAGAAGAATAGATTCTCGTAATCATGAATCATGTGCAAAACATTTCTTAGATATGACTCAAATAGATTGTTCTCTAAGTTTAAGAATGAAAATCCACAAATTAACATTAGCCAAAGATTTTTTGAAATGAGCAAACCCTTTTATGTGAAAATCAATCACTCACGTACCACTTGTTGTTGCAGGCATCATGTTGAATTTTCAATGCATTATGATGTTTTTTTGTCAAATACGTAGTGTTTTGCATACTGACATCATGTTGCAGGAGTGTGGAATAAATGTCCCACAAAAATATTCAAGGGAATTTATTTTGACAATATTTTGTGAAAAATCAACAAGACAATTTTTTTTATAACAAAGCATGTTTGGATGGAACGTGCAATGTATGTGGTGGCTTGCCCAAATCTGAAAAGTTCTATCCACGAGGAGAGTACATATTCAATAGGAAAAGAATTGGTTGATTTCACCAAATATAAATCGGTGGCATATCAATTAAAAGATGGAAAAGAATTTAAGAGGTGTGAGCTTGTTAGAAAATAATTACCTGTATCAGAATATATGGTCAAATTCAGAGAGGAAATTTTTTATGAGTATGCAAGGCACACAAATAGAGCTCGATGGTTGGATGAACAATTCAAGTTAAGCAAAGACACATTCCCACTTGGTACTATTGTTTCAGTAGTTGACTTCATAGAGAATTACACATTGCAGCCATAAATGGAGGTTCAGTCTCAATATTATAACTCAGTGCAAGTTTCTATTTTCGTGCATATAACATTCATGCACTCTCCTGAAAGCACTGAGGAAGATCAAAAAATATTAAGAGAGTATCATTTCTACATCAGTGATGATCAGAACACATTCTACAAAATATGTACAAGGGTGTTTCCAGGTGTTTTATGTGAACTTGAATGAGAGGAACATTAGTTTCGATCAACATTACATTTGGTCAGACAACTACACATCACAATTCAAGAATGCACAGATGTTTTATTGGCTAAGCAAGATGCACAAAAGAAACAAATGTACAACATATCAAGAGTTTTTACTGAGGCAAGGCATGGAAAAGAGAGCATGATGGTGCAGGAGCATGTGTGAAAAGAGCACTTGCAAGAGAAGAGTTAAAGTTCAAGGATGGTGCTAAATTTACAGATGCAAAAAATATTGTTGATTGGTGTGTTAAGAATATGGGCCATGAATCTCAAGAGAGATCAACGGTTCATAGATATTTTTGGTTGATAGAGGAACAACATCTGGAAAAATTTGAAGATTGTATGACAGTTGCAGGATCAAGTGATATGCACTCATTCCGTAGTTCAGATGCAAATGCTTGGACTATTTATACTAGGTGCATGACATGTTTTTTGTATATCATGCATTGATTTTACATGGAATGAATGTGAGTCACAGTAGTGGGTGGATGAATGGACTTGTAGACCTCTAATTCCACTCGACACACATCAAGTTCCATGAGCATTACAACTTGCAGGGTCTTCAGATCAAATGACAACATCACCTGACTTTGACCAAGTCTCTAATTTAGTGCAACAAGGTACATTCATATATGTACATGCCATGTTTTAGATTTATAAATTATTAAATGGTCAACTCTTAATGTATTTATAAATTGACTGAACAATTTTACTTTGTGATACATAGGGCACGTTTTTGCAGTTATTGTGATAGGAATTTAACGAAGAGGGAACAAACTACTTCTTGTCTCGTTGTGTAGAGGGGAAAAAAATTGACTTCCATAGTCATTGATGGTGAAGACCTTGAGTATCCCACTGGATCATTGGTAGTCACTGGAACTTGGCTTTGATGATATCCTATCAAAAAATCAAACATTTGGTTATTTGAAGACTATGAAGTACATCAGAAGATACTTCACTATTCACATTTGGTCCTTGCAAAAAATATTAAATTGATCAAATATCGAGGTCGGCCATCAAACAAAAATCTGTGGAAGGTTCGTGAATCAGATCATGAAGCAATTCTTGCTACTGTCAAGAATAGAGTTGATCCTTGCAGTTCATTGGATTGAATTTGCAAAGGTATTTTCTTCATGAATTTAATTTGAATATTTACTTAAATGATTTTGTTTAAATTTTGTATGATTTAAAATTCTATTTAATTGCTTACTAACATGTTTATGTAGGTTAGTGGTGCCAAAAAAGCTTCCACCTTCACGTGGTTGGCACTGTCAGTAGAGAATTTATTATTCTCGAAGCCAAGTGAAGCTAAGAGAAATTAAATATTAGAAAGGAACAACAAACAAAAATTCTCATTTGACCACCTATATTGTAAAAATATCTTTATTAAAATTCTCATTTCACCACCTATATTGTATGAACCACCTATATTATTCAGGTGATTGGCAATGGACAACCTTACACTGACTCAGTCTGAATAGAGATGGAGAAAACCGTGAGAGGATTTCATAGAGGGACCTCAACATGGAGGGTCTCAGATCTGACGAGACGTCTCTAGGTGCCACGGAGTCTGAGAAATCACCCGTCAAAGATATCGCATGTTTGGGCCTCAGGGATCTTAAGTGAATACGCCCGGATGAGGTAGCTCAAAAACACGAGGAGCGTAGGGAACCAAAAAAATCCTCCACTAGCGTTCACCTGGCCATCCCGACGTGTTGGCGTAGTTGGTTTGCTCCCACAAGCTTTCTGTTTGCAAACTACAGCCTCTAGCAGCTGTACACTGACTCAGACTCCACTATTTCACGCGTTTGCAAACAATAGGAAAATAAGAGAACTGAATGGAGATGGAGAAAACCCATGAGCAGGATTTCGTAGAGGGCCCCAACATGGAGGTATCAGATCTAACGAGACATCTCTAGGTGCCACAGGAGTATGAGAAATCACCCGTCAAAGATATGGCGTGTTTGGGCCTCAGGGCTCTTAAGTGACTATGCCCAGACGAGGTAGCCTGAAAGAACGAGGAGCATAGGGAAGAAAAAAAAGCCTCCACTAGAATTCACCTGGCCACCCCAACATGTTGGGGTAGTTGGTTCGGTCCCATGAGCTTCCGTTTGTAAACTACAGCCTTTGGAAGCCCTACACTAACTCAAACTCCACTATTTCATGCATTTGCAAACAATAGCACATTGAGAGAACCTGAATGGAGATGGAAGAAAACCACGAGAGGATTTGGTAGAGGGCAAAAATCAACATGGAGGTCTCAGATTAATGACGAAATCAGTATCTAGATGCCACAGAGTTTGATAAATCACCCATCAAAGATATGGCGTGTTTGGGCTCAATCAGGGCTCTTAAGGGACTACACCCGAACAAGGTAGCCTTAAAGCACGAGGGAGCATAGGGAACCAAACAAATGCTCCATTAGAATTCACCTAGGTTTGACCCCAATGTGTTGGCATAGTTGGTTTGGTCCCACGAGCATTTTGTTTACAAACTACAACATCTGGATAGCCCTACACTTAAGTTGAGACTTCCATGCTATTTTTCCGTTTCTTTGCAAACAATATTCACAGTTAAGAGAACCAGATGGAGATGGATAAAAATGCTCTTTAGAGTATTTCATAGAGGGCCCTAATGTGGAGGTCTTGAATCTAATGAGACATCTCTAAGTGCCATGGAGTTTATTGATTTAAATCTCTCGTCGAAGATTTATATGGCGTGTTTGGGCCTCAACCATTTGGCTCTTAAGGGACTATGCCTATTTGACGAGGTAGCCTTTCGAAAGCATAGGGAGCATAGGGAACCAAAAAAAGCCTCCAAGTAAGAATTCACCTAGCCACCCTGATGTTCATTGGCATAGTTGGTTTGGTCCCCATGAGCTTTTGTTTGTAAACCGTACAGCCTCTAGTCACTTCAGTACATTGACTCAGACTCACGCCATATTTTGCGTTTTTCTTAAATCAATAGCACAACGAGAGAACCAGATGGAGATCTAGAGAAAACATGTGAGAGGACCTTTCATAGAGGGATCTAACGTGGAGGTCTCAGATCTAATTTGAGATGTCTCTAGGTGCCACAGAGTCTGAGAAATCACTTATTGCAAGATATAGCATGTTTTGACCTCAGGGCTCTTAAGGGACTACGCCAGGACGAGGTAGCCTGCAAATCATAGGGAGCTTGTAGGGAACCAAAAAAATTCCTCCACTAACACATCGAGGTAGGCCACCCCATACATGCTTGGCGTAGTTGGTTTGGTCCCATAAGACTATCGTTTGTAAACTACAGCGTCTAGCAGTCGTACAGCCCTGACTCAGACTGCACATATTTTACGAGTTTTCTAAACAATAGGATACCGAGAGAACATAGAATGGAGATGGAGAAAACCACATAAGAGGCCTTTCATAGAGGGCTTCAATGTTGAGGTCTCGGATCTAACGAGATATCTCTAGGTGCCACAGAGTCCGAGAAATCACTTGTCAAAGATATGTGCATGTTTTTGAGCCTCAGGGCTCTTAAGGGACACGCCCGAGTGTAGTTTGCAAACGGAAGCACGGGTCATAGGGAACCAAAAAAAATATGCTCAACACGATTGTTCATTAGGCCACTCTGAATGTGGTGGGCATGTAAATTTTGGTTCCCTATGATCTTCCGATTATGCTTTATGGCACCCTCGATTAACCTGGAGCGTAGTTCCTTAAGAGTGAAAATATGCCATATCTTCAACGGTTGATTTGCTCGGATTTATTGGCACCTAGATATGTCTCATTAGATCCAAGATCTCCATGTCAAGGTCCCTCAAAATGCTCTCGTGGTTTTTTCCATCTCCATCTGGTTCTCTTGCTATGATATTGTTTGTAAATGCGCAAAATAGTGTAGTCTGAGCCAGTGTACGATTGCCAGAGGCTGTGCAAACAGGAAGCTCGTGGGACCAAATCAACTATGCCAACACATCAGGGGTGGCCTAGTTGAATGCTAGTAGAGGCTATTATTTTTGGTTCCCTATGCTCCATGTGCTTTCGGGCTACCTCGTCCGGGTGTAGTCCCTTAAGAGCCCTGAGGCCCAAACATGTCATATCTTTGATGGGTGATTTCTCGGACTCCATGGCACCATAGAGATGTCTCGTCAGATCCAAGACCTCCATGTTAGGGCCCTCTATGAAATCCTCTCGCGTAATTTTCTCCATCTCCATCCGGTTCTCTCGACTGTGCTATTGTTTACAAAGGCACGTAAAATAGTGCAGTCTGAGTCAGTGTAGGGCTTCCAGATGTTGTAGTTTGCAAACGGAAGCTCGTGGGACCAAACCAGCTATGTCAACACATCGGGGGTAGTTAGGTGAATGCTAGTGGAAGATTTTTTTTGGTTCCCTACGCTTCCCGTGCTTTTGGGTTACCTCATCCGGGCGTAGTCCCTTAAGATCCTTGAGGCCAAACACACGCTATATCTTTGACGGGTGATTTCTTAGACTCCGTGGCACCTAGAGAAATATCGTTCAGATCCAAGACCTCCATAGTTGGGGCCCTTTACGAAATCCTATCACAATTTTATCCATCTCCATTTGGTTCTCTCGTTGTCCTATTTTTTGCAAACACACGAAATAGTGCAGTCTGAGTCAGTGTAGGGCTGTCAAAGGCATTGTAGTTTGCAAATGGAAGCTCATGGGACCAGAACCAAATATTCCAACATGTCGGGGTGGTGACCAAGTGAATGCTAGTGGAGGATTTGGTTTGGTTCCCTATGCTCTCTGTGCTTTCGGGCTACCTCATGTCGGAGTGTAGTCCCTTAAGATCCCTAAGGCCCAAACATGCCATATCTTCGACGGGTGATATCTCAAACTCCATGGGCACCTACAGACATTTCGTCAAATCCAATACCTCCATGTTGAATCCATCTATATGAAATCCTCTCATGGTTTTATGCATCTCCATTTGGTTCTCAGGTTATCCTATTGTTTGCAAACACGTGCGAAATAGTGCAGTTTGAGTCAGTGTACGTGCTGTCAGAGGCTATAGTTTACAAACAGAAGCTCATGGGACCAGAACCAATTGTGCCAAAATGTCAGGGTGGCTAAGGTGAATGACTAGTTGAGGATTTATTTTGGTTCCCTACGCTCCCCGTGCTCTCGAGCTACCTCGTCCGAGCGTAGTCCCTTAAGATCCCTGAGGCCAAAACATGTCATATCTTTAACAGGTGATTTCTCAGACTCTATGGCACCTAGAGACGTCTTCGTCAGATCCAATACCTCCATGTTAGGTCCCTCTATGAAATTTTATCACTGAGGTTTTCTCCATTTCCATATGGTTCTCTTGTTGTGCTATTGTTTGCAAATGCGCGAAATAGTGCAGTCTGAGTCAGTTTACGGCTTCCTAGAGGCTTGTAGTTTGCAAACAGAATCTCATGGGACTAAACCAATTACGCCAACACATCGAGGGTGGAAATTTTGAACACTAGAGGAGGATTCATTTTGGTTCCCTACACTCCTCATGCTTTCGGGCTGCCTCGTCCAGGCATAGTCGCTTAAGAGCCATAAGGCCAAAACATGCTCATATCTTCAACTGGTGATTTCTCATACTCTGTGGCACCTAGATAAATCTCATCAAATCTGATACCTCCACCGTAGGTCCCTATACATAAATCCTCTCGTGGTTTTCTCCATCTCCATCTGGTTCTCTCATTGTGTTATTGTTTTTTAAACGCGTGAAAGTAGTGTAGTCTGAGTCAATGTAGGGTTACCATAGGCTGTAGTTTGCAAACGGAAGCTCATGGGACCAAAATAACTACGCCAACACATTGGAGTTACCAGGTGAATGCTAGTGGAGGATTCGTTTTGGTTCCCTACACTCCTTGTGCTTTCAGGCTACCTCGTTCGAGAGTAGTTGCTTAAGAGCCCTGAGGCCAAAACACGCCATATCTTTGACGGGTGATTTCTCATACTCCGTGGGCACCTAGAGATATCTCATTAGATCCAAGACCTCCATGTTAGGGCCCTCTATAAAAGCCTCTCATGGTTTTCTCCATCTCCATCCGGTTCTCTCGCTGTGCTAATGTTTGTAAATGCGCGAAATAGTGCAGTCTAAGTCAGTATAGGGCTGTCAGATGTTGTAGTTTGCAAACGGAATCTTGTGGTACCAAAAAAACTATGCCAACACATCAAGGATGGCCTTGTGAACCCTAGTGGAGGCTTTCTTTTTTGTTCCCTGTTCTCCTCGTGATTTTGGGCTACCTCGTTCGGCCATAATCCCTTATGATCTCTGAGGCCCAAACATGCTCATATCTTCAACAAGTGATTTCTCTAGACTCCATGGCACCTAGAGATGTATCGCAAGATCTAAGACCTCTAAGTGGGGTCCCTCTATGAAAGGCTCTCTTGGTTTTCTCCATCTCCATCTAGGTTTTCTCATTGTACTATTGTTTGCAAACACACGAAAAAGTACAGTCTGAGTCAGTGTAGGGATGTCAGATGTTGTAGTTTACAAACAGAAGCTCATGTGGTACCAAACCAACTGTGCCAACATATCGAGGGTGGCCTAGTGAATGCTAGTGGAGGATCCTAATTTTGGTTCCCTATGCTCCCCATGCTTTCAGGTTATCTCGTCTGGCCATAATCCCTTAAGAGCCCCGAGACCCAAACACGCCATATCTTCGACAGGTAATTTCTCAGACTCCATGGCACCTAGAGACATCTCTTTAGATCCAAGACCTCCATGTGGGGGCCTTCTACGAAAGCCTCTTATGGTTTTCTCCATCTCCATCTTGTTCTCTCGTTATGCTATTGTTTGCAAACGTATGAAATAGTTCAGTCTGAGTCAGTGTAGGGCTGCTCAAACACTGTAGTTTGTAAACGGAAGCTCATGGGACCAAACCAACTATGCACAAACACATGTCACGGTGGCCTGGTGAATGCTATTGGAGGCTTCATGTTTTGGTTCCCTATACTCCATGTGATTTCGGGCTACCTCGTCTGGGTGTAGTCACTTAAGAGCCCTGAATGACTAGATTGACTTAAGAATGAATTTGATAGGGGTATGTCTAAGAACACACGGGAGTTATCAATCACCTAGTAAATATTTCTTGTTTAGTTCTGGATGGGAGTCAGTTGGCCTACGGCTTAGTGACCTTCCATTCTTTGATAATTTATGCTGTGATAAACCCATGGATGCTTTCAAAAGTGCAACTTAAAAAGGATAGGGGTAGTCATCAAGCCTAGTGAAGGGTGTGATGCGATTTCCAAATAACTTGAAATGCCTACAGCTTTAAAGGTAATAACACAAATTCGATAGGATTAGACAATTAAGAATCATTGAGTGTCTAAATCAGAATGTCATTACATCTGGAGACATTCTCAAGAATTAAAGTAATGTATATGGAGAGACATTCTCAAAATATCAACAGATGAAGGGCATCAAATTGTGACGACTCTCAGATGTTTTAATAAGGGAGTAGACTACGAAGAATAGAAGAATTTAGTAAGTGCATGATAAGATAGGAACCAGTACAAAGAGACCATGAGGAAAGAAGAAGCACAAGTAAGGTAAATACACATATACACATTGATAAATTGAATGAATAATTACTCAGATTAGGTAAATCTTTATATATATATATATATATATATATATATATATATATATATATATACACACACACATTATATAAATATTGATTTCCAAAGTTTGATGCATATTATACATTGAAAATTCTAGTACATGTACATCACCAATAAATGAAAAAATAATCCATAATGTCTTAAATATCATCAAGTGCACATCATATTAGTTTCATGCGAAAATAATCTCAGAAATGTAAGGTCTCATACAAAATTATCAAGTTCCAAATAGTATTTTAATGTTCTTAATAAATACAAAAATTCCGAAATAGGTCATATACCATGAAGTTCAAATGCCATATGGGCGTACATACAATGCCATGCACATAGGCATACAAAAACAATGTCATGTAATACATATATATTTCCTACTCATCAAAATCTATCCCTCTCTTGGTCTTGCTTGAAGAAGGTCGTCCCTTAGACGAAGATGGAGATCCATGAGATAAATTTGGATCATCCGAGCCCATGCTTCGAGTCCTCTTCCACTGAATACTCACCTGTAGATGAGCCTATAAATGCAAACAATATTTTTTTTGTCACAACTTAATTTATATATTTTTTCAACATGTATTTAAGACCATGCTAGAATGAAAGTATTTACATAAATACACAAACTTACCGCAAGTTGTTGATCATGCCAAATTTTCATCTCACGCTTAGATGAGTCATTGGGAGCTCCTGCAGTACGAATAGAGGTACGAAGATGACAAGATGGAGGAGTCCGTGCCCTCGAAGTCAAAATGGAGGGGGTTGAAGTTCCCTACATACATATAAGATTAGAAAATATAACATCAGAATTAGTGAAAATAGAAATAAGTACATGTATGTACATGTTATCCAAATTCACCCCCCATGGTTAATTTGATAACATGCATCAGAATTCTCAAGTCCCAGGCAAATGGATTGATTCAGGGCAAAAATCATGTTTCTAGGGTCCCCTCAAATTTTTTCTAACTCCCCTGGCCGAAGAAGCAAAGAGAAAGCTCTGAGAAAATGTGAAAAATTTGTAGAAAACAAGCTTGGGCCAGAAAAAATCGTGAAAATTGGTTAAGTGCTATTCCTCGCAACGGTCGGGACATGAGGGACATCGGGGCGCGAATCGGACGAAAGGCCGCCAGGCAGTCTGCAGGGCAAAGGGACATCTGGGCCGTCAGGACGCGTGGGACGTGGAAAGCCGGTTCGGCCGAAGGAGAAGAAAATCGACTAACTGCTCTGGGACATTTGGGACAAGAAGACGCGAAGGACGCGAATCGCCTGGATCGGCCGAAAAGGAGAACTTTCGCACTAAGCAGTTCGGGACATTTGGGCCGCGAGGACGTGAACCGGCCGAATCGGAAGAATTTGTCCCAAACAGTCTGGGACAGTTGGAAAAAATGTATGCGAAGGACCCGAACTAGCCGGTTCGGCCAAAACGGGGAACTTCAGCACTGGGACAGTTGGGACAAAGGGACGAGTGGGACGTGGATAGCCGAAGGAGCCGAAAGCCAATCAAGGAATGCCACGTGTCATCGGCTGAATGAGGAACAAGGAAGCCCATTTCAGGCGGATCGGAAGTTTTTATCCCAGACAGCACTGGGAAAACTGGGACAAATGGACGTGGTGGACGCGAAAGAGCCGGCAGACCCGCGGACCAATCAAATCACGACACGTGTCACAAGGGAAAAGGTCCAAAAGTCAAAGGGCAAGTTTTGAAGGGTCAGTACGAGCCAATCAGAAGAGGACACGTGTCCTATGGAGCAAGGAATGTGGAGCAGGGAAGGAGAGAGAATTACGCATCTAATCAGCGCTTGACATGTGTCATCCAGGTGGCAGAGCGCGGGAAAGATTTTCAAAACACGTTTTCACCTGTTTTGTGCCCTAAATCTTCAGATCGACATATCTTTCGATCCAGAGCTCGGATTTGCACGTTCTTTATATCAACGAAAAGCTTATGAAATTATCTACATGATTCTGGGATCAATCTTGCATTTTGGTGTAGTCTAGAGGGAAAAAATTGAGAAAATTTCCCTGACGCGTGTAATGCCAG
Source organism: Taxus chinensis (assembly GCA_019776745.2). Classification (NCBI taxonomy): domain Eukaryota; kingdom Viridiplantae; phylum Streptophyta; class Pinopsida; order Cupressales; family Taxaceae; genus Taxus; species Taxus chinensis. Next base: position 775,453,813 of record CM034147.1, on the reverse strand, counting down.
AAGTGACACTCCAACAACCAGCTTTAATGCAGCAGATAGTTCAACCGTTTCTGTTAGACAACCCATTGTTTTGCTAGGATCTGCCGCTTCTGCCATAATGAGATGATTTTAAATGTGACCTAGAAGTGGTTGGGGTAGATTCTGGATTTCCTCTCTCTTCCCTCTCTCATTCTCTCTATATATTGTAATGAGGGGCTTCTTAAAGAGGGTCGAACATTTTCTGTTTTGCTCCTCCCTTCTTCTCCTATTAGGCGAATTTGTGGAGATCGAACCTCTCATTTGAACTATAATATGACTCTACCTCTTGGAATTATATAGTGTATTGTATCAATCTTTGGAGCAAGTAATACATGTCTGTGGATGATCCTCAACCCTCTCTGTGTTCATTTTGCATCCTCTTGGTCTTTCAATGCAAGTTATGTTATCTGTACATAATCTTATATCACATTTGAATGGTCTATGTTTACTGGCAAGATAGGTGTTCTTCATTCCTCGGTGCATCACCATCTATTAGCTTAGATTCATTTTTATGCATCTTCTATACCCTGTCTCCTTGGCAGAATTAGATTAGGATTTCGAGCTAAACCCTCTGCAGTATTTGCAAAATGTAGCATCTGAATCAGAGAAGTTTGAGGAACCAGCCTCTAATCTGGAGAATCCTTTCTTACTTTTTCACAATTCCCCACACTTGGAGAAAGGATTCAATGTTATGCAATCACAATGGATGACTAGTAGTGGTCAACCTAGAAACCTGACCTACATCTAGGGGTGCTGTGAGCCTTGCAACAACAGTGTTGGCACTCCCGGTGGGACTTGGAGGTCTTATTTTTATTGTAGCAGAAAAGTTGATGTGCATCAACTACAATTTTATTTCTTAAAAGAGCTATTATTTGCATATCTGATGACTCCAAGGGGAAGAATCAACTATGGTTCCAAGCAGTGCAAGCCTGCAAACTTATGAGAAGAATCACCACAAGGTCAAGAGTTGGAGAAGAAGAAGTGCTGTTTTAATAGCTGTAATCATCTCTGAGAAGAAGGCAAAGAGGAAGAAGGATTCAAAGGTCCTCCATCTCCACCAAACAGAACGCTCTCAACTCCTCCACCTAGTAGACCTTTCATTTAGTCAACAAGGGTTTTAAGACCAATCAGAATGCCTCAGAACAACTCCTACGTCAACTTCACATGTAGAAGCCCACTTGCTCTCAATGCACAACATCCAGTTCCTATTACAGCCTTGAAGAACATTCCCTACTTCACTGGAGAAAATCAGACCACTCCGGGTGATCATGTTAAAGATATTGCTAACCTTTGTGTAATCCATGAAATCAATGAAATGTAAGTTACTGTCAAGTTTACTGGCATCTTCATTCAAGGTTAAAGCATTGCAATGGTTTAGGAGCCTTGGAGTTGGTTCTATCACAAATTGGAATCAACTGTGTATAGCACTTCACGAGCAGTTTGGAGAGAAGGGAGACAACTTGTCTCTTTTGGAACAGCTGACAACCATCAAGAGAGCTCCCAATGAGCAGCTGACCGATTTCAACTTCAGATTTCAAAAGACTTGGGAGAGAATTCCAGTGGCAGTCAGGCCAACAGCAGAAGGTGCTTTTCTCTAGTATCTCAAAGCTCTAAATTCTGATATTTCTATGTTAAGTCAGTCCATGGGAGGCACAACAATCCCTATGGCATTATAGCATTGCCATTAGGGCTGAAAATTGTTTGATTCAAGCTGGCAAACTTGCCCCTAGACCTCTCATGCTATTGTTTCCAAGTTTAGAGAGCCCAAACACTAGTCAAGTACCTAATTTGGCTCCTTCTCCCACTCCTAGAAATCAGAGTTCAAATGAAGCTTCCACTTCATCTCCAAGTGCCCCAAATGAGCTTCAAGAGGTCATGAAGCAATTACAAAACCTAGGCAATGAGCTAGTTACTCTCAAGAGGCAACAAGCCCAAGGTTGCAGACCTTCTTACCAACCCCAAGCTCAGCCTAATAGACAGCCATACCAACCACAAAAACGACCTAATCCAGCTGCAAATATGAATCAAACAAGGCCTCCTGCCAATAAACCATTCTAGCCCTATAATCCAAATGCCATATCTGCCTCTAACGCATTAGTGCCAACACAAAACAACATTGCTCAGGAATATGATTGGTGCTTTCCATGCAACGAGCCTCATAACCAATCCATGTGTTTCAATGGTGCTCTCAATCAAGAACTAATGGTGACAACTACTGGCATGGAGGGCAAGGACAGTCAAGGAAATAGTCAACAACAAGAAACATTCCAATAACAATCAGCCCCAGATGACACCACATTGGTAAACTGGAAAGCAGAGGATTTCTGTGGCATGAATCAGGTAGTTTCTCAAGGTGTTGCAGCCAACACAAGGTTAAAAAGGAAAAATTTGGGTGAAGAATAGCTATTAGCCCTAGCTAATCCACAACCTTCCACGGCTCCCAGACAAGTGATTGGCAAGCAAAGTCCCATTTCAAATGCACAAGGGTAGCCAAGAAAAGCCTCCTAAGCCAACTCAAATGCCACTTGTTGCTGTCCACATACAAGGGATGAATGTGTAAACCAAGGGAAAACAAAAAGATACTTCATCCCCGTTCAGTATCATTGAATAGATGAAGAAGACTAACCGTCAATATATCAATGTGGGAATCCCTATCCATCCCAGGACAAAGAGATCTGCTGCAAGTTGCCATGAAGGATTGGCCAATTTCAAATAAGTGGGTTTAGATGCAAGACAAAGTGCTTACAAATGCTGCCCAGCTTGGGGGAAATCATGGAGGACAGCAAGATAAGATGTTGAAGCCCCCTCCTTTCTATGTTTCGTTGATCATTGGAAATCAGCTAGTACATAATTACATGATAGACTCCGGGGAAAGTAGCTCAGTAATGCCTAAACAGATAGCTGATCAGCTAGGGCTTAAGTATGAAATAACATCTAAAGGGGTAGTATAGCTAGATGGGACAACAATAGCGATAGTTGGAGTGATTAGAAGCTTGAGTCTTACCTTGCATGCATGTCCAAATGTTGTTGTCTTACAAGACGTATCAGTCATAGACCTTCCACCACTCTTTACCCTATGCTTGTCAAGGGACTTCATAGCTAAAATTGGAGGCTATCTTGTCTGGCGGATTGGTCTCACATGCTGTTTAGAACAAGGTATGGAACTAAGGCTACAATTAGGTCTGAACCTATTGCAAACTTCCATATTGAGCCTTACACTCCAAGTCAGATTAATTCCAATTGCTTAGCATTTGATCAAGAAGATCACCCTAGCACTAACGAGGTTAACATCAATGTTGGAAGTATCCCAGATTTGACTCTTGATGAATGGGCAAGACAAGGTGCATGCTTTTGATTCTTATCAAGAAGTAGAAGAATCTGAGCTAGGGGTTTATTGTTTACATGAAGGGAATCAACATCTCCCCAACATCACCAAGCCAGATCATAAAGACAAGAATGAAGTGTGGCAATTGTTCTTTGATGGGTCAAGGAGTAGACAAGGTGCAGGAGGAGGAGCTATGCTCATTTCACCACAAGGTGTAAAGTATTACTCGACCTTCCATTTTCAATTTTCCTGTTCAAACAACATAGCTAAGTATGAAGCCTTAATTCATGGACTGCACTGGGCAATGAAGAAAGGCATCAAGAATTTACAAGTATTTGGTGATAGTGAGCTAATCGTAAACCAAGTCAAAAGTAAAAAATACTGCCAAAAATGATCTGTTGAAGAACTATAAAAATTGGGTATGGGATCTTATTGATGATCTTGAAGCTTTCAACATCGTTTCCATACCTAGGAAAAAGAATGAAGCCGCTGACAGGCTAGCAGTAATTGGGGCTGCATTTGACGCTGTGGAAAGTATCAAAAGTAAAAAATCTCAGCCTCATATCAAATTGGTTGTGAGATCAGCTATTCTGGATAACAACACAAGCTGGCAAGTCTTCGAGAATGATCAACAAATTGTTAATTTCCTACAAGAAGAAGCTGAGTTCTCTGCCAGGAATCAAGACAAGCTGCATCAGCAGTATGATGACCAAGTGGTGCAACTGAGAACTAAAAAATTACCAAAAGGACTCATAACGTTAGAGTCAATCTTCAACCCAAATGATCAATTCTGGAAAGGAGAAAGCGAACATTCAAGTAAAGGGTGAAGATTCAGAGCTTATTTTAGTGGAAGAAGGCAAGACATTGCAAATTGGCAAAGTAAGTACCTCACAAGAGAAATCTAATTTTGTTTAGCTTTGTCAAGAGTTCCCAGATGTCTTTGCTTGGACTTACAAAGATCTAAGAGGTTTCAACCCAAAGTTGGCACAACATACTATTGAGCTGGATCCAGAATCCAAGCTTGTCAGGAAAAAGCAAAGGCTAGTGAATCCCCATATTAAACCTCTCATGAGAAAAGAGTTAAGCAAGCTTATTGAGGCTAGTATCATCTTCCCCATCAAAACACTCAAGTTGGGTCGCCAACTTAGTTCCAGTCAGAAAGAAGAATGGAGAGATCAAGTTGTGTGTCGAATTTAGAGATTTGAATAGAGCCTCTCTCAAGGATCATTATCCACTCCCTTCCATAGAGAAAATATTGCAGGTTGTAGCTGGTTTAGAAAGGTTTTCACTACTTGATGGCTACTCAGGCTACAATCAGATTATGGTGAGGGAGGAAGATCAGTTCAAGACAACCTTCAAAACCAAATGGGGAACATATGCCTACAAGAAGATGCCATTTGGCCTATCAAATGCTAGATCCACTTTCCAAAGGGCAATGGATATGGCATTCAAGGGGTTGATCAATAAAATAGTTTTGATTTATCTTGATGACATCGTTATATTCTCCAAAAATGTAGTGGATCACCTTTTTCATCTGAGGCAGGTATTTCAGAGGTGTAGAAGATTTGGGGTATCATTGAATCCCAAAAAATGCATATTCCTGGCTCATGAGGGGAAACTTCTAGACCATATTGTCTCGAAAGAGGGACTGGTAATTTATCCAGAGAGAGTTGAAGCCATAAGAGCACTACCATTGCCAAGTCACAAGAAGGTCCTTCAAAGTTTCTTGGGAAGGATAAACTTTGTTCGGAGGTTTGTCCTAAATTTTGCAGCCCTTGTCAAGCCTATCACCAAAATGTTAAATAAGAGCATGACATTTAAGTGGACAGTATGAAGGCAAGGCAGAGTTTTGAGGCAATAAACGAGGCTATATCTCAAGCTCCAACTCTTGTCAATCCAAACTTCTCCAAGGATTTCATGCTATACGCCTTTAGTGGTGGATGATACAATTTATGCAATTCTTGGCACAACAAAACAAAGATAATGATTAGAACAACCAGTTGCTTTCTTCAGTTAGAGGCTTGGAGGAATACAAAAACTGAGGTACTCTTTCATTGAAAAGCATGTATTTGCAGTGATCAGGAGTTTAAAGAAATTCAAGCATTTAGTCTCAGACAACAAGGTCCAGTTGCTGGTCTCACATGCTGGGGTTAAGGACTTCCTCCTCAACAAGGATTTGAATGAGAAAAGGGAAGGTTGGATCACCCATGTCATGGAATATGACATTGAGATCAAGATCACCAAGCTGATAAGAGGGAAAGGATTATGTGAGCAGCTGGTTTTGGGGAAGCAAAAAGAAGTATGCAACAAAGAAGAAACTGTTTTGACAGTCCAGGACAGCCATGAGCCAAGTGGCAATCATGAAGAAGACAATGCTTCCCCCACTCCTTGTTGGACCCAAGGTATTATGTACTTCCTAGGCATAGGGCTATGCCCTCCAGAGATGAACAAGACCCAAAGGAGACACTTCAGGTTGCAGGCTGTCTCGTATGCCATTGTTGATGGAGTTTTGTTCAAGAAAGATGTGAATGGAGTGTTGATTGAGATGCATTAGCACAAATCAGATTCAAAGGGTGTTGGAATAGTTTCATGGTGGACCAGCTTATGGCCATTTTGCACCAAGAGTGACAGCTCTAAAAATCATGAAAGCTGGTTATTATTGGCCTAAAATCTTTAGTGATTGCTATGCATGGATCAAGAGGTGTAAGAATTGTGCATTCTTCACAGGAAAAGAGAAGTTTGCTGCCCTTCCATTACATCCAATCTCAGTTGACCAGCCATTCATGTAATGGGGTTTGGACTTCATTGGAGTCATTAATCCCAATTCAAGCCAAGGGCACAAATGGATTTTGACAGCCACAGACTACTTCACCAAATGGAAAGAAGCAGTAGCACTCAAAGAGGCGAATGAGTCTAGCATCTTAGACTTTTATGAGGGGATAACAACTAGATTTGGTGTACCTGCCACAATAATCTCTGATAATGCATTGGCATTCATTGGATCCAAGGTGACTGAGTGGTCTGTCAAGAACGGTATTTACCTAAGCACTTCATCAAACTATTACCCTCAGGGTAATGGCCAGGCCGAGTCTACAAACAAGAACTTGTTGAGAATCATTTGGAGGACTCTTGATGAGAATCAGAGGTCTTGGCATACCAAACTAAAATCAGCCTTATGGGCTAATAGGATAACTCCCAAAATATCCACGGGTAACTCTCCATTTAGGCTTGTCTATGGAAGAGAGGCAATCTTGCCCATGTCACTTGAGTTGCCAATGTTGGAACTCATGAAGCAGTTGGAGTTGCTTGAATTTGAGCCCATGGAGGTGAGGTATGCAGAGTTGATGGAGCTGCAAGAGATTAGAAATCAGGCGTCCCAAGAAATGGAAAAGGATCAAGCTTTGATCAAGAAGACCTTTGATAGAAAGGCCAAGGATAGATCTTTTCAAGTTGGAAATCTAGTGTTGAAATGGGATGTGGATAGAGCAAAACCGGGAAGGCATTCAAAATTGGATGCCATTTGGAGTGGCCCATACATGGTCACAAAGTGCAAGAACAACAATGCTTTCCAATTAGCCTCACTGGAGGGTGAAGAACTACAGATTCCAGTCAATGGAATCTATCTCAAGCGTTGCTTCTAGAGGGAAGTTCACTACCTCTGTAAATATTAGATTAGATTTTCTTTCCTCCAAGTGCTTGTGTACATTGTTTTGCTGTAGGTTAGTCTTGTTTTCCCTAAGTGCTTTGGCATAGCTTGCTGTCCATGGAGATGTTTAGCAGTCCTTGCCTTCATCAGGTGACATTCCATCTTCCTCCTTACACATTCTGAGTCAGTTGAGGTTCTAAATAGAATATTTGATGACTCCATTCCTAATGGACTACTTCAGGCAAATGGTATCTTCTACCTAGCAGGCAGGTAACCCCGCTGAGTCGCCAATTGTTATCCAAATTCACCCCCCAGGGTTAATTTGATAACATGCATCAGAATTCTCAAGTCTCAGGCAAATGGATTGATTTAGGGAAAAAATCATGTTTCTAGGGTCCCCTCAGATTTTTTCTAACTCCCCTGGCTGAAGAAGGAAAGAGAAAGCTCTGAGAAAATGTGAAAAAGTTGTAGAAAACAAGCTTGGGCCAGAGGAAAAATCGTGAAAATTGGCTAAGTCCTCGTCCTCGCAAAAGTTGGGACATGTTGAGACATCGAGGCATGGATCAGATGAAAATCCTCCAGGAAGCCCGCAGAAGCAAAGGAACATCTGGGACGTCGGGACGTGTGGGACGCGGAAAGTCGGTTCGACTGCAGGAGAAGAAAATCGACTAATTGCACTGGGACAAGTGGGACAAGAAGATGCGAAGGACGCGAACCGCCCGGATCGGCCGAAAAGGAGAACCTTCACACTAAACATTCAGGACAAGTGGGACAAGAAGACACGCGAGGACGTGAACCGCCCAGATCGGCTGAAAAGGAGAACCTTCGCACTAAACATTCGGGACATTTGGGCCGTGAGGACGTCAACCGGCTGAATTTGGGCGAATCGGAAGAATTTGTCCCAGACAGTCCGGGATAGTTGGAACAAATGTACGCGAAGGAAGTGAACCGGCCGGTTCAACCAAAACGGGGAACTTCAGCACTGGGACAGTTGGGACAAAGGGACGCGTGAAACGCGGATAGCCGAAGGAGCCGAAAGCCAATCAAACAATGCCACGTGTCATCGGCTGAATGAGGGACAAGGAAGCCCATTTTGGGTGGATCGAAAGTTTTTGTCCTAAACAGCACTGGGACATCCAGGACAAATGGATGCGAAGTGGACGTGAAAGAGCCGGTAGACCCGCGGACCAATCAAATCATGACACGTGTCACAAGGGAGAAAGGTCCAAAAGTCAAAGGGCGAGGTTTCAAGGGTCACTGACCGAAGCCAATCAAAAGAGGACACGTGTCCAATGGAGCAAGGAATGTGGAGCAGGGAAGGAGAGAGAATTACGCATCCAATCAGCGCTTGACACATGTCATCCAGGTGGCAGAGTATGCAGGAAAGATTTTCAAAACATGTTTTCACCTGTTTTGTGCCTTAAATCTTCAGATCGACATATCTTTCGATCCAGAGCTCGGATTTCCACGTTATTTATATCAACGGAAAGCTTATGAAATTATCTACATGATTCAGGGGTTAATCTTGAATTTTGGTATAGTCTGGAGAGAGAAAATTGAGAAATACCTTTGACACGTAATAATAGACAGAAGTAACGCTTCAACAACCAGCTTTAATGCAGTAGACAGTTCACCGTTTCTGTTAGACAGCCCGCCATTTTTCTAGGATCCACCGCTTCTGCCATAATGAGATGATTTTAAATGCGACCTAGAAGTGGTTGGGGTAGATTCTGGATTTCCTCTCTCTTCCCTCTCTCATTCTTTCTATATATTGTAAAGAGGGGCTTCTTAAAAAAGGTGGAACATTTTCTGTTTTGCTCCTCCCTTTTTCTCCTATCAGGAAAATTTGTGGAGTTTAAACCTCTCATTTGAACTGTAATATGACTCTACCTCTTGGCATTCTGTAGTGTATTGTATCAATCTTTGGAGCAAGTAATACATGTCTGTGGATGATTCTCACCCCTCTCTGTGTTCATTTTGCATCCTCCTGGTCTTTCACTGCAAGTTATGTTATCTGTGCATGATCTTATATCACATTTGAATGGTCTATGTTTACTGGCAAGATAGGTGTTCTTCATTCCTCAGTGCATCACCATCTTCAGTTAGTTTCAATTTTTATGCATTTCTATCCCTACCCCCTGGAAATTTAGAATAGGATTAGGATCTGAACCTCTGTAGTTTTACAAAATATAGATCTAAATCAGAGGAGTTTGAGGAACCAGCCTCTAATCTGGAGATTCCTCTCTCAGTTTCACAAGTCCCCACACTTGGAGAGAGGTTTCCATGTTGTGCAATCACATTGGATGCTAGAGTGATCAACCTAGAAGCCTGATCTGCATCCAGGGGTGCTGTGAGCCTGCAACAACAGTACATAATGACAATATTTTAACTAATTCTATCAATATAGAACTATTGTTTTTACCCCGCCACGCCTGTGAATCAAATGAATAGGGTTACTACTTGTCGCAGGTAACTCCTGCATATACACAATGAAGTACATTATTAACATAATTTAATAATTCTACAATGAAAGGCATTACTAACATGTAATTTAACATATATGAATTACAAGAGAAATTTAACAAAATTTACGTATTGTTTGAATACCTCAATGAGTTGCTGCGCAGATGAAATCGCAACGGTAACACCTTTATCTACTTGTCGCAGAGATGGTGGGGTGTCTAGTGAAGTCAACATCTTTATCAAACATGTATATCACGTGAGTTAGATGGACATACAAGAACATACATATATTTGACTTCAAAACTAATATATATATATATATACATATACATATACATGTATATATATACATACACACACACACATGTATGTGAAAATTTTACATAATTAACATTCTAAATTACCTTTGTGAATGTATATGTACTCATGGTGCTCGCCGCCTGTGGTCGGGAATAAGATGCGCCTCCTGTGCGTTGTAATATCAATGCATATACATGTACAAGTACAATTATTTCAAAAATTTAACATATATAAGTAAATCAAGTACTCCAAAATTTTTGTAACACACATATTAAAACATAACAAATTTACCTGTGAAGGTGACGCCGATGAATGTAATCCAAATGTCTCACTCAAAAATAAATTTGACATAGTGACATTATCGTGTTTACCCCTAGCACTAGGTGCACCAAAATTAGTACGCATGAAAGTATCATCCTCATCGGGGCCCAAACATATGCTACCACATGACGAGAAAATATGTGGCCTCATGCTAGTACTCCCCGAGGGAATACTCTATGTACCTCCGCGAGCATCTGGCTCAGAAATCTCCCTTGTATGTTAAACAAGGGTCGCAAATAGAACCTAAATCATGTGGAGTGTATCAATCTCTACTGTCTCCTTCACTACTTGAGGGACAATCTCAGGGTGAGGGGGCTTCTATGCGGGGAATCTACCCTGCTGGATAGGTGAACATTGTGCACCTAGTTGATTCTATGCAGATCCTTTTCCTCTGCCCTGGAAATCTCAGAAATCAAAATAATTTGGGATCTCGTTGCGGATAAACACACAATAGAGTTTTCTCAGAAAGTATAATGGCACTTCATTTTTATTACAAGGTGGAAAATCAAACACCATCCACCATCAGTCCCAAAAATTATTTTTAATCAAATTATTATTGCACCAATGGATGGGAAATTTTTTACAAGACAACATAACAGGAAATTTAGTGCGGGGGCCACGAATAAGGCATATATGAGGTCTTTTGAAATTTCTTTTTTCTTTACATCCACATATGACAATTTTTTGGAATAATAAACCATATAACCCTCTCTGTAAGTTTTCCAACGATCAATTTTCCTCGTTGCCGTGTCAATTTTAACAAGTAATGCCTCCAATGTGTTTGCAAGAGAGACGCGGTGGGGGTTCGTAGATTGTGAATCCCTCATTGTTTTGATTAAATCCTCAATTTCAATTTTTTTTTCAACTATGTGGGCTGCTAAATCTTCTTGACTACCCGAGGGATGTTGAGCAATTATGGGAGTGTTGGGAGAGATGACAGGAATAATAGGGTTTGGTTGTGGTTGATTCCCTCGACCTCTAACTATAAAAATAAAAAAAATGTATTCAATTCAAATTTTAATCTATAATTATCATATTTCAATGAAATTTTGAGAAAAGAATTGTGTTTACCTCTTCTTCATGGCACCATCATCAATTCAGATCTTCCTGGCAATATAGAAACGATCCTTTGAGCTTGAGATCCAGCTGAATGAAAAAACGTGAGGGCACAGTTAAGCTCTGAAACTCACGTTTTAGGGAGTTAAAATGATAGAGGCTTGCGCCTCTTTTTTTGTTTATAGTAGGCATAACGTGTATGCGTTATGTAACATGTATGTGTTATGCTTCAATAAAATCCCAAACCTAACAATTGAAAATGCGATCTCATTATAATAGAACGCGTACGCGTTTTTTTTTCCAGATTCTTGTCCAATTTTTGGCCCCCCAACTTTGTGCACTTATCCAAATATAAAATTATGTACTAACAGTGCCAACCATGTGAAGGTGGAAGCTTTTCTGGCACCACTAACTTGCATAGAAGTGTTAGTCAAATAAATTTATGTTGAATCAAAACTATATACTAGATATATACAAAATACACAAATTTAATAAAATATATGAACTTGAATGATCTGGTTGACAAATTTAAACACTTCAAAGAAATTATATATACTAGATGAACATGTCTAAATTCACTCCAATGAACCACCAAGATGTGAAGGTGGAAGCTTTTCTGGAACCACCTAACCTGCACATAAAAGTGTTAAAGTCAGATAAATTTAAGTTTCAAATCAAAACCATACTAGATATATACAAAATACATAAATTTAATAAAATATATGAACTTAAATTTATCTAACAAACAAATTTATATATACTTCAAAGAAATTATATATACTAGAACATGAGCATTGTAAATTCATTGCAATGAACCATCATGATCAGATCTACTCTGAATAACAGACATGATTGCTTCATGACTTGACTCTCGAACCTTTCCAAAAAATCTTGTTATTAGGTCTTCCTCGATATCTATACAACTGAATATTTGTCGCTAGAACTAGATGCAAATATAAGAGTATTTTCCTGTGTGTCTCAAAGTCTTCAAACACCCAAACATAATGAGTTTTTTAATGGATACCATTGAAACCAAGTTACAAGTAACTACCACTGACCTTGTAGGGTATTTAATATCTTCACCATCTATAACAGGAGAAGTCAACTTCTTTCTTTCCTCAATGCAACGACATAAGAGAATAGTTTGTTCCTTCTTCATTGTCTTCTGTCGCAATAACTACAAACACATGTCCTACACAGAAAAAAAAAAAGTATCAACTCAAATTTAAATTATACATATTAAAATTTTAAAGAACATAACTCGATATAAAAATTGTAAATAACCATAAGTACCTTGTTGCGCCAAAATCAAAATTTCGTCAAAGTCCTTGGATGTTGCAAATTCATCTATAGAAACAAGTCGTAATTCTTATGGAGGTTGATAACTAGGAAGCGGAGTTAGAGGCCTACAAATTCATCCATCAACTCATTCTTGTGAATCAAACTCAACAGCGATAGATTCGATACAAGATGGACAAAACATGTCAGCTTTCTTGTCTATGTGGCCCACAAAGTAGTGTATGAGCTACAAAATGAGTGCATATCACTGGAACCTAGTGAGTGTCATACAATCCTCATAGTTAGTAATTTGGTGTTCCTCTATCAACCAAAAATATCGGCGAATCGCTGAAATTTTCTTGAGAACCTCGGGCTATATTGTTAATACACCATTCCACTATGCTCTTTGCATCTTTCAATTTAGCACCATATTTGTACTTCAACTCTTCTCTTATAAGAGCTCTTTTCACACATGCCCCTATACCATCATGCTCTCCTTTTCCATGTCCAGCCTCAGTGAAAACTCCAAATATGTTACACACTCATCTTGACATGTGCATCCTGCTCATCCAATAAAATATTCGTGCCTTCTTAAACTGAGACTTGCAATTATCTGACCATATATAATGTTTATTGAAGTGGAATGTCCCTTATCAGACAAGTTTCCATAAAATAAATGGAAACACCCTTGCACAAAATTCAGTAGAATGAGTATGATCATCACTAATATAAAATTCGTACTCACTTAAAAAAATTGATCTTTCTTTGTACTGTTAGGAGAATGTATAAATGTTATATGCAAAAAAATGGTAACCTTGTACTAAGTTGTAATATTGTGATTGAACCTCCATTTGTGGTTGTAATGTGTAATTCTCTACAAAATCGACCACTGAAACAATAGTACCAATAGGAATATGTGTCTTTGCATATCTTGAACTGTTCATCCAACCATCGAGCTCTATGTGTGTATGCCTAGCATACTCATAAACAATTTCATCCTTAAATTTTCTCATAAATTGAAAAAGCAGGCATATGTTATGTAACTAGCTCACACGTATTTAGACTCCTTTCCATCTTTCAACTGGTATGGTACTGATTTATATTTATCAAACTCAAACTAAATTATGTCCTATTGCACCTCCAATTTTCTCATGGATGTAACTTTCCAATTTAGGTAATCCATCCACATGTACCACAACTTCCATCTAAAAAATCCTGACTATAAAAAAATTTGTCCAACTTCTCTTTCACAAAATATCATAGGAATGAAATCCCTAGAAGATATTGGTAGAACTTTAACACCACATTCTGATAACATAGTTTCAGAATGAAAATCAGAATGAATACATAAAAATTTAGCATAATGCATTGCAAATTCAACATGTTGCCTACAACAACAAGTGGTGTGAGCGTGGTTGATTTTTACATAGAATGGTTTCAACATTTCAAAAAAAAATTGACTAATTTTAATTTCTAGATGCTCCTTGTTCAAACTTACGAAAAAAATTGAGTTTGAGTCATATCTAAGAAATACTTTGGATGTGGTTTGTGATTAGTAGAAACAACTCTCCGTATTTTACAACATCTCTTGTATTAGGTGAAACTCTAGTGTTATCATGCCAAAATTGAATAACAACTTCTCTTATAGCATCAGATATAGCTTTGTCCTTACTCGCGGTGCTCTAGTAGAAAATGCCCAAAAATGAGTGTTATTGAGTGATTGAAGGATATTACATCTTTCAATTGATTTCATTAGAGTTTTTCAATTAACTTTCAACATTCGACTTGTTTGCATAATCAAACGTTTTTTTTGTTGATTCACTTACAACACTAGTAGCAAGTACATGACACACAATATTACTATCCCTTGTGCGTCTCTTGACACCAACAGTGTGATATGCATCATGAAGGTTTTCAACAATTGTAGAGGTTTGACCAGTACGTATATTAGATGTTTTCAATCCTAAGGTGTTTAATGTAGGTCTCATTTTATTCAATTTCATCAAACTAACCAACTGACATCTTTGGGAATCATTTAAAATTTCAAAATGATTATCCCAAATTTCAGTGGCTTTTCTTCTAATTTTCCGTTCAGAAAGTTTGTCAGACATTGGTTTCAAAATGTTCTTCATCAATTTCAATAAAATAATTAGGTCTCTTACGTAAAATCCTAGGAGGTGTTTTTGTCAAATTTTGTCTTGTCTACAGTTTCAACCTGAATTTCCTGATTCACATTTTCATTATCTCCTTCAATTTCAACATCAACTACATCACAAGTATTTAATTCTTCTTCAACATTGACAGTAAAAACATCTTCATCATGAGTATTTAATTCATCTTCAACATTGACAGTAGAAACATTACCTAGTTCCTCATTGCTTACAATAGTAGGGGTTGAAGATGAACCTCTTCTTGATTCACGAAGATTCTGCATTCGCTCAACATTTTGAAATCTTATTGCCTCTAATTCATTTGGTTTTTTTTACTTATTGACTTCCTTTTTTGACTTTGTTTCTTGTCTCCCATGATGTTTTACTTCCGGTGATAAGAAAAACGTCCAGAAAGTGAAAATTTTTGCAGTAATTCATACAGTAAGGCCAAATAGTAAAAATCACATGGTAATTGGAACATTGGGATGCATGTAAATATGATTTAATAACCATGATTGCAGTTTATAAAGCACGATTGTGATTCTAATATTAAAACACCGCGATTTGTAAATCGCGATTCGGTTATATCTGTATCATCAAATCTGACCCTCAAGGCTCAGTGAAATCTTTGTTTTTCCCCAACCAAAGCTACAGGAGGTCATTATGGCGTGTAAAAGGTCAAAAACTTCAAATTTTCTCTTCCACAGACTTGAACTATGCTGAAAAAAATTGAAAACATTTCACAAAAATGGTACGATCGTGTAGGGGATGACTGTTAGCTTCGTAGAAATATTGATTTTAAAGTGAATAGAATAAGATAAATATCATTTTATAATTTTTTACTAACAGTAGGTCTTTAAGACATTTTTTCCCATGAATGTTCATGTCTACATTTAAGACTGCAACTTTTGTTTCAACTTATCAAAATGTGATAAAACATATACCATCCTAAGTATGAAGAAATTATATACACATTAAAAACAAGTATTTTCTTTTGATATTTTTTATATACTTATGGTGGGGAAAACAGAAAGTTCTCCATTTTCTAAAAATTTTCAGACCACTTTCACAAAAAAAATTCATAAAATAAAATATTTCTCTAAAAAATACAAAATAAAACCCATCCCAAGATAGACAGTGACATCTAACTTTTCACCAAAGGAAAAAAATAACAAGATTTGGTCATCCAAATAGCGGGAAAACGGAGTACAATCTTATACATTTTTTTAAAAAAAAGAACCAAGTCATATAATTTTGATTGTTTAATATAGCTAAACTTGTCCGTTTTTTAAAAAAATTAGTAGTTTAGAAACTAGATTCCAGATGCTACGATTCATATTTATATAATGTTTTCTAATTTTGAATGCACGTATTGCTAATAATCCCTACAAGTTGAGATTTCATTTTTTTTTGCAATATGATGTCCACTTATGACCCCTTTTCAGTCCACCAACTTGCTGCACTTACCCTATTATATATTTATTTAATTACTTTAAAGATATATTTTTATTTTTATAATTTACATAAAAATCTATATAAAGATTAACGATCAAATATTTTACACTTAAAAGCATTGTCATGGGTAGAAAGCTCCCTCCAATCTGACAACATGTAATGGTGCATATTGTCTACATCGATGTCCATCTCAATGATAAAAAATTACTGACATTCAATTAATTACTGTTGATGCAAAATCACAGCACCCCTGGACGCACATCAGGCTTCTAGGTTGATGTTCAGGCATCCAGTGTGATTGCACAACATGGAAACCTCTCTCCAAGCGTGGGACTTGTGAAACCGAGAGAGGAATCTCCAGAGAAGGCTGGTTCCTGCTCCTAAACTACCTGCCACAAGCTATTCCAGTGCAGGCAAGCTAATCTAATCCTAATCTAACCATGCCAAGGAGACAGAGAGAGAGAGAGAGAAGGGAAAAACAGCAAAAGCCTACACTAAAACGGTGATACACCAGAGAAGGAGGATGTTGAACATCTATCAAAACTGCCATGGGACAAAGAGAGGTGAGCAATGGGAAGGATGGACAGATGCATCACAGGCCCAAGGATAGATTTCACACAGAAAATGTCCCAAAACTCCATGAACACAGCTCCAAACCTGCAATGAACATTTAGACATGCACAGATACCTGCAAATGAAGAGAGGCAAGGAGAGAACAAGCAAAAACGAGAGAGGATGGACAGATGCATCACAGAACACGTTTTGTTGCTCCAGAAGTTTGCACAGAACATCATTCCATTAGTAAAAGGCAAAAAATGCCATTACAGAGCAGGGAGGAGGCTCGAACTCCATTTTCAACCCTAGAGAAGAAAAGAAGGGAGGGCCGAGCCGAAAGAATGAACAACCTCTTTTTTTTTTTATCTCTTTGCCCCTCTTTACAATATATAGGAAGAATGAGAGAGGGAAAAGAGAGGGAATTTAGATCTACCAACCAACCACTTCTAGGTTGCATTTAGTTTATCCCATTATGGCGGCAGGTGAGAATCCTGGTAAGAGCGGCGGACTGTCTTTTGCATTAAAGCTGGTCGCTGAAATGTCAGTTCTGGCCATCACCACGCACCAGGGACGTTTCTTGATTTTCTCTCTCTATGCTGCACCAAAATGCAAGATTGATCCCAGAATCATGTAGAGAATCTCACAAGCTTTCCGTTGATATAAAGAACGTGGAAATCCGAGCTCTGGATCAAAAGATATGGCGATCTGAAGATTTAGGGCACGGAACAGATCAAAACGAATTTTAAAATGTTTTCCCGCTCTTCGCCATCTGGACGACACGTGGCAGGTTCTGATTGGTCACGTGATTCTCTCTCCTCTACCTTTCGGTGGGTTGTCTTTTGAATTTTCCTTGTGGGCCCTAGCTGGGACACGTGGCACTATCCCATTGGTTCGGATCGGTGCTCGAAAACTCACCCATTGACTTTTTGACTTTTCTCTTGTGAGGACACGTGGCAGCTTCTGATTGGTCCTCGGCTCCTTCGGCTCCTTCGCGTACTTCGCCTCCATTTGTCCCGGATGTCCCATTTGATTTTGGGCCCTTTGTGCTCATTTCGGCCGGTTCGGGCATTTCGCGTCCATTTGTCCCAGACGTCCCATTTGATTTTGGACCCTCTGGACTCATTTCGGCCGATTCGGCCGGTTCGGGCATTTTTGGCCCGCTTGTCCCACTTTGCTTCGGACTGACTTGACTCTTTTCGGCCGGTTCGGCCGGTTCGCGCCTTTTTGGCCCGATTGTCCCATTTGATTTTGGACTGTCTGGCCCTTTTTCGCCCGGTTCGGCCGGTTCGCGCCTTTTTGGCCCGATTGTCCCATTTGCGTCCCTCTCAGCAGTTAGCCAATTTTTTCTCGGTCGAACCGGCATTTCGCGCCCGCCGCGTACTTTCGTCCCAGATGTCCCTGTTGCTTTGCGGGCTGTTTGTGCTTACTTCGGCCGAGCCGGCCGGTTCGGGCCTTTTTGTCCCAAATGTCCCGACTGCCCCTAGGACTAGGACTTAGTCATTTTTATGATTTTTTCCTGGATCAACCTACTTGCCTTTCTGCAACCTTTTTGCATTTTCTCAGAGCTTGCTCTTTTCCTCTCAGACAGGGGACTTAGAAAATATTTGAGGGGACTCTAGCAACATGATTTTTGGCCCCGAATCAATCAATTTGCCTGGGACTTGAATATTCTGATGCATGTTATCAAAATTACCCAGGGGGGGTGAAATTTTGACAACAGTTTGGCGACTCAGTGGGGTCATCTGCCTGCTAGATGAAAAGACCAGTAGCCTGAAGCAATCCATTGGGCATGGAGTCATGAGTTGCAACCTGCAACTGATCTGAACTTTGAAAACCTCCCTCTGAGCCACTTGGAAACCCATTGAACATGGAGTGTCTTCACCAAGATGCCACTGAAATGAACTGTGCAAGAGCAGAACCAGCAACACCAAAAACTATGTACAAAACTGAAAATCATACATGCCCCAAATGGAACATGCAGAGTGTGCACAAGCACTTCTTCTGCTGAAAGCAAACCTAGCTACTCTACTCTAACTGGAAGCAAAGGCAAGCTAAACAAACCCTGCAACTGGTTGTGAGAAATAGCTTCCTTTCTTCAAAATTGGCAGCCATGCAATTGATTTGGCACTGATCATGGCTGTTTGGATGGATGGAAAATCAACAAGAAGCTGGTCTTCTATCCAAATCATCAAGGTATCAACTGAAAAATCCAATACCTCTTTTAGTTGCTCTGCATTTGGATTGGAGAGGTATGGCAGCTGATCCTTGGTACTTTGTAGCTCATCCTCATGCTCAGAAGCAAGCATGACTGGTTGTGGCTTCTCCTTTGGCTCCAATGAAGCCAAATACCTGATTGGGCAAGGTCTGATCCGTTTGATATGCCCATAGCTCTGATTTTCAACTCCAAGAATGGAGTCTTCTTGTAGACCCACCTGAATGGATGATGTGGAAGAAATGGTGGAATCCTTCTGTCCTTTCTCTTCCTCCAATGAAGAACATGGAAGATTAAAATCTTCCAATTTTGATTCCAAAGGGCTGCTGTAAGATGCAGGCTGCTGCAAATGAATGCTGTCCTCCATGACAGCAGGCTCTGGTGTTTGGAATGTGGATGATGAAAGAGAGAATGGTGAAAACTCAACCGGTTCCTCTCCATCAAAACAGTCCTCCAAATCTGACAGGTAAACTGCCTCATTGCTGTCCTGCTGCTCGTGTTCAACTTCCTCCATGGTGTCCTCTTGATCTGCAACTTGACCACCATGGTTTCCTTCACTCTCCAATATTGAGTTTGAGAGATCAAACTCCTTTTCAGTGCTAGAACTTGAGAGAGATGAAGTGGAAAGAAGAACTGAAGGTTCTTCTGTAACCTGCTTTGTGCTCAAAGCCCTTGGATCTGCATTTTTCTCCTCCACAGCTAGATTGTGCTCCTCTTCTTTTGGATTTGGAGCAGCTTCTCCTTCCTCCAATGTTTGAAGAGAATCTTGCTCTTGATTGAACTCCTCCTCCAGCATGAAGTTTGTCAAGTCAAACTCTTCAATTTGTTGCTCTAGAGGACAAGTTGGGACTGCAAGATCTTCTTTTCCAACAAAATCAGTCCTCACCACCATTTGTTCAACCTCAGCCTCTTCTGTAGGCTTAACCATCAAGGGGATCTTTGTCATCCCAAATCTAAGAGCCCAACTCTTCAGACTGTCTGTCACTTCTTTTCTTTTTGGCTCTTCCTCTTGTTGTCCTTGATGACTGATTTTTTCAATTTCTTCTTTCCCACATGGAATTGGGGATGCAAGAGGAGGGATAGGTTGAAACTCAACTGATTTGACAATTTTGTGTGGTGGTGGAGGTGGTGAAACCTCTTGTTTCTTTGGAGGAGGGGGTATTTCTGTTAGCTCTTGTGGAGGGGATGACTGTTTGGAAGGGAAAAGGAAAGAAGAATCGAGATGAGGTGGAAGACTGAGGGATGGAGGGATGGATTCAACACTTGGGACAGCAGATGGAGGAGTTTGAAACTGAGATGACTGCTGAAATGAGTAATGGGAAAGAGAAAAGACCAGATGATGGTGTAGAACTTACCCATTGACAAGGTTGTTCAACACTTCTCTCATAGGCCTCTATTTCTGCTGTCCATTGTGCAAGCAAAGGCAGCATTGCAATCATGAAGTCAAGCTTCTCCTGAGGGCTGTAATGCCTTGGAAAAGGTCCCACCCATGGACAGGGTGCTCCATAACCGATTCCAAAAGCTTTCATTTGTGCTTGAGCCCTGGACTGCACCATCCCCACCTCCATCTTTTGGATTTTCTCCAACAGACCAGCATCTTGGATCTGATGGTCTTCATTGTATGCATACTCTTGCTCTTGGAAAGCTCCATAGCCAAACTGACTTTGGCACTGCTGTTCATATGAGTATGCATGCTGATCTGGAGGATTTGTAAAACCTGTTGGAGGTGGAATATACTGCTGTTGTTGATGTGAAATCCATGATGGAAATGAAGTCATGATTGCACAACTTCATGGAATGAGAAAGAATGAAAGAGATGGAAAGAAGGATGAATGGAAAATGAATGAAAATGAATGGAAAGGAAGGTCTGCAACTTCAGAGATGGTTGTTGACCAGATGGAGTCGCCAGATGTGTTTGCAAGTGCCTCCAAAGGCTGAAATCTTCACAGGAACACATCAACCTGCAAAAGATGAAGTGAAAGACCTCTAAGGTCCCACCGGGCGTGCCAAAACTGTTGATGCAAAATCACAGCACCCCTGGACGCACATCAGGCTTCTAGGTTGATGTTCAGGCATCCAGTGTGATTGCACAACATGGAAACCTCTCTCCAAGCGTGGGACTTGTGAAACCGAGAGAGGAATCTCCAGAGAAGGCTGGTTCCTGCTCCTAAACTACCTGCCACAAGCTATTCCAGTGCAGGCAAGCTAATCTAATCCTAATCTAACCATGCCAAGGAGACAGAGAGAGAGAGAGAAGGGAAAAATAGCAAAATCCTACACTAAAACGGTGATACACCAGAGAAGGAGAATGTTGAACATCTATCAAAACTGCCATGGGACAAAGAGAGGTGAGCAATGGGAAGGATGGACAGATGCATCACAGGCCCAAGGATAGATTTCACACAGAAAATGTCCCAAAACTCCATGAACACAGCTCCAAACCTGCAATGAACATTTAGACATGCACAGATACCTGCAAATGAAGAGAGGCAAGGAGAGAACAAGCAAAAACGAGAGAGGATGGACAGATGCATCACAGAACACGTTTTGTTGCTCCAGAAGTTTGCACAGAACATCATTCCATTAGTAAAAGGAAAAAAATGCCATTACAGAGCAGGGAGGAGGCTCGAACTCCATTTTCAACCCTAGAGAAGAAAAGAAGGGAGGGCCGAGCCGAAAGAATGAACAACCTTTTTTTTTTTATCCCTTTGCCCCTCTTTACAATATATAGGAAGAATGAGAGAGGGAAAAGAGAGGGAATTTAGATCTACCCCAACCACTTCTAGGTTGCATTTAGTTTATCCCATTATGGCGGCAGGTTAGAATCCTGGTAAGAGCGGCGACCCTTTTGCATTAAAGCTGGTCGCTGAAACGTCAGTTCTGCCATCACCACGCACCAGGGATCCGTTTCTTGATTTTCTCTCTCTATGCTGCACCAAAATGCAAGATTGATCCCAGAATCATGTAGAGAATCTCACAAGCTTTCCGTTGATATAAAGAACGTGGAAATCCGAGCTCTGGATCAAAAGATATGGCGATCTGAAGATTTAGGGCACGGAACAGATCAAAACGAATTTTAAAATATTTTCCCGCTCTTCGCCATCTGGACGACACGTGGCAGGTTCTGATTGGTCGCGTGATTCTCTCTCCTCTACCTTTCGGCGGGCTGTCTTTTGAATTTTCCTTGTGGGCCCTAGCTGGGACACGTGGCACTATCCCATTGGTTCGGATCGGTGCTCGAAAACTCGCCCATTGACTTTTTGACTTTTCTCTTGTGAGGACACGTGGCAGCTTCTGATTGGTCCTCGGCTCCTTCGGCTCCTTCGCGTACTTCGCCTCCATTTTTCCTGGATGTCCCATTTGATTTTGGGCCCTTTGTGCTCATTTCGGCCGGTTCGGGCATTTCGCGTCCATTTGTCCCAGACGTCCCATTTGATTTTGGACCCTCTGGACTCATTTCGGCCGATTCGGCCGGTTCGGGCATTTTTGGCCCGCTTGTCCCACTTTGCTTCGGACTGACTTGACTCTTTTCGGCCGGTTCGGTCGGTTCGCGCCTTTTTGGCCCGATTGTCCCATTTGATTTTGGACTGTCTGGCCCTTTTTCGCCCGGTTCGGCCAGTTCGCGCCTTTTTGGCCCGATTGTCCCATTTGCGTCCCTCTCAGCAGTTAGCCAATTTTTTCTCGGTCGAACCGGCATTTCGCGCCCGCCGCGTACTTTTGTCCCAGATGTCCCTGTTGCTTTGCGGGCTGTTTGTGCTTACTTCGGCCGAGCCGGCCGGTTCGGGCCTTTTTGTCCCAAATGTCCCGACTGCCCCTAGGACTAGGACTTAGTCATTTTTATGATTTTTTCCTGGATCAACCTACTTGCCTTTCTGCAACCTTTTTGCATTTTCTCAGAGCTTGCTCTTTTCCTCTCAGACAAGGGGACTTAGAAAATATTTGAGGGGACTCTAGCAACATGATTTTTGGCCCCGAATCAATCAATTTTCCTGGGACTTGAATATTCTGATGCATGTTATCAAAATTACCCAGGGGGGGAAATTTTGACAACAATTACTTGTACACAGAGATTTTTTAATGATTCAATTCTATTTATAGAGAAGATGTGGATCATGCATAGCTTTCAAAGGTTTGACTAGTAGGTACCATATGGATCAAAATTGAATGCTTTGTAGTAATATCCCAAATGCTTGCCTCCAAAGAGAGTCGACTTTGAAGAGAAGGCTTTGTCATTTGTTGTAAAGGATTCTTTTTCCAGATCTGAAGAGGTGATAACCAAAGTATGATGGAAGCCAAGCTGAAGGTGCATGATGGGTCCATATCTCTCTGAAAGTGAGGACATAATTCAATGAATGTGACGCTTATTTTTTAGCATATGAATATGACCAAATATCAGACATAACAGAGTTTGTGGTGGCTTAAGATCTCCCTACAAGTTGTTCTTTCTACTCCTGTGGTATTTTACAGTTGGCAAGTATATGGCAGCAAAAGTGAGAATAATAAGAGTAACAGTGGTGATAATAGCTACTTCAAACACCATAGTTCTGCTTCCTACACTTTATTACAGTGGCCTAGCAAAATTATATTGTTCCAATCCTATGTGGTTGTAAAATCGCCATGTAAATCCTTATCTAAGTACCTTTATTCACTTCCACATAAAACAAAATGGTTCATAGGACTGTGCATGAATGAGAGTAAGAACTTACCAGTGCATATTTACGCAAAAAGGTGTTGTCTCGGTTAAGAAGCATGACATCTCTCTAACATGCACAATGAAAATTAGTGGTTATGATTATTATAAGCTATACAAGGAATTCGATCAAATAAATCCCCACTGTCCACGTGAGAATTCAAACTGTTGATAAATTTTGTAAAGAAATTATTGTGTAAAGGGTCATGGACTCTTTCCAACTTAGAGATCTCCTCCTCTTCCTCTCTGAGTAAATCCAGCACTAAAATGATAACATTGTCAGTCACTTTCATTATCATTTTTGTTGTCATTATTATTGTCGTATTGGAGAAAATCATCAAGAGTAATAAGGTGTAGACACAAAATTTATGTACTTGGGTACATTTATAGGTCCTAAAGCATACTAATATATACATGATTCCTAAGAAAGAAAACAAGTAATTAACATTGTCTTTTGGGCCTTTTCCTTTGTTTTTTATACTTTTATTGACCTTACACACCCTAAAACCCTGTCGGTATATGAATGATGTATCTTTTATGGCCTCAGACACTAGTGTCGATTTAGGAAAGAAGCGCTCAGGTGCTCTTGTCCCTTCTAGGTGCTCCTGACCCTCTCTAGCCTTGACTTTCGTGCGCCCGACCAGTTTTTGAGCACCATTTAATATTTTTGAAAACCCTTTGGTAGAAAGATAGATAGGAGCATCTAGTTTGGGCTCCGTTTATTTTAGATGTTTTTAGCGAGTATTTTTTTAATTCAAATTTTCTAGTACAATAATTTTAAATTTTGAAAAATAACTAAGTTTCGACCGTGCGCCCCCTCCAAACTACCTAAAAAAAATCAAAACTTAGATTTTTTTTTGAATATGTATAGAATTAGGCCTAGTTTGGGCTAATATATATATACTTTCAATTTCAATGAGCCAAAAAAAGGTACACAATGAAAGATAGACGTGTTTAAACTTAAAAAAATAGCTACAAAAAGGAATAGTTAGAAAATAAATAATATGGAAACCTTATATTAGTCAAAAAAGTTGAAAAAATATATATTTAGAAATAAGAAAGTCTAGTCTACGTCATAGTCATATTTTTACTAGACGAATTGATCGTTTTAATTTGATTTATTATGGCGGAAGTGGCATTTTAGCATTTTTATGAAAAAACATGACGTTTCCTATGTTTGTGCAGGTCCATGCGTCATGATTGGGGATCCAAGTGTTTCACTCGGAATGTTTCGTTCCTTTTAGAAACAGATAAGGGTTGGGGCTAGGAGGAATACCTGTAGAATGTCGAGATGATGTGCGCGTACCGTAGAGAAAGATCAGGCTGACTGCAAAGAACTCCTTTTTGTCTTGGAAGGACTACCTGCAAATAAGAACACAAGACCACAAGATTTTAATTAGACAATAAATGAGGAAAGTGCCTTGGGCCCAGGAAATATAAAAATTCCTTTCGAAGGTGGTCAGTTCCCTTGCTAATATGAATTAACACAAAAGACTATAAAATATCAATTAAATTGCTTTGTTGAACTGGGTAGGGGAAAGGCTGGTTATTGGTTATAGTCAGTATAACCGATGGCAGTTACTGATAACCGATGGCGGTTACTGATGACCGATATCGGTAGAGTCTAGGATCTGAAGGTTAGTTGTTTTGTGGGGTGGTGGTGTTATTTGGTAGTTGTGTTATTTGTAGGGCTGTATATAGGTAATATTAGGAAATAGGGTGATGAGATCTAGATGAATGACAGTTAGATGCAATGACATGTTGGGTAGTGGATCCAAGAATGGATTTGTGAGGACTTATGATTCAAAAAGTCGAAGAAAATGTTATTAAAGAGTACATGCAAGAAGTAGCTTACTGATTATTCGTAGAGATGCAAGTCCAAGAGTTCTGATGGCAAAGGTAGAACTGAGGTAGGATGGTCTGGCACATAGCAGATCAAATCAGCTGAGTATCACAGGGCTCTGGTATCCAGTTGCATTCCTGGGCTTGCTCTCCCTTGCTGCTAACTCTCCTTGTCTCTTCACTTGTCTCTGCTCAGTCAAGTAAAGATCAGGACTCTCTTGATCGCTCCCAAATGATCTCTGTTGATTCAAAGAATCCTTCGACTCTTGATCCAAAAATGAAATTCCGATCCTTTGTTTTTGGTTTGGGGAGGCCCATTTACAGGGAACCAATGGTGGTTACGTAACCGACGGCGGTCGAGTAGGAACCGACATCGGTAAGGAAAAAGTAGGCTATTTTTAGTAAAACAGCCCACCTTCCCCTGCTTTTCTCCCGAGAGATTAGTTGCGGGCTTGGTCAAGTGACTAGAAGGTCGGTTTTAGGTGCGAGAAAGGGGTCCTTAGTCATGGGTGTAGGTGTAGACCAAGTTTTAGGTTTTAATTAGGTTAGTTTAGGATTAGGGCTAGGTCATGATGAGGTGGCAAAATGAGGTGGTAGGTGAGGTAATGGGGATTTATCAATTACAAGGTAATTAATAAATAAATTGTGTAAGGTTTAGGTAATGAGGTTAGGTTAGGAAATGGGATGTGGGTCAGAAGGGGTCGTAAGACATGAATTTGGTGTCTACATTAGCCCCTTATTGTCATGTAGCTTGTGTTGTAAAGCTGCGCGGACAATAATATGAAGTGGTTTCTCCTTTTAAGGATATAGGTAATCCCCCTCAAATCTAGCACAGATTGAGCGAACGGGAAATCAGGGATAGGGTTGATAAAGGGTGAATGTTGTAGAGGGGATGGTAAGGTGGTAGGGTAGGTCCAAGGAAGCAGACGCATGTTGAAATGCAATCGTACGACTAGGGTACATGATTTGACTAGCAAACCAGCAATGTATAGGCAAAGGTCGATAGTTTATCCAAACAAGGGTGATATAATCCTGGTATCCAAGGCATAGGAAGTAGCTCCAGGGTATATAACAGGTAAGGTACAGGAACGTTTAGGCGTGTTCGGCAGTACCAAATGGTTGGTTTGGTTGAGATAAACGTCACGGTCTAGGTCTAGGCAAAGTTGGTCGACAGATCAAGTCAAGGACCCTAATCATGCTAAAACACGAACAGGTGAGCTCGATTGAACAAAAGGTACAGGATGGATGGATAAAATAAAACGTCGATTGTGGGTATGGTATTGAAGTGATACGGCCGTGGGTCGGGCCAAGTTGTTAGGTTACAGCCTTGGGTCGGGCCAAGTTGTTGGGTGGCAGCTTTGGGTCGGGTCGGATGGGTAGGGTGAGGCCTTAGGTCGGGCCAAATGGGTAGGTTGAGGCCTTGGGTCGGGCCAAATGGGTGGGGCGAGGCCTTGGGTCGGGCCAAATAGGTAGGTTGAGGCCTTGGGTCGGGCCGAATAGGTAGGTTGAGGCCTTGGGTCGGGCCGAATGGGTAGGGCGAGGCCTTGGGTTGGGCCAAATAGGTAGTTTGAGGCCTTGGGTCGGGCCAAATAGGTAGGTTGAGGCCTTGGGTCGGGCCGAATGGGTAGGGCAAGGCCTTGGGTTGGGTCGAATAGGTAAACAAATGGTGTTCAACAAAAGTGGATATAGGCGATATGTGGTTAAAAAGGGGCAAATGGTAAATAAGGGCAAAAAATTGGTGGAAAGTTGGCAGAAAAATCAATGTCGATTCTACATGACCGATATCGGTTAAGGGACCGATAGCGGTTCATTAGGGCAAAATGAAACCGATATCGGTTAAGGGCGAAAAACCTATAAAAAGAAAAATACGGCTTGTCATTGTCACTTGTGTTATTTGAAAACCAAATTGATTTGTCTGACGTGGGGAGTTGAGATTGGAGGTTTTATTGAGTGAGGTGGAGCTTTTTTTACTGGAGGAGTGAGTTGTTTGCGGGCCCGAGTGAGGAGGAGGCAGCAGTTGATTGGCCGGGGACCCAGCAGATCAGAATTGGAGCTATGGCACAGGCAGGAGGAGCAGGAGGGGCTGGACCAGCTGGACCACCACCACCCATCCCACCACGATGACGTGTCGTCATTCAGGTAGGTTCGAAATTCTTTATTTTGTGCATTTGAATGGTATTAAGCTAAATTGGGGGTTTGGGTAGGAATTTACATGTTTTAGGAAATAATGAGTAAATGGACGTAATTTGAAAAATGAAGAGGATAGATGGGTAAAATAGGGCAAGGCGGCTAGGTGGGTAGGTTTTTAGGGTGTTTGGGTGGGTAGATAAGTAGAAAAATGCAAAAATGTGGGTGGGGCGGCCGCGCGGGGGTTCGGCTCTGGGAAATGACAGGGACCGATGTCGATCGCTAAGCGACCGGCATCGGTCGCAAAATTTTAGGGGCTGGGCTCTGTGTGGTTGACTGGCGTCGGTCGGTGGTTGACCGACGTCGGTGGGAAGAGGGCCGTGGTCGGTTGTTTGGGACCGATACCGGTCCGAAGTGTTTGTGTTGTTTTGTTTTGGTTTGTTTTGTTTGTTTTTGCTGTGGCTTGTGTGGGTTTATTGGAGGTTTGTGTGGGTTTGTTTTGTTTTGGGGTTGGGTGGGTTTGGGTTTGGGTTGGGCTTGTTTTGTGTTGGTGTGTTTTGGGGTGTGGGTGGGGTTTGTTTTTGGGTTGGTTTGTTTTGGGTAGATTTTGGGCTTTGGGTCGGGTAGTGGTTTGGGCTTTGTGTCGGGTAGTGGTTGGGTTGTATGGGTTAAAAAAGGGAGTATAGAGGGTAAAGTAGATGATGTGATAGAGAGTTGGTCTAAGGTTGTGGGTTAGTTTTGCAGGCACGTCAGCAGTTGATGATGCGGGATAGGATGCCCCCGCTGTTGGTGCGGATGCGGCCACACGTATCTGCGGCTCATTAGGCGATCATGCGCGAGGTGGGACTCAGCGGAGTCTAGCGATACCGAGCTATTGATAGAGATCACAGCTTGATGGTCGCCCTCATCGAGAGATGGGATCCGGCGACCAATGTGTTCCATCTCCCGACCGGAGAGATGACCATCACATTGGAGGATGTGTATCGCATCCTTCGACTGCCGATCGAGGGAGAGGCAGTGTTCTAGGTAGATTCGGAGACGGCAATGGACAGCATCCTGCAGGTTTTTGGAGATGCAGCCGCGCTACTTACCTATCATAGCGCGAGTATCGGGTATGGTGACATGTACCGTCGCACCGACACGAGACACGACTGGCCGTGCTGATGATGATTGGGATCACCTGCTTCGCCCTCCCGGACTCAGAGGGAGGCCGTTTTCCACGGGCATTGATGGGGGTGCTGCTTGAGATGGTGGAGGAGCATACTTGCTATGCGTGGGCACCAGTGTATCTGGTGCAGCTATACAGAGAGCTCTGGGGTTATCGCCGGATGCGGCGATTTGGTATTTGTTTGACTTTTTTACTTCACTGTTGGGCATATGAGCACATCATATGCATCAGACCAGTAGGGTTACCCCAGTAGCCAGGGCCACAGGTTATATATAGATACGGCTTTCAGAGGTGGTTGGGAGTCGTGGGGCAGCCACGAGCAGTGCTTGCGGGGAGAGACGTTGCCTACTACAGGCATTTGTTAGAGGGCCTGACAGTGGTAGATATTGTATGGAGACCTTACAGAGGTCATCACCCGCACAGAGGAGGCCGAGTACAGTTACGCTGGATCCAGTACACTTTCTAGATAGCAGGACGGAGGCCGGGAGAGTACGAGAGGATACCCCTAGAGAGGGTACGCAGGCAGATGGGGCTGCGACAGGACGAGCCACCTCCCTTCCCTCAGTACAGGAGGGATGATGTAGTGGCCCCACTACCTACACCATAGCCCTTGGATCCAGATTGGGTTGCTGAGAGGCCAGCAGATGACACAGTAGATGATGCTAGTTGTACAGGAGCATACATGGTGTGGTGGGCTGGTTAGAGAGCGGCGAGGGTAGCACAGCCCGCACAGCCAGACTTGGCAGCTGTGACGACAGAGAGAGATCAGCTCAGGGGTCAGGTGTAGCTCTTACAGGGGCAGCTTGCTGCTGCGCAGGCACAGATAGGGGTCTTACAGGGGCAGCTAGCCCAAGCTCAGGTACAGGCACAGGCAGCACCACCACCAGCAGCACAGCCACAGGTGTAGGTACAGGTACAGGCAGCAGTACCAGCAGCAACACAGCCACAGCCCCAGGCACAGGTACAGATACCACTGCCAACAGCAGCACAGCCACAGGCACCACCAGCACAGGCATAGGGGGTACTGGCAGTAGGAGTCTGGGGACCATCCCCAGTACCGACGGTGGCACGGGATAGATACATGGAGGTGAGAGCGGAGGCCCGGTACTATCAGGATGTTCTTGATAGTACCGGAGCTGAGTATCAGCCATATGCGGCACACCGAGCGGAGACCTCGCGTAGTCAGAGATCGCAGGGAGGTGCAGCCATAGCCGGCGTGTCTGCTACAGGCAGGAGGCGAGAGGCGCCACAGGGACCAGCAGGGAGAGGTGCCGAGGGTAGTGGGGAGAGCTGAGAGATCCCTGCATTGTTTTTGTATTTGTATATTGGATATGGGCACCGGTCTGCGAACTGGTTATGTTTATAGAGGCCTGTGTGCCTACATATTACTCATTTATTCATTCATTCATTTATTGTATACCGGCCTGCGAGCCGAGTACGGGTTGTACAGTTGGTACCGGCCTGCGAGCCGAGTATATTTTTGATATGAGGGACCGGCCTGCGAGCCGAGTCGAGAGTATTGATAGTTATTGCGGCCTGCGTGCTGGCTTTGTTGGATTATGAGATCACAGAGGCCCCGATGTAGGGCACAGTGTATATTTGAAAACTTGTATATATATATATATATAGATGATGTTTTGATTCATATGCAGTGTTGAAAATGTTTTTAATTATTTCGTCAATGGTTTGTGGTATAGAATATATGATGAGTTTAATTGACATGTTGATATATGGATGATGTGTTATATGATGAAATGTTGCATGTTTTGGGCTGGTTTTGTGACATTGTTATATATGTATCTGATGAGTTGGATTCAAATGAGGTATAGATAGATAGTTTTTTGTTTTGTTTTGTTTTGGTTTGGTATCCTTAGCTGATGGCTGGTTTGTTTTTGTAAAATAGATGATGTTAATGAAATTGTAATGATATGTGTGGTGGATGGACAAATATGGATAATGGTGTTGTGATGCAGGAAAAGAGGCGGGCGCGACAAAAATTAGGTAAAAAAATGAAGAAAAGACCATGTTTCAAAAGGCCAGGTGTGTAATCGATATCGGTTAGATAACCGACGGCGGTAGTTAGTAGACCGATATCGGTTACATGACCGATACCGGTTATTTAGGTATGAGCTTTTCTAAAAATAAAAAAAAAGCTAGGTGGCAACTTAAGTTCTAATTTTGAGAGCCATGCAAGATATTAAATACGCGAATGCGACGCTGTTTTAACGACTGGGACATGTAATTGCATGAGATATTTGAGTGATTAGAAGTGAAGAGACAGGGAAAGTGATTGTTATCTGAGATTCAGAAGACAGAAAGGAAGGTTTGAAAAAGGTGGTAATAATGGCAGGACAAGGAGAAACATCCAGCAGGCAGGGACAAGAGGGAAGACAAGGGCCACCTCAAGCTATTGCAACCCAAGAGGTAACGTTTTGTTTGTAATTTGACTACTGCATGTTTTGTGAATAAGATGGGGGAGAGTATGTGGGTAGATATGAGAAAGAAAAGATGATAACAAGGGTTATAAATGGGGTGAGTGTTACGTGGTAGGTAATCAAGGGTTTCGGGTATGCCTGTGTATACAGAGAGGAATAAACGAGCAATTTATTGTCGTAGGTGGTTGTTTTAAGCAAGGTGTATGAAAGTAATAGTGACCGATATCGGTTAGGGGTAACCGGTATCGGTTACTCAACCGGTACCGGTTATCTGTAAATGATACCGGTTGCTGTAGGAATTTCCATAATTTGAGAAAAAAAACCCGGGGGGATTTGAGGAATTGAATGGTTGTTTGTTATTTGGATGTATACAGGAAGAGGCAGGGCTAAGGATGAATGATAGTGTACCAACGCTGTTATCACGAATCCGAGCGGATGTAACTCCAGCTGAATGGATGTTGATAAATCGTTTGGGGTTAAGTGGGATCCGATATTATTCACGAATTACACGGAACCATGCTATGTTGCAGGCGTTGATTGAAAGATGGAATCCTGAGAAAAATACCTTCTATCTGCCAACAGGGGAAATGATAGTAACATTGGAAGATGTGTTCCATATTTTGAGACTCCCAATTACAGGAAAACTAGTATATCAGGCATTACCTAGCGTGGCACGGGGAGCGATAACAACAGTATTTGGTCCATACGCACGAGATTTAACACAGCGAGGTTTTTCATTCACATATGGGATAATGTATGCAGCACACCCTGAGGAGACAAGGTTAGCAGTGATATTAAGATAGCGGTAGGGTATTACGCGTTACCGAGGGCGGATGGGGGAAGATTTCCAAAGGCATTGATGTGTGTTATTTGGGAGATGATAGAAAGGAATGTGACTTTTGCATGGGCACCTGCATATTTGGCGGAGTTATACAGGGGTTTATGGGCTTGTAGGTGAACTCACAGGACGACATTGGATTGTTCATACTTATTACACTGTTGGGCCTATGAGCACATTGTTTGTGTGCGACCAGTAGGCCGATCCATCCAGTCAGGTGAAACCGGAGTACAGAGGTTGGGATTCAGACGATGGGTCTAGACAGAACAAGAGGCAAGATCTTAGGCCGTGACGGGTGACATTGAGTATTACAGGCAGGTATGGGAGAGAGTGACGATTGCGGATATCTGTTGGAGGCCTTACGGGAATTATATGGTAACAGAGAACATAGCTGAGGAATTGAGGGGTGTAGAGCGATTAAGATGGATCGTGGGGCATAGGCCAGGTGAATATGAGAGGATTCCTATAGATTGCGTGCGGTGACAATTTGGATTTGTGCAGGATATACCCCAGGCTTATAGACCCTATATGAGGATCGATGCAGAGGCAGTATTCTCACCTCCCCAGCCAACACCCCCAGAAGGGCCTGAAGAGGTAGCAGCCGATCGCAGGGTAATGGATGCAGGAACGACAGAGGCCTATAGATTATGGTGGGTAGCAGAACTGCGAGGTGTACGTGATCGTCCTGACATAGCGGTGATTACAGCAGAGAGGGATCATCTGGGATTCAGAAGACAGAAAGTAATGTTTTGAAAAAGGTGGTAATAAAGGCAGGACAAGGCGAAACATCCAGCCACGGCAGGGAACAAGAAGGGGACAAGGGCACCTCAGCCTATTGTCAAACCCAAGAGGTTTCAAAACGTTTGTTTGTTAATTTTGCCTACGCATGTTTTTGATAATAATATGGGGAGATGATGTGGGTAGCTACTGATAATAAAAGAATGATAACAGGGTTATAAAGGGGTGGATGTTCCGTGGTAGGTAATCACAATGTTTTTTCGGGTAATGCCCTGTGTATACAGAGAACTAAACGAGCAATTATTGTCGTAGGTGTTGTGGTTTTTAAGCAAGTGTATGAAGTAATAGTGACCGATATCGTTAGTTGTAACCGGTAATCGGTTACTCAACCGGTACCCGGTATCTTTAAGGAATCACACGTTGCGGTAGGAAGTTTCCATAATTTGAGAAAAAAACCCGGGGGGGATTTGAGGAATTGAATGGTTGTTTGTTATTTGGATGTATACAGGAAGAGGCAGGGCTAAGGATGAATGCTAGTGTACCAACGCTGTTATCACGAATCCGAGCGGATTTAACTCCAGCTGAATGGATGTTGATAAATCGTTTGGGGTTTAAGTGGGATCCGATATTATTCACGAATTACACGGAACCATGCTATGTTGCAGGCGTTGATTGAAAGATGGAATCCTGAGAAAAAATACCTTCTATCTGCCAACAGGGGAAATGATAGTACATTGGAAGATGTGTTCCATATTTTGAGACTCCCAATTACAGGAAAACTAGTATATCGGCATTACCTAGCGTGGCACGGGGAGCGATAACAACAGTATTTGGTCCATACGCACGAGATTTAACACAGCGAGGTTTTTCATTCACATATGGGATAATGTATGCAGCACACCCTTGAGGAGACAAGGTTAGCAGTGATATTAAGATAGCGGTAGGGTATTACCGTTACCTGCTGGCGAATGGGGGAGATTCCCAAGGCATTGATGTTTTGTTATATTTGGGAGATGATAGAAGGAATGGGACTTTTGTTGCATGGGCAACCTGCATATTTGGCGGCGTTATACCAGTGTTTATGGGCTTGTAGGTGAACTCACCAGGACGACATTGGATTGTTCATACTTATTACAACACTGTTGTCCTATGAGCACATTGTGTTGTGTGCGAACCAGTAGGCCGATCCCTCCAGTCAGGTGAAACCGGAGTACAGGTGGGAGTCCTCAGACGATGGGTCTAGACAAACAAGAGGCGATCTTAGGCCGTGACGGTGACATTGAGTATTCTCATCAAGGTTAGGGGAGAGAGTGACGATTGCGATATCTTTTGGAGCCTTCCGGGAATTAATAATGTTAACATAGACATAGCTGAGGAATTGAGGGAGTGTAGAGCGATTAAGATGGATCGTGGGCATAGGCCAGGTGAATAAATGCAGGTGAATGAGACAGAGGATTGTTAGTGGTTGCGGAGTCACAGGCGGAGAGACTAGAGGCTGGAGTCCTCCATGCAAGAGGGCGTATTCATATGTTACAGGAGAGATTGGCAGATCAGTGGGCGGTACCAATAGCCGTGGTACCTTTGAGGACAGAGAGGCTTGGCGAGAGGGGTCGACGATCACGATCATCACCTAGTTCGGGATGAGGCGTGAGGGTCTAAATAAATGTTAGCAAGGTATAAGAATAAATAAGAGTACCGACCTGCGTGTCGATGATAGAGAAGATGTATTTGTTTAACATCTAAATAAAACGAGATATGTATGTTGATTTGAGTTATCATAATAAGAATGTTTTCATTTTGATTTTCAGTTTTTTGAAAAAAGGATAAAGAGGAATGTGATTAAATAGAAATACACAAAAATATTTATATTTACCACACATGATAGGTTATGGTAGGGGATGGTCGAGCTAACCTTGGGAGACCCCATGTCTCCGAAGTACTGCCTACATAGCCCTTTACACAAAGCAAGGAGGGGCCTCAGACTGATGTAGTTCTCCCTTAGGATCAGGGAGAGGCGAATTCAGGCAATTTGGTACGGTTTAGGCAATTGGTTGGTTGGTAAGAATATTGATATTAATATTGGTAAGGTAAGGTTGTTGGTGTCGGTAATGAATTGGTGATGTTGTAAAAGGTATAAGGGAAGCGAAAGTTAGCCTACCCAAGTAGAAGGGAACCATGTCCTGATTAAGATCAACACACAATCCTAGATGCGAGGCAAAGCGGAAAGAGTGCTCCGTAGGTGAAAAGAGCTAAACAAACCACACAACGTAGAACGAGCTTGAAGCCCTAGGTACTGTGCATAGACGAGAAGTCCATAGGTGAAAAGAGTTGTATGATCACAATATATCGGGTGTACGTTACGTCCCTTGAGTTGAAACAAATGGTGAGGTGAGGTGGATGATATAGCTGAGGTACAGAGAACTTATTACAAAGTGAGTGTTCTGACGAAAGAGAACCTACCCTAAATAGACAAGTCCATGACCCAAAAGTTCTTTTTGAATGAGGCTTTTATTTTACTGAATATAGACTGATCGATGCGGGAAGTCTACAAGGGATATTGATTGTGCTATTCTTGAGGTCTTCATGAAGCTAATCAATGCGAGAAGCTGCTGATAAAGGCTGACTGTGTATAGCTGTCCTTCGAGGGAGCAGTCTATTTATAGTAGCAGATATGATTTTAGTGCATAGCTGTCCTTCGGGGGAGCAGTCTATATAGAATAGCAGCAATAATTTAGCATATAGCTGTCCTTCGAGGGAACAGTCTATATATAATTTAGATAGCTAGATGTTCTTTTGGCGTGAAGCATCTAGTTTGGTAGGAAGTTTGACTCAAGAAAATCCCATAAGAATATGGCTTATTTTAATACTTTGAAGTCATGGACTAGACTAAAAAGGGGAAGGCATCGTTTAGGTGAGGTGAGAATCAAACTATGTGAGCTTGATTTTTATTATGAGGTGTAGGAAACGAAGTGCATGTGGTGGTATGTGAGCTCAAGGGACGAGCGGTAGGTAGATAAGAAGTGATATAACACTAAATTCAACAGTAGAATGGTCGAAGATGCAAGGCATTAAGGGGTTCAGGCTCAGGTTTACCATTAAGCAAAGCTAAACGATAAGTGCCTGATCCATAGGTGTGAGTGATTATATAAGGCCCAATCCAATTGGGAGAAAATTTTCCACGTTTGCTCTTTTCTAGTTTGGTGACATGTTGATTCTCTTTGAGGACAAGATCACCAACCTTAAAGGTATGCTCATGAAGTCGCTTATCATAAGCACGTTTGATGCGTTTTGATAGATTGAAGGTGATCAAGAGCTGTCAGACGACGTTCGTCAAGAAGCTCCAATTGGGCTAACCGCTCTTGGCGGAAATCATCGTTGGTGAGAATATCCTGAAGAGATATTCTAAGGGAGGGTATTTGTATTTCGAGAGGCAAAACAGCCTCGGTACCGTATACCAAAGAAAAAGGTGTGGCATTAGTAGAGGTACGAATGCTAGTACGATAAGCCCAAAGGGCAAAGGGAATGTGATCGTGCCAATTTCTTCTGGATTCATTGACAACTTTCATGAGGATTTTGGTTAGGGTTTTATTAGAAGATTCATCCTGACCATTGGCCTGCGGATAGTAAGGCGATGAGAAACTAAGTTTGATACCAAAGTTGTCACAAAGGTCTTCTAACAACTTGTTTTTAAAAGATTTACCATTATCTGTTATTAGGCAATGAGGAATACCAAAACAACAGATAATGTGATGGTTAATGAATTCGACAATTTTTTCCTTTTTGATCAAAACGAGTGGAATGGCCTCCACCCATTTTGTGTAATATTCGGTGGCTGTGATTATCCATCAGTGACATTGTGAAGAGGACGGGTGAATCTCACCAATAAGGTCTAAACCCCATTGTGAAAAAGGCCAAAGATCTCGTGTGACCTGCAGTGGATGGCTAGGAGTATGTTGAAGGTTAGCATGTTGTTGACACATAACACAACGCTTAACATATTCATAGCAGTCGTTATTGAGAGTAGGTTAATAATAACCTAGGCGAAGGATTCGTTTAGCCACGGCAAGGCCACTAAAATGTCCACCACAAATCCCATCATGGACTTGTTGGATGGTATAGGTGACCTCCGCGCCGGTTAGACAGCGAAGGAGGATACCATCAAATCCACATTTATAGAGGAGTCCCACCCATAACTACATAACGCGAAACACGTTTAAGAAAATTGCACGTTTACCAGTTACTAGTAAGGTCAAATGGGAGAACAGAGGTTGTAAGGTAGTCGTGAAATTGGTGATACTAAGTATCCTGTGAATTAGCAGACACATTATTTATCATACAAACTACTGGGGTTGAGTAGGATGGGGCAAAAATTTGTTGGACCACAACAAATAATTCAGAGTCAGTTGATGAAGCTAGAATTTGCGAGGCTAAGCAAGCCATAGTATCCGCAAATTTGTTAGTGGAGCGGGGAATGGTTTGGATAGAATAGTGAGTAAATAAGGCTAGAAGTGAGTCCACGTAGTATTTGTATTTTTGAAGTTCCTCATTTTTGCATTGGTAGATGCCCATAACTTGATTGACTACCAATTGAGAGTCGCCAAAAATATTGATAGATTTGATACCTAAGTGTATCGCAACTTGGAGACCCAGAACAAGGGCCTCGTATTCCGCTGTATTATTAGTGCAGGGGAAATCAAGCTGGAATGAAAGAGGCATAGGTTCAGCGTCAAGAGGGATGAGAACAACGCCGGCTCCTCCCCCGCGCTGGCATTTAGATCCATCGAAGAAGAGCGTCATTTGATACGACTCTTCCCCGAGTGAAAGAGTGGCGATGAGTTCGTCGGGGAATATAAAATTGGTAAATTGTTCCCCAGGTAAAGGGGCTTCCGCAAGTTGGTCTGCGATGGTTTGTCCTTTGATTGATTTCTGGTGGACAAACTCAAGGTCCGAGGTCGGCGAGGAGCATGAGCCATCGGGCGATGCGTTGGTTTAGATGAGGTTTGGCATACATGTAATGGATGGGGTCTGTGTTGGTGATGACGAAAGTTTTGTGATTCAGAAGGTAGTGTCGGAGCTTGGTAGCCACGAATGATAGGGCTAGGCACAACTTTTCTACATGTGTATACCTAGTCTCATAATCCACCAAAGTACGACTTATATAATAAAGGGCTTGTTCTCGATTTTCAGAGTCACGATGTGCAAGCATGGCCCCTACAGCGTGGTCAGTGGTGGAAAGGTAAAGGTAGAAAGGGCGGTCGTCTTGAGGTGGGATAAGCACGGGTGGCTGCAAGAGATAAGTTTTGAGAGCTTCAAAGGCTTGGTGGCACTCTTCACTCCATTGAAATTCAATGTCCTTTTTAAGGAGGTGATGGAAAGGTTGACATCGATCCGAGAGTTGGGAGATGAAACGTCGGATAGATTGGAGCTTACCTTGTAAACTACGCAATTGTTTGAGATTAGTAGGTGGGGGCATTTCTAGAATAGCTTTGACTTTAGATGGGTCGACCTCAATGCCACGCAAAGAGACGATAAAGCCAAGAATTTTTCCCGAAAGGACACCAAAGACACATTTCTTTGGTTGAAGACGGACAGAATATTGTAACAGGCGATCAAAAATAATGGTTAAAACATCGAGATGTTCACTGCGATGTTTAGACTTGCCAAGAAGATCGTCGACGTAATCTTCAAGGATAGTGTGCATAATGTCATGAAAAATGTAGGTCATAGCCCGCTGATAGGTCGCACCAGCATTCTTAAGGCCAAACGGCATTACACGGTAACAGAAGGTTCCCCAAGGAGTTATGAAGGCAGTTTTGTGTTGATCGGCAGGGGCAACCAAAATTTGGTTGTATCCTGAAAAGCCATCCATGAGAGAAAGCATTTCATGACCTGCAGTGAGATCAACAAGTTGATCAATACTTGGGAGGGGGAAGTCATCCTTAGGGCAAGCGAGGTTAAGATCCCGGAAATCCGTGCATATCCGAAGTCCCCCCGTCGCTTTAGTGACAGGTACGATGTTAGAAATCCATTGAGGATAGTCAATAGGCAAGATGAAGGAAACAGAAAGAAGTCATTGAAGCTCTTCTTTGACCAAGAGGGCAATGCGTGGATGCATTTTTCTCAGTTTTTGTTTGACTGGTTTGGAATCGGGGTTTAGAGTGATGTTATGGACGGCAATGGTAGGATCAATTCCTGGCATGTCAGCGTAGGACCAAGCGAAAGCTTGGTTGCGAGCACGGAGGAAAGTAGTAAAGGCGACTTGTTCTGATGCGTTAAGGGATTGTCCAATCTTCACAATGTGAGGATCCTCCTCCGTGTGGATGTTGATTTCTATAGTAGATTCGTTCAGCATGGTTTGGGTTTCAGATGGTAAGGCTCGTTGAATATAAGAATCATCCGCGCCAAGGTAAGTGAGGATGGAGTCGTCATCCTGACACTCAACAAGATTAATCAAAGGCGAATCCTCTTCGATCATGTCTGGATACAGAAGGGGAAGAGAAGATGGGTCCTCATTATCGCGTTGATAAGTGAGAGGACCTATGAAGATAGCATTTATGAAAAAAAAAAAAAAAAGTTAGGAGGGATAGATTCAGGGTCTATAGATTCTGTGGGTGATGATGGCAAAGTGGGTGATGATGGTTTTGGTAGGGGTGACGTCGTCTTCTTCCAGAATACAGCTGACACGAGGTGTCTCCTGTGTAGGTGTTTCAGGAAAACTGAGACCACTGCGATCATTGTGTTTGCGGGTAGTCACGGGAATGAGTGTATGTCGGCCTTGTTCGTAAAGACCAAAACCAAAGCCTTTCCAAGCATAGCGAGTCAAGAAGGTGAGGGCGAAACGATGATTTGTCAAGTATTGAAAATCAGATTGGAAGGGAACCACACCAAGAGGAGGTTCAGGGGTAATGGAGGATGCGTCAACACCCCCATACGTTAGGTTGGTGCGGCAATGGGGTGGTCCGTAAGAGATTACCTCCCCCACGCGACGGTCGTAGGTGGGATGTGCATGTAATTGTCCGTACTCCTGCGGGGTAGGGAAAGAACTAACGTTATATAGGCGGTACTCCCCCAGCGTAAGGCATTGAAAAACATCTACTAAGGGGTCGGAGGTTGGGATGTTAGCTGCGGGAAGGGAAGTGGTTTTTGCGACGGTGGTTTCATCAGTTGAAGGCGTAGGCGCGGTTGAGGTGGATGGTTGAGGTACATTTGAAGAGGATGGTTGGGTTGAATGTATGGGTGTCTTGATTGGTATAAGCACATCGTTAGGGAGGTATAACATATTGCAGGTTTTAAAGGGGGGAGGATCAGCTTTTACGGTGTAGGACTTCCCCTCGTACTCAAATTTTATGCATCTATGTAATGTTGAGGGAACGCATCCCATGGCCCGGATCCAAGGACGACCCAGCAATATATTATATTGGAACTCTCCCTCAAGGACATAGAAGAGTTCGGGTAAAGTACATGGTCCTACCTGAATGTTGAGGATCACGGTGCCTAAGGTAGAGGTAATAGCGTCATTGAATGACCGCAACATGATGGGGTTGGCACACATGTAGCTAGAAGGGATATTCATTTATTGAAAAGCTTTTGAAGAGATGATGTTTAGGCTAGCACCCCCGTCAATCATAACACGATGTACACGAATGTCCCGGACGTAAGCTGAGATGAACAGGGCAGGGTCAGGATCTTCTGTACCAAAATTGACAATTTCATCTTCAGAGAAACTGACTGCAGCAGCTTGTGGTACAGAGACAGAAGTGGTTGGGGCGGTGGGTTGTTTGGTGAGAGAGGCAACGTGATTGGGTGTCAGAATGGAGGCAACGGGAAGGGTTTCATTAGGTAAGACCTCGATCCCCTGAAGAACTTCAACGAGAGCTTGTCGATGAGATTCAGAAGTCTGAATGAGATCATATAGTGTCATTTTTACGGGTGATTGGTGAAGCTGTTTAATCATGGCTCGATGGGCAGCTCCATTAGAGAGGGGGTAAGCGGGTCCACGAATAACCACTTTGGGTGGTGGTGCAATCAGGATGCTGGACGGAGAAGGAGAGGATGCAGGTGTGCTTTCTTTCGCTTTCTCATTGTTTTTCTGCGCTCGAGTAGCAACACTAATCATATTAATCTCGTAGACCGGAGATGAAGAAGATGATTGGGATAAATCATGGTCTTCAAGAGGTGGGGTTGTAATAATGACAGATCTTGGTGAGGCGGGGACAGATGGTATAGGAGAGGGAATGGAAACTAAAGGTCTCTCCCTTCGTAAGTTGTCTTTCTTAACCTTTCTATCTGGGAGAGGTGACTGACGAAGGATGGTTTTTAAAGCTTTGCATCCCTCCACATCATGTCCTGGTGTGTGGTGATAAGCGCAGATCTTAGACTCATCATAACCTATAGGTCGAGGTTTAGACGGGTCATAAGGTCTAAGTGGGGGTAGGGAAATGGTCGCATTCTCTACTAACATAGCAAGGATTTTGGCGTAAGATCCTTTGAGTGGGTCAAAATCAGAAGAGGATGAGGGTATTGATTGCGTGGGTTTTGGTAATGTTTGGGCGTGGTTAGTTCGTATGGGTGGTGGTTTAGCCGAGGGGTGTTGATACGTGTTTTTCACTAAACGTGGTTTCTTTGGCGCAGAAGCTATATTGGATGATGAGGCCACAGATGGTGTGGTATCAGAAAACAACCACGGGGAAATAGGAGTGACCGAAAACAAATCTTTTGATGATGGAATTTGTTTAGGGTTGATAGGTGGACAGGATACGCGGAGTGATAATGTTGATATACCCTTTGATCCCTGTATGGGTGCAGAAGGCGTAGGTCGCTTTAAAGGAAACGCAGGAGGTATGATATATTGATGTAAGGTAGAGGGATGGGGTCCCAATATGGAAGGTAGGTGTGACGATGATGGTTTTAGTTGTGATAGAGGCATAGGTTGAGGAGATTGAGTCTATCTCTTAATGGGGTGGACGGCTTTATTTTTAGATAAATCAAGCCGCTTAGGTGGGTGTGTTAGACTGGGTATGGGTAAGGTCCCAAGCGTAGGGGAAGATTTGGCTAAGTTAATAGAAGTGGACGGGGCATTTGGTAGAGGTGAGGGGGGTGAAGGTGAGAACATGGGCATTTTAAGCTTCTGTAAACACTTCGGGTATATGGTGGAGGTCTCAGGATCGGTCATTTGCATTTGAGTAGAATATGGCGTACTCAAACGTTCCCATAGGGCCTGTCTATCTTCTGTGGAATGACAGTCCTCACGTGTGAATGTGAACTTTTGTACGGAAGAAAGGTGGGTTGTGATTCCGGTCCACTGTGGGTGTGATACAGGGGGTAAACGAGGCACTGTATCAATAGATGTCAAGAGGTCGACCGGTTGTTGAAAAGATTTAGGTGATGAAGGACTAATAGGCAGGAGGGCATGTTCGAGAGGATCCGTCATGGTTAAAGAATTTGGTGATGTCGGTTGCAAGAGATTCCTCGTCTAAGGATGTCAAAAGGAGTGGCGTACCTTCCTCTTGTGCAGCAAGAGGGGTAGAAGGGGAAATCTGGGAAATAGATAGGTTAGATAACATCCGTTCGCAATCTTGTAGGGATGTGGTATAAGAAGACTCATCGATGGGAAGAGAAGTCTGGGCAGTTAACTCCCTTATGGGTAAAGGAATGATTTCGCTTTGGTTCGATGGTGGTAAAGGAGGTTCGGGCTCCTGTGTTAGTGAAGAGGCTTGATTCAAAATTTTCTCGATAGAGGCTTTGGGTTGGGTATCAAAGACTGCATGGATCTCATGAACACTCTCCTCGGCTAAGATATCCTGGTTTGTGTTACTGTTGGGAGAGTGATTCGGGAATGGTTTGTTGAAGATTTTCAAATTTCGGTTGGCAGGGGCATTAGGATTATCGAGGGTTATATCCCCTGCGTCAACCATTTCCTGCACTATGTTTTTCAACATCTTGCAGTTTTCATGACTATGTCCTTTTACACGGTGAAAGTTACAGAAGTCATTTTCTTTGTACCAGGCAGGTATAGCGCGAGTGGAGTCAAACCCGGAGTGAGGTTTAACAGGGGGCAAGGTGATAGCTCCGGCCTTGAGAAATTTTTCCAAGATGACACCATAAGTTTCTCCCAAGGGAGTGTAATTGATGGGCTCTGCTTTATACTTATAGGTGGTTTTTGGTGGGGCATTAGACGGTGTTTGAGATTTAACCATCACCGCGTGGACAGCTCCTTTTGATTTAGAAGAAGTGGACGCGTGAGGAGTGGTGGTATTTGGTTTATTGGTAGAATCAGGAGTTCGGAAATTGGGGTTTTTGTTACGCAACCGCAATTTCTCTTCCTCTAAGGCTCGAATCTCTAGTTTTCGAGCCATAGTAAAGGCTTCATCGAATGTACGGAAAGTTTGAATTTGGAGGGTAGGGGAGATGTGCTTAGCGCAAGCCCGCGTAAACAGTTCGATAAGTTCAGTCTGAGGCAAGGCATATGTAAGTTGGTTGATAAGGCCGCGCCATCGTCCGACAAAATCTGCGATAGATTCGTCTTCGAATTGTCGAATGGCATAAAGGTCGGTGATGGATACTTTCTTAGCAATGTTAATGGAGAAGTGATCCAAGAAAGATTGGGCTAGTTGGTTAAAAGAGAAGATTGAGTGCTGGGTTAAAGCACTGTACCACTCCAAGGCAGGTCCTGATAAGGACATGGGAAAGGTGCGGAGTAACAAGGCATCATCATGGGCAATCAAATAACAAGCATGTCTAAATGATCGCAAGTGTTGTTGAGGATCCTCTTTACTATTAAAACGAGTAAATTTCGGCAACTCCCATTGAGGAGGATATGAATGAAGGGGGACAGAAGGGTGAATGGGCTCCCGACAAACTTGCTCGTATGTCAAGGCACTACGACTTCCTGAAACAGAAGCCTCCAGGTTTTGCATTTTGTCCATCATTTGTTTAATTAGATCAGTAGTTGGATGAGATGATGGTGTGGTTTGTGGTAAATGGAGGCAAATTGGGCCAAGGACCACCGCTAGATCCTGGTGGGGTTAAGTGTTGATAAGGTGTGGAGGATGAATATGTTGAGGCAACCGAATAGGGATGTCCCATATAGGATGTTGAGGTCACTGGATACGTGTATGGGAATGAAAAGGTAGGCGGAGCTTGAGAAGGAAAGCTCGTGTGGATAGGTGGCAGAGAGCAAGTCATGAACGGAGCAGTCTGCAAGAGAGATGAGGTAGGGGCAGTCAGCGGTAATGATATGTGGGGTCCGAGGTTAACCAACGGAAAGCCAATCTGAGTCGTATGAACCTCTGAAGCCGTCGGATTGGGAGACGGGGCTAGAGATGCAGGAAGTAAGGCGGTATTATCAGGTGGAGTGGGAGCTAAATGAGCAGCTATACTAATAGGCATACCAACAAGGAGCTGACCATCAGGTGTACGGTCAGGGGTATGAGACAAATAGTATTGTACAGCGCTAGAATTAGCATCCAGAAACTTGGCAAAGTCCTTATCTCCCACAGGAATTTTAGGAACCTCGCTGGTATCCGTAGGATTCCCCACAGAATGTGAAGGGGGTGATTCAGGCAAAGAAACAGAGCAAGCATGTGAAACCATGGCGGCGGCTTGCTTTCGAGTGATAACAACCATGGACAGGAGTTCACAGTAGGGTTTCAATCTGTCAGGAATAGAAACAAACTCAGACTGGTAAAATTGGTAGGTTGCTGGTTTGTCAGGAATTGGAAAAGACAGTAACCGATATCGGTCTAGTAACCGATGTCGGTTATACTATAGCCGACGTCGGTCAGGTAACCGATGTCGGTTGTAAGAAGTCTGGGCTAACAAGATATAAAAAGGCTGCTAATTTGATTTTTAACAACGTTTAGTATACTTGTCCAATTATTGATCACAGAAGATAGAGTATGAGAAAGAAAACAGAACTAAAAACAAGCAAGATGCACACACAAATCCAAGGATTAACCCTAGGGTTAATTTTAATTATCGTGGGCTTATGCCTTTAGATGTAGAATGATGTCAGAATCCTAAACAAGAGACTTAGGGGAAATGTCAAGTTGTTTTGGCTTATAAGGTTACCTCAATCGGGCGGAGGAATACCGCGGAAAAAAGGGGGGATGTTTGAGCTGTTGTGTTAATTGTGAAGTGATTCGGTATGTGTTGTGCAGTGAATGTAAGATTAATTTCCTGTCAATACTGTGGATATCACCCCCACGTGTACGACCTGTTACTTAATCTACGTTCACTAGAATTGAAAAACAACAAGCAGGAATGCAATGCACGTGTTTTAAACCCAAATCAAAAATTATGTTCGATGAAGCAAGAGAGATGACTTTC
Source organism: Taxus chinensis (assembly GCA_019776745.2). Taxonomy (NCBI): domain Eukaryota; kingdom Viridiplantae; phylum Streptophyta; class Pinopsida; order Cupressales; family Taxaceae; genus Taxus; species Taxus chinensis. The sequence goes on along the minus strand of CM034147.1, from coordinate 775,408,869 downwards.
ACTAATGCGAAACTAGGAAAGCAAGACAAATTCTTTACGAAATATATAACAAAAGCAGCAACAGCAAGTATGCTTCCTAAAATGAAAATAAGCAAGAGAAACAGAAACCCAAGATGGGTCCCACCGGGCGTGCCAAAATGTTTCACTCGGAATGTTTCGTTCCTTTTAGAAACAGATAAGGGTTGGGGCTAGGAGGAATACCTGTAGAATGTCGAGATGATGTGCGCGTACCGTAGAGAAAGATCAGGCTGACTGCGAAGAACTCCTTTTTGTCTTGGAAGGACTACCTGCAAATAAGAACACAAGACCACAAGATTTTAATTAGACAATAAATGAGGAAACTGCCTTGGGCCCAGGAAATATAAAACTTCCTTTCGAAGGTGGTCAGTTCCCTTGCTAATATGAATTAACACAAAAGACTATAAAATATCAATTAAATTGCTTTGTTGAACTGGGTAGGGGAAAGGCTGGTTATTGGTTATAGTCAGTATAACCGATGGCGGTTACTGATAACCGATGGCGGTTACTGATGACCGATATCGGTAGAGTCTAGGATCTGAAGGTTAGTTGTTTTGTGGGGTGGTGGTGTTATTTGGTAGTTGTGTTATTTGTAGGGCTGTATATAGGTAATATTAGGAAATAGGGTGATGAGATCTAGATGAATGACAGTTAGATGCAATGACACGTTGGGTAGTGGATCCAAGAATGGATTTGTGAGGACTTATGATTCAAAAAGTCGAAGAAATGTTATTAAAGAGTACATGCAAGAAGTAGCTTACTGATTATTCGCGGAGATACAAGTCCAAGAGCTCTGATGGCAAAGGCAGAACTGAGGTAGGATGGTCTGGCACACAGCAGATCAAATCAGCTGAGTATCACAGGGCTCTGGTATCCAGTTGCAGTCCTGGGCTTGCTCTCCCTTGCTGCTAACTCTCCTTGTCTCTTCACTTGTCTCTGCTCAGTCAAGTAAAGATCAGGGTTTTCTCGATCGCTCCTGAATGCTCTTTCTTGATTCAAAGAATCCTTTTTCTCTGATCCAAAAATGAAATTCTGATCCTTTGTTTTTGGTTTGGGGAGGCCATTTAGAGGGAACCGATGGCGGTTACGTAACTGACGGTGGTCGAGTAGGAACCGGCATCGGTAAGGAAAAAGTAGGCTATTTTTAGTAAAACAGCCCACCTTCCCTGCTTTTCTCCCGAGAGATTAGTTGCGGGCTTGGTCAAGTGACTAGAAGGTCAGTTTTAGGTGCGAGAAAGGGGTCCTTAGTCATGGGTGTAGGTGTAGACCAAGTTTTAGGTTTTAATTAGGTTAGTTTAGGATTAGGGCTAGGTCATGATGAGGTGGCAAAATGAGGTGGTAGGTGAGGTGATGGGGATTTATCAATTACAAGGTAATTAATAAATAATTATGTAAGGTTTAGGTAATGAGGTTAGGTTGCGAAATGGGATGCGGGTCACAAGGGGTCGTAAGACACGAATTTGGTGTCTACACCAAGCCTTGAGGTATACCTTGGAAAAAGGAAAAATGTAAAATGCATACGGGTTATAATGCATACTCGTTCTTATGCATATAGGTATTATATGTGTTTTTAGCATGCTTTTATTTACAAAAATAAATGTTTAAGTATAATTTTTTCATTTATCTTAAATTAAAATAAATGAAAAACTTATACTTTAAATTTATTATAGTAAATATAAGAAATTAGGGTCACTCTACACCTTATGGAACTAGTTCCACAGCTTCATGAGTCATGGTTTAGGAGAAAGTTTTTTTATAGTATAACCCGGTTAGTACATAGGTAATTTTAAGGATTTTAGAATTCAACCTAAAGATTTTAAACTTTAAATTATATAATCAAAACCCTAGGCCCTAAACCTAAACACTAAACCTTGAGCCCTAAACCCTAAACCCTAAACCCTAAACCATGAACCATGATCCCTAAACCCTAAACCTTAAACATTTGACCCCTACCTGTGAGCCCTAAACTGTAACCCTTGAGCCTTAAGCCCTAAACCCTGAGCCCTAATCCCTGAGCCCTAAACCCTGAGCCCTAATCCCTAAGCCCTAAACCCTAAAAACTAAATCATAAACCCTAAATCCTGACCCCTAAACCCTAATCCCTAAACCCTAAACATAAACCATAAACACTAAACCTTAAACCATCAACCTTGAGACCTAAACACTAAAATTTAAATCCTGAACTCTGTGACCTAAACCCTAAACCTTCAACCCTTAACCCTAAGCCCTAAACCCTAAAATATAAACCCTAAAACCTTGAAAAAAACCCTAAACCATAAACACTAAATCCTAAACCCTAAATCCTAAAACCTTAACGCTAAACCTTAAACCCTAAAACTTGAACTCTGAGCCTTTAACCCTAAATCTAGATCCCTGAGCTCTAAACCATAAACCCTAAACCTTTAACTATGAACCCTGAACCCTGAGCCATAAACTCAGAACCATGAACCCTAAAACCTAAGCCCTAAGTCATAAACCTTAAGCCTTGAACCTTACACCGTGATCCTTGATCACTTAGCCCTAAACCCTAAACCCATAACCCTAAATCGATAACCCTAAACCATGTACCCTAAGTCCTAAACACTAAACCCTAAACCTTGATCCCTAAACCATAAACACTAAACCTTAAGCCCGAAACAATAAATCAAAAACCCTAAACCATTAACCCAAAATGATAAACCCTAAATCCTAAAAACTAAATCCTCAACCCTAAACCTTAAACCCTAAACCCTTAATGCTTAACCCTGAGCCCTAAACCCTAAACCCTAAATCCTACACCATTAACCTTGAACCATGAACCTTGAACCCTAAACCCAAAACCCCGAACCATGGAGATTGTTTAAAATACCTATAGTCTACAGTAGTGATTACAGATTAAAAACTACTCTTCATATTCTGCACTATAAGGATTGGAAAACCTCATATATTTCCAGTGATGGGTCGTTGTATTTTCCAATAATTTAACTAACTAGATCTTCTGTTAGTGTCATTACCTAGGTTGTATGTAATGGAGCTTTATGTAACCAATTTTCCTGTTGGGTCTTCTGTTTGGGGCTTGTTGTGAGATCTTTCTAATTTAGTTACTAATCTACGGAAACTCAATATAAATCTAAAGAATTTATTTACTATGATGAAATGAAGTTTAAAAGCTATACTTCTAAATTAAATGTAAATACGCACACAAAATATGAAAGAACGGAATTGAAATTGCACACTCACAACTAAGAATCAGTAGAAGTAAACTCACATGCTAACTAAAATGCAACATAAAGGAAAACACACGATTTGAATAAAAATTCCAATAGGGAAAGCAAATATGTTCAAACTAAGATTGCATGAAACATACTGAAATAGATATTGTAGTAAAACTTATCAGAAAACCAGATGTGTATGTTAATGTAAACAACCTCCTATCTCCTTGGTCGAGTGGGCCCTTGATCTCCCTTGGGAAAGAGGAAATATCAACAGCTCTAGATCCTCAAAATGATGCTTACTTATATTAATTAAAATAAGTTCCATAACATATCTAGTATATGAAAAAGATAGTGCTAAAAACAACAGGTTATATGTTGTAGATTATATCTCAAAAAATAACAGCTTCCCAATGTTCTTAAGAAGGTGTCTTTATATAGACACAAGAAGTTACAGAATATGCTGCAATAGCCAGCACTAACATCTACCACTAATCAACATTAATCAAGACTCATAAATTCCTATAGGACTGCTAGAAATAAGTCCTATACTGATAGGTCGATAGGTGGAAAAAGTATTCCGCTTCTGCATATAAGCCCCTTGCTTATTTTTGGCTAACTCCCTTTCATTTCTTCCTTCCTTGTGCCTCAGTCAGAATTTTTTATTATTCAGGCACTCAAAATTTTCTGGAAATGGCTTCATCAGATAGAGAATCTTCTCAGCTTTCTAGAAAGGTAAATTTTTCCCTCTAACTCCTTGTATTTTGCAAGTTATGGCTCGGCGGAGTTTTGGAGGGAAATTTTCCCAAGGAAGGTCCATGGACCAATCAGAACGTGCCACATCAGCAAAGGAATAGAGGAAGTGGGAGGAAACTTAGAATTTTTTACCAAGGAATGGCGGGGGTATGCAAAAAAAATTTTGGGCCTAAGGCCCACCAGCCAATAGGAAGAGGCCACGTGTCCTTGGGGCCATCGGAGTTCGGACCGGCAGTGGAGAAGTTGAAAAAATTCCAAAGTTTGGTGTAGGAAAATATTGGCCAGAAGGCCCACCAGAAAATAGAAACACGCCATGTGTCCTTAGAGCATTGAGAGGCGGAGGTGCAAATGGAAATTTTCCCTTTTCACCAAAGTTTGGAAAATAATGCAATGAAACTCTGCCCCCGATGGCCCAAGCCAATCAGAAACCTGCCACGTGTCCATGTGGCGAACAAAAATCTTAAGTGGGGCACGATAAAGGAAATTTTGGAGTTCAGGCCCAAGCCAATGAAAAGGTGCCATGTGTCTGTTCAGGGTAGTGGTCAGCAGTGAATGGAAAATTTGGAGGCAAAGGCTCGCCAACCAATAGAAGGATGACATGTGGCAGTGGAGCATCGGGGTGGCGGAGAATTTTTGGAAAATTTTCCAAAGACCAAAAAGGCATAAAATGATCCGTGTGAAGGCCACGAACCAATCAGAAAATGCCACATGGCATCAGAGTGGCGGGGGTGAAAATTTTGGGGAAATTTTCCCAAATGCAAAAAAGAGGGAAAATTTTGAATTTTCGGCCCACCAACCCTATTTTTGCCTTGTTTTGCCCTAAATCTTCAGAAGGGGCATAACGTTTCATCCAAAGCTCAGATTTTCACGTTCTTTATATCATTAGAAAGATGTTGAAATTCTCTACACAATGGAATATTCAATTTTGTGTTTTGATGAAGTTTGGAGAGAGAAAAATGGAAAACATGTCTGACATGGGGAAAAGAGTAGACCTGACATTTCAACCACCATTTTTAATGAAGTATGGGCCTCTGTTTTCTCTGTAACGTAATGTAATTCAAAGTATGGGCTCTGTTTATGGAAACCCATCATTTTTTAGGCCCATTAGATGAGTTTGGTTGGTGGTTGGATGTTCCCTTTGCTTTCCCATGTTTTCTCCTTCCTGGGCTCGAATTTTCATTGTTAAAAGCCAGATTTGGCTCATTTTGTAAGGGTTGGACATTTTTATGTTTTACAGACTCCCTCCTACACCCTAGAAAGTGATTTTGTGGAATATCAGACCTCTTTCAAGACTGTAACATGTTTTCTACCTCTCAGCTGTTGTAATGCATGTATTTTTGAATGGAAATGACAGTGCAAGCTCTGTGAATGAGTTTCAATCCTCTTCTTGTGTTGTTTGCTTCATTCTGATCCTTCATTACATTTTATCAGTTTTTGCATGATGTTTGTTGCATTCCTTTAATCTGTGTCAATTTGCAGAAGCTAATGTTCACCACTCCTTTGGTGTATCACCCTGTTAGTCTTAGTTTTATTTCTTTACATCTTTATCTCTGTCTCCTTGGAATTTAGAGTAGGATCTAGTATTAAACCTCTACAATTTTCAAGAATACATCTGATCAGAGGAGTTGAGGAACCAACCTCTAATCTAGATATTCTTTTCCCATTGTTGCAAGTCCCACACTTGGGGAAAAGATTCAATGTTGTGCAATCACACTGGATGTCCATTGTCAAACTAGAAATCTGAGAAAACATCCAGGGGTGCTGCTGATTTGCACTAACAGTTTTGGCACACCCGGTGGGACCTTAGAGGTATTCATATTCATTGCAAACAAATTTGATGTGCATTTTTTGCAAGTTTTTTACTTAAAAAGAGCCCTGATATGCACATCTGGCCACTCCAAAGAGAAAAAATCAACCGGTTTCAGCAGTCCAAGTCTGAAGATTCATGAGAAGAATCCAAACAAGGTCAAGAGGAAAAGAAGAAGGGTTGTCTGAGTATCTGCAGTTATGCCCAGGGAGAAGACAGAAGGAAGAAGAATTCAAAGGTCTCCATCTCCACCAAATAGGATTCTATCAACTCCTCCACAATCTAGACCTTTCACTCAATCAACAAGGGTTCTCAGGCCAATCAGAATGGCACAAAACAACCCTTATGTCAACTTCACTGGTAGCAGCCCACTTGCTCTCAATGCACAAAATCCGGTTCCAGTTACAGCATTGAAGAAAATTCCATACTTTATTGGAGAAAATCATACCACTCCTGGTGATCATGTCAAGGATATTGCTAATGTTTGTGCAATCCATGAGATTATTGAGATGTAAATTGCTGTAAAATTGCTGGCATCTTCATTCAAAGGGAAAGCCTTGTAATGGTTTAGAAGCCTTGGGGTAGGATCTATCCAAAATTGGAATCAGTTATGCATAGCTCTCCATGAGAAGTTTGGAGAAAAAAGAGATAACTTGTCTCTATTGGAACAACTGACAACCATCAAGAGAGCTCCCAATGAGCAGCTAACAGACTTCAACTTCAGATTTCAAAGGACTTGGGATAGAATTCCATTGGCAGTAAGGCCAACAGCTGAAGGTGCTTTCTTATACTATCTCAAAACTTTAAATTCTGATATTTCTATGTTAATTCAATCCATGGGAGGTGCAAACATACATGCAGCTTATAGCATTGCCATTAGAGCTGAGAATTGTTTGATACAAGCTGGTAAACTGGCTCCTAGGCCTCCCATGCCTTTGTATCCAAACTTGGAAAGCCCAAGCACTAGTCAAGCACCTACTTTAGCTCCTATTCCCACTCCTAGAAATTAGAGTTCAAATGAAACTTCTACTTCATCCTCTAGTGCCTCAAATGAACTTCAAGAATTCATGAAAAAATTGCAAAATTTAGGCAATGAGCTAGTTACACTCAAGAGGAAGTAAGCCCAAAGTTTTAGACCTTCCTATCAGTCTCAAGCTCAGCCTAATAGGTAGCCATATCAGCCTAATAGGCCACCCAATTCAGCTGCAAATCAAGTAAGGCCTCCTACCAATAGACCATTCCATCCCTATAACCCCAATGCTACATCTGCCTCTAAAGCCTTAGTGTTAGTGCAAAATAATGTAGCTCAAGAGTATGATTGATGTTTCCCATGCAATGAACCTCACAACCAGTCCATGTGCTTCAATGGTGCCTTGAACCAAGCTTTGATGGTGACAACAACTGGTGTAGAGAGTGAGGTGAGTCAAGAAACAAACCAACAACAAGGAACATCCCAACAAAATACAACTCCAAATGAGACTACACTTGTGAATTGGCAGGCTGAGGATTTTTGTGGTATGAATCAAGTAGTTTCTCAGAATGTAGAAACTAATACAAGGTCAAAGAAGAGGAATATTGGTGAAGGGAAGTCATTAACTCCAGGTGATCCACAACCTTCAATTACTCCACAAAGTGCTGGCAAGAAAAATGCAGTTCCAAATGTGCAAGGGACAGCCCAAGCCACCTTCTAGACCTGCTCAAATGCCAGCTGTTGCAGCCCATGTACAAGAAAAGAGTGTGCAGGCTAGGGGGCAGCAAAGAGATGTTTCATCCCCATTTAGCATCATTGAACAAATGAAGAAGACAAATGTGAATATATCCATGTGGGAATCACTATCCATCCCAGGCCAAAGGGATCTACTACAAGCTGCCATGAAGGATTGGTCAACTTGAAACCAACAAGTTCATATGCAAGAGAAGGTACTCATAAATGTTGTTCAGCCTAAAGGGAATCATGGAGGACAGCAAGGTAAAGTTTTGAATTCCCCTCTGTTCTATGTTTCATTGATCATTGGGGATAAACTAGTACATAATTGCATGATTGATTCTAGGGGTAAGTAGTTCTGTAATGCCCAAGCAAATAGCTGATCAGCTGGGCCTCCAATATGAATTCATATCCAAAGGGGTAGTGCAACTGGATGGGACAATAGTAACAACAGTGGGAATAATTAAATATTTGAGCCTTACCTTGCATGCATGTCCTCAATGTTACTATGTTGTAGGATGTGTTAATGATAGATTTGCCACCACTCTTTTCCCTATGTTTGTCAAGGGATTTCACAGCTAAAATTGGAGGTTACTTATCTGCTGATTGGTCACACATGTTGTTTAGAACAAGATATGGAACTAAGTCCACAATTAGGTCTGAACCTATTGCAAACTTTCACATTGAGCCTCATACTCCAAGCCCAATCAATGCCAATTATTCAGCATTTGATCAAGAGGATTATCCAAACACAGATGAAGCTGACACCAAAGTTGGAAGCATCCCAGATTTGACTCTTGATGAATGGGCAAGCAAGGTACATGCTTTTGATCCCTACAAGGAAATAGAGGAATCTGATCTAGGATTCTATTGCATACATGAAGAAAATCAGCCTATTCCTAGCATCACCAAGCCAGACCATAAAGATGACAATGAGGTATGGCAGCTGTTCTTTGATGGATCAAGAAGTAGACAAGGTGCAGGAGGGGGAGTTATGCTTGTTTCACCTCAAGGCATTAAGTATTATTCATCTTTTAGATTTCAGTTTGCATGTTCTAACAACACTTCTGAATATGAAGCTTTGATACAAGGATTGCATTGGTCAATCAAGAGAGGTATAAAAAACTTACAAGTCTTTGATGACAGTGAGCTGATTGTTAATCAAGTTAAGGGGTAGCATGCTACCAAAAATGATCTACTCAAGTGTTATAAGAATAGGGTGTGGGACCTCATTGAGGATTTTGAGGGATTTGGCATCAATTCCATCCCTAGGAAAGAAAACCAAGCTGCTGATAGGCTTGCAGCAGTTGGGGCAGCCTTTGTTGTTGTTGAAAGTATTAAGGAAGATAAAGTAAAGCCAAACATTCATGTGATTGTAAGTCCATCAGTGCCAGACAATAATGTAAGTTGGCAAGTGTTTGAGAGTGATCAACAAATCATCAATTTCTTTACAAGAAGAAGCTGAGTTCTCAGCCAAAAATTAGGAAAAATTAGAACAACAGTATGGTGATCAAGTGGTACATCTGAAAACCAACAAATTGCCAAAGGGACTTGTCACTTTGGAGTCCATCTTTAATCCTAATGATCAATTTAGGAAGGAGAAAGAAAATATTCAAGTCAAGGGAGAAGATTCAGTTCCCATCTCAGTTGGAGAAGGCAAATCACTTCAAATTGGTAAAGTGGCAACCAAGCAAGAAAGGTATGAGTTCTTGCAACTTTGCCAAGAGTTCCCAGACATATTTTCTTGGAGCTATGAAGACTTGAGAGGTTTCAATCCCAAGCTAGCTCAACACACTATTGAATTAGATCCAAGTACTAAACCCATCAGGCAAAAACAAAGGCCAGTCAATCCACACATGGAGCCTCTCATGAAGAAAGAATTGAATAAGTTAATAGAGGAAAGTATCATATTTCCCATCAAGCATTCAAGCTGGGTTGCAAACTTGGTTCAAGTTAGAAAGAAGAGTGGAGAAATCAGATTGTGTGTAGACTTTAGAGATTTGAATAGAGCATCCCTCAAGGATCATTACCCACTTCCTTCTATGGAGCAGATTTTGCAAGTTGTTGCTGGCTCTGAGAGGTTTTCATTGCTAGATGGTTATTCAGGGTACAATCAGATCATGGTAAAGGAAGAGGATCAGTTCAAAACAGCATTCACCACCAAATGGGGAACTTATGCATATAGAAAAATGCCATTTGGGTTGTCAAACGCTGGAGCTACCTTCCAAAGGGAAATGGATATGGCGTTCAAGGGATTGATCAACAAGATAGTGCTGATATACTTAGATGATATTACTGTTTTTTCTAAAAGTGCAGCAGATCATCTCTTTCATTTGAGACAAGTGTTTCAAAGGTGTAGAAGATTTGGGGTATCCTTGAATCCCAAAAAATGTATTTTTCTAGCTCATGAAGGAAAGCTCCTTGGCCACATTGTTTCCAAAGAAGGATTAGCAATTGATCCAGAGAGGGTTGAAGCAATAAAATCACTGCCATTACCAAGCCATAAGAAGGCCCTTCAAAGTTTCTTGGGAAGAATCAATTTTGTTCAGAGGTTTGTTCCAGATTTTGCAACCCTTGTCAAGCCAATAACTATGATGTTGAAGAAAAGCATGGATTTCAAATGGACAGCTGAAGGTAAGGTAAGTTTTGAGGCAATCAAGGAGGCTATCTCACAAGCTCCAAACCTCATTAACCCATATTTCTCTAAGGATTTTATCCTTTATGCATTTGGAGGTGATGATACAATTTCTACAATTTTAGTACAGTAGAACAAAGAAAATGCAGAGCAGCCAATTACCTTCTTTAGCCAAAGCCTGGAGGACTATGAGGTGAGGTATTCTTTCATTGAGAAGCATGTTCTTGCAGTGATTAGGAGCTTGAAGAAATTTAAGCATCTAGTTTCAAACAACAAGGTTCAACTGTTGGTTTCTCATGTGGGAGTTAAGGACTTCCTCCTCAACAAAGACCTAAATGAAAAACGTGCAGGGTGGATTACTCCTGTCATGGAGTATGACATTGAGATCAAAGTCACCAAGCTGGTCTTTGAGGAAAGGGATTATGTGAGCTGTTGGTATTAAGTAAATCAATGGAAGCATGCAATGAGAAGGATGTTGTTTTGGCGTTGCAAGACAACCAAGAACCAAGAAGCATTCAAGAAGAAAATGATGGTGTCCTCACTTCTTGCTGGACCCAAGACATAATGCACTTCCTACACACATAGGCCTATGCCCTCCAGAGATGAACAAAACCAAGAGAAGACACTTCAGATTGTAGGCTATCCCATATGCACTTGTTGATGGTGTCTTGTTCAAGAAGGATGTAAATGGAGTGCTGCTGAGATGCATTGGGACAAACCAAATTAATAGAATGCTAGAAGAGTTCCATGGTGGATCAGCTAGGGGTCATTTTTCTCCAAGAGTGACAGCCCTCAAGATCATGAAGGCTGGCTATTATTGGCCCAAGGTTTTTGGTGATTGTTATGCATGGATCAAGAGGTGCAAAAATTGTGCATTCTTCACAGGAAAGGAAAGATTAGCAGCCCTTCCATTGCACCCAATTTCGATTGACCAAACATTCATGCAATGGGGTTTGGACTTCATTGGAGTCATTAACCCAAACTCAAGCCAAGGACACAAGTGGATTCTAACAGCAACAGATTACTTCACAAAATGGATTGAAGCGGTGGCACTCAAAGAGGCAAATGAATCTAGCATTCTAGACTTCTATGAGGGGATAGTAACCGGATTTGGTATACCTACCACTATAATATCAAATAATGCTTTGGAATTCATAGGATCAAAGGTAACTGAATGGGCTGTTAAAAATGGGATTTATCTGAGCACTTCATCAAATTATTACCCTCAAGGTAATGGCCAAGCTGAATCTACCAACAAGAACTTGTTAAGGATCATCAAGAGGACTTTTGATGAAAATCAGAGGACTTGGCATACTAAATTGAAATCAGCCTTGTGGGCTGATAGGATAACTCCCAAGAGATCCACAGGTAACTCTCCATTAAAACTTGTTTATGGAAGAGAGGCAATCTTGCCCATGTCACTTGAGTTTCCAAAGTTAGAACTCATGAAGCAATTGGAGTTGTTGGAGTTTGAACCCATGAAGGTTAGATATGCAGAATTGATGGAGCTCCAAGAAATCAGAGAGCATGTAGCCCAAGTAATGGAGGACCAAGCCTTGATCAAGAAGACCTTTGATAGGAAATCTAAGGCTAGAACCTTCCAAGTTGGAGATCTAGTGTTGAAATGGGATGCAGACCGAGAAAATCCAGGAAGGCATTCAAATTTTGATGCCATTTGGAGTGGCCCCTACATGGTCACAAAATGTAAGAACAACAATGCCTTCCAATTGTTTACATTGGATGGTCAAGAACTATAGATTCCAGTTAATGGAATCCATCTAAAGCATTGCTACTAGAAGGGAAAATCTCTACCTTTTACATATTAGCTTAGATTTTCATTCCTCCAAGTGCTTGTGCACACTGTTCTATTGTAGCTTAGTTTTACATTTCCCTAAGTGCTTTGGCACAAACTTGTTGTCCTAGGGATGCATTTTTGTAGGCCATGTTCCAGATCAAGTGATGTTCTACTCTCACAATCTTCCTTTTGTAATTTTCTAATGAATTGGGAGTACCAAGTAGAAAATTTGATGACTCCATGCCCAATGGATTGCTTCAGGAAACTAGTAACTTCATCCAGCAGGTAGATGGCCCCTCTGAGTCACCAAAATTGTTATCCAAAATAAGCCTCTTGCTTATTTTTGTCTAACTCCCCTTCAATTCTTCCTTCCTTGTGCCTCAGTCAAATTTTTTCACTTTATAGGCACTCAAAATTTTTTGGAAATACCTTCATCAGATAGAGAATTTTCTCATCTTTCCATAAAGGTAAAGTTTTCCCTCTAACTCCCTGTATTTTGCAAGTTATGGCTCGACGGAGTTTTGGAGGGAAATTTTTCCATAGGAAGGTCCGCAGACCAATCAGGAGGTCGCCACATGGCAAAGGAATGGCGAGAAGTGGAGGCAAGTTAGAAAATTTTACCAAGGAATGGTGAGGTATGAAAAGGAAAAATTTTGGCCCTAAGGCCCACTAGCCAATAGGAAGCGGCTACGTGTCCATAGGGGGCCATCAGAGTTCAAACCGGCGGGGAGAAGTTGAAAAAAATTCCAAAGTTGGCGCAAATGGAAAATCTATGGCCCAAAGGCCTGCCAGCAAATTAAAAGATGCCATGTGTCCTACAGCCCAGTGGGAGGCAAGGCCGTGGAAGGAAATTTTCCCTTTTTCCAAAGTATGGAAAATGGCGAGATAAAACTCCACCCCCGATGGCCCGAGCTAATCAGAACATGCCACGTGTCCATGTGGCAACAAAAATCTTAAGCAGGGTGTGAAAAAGGAAAATTTGGAGTTCAGGCCCGAGCCAATGAAAAGGTACCACATGTCCTATTCAGGGCAGTGGTCGGCAGTGATGGAAAATTTGGAAGCGAAGGGCCGCTAACCAATAGAAGGATGACATGTGGCAACAGAGCGTCAGAGCGGCGGAGAAGTTTTGGAAAATTTTCCAAAGTCCAAAAAGGTTGTAAAATGGCCGTTTAAGCCCACGAACCAATTAGAAAGTGCCACATGGCATCGGAGCATCAGGGGGCAGAACTTTTTGGGGAAATTTTCCCAAATTCAAAAAAGAGGGAAAATTTTGGGTTTTCGGCCCGCCAACCCCAATTTTTTCCCTGTTTTGCCCTAAATCTTCAGAAGGGCATAAATTTTGATCCAGAGCTCAGATTTTCATGTTCTTTATATCATTGGAAATATGTTGAAATTATCTACATGATGGAATCTTCAATTTTGGATTTTGATGAAGTTTTGTAGGAGAAAAATGGAAAAAACCTCTGGCATGCAAAAAAGACAAAAAATGACTCCAACCACCATTTTTAATGAAGTATGGGCCTCTGTTTTTCTCTGTAAAGCAATGTACTTCTGAATTATGGGCTTGTTTATGGAAACCCATCATTTTTTAGGCCCATTAGATGAGTTTGGTTGGTGGTTGGATGTTTCCTTTCCATTTTCATGTTTTCTCCTTCCTGGGCTCGAATTTTCATTGTTAAAAGCCAGATTTGGCTCATTTTGTAAGGGTTGGACATTTTTTATGTTTTGCAGACTCCCTCCTTCACCCTAGAAAGTGATTTTGTGGAATATCATGACCTCTTTCAGGACTTGCAACATGTTTTATACCTCTCTACTGTTGTAATGCATGTATTTTTGAATGGAAATGATAGTGTAAGCTCTGTGAATGAGTTTCAATCCTCTTCTTGTGTTGTTTGCTTAATTCTGATCTTCATTACATTTTAATCAGTTTTTGCATGATGTTTGTTGCATTTCTATAATCTGTGTCAATTTGTAGAAGTAAATGTTCACCACTCCTTTGGTGTATCACCCTATTAGTCTTAGTTTTATTTCTTTACATCTTTATCTCTGTCTCCTTGGAATTTAGAGTAGGATCTAGTATTAAACCTCTGTAATTTTCAAGTATACATCTGATCAGAGGAGTTGAGGAACCAGCCTCTAATCTGGAGATTCTTTTCCCATTTTTACAAGTCCCACACTTGGGGAAAAGATTCAATGTTGTGCAATCACACTGGATGTCCATTATCAAACTAGAAATCTGAGAAAACAGCCAGGGGTGCTGCTGATTTACACTAACAATATCTAAATGACAATTTATTAACCATAGGAATGATATAAATGAGCAAAATAATGCACTCATCATTTCCCCTGCACTTTACCTGTTGCATGTCCCAATACAACTTATCTACGCCCTGCCTTGTGACCAAGCTGTTGGGCCTTGTCATACTCTTCAAACTGGTCAGCATATTGTTTCCTAGTACCTTTACATCCATGAGTGTTGGAAGTTACTTCGACCTAAGTTGTAAAACCCTCATTTGATTATGTATGATTGTTTTTCCAGGTGGTAGTAGGACTTGAGAGGAGAGGTGGTCGCATCTGAAGTCCCACCGATTCATCGTTGTACTACTTGCTAGTTTTTTCTGAAAACTACTTTATGATTGTGATGAGGGCATCACCTCGTCACATACTCAAACTAAAATTCTGAGGTGAAATAACCTCCCTTCATTTTAATGGTAAATTCAAAGTGTCCCATATCCTATCATAGGCCTGCCTTGCTACCCCAAAGTGATGTTGACTATAGGTTTCAAAGTGCCCCACACATTTCAGTAATATCTTTGAAGTATTATCTCCAATACCAGCTTGGTAGTAAAGATATCTGAAGTTTTTTTGTATAGCCACATCATTGTGATGTGTAGGCCGAATATAGAATCCTATTGTTTGAGCTATGTGATTAAAGATATCCATTTGTTCACCCCACATGATCTGATTTCGAAGAAAGTAATGAAAGGATTTTAATTGAAAATCCCCCATGAAAAATTTAATGAAGAAGTCAAGGACATTAGGAACTAACATATTATGGAGGTAGAGATCACAGAGTAGGTTTTGAATTTCAAGGGTATTGGATTTGTAAATGGATAAGAAAACATTATCATCAGGGGCTTCGTAAGGTGCCTCACAACATAACTACCAAGAGTAAAATTGTTCCTGAACAACCATGGTGTAAATTGAAGATGGTCTCCTACAAGACATGAGCTTACAAGAAAAAGGACAGATAGAGTCCAAAAGAGACTACAATTTTTGTTTTTCTCCTTGGATGATTTCCATTTCTCCCTTTAATTTTTTATTTTCATTTTTTAATTCTAAATTTTGAAGAGACAATTGGTGGACATCATTCAAAATACTAAGAACTCTATGTCTCTACCGCTTTAGGCTGCTAAGTTCTATTTTTAAAGTTTTTATTTCTCTAACCTTTTCTACCATGCATTGAGTAAATTCAGTTTGTAAAGACATATTTGTTTCTTCCATACCTTTCAAGTAGTATTTAAGGAGTGCAATCTCTTCCAAATAACCGTGAGGATTAGCATCTTGATATAACCCAAGGTGACCAATTTCCATTGCAATTGATTCAGAAATTTGGATTCTGTGCTTCAGGTACCGAAGTAGTTTCTAAAGTTGCGGAGTGGACTTCTGAAGATGAGGGCATAACTAATATTTGTGAGGTAAGAATGGATGCAGTGAATATAGTGTCTGTTGATTTTTTAGTGGGGATAGCTAGGTTTTCTTCCTCATCCCTTACCTCCCACACAGGGGTAGAAGCACCAACAAAACCCTCCAACTAGGAACTTCTAGGTTTATGCAATGCACAGGACCGTCGTGGCCATAGGAAAATAGAAGAAGAGGGAGTAAAGGTATTTCTACCTTTACAACTAGAAGGTGTTGAAGATGGGCTCACTTGATATCTATATTTTTCCATGTTTTTCTGAGCACCAGGTTCCTCCATCTTCTTCTGTGTATGGTGAATGAATGTTGCAATAGAGGGCCAAGGTGTGGAAGATGGCCCTAGTTTGAGCTAATTTTTCTTGGAACCTTCCCCCACACTTATCCTTTCAAGCTTTCGATTTGGCTTAAAAAACACTTAATGTGATCACAATAAGTGAATGATCCCTAGGTGCTTTAACATTGCCTTTCCTCCTCCAGTCTTACATTTTTGGCCAACTTTGATAACTACATCTACCAAGTATTATGGTAAATTCACCTTGAGTGTAGGGTTGACGCATCCTCTCTTTAAATGAATGATAATTTTAAGTGAATCGTCACCCAACACAGATGGCTAGCCGTTACATATAAAGTATCTATTAACCCATTTGGCCATCTCCCTCCAAATTCTGGGTAGAGTGTCCCTCTTAACTCCTTTCTGAACACCCTGGGAGGTAAGGATTATCTCGGGAAATACCTCACCCTCCTCATGAAATAGAGCAAACAAGTCTTTGAGAGGAGCATTTTTCATGACTTTCAGACCAAAATCCGGTAAACCAGATAGTTCAAAAAGTACCTGGATGGTAATCTCCACTCGCTTCCCTCCAACACATGAGAAATTAGATTTAAAATTCTCCAGGAATTCATCCACTATTCCTTCATCAAAACCTTCAAATTTTCGAATGAATTCAAGCCAACCAAAATCATAAAATACTTGCGAAATCACAATGTTCCTGAGTAATGGGTCTAGAGAATCAGGTTCTGACTTTTTCTTTTGTCCCATGATGAAGGAAAATGAATCTAGACAGTAGAGAAACAAGAACAAGGGCGTGCTCAAATTCACGGTGTGATGGCAGGTAGAAAGGTGCATTCAATATTCATGAAGCAATGACTTGAAGTGGTTAAGAACTATCAATTTGAAATGCACTGGGATCCTTGAATCGCATAAAAGTAGAGAACATTTAGCGGCTTAAAAAGGTTGACAAGACTAGGTATTTGTGAGTAATTTTGATATGTGAGATGACACACATCCCATCACTTGAAATGGAAGTGCCACCTATCCATTTCATATAATGTGACACATGCGGTAGATTTCCAGAAAAGCCTCAATCATTTTAGACACGAATTGAGGACCTTAATAAGATACAATGTCCCTTGGGCCCCCAAATCGTAGCAATATCCGATTGTACAGGAAATCAACAACAACGTCCTCATTAGCAGACACCAATGCTTGAACTTCAACCCATTTTGTAGCATAGTCCATGTATACCAAGAGGTATTCTTTCCCAAAATATGGAGGACCAAAAGGTCTAGCAAAATCAATTCCCCATTTCTTGAATGGTCCTAAGACTAGCTAAGGATTAAGAGGCATTTCTATGGATTCTATGGATAGTGTAGGCTTCTCCATTCTTTGACATGCATCACACTGCCACGCATACTTCTTGAAAGTCTTGTGGAGGGAAGGCCAATAGTACCCAACTCCAAGGACTTTGTGAATTGTCCTCTTTACTAAGTAATTTCCTCCTCCTAGTTCATCATGATAAGCTTGCAGTATGTCGTATACTTCATCTTCTTGAATACACCTGCAAAGAACCATATCATGACAACATTTGAATAAAATTCCATTACACCATTTATATGTTGCACTATTTTAAGCCAATTTTCATCTCTCTTTATGAGTAAAATAGGAAGGAAACTTCCCTATAGTTAAATAATTTGTAAGATCAGTGAACCACGAAGTTTGAGTGGATATAGCAAAAAAATGTTTTTTTGGAAATTGATCCTGGACTACCTCATCATCACCTGAAACATTCAATCTTGAAAGAAAATAATAAACAACATTAAATTTCCCAGGCTTATCAATAATGGTCAAATTGAATTCCTGTAACAAGAGAAACCATCTAATAATCTGACCTTCGACTATTGGTTTATTCATAAAATATCGGATGATAGAGTGGTCAGTATAAACAAATATTTTATACTCAATGATGTAATGTCGGAATTTATTCAAGGAATAAACAACAAGTAAAAACTCCTTTTCCGTAGTGGTATAGTTTTGTTCCGTAGGAGTCAAGTTCTTTCTGATAAAGTAAATGGCATACATGTGATCCTCTTCATCTTTCTTCCCAAGAACAGCTCCCATAATTGTATTGGAGGCATCAGTGTGGATATGGAAAGTTTTCCCCCATTTGGGACCTCGTAAAATTGGGGCTGTGGTCAGCTTCTCCTTGATAATATCGAATGTCTGCTGACACTAAGGGGACCATTCAAAAACAAAATCTTTTATTAGCAATGAAAACATAGGTGCAACTATTTTACTAAATTCTTTAATGAATCTACAATAATAACCTACATGTCTAAGGAAACTTTTGATGTCAGACTGATTTTTTGGTGTAGGTAGCTGAGTGATGACTGCAATCTTTTTGGGGTCAACCTGTATACCTTTGGCAAAAGCATGGTGACCTAAGACAATTCCCTAATCATCCATCATCAGAGATTTTTCATGACTCAGGGATAGTTGGTGCTGCTCACATTTTCTCAATAATTTTTCAAGGTTATTCAGAGATTCATCAAAAGTGAATCCATGGACAGTGAAATCATCTATGTAAACTTCAACATAGTCATTTGTAAGATATGTAAAAATGGCCAAGATTTCTCTCTGAAACCTAGCAGGTGCATTACAAATCCCAAAAGGTAAGACTTGATAAGAAAAAGTACCCCAAGGGCAAGTAAAGGTGGTTTTATCCTGGTTGATTGGTGCAATACTTATTTGGTTATACCCACTAAACCCATCCAAGAAAGAAAAGTATTTCTTACCGACGAGATTTTCTAGAACCTGGTCAATAAAAGGTAGGGGAAAATAATATTTCTTGGTGGCTTTGTTAAGTTCCCTATAGTCAACACAGATTCTCCATTTATCATTTTTCTTGGGAACTATAACTAATGGTGAGACCTACTGAATATCAGATATAGGGTAGGTGAATCCTACCTTTAGCAATTTTTCTATCTCATTTTTAACTATGTCTCTGAGGATTGGGTTAACTATTCATTGCGGATGCCTTATGGGTTTAACATCCTCAGTGTAGATATAGTGAGTATAGATTATATGATGAATTCCCTTCATATCAGTGTAATCCCAAGAAAAAGCGTGGGAATGTTTCCTCAAAATCTCGAGAACCCTAGCCTCTTGGTTGGCCTCCAAATTATTACCAATGGCCAGTTCTTTCCCTATGTCAATAGGAACTTGTTTGGTATCTTCCAAAATGGCGAGCTTTGCATTGGTGATCAAATAATTCAATTGGAAAACATGGGGCTGAAACATGTGTGAATGGATACATTTTCAAGAGACAAAATCTTGGTCGAAGGACAATAGAAATCAAAGACTTTGGATTTCTTATTATAAGCATAGATTTCATTACAAGATTCATTAGAAGTATCACTTACCAAGGCAATAGTATTGGATGTGTCTAGAACAAATGGGTCTACAGTCAGAGTTCCAATTTCCGTAGCAATAGTGCTGATTTCCGTAGTCATAGATCCCTTTACATCAGTCAATATGTATGACTCAACAACTTTCGTCATATGGTTTTACACTACAATGGTGGCCAAATAAGAAGAACTTAGAGAATTAGTATCCAAATAATCCACCCATACATGTTCACAAGCATACACATAAGTCTGGGTAGGAGGATATAATGAAATATGTTTGGAATTCTACCCATTTAGAATAGTCATTTTTCCCAACCTACAGTCAATATATGCAGCAACAGTAGCCAACCAGGGTCATCCCAAGATGACTGAATATCCCAATTTCTTAGCTTTAGGCTGTAGGACCATAAAATCGACAGGATACTCCTAGGATTCAATGGTGACCATTATATCCTCAATCACACCATCTGGTACAACAATGGATTGATCTGCTAATTGAAGAACGATATTGGTAGGTTGTAGTCCTGTCAAGGACAATAGATTGAACATATTTGTTGTTATGAAAATTATGGCAACACCAAGATCCACCAAAATGTTAGATATTGACTGATTGTTTATATAAATGGTAATGAATGGACTCCAAAGATCCTTGTATTTTGGTGAAATAAGTGTGCCTAGCAACAAGATCAGCTAAATTTCCTTCCACCCTGACTGTCTTTGGGTATTTCTTCTTTCTTCCAAGTGTCTTTATACAATCATTTCTAATGGTTTGGTTTAATTCTGGAATGTCCCTTATTACTCACAGAAGTGGGACCTCAATGTACACCTTTTTCAAATCTTGAACTAGCGTATTTTCATCAGCAGTTCGAGTGTCCAGTAACCGCTCAGGAAAAGGAACTTTATGTGCATTTTTATTATTTTGTTTACCGTTTCTGAGTGTTTTGTGTTTTTGGAGAAAGTGCAGTTCCCTCATTTTCCTCAATTTTATCATCTTTATCAGTGTCTACAGGCATTTCTGTGATAACAATAGGAGGATTCAATGTTTTCCCAGACCTTAGTCGTAGATTACCAATAGTATTAACCTGCATTGTATTACTTGGTCCTACTTCATCAATTGAAGTTGTCTACTGATTTTTAGTGTTCACTACAGGTTGGGTTGGAAGTTTTTTTTGTGTTTCCTATATGTGTTGTTGATTTTTTTGGTGGGGCCATTAAAGCTTGTTTTGGTTGCAAGAACCTTCGTTTTTTATTAATGTTCTGTTGTGGTGCCCACTGCTGGTTTTGGTTAGGATTCTATTGAGATATCCATTATTGGTTGTGCCATGGACTTGATAGGGTTGGTGGTGTCCAACTTGGCTGAGTGTCGGGATTCATCCAGGGTGGTGGATGTGGGCGAGTCATCCAATTTGATGTTGTCCATTCATATTTTCCCCAAGTAGGTTGAGGAGCCTGACTGGGCCATGACATCCTCCAGGGCTTCTGAGCAGGTCAAGGGGAATATACAGCCTAATTATTTGGCCTTTTGAACAAAATTTACCTTTACATCAGCTTGAGAGCAAACATTCAAGCCTCCTTTCAACTTTGGTAAGAAGGTTTAATGCTTAGTGTTGTGGTCAACAACTTCACAGATCAAACACATGTCTGTAACATCCAAAGGACATTCTCTCAGGGGATTTATCTTCCTACACTTAGGGCAATATATGTCCAAAGGTTCTTGGGTAGCACTGGTTTTGGCCTTAATCCCATCTACTGGTTGATGTCAATTGTAACAAAATGTATGTTTTCATGTTAGCCATTTCCACTAGAAGTTAAGAGGTACCTAGGGTAAGCTTTGATGTTTTTCTCTTCCTTATACCCCCTCGTGTTCTGAAGTAACTTCTACACAGCTCAGTGATTTGATCCATAGTAAGTTTATGCATATCTCCTCCTCAAATGAGATGGATGAAATATTTGGTTTCCTCATCAAGTCCTTTAAGGAAAATTATCTTAGTGATGTCTGTATGTAAGTCATAACCACTCTGTCGATGGAGAAAGATAAATCTATCCAGACAATCCTCTAGATTTTCATCTTCTTTTTGTCGTATCTGGAAGAACTCTTCTTTCCTATCCCTTCCATTACAAAGTCTTGGTATTTTTCCAAAAAGGTTGTCTCCATGGCTTCCCAAGAATCAATGGAGTTAGAGGATAACTCCATGAACCATCTCATAACAGAGTCTTTGAGGGTGGAAGGAAAGAGTTTGAGTTTTTGGATTGTTGGTTCTTTAGTCATAGGTTTGGCAAAGAATTTTAAACACAAACAAGAACTGATAGGGGTCTTCCGTAGACATGCCTCAAAATATAGGGAGGATGGATGGTGAGATTTTTTTCATGGGTGCATCCTCATCCTCATCCAAGACAATGGAATAAGTAAAGGTTCTACCCAAGGGTCAATCTGCCATTATTCTCATGGTCCCCTATTTCTGAGTGTTGGTCAGAGGATGCGGGATGCTCAAAAAGGTTGCTAAGAGTTGTGTTGGATTCAGTGTCACTCTCATTGTTCCCTTTATGTAATATTTTTGGAGATATGTGGTTGGATGTTGCGTGGTATAAATCTCCCTTGTTCATCCCGTGGCCTATGCATCAAGGTTGGTTATTGAAACAAGGGCCAAGACTTCTACTGGTTGCATATGTCAACTCCATTAACACCCATAGAATGTAAAGTGAAAAAATGATGGGGTATGTTATGGTGGTCCCTGGAAATGGCACCAAAAATGATGGGTCATTATATTCTCCAATCATTTAACTAACCGGATCTTCTGTTAGTGTCATTATAAAGCGGGGTTGTGTCCTAGGCTATATGCAATGGAGATTTAAAAGAGAGTGCTAAAAACAACAGGTTATATGTTGTAGATTATATCTAAAAAAATAAAAGCTACCCAATGTTCTTAAGAAGATTTCTTTATATAGAAACAAACAGTTATAGAATACGTCATAATAGCTGACACTAACATCTACCACTAATCAACAATAATCAAGGACTCATAAATTCTTATATGACTGCTAGAAACAAGTCCCATACTGATAGGTCGATAGGTGGAAAATGTCTTCCACTTTTGCATTCCAGCTCCAAACTCAGACTTCTTAAATATATTGGCAATAAATTTCCACTATTTCGTTACACACATGATCACATTTTCCTCATGAAGGCAGTTAGTAGGAAGTTATACGGTAATCAGGTTGCATGATAAAAAAAAGCAAGGAAAATGCATCAAACTTGCTAAGACATAACTATACAAAGCATGCCCATGCATTATAAAATCATATCTAAATGACAATTTACTAACCATAGGAATGATATAAATGAGCCAAATAATGCACTCATCATCCAGTAGGTCTCATGAGTGAGTTCATATTTTTGAATATTAATATCAGGACAATATTTCCTAGTCTCGTGCCTAGAACTATCATTGAGTCTACTTGTACAACTACCTTTTTTATGAGAGGTGGGACAAGTAACTAAATGGATATGACATATAACTTGTGCCTTGCAATGCATATTACACATCTCTGCCAAACCTGTTTCTCCCCACATATACTTGCACTCTTGAATGTCAATTTCTTCACACTCTAAATTTTTTTCACATTTATCATATTTCCATGTATAATATTATGCAAGTCAAAGCTGACCCATTGGAAGATAGAAAAAATAACCATCGAAACACAAAAATTAATCTCAAAGGAAATGAAAGAAACATAAAGAATATTCCAACGCGGAGGTATAGGATCAGAACTAAATTTCTTGCAGTATCCTCTCTTCTAGTGAAAGAGAAAGCTCTTTTTCTACTGGGATGGATATTAAATTTGACATAACTTCCTAAAGTGTTCAAAATAATCATAACTACAGGGGAATGACTAAGAACACACATGGGTTATCAATTGCCAAGTAAATATTTCTTGTTTAGTTTTGAATGGGAGTCATCTGGCCAATGGATTATTGGCTTTCCATTCATTGATAATTCCTTCTATGATAAACCTATGGATTCTTTCAAAAGTTCCTTAAAAATATAGGGGCACTCATCAATCCTAGTGAAGGGTGTGATGTGCTTTCAAAAAAAATTGAAATACATACAAATTTAGAGGTCATAACACAAATTTACAAATATCTCTATCGTTATAAATGGAAGAAAAGTAATGGTGTCTCCCTGTATCCAAGTATTGAGGACTACTAGGGTTTGTGGTAGGATTGGACATTCATAAATCATCGAGTTTCTAAATCAGAATGTCATTGCATTTGGAGAAACGTTTTCAAACATTGAAGTAATGCATCTTGGAAAATAAAATTGAACCTCATAAATCTTCTCAAATTTCCATCTTACACAAGCAATGGACATATCAAGATCTTTTCTTCGAATGAAACCTTCATTCCCAACAACTTGAAACTAGAAAGAATTATTCAAAAGAACGTAAAAAAAATTCTTTGTACCAATTTTTTCTTGGATATCTGGCATTTCCCTCCAAAATATCAACATATGAAAGGCATCAAATTATGATGAATCTCTTTAAATGTTTTACCTACGAAGAAGATGAACCATTTTCCCTTGAATACTCTATGTCAATACTAATAAGAATGGGTAAGACACAAAACATTACATTGAGTGAAATAGTTCCCATGCGATGGGGAAATATAATAGATGTATTAGGTAACATTTATTTGTACCGAAATTTTCTTGGATATCTATAATTTCCCTCCTTCAAAATATTAACAGATGAAAGGCATCAAATTGTGATAACTCTATTTGAATGTTCTTCCTACGAAGTAGATGAACCCTTTTTAGTTGAATACTCTCTATCAATAGTAATAAGAATAGGTAATTACATAGAACATTACAGTGAGTGCATGGGGTAAGCCTAAACCCTGAGCTCTAAAGCTTGAGCCTTAAACCCTAAGCCCTAACCCCTAACCCTAAACCATAAACCCTGAGCCTTAAAACCTAAAACCTAAACAATATTCCCTAAACCCTGAACCCTAACCCTTAAAGCTTACACCCTAATCCATAAACCCAAAACCATAAAACCTAAACTCTAAACCCTTAACCCTAAACCCTAAACCTTAAAACCTAAGCACATAAACCCTAAACCCTAAAATGAGATGGTCATGCCATCGAGGTATCCAAGACCATCATGTGTGAAGTATTAAGGTGTCATCTATCTCCATGAGATATATATGAGCAAAGACACGTATAAGAATCTTGAAATTTATTCCATGAAAGATGATTTATGAGCCATGAAAGGTGAAGGGATGAACTTTATATGGAGTACCATGTTTCTAAGTGGGTAATCATCTAAGTTCACTTGATGTAATTCACTTGGTTACTATTCATAAAATCTAATATAACACCTAATAGTGTGATCAAACCTTAACGAGGAGGAACATTACAATCACCTCATTTTTTCCATAGGACAATAATCCCATTCAGGGGAGCAATCCTCTATATACAAAGTGAGGATCTCAATTTAGTAAGAAGTAGACAAGCATCAGAGAGCTGATTTGTGGTCACTAAAGTAAATTATAGAACAAATTTCAAAATTGGTATTAATTCAAGCAGTGGTAGGGCCAAAATCCAATCCAGAAGGTCAAAAAACCTATAAAAATTACTATATGTTTTCCAAAACAAAGACCGAATACAATATATATGGCCTGAAAGTTTTAGGTCATTGTTGAAATTATGAAAAAGAGTAAGTACTAACCAGATTAGATTTTAAAAAACTATCTTCTAGATTATAATTGTCAGATTTATGGGACCACTTCCATAAGGTGTAGAGTGACCCTAACTTCTTATATTTACTAAAATAAATTTTAAAAAGTATAAAGAAATAATAAATGAAATATTATACTTCACATTTATTTTAGTAAATATGGCTCCTTCAAGCCCTTCTTAACTTCATATAGCTCAAAACGTGTACGCATTTCAGTGGCACCAGAAACACATCTGCAGTATAGCTTGTACATGCTATAATGTGCACACGTTTTAGGTTCGTGAATTACCAAGCCTAACAAAACATAATGCGTATGCGTTATTGTAAAACACAATCACATTTTTCTCACTTTCTCTTTCTTGTTCACTTTTTGACCCCCCAGATTAGTGCACTTACCAATATCATTATCTCATTCTAAATTTTATGAACAAAACACATAAAATAGATCAAATTCTCCATATTATTGTTGTCTCATGGATAATTAAAATACACCCTATTGTACAGAGTGGGAGAACCTATTAAATAGGCATATGAGGTAGTTGCACATCAACTAGATGGTTGTGATCATTTCAAAATTAGGGGAGTAAATAATAATTGAGTAGTTAAAAAATTATTGTGCACAATTAGTTTTTCCCCCAATAATAATCAAACAAACTCCCAACTAAATTTTAACTCAAGATTTTTAGTGTGAATCAACAGTTTGAATAGCTAATATCTAAATGAACAAGGCCTAATGTGAACACAAAACTCTAACAAATTATACTATATTTGTGAACTATAATTTTATCAAATTAAATTGCTTTATTAGTTTAAAGATCTATTTGGATTGTGTTGTAGTTTGGTGTAGTGTATAATTAGTGCAAACCCACTTTCCACGTTTGCACATTGCACCTTCAAATCCTATTATTAATATATAGAAATATTAAAAAATCATGGACAAGATGTGATCGTCATTAAAATCTAGTGGGTTTAAATATTTTAAAGTTAAGTTTAATATTTAATGTTTTTACACTTAAAATTAAGTCACATTAATAAATAATTGTAAGATAAGGATGGTTTATAAGGCACTACATGCTCATAACCTAAAATAATTAGTTATATTCACCCTTCCCATATTTATTACCAAAGCTATATAAAGAAAATTCTCTAAAAAATATGCTAAATATAAACATCAATAAAAATCGCATAAAAATTAATAATCTATGTAAAATTAAAATTTGATTTAAATCTACCATTTTAAGTTATTTTGTTTTTATTTTTATTTTTTTCATCCAACCTTTACCAATTTAATAATTGGTCTCAATAGACCTTTCTAAAGTCAATTTTCCTTATAACCATCATCTTAGTCATCTCCAAATATTTTTATATTTATTTTTTAAATTAGTTAATTATGGTTTTACAATGAAAATGAAATGCTTCAACTTTGCGTCATCTGAATTGTTGATTTATTATTATGCTATCTGGGATGACAGTAGGAATCATACCCATAAAATTTACCACCTGGTTAGGTAAATCTGGTCACATGTTTAAGAATTGTGTTGAATGCAACATCTGACCTTCATTTCTAGTACCCCTATTTCGCCTCATGTCTGATGTACTACAAAATATCAAGATTTTTTGTTTCTTGTTTTAACACAGTTCGAAGTATTCAATTTTGATGATTTCCTCATAAATGAAGTCAATGTAATTATGAGGGTGTTATACGCTCTTGTGTATCCCAATCCACTTCAACTTAACCAATATTGTGGAATATAAATGTTTATGGTGACAAATGTGTAATTTTTAAGTGATAATATAATTGAATATAGTAATCGAGTTGTGATGTTGACAATCGATGTAATCTACTGCCCAATTCAGTGCACTACTCCTAAAAACATGTTATAATAATTACTTGTTTTGTGTAGCTACATTTAAGTTACGATTGATCCAAGTGCATGTACACTTGGAAATCAGAATATACATTCATTAGACATTTCCCCATGAAAAGTTCAAATTTTAAGTCCATGTTTTGTACTTTAAGTATGGATGTCCTTCATCTCTCTTGTAGAATTCATTTGTCCATACTTGAGAAAAAAATTTACCATAATTTATACCACATTGGAAAGGGCATTATTAATGCCACCATTACCAAAATCTAATTGCAAAGAAAATGCCAACATCAGATAATTACAATGTGGCAAGAGAGAACCCTATAAATGTAGGTGATTTTATTGTGGAACAGTGTGAGGATAATATATATGTATTCTTTTATTGTTATGAGAAGTATATCCTCTTTAATTTATATATTGTTTCGTGCCAAGATTTCCTAGTGTAGACATCTAAAATGTCGACATGGTTGATTATGATTAACCTATCCCGTGAATATCCCAACATCATCCATATAATAATTAATCGCAAGATTAATTATTATTATTTAATCCATTTGATCATATTGACCCCTTCATCATTTTATCATCATTTATCATTTATCCCAAATCCTTTTATATCGTTATTATATCCCATTTTATCATTAATCACTTTAATTCCTTATTATATCCTATTATCATATTTTAATTCTTCATTAAAATTTTATAGGAATTTAATATTCCTACATCTACCTACCCACCTACTCTACACATTCCTACACAGCCTTTGCATGTAACATCACCCCTAATCATCATTCATTAACCTAATCTATTCCTAATCCTAAGCAAATCCTCACCTCTAAATCTAGAGGCTTATATTTCTAGAAGCCTCTCTAAATTTCCATCTTTCATATTTAAAAATTCAAATATATCTTCCTCAATCCATTGAATTTTTAATTCAATGGAAACATCTCTCAATTTTTGGAAATCTCCATTCTATAATTCTCCATTCCTCACATACGTTCTCCACCCTTGATCCAAATCTAACATGGCTTCATCTTAACCATTGAATCCTCTACTCATAAACTATAATTGGAACTCTCATCCTCCATGAGAGCATATCTTGGAAATCCATAGCTAACCTCTACAATTTTTACCAATCAATCCATCATCCATCCTCAATCAATTCATCGTTCACCTACAATAAATTCATCTTCATCAATCAAGCAATCCAAGCAAGAACAAGGGGAGGTGTTGCTTGTATGTATCCACCAACATCTAAAGCAACCAACAATCAATCAAGAGAAAATCCAAAACATCAAAAGAGAAATTTTTTAATCTTGTAGGTAAGTGCAGGTGTAATCTCTTTCCCCATTTCAATCCATTGCTCTATCAGAGGTATTGTTGAGAAGATTAGATTAGGAGAATAATTTTTCTTGTTTTTTCATATTTGCATACTAATATTTTTAACATATACATTTTTGGTGCCCACTGTGGGGCTTATCCCCCCACCGTTTTTTTTTTAAAATCTATTTTATCCCTAGAATGAGGTGTTAAAGTTTCAATAATTTTCACTTTTGTTTACTCCTTCAAATTTTGAGTTTTTGAGCTCAAATTCCATCCCCAACACGAAACAACGCCTTTGTTCTATGTATTGGTGAATATGCTGCATAAAATGGTGCCTATGTCCTGAAATGGTGCCTTTGTTTTTCTTTTCTTTTTCCTACCTTCTGAGAGCCATAACTTTTGATCCCAAAATCAAAACGACTCCGTTTTTTTTCCTAGAAAGGTATCAGAAATATCTATGCAATGAAAGTGTTAATTTATGATTTTTATAGGATAATTTAATGATGGTTTTCATTTTCCTAGATCTTTTTACTTTAACTAAACATTGATTTATATTTTCTTGTTCCAAACTACTAACATTTTGTGTGCATCTTCCTACGCTTACCAAAGATAAAAATCAATCTAAAACTACTAACCCTTTGTTTTGTATCATGATTGGTCTAAGACATTTGGTTTCATAAATCAAATTACTAA
Source organism: Taxus chinensis (assembly GCA_019776745.2). Taxonomy (NCBI): domain Eukaryota; kingdom Viridiplantae; phylum Streptophyta; class Pinopsida; order Cupressales; family Taxaceae; genus Taxus; species Taxus chinensis. The sequence continues at coordinate 775,379,959 of CM034147.1, read as the reverse complement.
TATTTTTTTTTGCAAGGACTCCTTTGAAGACCCAATCACCAAAGTACTAATATTTATTGTTTCACCATCTAGCATTTAATTATCTTGCATTTATAATCCTTTTGTGTGTTTTTCCTTTGTTGATTGTTCATCTTGAAGATGAAACCGTGTATGCTCTCCTCTCGCATACTAATATGATCTTGAGGATCAAAAGGGGCTAGCCTTACCATTTTTATTTTTTATGGGAAATGTGACATGGAAGAGATATCCACACACTTTCCATATTCCTAGGGGTCTCATGATCATGGGCTTCATCTCCATACACGTACCCACACCCTGTTAGCGGGGTATATAAATTAAAGGACAATTGTCAATATAAGATAAGCTCTTTCTTGTTTTAAGAGTGATGTGAAGTGAGGGGATTCCACGTCCCAACATTCAATCCTTAGATAACATCCTTGCAACACATACTTAGGCCCCACATACAACAAGGTATATCAGGGACTCCCCTAACGAGACTGTTTATCCTAGACTAGGTAGCCCTTTTGGCTACATATCAAGCTATAGTGCGAGGAGGCCACACTCCCTAAGATCACCCATTATCCAACCCCACATTTTTGAAATAGGTTAAGAGCTAGTTTGTGGCACCACCTTCATTCTATGGTATTGAAATCTAGCTATAACTTGATTGTAATCCCACTTGACTAGTAAGGGTGTGTGTTGCATGTTTATTGTGTGCTTGTTAACATCCTTATCAATTCCATCACTTTAAAATTTTAATTAATAAAAAATCATTATAATTAACTATTCCTAATCACACGATCCCTATCCTAATCCTATCACCATCATTAATCCATAATTCTAATCTAAATGTAATCCCATGCACATCGAATCAAAGCATGTCCTTTGACCCTCAATCCCTATCCTATCCAAGCCAACACCTAAACCCCTACCTCTTTTCTAAATCCATCAACCAAGCTATCCCATCATCCCCCACCCATCAAAGTAAACCATCTCACTTTAACCATGAATTCCCACACACCATCTAACACATTAACAAACAAATCTCAAACTTAACATCTTGCCTCAACCAATACCATCCTCGTCATCCAAATTAGTCATCCCACATTGATCATAATATCCTATAAATCATCCAACATCTCAATCAACAAATATCCAATCTTAAATTTTCAATCAACCAATCACCTCATAAACCATCACATCCTAATCAAGCCCATCCACAATTTACTCTTCCTAAGATCCCTACCCCTTACCCCATTGACTTCCTCTTTGAGGAACCCCAATCAACTCAGTGTACACCATGACCTAAGAAACATAAATCACTATCCCTGCAAGCTAATTAAATCCATTTTGACCTAGATCAATAGGACCTCTTTTATGTCGTTGCAAATTAAGCCACTAATCCCAAATCCACACAACCATCCCAAACCCCAACCTCCAAATCCCCTACCAATCATCATAACCAACACCTTCCTACCATCAAATCTCATGCAAATAATCCACCACCATCCAAAAATTCAACTTCTAAATCGAGTCATCCTAAAACTTATATCAAGTCCCATTTACATATCCAAATCCATCCCAAAAAATTCATCCAAAATCATCATCTCCCACACCTCATATTAGTCCTCCTCCTATGAACTTTCTTCTAGATAGTCCCACATCCCCTAATCCACCATCAAATTCAGCCTTTAATCCTATTTCATATTCTCCAACACCTACACCCAATACTATCTCATCCACCGTGACTCTCAAGTCACCCCGATCCCCTTCTACCCCAATCCTAAACCATCCAATGTGGCTCCTTTTCCACCCTCATCATCTGCAACTATTTTATCACCTAAACCTAACACTATCATATCCTCTAATCCTATTTCATCTCTATCATGCCCAAATCCTAAAAAATCTAATATGAATCCTAAGTCACCAACTCCTAAACCTATAAAATCCAATCCTAATCCTACCCAATATACTGAGGATCTTATGCCACCTTCATCTACTTCACCCCCTAAATTGACCAAATCTAATTTTGTTCCTATACCACACCCATCTCCCAAATATCCTTCATCCCCAATATCATCCAAACCTATTATGACCCCAAACTCTACCCCAATCCCCTTCATTTAAATCTAACCCGTCCCTTTCATCTACATCTACCAATCCCAAACAATCTAATCATAAACCCAAAAACAAGAGTCTACCTTAACACCACATAATCCAACCAATCCAACATCCACCAAATCTAGTTCAACCTCTAAGCCCAAGCTATCCACTTCGGCCCCAAGGCCTAATCCATCCCCTTCTTCTTCTAAGCCACAACAATATAGTCCAACTCATAAATCCAAAACAACCCAAACATCTATTAATCCACCCAATATTCCATATTTACTTACTACTCCCCCAAAACCATTTAACCCAAACCACTTTACTCATTTAGGAGAATCCTTGACCACCATCTTCCATCGTCTAAAAACCTTCAACATGATCATCCATCCCCTAATAAAATCACTGTGATCAAAACCTTCCCAAACCATCTTAATATCAGAAACACTATTATTGTGACTTCCATCGCACCCACGGACATTCGACCAATTGTTGCATGTAATTTAGGTCTTATGTCCAAAACCTCATTCACTAAGGGATTCTTGTCCTTGTACCTCTTTATCCACCACCTTTACATCTCAATCGTCTCCCTAACCATCATTCACAATCCAAATCCCACTCAACATCCAAACATCATCAGCCATCCAAATCTCATCGTACATCCAAACATCCCTTACCGACCAAAAACCAAATCAAATCTCACCCCATACTTTGTTAAGTCTACCTTCTTAGCGATTGAAAAACTTACAACCATTAGTCTCATGATGAATACATGACATAATATTCCCCATCCATGTTCATATCATATAGCCAAAATATATTCGCTAATATGAAACATCGAGGAAAAGGCTTAGGCATCCATGAACAAGGCAATTGTGAATCCATCTCCCTTCATCAACATCCATGTTATTTATAATTAGGGTACAAACCTAACACTAAATAAGTTCCTCCCATTTGTACCAGTCCTCTTGTTGATCCTACCATCTCCAACCACTCAACCCCATCACAAATCATTTAATCCCCTTACAAATACCAAACACCTAAAAATGGATTGAGCACATACTTCGTCCCTACACACGGATGTTATCTCCTTCCCACTCATCCTCCTTCCATCCAACATCCACATCCCTTTGCATCTAATCCATTATTATCATCACATCCATTAATATCCTCTATTACTCCATTTATTTGAACACTTGATTAGCTTTCTCACACCTGTTGTAAGAAAATAGTACCTACTACAACTGTCTGACATTGGTTTATCATTACCTCTAATATTCAAGCATAATTGTCCTCCTAGAGATCCACACACTTTAACATACATAATCAACTTGTGGTGAAGATCATTGGGTGTTTCTTTTGACACTCTAACCAATGTCATATCCACACTCATTTCCATCCCCCCATCAAGCCACCAGTGATTCTTAACCCCTTGAGAGTTCTCAAGAGAGTGGAACATCTTTATGAAAAAAATCCAAATATCATAAAGAAAATGATCAAAAATATCAGATAAAATTCACCTCAAGACTCTCTCTAGGGGTGTTTCCAGCATCTCTACTAGGGCTATGGATGCCTGTCTGGTAGTAGAGCGATGTGTGATAAGAATCAGATCTATCTCTATCGGGACTATGGATGCCTGGATGAAAGAAGAAAAATGTATAACTTATCCTTTCGTTCACCCTCCATTAACCTATTTGGCTTAATCACTCCCTATACATAGGATAGTTTTACTTCACACACTACTCAATAATTCTTCATTTCAAGCGGTAATTAACCATCACAATCACACACACTTTGATCTCAAAGAGACATAGGGCTTACATGTTGCTAGTTATTATTTAGAAATTGGTCACACTTTTGTTTTAGTCCAACTCTTGCCTTACAACATGTGTAGTTAGGCTCAGCTTCTGTTCATCACTAATGTCATTTTCCTTCCATCCATCACATCCACATCCTTTTTCCTTGGATCAAACATCCATGGGAAAAATATGATTTTCATCCAATCCTCCTCATGTCCCTTTTCGACTGTCATCATCATGACTGGGGGAAACCTTACTATCATCCACTGAGGGCATCCTCCATTTAAGATATCCATCACTTCCCATCCTACCCTACACCTGGGGGAAAATTGAACATCTATCCCACCCTCTCTCCCCTATATTTGGGGGCATATCTTATCATCTTTTGTATCCCCCATCTTATCTTATACCACATCCCTCATCCTACCTATCTCTCTCCCATCCCATATCCTACCTACACCTAACCTATCAACCAATCCCTATCCTATCCAATCTATCCAATTTCCCTCAATCCTTCCCTTTCATCCTACCCCAACACACTTTTCAACTTATAGGAGAAAAGTTCGCATCCCACTTTACATCACCTATCCCATCCAAAATCTAAAAATCCAACATCCACAATCCAAATATTTCAAAATATAAACATCCAAAAATCCAACATCCGTAATCCAAAATTAAAAAATCTAAAAATCCAAAATTCAAAATATAAAAATCTAAACATTTTAAACCCAATCCATAAAAATAAAAAATAATATACAAAAATACAATGTGTGTGTTTTTTTCTTATGTGTGTTTGTTTTTCTACATTTACATTTTGGTCGATGATATGAGGTTGCTTTTGTTTCTTTTTCTTGTGCACGGTCCAATGATATTGGGACCATATTTTTTATATTAATCTATCCAATGATATGAGAACATGGACTTTTGGAAATTCAATCATCATGGTCTTTATACACCTTATCATCATCCATACCTGATCCTCATCACCGTCTAACTAAATATATAACCTCTTCATCCTCCTATCTAATATCAACCAGTCAATACCGCCATCCAAATTTTATCATCTCGCATCCAACATCCAAAATCCCCACCCCTTAGCTGGGGCATCTTTGATAAAAAAACCAATCCTCATTCTCACATACAAACATCCTCAACCTTCTAATCCTTTGGAGATAAATCAAATTTGCAATCATCCTCAAATCTAACATCCTCCCCCCTTATTATAAAATCCAAAATTTCAAATCTTCTTATTATCCAACATCCTCTAATCCTACATTTTGACTGGGGCATCCAATATCTCCAAAATCCAATATCTCACATTCCTCTAATCCTCTCTTGTTATTCTTTTATTCCTCTAATCCTCTCTCATATTCTTTAAATCTCTTATTCCTCTAATTCTCCTATCTTTTAATCCTCTAATCCTAATCCTCTACATCTTTAAATCTTATCATCCTCTCTCATCTACTCACTTAGGCATCTCCTCTTTTCAAGTGGTTACCCGACTCATTCCTCCCTACCTAACCCCCCAAGGGGGCATCATATCACCATCATAACATATTTTCTTCTTTTTCTTTGAACAAATCATTTCCCCACAATAACACTTCAAAGAGGGGAAAATATAGACATTTAAAATGTCGACATAGTTAATTACAATTAAGCTATCCCACAAATATCCCAATACCATCCATATAATAATTAATCACAAGATTAATTGTTATTATTTAATCCATTTTATCATATTTACCCCTTGATCATTTTATCATCGTTTATCATTTATCCCAAATTATTTTATATAATTATTATAGCCCATTTTGTCATTAATCACTTTAATTCCTTATTATATCATATTATCTATTTTAATTCTTCATTAACATTTTAATGGAATTTCATATTCATACATCTACCTACCCACCTAATCTACACATCCCTACACCTAGCCTTTCCATGTAACCTCACCCCTAATCATCATTTATTAACCTAATCTAATATTAATCCTAATCACATCCTCACCTCAAAATCTAGAGGATTTAATTACTAGAAGCCTCTCTAAAGTTCCCTCTTTCATATTTAAAAATTAAAATATATCTCACTCCCTCCATTGAATTATTAATTCAATGGAAACCTCTCTTAAATTATAGAAATATCCATTCATGACATGCATTCTCCACCCTTGATCCAAATCCAACATGGTTTCATCTTAGCTATTGAATCCTCCATCCAAAAAGTATAAATTGAACTCTCATCCTCTATGAGATCATATCTTGGAAATTCATAGCCAACCTTTTCCATTTTTACCACTCAATCCATCTTCAATAAATCCATCATTCACCTACAATCAATTCATCTTCATCAATCAAGCAATCCAAGCTAGAACAAGGGGAGGTGTTGCTTACGTGTCTCCACCAGCATCTGAAGTAACCAACAATCAATGAAGAGAAAATGCAACACATCAAAGGAGGAATTTTTCAATCTTGTAGGTAAGTGCAGGTATAATCTCTTTCCCCCCTTTTAATCTATTTCTCTATCAGAGGTATTGTTGAAAAGATTCGATTAGGAGAATAATTTTTCTTGTTTTCTCATATTTGCATACCAATATTTTTAACATATACACCTAGCATATTTGAAATGTATTTCCAAGATATATAAGTAACAAATATATTTGAATTTGAGAAAAAATGTATATGTTTAAAGGTATTTGGATGGGATCTGATTTATAAATCACAAAGCCACAAATGAGTGGAGAGGAAGGCTAATAAAGCAATCGTAGTCATTCTCCAACCAATCATCCATTATGTTGGTAGGAGGACCACTTCCAATGTGGCATTGCCCCATTGTTATAAGGATCAGGATCTATTAAATTTACTGGCTTATATGATGAATCCCTATTGAAATTTCTAAAAGAAGATAAGTAGATCGACTTTATTATACATCATAGACTTACTTATCGTGATTAATGTATAACTATATCTTCAATTATTTGATTTATTCACAACCTAAGTTAACTATTTTTCGACAGTTGTGTATGGATCATTTATGTGAGCATCAAAATTCCATAGTTGTCTACAAACTCAATGAATACTTCTATAACTTACAATACTTTAGATAAAAGCAAAATTAGTACATTTTTATGTTAAATATGGATATGTATTAAATAATTAGGTTTCAAGTGAGGAATTTCTAAATGACTTAGGGTAATTGAGTAAAAACATTAATACATTGTTATGTTAAATATGGATTTGTATCAAATATTTTGGTTTCAAGTGAGGAATTTCTATAAATTTTAGTTGTTAATGAGAAGTTCATTTAGAATATGGATGTTAAAAATGAAATAATACTAAGATTTTACTAGCACTTGAATTTTTAAATTTACTAAGATACTTTTTGTTATATTCCAAAGTTCATAATGTGTATTAAGAATAATTTTATATAATCACGCCGAAGGATTCCCCCCTATGGGAAAGGCCCTTGCGGATGTTTCTACGACTGTGTTGAATTTGACGGCCTTTCAAACATTTTTTCAATGCGCTTAAATTTAAAAACTATTTTTAGCCCCTTTTTTCTATGGAATTCATAATAGTGAGGGTAGAAATTTGCTGAATGCATAGATGAAGAGCCTGTAGATGGGGTGGAGAGGTGTGTAGATAAATCGATTGATTCGGTGGAAAAATCAATGTAGCTTGGGAGAAAAATGAGATCGTCATAGGTATAGGAGTATCCCTGAGTGAATTTTTTTTTATTCCATTCTTTTCCAAGAAGTTTTAGATTTAAGGTTTGTTGTGTTAGTAAAAGGAATGATAACCAGATCGTACCAAGCCAAGAACACAGATGTTAATCAAACACCACAACCTATAAGATGAAAGCAGTTCACCAAAATAACTTTACATAAAACCTTTGCAAACAAATGAGCAAGCAATATCATATATTATTATGGAACTCAATGAAATACAATGAGAATGGGCCTTGCTTATATAGGCAAGGAATAACAATCTAAGAACCAGTCAAGGTCGTAGATCAAGCCATAAATCAAGGAAATAACTAGTCATCAAAGAACTAGTTAAGACCATAGATTTAGGAGAGAACTAGACATCAAGGATCTAGTCAATACCATAGATCAAGGAAAGAACTATTCAATACAATAGATCAAGAAAAGAACTATACCTAACAACTAGATAATATCCCCTAATATCTAAATAAGATAAAAGGAAATATCCACACACATAAGTGGGTGAGGATAAATACAATAAAGGTAAATAAAGTACCTAGGTGAACATGAGCTAAGGTAAATACCTACTCTAACACCCCCCTCAAGTGAAGCTAGGGGCCAAAATAGAAGTGGCATGTCCACAGTATGAGTCCCGACAACTAGGCCTGATGAGGTACTCATGTACAATAACTGGAAAAAAGGGACAACACAAGGTACCCAAAACAACAAAGTAAAGAGAGTAAAAACCCGCTGCAAAGTCCCAAGAAGCTCAGAAAAAAACTCGACAATGAAGAAGTTTGGTGTGCATTGTGGTCTGAATCCACTGCTCGATCACAAAACTCAAAAACAACTGACACTGGGCTTCACCAGAATAGCTCCATACAAGGATATTGTCAACAGAGTGATGTTGAAAGTGCAAAAAAAACACCAAACATAATTTGATCAACTGCTGCAAATAGGTGTGCCATAATCCAAGAACAATAACCAAAGCAACAAGGCAAGGACACAAACTTCAGAGTGTCATGATCCAAGAAAATCCAAGGTAACAAGGCAAGGACATGAAACCCGTAGAAGCAGCTAATCAGCACCACACCCTCCCATACTGAATGGGTGGAGTGACGCTATAAATCTGTATGAGTTTCCCAAAATCAACTACTCAAACACTGAAAAAATAACATTGGACTTCACCAGAATAGATCCCCCACAAGAGATACTGTCAACATGCCAAAAGTGTCGAAAATACAGATACAAAATCTCTCAACAAACAAGAGAGATATACTACACCTGATAAAGAAAAATGCTCAAAACAAGAAGCATTACAATGCAGAAGGTATAGAAAGTGGAGCAAGAAGCCGAATGGTGGAGGAGCCACGCCTATAGAGTCCTCTCAAAGAATGCCTATGTCGCTGCCACGAGTGATCAAATATCCACCCCAAATCAACATGGATGGATGAAGAAGATGCATGCATATGACTTGGTGCAAAATGCACAATGGGTGCATGCAAAGGAACATCAGAATGTGTGTTAGGTTGATCATGTCTGACAGTTGAAATCTCAGGTTTCTCAAGCCTGAGTGAAGGTGTAGAACTCATGTGTTGCTCATGATCCTCAGAAATAGGTGAGCGAACAAAAATAGGAGCTCTGTCAATGTGTGATCCCAATGAAGTATCTACTCGAAAATCAATGTCATGGCAAGAATTCCACTTAACATGTGGAATAGGGGAAAAAATACCTTGTGAATGTTTGCCAATACCTCTGCCAGTGAAACCCATAGAATGGAGCATGCGAGAACTGAATGCAGTGGTATGCTTCTCAAAAGAGCCATGCATATGAGCAGAAGTAGGATACACAACATGTGTTACTGTAATAGGCACAGATGTGGAATAGCATGCAGTAACAAGCCTCATAGGCTTAGGAGCATCAAGAGCAGTAACAGGCTCAAAGACTGGCATATCAATGTCAGTGGGTACAAGAGCAACAACTGCAAGTGGACTAGGAGAATGGACATGGTTGTCCACAATATGATGGTGATGTTGTAGGCTAGCAAGTTTTTGTTGCAGGGAGTGTATTAGTTATCCTTATCATGAATGAGTGATTGTAGAAGAGAATTTTGCTTCTTGAGTGATCTATTTTCTTCCACAAATTTTACAATATCCTCTTGAAGTCCACACACTTCAGAGAAAAGCATATCATTCTCAGAATCCATGATAGATACAAGAATGCAACTCCCAAAAGTTTAGGACATCGGGCTCAGCCGAAATTACGTCCACATTTGATTACAACACTCCTCCATATTTGGAATTTTATAATGAGTGCGTGTTACAATATGAACTTTATAATTATAGTGTGATTCTTAAAATAAATATTTCCAATGGAAAGAGCATAAAAAAATAAGTGCTTTTGCAAAAAACGGCACTCAAAACCGAGTTACCCATCAAAAGTTACAAGCTTTTGAATATTATGCTCTGCTATTTATTTTAGTTGCCACTTAAACAAAATAAACTTTTCTGCGTTCCTTTCTTGTTGGCACGGATCCCGAGGCAAACCATTGCATTTCTCTGCAACAGCAAAAAAAACCAAAAACAATGACTACCTCCAGAAATGATTGAGCTTACAGTCAATCTTAGGGTTTTGCCACCTTCTGGATCCAATGGAAGCCTGTGTTTTGCATAAAACCGCATGCAACAAAAAATACGACCAAATCCCAAATATATGAATATACAAATAATTTATTTGCAAAATAAAACTTATAGATGGATGTCAATAGAAATATCCTCCTCTGATACCATAAAAGGAACAATAACCAGATCGTACCAAGCCAAGAACACAGATGCTATTCAAACACCACGACCTATAAGATGAAAGTAATTCGCTAGAATAACTTTACATAAAACCTTTGCAAACAAATGAGAAGTAATATCATATATTATTATGGAACTCAATGAAATACAATGAGAATGGGCCTTTCTTAAATAGGTAAGGAATAACAATCTAAGAACCAGTTAAGGTCGTAGATCAAGCCATAAATCATGGAAAGAACTAGTCATCAAAGAAGTAGTTAAGTCCATAGATTTAGGAGAGAACTAGACATCAAGGATTTAGTCAATACCATAGATCAAGGAAAGAACTACACTTAACAACTAGATAATAGCCCATAATATCTAAATAAATAAAAGGAAATATCCACACACATAAGCGGGTGAGGATAAATATAATAAAGGTAAATAAAGTACCTAGGTGAACATGAGCTAAGGTAAATACCTACTCTAACAGTTAGGGCTCTGGTGGACAGTGATGATTCAACCCACTTCAGGGAGATTTATCTTTTCAATAAGACAACAATGAGGAGATCTAGCGCTGGAGACGACTAGGTACACAGATCTGTTTTAATTGCAGGGCCCTCTATTTTTGTTTTATTAAATTTTGTTATTTGGAATTTAGGTCTCGTTTATTTTCAGCGAAGAGAAATTTTTATCATTTCTCGTAGAATATATTATTAGCATCAAGTGAACGGAGCAAGGGGCCGGGTTGTAGGGTTTTAAGACGCTAATGAAAATTCAGATTTCCTGTGCGTACACCATTACGCCATTGCATATTTAAATGTTACTGAAGTTTTAATCTTACAGATTATTTTATTTGATACCATGTTATTTTTCTACTCCTAAGTCTTAATCTATGTATTATTGTAATTAAAACCTTTTTATGTGCTCCTGTATGGGCATAGATTTTGTTTTGAGTAATCAGATTAGTTCCATTTGTTTGAAATTGAAAAAAAAATCCATTAATATAGGCTCTGAAAGTAGCCAGTTCTTATATTGTTCTTTTTTTATATGCATGTATAATAACGTTGTACTATTTTTTTATAAATGATCTACTAAACATATTTTTTCTGGTGTTATCAATTTTGTTTCCGATATGGTTAATTGGTTCTTCTGGTGCTCTACAAGTTGCAATGTGTAATCGTGGAAAGTTTTGTTATTATTTGACCTATTAATACACGTATTGAAGTTTAACACTTAAAATGGGCTATAGAAATATTGTCAAGGATTTAATCCACCTATTATTTCATTTGAAGAAATATTGCCGGAGATATGGAATATTTTATCTAAAACCCTGTTATTTTTTCTTCCTTACCCCTCATTCAAGCAACTGATTTTGTAGGAAAAATTTTATGATTGTCATTTGTTTCTTCTAGCGGGTTGAAGATTTCCAGTCTCAAATTGACATCTTATCTATTATGCATGTATAATAAAGGTTTACTATATTTTCTGTAAAGAATGATTTATATTCATGTTAATGTTTTTATATTAACAACACTAATTGTTTCCCCATGCCCTCTAGATGTAGTTTGAGGTTCAGAGGAAACTGCATGAACTACTAGAGGTGAGTTTACGAGTGCAATGTTTTTAGATCCTTCTTATGGAAATATCATAAAACATTAACTAATAAAGTTGAGCAAAGAAACCCAGCTAACCCAAAAATATTGAGGTGTTTGAGGGCCTTGTTTCCCAATCTCTGTCCTAATTGCATTTATTTCAATACAAAATGAAAACTTTGTTCAACCATAATAGGTAGGGCTTCTCTGCTAGGTTCCTAAAAATAGTAATTGTCATCTTAATAAGTGCATTGAAAGAAGACCACATATTCAGAACTTTCTTAGTTGTTTATTTGTTGATCTAATGTACAAGCAAATACCATTGAAATATCTTGCAGGAAAGTGATGTCGAATGGGCTTCTCGTTAGGATACATATCTTCTCATGACAGATGATCGGATCCATGGGTTCTCTATAATGAATTCATTAATTATTGTTTTATTCCTTACTAGTTTTGTGGCAAAGAAAGTAGACCATAGAGATGTATTTAGACCCCGAATTAATGCAATCTTACTTTGTGTTCATGTAAGAACTGGAGTTCAGGTCTTTGAGAGAATTACTTTTTGCATAAATATTCAAAACTTTTTTAGTTGTTCTTTTGTTGATCTATTGTACAAGAAAATAACATTGAACTATCTTGCAAGAAAGTGATGTCAAATGAGCTACAAGAAGCCTGCAATTGAGCATCCATTTAGGAAAAACAAAATCTCCAGGAAAATTCGAGAGGATGCATGGTACAAGTGGCCCATGTTCATCGGAGGACGCATATTGGCATATGGAGTTGTTTTCATTGAATTATTCTTCATCTTAAATTCCATCTGGTTTCATTGATTCTACAACAATTTTGGGTTCCTTTTCATAGTTTTTGTTATCCTTATTATCACCTTGCTCTTCTTGGGTTTATTTCACCATCCAATGATCGAGGATTGATAACAGCTATGGTCTTCTTGTGGGTCTTCATGGGTTTGTTTGCCGGTTACTCTTCTGCAAGGTTGTATAAAATGTTTAAGTGGATAGAGTGGAAAACGAATGCAATCAAAAATGCTTTCACACTCCCTGACATTACTTTTGTCGTTTTATTTATCCTCTATGCCCTCATGTGGGGTAAACAATCCTTTGGTACAGTTCCATTTGGAACATTCTTTGTTTTGGTAATTTTTTGGTTTGGGATATTTGTGCCCTGGTCTTTGTTGGTAGTTATTTTGGATACAAGAAGCTTGTAATTGAGTAACCAATTAGGACAAACAAAAAAAGGTATAGTAGTTGATTATTGTATTAATTTTGTGAAGTCAAGAATGACAGTTAGCAGTTGGTTGCTTACTTGCATTTCTCTCAATGCAAAATGAACACTCCGTTCAACCATAATAGGTAGGACTTCTCTACTAGGTTCCTAAAAATAGTAATTTCCATCTTAATAAGCGCATTGAAAGAAGACCACAACATACTCGTGATGCACAATGAAGACCAAAATTTGTGAAGCCTGGCCATGATACAAGAGCTTTAAGTAAAGGGGTAAGTACGCACAGGTAGTTTTGTTGTCAACATTTAATGAAAAAAAATGATTTGGGATTGTTAGGAGTTGGGACACACATTCAAGGCATGGTCATGTACGATCAGTCTAAGTGATTTCCATCTACAAGATCCTCCTGATATCCTCACAGTCCCATTGTTTATTACACACTTAAAATCGGTTAGTATGAATGTTTCTGCAACAAATTGAATGTGAGATGCTACGTGACATTGAATGATTGTATCCTGAATTGCCACTACCCTTCATTTCTTCCTTGAAAGGCGGCTGTCAAGGACATTCTCATCTTGCCTTACAAAATGTTCAGAAGCTTCAAAAGTTATTTTATTCAAGTATCATGTACACTAATACAAATTTGTTGGCTTAAAGTGAATATGGCATTGGAAGTCTTGCTTTGTTTGGTCACTAGTCACTCTCCACTTTGCAGCCACATGTACAAAATGTGTTCTCTGCACTTTTCACAACGAAGGTACTCCATTCTGCAACATAGGTCCCCTCCCACATTTATTGAATCCGAAAAAATCAAATAGATAACTTATACCATTCAGCGTTCACATTGCACTGTATACATGTGATTGCTAGTCTATAATTCTAATAAAGATTCGTTAAAATTGAAATGATAAAAATACAAATATATACATTACTCTCCCTCTCCCTACCTTGATAAAGAACGCGAAAGCCAAAGAAAAACAAAGAAAAAAGATAGAGAGCGAGAGAGAGAGAGTAGAACGAGAGAGCGAAAACCTAAAGCTCATAGCCGCAGCACTCTCTCCCACTATCTCGCTAGACCTCCTATCTCCCTTCTCTCTCGATCTCTCTCTCTCGCTTCTCTTTCTATCTCTCTCTCTCTCTCTCTCTCTCCTATCTCTCTCTCTCTCTCTCTCTCTCCCCCTAGGGCGGTAAAAGTGAAAGGATACCCCTTCCACCTTTAAAAGGAAGAGCGAGCGAGGGCATTTAAGTAGGGGGTAACAGGGAAGGGTAGAAATGTGGGGGATTGGTAGTCTAGATTTAATGAAAGATTCGTAAAATGGAATGAGTAAGAAGAAAATATGACAAATGGGAGACATGACTCTCAGCGGTCTCTCAGCGAAAACAGAACGAAAGCAACGACGCGGGAGAGAGCGCGAAAGGAGAGAAAAAAAAAAGGACGCAATGAGGCTGACTGGTGGCACCGTCGATAGAGCTCTATCTCTCAATCTCGCTCTCTCTTAGCGTTCAATTGCATGGTATACATGTCGTGATCTAGTGTATATAATTCGTAATAAAGATGCGTTAATTGAAAATTGAAATGATGAAAAAATAACAAAGTGATACATAAGAAGCGTAGAGAAGAGAGAGAGAGAGAGAGAGAGATCTCTGAGAGAAATCAAAATGAAGAGAGAAAAATGAGAAAGAGAAGAATAGCTCAAGGATGGTTATGATTGTGGAGTTGAGGGGTGGGGAGGAAGGAGTGATAGCTCGGTGAGTTAGGAGAGAAAGTCCAAGAAAAAAAAAAGGAAAAACTACTAAGTAAGGAGCAAAAAAAGAAAGGAAAAGGAAGATGGAGAGCGAGAGAGAGACATAGAGACAGAGAGAGAAACCTGACAGGAGAGGGAGAGAAAGAGAGAGAGAGGGGAGAGGGAGAGAGCGGGAGAGAAGGAGAGAGAAAGCGAACAGAAAGCGAAGAGAAAGGAAACGCTCTCCCTCTCCTCCCCCTCTCTCCCGCATTCTCTCCCTTCACCTACCCCTCCCGCTCTTCTCCCTCCCTCCGGCCCTCCTCCCTTCCTCCCTTCTTTTTACTATATTTGTCCATATTTTCATCCCTTTTAGTTGAAATATCTTAGACCTTTGAGTTTCCACGGGTTACCCACTTATATAAGCCATTTTAGTGGTCACTATTGAATACGGAGAAAGCTCCAACTTCGAATGCCTTAACACAAAAAGTATTCCATAGTTTTGGCATTCAAACGTTGACCAAAGTTGCTTGAGAAACAATGCACTATAACCTAGTTTAATTAAAAACAAAATAAATAGGTTGTTTTAGAGGAGATTTTGGGAATTAAAAATAATAGTTAAGATTATTTTTAGAATAGAATTTAAGATTATTTTTTTGGTTTTTATTTGGGGAAGCGAGCAAATATTTTATTTAGTTTATAGTGTATTAATAAGGAATAAAATCATACAGTGTTGTTTGTTTTAGGTACAATATCTATTGAAGTAGGTTTTAACACATGTAAGATTGTTTTATTATTGGAGTGCTTCTTGTATCACGAGTTATGTCTGCTAAATAGTTTTCACAAGATTCTTCGCTATTGACATCAAGACGATTGTGTAGTTGCATCCTGACTATTTTTCCTTGATGGAGGGGTTGGATTTTGTGACTTTGCGACAAATATTTAGTTTTTCATAGTGGTGGTCTACTCTAGTACATGACAATGTCCCTGCTTATTAGATTGAGGGTTACTATTTCATTGGCTCGTGTCTAGTGACACTCTTGATGGAAAGAGGTAGGTGACCCCTAATGTGTCTTCAAATGAACCACATGGTTAAGGTGTGCCTAACAAAGATGATCCATTACCACTTCCATATAATCTAGTTACATGTGTTTGATTTATCATGTTTGATGTTTCCAAGTATAATACTTGTGTTCAACAATTTTTTATTTTCCAAAACTTATATGACAAATTGATACCTTGCATTTATTATTATCTTTTAAAGTAATATAATATATCAATAAATGCCAATAAAAATTAATAATAACCCACCCAATATAAAACAGACATCCAATTATTATCATCTCGTGCACCAATTAGTTAAAAAGATATATATTTTTTTCCTTTGGTCAATGTATGTTACGGCGCCAATGATTTAACCCAAAAGTGTAATTAGTCATTTAGGCCATTCGAACCTGATCTAAGTATACCGTAACCAGGTATAACCTAATTAATCCGGAAAATAATATAATCAATGGGATTGGGATTCATCTGTATCTGGAAAAGTTACGTTGATTAGACCATCTTCAAAGTTTTTTCCAAATTAACTTTACTGACCTTTAGGAATTGAGATAATATTTCGTTTAGTTTACAGGTGCCGTAGCGATGAAGTTTAGCAGGGCTATATATTGCCAAGGCTGTTTACGGACGCCGTCATTCAGAATTCTCAAGTCGGTGTTTCCTCTTGAATCATTTTTTCAGAGAGTTAGGCAGAATTTGGGCGGCGGCCGAAAGGTGGAGATGGCGATAAAAAATTGTTTTTGTGGTGATGGATATTTTCTGCTCGCCGAGGAGGCTGAAACTGGGAGAGTGGTGAGAACCAGGCTCTGGCTCCCACCAAAGAGAGGGAATATAAAGAGGCAGATATTTGCTTCGATTGCTCGTTCAGTGGCTGAATTTTTGAAATCCCTGAGAAAGAGAGGAGAAATTCTGAGCGAGCTGAGCTATAATCAGATTGTTGCTCTGTCTAAACTGTGTTTCTGCATCAGGACTGATTCCATGGCGAATCCATGGGTGGAGGATGTAAATGTAAATAAATTAAGGCTTCTAGTGGGTGCCCAAAATTAGGTGGGCATGTTCTGAATAGGACTTTTGGGTCCATACTTCTAAGCATTGTCGTTTGCAGGGATGATGGGTAGTTGTTTTTAGTATTGCCATTGTTGCAGAAATTGGGCTTTTTTGTGAAACATGAAATGGTGTATAATTTTTATTTTTATTTTTGTAAATACCCATTTTCCAATAGAACACAGGTTTTTTTTTACACAAATTGATTAAAATAAATTAAATTAAATATAATATAACGGCATCGAAATAGATAAAAGACCCTCTGTCGCAATGCAGATACCGGACCCTTCCTCTCGTTTGTCTATTTTGTCACTGTTCATTTGGTATTCTGTCTCTAATCCGATGCGTAGTTGGGGAAGTTATTGGCAGAATTGTGGGGAGTTGTCATAGTTAAGTGGGGGCTTGGCGGCCTTTATCAGGGTATATTCTTATGAATGTAAGTCTGGTTAGATTGGATTAATAAATGAGGGGAGTTCATCACAGAAGCGGACTTTTGGGGGAGGAGTCGTTATAGTTGAATGAACCATGACTGCACAAATCCGTCAAGTACCCTGTATAAATACTAGGACTCTCAAATTTGGGGAAATTCATTTGGTCTCTCTCTTTTCAATGTGTTTTTAAAACAAAACTCTCTATTGCGTTTGGTCTCACTGAGTTATTAACTTTTCAATATTTGAATAATTTATGTAAATAAAATGGAATGGAAAACTTTAATGACATGGAATGGAAAACTTTAATGACATTGAATGAAACCAAGAGAACAAGTTACATATGGGAATGATTGAACTTTCCTTTTTTTCCCTTGTAGAGAAAGACAAATGTCTTTAATGTTGAACTCAAAACTAGATTTAAGAAAGGCAAACACCTTTAATGTTGAACTCAAAACTAGATTTAAATCATACAACAAGATTGAGACAAGTGTGAGTCGGTCTCAATGTGTAGGTCAAAAAGATCAAGGAGACCATCAAACTCAATAACAAGGCAAGATAAAATGACAAGTATTAGAGTCACATAAAATTTGAGATGGCAAACAATAAAACAACAAGTGTCAAATCTTTCTACGCGAACACTTCCGTGCATATGCAATCCCATGACACAAGTTTGGACGTTAATAGAAGTCACACTCACACCCTAAATTTTTTGACAAAATCATGTGGTTTGAGATCGGGCTTAGATTTGACGCCATCCCATCTCACGTGTCTACATTCTTAGAGGACATTAATTCCTTTTAGATTAATATATTATTTTAAGAAAATATTTTACTAATACATATGTAACACTCCCTAATTTTATAACCTTCAAGTGATTCAACTCATAAGATGCAATTTATCATTTTTTTTTATATAACATTAATTATAAAGTTTAAAAATTGATTACTCAGTAAGTTATATAGTGTGAGAAAGAGCCCTTCTCAAATTGATTAGAATCATTTCACGTCTATAAAAACAATCTCAGGCCAAATAAAATTATCACATGCTAGAAAATATAAATAGTTGTCGTAGTCGTGACATACATTTATTTTTGTTGCCAACTATAAACTACAACTACTTTGACCAATATCTGTCTAGCCTTGTCCATGCCGCTTCAAATCTACACATGCTTGGGAATCCAGTCATGTTCATGGCCTTTTTACCTTCTAATAATAGACACAAGACACCATTTCCCAAAGCTGACTTGACGACATTGCAAACAAAGTGGGCAAGCCAGAAGCATGAGAGATTTGGGCATATGCAAGCTTCCATATTTATAGTGGCGAGGGAGGTTTTGCGACCACATCCACTTGCTCCCCTTCTATTGTGAGCTTTCCTCGTTTCTCGGGACACCACTGTGGCTGATGGAATGGTAGAAATGTTAGAAAATGTTAGATGTTAGTAAAAAAATAATATGATGATGTGTAGATGTTTAATGGTTTGATGATGAGAAGATAAATGGTTATGATGATGTTAATTCTAGATAGATGAGGTAGATGGTTAGAAATTTGATGTTATTATGATAATGTGGTAGTGAATACATAGATGATGGGATGTATAGATGTGATATGATAAATTATGATGCCATTTTATGAGCCAGGTTTGCAAGGAACCATGCTTTTGATATAATATTAGATAGTATACACCATGATATACATGTCACCATGATATACATGTGACCATGATGATTCATGTACCATAATGCATGTTGGAATGAATCAAATCCCTATTTCCATCATAGGAGGATGACATTTCCCTCATATCATTGGGAAAATACTAACACACTCTAACTAACAAAGATACAAACTAAAGGTAATAAGCTAACAAGACAATGAAACACACAATGAAACTAACAATATATACATAAAATATTGTAACAAAAATTGAGGTGTATAACAAATGGAATGGGGATAGATGATAGGTGATAAGAAGGGGAGATGGGACAATGATTATTTACATGGGATGATGCGCGGTCAATCGTGTCCCTGTAAGAAGATACTTATATTTTTGTGAGTAAGTCACAATTCAACATCGTCTGGTGTTGATTTTCTTGCTCCCGCCCCCAAGTGGCGATAAATGCCTTTGGGTTAGTTTAATATGACATGTGCAATGAATTTATTTGATAGTAACAAGAATGGGAGGATTGCAGGAAACAAAGTATGGTCATATGATGTGCAATTTTGAAGGTATTTGGAATGTGGAAGACTGGACAAGGAAGCTAATGAATAGATACGACAAGGGTCGATAGGGATGATGGGGTGACAAGGGGTGATAATAGTTGGAAAAAGGAATGGGAGTACCAATATATGCCAAGATCAATATATATGCATATGAGGTTTGTAATGTTTTCAATGTGATGTGCCTATGATAATTCATCCATTCTTCTTTATCTTGATTATTCTTTCTTGATCAATCCATAGGTTGATGTTGAATCAAGACATGATAGACAAATCATCTTTGTGGTTGAAAACTTGGATAAGGTCAAAGAGATAGGGGATGGTGGAGGACATGACAAGGACATAGTGATATGGAAGAGATAGAGCTTTCCCCCAAGTACATGAGGTACTCATAGGAAGGATTGGTAGATGGTGTATTGCTACAAGTGACGTTAGAAATCAATTTCATCACTGTACGTGTCCAAGGCGCCATATATTGGTTTGAACACCATTTTGTTTTATGGATATTTGATGTTTGATGGGATTTATTAGAGACATCAATAACACTACTCAAGTGTACAACCATTTCAAATGCATTATGTTCATGGTTCGTTGAGTTCATAGCCATCATGCGTAACTAACTTATATGCCCTCAATCCATACTTTGTGATGATGACATAGGGTCCTAGCCAAATACGCTTGAACTCTCCCTTCATTTCTCAGTCAACATTATTGTTTCTTTGATCTCCTTGAGGACAAGGTCTCCAATCTCAAATTCTATTGGTCAAAATATTTTATTGTATTGCCTACATAGCCTGTTGTGATAAGTTTTGAGCTGATTGAGAGCATTTAACTGCCTCTCATCTATGAGATCAAGATATTGGAGTCTCACAATGTGATATTATTATTCATTGATTAGAACCCATAGGGATATGCATATACATGGTAATGCAATCTCAATTGGCATAATAGCTTCAACACCATAGATGAGGGAGTATGGAGTAGCTTTGGTAGGTGTGCAGATATTGGTGTGATAAACCTAAAAGGTGAGATAGAGTTGTCGATGTCAATCATGGCTAGTGTCATTAACTAATTTTTTAAGGATCTTTGTGATGATTTTATTGTTCTCTTCAACCTGGCCATTACCTTGGGTGTAATACAACATGGAACATCTTTTTTGGATGTGGAAATGTTGGAAAATTGATTTGACATAATTTTTAAAAAAATATCCACTATTATTTATAATGAGGGTGGATGAGACACCAAAGTAGTAGATGATGTGATCGAGGATGAATTTTAAAATCTGCTTATTGGTGACATAAGTGAGTGGCATGGTTTTCAATCACTGGTGAATTATTTGGTAATAGTGATGATGTTCTTATGTCAATCATATGAAGTGGGATTGAGCTTTATGATGCGATCATATCCCAATATGGAGAAAGACCATGGTTATGTAATGAGCTACAAGGCTTGTGATGGAGCATGGATAAGGTCATAATGCCTCTCATAGGCTACACATTTCATCACATATTGATAGGTAGAATATTCCATATTTTTCCAATAATAACCCACAAGTTGTAGTTTCTTAGCCAGTGTCATTCCACTAGAATGTGCCCCATAGGTGCCATCTTCGACCTCCTTGATTGCTACGTTAGCCTCATTTGATTTCAAACATCTTAACAAGATTCCATCATATCCCCTATGATAGAGTGTTTTACCTATGATGATGGAACAATAGAATTTTGGATGAAATATTAAATTAGATCAGGTGAGATCAGATGACATGATAGTGTTCTTTATGTAGTTGTAGATGTCTTGGTACCAGAGGAAACTAGGACAAATAATTTCACATACCATTTCTGATTTTGGAACATCATGAGAAAGTATCATTAGTTTCTTAACCAAGAACTGACATTGCTATGTTTTTGAAGGCATTTAAAGCAAGGAGCTAAATGTATCTATGGATTTTACAATTTTTTTCTACCTCATGGAACTTGTTCAAGTTGCATATGTTAAAACTATTTCTTTAAGGTGCCAACCATACATTTGTAGGGGAGTAGATTGTCATCCTTTATTATCCTTTCCGGGGTTCGGGGCCGGGGGCGGCAGCCCCCGGTATACTCTTTATTATACATATTGATGACTGATTATGAATCACGGTAGACTTAGGGCATGGTCCCATGGAGGGGCTTGGGCTCCTATTTTCTTGCATCAGAAGGTCCCATGGTTATTTTTAAAGCTAGCTACGGGAAATAATAAAATCTAGGCCTAAAAAATAGGAGCTCCACTTTTTTAGCCACCTAAACTTAAGAGGTGGCTAGAGGGGGGGGGGGGGGGGGCTAGGAGTTCCCCCCTACAATTTAGGGTTAATAAAATTTAATATGCATTCCTGCCATTATTTTTAGTGATTTTAGAGAGAAATATGATTTTATTTTCCTATAAATAACCATAAATATCCAATGGGACCCTATAATACCTCAACGGGTATTGTTGAAGAAATTAATAAAAAATCATGGGACCTTAAAACTGCTAAAATGCTCCTAAATTTTCTCAGCAACACCCATTGAGATATTTAAGGAGATTGTAATCCCCCAACATTATGGCACTATAGGCTCGGTCATATGAGCCATAAGGGCCATCATAAAGAAGAATTTTCCTGGATATACAGAAACAGGTGGATTTCTGTGAGAACTACATATATGGGAAACAAAAGCGAGTAAGGTTTCTCAAGGTTGGACCTAAAAAGAAAGAGAGTAAGTTAGAGCTGGTATTCTGATGTGTGGGGGCCAGCTGTTCTATCAAATGGAAATGTTAAGATGATATATAATAACTTCATATTCAGTAGTGTTATTTGTACACAGAAAGAAAACCCAAAAGGCTTTAGATATCAAATCTCCTTGTGGTGTGATGAATAGGATTCCTGTTCCCAGGCTGTGATGCATGAAGGACCAATCAAAATAGAGATTCAATGTAGGTGATTATTCAATACTTATGATTGAATTTTTAGGGAACCCAATAGTCAATGGTTGATGATATGAGATGGGAGCTTCTTCCAATTGATTTTCGAGAACCTTTCCTTTGATAAACATCTTCAATGTTAACTTTATAAGAAACATTATCTATTTATCCATTCTACCTATTAGATTTGATCTAGATAATAGTTATATCAATGGATTAACCTTTGTTATGAGTTTATTTTTTTAGTTTAGAATGTAGTGCCATAACTTTTGAGAGGTGAATAATATAGCCAAAAATTTTCGTTCAATTGAAGTATAGTTGAATTCATAAGCTGTGAGTAGATTTATGAGTGATCCAGGTAAAGAGATACTAATGTTTGGATGAGATAATAGATGGATCATTCCTTTTTGTGCTCATCATGCTACACTAGAAGAGATCCTAATATACATTGAGTGGATAATATATACAAAATAAATGGTTCCTCAGGTGTAAGTGGAACAAGCACTTATGGATGTAAAAGATACTATGTGAGAGCATTAAATACCTATTGTAAAACTTGATACCATTGAAATGTTGTCCCCCTTTTGAGAAGATGAGTAAATGGACGACACTTATTGACGAAATGAGAGGTGCAAAAAAGGATTGTATTGAGAGAGCGGTGGCTTGTAATAAAATATGATCAAGTGATTTTCCTTGTAGACTTTATAGTTTCTTGATTTTTCAAAGAGGCATTTTGTGATGGTTTGGACTTTAGTTGGACCAACCTTTATCCCTTACCTAGTAATAATAAAGCCCAATAATTTTCCAAAACTAACACAAAAAAGACATTTCTTGGGATTGAGCCATATTATATACTCCCTTAGTCATTCAAAAATCCTTCTCAATAGTGTAGGATGATCTAACATTGTTTTGGATTTTCCTAGGATGTCATCAACATAATGTTCAACAATATCATGTGTCATACCATGGAAGATAATTTTCATTTGTCGTTAATAAGATGTACTAGTAATTTTGAGTTTGAATGGAATCACTTGATAGAAAATGTTCCCTAGGGGGTAGTGAACATTGTATTATGTTGGTCGTCATGTGTAATTTTGATTTGGTTATTTCCAAACAATCCATCCATGAGTGATAACATTTTATGTCGAGTTGTGGAGTCCACAATCATAACAATGTTTGGAAGTGGAAAATCATATTTTGGAAATGATTTATTAATGTCTCTAAAATTTGTACAAATATTGATGCATCCATTAGGATTTATAACGGGGACAATATTTGAGATCTAGTTAGAGTAGTCAATGGAATACTAATGATGGATCAAGGCGTGACATATCTACGTATGACCATGTAAATATATCAACATATTATTTTAATGGGGTTGTGAAATATTCACATGGTTAATGCAAAGAAATATGTGCAAGAAAATTAGATCATAAATAAGAAAACCATGGATGAAACACAAAATATCTCTATTCTAACTCAAATGAAAAACACTCAGTTTGAGCTAAAAGGAAGGGATAAAAATATATCCCCACAACTTACCAAGAAGAGTATCCTCCCTTTGATGTGTTGGATTGTTTAAAGCTAATGGAAAAAGTTTGGTTGCTTAAAATGTGGACCTTGTGCATGTATTTAGGCAACAACTCCCCTGGGAAGCTTGAATATTGATTGATAAAGGATGATGACTTAATTGATCAAGGTGGAAATAAATTGGTGTGTTTTTCCTAAGATTCATTCCTTGGTCAGCATGGAGGATGTGTTTTAATTTATAGAATAATGGATAACTAGGATGGATCCATTCATGGATTTATATCAATTTTTGAGATTGGTTAAGAGGATGGAAGATTCTAGAGAGGGTAGGGATTTCATAAATTTTAAATTTATGGAATGTCGTGGAAGATGAAGGCTCTAGAATTAGAAGATTCTATAAAAAGTGGTAGAATATGGAAGGTTCTAGAGACGGGGAACTCTAGAAAGGGATTATATTAGGTTAATTATGATTAGATATTAGTTGGAAGGTTTGTAGGACATTCTAGGATATTAGGTGAGGCTAGATAGCTAGGAATTTTAAATTCCTAAAATATGACATGATGTGATTAGATAAATTAATCATTACGAGGGGATATGTGGGATGTTATAAGGTTAGATTTGATGAAGGGATAATTAGTAAGGGGATTATTGTCGGTGCATACATTTTTCACCTCTTGAAACGGTCATTGTGACAGTAGGAAATAATGGATTTTCAAATAAGATATAAATATGAATTCATGTTAGTAATATCAATTCCCACTTGATGGGTCATGTGGGGAGAAACAAGACAAATGACTTCTCAAAAGGATCATAATAAGTTGATAGAATATATGATATTTTAGTAGAGAGATATTGATGGTAATCAATATGGTTAGAAGGATTTCATGCATTGAACATTGATTGATCAATTAACATATTGATGAATTGAGAATTCCCTAGGAAACGATATAAGTGAGGGAGAAAGTTTGATTACATATGACCCTAGATGTGCCCTAGTCAATGATGTATGAGAGGGGGAAGTCGTAAATGTTTGATTTATTATTTGATTGATATATTGATGATGTTTGGATGTACCCTAGTTAAAAATAAATGAAAGGGGGAAGTCATAAACATTTGATTGATTAATTTTTAATAAGATTAGATAAATGGTTTGGATAATTGATTAAATAAATTATTGTTGAAAAATTTGAAAGCTTTATTCAATAACTAACCAGTCTCGTAGGATGATTGGAGTGACGAGTATGTTATTGAAAGATAAATTATTGAGGGATAAAAAGGATGAGATATGATGTGGTGATAAGATGCTCCTCTTAGGTGGTGAGGAGGGAGATATTGTTTGTGATGAGTAGTTAGTGTAGATATGTAGTTAGGATGGGCGAATGTTTTGTGATAGATAGATATTAAGCTTATAATAAGTTTGGTTGTTAGATTTTTGATAAATTGGTTGATAATTGATGCTGGGATATGATGGGAGTAAATTTTCAACCATGTTGCACAAATTGAACATTTTTTTCATAATCAACAACCTTATTGTTTTGACACAGAGAAGGATGCACCATGATATGAAAAAAACATGATGACATGATCACCATATGCCCCAAAATAAATAAAAAATGACAATATGAACAATTTCCCTCATGTCATTAGATGAACTCAAAAAATGAGAAATGCATAATTATCCTCATATAATTGGATTGTTAGGGATATTATATGGTTAGTGCTCATATTTGTAAGTATTATATTGTCTAACACTATTATTAAAATGAATTAACATAAAATAACTCATTTAATAATAATATAGTATTTTAGAATAAATTAATAATTTATCGTATTTAGTTATATTTTATTATTGTACGTGAGTTGTAGTACAACACATTAGAGATATTTTAGGAGTGTGAGAGAGAATGATGAGATTGAGCGATTAATGGAGATATTGTGGGATAGACTAGCAGTTAAGGATGATGATTAATTCATTGTTTTAAGGATCACTCTCTCATATATATGTAATCTCTTTGAATAATGCAACATCTCGAAAGAATCTATTTGTAGTATTATAATATTTAGAGTTTTAAAAACTATGTGAAAGCTCTACAAAATTACATTTAGTATCAGAGTTGGTATTTCATGTAAGGATAGGAGTACGTAGAGTGAATATTGAAGACATGACCTACATAGAGCATTCTGGATGGATCTACCTTCTCACGTCATTCACTATTAGCATGTGTCTCTAACTCTCTCTGATTTGACAAGTTGTTGCACCAAGTTTTTTTGCTACCTTCCATTAGATTTTCTGGGTTAAAGCATATAACTATGTCCCAGTTTTTTGCACTTTTTGTACCTTCAGAAAAATATCTCCCAAAACCAAAACATTACCAAACACATATAAAATGATCAAACACATATTTTAAGAGCTTAAATATGCTAATGCGCAGTGCATCTAGAATTTACCCGATTTTTGAAAAATAGTTATAGTATCTTTAAAGATTTATGTACATGTCAAATTTTTGAAATATTTTTGGCTGCCAAGAAGGACACACTTATATGGTTTTACCCATTGGATATGTTGGATATTATTGGATAGTTCTATGCTAATGACATTAATTTTTTTTTTGAAATCTCATTGATATTTCTACACCTGTAATGATCCACCAACATCTTCAACATTTATGCCATTTGTGAACTAGTATTCATTGTGGGTGCAATGGTTTCCAACATGCACAAGTGTTACATTCAAATTCCAAGCTTGATGTTAACCATGAAACTTCTTATGTAATAGTTGTTAATTAATTTAATTCATCGATAGTCATGGCGATGACATATCCTTCAACCAGTTGTGCCTTTCT
This sequence comes from Taxus chinensis, assembly GCA_019776745.2. Taxonomy (NCBI): domain Eukaryota; kingdom Viridiplantae; phylum Streptophyta; class Pinopsida; order Cupressales; family Taxaceae; genus Taxus; species Taxus chinensis. The sequence goes on along the minus strand of CM034147.1, from coordinate 775,352,959 downwards.
ACGGTGGACACAACCTCAACAACTATCATCATAATATTGCCTACTCAGTTATACATCGAGATTGCATTGAGTACAGATTGCTCTCATTTGCAACACATCTTTCTACTCAGATTTTATTACCAACCAATCATAAGGAAATAGGTTGGTGAATTATATTAATTTATGTCAATGTTGTATTAAAAAGTAATTTTAAATTATTTTTAATTGTTGTTTTATTTTCTTATTCCCATCTTTAAAAACTATGTTGTCAAAATGTCCTTACTATAGTTTTAATCATAGTTAATCCAATTGAATAATTGTGTGTCAATTGGTTTTGCCATTGAAGTCTATTATTAGTCCAAATAATAAGGTCATTGTGTCATCAATTATACTACATGTTTTTAAGGACATCTTTTTGGGGTAACTAAAATTTTTGTGGTTGAGATGGATGTTCCATTAGAAAAATTTACTGGTTTTAACTTTCACAAATGGAAAGTGAAAATTCAAATGCAATTAATGAAAAAGAACTTGTGGGGAATAGTTAATGGAAAAGATATAAAGCCCATAGATGCAAGTAAATTACTAGAATGGAAAATCATAGATGATAAGGCCAAATCCATCATTAGCCTTGCACTTTTAGATTCTGGACTAAACTATGTAGATTTGGAAAATTCATCCACTGAGATTTGGGAAACTGTGGGTAATTTGTTTGGTGCTAAAGGTGTCAATGAATTTTTTTCCTTAAAATTACACTTATTAAAATTAAAAAAGAGTGAAGGAACTACTATGTCTAGTCATATAGATGATCTTAGGTCACTCATGATGTAACTAGCACAAGTTAAAGCACCAGTTGATGACAAAGATGCTAAATCTATTTTATTGAATAATTTATATTCAAAATAAAATGTTGTTTTAAATCTTGGTCAAATTCCATCTCAGTCCTTAGAAGACATGATCTCAACTCTCCTAGTAGAATAAAAAAGATAAATGTCAAAATATGTAGAAGAATAAACTGCAATGTTCTCAAAGAAAAATTGTAATTTTTTTGACAAACACAAGGATGAAGTTGAATGTTTTCTATTGTAAAAAAAGGGGTCACACATACTGATTTTTTAAGGTTTGAGATAGTGATATAATCAAAGGAAAACTATGAAAAAAATGAACAAAAGTTGCCAATGAAAAAGATCCATTTAATGAGGAATAACAGACAAAGGAAGAACCAACAAATGATGATGGAGGTTAAAATTATGAGTTTCTATACTAAGTGAATAAACTCTTGAATTGAGGTAGGAGGAAGTATGGGAAGGAGGTAAATCAATGAAATCTCCCTAGCCGCAAATGATGAGGACACAAAATGGTGTTATGGTAGTTTCTTTCAATTGTTTGTTTCATTTTCAATTAATTTGTGTAATAAGGTATATGATTCATTCATGTCTGCATTTGTTATAAGTGAGAAAAATTCCCTATATTTTCCCTTGATGTAGCAATGTTGTGAAGGAAAAAAAATCACATACACAAATGGATCTTGAACAGGTTAGCGGTGATCCAAAAAAATGTGAGAGTGGATAGTCGATGGATTCTTGTTCATATCCAGGTTTGTGGTGAAATTGTTAGAATCATAGTGTCTTAGGGGGGGGGGGGGGGGGGTGAATCACTCATACAAAAACTTTAACCTCATTTACCATATCGTATATTCATCATTCAAACCATCCATTAAACATGCATAATCAATTGTGATTTTATTAAGTGTATATCAACCGTTTATTGGAAGAGACAAGAGAGACCACATGAATAATAAATATATGTGGGAAATCCTCAAGGGGAAGAAAACCCACTGAACCTCTTATTATATTACATAAAAAAGGACTTGTATGAATATTACAAATCACACAAAATTTCTTTAGTGAAGCACCCACTTCATAAGGAGTTCTAACCCCTATTTAGTATAACACCCACTATACAAGGAGGCTAACACCCCCCAATATGACTAACAACCCACCTAGCCACCTAAATATGAAGATCACCTAATGTTTGTTGCTCATACAATTGATTTTGATCACATGTTCAACTCATACACCTCAAAACCCTCTCAAAAAACTCTCTCCTACTTCACTCAATCTTACATTTTCATAATTCTATTAGGTATAATGACATAGAACACATTTTCCTTAACTCTTCTCAACTCTTCATGCCTCTTCTTAGCTGTTCCCTTGACCACTCTTACCTCTTCTCTCACCTTCTCTAGTTTTCTCACATCCCCATCATCACACCTACTCTCAATGAGAAAATATAACATGATTTATATACATGACTGTATCTTATAACACCCTAAGGTTGGCCAAGACAAATAAATTTGGTCTTCACAAAATGAAAACACTCTACTCCATCATATAAAATCATAGCATCAGACCATATAGGTCACCATAGGCCTAATCACACCAACTTGCACAATGCTACTCAAATAGGCCTAGAACTTGGTCTCTATCTCCAACGAATGGAGATTAGACTTCAAGGGAACAAGAAATAATCATCAATCCTCCTCAATATTAGGACATTTAATCAACATCTTGTCACAACTCTCAGCATGCTCAGGAACAGCTGTAACCTCCATAATCATTATGACATACTCCATTTGGAAAGTAACTTCACATATAAAAACTCTTCATCATGGTTCATATGAAATATCAATAGAAATATCCCATCATCAGGCATTTCAAATAACTCATGGCATAAACCAAAACAGGGCACAAGGCTTCTAATAATTCAATCTTTGAAACACGTCCAAACTGGCAATTAGGTCTCAAGAACTAGTCTTGAATAATTTGAATTCAAACACATACAAGGAAACTTACAAGCCCTTAAACCACTGGAACACTTCACTAGAATCCCATCCAAAATTTTCAAGCATTCATAAGCCCATGTCACATGGAGAAAACCAACCAAGCACACCTGTTTCATCACACCTTTCTTGAGAATCCTAATAAGACTGATTAGGCCATTAGGGATTAAGAAATAACTAACCTATCCAGATCATTTCAAGAGATCGATAAACATAATTTTAGACCATAACAAGTTATCCATGACCAAATAACTCATCTATAACATGCAAATCCATCGAATTCATCTTAAACCACAAGACTAGGTTTTAGCTCTTCTAGACCAAAAGCGGTAGGGAAAATTTGTGAGACATATATACTTCAATTTTTTCCAATGTACCTACCTAAAAAAATTTCCATGGTAACCTAGATCACACCTCCTAAGCTATCCTGGAACAATTCACTTCTTTTCATGAAACTTCCATCTTATCCATGAAATAGAAAATCTCCACAAAACTAGGGTTTTTCTCCAACTTGTTCCTAACATCTGAAGCATGAAACCACCACCAACAGGATCTATGAAGAGTTATCTACAACCTTGAGCCATCACATTTCTTTCCCAATCTATTTATATATCATACCAATCATTTCTTTCTCTTATCGCTCAAGGTCTAGGGTTTAATTAGGGTTTTAGACCACTCTAGCTTGTTAATGATTGTTCATAAATGTCTGACGTCTAAAATACTTCATTATTTTTGTAAAATTACTCTTGAGCTCCATGTACTAACATCTATGAAGGTCTCAAAATCCCATGAAAAGTGTCACATGTGTGGGTGAGCAAATGAACATGCACCATCGAGTTGGTTTTTTCCTTCTTAAGAAATCGGTATGACCAAAAACTCATTTTCTTGCTTTGTGTTGGTACTCTTGACCTAAAATTTGACCCAAAACACCATAGAAACCTCCTTCAAGCTTTCCGAATCTCGATTTATCTACACTTAACTGAAAATATCCATGCATTATGAATTATCCATACAAACCATGCCTTATCTTGTAGTCTTGCTTCAAAATAACCTTCATCATGCATCTATATACATTTGAATAGTGACATGATACACCTTCCTACATATGTTTTTCAACCTCAAAATACTCATTACATGATCAAAAAAGACTATACTCTGCTCCATTTATCATGTTACCAACTCATCCTGTCTTATGTTAGGTCTAGGACTAGCCCTAGAATAACTTGACTTAACACATACTTCTCATGAATTGACCATGTTGATATCTTACAGACTCATTAACACCTTTGAAACAATCATATTAGCCATGATGTACCTCATGAATAACTCATACAACCTCTGGAAAATCATATACAACACTCACTAGCTTGAAAAAGCACTAAGAACATTCCTAAGACCATGCATTCAGACCAAGACTCCACGACTAGAAACCAAGATTGGATAGTACCAATAAACCTTCAATATTGACTTTGATTGACACCTCATGGAGAAAAATAAGCACAAAATACTCCCTTTGACATGAATGCGACACTTGAAATCAATGATAACAACTAGACATAATGTCCAACAATCTCCCCCTTTGTCATTGATGACAACCACCTTTAGAAACATTGATGGAAACCAAACACATGCAAAAACATATAGACCTATTTTTCATGATTCTGAGCATACTCTTCCACCTTTGACATAAATTACAAAGGATACACGAAAAATTGACATGAAAAACAACTTGATAAGACACAATAACAAAAATTCTTAGACACATACTTGCTTGCAGTTCCTTGGTTTATACACTCATTACTTGACAACAAATGATCCATGGACCCAATGTGAACATGCATGACTCCCTTGACCATAAGAACTATTATATATGATTCATGGACTATTTTTAACACTCACATAGATCCCCCTGAGAGATTACTCACCATATTTTGAATTCAACCTGCTATAGACCTCAATTTGTGCCTATACCTCACAAATCTCCCCTTGGATCATGTTCTGAGCTAAACTGATAACTATATGGTCTTGAATTCAAACCTGCTCACTCACAATGCTCATTTCTCCCATTTGAAATTTACATATTGATCTTAATAAATCTTCAACCTAGCATGTTTGATTGACTATGCCTCTTTGCATGATAATGAGCAACATATTTTGTCCCTTGAGATAATGCATTCCCTGACTAGGAAATATGAATGTTCATACCTTTTTTATGATCTTACCTTTTGTTGATGCAACACACAAATATTATGCAACATTAATTTGAGACAAATTTTCCAAACAACACACCTCTTTTACAAACCTTATTATAAAAATATGAACTCACTTTTGTCACATTATACCAGTTATGAAATAGACTTACCCTTCGATCAAGTTCTTAACTCATGAAAATATATACCAATCACTCATGTTAGAATAGATAAAAGACTCACATACCTTGTTTGAAATATCCTTCAATGATTGTACCTCATCATTGCACATTTTGAATCCTACTAATGAAATATCGATATATAACCTAGAAGCACCATTCATTAATCAAGTCTCACCTTTTATCACACATGCTTGTAGACATCTTCAACATAATGAAAAAAAACCATCTCCTCACGCATTCTCCAATTTTGAACCATTTAAATTACTCCCCATGGGATGATATAGCCTTGAAACCTTTGTAGCTCATGACTATTCAGATTTATTTCATCTTGTTATTGACAAGCATCAACTTTGATGAATCATTATAGGACCTTATGAAAATATTTGTCTCAAACCTTGAGCCATCAAGAAGTTCTTTCAAAACTATCTATAACTATTCAAATAATAGAATTTTATAGATGTGACCAATACATGCTTTGGAACACACACCAACATGCCAGACTATGATGATAGATATTTAATCTTCTGAAGATAGTTACATATCCCTCTCTTACCTTATAGAGCAATCCAATCATCATCTAACATCCCATCATGAATTTTATGGTCTAATCAAGTCATCATACAAGATGACAAAGTCATTTCTTCATGAAATGCTGCAAACCTTTCATAAAACTAACAATATTCAAAAAATTAGTTGAGAACATTCCTTAATGCTGATATAGTTCCAAATAGAGTAAAATTCTAAGCCTTGAACTTTCAAGCTGATCATACCTAACTTTGTTAAAATAAAACCTTCATTCTTATTGACACACTCCTTCTGCCTAAAAAACCCTTAAGTTAACATATATTTGATTTCACATTTTTCATGAATGTGAAACTTCTCAATGCATCTTCTAATCTTGAAATCACAACATCTTATTCAGGACCAACTATCAACACCTGTTTTCTTGATATATCTTGCTAACAAAGACTTCTTGATCCTCTTTCACTAGTCAACATATCTCCATGATACATTATAACTTCTTGACATGAATCATGATGAATCAAAAGGCATACATCATAAGAATAAACAATCTTGATAACAAGCTTACCCCCCCTAAAATCAACATTACTTTACAACAACTTGGGACCATTGAACTACACAAAGGAAAACTTTTTGTCCTTCTTCATGATCATTAGACAAATTGTACCTAGAATTTTTTATAGATACCATAATACCACTAATGATAATTTTGAATAATAACAAGGACACATAATAATTGAGAGAACCTTTTACTTGTACTATTATGTACAAAGATTTTTCACATTTGGACTCCTTCATACTCAAAGACACAACTTATGCCACACAAATTACTCTATGAATGATATAGAGTAATGCAAAACACATACATACCTTTGATGGATCAACAACCTTAGGGACACATACGATTACCTTTATTCTTGATGTACCGTAACATACTATAACCTTGACATATTAACAAGTTCCCATATTGATTGCATAACTATATCTCACTCAGAAACATCCTTCTATCATCCAATGACAAACCAAGCAAACATCATGCTTCAACAAACAAGAAGATGACTCCATGAAGAAAAATGGAGGCACTCCATACACTGGGTTATATCTAACAATTCCAAACACTAGTTTTCTCATGGGATAGGTCAACAAACTTGAGCTTTAACTTCCTTATTTGTTGTAAAAAAATTTCTCTATCATCCACATATTAATATCTTCTTGAGAAAATAACAAAATTTATAGAGGTTCTTTAACAACAAGCATGCATCTTTGAACATTAGGATCATCATCACTAGAGTAAGAAACTTTAAGCTCATCATTTTCTTTCTCAACATGATCATACTTTTCATATTCCTTCCTCCTATAGTTTTTCATATTTATTCTACAATATTATGAAATATGACCACTATTGCTTACATTTAAAGAAAATAATAGGATTTTTACTTGTAGGGGCTTCATCTTTCCATCTTTCTCTAGTTGGATCTTGATGACATAATCTGACAATATGGCCCTTCTTGTGGCAATTGTATCATGTAATGTATCTTGACTGATATGAGTGATCATCCATATCATTGCTCCATGGAAATGCATTCATCTGATTGTTCTTGTACAATTCATAGCTCTATGACCAAAGATATTACATGAATAACACACATAATTGAAATTACTTGAGAATTTCATTGCATTGGGTTGTCTAATGAAATTTTTGTGAATATTGACATATTTCTTGGCTTTTGACAGTTCCATGACTTGATTCAACATGTTGTTCATTCTTATTTGAAAACCCAAACCAATTTTGAAGACTAGAGGGTCTTTAACAACTCAACAAATCATCAAGTTTACTAGTAATTTTCTCAAATTTTTGATAGGTCTTCAGCATATTAGTATATTGCTCTAGGTTTTCCATTAGAAGATTCCATAATTTTACTAAATTTGATACACTCATCCTCCTCAGCCTTGAGACTAGTAGTGAGAATCCCAATCTAAATTTCCAGTTGAGCATATTCATTTTCTTTAGCTTCATTCTCTTTAAGAGTTTTTCTCAAATTTTGATTCTCCTTCCTGAAGTTATAGGTTTTCTAGGGCAGAAAAAAATTAATCTTCAAGAAAGATTACCACCTCTTCCTTATTTTGGAATGTCTCCATCTTCATGGTCTATACCTTTTGCTCTACTAATAACATCATCTTCATTAAAACTAGAAAGAATTCTATCTTCTTCATAATAGTAATCCAAATTATCCCATAATTCCTTAGCTGAATCACACTCTATTACCATGACATATACACATTCCTTCAAACCACTCACAATAGAATCTTTAGCTATTTATTCCATTGGGTTTTATGAATCAATAGCAACAAATATCAACATCATACCAAAGAGAACTTAGATAGACCTTCATCTTAAATTTCTAAAATGAATAATTAGTTCTATTGAACACATGACCCTGATATGACAATAGCTCTTCTTCCATATGATCAAACAAACTTGTGCTTCAATAGGATCTCCTTCAAGTAGTTTAAAATTTCTTCAAAAAGGACCTTTTTCTGATACCAATTGTTAGAAGCACAATGATTGGGGGTGAATCAGTCATACAAAAAATTCAAACTCATTTACCATATCATACATTCATCATTCAAATCATCCATTCAACATGCATAATCAATTGTGAGAGTTATTAAGTGTGTATAAAACATTTACAAGAGAAAGAAACAAGAGATAACACATGAACACAATATATATGTGGGAAAACCTACAGGGGAATACAACCCACTGAACCTCTTCTTATATTACAAACAACAAAGTACTTGTATAAATATTACACATCATGGAAGATTTTTTTAGTGAAGCACCCAATTCACAAGGAGCACCAACCCCTATTTAGTATATCACCCACTATACAAGGAGGATACAACCCCCACGATGGCTAAGCAACCACCTAACCACCTGAAGATGAATATCACCTTAATGATTGATGCTAATACAACTTATTGTGATCACAAGTTCAGCTCCATATATCTCAAAACCCTATCAATACACACTCTCTCCTACTTCTCTCAATCTTGCTTCTTCATAAGTTGATTATGTCTAATGACCTTGAACACCTTCCCCTCAACTCTTAATAACTCTACATTCTTCTTCTCAACTCTTCCCTTGACACCTATTACCTAATCTCTCACCTTCTTTAGCTCACTCACATTTTTATCATCGCACCTACTCTCAATGAGAAAATATAACATGCCTTATATTCATGAATCTATCTTATAACACCTTTAGGTTGGCCAAGACATATAAGGCCGGTATTCACAACATGAAAAAACTCTAATCCATCATATAAAATCATAACTAGGTCTATCTATCAAGATCATATAGGTTGGCATAGGCCTAAATGCCTAGACCAAATTGTACAACACAATTTAAATCAAGGCCTATAATGAGGTCTATATCTCCAATGAATGGAACTTGGAATTTAAGGGCATAAGAAATCATCATCAAGACTCCTCAAGCTCATGACACTTCATCAACATCCTCCCACAACTCTTAGCATGCTCAGGAACATATACAACCTACATAATCATCATAAAATGCTCCATTTGGAAAGAACCTTCACCTATCAAAACTCTTCATCATTTCTCATATGAAATATCAATGGAAATATCTTGAATCATTACAGGAATCTGGAACAAATCATGGCATTCACCAAAATAGAGCACAAGGCTTCCAATACTTCAAACTCTGAAATTTGTCAAAACTGGCAATTAGGACTCAAGAATCCATCTTGAAGAATTTTAATTCAAACACTATATAAGGAAAATTCCAAGAAATGGAACCACATATAAAACTTCATTATCATCTCTTTCAATATGCTCAAGAATTCACAAGCCTATGTCACATGAATAAAACCAAACAAGAACACTTGTTTCAACACACTTTCTTGAGAATCCTAATAGGAATGATTAGGAAATTAGGAATTAAGCCAAGAAATCACCTCTCAAAATAATTTGAAGACCTAAAAAACATAATTTTAGATTATACTGAGCTGTTCCATGACCAAATAATGTCAGCTAAAACAGTGCAAAATCCATCAAATTTATCTCAAACCACAAGACTAGGTTTTAGCCCTTCTAGGAAAAAGTAGTAGGGCACATTGTGAGACATGTATCTTCAATTTTATCAACTATACCTACCTAAAAAATTCCGTGGTCACCTAGAGCACATCCCAAGCTTCTTGGAAAAAATCATTTGTTTTCACGAAATCTCCAACTCAGCTTTGAAACAACAAATATCAAAAGAAAAAGGGTATTTTTGTTCCTTATCCAAATAGTTGAGGCATGAAACCACCACCAATAGAAGCCCTAAAGAATTCTCTACAGCCATAATGGAGATATTTTTGGGATATATTGGTAGTTAACGATGATGATTGAATCCTTGTTTTAAGGATCACTCTCTCTTATATATGTAATCTCTTTCAATAAGGAAACATATCGAATGAATCTATTTGCAGTATTATAATATTCAGAGTTTTAAAAACTTTGTGGAAAATATCTACCAAATTACATGAATAAATAATAATGCAATAAGAGATAAAAGTACCAAGATAAATAGGAAAGCAATAAAAACACACAAAAGAAAATGTTATGTCCCTTTTTAAGTTAAATATCCCATATCTTTCTAGCCATAAGGACAACCTTAATCCTAATTCTCCAAATTATATGATTAATTCCATTTAAAATATGAGATTTATCTCCATGAAAAATAGAATAACTAGAAATTTTCAAGGAAAACTAGCCATGTAAAAAAGAAATCTATGCAACAAGTAGGTGAAAGCAGTGGAAGAAAGAAATAATGTTGCGCAAGCCTAAAAATCTGCACAACACTAAAAATACCCACATAAGCCTTAAAAAGTCTAAGGAAGGTCGTGGATGACTAAAAAGGCACAAACTATTCAAATGGTCACATAACAACTATAAAATGGCTATAAAAGGTCTGAAAAAATGAAATAGGCTTCGAAAAACCTAATTCAAGTGAAAAATGACTGTGGATCATAAAAATAAAGATCTAAGTATGTAGAATCAATGCCAACTTAGATTACGATCAATCACACTAATCTAGAGCATCTAAATATGCCGAATTTATCTTAAAACATATAAATTAGGATCTGTGCACCTGATGAACTTGAAGGAATCCATGAAGCAAGATAGGGTTTCACAAATTTGAAAAATATTCAAGTTTCTTTACACACATGAATCAAAAGCATCCAAATATATATTTCACATGCATAACTACAAGCTCTGATACATTGTTAGGAAATTTAGGGGATAAATAATGTTTATAAATTATAAATCCACCAAATTAAATTGTCGAGAATTATAATTTATGAAGTGTAGTGAATAAAACATAGATTTATATCTTTATATTGCAAATTACATAATGTAAGCAACATGAAATAGAAATTAAATGAAGAAAGTGACACAAGATATAAGTGGGAAAACCATGAAAGGTAATAAAACCACTGAAAATCACTTATTTTTATTAAGAAATTAATTTCACCCAACCCTCCCACTATTTCCAAAGATCCACTTGTAATTACACCTTTAAGAAGGGATTATAAAATACCTCATACATTCAATCATGAGTTTTAAATCATTCACATCATATATCTATGATCATCTCGCACATGCAAATTGTATAAATGTTACATCAGCTATGTAATCGATCTCTAATGAGATCAACTTGTTATATACAAGATGGGTGTTCATTATCCATTCTTAAAGTCAACCTCTTGGGCCTATCATTATTATATTTAAAATATAAGCTATAAACAAAAAACATATAGTATTTTGTGGGTTTCTAATTAAGTAGTATCCTGACTAATATTATAAACCCAAAACAATATACCAAACTTCTCTATATATGCGCCCTTCATATATACTTGTCAATACATGGAAGAAGATCATCATATCAATATACAAATATGTACATGAGAGAAGTGTTAATGTATGTGAAATTAGGGTGGTGCATGGAACCTAAGTAGTACATGAAAGGGAATCACCTGATCAATGATTCATGTGGCGGGGAAAGGAAGGAATGGAAGTGTATGTGTGTCCTTATAACTCCCCAATAAATTATGAGGATGATGCCCAGATGTTGTTGTTGTGGATGTGTTAGGTGGTTGAAACATTAGGTAAATAATAACATCTTTAACCATAAGTATGACTCATAAGCATTGCATAAACCGAACACCATGAAAAATATTACGCTTCATGATGTGCACAAGAAGGAAAATAAAATACAAATTTGGAAATCTAACTTTATCAAAATATTATAAAATAAAAATGTGTAAAATAAATGATATATACTTGGATATTTTATTAGGAGCATAATACTACCTTTAACACTCTCAAACATGTTAGTTAAATCCCCAAATCAATCAATCACTCTTACCTATCAATATGTGTATCATTCCCAACTCAAGACACCATTCAAATTTGTATTTGAGACTTCAAATGAGAAATTGGATTAATGTGAATCCTTTCAACAATTTTAATAGTCTCTAACCCTGATAGGATGATAAAAAAACCTTCAAATGGATCCAAATCACAAGGTTTTGTAGTTTTGTTTGCTCTTTGTAAAAACTACCCAAAATGCCCTTTGAGAAGAATGATGATGGTAAGATATGAGTTAGAGTAATCTAAAATTCACCCAACCAATATAAATTCACTTTTGGACACCATTTTTGGTGTTTGAGGTGTAGGAAAATAGGTTTGATTCAATTCCTAAGCTATTTGCACCCTCTTTCACAAATCTCTCTTATAAGCCTATCTCTTTCTACTAGCCCTATTCTAGGACTAATTCAAGTATATATTTTGATTTAATATTCCATTTCACTAACCCTACACCTTTTTAGACACCTATTTGGGTAAATAATTTGTGAGAAAATTTTTAGGTGACTTTCCTTTTCAAAAATTCACTAAGCTCATTGTGACATACCTACTTTTTAGGTTTCTTAGATTGTGTGTAAAATGTGACTTCAACTGTTAAAATATTCAAGAAAAGGAAAACTATCTAGGTGGTTAAAATTTAAAAAAACCTATTTTTTACCTCTCCAACATGTTTACTTCCAAGTTTGAAGGCCAAATTGTGTATGGAGTACAAGTTATGAGAAAATCTACCAAACCCTAGCAACGAGCGTATAGTCAGCCCAAGACTGCAAGTTTCTCTACCAAATCGATTGTACCTGCTTTCAAAGGATATAATGGATTTGAATAGAAAGGTAGGAAAATTTAGAAGGTTTAGATCTTACCAGTAGGATTCAAACTTACATGTAACACGTTCCCTTCAAAAAATCTCGAAGCACATTCTAATTTCTTGTTCATAGTTTCTCACCAATACTTTGCTTTATCCAACTTAAAATTCAAACTATGATGTTACAAAACTATGCAGTTTCTAAGGTTATAATAGTCTCTTATTTTTGCATTAACAATAATAACTCATTAAATTTAAAAGTAAAACCTGATCACACAGTCTTTCCTCTCATTTTCTACACCTTTTATTGATTAACTATATGCCTACCACCTTCTACAACTATGATGTACAATCTTAAAATCATGAACCTTGATAAAAAAATATTTCCTTTCATACTTTTTGGAGCTCTAATATCTTCTTTCTTGATTGATCAATTCTTGTAAAATAGTTCCTTGTTCGGATTCTTGTTTGTAACTGCCCCATGATGGCTCATGATGAAGTCATATGAGCAAGATACTAATCAAGGAGTTACAAAAAGATTAAGGGTTACAATATCTCCCCATAGATCATAATGAAGCATATAATACAAAACTAGGACTCAACCAAACTACTCAAGGACCTATTAACCCACTAGAGCAATGACATATGCTAAGCAAGCCAAAAATGAAGGGAAACCTCCTAATTCTAATTTTTAACTTCTAGAGCCCAAAAGGAATGACTCTGAGACATCTCTAAAGACCTATACAAACCAAAAATTGACTTTACATGCCTAAACCTACATTTGTAGTGATGCCCCTTTATTAATCTTACAAAGTGAAGTTATGTGTTATTACTTAATTTGTGGTTTTGATTTAGAAATCTTAAACACACAAGGTTATGGAAGAGTATAAAATTATGGCTTGCAATATATGATTGGGAAATATTTAGAAATGAAAGTTAAAGAAAACAAAAAACATGTAACCCCAAGATATATTAGCAAGAAAAAATGAACCATGACTAAGGTAAAAGCTAACATAAATGTGCATTATAATTTTATATACAAAAAATGGATGTTCATGGGAAATCCAGTAACACTCAACAATGTCTAGGTACTCATTGAGGGAATTTAATTGTGCTAAAATGATAAGAATGACATGGGTGGATTCAAAGACTAAGTAGTGCAACCTGATGTCAACATTGCTATGATAAGGCTCCAGGTTGGTTTAGGCTACTACATGTTCAAATTGTAATCTTTGAGGCTGGTTTTTTCAAAAAATGGTTATGGGGAATGGGCTAAGGAAAATTTTGACACTTGAAACAAACAAAGCTAATATGAAAGGATGTGCTCTTCAAAAAAACATACTAGAAGATACAAGAAGCCTTATATAATGATTGTGGTCATAACACGCTATTGATAACAAAAACTTAAAATGTTATGGATTATATTTTCTTGGAGGGGGTACTCTCTAATGTCAATACTCATAAAACTATTGGTTTATTTAGTTAACGTGTTTAGCAGGGTGATAAAAAATGACATAATTGGATTGGACTATTACATTAACTTGCATAACCCAAAAGAGACATCATGGAGCTAAGGGATAATTTTAGGTTGAGGTATGACTAGTTCAAAAGAATTTATCTATGGTCATGCAACTCTTGGATTGGTCATGCAAGGGAATTAATGGTCGTTGGCGATTGATAGGAAACCCATGTACAGATCATAATAGAGTTTATAAACTTGAGGTGAACATTGTATGAAGTTGTAAGCGGAACATGTGAGGAACTTGTTACAATTGGAATCACAAAGGTGGATGGTGGAACTATCAATTGATTATGGTCCAGTTTGGAAAATTTCATCAATATATTGAGGTAATCATAAACATCAATTAAAAATGAGACATTTAGGTAACTATTATTGATAATAGTGATAAAAACCATACTAGATGTAAGTTTCATTATTACAAAAAACAAAAAATTAGGATATAAACATTAAGATGTTCTAGAGCAATTTAATTAATATACCAACTGTAGACACAAAATAATGCACTTGGGTACATTTCTAGGTCTTAAAAGCATACTAGCATTTACATGATTCCTAAGACAGAAAACTATTAATTGACAACTATCTTTGGCCTCTTTTATTTGTCGCTTGCTTTATTTTTGGTCTTACACACCCTAGAAACCAGTCATAATTTTATTGGTTTATCTTTTATGGCTTCAGAAAATAGCGCCCAACTATGACAACAGTTCCCAAATGCCCTTGTCCCCTTTGGGAACCCTTGACCCTTTCTCACCTTACTCGCTCATTTTGGATCTCTTTTATCTTTTGAGAATCTTTTTCACTTATCAGTCAGCCTTCAAGTTTTTAATTACCAAATTAAAACAAGGAAATCATATAAATACATAGTTATGTGTTGAAAAGAAATGACCAAGTACTAAGCATTACTATTACCACCTAAAATTGCATGCAAAAGGCACCTAAAACACTCTACAGATTTAATCTAATATCCATTCAAGGGACAAGGGATGCATCAAATCTGCATATACTGAATAAGAAGGGGAATTTCATTCTATTCCCTTTACATATGTTATACATTTCTAAATTCTAGCTACAGTCTGGTATCAAGTACAATTTGCATAAGGGAATATTAGGGAACAATTTCTACACACACTCTTAAGAGATACAAGAAGTCTGATATGTATTGGATTTATTAGTCATAAGTTCACTCTCAAGGTGATTGTTGGGGCCAGTTTGACTCCCCATTATGTATTTTCCTTTTACGTTTGATTTGGTTTGTGGGCTTGTGAAGGTAAAATCTTCTTTTGTAGGTTACAGGTACCTTCGGCGATCATAGTGTGAATATCAGGAAATCAACAGGGAACAACTACAAAACTCTTACGACACAATAAAAATCATATTCCAAGCCTCTGTGTCATCACCAATGCCCAACATTAGTCATTAACACCCATGTGTCCCTATCATGTAATGGGAACCCCTATCGTGTTATGGGCGCCCCTATCTGACATTATCCTCAAGTTCTAGATTTTACAGATATAAATTATGACATTGTTTGCATCCTTTTTATCACTTCTCCCTACCTAGATCAATTTTAGATTATGCAAAAATTAAATAAGTCCTCTCTCCTTCTTCTTTACTTAGGGTTTCATATTTACATCTTAGTTTTCCTATGTCATTTTTTGTATTTTTTCATTTATTTTAACAAGTGACTCTGCAATACTTAGATTTGATTAATTGAAATTATATTAAATGATTTGGTGAACCCATCATTCAAACCTGACCTTTTGAGAATGCACAGTAAACTTTTTACTTTAAAATTCATGGATAATTATTCATATCTTTATTTTACTCCAACCAAGCTTTCTGGCATGGCTATTGCTACTACGTTTTTTATGCAAGATCGTACTCAACATCCTCATCGCTTTATTACTCCAATGTCTACTCCATCCTTCAATATAGTCACCAACCTCTACACTCATCTTCCTATGGCTCTGCCTATATCTCTCCCACAACCTATCACTTATAAATTTCTTACCACCACCTCTAAGGGTTATAAAACAATTAAGAAACTTAATAATACTGCAACAATTTTTTTCTTTCTGATCTTTTATGTAGTGCTCCTGATTTTCCTCATACATTAGAGGTCACCCTTCATTCCATCCACTTTTAAAGTAATATTTCATCAGTTACTTTACTCACTTCATTCAATATATGAAAATTTACCAAGTGTTATATCTTTTGGTGATGAGGATATCCCTCCCTCTATTGTTGATGATCCATTTTCACATTTTCTTATCACTACTACTATTGATGCTATCTGTATTAAGCATTTACTCTTTGAAAATGGATTTGGTATTAATATATGTGCTCTATTCCTCCTCAAGAAAATTGGCATTAATGGTGATTTAAATAATAAATCCTCTCAATTAATTCACGGATATTATTCCACTTCTCGTACATGCATGGGCACAATTACCATACCTCTGCAAGTTGGGCCTAAAACTATTCCTACTGTATTATTTATTATCAATGCCACTTCAATTGCTTATTTAGAAGAAAGTGGATTCATGCAACACATGTTGTTCCCTCTATAATTCATAATCGCGTTAAATTCCTACATCATGGCTATGAGCTCACCATTGCTACGGACCATGAACCATTCAAGTTTTTCCGCATTGACCCCATCACCACCATGCCTATCCCCCCATCACATCTTATTATAAATTAGAATATTAATAAATATGATGTTGGTTAGTTTAGTGCTTCACATCCTTCTTCTATCTCCACATGTATTTCATCCATTCCTACTCATACTACTAATATCATATCACCCACCATGTCTATCCCTATGGCTACTGCTTCTCCATCTATCATGGCTCCTCTTTATACTACATCTAGCTCCACCCTTAAAAACATCCTTGATTACGTCATCCAACAAGATAAAACTAGCACCTATGATTCTGATGATGAGGTTGATACCATAAAACTTAACAATTGGAAATAATTAACTTTACTCCGATTCAAATTTATGAATCCTACTTTCAAGATAATTTTTTTGTTATTTTCCCTGGTGAATATCAATTCAATAAGCCTCATACTCCTACTAATGCCATGATACCTTTTCAAGGGACTGTACATACATTAGAAATTCTATCGCCTGTTGCATCTCCCTAAACTTATGTTGTTCCTATCCTTGATCCCTTCATATGCACTCTCTTCATTTGTAACTCTTATTGGCCTCATATTCCATTCAACCCTACTTTCTCTAAGAGTATTTACATGCATGATGGCTTAAGCTAGCTAGGATTCACACTTGCTGATATCCTCCCTCCACCACACTCTCCTCACCTATATCATAGACGTGTATTCTTTACTGCTTCTTATGGCCTCCATGTCTTCCATTTATCATTCTTCCTTTCCAGTACTCCTCATGCCTCTCCACCCACACCTGGGTAGTCTTGGATTGACTTCATTTGTGGAACTCTGGATCCTAATCATATTGACATCACATTTCCCATACCTTTACGTCGTATCTCTTTTTGTAATGACTCATTATTGGGATATTTTCAAAACCTAGTTCATTGATATGTGCATGATTGTCCCTAAACTCCTTTTAATGATTAATAATATGTAATAGGCATGTACAATTTACATCGCGCATGGTCATTATATGCATAACCCCATATTGGTGCCTACCAAGCCTCTAATCTAGACCTTATCAGTTACGACCCTGACAGATCTTCAAGATGAGTTTACTTGATTTTTATTTGCATCACACACTTGTGGGCATCAAAATTTCTCCTCCTTCTAATCTTCATAACTTATTTCTACTAACTATTACTATACTCTATGCTCCATGCATCATGTTTAATCTTTCTAAGTACTTTTAAACCCATTGATACATGCATTATATCATCATTATCATATGAAACACTCTAGTTTCATAGTTCATAATCAACTTTCAAGGGTCTAAATCTAAAATGAAACTCACATTATTCACTTTTCTCTCTCTATGCTTCATGATCTATCTTTCTAGTGCAAATTTTCCAAACCATTTCCCGATGACACACTCTAGTTTCACACTTCATAATCGACTATTGAGGGTTTAAATTTGAAATCAAGCTCACATCATTCACTTTGCATGCTCTATGATTAGTGATCTATCTTTACAGTGCACATTTTCCAAACCATTTCTTGATGATGCACTCTTGCTCTATGGTTCATTCTTTACTATTTAGGGGGAATTTAAAAATGATACTCATTTCATGCACATCTATTGAGTGGCATGATACTCCTTCCACCTTCACACATAGCATACCATTCCATCCTACTCAGACACTTCATTTGCATATCCCGGTTGTATTTACTCTTGATTTCCTATACTACTTACAAGATGCATGTTTCTTACTATGCTAGTCTGATACTCAGTATGTCATTATATTTCTATGTAAACACATGCACGCCTCAATTTGTTTTTTGAAGTGAATGTAGATATCTTAAAGACTTTCACACACTGTAATGATGCTTAACACTTCATCCTTTACCAATCCCATGAGGATCATGGCGGAATCTACTTTTACTACTCTCACATATTACATGTGCTATTGTTTCATAATTTACTACTTCTATATAGTATAACATTACTTTCCATTTATACATACATGTCTTGACAACCTTTTTATCTTTATAACATGCTAATGAGCGCTTCATGTGTATCATTTTATTTGCAGGACTATATGCCACCTTGGTTATTTGATACAATTTTCTTGCTATTATTTTCAATTATATGCTATTGTTTGCGGGCTACGCCCTATGTTTTGTATGCTTCTTGTATGATTTTGGCCACTTCGTGCCTGATTGCCTTGTGATAGTGCGAATGATGTTCCATGTATGAAACCAAATTTTCTTGTTCCACTTTTCTTACACACTTTCTTGATTAAATTTCATTCCATTGCATGCTTACTACTTTTTCTTCTAACACATGTTATTAACCACTTTTTTTGCATGTGTGTTGGTTTCTATCATGCACATCCCCTACCCACTTGTAGGGACAAAATTCAAATCAACATCTAATCCTATTTTATGCGCTACACACTCGTACAGTCATTGCATGCACCCAAAACAAGGGGGGAACGCATTGGGTGAAAAAATCACCCATATAGTATCTCAGAGCTACAATATAGGTCAAAACAATATAGGAACAAAAATGAAACACAATCATAGAATGGACCAAAATTTGACTTGGGTCCTCAGAAAAACACAGAAACCGATGCTAAACACTAGATAATAGCACTTGGGTTATGGTGTCCTCCCCTGGGTAATAATGTCCTTGGGGAACATAAGGTCATCTTCTCAAATCAACAAAACTCATAGAAGCCTTCAGAGCATTTCTACAGTTTTAGGCACAATCCTTTTGTCACAAAATGCATTCTATTGGTACAATTTGGAACTAACTCTAAACATTCAATTCAACAGAGACACATCATATGCAGTGGTGCATATTGGGAAGAGTCATGGATGGAGAGTAATACTATAAATCTCTCCCCAAAAGTTGATCTTTGGCATGATATTGTTTAAAAAACTCACACTTGGCATGAGATCACCATAAAAAATCACTTTTGGTGTGAGATCACACAAAAAACTTGAACACTTGGTGTGAGATCATCCAAAAAACTCACTCTTGGTGTGAGATTTCCAAAAACACTCACTATTGGCATGAGATCTCCAAAACAACTCACACTTGGTGTGAGATTACCCCCAAAAATTGTTATTAGCATGAGATCACTGTAGGCACCTAAAATTAACATCGCTAATTTCCCGTATCATATACACTATCTACGCAATAATATTTAATCAAACGAAGTCATTTAACCAAATTAATTAATCTATATTCACTTATCTCAAGTGTAAAAACCTCCACAATATTTACTCCATGTAAATATTTTCACACCCCCCGTAAATAGTATTTTAGAACTGTAAAATCTTATCTTACCTTCCTAAATACCATCTTACCACCCTAAATCTATCCTAACCATCTCAAAACCATCCAAACCTATTTTGTTACTACATCCTAACCTCTACACCTCATCCCCACAACCATATCCCCGCATCATAAAAAAAAAAACCTTGTCTAGATGTGGTTTTAACCACTTTCCAAGAAATTTTGCCAAAATAAGCGGATCGCCAATGATTGTACCTAATCGCCAACGATTATAAATAACACCTTTGTGCTCTCTCACAAGGATCTTTAGAATTTCATCATTCGCATCCACACTTAGCTTTCAGACTTTCCAACATTAAGGACAACCAAATATCACCAGGGATCAATCTCAATCATTTGCAAAATGTTCTTACAACTATTTTTCATCACTCAAATTCCAAGAAATGTGACAAGATAATGCCACAAATATGATCATTTGCAGTGAAGATTCGAGGCATATTTTAGCTCTTCATCAATTCAAAGGTATTCTTGCATCTTTGTTTATCTTTTACAATTTATACGAAATAAACAAAAATAAAAAAAAAAACATCATTTTAGTGATTTAATCACTGTTCTTAACAAAACTGTAAATTTATCAGAAATTGCTAGCGATTCACCCTAATCATCAGCAATTGTCCTGAATCGCTGACAATTCCTGTCAAAATTCATATTTTTATCAATTTATCAGTTTTATGTCATTTTTATCAATCCCTCTGCATTTAACATGTTGTTTCCAAGTATGGCTCTCTGTCAGATGGAAGTTCCTAGCCGTTCACACCCAATTACAAGCATTTATGATCTTCCCATAGTCTGACACCCATTTTTCTAGGAACAATGCAACATCTTACATGAACTCACACTATATGTAATCTGATTTTCCATTTATGAACAATACATTGAGGACTAGATCGAGTTACTCCACTATATCGAGCAAGAAACTAAGGATCTTTTGTACCACTACTTTGAACACATTCAGATCCCATCCACACTTGGGAAACCTTTGAAGCCACACATGACCTAATTTTCAACCTTGAATTCTAGAGCTCTGCATCCATTTATCATTTGTCTATTTTTAGCTATCACGTATCATTATATTTATTAATTCACTTAATTGTTACAAAGTGAGATGAAATGCTCCAAAGAAGTCCCTTTTGATTCTTGGAACTGACCTTTACGGAGTAGCTCATTTATGCATTTATCTAATCCTTTCTATTTAGTTCCTTTGATCACAGATTGATTCTTTGGACTAGAGGACTTGTACATTCATTCAAACTTGACAACTTAAATCAGCCGTCAACATCAACATTCATCCTTGTGGGTATCGGTAAACCCTTCCATATTCCAAGGTCATGTTTTTTTATTATTTCACTTCATTAATTTAAAGTAGGAAAGTAAAATATTCTCTGAATATTATGGCACGTCTGGTGGGACCTTGTCCATTTTTATTTCATTTTATTATAATTAAAATTTATCTTTAGGTTTTCTTCTGTGTAATTTCCAACAATTGAGGTGAATCACCAGTGATTCTTGTCAACCGTCGTTGATCTCTGTGGCTACTTCTGATTACTCAGTCAGTCAACCTCTAACATAATTTTCTCATGTTTTTTTCTTTATTCTACTAACTTTTTTGCAAGTTTTTTCTCTTGTGGCTTCTGCTTGCTACATTATTGCATTGATAAAAAAAATCAAAATTTTTAAAAAAATTAGAGAGGAAGCATTTCTTAGGTAAGTCCTCTTCTTTTTCTTTTTCAATTTTAAGCATCACATTTTACTATTTTTCCTTATCAAAATCAATAGTTCTTTGGATTTTAAGATGAACCTTTCATCTTGCTTGATCACATCGTTTAATTAGAAGGTTAATATATTGTATTGAATTAATCCCCTTCACACACAACAAAATGACATAAAAAAATACATTGAAACAATTCTACCCAGGTGAAACTATTGGGATTTCATCACCAAATAGGGAAGCCGACTCGGTGTTTTGGTTGAGTATAAATAATGTGTTTTCAGTATATTGGTTAAGCACCTGAATCCATTATCAATACGGGACCGTGAAGTGAGGTGGTAGGCCCCAATACTAGGCCCCATTCTGGCACTAGCACAGATTTGGGCCTCACTTACCCTCGGGTATATTGAGGACTCCAACCTTAAACATTACATGAAACCATCCTTAAATGGCCATTTCCTAGGACCTTACAAGCCATTTTACACATTTCACTTTTCTTCTAAATTAATCAAGACAATAAAAAATATTCTACATTATTTTTCTATTATTTGTAATCAATTATTTAGTTTATTCTTCATTAGGTGATTTTTTGTTTGTTTATATGGTTCTTACAAGACAACAATCCTGTAATCCAAACTTCTAAAAATATGACAAAAACTATCCATAGATCTATTGAAAATATCTAATCACTCATCAAAGGTGCCTTGCATTTCTTAGAGGAACAATGAGCGACTCTATCACCCAACTAGAAAATCAAGAACAACCACATTCACCTAGCATTCAATATAACTTCATCTAAGATACCCAAATCCTTTCAGTCCTTGTTTCTTTAATAGCAGGGATCCTAACTTTTTAGAAATATTAGAATCAAATCTCGTTTCTCTTAATACATACCAAGTTATCAGGGTTGTTAACAGTTCAATCATCGATACCTAAACCATAAAATTATGTACCTGATCTATCATCTGGTTCTTCCCATCTCATCGATCTAAACCACAAACCAATCATCCATCATATATATTTCTATGATAATACCAACCGATCAGAAACATCCAATGTTGTGTCTTAAACTTCAATTATCGCTTTTGGTCTTAATGTAATCTCTTCACAATACACGACCACTCAATAACCAACATCTTCACCAAATCCTTCGACTAGTTCCACACCACCTCAAAGCAATAGAACTATTTCTCCATCCACAAAAACTCCTCCAGATTCCTCTACCATCCAAATACCTCCCATAAGTTCTCCTATTTTTCATACTAGCATGTATCAACCACCACCCTCTACACAAATCATGCCACCTTTCCAAAACATTACTATGTCTATCCCTACAAGTACAACTTTAATAAACACTAGTGCTATTGACAATACCCACCCAATTTCACAACATTCCTCAACCCTGCTTATTTCACAACATAGACTTCAATAGTCACAACCACTTACTTCCTCTAAATCTATACCACAAAATCCATAGACTCTTATCCATACATCTATTCCCTTTTAGAACATCCCAAAACAATCACAAACCCCTTGTTTTCACTTCCATCCCCTTACAACATGTAACATAATATTCACAACCTCTTATCCAAACATCTATTCCTTTCCAACACATACCACAAAAATCACAACCTCTTCTAAATACATCCATCCCCTACCCAGTATCAATACATCCAACTATCACAACCGTTGGTCTCACAACCCAATTATAATATCCATACGAGTATTCCCCATCAAAATATTCCTTTCCATAAAAATATCCCTTAGCCATATCAACCATATCAAAAATCCAATCAATTTTCATTAATCAACGTGGCTCATATGTTTCCAACTCACAACTCCCACCACAAAAAAAAACCCTTCATGCTTTAAATGAAAAGGATATCTAGTCTTGATGCCACTTCCATGGGCTCAAAAAAATACACTATCATATGAAAAATATGCTATGATCCTATTCATCAATCCCTACCTTACAAAGCTTATTATCCTCACTAGGAGCTTGCTAATTTTCTCAAATTCTACAGTAAGTAATATCCTTAGCAACACATCCAATATTTTCATCATGCTTGTTACCTTATAGCCCATGACCAGGACTTATGTTGAGAACATTTCCCATGTCCTTGGAGGGTCCTAATTTATATTGGTATAACAACATTCCACAATACTCCCTTTTCTCATTTGCACAACTTGCTCAACTCTTCCTCGAACACTTTTTAATCAACATACACTGTAAAATCACTATCACAGACCTGTATGTAATTAAAAAGTTTAAATATGAGTCCATTGTAGACTTTTTCACCCACTTGAGGGGTATCATTAATAAATTGTCATTGTATCTCCCAAAAAACAGAGTTGATCAAATTATTTTCCCATTTATGCGCCAAACACATATAATCTACACTGCAAATCTAATCTTTCAGACGTTTGATGAATATTTTGCAATGTCCTGTAAACTCAAACTTCATGCTCTTGAAGAAGGCATAGTCAAAATTAGACCAAATGAAACCAAAATATGAATTCCCATCCAAATCATCCTCCAATAAAGATAAACCCAAGTCATCAGCCAACACAATTGTCATCAAATCTTCTCCTAAGGAAATTTTGACAACCAAATTATCCCAAATTCACTATAATTATATCCACATTGGAGATAATTACAGTGAATTTTTTGATAAAATCCTCGTTTCTAGTATGATCTCCTTTTTTCCTATCCAACATATCGACACCTCCATTTTGAAACTCTCTAGGTAGAGGGATAATGACAATTGTAAGTACCATAGGGTAAAAATTCACACATCAAAAGGTGTCATTCATTT
This sequence comes from Taxus chinensis, assembly GCA_019776745.2. NCBI lineage: Eukaryota > Viridiplantae > Streptophyta > Pinopsida > Cupressales > Taxaceae > Taxus > Taxus chinensis. The sequence continues at coordinate 775,327,988 of CM034147.1, read as the reverse complement.
CAAAATTTCCTTCAGGATCTGATTAATAAAGGTGAACTACATTTAGAAAATCCTAATCCACCTCAAAGTCAGAACCTTTATGTCTTCAAACAACCATTTCCAAATCACTCTCCATCGACTAGTCAACCACAAGCTAAAAATGTTCAGGCCCATCATACAATAAATACTATCAATAAGACATTTCCTATCACTAAATATACACCTTATCTTCCTCTAGTATTACCCCCAAACCAACATTAGATAAAAGTAAATAAATATCCACATAACCCTTCATAAAAAACAAACCTTCTTCATCTACCGCTACCACCTCTTCACCCATCTCATCTATGAAATATTCACAGACATTTAAAAAATAACCCCTTATCCAAATCATGAAGAGCTCATACAATGATTGTGTGGCTCAATATCACCCACGTAACCTTCAAAATATTACCTCACCCCCTTCTAAAAAGGTTACAATCATATCCCAAAATCATTCAACTACTTTGACGAAAAAATAAAAACATCAACCCTTTATCCTAGGGCCGCCTCCTTCGTCTAAATCATCCATCACCACCACACAATAAAAAACTATTCATCAGTGAACAACTAAATAACCCACAATATAAGTAATGCCTCCTGTAATTTCCAAACCAAAGGAGACGTTATTTCCTTCAACATCTACATTGAAAGGACACTATGCAACAATTCTAGAAAAGATCCTTTAACAATCACTTATAGTTTTTCCTCCTCTTAAACCATCCAACTCTTGAAGATGGAAAAATTCCTCGTACAATTTTTAAGCCTTTTGTGACTACCATCAAATGATAGGGAAATCTGTAGAAGACTGTAAAGCCTTTCATGCAGACGTAAATTTTTTTGAAAGTAAAGGTATTTTTCTTTCAGAGTTACAGAAATCACAGAAACCTTACCCAACACTTACAACTTCATCATCCCCCACCATTGTTGAATATTTGATTAAACTTCTTCCCCACCAAATTGACACCGTTCACATTACTACTCGATCACATAGCCATGAGTCAAATCCTTCATAATACAGTAAACCTAAGGCCTTCATCGCCATCCCGCCACCTCTAGAACTCACCTCCTCCTCACCCAAATAAAAATCTAAGGTTTCTATCTCTCTTGCTCCTGAGACCTCTAATCAAACATAAAAATCCAAGAACAAAATCTCCATCCTAGCCACTCCACTATCTTCCACCATAGTACAAAAGGTCATTATTAAACAACTGCACCAAGCCCCTGTCAAAATGTCACTTTATGAGTTTGTTCAGACATCACCTTCCCATAAACAAGCCATGATCAAATCCCTCTAGTCTATATCAGTACCTACAGATGACCATCATCCTTTCACATATTTTTTAGGTGCTCCCAAAACATCCTCAACCATCTCCTTTTGAATCTGCCAAAATACCATCACTTTAGCCAAAGGATCATGACTTGCCTCTCTTCATCACCACCCAGATCAATTATGTCCTTTTCAAAAGAGTCATGATTGATGGTGGCACTGAAGTCAATATCATATCATCCTTATCTTTCAACTACCATCGATTACCAAATACCGTTATTTCCCAAACACATGTCATTCTCCAATCTTTTAACGGTATATTTGCCCCCACATTAGGTACAATCATTCCACCTATTAAAGTAGTTTTGAAGGGACAGCATCAAAACTATTACTAAAATCTTTTTATTATAGAGGGGGAGTTCCAATATAACATGCTATTAGGACAACGTTGGATACATACCATGCATTGTGTCCCTTCGACACTCCACCGATGCCTAAATTATGAATATGATAGTAGAACATTTATAGTCCCTATGGATCCCAATTATTTTTCCAACTGTAATATGACATATCGTCTGAATGATGTTCTTATACCTAAATCAAAATCAAACTCCTTTGATGAAGGATATACTAGAACATCCATCCCATCATCCAAACTACTTGATGAATCCTCTTTCAATGAAATTATGGAACATCTTTCACTAGGGAATACCATCTCGTTATTCTCAATTCAATTTCTACATGCACAACATATGAAAGACCAGAGAAACAACCTATGTATGAGCCTAACATAAGAGATTTCATCTCCTATTGTCCTGCATATCTTAAAAATACCATTTATACAGAGGGATCGACCGTCCCTCCTACCAATACATTCATGAACACCATGCAATGCCTTTGATGTTAGAATTCAATTTCTTATACAATCCAACCTTTATTCAAATGTACCTCCATCATTACGAATGGAAATGGTTTGGATTTGGATGCTACGAATAGGTAATGCATGATTTAATTACCCAACATTCCCTAAAAAAAAATGAGAAATGCATACTAGGATATGAAAGAACCACTATCGAATCATCTTCATATACCACATCTGATGGGTGTCATTATTCCCTTCATTTAATCAACTCATGGTTGATGTCATATTCAAACTAGGGGCGTGTCTAAAGCTTTATGCAAAAAGAGAAATCTTAGTGAATTAGTAATGGATTATAGATATTTATTATTTATATTTTCTAGTGGGTTTTAAAGTGTCTTAATATTCCCTGGAAAAATCCTTATTAAAGATAAACTATAAGAAACTTATTGAAATAAGCACACATTGCTGAAATGAACAAATCTTACAGAATTGAACTCATTGCTAGAAATAAACACACTTTGCATAATTAAGCATACTACAAGGAATAAACACACTTTGTAGAATTAAAAACACTTTGAATATGTTGTTTAAAATGTTGTTGAGGAAATAAGAACATATAATAGAACACCTGCAGGGATAATAGATAACTTATGTAACAAATTTTAATTGAAGAATCAAAACTTTCTACAGAACTGCTAAATAATAGGTTTATAAAATTGCTTGAAAATATAAATACCAATAGAATAAAAGGTCTTTTTTCTTGGAGGAATGGGCCCTTGCTCAACATTGAATCAGGAATTAACACCATATGTTTCTCTCAAAGTTAAATGGTTATCTTATTATTGAAATCTTCTATCTTACAAAACTTAACTATAGATCTCCGATATCTTTGTGCGTGCATGTGTGCGTGTGTGTGTGTGTGTGTGTGTGTGTGTGTGTGTGTGTGTGTGTGTGTGTGTGTGTGTGTGTGTGTGTGTGTGTATTTTCTCCATCTGATTACGTATTTAAAATTATGAGTGTTCAATAGCTGTCTACAGATTCTAGTGGAGCCGAATAGTTCCCAAAGTAGATATGAAATTTAGAAAACTACCTGGACATACAATTATTGGTCTCACATATGTATTTTTGGAATATGAAGAAATAGAAAATTGTTGGTCTATTTCTGATTGGAAGGCCCCTTCTTTGCTACATAATCGATTTTTTATAGAATAAGGAGATTCTCATTGATTCTGGAACTTTGGAGAAGTTCCGAAACCAAAGGGAGACCTTCCGGAACTAACTGCTAATGTTCCAGAGCTAAGTGATAAAGTTCCAGAGCTAAGTGATACTGTTCCAGAGCTAAGTTACAGTGTTTTGGAGCTAAGACACATTTTGGACATCTTCCTTGAGAAGGTGCTAGTTACTTCATAAATTGCTTATCCTGATCAATCATGACCTGTTTATTTCAAAAAAACTGAATTTCTACACATTTTTTTTAGGAATTATAGATTTTTGAGACATCTAAACTAAATTAAAAAAAAGCTGGACAATTACATCCTAACTTGTATTTAAATCAAACAAAAGTTATGAAATGTAGACAAACTTGATTTAAAGGGAAGTAAAAAGAGAGTATTTATTGGACATTAATGAGACATATTTTAGCCTCATCATCTCCCCCACACTTACTTGTTTGTAATTCCTCTTACAAACTCTATTCTTCAAAAATGGGATCATGAATTCTGCACTCCAACTGATTGCTAAGGTCAAATGGTTAAAACTTAATGTCGCAGTGCTTCTGGTCAAAAGTGTTGTATCATGATCCTTCATCTAGATTTTTCTGCCAATATTCAAAATGAGTGGGATCCTGAGGTTCTCTATTCTGCCATGGAGACATGGGTGTAAGAAGGAGATGAGGCCTTGTTCTCATACCCATCCACATACCCCTGCATTTTTCAAAAATTTGAGGAATGGGTGTGCATAAAGTTCTGGCCCTTTCCAGACTCCATATTAGATTTGTGGGAGATATCACTTCTCTTCTTATTAATTCCATAGTAAGGAATTCCCATCTCTTTAGGCATCCATCATAAATTTCTTCAAAAAATTTCTCTTCATATGAGGTGAATGCATCAATACTTTTGTGCATCCCGGAAATATAATGTTCCTTATATCGATTATTAAAGGCATGGGACCCAAAATATATAACAAATGCAGATGGTTTCCCATAATGAGATATCATACATAGGCCAGATGAACTAGCCTTTATTAAGTGCTTAGTGTTCCTTTATTTCCATGCTATCTGATTCTGAAGCACAAAAAAAATGCATTAAGTTGGATTTCCCCTACATATCTATTAATAATGAAGCCTGTGTTGTTTTCTAACATAAAGTTCAGAGATAAAATTCACAAAGAAAATTTTTCTACTCTGGACTGGCTAAGGAATATGTTGCCATGAATTCTACTTCATCCTTCAATTCATGTGGAAGGCCACATGAAATCCTCAACAATTGCCAATAGATTAATTGTTCTTTTAGAAAGACACTGTATGCTTGTATGTAGGAGAAGGTCTTCCACATGTGAGAAATTTCACACTCATCATACAGACCATCTGTATTTTTACCAAACATTTAAATTTTTCTTCCTCAATCTTATAGAATTTTTTTCCCATTATTTCCTTTCCTTCTTCTCTTCTTCTAGCTGGCTTTTTAGTTCTTGATTTGATATTTTGAACTCATGAATCTCTTTGCAGGTCTCATCCCATATTTGTTTGAGTGGTAAGTAAGATAGCTCTATTTTTACAATTTGATCCATTAAATATACTTTTTTCATAGTACTCTGTTCATCAGCCAATTGTAATTCCTTTTCTTTTTCAATCATTTGCTATTTTACTAATGCCAATTCTTCATTCTTATCTCTGAGATGAGTTTTCAATTGTTCAATAAACATTTCTCTATGCTCCAATTTTTGTTTGAGGAAGTTCAATTCCTCATCTTTCTCCTTAATTATAAGCTTTTCCCTAGACAATAACAAAGTCTTCTTCAACTTTTGTTTTTCTTCTTTTGCTGGGAGTTCCTTAGGGAATGAACATTGTTCCTCCACTAAAGGGAATTTTCCTTTCAATCTCCAAGATTCCAATTGATCCTCCTCTGGTGACAATATTTTTGAGTCATCAATCTCTTGAAAATATTGATCTTCCATTATTTTAGCTTCTCTATCCAACTCCTCAGATCGAATTTTTAGAGGAGGAGAAGTTGCCATGCTTGCAAGAATATCATCAACTTCTTTCTCTAAATCCTCACATACTTCAATATTTCCTAGAGTTTTCCTAGACGTTTTATGAATTATTTTCCTTTTAGGAGCTTCAACATTTTCTGAACTAGACTTCCCTCTTGAAATTCTTCTAATTTTTGCTCCAAAATCTAGCTTGGGTAAACTATCACTATCATAGACAGGTATTGGTTCTTCTGGTATTATTAAAGGGGAAGGAGTTTCTTTTAAAGAAACTTTATATTTTTCAGCTTTGATCATCATCTCATACCACCTCCTCTTTGGTATTTTAACCCCACTTATTTCCTTATTTTTCTCATAAGGGGAATTAATTTCCAAGTTAATATTAGGAGAGAAAGGGGTTGGTATTCCCATTCTGATAATATCAAGAGTTTTTCTAAATTTGTGGAGGAGTTTTTCCCATGCTTCTTCCCCATTTGTCTTAGAGAGAAAATGATTTTGACAACCCAGATGAATTAATCCATGGTGCCTAATTGTCCCTACACCCCAAGAATATCTCTGAGCCATTGTATGGATGCAATCAAAGAGGAAACCAAGAAGGTTTACTATATACTCTTTCTTTGTTGCCCCATACCTAAGATATATCAGCATTTTAAGGACTTCCCTTACAACAGTCCCATATTGGCCATTGCATGTCAGGTACTTTACTACCCAAAATGCTACTCTTTCAAAGGGTTTGGTTAGGCTAGCTCTTTTGACCCCCTTTATGTCCTTAGTATTATAATTGTATTGGGGTTCAAGTTCACCTTCTTGCCTTAAGGTTTCTACCAATTCTTTCAAGGTTACCCTTACAAAGTTTAGAACATTTACAATTGGTACACCAGATACATTGCTCATTATATTAACATTAAAGGAAATTACAATGCCTTTAACGTGAGTTATAAAATGCTCTAAATTCACAACAAATTCTCTTACCAATTCATCATTGTATTTTTAGAAATTTTTCAGAAACTTCAACCAACTTGCCTATTAAAAAATGGTTGTTACTTCTCCATATGCAAGGAGTTGTTTATCATCTTCTGGCTTTGACTTCTTTTTGATACCCATGCCTAAGATGACAATTTAAATTATTTCTTATTTAAAACCCTTTCTCTGCCAGGAGATAGTTGTGGAACTACTGGATTTAGCTGCGGAACTACTAGATTTACCTATGGAACTCAAAATATGTCTTAACTATTACTTCCTTGAATTTCTCTGCAACTATTCCCAATTTTTTTTTATTCTACCTAAATGACAGTTTGTTATTAATATGCTGCCACTTTCATTTATTTAGTCAACATCACCTCCATGATTAATCCCATTTAATCATGATGTGTAATAAATGACTCATTATACCGCTGACTTAAATCAAGCCTAAAAACACATGCAAACTTTAATTTAACCTTTAATAAGATCAAGACATAATTACCGTCCTTGGTGATGTAATCCATCCACCTTGATGACTCATCATTCCTAAAGAAAAGTGAAAGAGAAAAATAGTTAGAATTCCAAAGAAGTTCCTTTTATTTGAATTAACCACTTATTGATGAGACCAACCACCATTTCTGGTTTTCAATTGGCCTTTTGAGAGAAATTGTGTTTGGGGAAGAGAACACCATTTACTGGTTTTCATTCCCTTCCCTTTTTCTTTTTTTAATTTTCTTTTTTATATTTTTATATTTTTTGGGGAAGAGAATGCCATTTTTTGGTTTTCATTGCCTTCCCTTTATTTTAGATCCTTACATCTGATTACTTGATCATTTTAGAAGAACTAGGTTCTTCCATATGATCAAATTCCTTTTCTACTTCAATTTGCTTTAAAAATTCATCCTAGGTAGGAAGCTTCCTATAGAGTTTTAACCTGTGTCCATTGACCAAAAGTGTCATTCTATTGCCATCAATGGGAAGTAGTTGAATAGAGCCATTTTCATATATCTTCTTAATCTGATAAGGTCCTAACCACCTGGTTCTCAACTTGCCTTTTAATTTCTAGTACTTCAATAGTAATGCCCAATATCCTATCTTGAATTTCCTTTCTTTGATATGTGTATCATGCCACTGCTTCCTTTGGTCTTAGATTATCTCCGTATGTTGAAGTTATTACAATCTCATATCATCTCATCCAATTCATTGAGTTGTATAATTCTTTCCTTTTGTTTTGTATCTAATTCAATACCCAATTTAGATGTTTTCCTTAATGTTTGTAGTTCAAATTCAATGGGTAACAAGGGCTTATTCCCATAGACTAACTCATATGGTGAGAACCTTTTTGTAGTCTTCCAAGTTGTGTTATAAGCCCAGACAACCTCAGGTAACTTTTTCACCCAATCTCTTATACTTTCTTCAACTATTTTGGTGAGAATGTTTTCCAATTCCATGTTTTTCACTTCTACTTGTCCATTTGATTGTGGGTGATAGGGATATGAATTCCTATGATTGATCTAGTAGTATATTGTGAAGGCCTGGATCATATTAGACATGAAGTGTGGGTCTTGGTATGAAACTATACTTCTTGGTGCACCAAACTTCATTATAATTATGTGCCAAAAGAAATTAGCAAATACATCTTCATTAGCATTTGTTAAATCTTGCACCTCTACCCATTTTGTTACATATTCAATACATACAAGAATGTTCTCCTTTCCATGTGAAGGAGGACTAAAAGGACCAACAAAATCCATCCCCGACCTTTCAAATGGTTCAATCAACACTTGAGGTTGTAGAGACATTTAACTAGTACAAGTTGGTTGTCCCATCCTTTGACAGGGATCACACTGCTTGAGGTATTTCTTCACATCTTTATATAAAGATGGCTAATAATAGCCAGTTCTAAGAATTTTGTGGGCTATTCTTTTCACTGAAAAGTGTCCTCCACTTGGTTCATCATGACGTGCCCTAAGTATGTCAAAAAATTCATCTTTTCTCACACACCTATGTAAAACCAAATAAGGACCACATTTAAATAACATTCCATTTATCCATTTAAATTGTGCACTGGATTTGATTAACGTTTTCATTTGTTTCTTAGTAAAAGGAGGAAAATTCCATGTTGCAAGATAATTTGACATGCTAGCAAACCATGGTGTATTAGCTGAAATAACAAATAATTTTTCATCTAGAAAGTTGTCCTTAACTGGATCTTGTTCCCCTGTAGTGGTTAATCTTGACAAGAAATCAGCTACCACATTAGATTTTCCTGGATTATCCACAATAGTAATATAAAATTCTTGTAAAAGTAATAACCATATTATTATCCTACCTCCAACCATTGGTTTTTTCATTAGATATCTAATTTCTGAATAATCTGTATGTACAAATATTTTGTATCCTGTAATATAATGTCTGAACTTATTAATTGAATAGATCGCAAAAAGAAATTCTTTTTCAGTGGTGGTGTAATTTCTTTCCGTGGAAGTAATATTTTTACTAAGATTATAAATAACATACATTTTCCCCTCTTCATCTTTATGTCCCAAACCTACACTAATTGAGTTGTTTGAGGCAACTATTTGGATGTGAAAAGGTTTCTCTGAATTAGGTCCTATCAATATTGGGCCTGTGATTAGTTTTTCTTTAATCTCTTTAAAAGCATGTTGACATTTTTCATCCCAAAGAAATTCACAATCCTTGGTAAGAAAACCAAACATGGGGGAAGCAATTTTACTAAAATCTTTGATAAAACACCTATAGTACCCAACATGTCTTAAGAATGAATTGATATCCCTGGGGGTTTGAGGAACATGTAAGGATGAAATTATCCTAATTTTTTCTTGGTTAACTTGAATTCCTCTTTTTGAAATATGATGTCCTAGAACAATTCCCTCATCAATCATCATCAAACATTTCTCAAGACTAAGAGACAAATGGTTTTTCTCACATCTTGTTAATAATATATCCAAGTTTTTTGAGGCATCATCAAATGTGTCTCCATGCATAGTAAAATCATCCATGTATACCTCTACAAAATCATTAGTTAGATCTCCAAAAATTGCTAGTACAACCCTTTGGAAAGTTGCTAGAGAATTACATAATCCAAATGGCAATATCCTATAGGAAAAAGTAACCCATGGAAAAGTAAAGGTAGTTTTTTCCTGATCCTCAATAGCCAGCCTGATTTGATTATATACACTAAAGCCATCCAAGAAGGAAAAAAATTGTTTACCTGAGAGTTTTTTCTAAAACTTGATCTATGAATGGTAAGGGAAAATAATCTCTAAGTGTAGCTTTGTTCAATACCCTATAATCAACACAAATTATCCATTTTCCATTCTTTTTAGGCACAATTATAAGAGGAGACACCCACTCACTATTTGAGATGGGGTAAATAAAGCCTACTTGTAATAGATTTTCAAGTTCCTGCTTGACTATGTCCGTTAAGGGTGGATTGATCCTTCTCTGAGGTTTCCTAACTGGTTTAACATTTTCAGTATAAATGTGATGGGTGAGAATACTTGGGTGGATTCCTTAGATATATTTATAGTCCCAAGAAAAATCTCTAGTATGAAATTTCAAAACATCAAACAATTTGGCTTCTTGATCATTTTCCAATCAGCTGTTAATATTCAAAATCTTACTTGGTTGAATCTTAATTTGTTTGGGTTCAGTGTGTGATAAAATGATTTGTTGAAAAGGTTCCATTAGGGTATTTAGTGGACATAATGAGGTAAAAACATATGATATGTAGAAATGTCTCTAAATTTCCCTTGAGAAAGAATACTAGACAAAGGAAAATATGTAGAGTTATGATACTTATCTTGACGTTGGTCAAGATCCTCATCACTGACGTTTTCTAGAAATTCCTTACTATTTCCTCATATTTCCAAGACAAATGCTACTGATTCTATAACTATTTATGCCCTTCCTGAAGAGAAGTCACATTCCTCTGGAGCGAAATTATTTACATCTACATGGGATTGATGTGGTTCTGGAGATAGGTATGAATTTTCTAGAACCAAGTTTGAAGGTTCCAGAGTTAATTCTGAAGGTTCCCGAACTATCTCTGATTGTTGTAAAGACGATTGGTGATCACTTAATAGGTGATTAATAATATTTTCCACCTCCCGTACATGATCCTGCAATGTTATCATGGCCAAATAAGACACCTTTTTTTATTAGTATCGAGATCATTTCCATAATTTTTATTGATTATAAATAAAAGTTTGTGCAAAAGGATATAGGGAATTTTTTTAGAAATTTTACCATTAGAGATAGTCATATCACCTGATATGTAATCAATTAAGGAAACAATTGTAGCTGACCATGGTCTGCCCAAAATAATGGTATAACCAAGTGTTTTACCTTTTGTCTGTAATATAAGGAAGTCTACTGGATACTGCCATGAATCCACCATGACTACCACATCTTCAATCATCCCATCTAGTTTCACTACTAACTAATCTACCATATGCAATATGGTGCTAGTAGGTTTTATACCTGTGAATGGTAATGTTTTCAAAGTGTCTACTATTATCAAATTTATATCTGATCCCAAATCAACCAAAACATTATGTATATGTTTGTTCCCTATAGAGATAGAAATAATAGGGCTTGTAGGATCCCCATATTTGGGAAGTGAGAGTTTTCCTGCTAATAAATAAACAAGTTTCCCATCTACCTTAATAGTCCTAGGGTATTGCTTCTTCCTTCCAGGTATTTTGAAGCATAACATTTTGATTAATTTATTTAATTTAAGAATGTCCTTGATTTCTTGTAATAATGGTATTTCAATATTTAATTTCCTCAATTCTTGCACCAATTCAAATTCCTTGGTCTCAATAACTTCATTATGTCTTTATGGAAAAGAGGTTTCTATGGAATTGTTATCTACATGTTTCTCTTTTTATTTTCCATCAACATTTAGGATGAATGAGCTAGGGGTTTCAATATCATTTGACATCTCAGTAATTATAACAGGTAGACTATTAATTATTTTACCATATCTGTTTTGAATATATTTATATTCCATGGTGTTAAGATCAACTAATTTTTCTTGTTCTGCTTCATAAATAGGGGTTGTTTGTTTGTTTTTGGGATTAGCCACTGGTTGTGTTGGTATTTATGTTTGAACCACATTTTTATTTTGTGAACCTTATGCTGGGGAACCCATTATGGCTTGTTGATGTTCGCTGGGATATGTCTTCCCTTGAGCATAATTATTGGGGTTCCACCAAGGTTCTGACCAAGTATTAGGGTTACCTTGACTAGACCAAGGTTGTTGGTGTCCTTGAGCATACTAGGCTTGTCCTACCCAATCTTGGGGATTCCATTTTGGTTAAGGGGCCCAAGGGGGTTGTTCCCAATTTTTGGGTACTGTCTAAGCTACCCATGGCATCATCTAGGGATTAAGAATGGATCTTGGTATGAAATTCCCCTGGCTAGCTTGTCTCTGGAAAACGTTTACTTCTTCTATGGTGGATGAATTGTTGGTTTGTTTAAGCTTATTTTTTATGAATGGAAGAAGAGAACAAGCATTAACTTCATGTTCCCCAGATTCACAAATAAGACATATTTCTATTTTATCTAAAGGACAATCTCTTATTGCATGTTTTTTTCTGCATCTAGGATAGTACATAGCTAATGGTTCATAATTAACATTTGTTTTGGCTTGCAATCCATCCATGGTTGAAGTTAATTAAACTAAGATATCTATTTTAAAGTTTTCTAGTTCATCCATAATTTTTTTCATGTCTGGATTCATACCTTTCACAGTTTTTCCTTTCCTAGTTCCACCCCTTGTTCTTGAATAACTTCTACAAAGGTCTTTAATATCATTCATTCTCAATTGATTGACATTTCAAACTCCCATTAAATTAAGGGCTTCCATAGATTCATCATCCAGAACTTTAAGAAAAATGGTTTTTCTTAGCTCTTCTTGAAGTAAAAATCCACACATTTTACCTATGAAGAGGAATCTATCTAAATAATCTTCCAATTTTTCATCCTCTTCCTGTTTAATCCTAAAAATTTCTTCCTTCTTGTTTCTCCCTCTACAGTAGTCCTGATATTTGTTGAAGAAGGTAGTTTCCATTTTCCCCCAAGTGGTAATGGAATAGGATGTTAACCCCATAAAACACCTCATTTTTGTATCTTTCACATTAGATGGGAAAAAATTGAGTTTTTGATTATCTATTTTGTAGTCATATGTTTGACACAATAATTTAAATTCAAAAAAAATTTGGTCAGGATCCTCAGATGACATTCCTCTAAATGTAGGAAAGTGTGTAGGTGAAATATTCTTCATGGATGTATCATCATCCTCCAACTGAATTGGATAAGCAAAAGTCCTATCAGGTTCTCCTTCAGTTTCTTGAGCCATATGTGCAATATGTTCTGAATCTTTTCCCCAATCAACATGGTATGTGATCCACTTTGGAGAAGGTGAGAATTCAAGGGTAGGAGGTTGAATGATTAATTGAGAATCAATACTTTCTATAAACGGGTCTTGGGATATAATCCTTCTTTTAAAAGTTCCACCCCCTTCTGTTGATTGATCAAAAAATTCCAAAGGCAGGAGTTGTGCTTCCTGTTTAACAGGGGACAATGGTACTTCTTATTCTTGCTCAACTTCCTTATTTCAACTAGGGGATGCTGATAATTATTATTGAGATAATTTTGGGAGAAATATACCCTTTGAGTCTCTTGGTCTACTCATAAATTTTATGAGCATAATTATTGGGGTTCCACTTTTATTCATGCAGTTATATTGTTTTGAACAATATATTTGTATTTATTCATTTGTGCTTCCCGGATGTTATTGGAAGCCTGTACATTTAGGAATTTGGTTCACCTGTGTAACTTAATAATTTGTTTGTATTTGGCTGTGCAATATCTATAAATATTGCAGCCCATTCTCTGTAATGGTTGATTGAGCTTAATAAATTATACAGGCTTCCATCCCTGTTTCTCAATCTACATTTGGTTTTAGAGCAGGTTGAAGGAGATTTGAGGATTGCAGAAGAGGTTGAGGAGCATTGGAGAAGCTTTTACAAGCAAAGGAGAGCCAGAGTTGCCTTCTGTAACTTCCCAGCCCCATCCCTTGCAACACCACCATCAAATTCTTCAAAACCGCCATTAAATCTATGTAAAACCGTGTATAGTCTTTGCAATTCAAACACGAGGAGGATAGAATCCACCAAGGAAGAGATTGCAATCTCAAAGGAGGGGAGAAAATTGATAGAAGTGCTATACACAGTCAAAACCACCTTCTTTCACGCAAAACCGCCTTCAAAAACTGCTGGTCGCTTTTCTCTTTGCTGGAAAATTCACTCAAAACCGGATTTCCAAAACCGTGGTTTTATGAAGAGGCATGGTTTTACAGTTTGGAAGTGTTTAATTATAAATTTCTCTTTATATATATTTGTTTAGCTGAGCCGCCTAAGTGGCTAGCATAACTTTTGTAAGACACTTCCCATCAAGAGAGGTCAAGGGGTCAAAGCCCCCTCCCTCACCCACTACCAAATTTGGTGAAATTTTTGGCAGAACTGCTAAATTTAGCAGATTTTTTGAATTTAGTTATAACTAACTAAATTTAGTGGAGAAATCCCTAATTTAGTGTAAATTGTTTTTATCTCCCATTCGGCCTGGTTTTTCATTTTGGACATTTTTTACAAAAGGAGACCCATCTAAAAATTGCATTTTCAGCTTTTTTTTGCAATTTTTAGCATTTTGGGTCGTATTGGGCTCAGGAGGCCACCAGGACCCGCGAAACAAAAACTTCTTCTATGGTGGATGAATTGTTGGTTTGTTTAAGCTTATTTTTTATGAATACGGTGCCTCTGGGAAGTGCTTACGGGTAAAGCCGTCATGACTACTACTGCACCTAACACCTAATATAGTTGTAACAATGTCATTTGGGCATCGACCCTTTAAATTGACAGGGGGTAATAAGGTCAGAGTGCACACACTATGAGCCATCCTATCCGTCTGTGAACGATTGCATGACATAAATCAAGACTGAGAAATTATCCAAGTATATAGAAAATTTATGCCCACATATGAGGATATTTCTTTGAGCTGGTGTCAATAATCACACAGACCCCTTTTAGTACCTTCTTAGTACCACGTATCAAATTCTTTCACGTACTTTAACACCTCTTTCACGTACCACCAGGTATATATAAATGAATATATTCTTCCATGTATTGTCGGGTATATCAGAAGGGCACATATATAGAAAGTTTCAGTATATTGGACTGATGATATATAGATTGGGAGACCTTATACTTGGAGTGATAAGAGCCAAATCATGTTAGTGATTTCTATAAAATGGGCAGCAATGTCCCCAAATTTTTTCTTCCAGATTCAAAACTACTCAGAGGAAAAAACTATGTTGTATGGAAGAACAAAATCAAGACACAACTTGAGTTTGAAGAGATCTGGACTGTTGTGAATGGTACTCTAACCAGATCAACTACTGATATAACACAACAATGGTAGTTTGATAAAGTAGACCAGAAGGATAAACTCATCATCTTGTTTAGAGTGTCTGATGATGTGCAACCCCACATTTTAGATTCCAAAACAACCAAAGAAGCATGGGATAAATTGCACACAGTATATGAGGCCAAAAAAATAATGTTATACTAAATTTACAGAGTCAGCTACGCACACTGAAGTTCAAGTAGAATGAGAAAATTGAATCTTTCTTAAGAAGAGTTACAGAATTGAGGGCCTCACTTCTAGCCCCAAGAGAATTGGACACAGATGATGTGCTCGTTCCCATTATTCTGAGAGCACTCCCCTCTTCTTACCACATATTTTCACAACACTAAATGAGTCAGATATGAGGTTTAGTTTTGAAAAGTAGGTAAACCTACACCAACAAGAGGAATCCATGCACAATAAGGATGATGAAGAGGAGAAAGCACTTTCTTCACATCAAAAATGGAAAGAAAAAGGTAAAGGAAAACCTAATTCCTATCAAAATTATCAACATCAGAATCAGTATCAACATCAAGGGGACAAACAATAGAAGAAGCAATGTCCAATTTGTAAAAGAGGACATGACTTAAAATATTGTTGGTATAATACTTACAAAAAAGGTTCATCTAGTAACTCTGGACCTCCACAGCAATAATATTACAAGGGACATTCTAACCACAATCAAGGGCATAAAAAGGGGAACTGGAAAATAAGATCCCATTAGTAAGGTAACATTGTTGAGAAAGAAGAAAATTTAGATAATGAAGACTTCTTGTACACTGCTCGATCAAGTGAACCATCCATGTCATCTAGTGATGTCTGTTATGTTTATTTAGGAGCCACTCAACACATGACCAGCCACAGAGACTGGTTTACCTTAATGAGGGACACACCTTCAAAAAACCATGTTTTGTTGAGTGATGATTCTTTATATACAATTCAGGGGATTGGGAACATTTCTCTACCCCTTGGTTCACATATTTGTAGACTATCAGATGTCTTATATGTCCCTAGGTTAACAAATAATCTACTTTCAGTCAGTCAAATCCTAGATCACTACCTAAACATGGACTTTGATAATCATTTCAGCAAGAAAATGTGTTTGATTTGAGATAAATCACGAGGCTTGAAAATAGTTTCAAAAGCCTCCAATGTGGGACGCATGTTCCAACTTTATTTTTTCCACAGAGATGATCATGCACTTATGGCTAAGAACTCTACCTCAGCATATTTGTTGCATCAGATACTTGGTCATGTTAGTTTCAAGTATCTTGAGACACTAGGCCAACGCAATATGGTACATGGGTTACTATCTCTTCAGAAGGATACAACCATGTGTCCACATTACTGAGCAGGAAAACAACATAGAGCTTCATTCCAGAAGAGTACATTCTGAGCTCATGGAAAAATTTACCTGGTTCATACCGATCTTTACGGTCTGATGCAACCAAGTCATTCTGGGTTCTAATATTTCATGTTTTGTGTTGAGTTTCCATTATTCGAGAAAAGTGAATATTTTGACACCTTCAAGAAGTTCAAATTATCCATTGAGAATGAAATTGGTTATCACATCAAAACTCTCCTCTCAAATCAATGGGGGGAATTCACCAGTAATGAGTTGAAATACTACCTACAAACTCATGGGATTCATCGATAAATTCCTCCTCCACACACACTGTAGCAGAATGGTGTTATTGAGGGAAGAAATCGTAATATCATGGAAATGGTGTGATGCATGATTGATGAATCTAGAATTGAAAATACATTCTAGGTAGAATCAACAAAGATAGTAGTGTATTTGTTGAATAGAGTTTCCACAGTTTATTTTGATGGAGTAACACCATAAGAAGCATGGTTAAAGAAAAAACTATTTGTTTCACACCTTAGAGTATTTGGGTGTAAATAAAGCATGCAAATACCCAAGAAAAACATAAAGAAATTAGACATGAAGTCACAAAAACTCATCTTCATTGGGTACAGTGAAGAGACTCTTGGGTATAGATTGATGGATCTAAAGACTAGAAAATTCTACGCCAGTAGTGATGTTGAAATTTTTAGAAGGAAGTAGAGTTTCCTCCTCGAGACTCACCTGATGTAGATTCTTCACCAGTTGTGAAAATTGAATCTAATGTTCCCACATATGTGAAAAGTGATGATGGGGATGATCATGTTGATTTAATAGACCCAAGACCCATGGGAATAGTTCAATGTATGCCCAAGTGGTGTACTAGCACATTACGAGATGCAAGAGTGGATGCTCCACTGAATACATCCACCCTGGACCACAGACTCACAGTAAAGTAAGAGAAGAAGTCAAATTTTCTTTTATGAGTAGAGTTGTTGAGTTTGATGATCCCTCTACAATCTAGGAATACCTATAGTAAAAATCTTGGAAAGATGCCATGGACTCTGAATATCAGTTAGTGATGAAAAATAACACTTGGAAGCTTGTCGATCTTCCACCAGGGAAGAAACCCATTGGATGCTGATGGATATTTAAAATTAATTACAAAGCATATAGGATAGTGGAAAATTCTAAAGCAAGACTTGTAGCAAAGGGGTATGCACCAAAATAAGGCATTTACTATGAGAAGTCATTTTCTCCCACAACTAAGATCAATACGATCAGGATGATTTTTGTTCTACCTGCATAGTTTGGTTGGAAATTCCATCAGATGGACATAAAAAGTTCCTTCTTGAATGGAGATTTATAAGAAGAATTTTACATGACTCAACTTGAGGGATATGTAGTACTTGGTCAAGAATCAAAGGTATGCAGACTCAAGAAATCTTTGTATGGCCTTAAATAGGTACCCCCACGCATGGTACATCAAAATTGATGAGCATCTCGTATAACATGGATTTTTTAGAAATACATATGATACCAATCTTTACCTGAAAAAGCAAGGGGGGAGATTGTGATTGTTGTTGTCTATATCGATGATCTAGTCATCACTAGAAGTTTAGTGAGGATGTTCAATGCAATGAAGAAAGATATTAATCGATCGTTCGACATGACTGATCTTGGGATAATGTGCTATTGTCTTGGATTGGAAGTATGGTAGAAAGAGAATCACATTTTTGTTTCTTAGATCAAATATACAAAGACAACACTCAAGAAATTATGGATGATGGATTACACACAAATTGATACACCTATGGAGAAAAGATTGTATTTATCTCATTCAGATCCATCTCCTGAGGTAAATGCCACTCTCTATCAGAAGTTGATTGGGAGTCTCATTTATTTGACCTACACTAGACTAGATATCAGCTTTAATGTAAGCTATCTATGCAGGTTCATGCAGGAACCCAAATTTTTTCATTGGAAAGTAGCAAGGCGCATCTTGAGGTATCTCAAAGGATCAATGGATATTTCTCTAGAATACAAGAAGAATGACAACTTCTTTTTGTCAGGATATTCAGATTTAGATCATGCATGCAACATTGATGACAGAAAATCCACTTTAGGATTTGTATTCTTTATGGGATTTTGACCAATATCATGGGGAAGAAAGAAACAAAACTTTATTTCTTGTTCTTCCACACAAGTCAAGTATCGTTTTGCAGGAGAAATTATTTTTGAAGCGATATGGCTACGTCACATACTCGAAGGACTTGGAATACCACATGAAAAAACGACCACCATGTATGTTTATAATGAAGGTGTTCTCAAACTTGTTCGTAATCCAGTGTTTTAGGAAAGAATAAAACATGTTAAAGTACAAGTTCATTTCATATGCAAACATGTGTTGAATCACAATATACAACTTCAGTTTTGTCCAATAGCTAAACAAAGATGAGATATCTTCACGAAGTCACTTGCACGTGACAAGTTTGAGTTGTTCAGAGAGTTCCTTTCCTCATCCCTTGAGACAATGCACAATTAAGGGGGGGGATGTTAGGATAATTAATTATGCATTTTATAATTAATTATTTAACTATTTTTTATTAATTAATTATTACAATATATTAACTAATTGTATAATGGTATATGGTTTTATTACCCATATTTGTCTTGTTATATTCATGGTTATAATTGTTATGTTTTTATAACAATTATGTATTTATTCATTTATGCTTCCTGGATGTATTTTGGAAGCTACTATATTTTAGTTTGTTGTTGCATAGTTACAACTTCATATTTTTTCGTATCCATTCTATCCAATATGTATAAATATTGTAGCCTGCTCTATTGTATTTTGATTCGGTTGATTAATATAATTTACAGTATTTCGTCCCTGTTTTACATTTATCTCTCTTAACGTAGGGAAGACTTATCAATTACTAAATAAATGATTAGTTATGAAGTTGACAAATTAGAATAATTCTAACTACCTTTTCCCTGATTACAACCATTCAGTCATGATGTGTCGTTATTCCCTTCATTTAATCAACTCATGGTTGATGTCATATTCAAACCAGGGGTGTGTCTAAAGCTATATGTAATAAGAGAAATATTAGTGAATTAGTAATTGATTATAGATGTTTATTATTTTTATTTTCTAGGGGGTTTTAAAGTGTCTTAATATTTCTTGGCCAAAGCCTTATTAAAGATTAACTATAAGAAACTTGATGAAATAAGTACAAATTCCTGAAATGAACAAATCTTGTAGAATTGAACACACTGATGGAAATAAACACACTTTGCAGAATTAAACACACTGTTGGGAATAAACATAATTTACATAATTAAACACACTTTGAAGACGTTGTTTAAAATTCTGTTGAGGAAATAAGAACATATACTAGAACACCATAGGACAATAGATAATGCATGTAATAGATTTTAAATTGAAGAATTAAAAGTAATTACAAAACTGATAAATAACATATTTATACAAATTGCTTGAACAATTAAATACCAATAGAATAAAAGATCCTTTTTCTTAGAGGAGTGGGCCCTTGCTCCAGCTTGAATAAGGAGTTAACACTGTATGCTGCTCTCAAAACTAAATGGCTATCTTATTATTGAATTGTTCTATCTTACAAAAATTAACTATAGATCTCCAATCTCTTTGTGTATATGTGTATACATATATTTTCCCCATCCTAAGATGCATATACAATTATGAATGTTTAGTAGCTATGTACATATTCTAGTGGAACTAAATAGTGCCCAAAGTAGATATGAAATTATAGAACCGAAGGGAAACCTTTTGGAACTAACTGCTAAAGTTCCAGAGCTAAGTGATAAAGTTTCGAAGCTCTGTACACAACTATTGACACTTAGAAGTTATAGAACCAAAGGGAAACCTTTTGAAACTAACTGCTAAAGTTCCAGAGCTAAGTGATAAAGTTCTGAAGCTAAGTGAAAAATTTTCAGAGCTAAATGATAGAGTTCTAGAGCTAAGCCACATTTTGGCCATCTTCCTCAAGAAGGTGTTGGTTACTTCATAATTTGCTTATCCTGACCAAACATGACCTGTTTATTTCAAAAAAACTGAATTTCCACACATTTGTTAGGAATTATAGAGTTTTTAGACATTTGAACTAAATCAAACAAAAGATAGAAACTTACATCCTAACTTATATTTAGATCAAAAAAAAGTTATGAAATGCAGACAAACTTGATTAAAAGGGAAGTAAAAAGACAATATTTATTACACATTAATGAGACATATTTTAGCCTCATCAACATCTTTATGTATCACAGAATCAGAATCGTCATTCTTAGCAGAACACGACGATCCCATAAACACCGATGTCATAATCTCCATCCCACCTAACTTTTTTATCAATACTATTTCCTTAGGAGCTAAGACTTATCAGACTAGTTGCATCACCAAAGCACTTCCTCTCATTTGGAAAAAAAGGATTGAAGAAGACTCAACCACCATCAGTATCCTTCAATGTAGTGATGATCAAGATATCCTCTACCACATGAGAGCATAGGACCATTTCCTCCTGAAATCCCTACCTCTCGACACGTCAATCCTTCTCAACGAATCTACTGTCGACATTAACATAAGCACCCCTTAAGATCCCTGCTTATATAAAATTGGCCAATCCTTAGAACCAAAATAATTAAACGATTTCACCAAATTTTTATCTAAGTATAGTCATTTCTTTGCCTAGTCGTATATTGATATGCTAGGTATTGACCCCAAGATCATCATACACAACATCATTACCCATCCTAATGATAAACTAGTGAAACAAAAGCTCTGTAGGATGCAACCTCACATAGATATTCTCAGTTGCAACTCCTACTCTCTGCCAATTTCATCATACCTAGTGACTATCCACAATGGATCTCTAGCATCATACTCATAACCAAAGCCTCAGGAAAGTTACGCACTTGTACTGAATTCTGAGATATCAATCTTGCATTTCCTAAAGATGATTTCTCATTTCCCTCTTCTAAACATCAATAAACTTGTCGATCTAATAGCCGACCATGAAATTCTCTCCCTTATGGATGGATTTTATAGTTACAATCAAATTATCATCACCACTGATGATCAACACAAAACATCCTTCATTACCCCTTGGGGGATCTTCTTCTACTACATCATTCCATTCAGACTTAAAAACGTTGGAGCCACTTATCAATGTGCCATGAAATATATCTTCCATGATCTTATCCAAAAAACTGTTGAATATTACGTATATCATATCCTAGGGATATATAAACAACACAAAGATCATCTCACTATCCTCGAATCGATATTCACTCACCTTATCCAATATTTCCTTCATCTTAACCATGGTAAATGTCTTTTTGGTGTTCTCACTGGAAGAATCTTAGGGTTCATTGTATCCATCCAAGGAATTAAAGTATAACCAACGAAAAGCAAAGAAATTATTGAAATACCTCCACCATCTAACCTCAAAAAACTGTGTAACCTTCAAGGTATGTTGTAGTCTATTCAACACTTCATATCCTAGCTCTCAGACCATTGTTAAAAATTTTACCACCTTCTTTGTAAAGACAACCAATATTTCAAATGGGATGTTAATTTTCAAAAATCCTTTGATGAACTCAAACAATATCTTCTGTCATAACTTGCACTCACACCTCCACATTAGGGGGATCTATTTTGTCTTTACATATCCACCATAAATCATGCCTTTGGTTCCATTCTTTCTCATCAAGATGAGTAACACCATGAATAGGCCATCCATTATATAAGTTTCACCCTCTATGAATATGAAACCCATTATATCGAAGTTGAAAAACTGTGTTGTGCCTTATACTTTGTAACCTCTATACTATGCCACTATCTACTCAATCGAAAAACTTATGTTGTCACCAGTTTCAATCAACTAAAAACCATGCACTTTAAGCCATATCATAGTGATTACATCACTCGATGAATTATTCTTATGACCGAGTTTGACCTAGAATTCATATCATAAAAATATATTAAATGTCAAGCCATCACCGATCAGCTCACTGAGGCTCCCCTTTCTGAAACTCAAATTTCTTATGAAATATTTCTTGATGAATGTATCAAAACTATTGACGATCATGAGTTCACTCCTATCAAAATGACCCTCTTCTTAGATGGATATAAATGCCACCAAGGGGGAGGGGCTAGTATCGTCATCATACCTTGCTGGGAGATTCCTATTCCTTTATCATTCAAACTTAACTTTGTACGTAATAAAAACATGTCCGAATATGAAGATTTAATAATGTGTCTTCAAAGTGCTATCATGATAGGTGTGTAAGTATTAGAAACCCATGGAGACTCAAAACTCGTGATTAATAAAATCAAATGGGATTATCAATGTAAAAATGAAATATTGTAAAACTATAAATCCAATGTTGAGTTTCTCCTCAAATCCTTCAATCATTACACCATTAAAAAAATTCCATGATCCTCTAATAAATTTGTATATGTCATGGCTTATTTAGGGTCCCTAATTCCTTTATCAACCTAAGAATCAACTGATAATTCCAATTTTTTTTTTGTTGTTAATATATTATATGAGCCATCTCATAAAAATGAATTCCCCTCTATCAAAATCATCAAAAATCATTCAACTGATCTTTGGTACACAAATATTTGACTACTTTTAAGAAAAAAAAAATCCCATCTGACCTATCTTGTAACAATAAACGATGTTTTCTTGAGCGTGCTACCCGCTATGTCATTATAGGTGGTATTATTTACAAATGTGGATTTAATGTCCTCTTACTAAGATGTCTTAAATCCCATTAATCCATTAAAGCCATCGAAGAAGTTCATGATGGTATATGTAGTAGAAATTTCAATGGTACCGCTATCGCTAAATGTGTCTGAGGACTAGGCTATTACTGGCCTACCATCAACGAATATTATTGTATGTATGTTAAGAAATGTGTCAAATGCCAAAAATATTCAGACGTCATTTATGTTCCTAGTCAAGATTTACAGCCATCCCAAGACATATGGCCTTTCTCACAATGGGGGCTAGACCTCATTGACACTATCAATCCTTGCTCATCACAACAACATCACTCTATCATCACAACCATTAAATACTTTAAACAATGGGTTGAAGCCATCCCTTTAACTTCAACTAAAGAAAACAAAATTATTGAATTCATCTACCAACACATCATATGTTGTTTTCGTATTCCTCACAAACTTGTCACAAACAATGGAAAATACTTCAAAAACAAGGATGTTAAGAAACTCTATGACACTTTCAACATAAAAATTATATTTTCATCACCATACTATCCTCAAGAAAATGGAAACACTGAATACTATAAAAAATACTTAACAAAATCCTCATGAAAATAGTAGATGACGCTGGCAGGAACTGACATCTCTAGATCCCATTTACTATTTGGGATTATTGAACTAGCATCCATACTCCTATAGGTACTACGCCCTTCTCACTAATCTATACCTCCAATGTGGTTCTTCCCCTTAAATTTAAAATCCCATCACTCCATGTATCTCTCAAATACTTTATCCCCGATGAAGAATGTCGACAAAAACATCTAACAAAGTATGGTTTTTTGGATGAAAAATGCTTGATGGTCTTGAACATCATCATGTCTACCCAGACTGCATCAAATGGGCATAAAATAAACATGTAAAATAACATGACTTCAAAATAGGTGGTCTCGTTCTCAAAGAAAATCAAAATATCACTACTTTAGAAATGAGTAAACGTGGAATGTTTTCCACCAACTGGATCAGTGCATACATCATTACTCACAAGTATAGGTCATGAAAGTAGTGCATAGCCTCCCTTGATCATACACTTGAAAAGGAAACTTTGAATGCCTTGCACTTGTGGCATTTTTATTTTTGACCTTTGACCCTTACCACAATAGTTATATCAAATATTTTATTTCGCCATATAGCTAATCATCTTATCATCGTAATGATTTAGAAGTATGTGGATTTCTACAATACTCTCCTTAATAGCCTGAAATATGAGCACACGACTCTATTCATCACATATTTCAAATGAACAAGTTCCTCCTTACCAGGAACCCTGAAAATCATTACAATCATCCAACCTTATCTACCAACCAAAAATGTGTCATGAGGCATATATGTGTAGTTCATGTACACATTTCTTCCCCTCCTCAAAATGGTTTATTAGGGTTTCACTCTTAGCTTCAAAAGGTCAAAAGTATCTATGGATGCATCTTATAAAAAATAATAGACTGATTCGTAGAAGGAAAAATATTTGAAAAAATTAAAAATAAAAGTTGACTAATCCCTTAAAGGATAGCTACCTATCAAATCATAGACCAATCCCTCAAAGCACAGGTATCTATAATACATGAAAAAGTCAAAAGTAAAAATTATAGAACACTCCCTCGAAGGATGGTTACAAATGTAAAAATATTTCCCTCATTGATTAGTTTGTACCAAAAAATTAAAATATGTAAATCTGGGGCATCTCTCTATGAAACTATTAAAAGGAGAACCTTTTCCTCCCCACACAACCTACATATGTTAACCCTTTCACATTCTAGGAAGGTAGATCTTATTACTTTATCTCTATATCTAAGATCCCATGTGTAACTACCTACTAATAGTCTCATGTTAATATTTATTGTTAAGGTAAAAAGTGCAAGAGATTTTACTGTCTTTATACCCATCATGTATGAATAATATCTAGTATCAAAAAAATAATTCCATTTTTTATTCCTATTTCAAAAACTTAGGATATCTTTTGATAAAAATCAGATCACATCTAAGTCATAATAATATTAATACATCAACATTCCGCACTCAAATCACATAATCATTAATTAAAAAAATTAAAAACATACATCAAAACACCCACCATATAAATCATAAATCAAACCATGTCATCATATATATAACACTGACCAAAGTCTCAAATACATTATCTAGATTCCCATCACTCCATATATCAAAATCTATATATCAAGGCTTCATAAAAGAGTCGTATACATATCAAAAAACAATACATATCATAACTATCTAGTAAAATGCATAAACCCAAGGAATTCACTTTCTCAAAAATGACTCCCCTTAGCAATTTGACCACCATCTCCTCCATCTGATTTTTGAGATGATTGAACCACACTTGTTGCATTGGCACTAGGAGCTGCCCCTCACTGTGTTAAATGATCTGCATAAATTACTGCATTGTGAAATCCCCATATAACTAAGTCCTCATAGTAGGCCAACTCCACTTGTAAAGATTGATAATGGGCATAACTAATCATGCATGGTGCACCCGTATGACTATTGGCCTAGTTTCAGGCTATCAAATTTGCAGATGACAATGATTTCCCCATAATACCGAAATCCCTTTTTAGGGTCTCTCGCTGCTATTTATACACATCTCGATCGGTCGTGGCCTGTGCGAGGTGCTGCATGAGCTCATCATGCTCAGCTATAAGATCATCTCTCTCACTAATAAGACTATCCCACACACCAATCATATCATCTTGCTCTACCTACAATCCATCTTTCTCAATCTCCACTATGGCCTTATCGACTATCAAATGTGCAACAAAATCCTCTAGATCCTCCCCATCTACATCATCCTCCTCATCATCACTAACATACACAATATCTTGTGCCTCCTCCACTCAGGCACACACCATTGTCCCTCTCTGAACTAGACGTTGCCTCTCAAACTTAGTATAAGCACTAATCCACCACTACCTATAACTAGAAGTCACTCCAGCTTCATATACAGTCACTTGGTCTCCGTGCTCATCTATACCCATAGCTCCTTCCACATCTTGTATAATAAGAGATGGTCCCACAACTATCTTTGGAGTATCTAAATCTCCCTCATCTCATCTATACAATATTGGGGCATTAGGAACATCCTGAATCAAACCAAATTTCCATCTAACATGAAAAATATGACAATCTCCCACTCCCACCCTCATCTCCCCTATACCCACATCCCCTGCTGTAATGCATCAAGCTCACAACCACACTGGAAAATAAACATGCAGTCTCCATAATACATCTCCCACCTATAAACCTATAATGATATCTTCATAATGAGCCTCCTTCTTCACCCCTCTTGATTTTCATGCATCACTCTTCCATCTCACAAAACCAATAGATCTATTAATCATGTCCACACACCCATGGTTAACCATATGGAATAGCCACAACAATATGCTCGAATTCCCAACACTATAAAAAATGCAACATCAATCTTAAATATCTTGTGGACTCTGCAAGCCCACAACTCCTTTTATGTTTGTGCCAGTAGTTCAAGGTCCAATGCAAAGATAATATGATGCTCCATCATCTCTACTACTACACCAGTCATCATCCATTGAAATTTACATCCTCTGAAATCTGGAAAAGAAAAAAAATGAAATACCCATCATCAAAATTGTAATCCATGTACAACCTTCTCTCTCTGTAGAATATAAAGACTGATAATAAAAACCACCAGAAGTGTACCTCACATCCACAAAATCATTTCATTACATCCTCCTCATGATATCCTCTCTCTCTGTCACATCAATACAATAGATCCCCCCCAAACCAGCAGTGTCGTAATCCTATGGAAATCCTCCATAGTAATCATAATCTCTCTTGTAGGTAACCAAAATGTACAGGTGGCTAGATCCCATCTCTCCATCAATGCCAACAATAATCATCGAGATCTATGAATTCATCTATAATAACACATACCTATAAACCCCACGGCCTCCACATGTGTCCAATCCTCATCTAACATATCCTCCTATACCTGTGCTAGGATCAATAGAATCCTATCTTATATATTCAGCCTAACCTTCACCTGAAACCACAAGCAAAACAAAAAAATACATATTAGAATCCGTATTACTCACAATATTCATCCAAACTTCATCAAACAACTCGGTCGCCAACAAATCATCCTGGTTGTAGCTAAATAAACTCAATCACCAGAGATTCACATGAATCACTAGTGGTCAACCTAAATTACCAGTGATTTCATTGATTTACAAATACAAACCCTCCGTACAGGCCCTAACGACAAAAAATAAAATAAAAATCTAAAAATGAACATAAACAAAAAAATTAAGTGCCTAACTCTGCTTGTGGACAGCCTTTGTCTTCTTGATGATGCCATTTCTTCAAAATCACGATTTCTCTCTCAATTAATCTCTCTAACCTAAAAATTACATTGCATAAATGAACTATTCATCATCGAAATAATCCTTTTATAGCCTCCCAAAAATTTCACAGGAATCATCGATGATTCTGTGAATCACTAGCAATTCACCTAAATCACCAGTGATCATCATAAATGGCTAGTGATTTATGACTTTTTGTTACCCCAATCATCATTTTCGATATCAAAACCACCTCATCACATTTTTTGACAAAAATGTTTCATTTAGAGACCCCATTTTTGAAACAAAATCTATAGCACGATCAACTTAGCATAGGTAAGTCATACATATATGAGATGTGCCCGCTTTAGTCCCCATCACTTGAATTACTCATCATTCTAGCCTACCCTTATGAATCCTATGTCCATAGGAAATGAACCCTTTGGTTCCACCATCACTTGATTTCACGGTAACACCTATTGTTTCGAAACCCCATCTCAGAATTTTTTTAATGAAATGCACATATCAACATTATACAAAAGCAACTTAAACCCAAAACCAAAAACCAAAAACCAAAAACAAAAACTAAAATAAGTTTTAATAAAATATAAGCTATAAACCAAAAACATACAGTATTTGGTGGGCTTCTAATTAAGTATTTTTCTGGCTAATATTATAAACCCAAAACGATATACTAAACCTCTTTATATATGCACCTTTCATAAATAATTTTCAATACATGGAAGAATCTTAGCTTATCGATATACACATATGTACGTGAGAGAAGTGTTAATGTATTTGAAGGTAGAGTGGTGCATGGAACCTAATCAATACATGAAAGGGACTCACCTGATCAATGATTGAGGTGACGGGGAAATGGAATTAATGGAAGTGTATGTGTTTCCATATAACTCCCCAATGATTTATAAGGACAATTCCCAGATGTTTTTGTTTTGGCTGTGTTAGGTGGTTGATGCAATAGGTCAATAATGACAACTTTAACCATAAGCATGCCCAAAGGCATCATATATACCGAACACCATGAAAAATCTTACGCTTCGTGATGTGCACAACAAGGAAAATAAAATACAGATTTGGAAATCTAACTTTATCAAAATATTAGAAAAATTAATGCATTAAATAAATGAGATGTACTTTGATCTTTGATGCATAGAATCACACTACCTTCAACACTCTCAAACAAGTTAGTTAGATCCTCAAATAAATCAATCACTCTTACCTAGCAATATGTTTATCATTCCCAACTCAAGACACCATTCAAATTTGCATTTCTAACTTCAAATGATAAAGTAGCTTAATTTCAATCCTTTAAAAACTTCTAATATCCTGTAACCTTGATAAAAAAACCTTAAAATGGTTCCAAATCACAAGGTTTTGTAGTTTTGTTCACTCTTTGAAAAAACTACCAAATATGCCCTTTGAGAAGGATGATGATGGTAAGCTATGAGTTAGAATAATCTACAATTCACCCAACTAATATAAATTCACTTTTGGACACCTTTTTTGGTGTTTAAGGTGTAGGCAAAGAGGTTTGATTCAATTCTTAATCTATTTTCACTTTCCTTCACAAATCTCTCTTATAAGCCTAACTCTTTCTACTAGCCTTGTTCCATGACTAATTCAAGTGTATCTTTTGATTTGAGATTCCATTTCACTAACCATAAAAATTTTCATACACCTATTTGGGTAAATATTTTTTGAGAAAAATTTCAGATGACTTTCGTTTACAAAAAAATAAATAACCTCACTATGACATATGTCCTTTTTAGGTTTCCTAGATTGTGTGTAAACTGTGACTTCAACTGTCACAAAATACAAGAAAAGGAAAAATCTCTCTATGCTTAAAATTCAAAAATCCTATTTTTTTAAATCTCTCCAACATGTTTACTTCAAATTTTTAAGGCAAAATTGTGTATGGAGTAAAAGTTATGAGAAAATCTTTCAAACCCTAGCAAAGAGTGCACAGTTAACCTGAGACTGCAATTTTCTCTACCAAATCGATTATATTTTCTTTCAAAGGATATGATGGTTTCAAAAATAATGTTAGGAACATTTAGAAGGTTTAGATATTACTATTAGGATTCAAAATTCCATGCAACATGTTCCCTTCAACAAATCTCAGAGCACATTCTAATTTCTTGTTCAGAGTTTCTCACTAATAATTGGCTTTATCCACCTTAAAATTTGAAATATGATTGCACAAAACATTGCTACAAGTTTCTAAGGTTATAATAGTCTCTTATTTTCAAATTAACAATAATTAATCATTCATTTTAAATGAAAACCTCATCACACAGTCTTTCCTCTCACTAGCTACACCTTTTCTTGATTAACTATATGTCTACCACCTTCTGCAACAATGATGTACAATCTTGAAATCATGAACCTTGATACAAAATAGTGCATTTCATACTTTTTGGAGATCCAATATTTTCTTTCTTAATTTATCAATTCTTTCAAAAATAGTTCCTTTCTTGAATTATTGTTTGTAACTGCCCCATCATGGCTCACAATGAATTCATATGAGAAATTTATTAATCAAGGAGTTACAAAAGGGTTGAGGGTTACAATATCTCCCCATATATTATAATGGAGCCTCTAACAACACCAGGAATTAACCAAACTACCTAATACCTATCAAACCACTATAGAAATTACATATGCTAAGCAAGCCAAAATTGACCCTAGTAAACTGAAATTTTCAAATTGAGAAAAATGGAGGGAAACCTAATAATTCATTTTTTTAACTTATAGAGCCCAAAAGGACAACATGATTGACTCCTAGACATCTCTAAAGACCTATAAAAACAAATATTTGACTTTACATGCCTAAACTAACCTCTTTAGTGATGCTCATGTATCAATCTTACAAAGTGAAGTTATGTGTTATTATTTTATTTTTGGTTTTGCTTTAGGAATCTTGGACACAAGAGGCTATGGAAGAGTATCAAATTATGGCTTGCAATATACGATTGGGAAATATATAGAAATGAAATTTAGAGAAAAAAAAACATGCAACCTAAAGATATATTAGCAAGAAAAGCTAAACCACGACTAAGGTAAAAGGAAACATAAATGTGCATTGTACTTTTATATACACAAAATGGATGCAACAATTCAGGCTTGTTATCTAGGTTGTTCATGGGAAATCCGGTAACGCTCAACAATGTCTAGGTACTCAATGATGGCATTTAATTATGCTAAATGATTAGAATGACATGGGTGGATTCAAATACCATGTAGTGCAACCTGATGTTAATGTTACTGTGATAAGGCTCAAGGTTGGTGTGGGCTACTACATGTTC
This sequence comes from Taxus chinensis, assembly GCA_019776745.2. Classification (NCBI taxonomy): domain Eukaryota; kingdom Viridiplantae; phylum Streptophyta; class Pinopsida; order Cupressales; family Taxaceae; genus Taxus; species Taxus chinensis. Next base: position 775,297,341 of record CM034147.1, on the reverse strand, counting down.
AAATTGTAATATTTATGGGTGGTTTTTTCAAAAAATTGTTATGGGGAATGGGCCAAGGAAAATTTTGACACCTAAAACAAAAAATCTAATATGCAAGGTTTGCTCGTCAAACAAACATGTTAAAAGATAAAATAAGCCTTATATAATGATTTTGGTCACAACACACTATTCATAAGGAAAAAGTAAAATGTTATGGATTCTATTTTATTGGAGGGGGTACTATCTGATGTCGGTAGTGGTAAAAAATATTTGTTTTTTAGCTAATGTGTTCATATGGGTGAAAAAAATTGGCACAGTGGGAGTGGACTATTAGACTAATATGCATAACCCAAAAGAGACATCATGGAGGTAAGGGCAAATGTTAGGTTGAGGGATGACTAGTTCAAAGGGATTTCTCTATGGTAATGTAGCTCTTGGATTGGTCATGTGAGTGAATAAATGAACATTGGTGATTGATAATTTATAAATTGTAATAGAGTTTCTAAACTTGAGGGGAAGATTGTAAGAACTTGTAGGCAGAACATGTGAGGAACTTGTTCCAATCGGAATAAAAAAGGGGGAGGATGGAAGTGTCGATTGATTATGGTCTAGTTTGGAACATTTCATCAATATATTGAGATAATACTAAGCATCAATTAAAAAATGAGACATTTGGGTAACTATAATTCATAGCAGTGATAAAAACCATGCTAGATGCAAGTTTCATTATTACGAAAAACAAAAAATTAGGATATAAACATTAAGATATTCTAGAGAAATTTAATTATTATACTAATTGTAGAAACAAAATAATGCACTTGGGTAATTTTTTAGGTCATAAAAGCATACTAGCATTTACATGCTTCCTCAGAAAATTAACTAGTAATTGACGACTATCTTTGGCCTCTTTTATTTGTCTCTTTCTTTATTTTTGGTCTTACATACCCTACAACCCAGTTGAAATTTTATTGATTTATCTTTCATGGCTTTAGACACCAACACCTAGCCAAAAAAACACTGTCCAAGTGCTCCTATCCCGTATGGGTGCCCTTGACTCTTTCTAACCTTACTCACTCATTTTGGGTTTCTTTTCTCTTTTGGGCATCTTTTTTACTTATCAGTCATCCTTCCAGTTATTAATTATGAAATTCAAACAAGGGAATCATATAAATACATAGTTATGTGTTTAAAATAAAGGACCATGTACTAAGCATTACTATTACAGCCTAAACTTGCATCCAAAAGGCACCTAAAGCACTCCAAATATTTCATCTAGCATCCATTCAAGGGATAAGGGATGTATAAAATATGCATACATTACGTAAGAAGGGGAATTTCATTGTATTCCATTCACACATGTTATACATTTCTACAATATAGCTACATCCCACTATCAAGTACAAATTTCACAAGGTAATCCTAGGGAAAACATTATACACACACTCATAATAACTACATGGAGTCTGAGATGTAGTGTATATCTTGGTTGTAAGTTCACTCTTGGGGTGATTGTTGGGGTCAGTCTGAATCTCCATTTTGCATTTTACTTTTAGGTTTGATGTGGTTTGTGGTATTGTGCAGGTGAACTCTTCTTTTGTTAGTTACAGGTACCTTCAGTCATCATAGTGTGAATATTAGATGATTAATAGGGAACAAATTTGACATAATAAAAATCATATTCCAAGCCTCTTTGATGTCACTAGTTCCTAGGATTAGTCATCAGCGCCCAAGAACCCCTGTCCTGCTATGGGCACCCTTGTGTGACATTATCATTGTGACGTTGTTTGCATCCTTTTGATCACTTTTTCCTTCCTTGATTAGTTTGAGATTGTGTAGAAATAAAATAAGTTCTCTCTCCTTCTTCTTTTCTTAGGGTTTCATATTTACATCTTAGTTTTCTAGTAACATTTCTATATTTTATAATTTATTGTAATAAGGGACTCTATAATACTTATATTTAATTAATTCAAACTATATTAAAAGATTTGGTGAACCCATCACTCAAACCCCACCTTTTGAGAATGCATAGTAATTTTTCTCCTTCTTCTGAATTCATGGATCAATCTTCATATCCTTAGTTTACTCCAACCCAGGTTTCTGGCATGGCTACTATTACTACTGATTTTATGCAAGTTCATACTCAACATCCTCATCCCTTCATTACTCTAATGTCTTCTCCATCCATCAATATAGTCACCAACCTCCACACTCATCTTCCTACGGCTCTTCCTGTATCTTTCCCACCACCTATCACTTATAATGTTCCTACAACCACCTCTAAGGATTATGACATCATTGAGTGGCTTAAGAATAACCCAAGAAAAATATGTCTTTATGATCTTTTGTGTAGTGCACATGATTTTCATCATACATTAGAGGTCACCCTTCGTTCCATCCATAATGAATGCAATAATTCACCTGTTTCCTTTAATCACTTCATTCAATCTCTCAAAAATCTACTGTGTGCTATATATTTTAGTGATGAGGATATCCCTCAATCCACTGCTCATGATCCATTTTCAAATTTTTTTATCACTAGAACTATTGGTACTATCTGTATTAAGCACACGTACTCATTGACAATGGCTCTACTATCAATATATGTGCTCTATCCCTCCTCAACAAATATAAACTACTGATGATTTAATTAATAAATCCTCTCAAGTCATTTGTGGCTATGATTCTACTACTCACGCATGCATGGGAACTATCACCATACCTCTCCAAGTTGGGCCTAAAATTGTTCCTATTGTATTATTTGTTATTGATGCCATATTCTAGTTCAATTGTTTACTTGGCATACCCCGGGTTCATGTAATGCATGTTGTTCCCTCTATAGTTCATCGATGCATTAAATTCCTACATGATGGATATGAGAATATAGTTGTTGTGGACCATGAACCATTCAAGGTTTTCCGCATTGACCCCATCACCACCATGCCTATTCCCCCAACATAGATTATTTCATACTAGAATATTAATACATATGATGTTGGTCAGTCTAGTGCTTCAAATTATTTTTCTACCTCTGTATGTATGTCATCCATTCCTACTAATACTACTGATATCCTATCACTCACCATTTCTACCCCTATGGTTACTACTTTTCCATTTATTATGGATCCTCTTTATGATACATCTAGCTCCACCCCTACAAAAATCCTTGATTAGGCCATCCAACAAGATAACGCTAACGCAAATGATTCTGATGATGAGGTTGATGCCGTAGAGATTAGTAATGACACATTACATTTTAACTTTACTTCGATTGAAATTGATGAATCCTACTTTTAGGATACTATTGTTGCTATTGGCCCTGGTGAATATCAACTCAAGAATCCTCCTCCTTCCACTAGTGCCATGATACCGTTTCAAAGGTTTGTACATACATTAGACATTCTATCACCCGCTGCACCTTCAAAATTCATTTTGTGCTGCACCTTAATCCCTTCACATGCACTCTCTTCATTCATAACTCTTATTGGCATCATATTCCATTCAACCGTACTTTCTTTGAGATTATTTACACACATTACATATGTCTTAGTCCAACTATGATTCACACTTTTTGATCTCCTCCCTCCACCCCACTCTCCTCACCTTTATAATAGACATGTATTCATTACTGCTGCTTATGGCCTCCATGAATTCTATTTATCAGTCTTCCTTTTTGGTACATCTCATACCTCTCCACTTACACTTGGATAGTCTTGGCTTGACTACATTGGTGGTACTCTAGATCCTAATGATAATGATATCACTTCCATGCCTTAAGTGCACCAATCTGGGGATTGCAAAGGGGGTCTTAAGTAGACTTTTTTTCTGAAAAATAAAAATCTTCAACTTGTACAAGTTATTTGTAACAGTTACACTAAAAATTGGAAGATGTTATAAGAACATGAATCATATAATTTTGAGTCTAGTTTTTAAGCTACTAAATTTTATTTAAAATGGTTAAGTTTAAGTGGGTCAAATAACTAAAATACCAACAAGTTCTCCTTTTTTTGTTATAAAACATTGTAGATTGAATTTTATGTACTCGGCCATTTTTTAGCACTATTTAGTATTTTTGAAAACCATTTAGTAGAAAGATAGTTAGGAGCATCTAGTTTGGGCTTCATTTTAAAATATTTTTTTAGCGAGTATTTTTCCATGATTTTTCTAGTACAAAATTTTTGAATTTTTAAAAATAACGGAGTTTTGACCGTGCCCCCCCCCAATCCCCCCCCAAATTACCTCAAAATATATATTAGGCCTAATTTGGGCTATTATGTTTTTTTTCAATTTTGATGAGCCAAAAAAATGATACACGATGAAAGAAAAACATGTTTAAACTTCAAAAAATAGCTACAAAAAGAAATAGTTGGAAAATAAATAACATGGAAACCTTATATTAGTCAAAAAATTTGAAAATTTATATTTTTAGAAAAAATAAAGTTTTCTCTACGTCGTAGTCATATTTTTAATGTGATTTATCATGGTGGAATAGAAATTTTAGCATTTTAATGCAAAAGCATGTTATTTGCTGTGTTTTTGAAGGTCCATGCCTTAGGCTTGGGGATCCAAATGGGATCCAAGCCTAGAAGCTTGCCTTGGAAAAGGGGAAAAGCATAACGTGTACGAGTTATGCTCTTTACATATTTTGTTTATAGTGCTAAAAAATGCGTACGCGTGTGCTTTTAGGTTCGTGAATCACCAAGCCAAAGAAAATAGAACATGTATGCATTATTGTAAAATAGGTACCCGTTTAGCTGATTTTTTATTTTGTGTCGGCTTTTTGGCCCCCAGATTGGTGCACTAAATGGTTGTATCTCTATTTGCAATGACTCATTCTTCCACTATTTTCAAAGTCTAGTTCATTGGTATGTGCACGATTTTCCTCAACATCCTTTTACTGATGAATAATATGCAATGGACATGTATAATTTACACTACGTAGGCTTGTTATATGATCAACCCCATATGGTTACCTACCAACTCTCTAATCCAAGCCCTATCAGTTACGACCATGAAACTGATGATATTCTAGTTGAGTTTAATAGATTATTCTCTATATCACATAGTTAGGCGCATTACAATTTATGCCCATTCTAATCTCCATAAATTCTTTGTACTACCTATTACTAAACTCTGCGCTCCATGCATCATGTTTAATTTTTTCTAAGTATTTTAAAACCCTTTGATACATGCATTATATCATCATTACCCTATGATGCACTCTAGTTTCATGGTTCAAACTCAACTATTGAGGGTATAAATCTGAAATGAACCTCACATCATTCATTTTGCATGCTCTATGCTTCATGATCTTTCTTTCTAGTAGACATTTTCCAAACCATTTCTCGATGCCGCACTCTAGTTGCACTATTCATAGTCGACTACTAAGGGTCTAAATATTAAATGAAACTAACATTAGTCATTTTGCATGCTCTATGCTTCATGATCTATCTTTCTAGTGAAAATTTTCCAATCCATTTCTTGATGACACACTCTTCTTATTTGGTTCATTCTTGACTGCTAAGGAGGCATTTATAAATGAACCTTTTTGGTATCAAAATTTGTTCTCCTTTTCAAGATGAGTTGCAACACAAATTCGACAGGGATCGTACAGGTTGATAGATCATAGTGTGTGTCATTTTGTAGCCGGGGATGAGATCTAACTGACCCTTTGTTACTCAGATTTATGGAGAGATGGATAACACCTTTGAGAGGATTTGACCTGTCCTCATTGCTTTAGGTCGTTCCTCTTTGACCAGGGTGAGAGGAACCTTAGTGTAACCTCTGTTTGATGAAGGAGATGGAGATATACTTCCTTTGCACAAATTCTATGAAGGGAACCTTGGGAAAATATGGTAAATTCTCCATGATTTAACTCTTAAGAGTTGTCACTTCTAAATGATGGAGATATTTTCAACACAAGGCTAAGGTTACTGAAGACATTAAGAAATCCTGATTGTTTTGCATATTTTTGTAAGTAGATTTTTTTCCTTTGTTAATACACATGGCAAACAGGTGTAGTTCAGGGTGGATCAATGGCTTTTAAATGATTTTGGTGGGAGATGAAGAAGGATAAAGTTGATTATTCCAGATCTTTGGAGGGACTTCTCAATAATGAACAACTTCACAACAGAAAGCTTCATAACAGTCAAGACGTTCCTTCAACTAGAAGGTGTGCTTCAATGGAGGCCCAGATTAGAACGTTTTCACATAATATTTGAGACTCCAACACTAAGGATTGAATTGAAAGACTCAATTAAACACTATAGTTTCTGATTAATCACACCTAAGGTACACCTGAAGACTTAGAGACAATCTTTATAAAAAAATGACAGTGAATTGATTTTAAATTTGTTTATCTCATCTAAGATGAAGGCTATTTTTGAAATGAAATTACAAATATGATTAGACTGTCACAGGGATGCGATCCTGTGTGATTTCACAAAAATTTCAATGTAAGATTGCAAGAGTAACAAAAGAAACTATTTGCAGAAATTTTGAACATAAAGCAAACACAAAATTGCTAGAGATTGGACACAAATTAATTCCAAAATTTCTTAGATTCATTAGCAGGGGAAATATTCTAGAGCAATCTCAGTGCTTTTCAATGGCTATATAGCTGTAACCAACTTGACACAACAAAAAATATAACACAGAAGAAAATAATAGGTAATCTCGGCTTTGGCCTCCTGGGAAGACAAATTTCTCAAATTTTTTCTCAAGAATTCATACTCTGACCATTTGCAAGAGTATTCTCATTACATTTATACATTTTTTCCCACTTAATTTCCCCCCTAAAGAGAAGAATATTTGAGGTACCTTTGCTTGTTTCCATTTTGTTTCAGACAACGACACTTAACAAATTCAGATCCAAAATCTGCTAGGTGGACCAATTGTGAACTGATCACGTTTCTTGGGCCCTCGCTAATGACTAGGATGCCATGCCACAAATTTTTGGGAGTCCCTTTAATCATTCTAATTTTGTCATGTGAGAAATCCCCTTTTTAATTTTTTTCAGAGCCTCTGCATAGCTGGACTTCACAGGTCATACCTTTTTCCCTCCTTTCCTCTGAAATTTTACTTTGCAACTTTTGGATTTGGCATTTTGCATTGTTTGCATGAGCCCGAGAAAAAATCCACTTCAAAAGTACTTCCGATTTACAAATTGATATCCCAAATTCATTTAATTGAACTTTGCAGACCAAAATGACAGAAACTTGCTAAAAAATTGATGAAGAATGATGTAAAAAATGCATCTCCAAACATCCTAAAGCTTCAATGGCGGAAAAATAATATGAAATGCACAGCTACCATTGATCTTACCTTTCAATTTTTAAACTAAGCCCTCCACATGGCAAAATGTGATTGGAAATGGGCCTAGGAGCACTTTTTGACATTTTTCTCTGCTCCTCTGCCCTAAAAAAATGGGCTTGAAACGTGTCCCAATGTGGGTCCCCAAGGAACCTCAGCTTGATTATGCTATTTTACCTCATTTTTGGAGAAAGGAAAATTTTCCTTGCAGCTCTGCCCTTTTGCCTTTAGCTTCTAATGTGGGTCCCAGTGGACCTGCGCTTCATTTTTTCATTTTATACTTATTTTCCAAAAAGGAAAAAGTTCCACATTTTCCCCACGGGCCTGCACCTCCATTTTTGACTATTCAACGCTGGAATTACTTTCCTATCAGGGCCATTCTTCAACTTACAATTTTATCCCTTTTTATAAAAGGAAAAAAACCTTAAATAACCTCAAAGCTCTGTTTCTCCATTTCCCCGCCTGCTACGTGTCTCAATGGCGCATTTTGAGATGGTCCCAAAAATTAGAGACCCTAAACATGCGCGGGCTCAACACGTGTCTCAGTCTGACAGAGTCTTTTAAAATTTTGAAGGTTCAGAGGAAGGTGCCATGTGTCTAAGGTCTGAGACAGTATCTTTTGGCCATTGAAAAGTCCAAGAAAAAGGTAAAGTGAGCGGAAGCCTCCAAGTGTCCTCCTGACGCTTCTTCAAAATAAAACTCAGGGGCCGGTCCCTAATTAGGCACGGTCCCTCCACGTGGACAATTTTTGGGTTGAAGTGAGCCATAGAGTTTTTAGAGTGCCCCACCAAGATGCATCTAACCAAAAAGGGCCACGTTTCCAGTAATGCAGAGATGTTAATTTGATGGGGAAAACGCAACCGTCAAACCGTAAAAATACAGCAAAACCACCATTTGAGCCCAGAGATGAATTTTTCTTCAAGGACAGAGAATTTGGAGATGTTATAAGTTTCAAACACGATCCTTTGAGCTACATCCAATCTTATTTCCTTAGGTATTTGGGACAAAAATGATAGGGAAAACAATACGTGACTGCAAAAAATGGAAAGAAAGGAGCAACCCGAGTTTTACGCCCAATTTATAGACTCCTTCAGATGGATAGAGAAATAGAAAAAAAATTTGGACCTTTAAGTGATCCTCGAACCAAGAAAGGACTGATCAATACAACCAAATGGAGGATAGAGTCTTTCAAGCACCAACACAGGGAGATAAAAAAATGTGACAGAGGCCGTAAACTGAGGGATTTCAATGAAACATGAGGCGAGACTAATTTGAGCACCAAAAAACCTGATTTCCTACACATCCACTAAGTTTCATTTTGCTCTTCCACCTTCACACATTGCATACCATTCCATCCCACTCATAAAATTTATTTTCATATGTTGGTTTCATTTACTCTTACTTGTTTATACTACTTACATGATGTAGTTTTCTTACTATGATATTTAGATACTCAGTATGTCATTATATTTCTATGTACACACATGTGTGTTCACTTTGTATTTTGGAGTGAATGCAAATATCTTACATATTTTCACATACTACAATGATGCTTGACACTGTATCCTTTTCCAGTCCCATGAAGGCTCTTAAGGGCATGTACTTTTACTACTCTCACACATTATAGGTGTTATTATTTCATCATTTACTACTTTTACTTACTAGCACATTACTTTCCATTGATAAATACATGTCTTGACATAATTTTTATCTTTCTAACATGCTAATGGTTGCTTCAAGTATAACATTTTAGTGTCAAGACTATATGCCACCTTGGTTATTTGGTATAATTTGGTTTTCATTGTTTTCCATTGTATGTTATTGTTTATGGGCTATGACCTATGTATTGTATTCTTTCAGCCACTTTGAACTTGATTATCTTGTGACATTCTGAGCGATGTTCCATGTCTAAATCCAACTTTTCATGGTCCACTTTGCTTTCACACTTTCTTGATTACATTATCTTCCATTGCATGGTTGTTGATTTTTCTAACACATGTTATTATCCACTTTTTTTTCATGTGCATTTATTTCTACCATGCACATCACCTACCCCCTATAGGGATACATTTTAGTTTAGCATCAGGTCATATCTTTCGGGCCACACACCCCTATAGTCATCACATGCACCCCAAACGAGGGCGACACACATTGGGTGAAAAAATCACCCATACAGAAGCTCAGAGATACTGTTTAGGTCAGCACAATATTGGATAAAAATAGAAATACAATCATAAAATAGACCAAAAGCTGACTTGGGTCCTGAGAACAACATAGACACCAACACCCAACACAATAGAATAGCGCATGGGTTCTTATGTCCTCCCCTAGGTGTTAATGTGATGAGGGAACACATGATCATATTCTCAAATAAAAATAGTTCACAAAATCCAGTAGAGCATTTATACAGTTACAGGCATAATCCTCTAGTAACAGAATGCATTCTATCGTTACAATTAAGAACAAACTCTAAACATTCAAGTCAACAGGGAATCACCATCTGTAGTGTACCGTATTAGGAAGAGTCATGGACATAAAGTAACAATAGAACTCTCTCCTCAATAGCTCTTTGGCATGATATCACCTAAAAAACATGCACTTGGCATGAGATTGTCCAAAAAAATCACTCCTGGTGTGATATCTTCCAAAAAATTCACTCTTGGCATGAGATCACCCAAACTTGGTGTGAGTTCATTGTAGACACCTAAAATTAGCACCGCTAATTTCTTAGACCATATACATTATATTCACAATAATATTTAATCAAATCAAGTCATTTAATCACTGTTATCCAAAATTCACCCCCAGGGTAATTTTGATAACATGCATTAAGTTCTCAAGTCCCAGGAAAATAAATTGATTCAAGGCAAAAAATCATGTTTCAGGGGTCCCCTCAGGTTTTTCTAACTCTCCTGTCCAAGAAGAAAGGAGCAAGTTCTAAAAAAAAGAGTGAAAAAGTTACAAAAAATAAGCTTGGGCCAGAAAAAATCATGAAAATTGGCTAAGTCCCGGTCCAGGTGGCCCTTGGGACAATTGGGACGTCGGGGCGCAAACCGGCCGAAAAGCCTCCAGGCGGCCCAGGCAGCACTTGGGACAGTTGGGCCGTGGGGATGCGCGGGACGCGAAAAGGTGAACTGGCTGAAGGTAAAGGCAAAATCGACTAACTGTCGTGTAGATAAGGTTGGGACATCCGGGCCGTAAGGACACGAAGGACGTGAAAAGGTGAAGCGGCCAAAAGAGGGACAAGGAAGCCCATTTCGGGCGGTTCAGAAGAATCTGTCCTAGACATTCTGAGATAATTGGGACATAAGTACACAGCGGACGCGGGGAGCTGAAAGAGCCTTGAGCCAATCAAAACATGCCACGTGTCTTCACCTCAAAGAGGGACAGGGAAGCCCGAATCGGGTGGATCGAAGGAATTTGTCACAAGCAGTTCGGGACAGCTGGGCCAAAGGGATGCGAGGGACACGAAAATCTGGCAGGCCTGCGGACGAATCAGGAAATGCCACATGTCACAAGGGAAAACATTTGAAATTTCAAAGGGCAAGGTTTGAAGCATTGGCCCGAGCCAATAGACATAAGGCACGTGTCCAATGGAGCAGGGAAGTGCGAAGCTCAGGGAGGAGTTAGAGAATTTGGCAAAAGTTTTGGCCAAAAAACTAAAAAGTAAAGGATGACCCCGCGCCCCTGTCCTCCAACCAGATCATGCCACGTGTCCCAAGTGGTGGGGATGCGGGGAAAAAATGGGAAATCTTCCAAAATTACAAAAATTCAAAACTTTCAAGTAAAATCCGCAGGTAAGGAAAGGAGAGAGAATTGCTCATCCAATCAGCACTCGATACGTGTCGTCCAGGTGGTAGAGCATGGGAAAAAATTTCAAAAAACATTTTCACTTATTTTGTGCCCTAAATCTTTAGATCGCCATATCTTTCGATCCAAAGCTCAGATTTGCACGTTCTTTATATCATTGGAAAGATTATAAAATTATCTACATGATTCTGGGGTCAATCTTGAATTTTGGTTTATTATAGAGAGAGAAAGTTAAGGAACGGCTCTGACGTGTGTTCATGGCTAGAAGTGACATTTCAGCGACCAGATTTAATACAGAATGGGTCACATTCTCCTCCAATTTGGTCAAAAATGGTAGGGTATGGGTTTGTAAGGTCCTCCATGCTGATTTAATGCATCTGCAGTCAATGAGGAATGGGCTCCCACATTTTGTACATTTTCTCTCTCATGGGCTTGACCCATGCAATCTAAAAGCCAGATTTGGCTCATTTCTTAAGGGTGGAACACTTTTGGCATAACAATCTTCTTCTTTCACCTCCAGCAAGTGATTGATGCAAGAATTAGACCTCTTCAAAGATTGTAATGGTTTTTTACCTCTCTGAGGTTGTAATGTAGTGGTTTTGACATTGGAAATGATAATGCAAGCTTTGTGAATGATTTCAGTCCTTTGTTTGTAGTATTTGCTTCGTTTCAGACCCTAAATTATATCTTATCAGCCTGTGTATGTTTTATGCTGCAATCTTTGGTTTGTGTCTATTTGCATGACAAAAATATTCACCACTCCTTTTGGTGCATCACCATCTTTAGTTAGTTTCAATTTTTGCATTTCTATCCCTGTCTCCTTGCAATTTAGAGTAGGATTAGGATCTGAACCTCTGTAGTTGTGCAAAATATAGATCTAAATCAGAGGAGTTTGAGGAATTAGCATCTAATATGGAGATTCCTCTCTCAGTTCACAAGTCCCACACTTGGAGAGAGGTTTCCATGTTGTGCAATCACACTAGATGCCTGAAACATCAACCTAGAAGCCTGATGTGCGTCCAGGGGTGCTGTGATTTTGCAACAATAGTTTTGGTACACCCGGTGGGACACTAGAGGTCTCATTTTTATTGCAGCGAAGTTGATGTCCGTCTGCTGCAATTTTCTTGCTTGAAAAGAGCTATTATTTGCATATCTGGCGACTCCAAGGGGAAGAATCAAATGGTTTCAGCAGTGCAGGCCTAAAATCTCATGAGAAGAGTCACCACAAGGTCAAGAGTTGGAGAAGAAGAAGTGTTGTTTGAATACCTGCAATTATCTCCAAGAAGAAGGAAAAGAGGAAGAAGGATTCAAAGGTCTACATCTCCACCAAACAGATCTTTCTCAAATCCTCCACCTGGTAGGCCTTTCATTCAGTCAACAAGGGTTTTAAGACCAATTAGAATGGCACAAAACAACCCCTATGTCAACTTCACAGGCAGCAACCCACTTGCCCTCAATGCACAACATCCAATTCCTATTGCAGCCTTGAAGAACATTCCATACTTCACTGGAGAAAATCAGACTACTCCAGGCGATCATGTTAAAGATATTGCTAACCTTTGTGTAATTCATGAAATCAATGAGATGCAATTGGCTGTCAAGTTACTGGCATCTTCATTCAAGGGTAAAGTATTGCAATGGTTTAGAAGCCTTGGAGTTGGTTCTATCACAAATTGGAATCAACTATGTATAGCACTTCATGAGCAATTTGGAGAAAAGGGAGACAACTTGTCTCTTTTGGAGCAGCTGAAAACCATCAAGAGAGCTCTGAATGAGCAGCTGACCGATTTCAACTTCAGATTTCAAAAGACTTGGGAGAGAATTCCAGTGGCAGTCAGGCCAACAGCAGAAGGTGCTTTTCTCTACTATCTCAAAGCTTTAAATTTTGATATTTCTATGTTAATTCAGTCTATGGGAGGCATAACTATCCCTATGGCTTATAGCATTGCCATTAGGGCTGAAAATTGTTTGATCCAAGCTAGAAAACTCGCCCCTAGACCTCCCATGCCACTGTTTCCAAGTTTAGAGAGCCCAAACACCAATCAAGCACCTAGTTTGGCTCCTTCTCCCACTCCTAGAAATTAGAGTTCGAATGAAGCTTCCACTTCATCTCCAAGTGCCCCAAATGAGCTTCAAGAAGTCATGAAGCAATTGCAAAACCTAGGCAATGAGCTGGTTACTCTCAAGAGGCAACAAGCCCAAAGTTTTAGACCTTCTTATCAACCCAAGCTCAGACTAATAGGCAGCCATACCAACCACAAAGGCCACCTAACCCAGCTGCAAATACGAATCAAACAAGGCCTCCTGCCAATAATCCATTCGAGCCCTATAATCCAAATGCCATATCTGCCTTTAAGGCATTGGTGCCAACACAAAACAACATTGCCCAGGAGTATGATTGGTGTTTTCCATGCAATGAGCCTCACAACCAATCCATGTGCTTCAATGGTGCTTTAAATCAAGCATTAATGGTGACAAATACTGGTGTGGAGGGTGAAGGCAGTCAAGGAAACAACCAACAACAAGAAACTTTCCAACAACAATCAACCCCAAATGACACCACATTGGTAAATTGACAAGCAGAGGATTTTTGTGGCATGAACCAGGCAGTTTCTTAAGGTGTTGCAGCCAACACAAGGTCAAAAAGGAGGAATTTGGGTGAAGAACAGCCATTAGCCCCAACCAATCCACAGCCTCACATGGCTCCACAAATGATTGGAAAACAAAATCTAGTTGTAAATGCACAAGGGCAGCCAAGAACAACGCCTAGGCCAACTCAAATACCAGTTGTTGCTGCCCACGTGCAAGAAGTGAATGTGAAAACCAAGGGACAACAAAGAGATCCTTCATCACCATTCAGTATCATTGATCAGATGAAGAAGACAAATTTTAATATATCAATGTGGGAATCCCTATCTATCCCAGGCCAAAGAGATCTGCTGCAAGCTGCCATGAAGGACTAGCCAACTTCGAATCAACAAGTTCAGATGCAAGACAAAGTGCTTACAAATGCTGCCCAGCCTGAAGGAAATCATGGAGGACAACAAGGTAAAATGTTGAAGCCTCCTCCTTTCTATGTTTCATTGATCATTGGAAATCAGCTAGTGCACAATTGCATGATAGACTCTGGGGCAAGTAGCTCAGTAATGCCTAAACAGATAGCTGATCAGCTAGGGCTCTAGTATGAAACAACATCCAAAGGGGTAGTGCAGCTAGATGGGACAGCAGTAGCAACAGTTGGAGTGATTAGAAACTTGAGTCTTACCTTGCATGCATGTCCAAATGTTGTTGTTTTACAAGATGTATCAGTCATAGACCTTCCACCACTCTTTGCCCTTTGCTTGTCAAGGGACTTCACAGCCAAGATTGGGGGATATTTTTCTGCTGATTGGTCACACATGCTGTTCAGAATGAGGTATGGAACTAAGGCTACAATCAGGTCAGAACCTATTGTAAACTTTCACATTGAGCCTTACACTCCAAGTCAGATTAATGCCAATTGCTCAACATTTGATCAAGAAGATCATCCAAGCACTGATGAGGCTGACACTAAGGTTGGAAGCATCCCAGATCTAACTCTTGATGAATGTGTAAACAAGATACATGCATTTGATCCTTATCAAGAAGTAGAAGAATCTGAGATAGGGGTCTACTGCATACACGAAGAAAATCAGCCTATTCCTAGCATCACCAAGCCAAACCGAAAGGATGACAATGAGGTATGGCAGATTTTTTTTTATGGATCAAGGAGTGGACAAGGTGCAGGAGGTGGGGCTATGCTTGTTTCACCTCAAGGAATAAAGTACTATTCAGCTTTTAGATTTTAGTTTGCATGCTCCAATAACACTGCTGAATATGAAGCCTTGGTGCAAGGGATGCATTGGGCAATAAAGAAGAAAATAAAGAACTTGCAAGTCTTTGGGGATAGTGAATTGATTGTAAATCAGGTCAAGGGACAACATGCTGCCAAGAATGATCTTCTCAGGTGCTACAAGAATAGGGTGTGGGACCTCATGGAAGATTTTGAGGGTTTTGGCATCAAATCCATTCCCAGGAAAGAGAATCAAGCTGCTGACAGGATTGCAGCAGTAGGGGCATCCTTTGACATTTTGGAAAGCATTCAACAAGACAAGGTACAGCCAAACATCCATGTGATTGTGAGGCCTTCAGTACCAGATAACAATGTTAGTTGGCAAGTGTTTGAGAATGACCAACAAATCATCCATTTCTTGCAAGAAGAACCTGAGTTCTCAGCCAAGAATCAAGAAAAATTGGAACAACAGTATGGTGACCAAGTGGTACAGCTGAGAACTAACAAGCTGCCCAAGGGACTTATCACTTTGGAGTCCATTTTTAACCCCAATGATCAGTTTAGAAAGGAGAAAGCAAACATTCAGGTCAAGAGAGAGGATTCAGTATCCATCTTGGTAGAAGAGAACAAACCATTGCAAATTGGAAGGATGACAACTGAACAAGAAAGGTATGAGTTCATACAACTATGTCAAGAGTTCCCTGACGTGTTTGCTTGGAGTTATGAGGACTTGAAAGGTTTCAATCCCAACTTAGCTCAGCATACCATTGAATTGGATCCAAATACTAAGCCTGTCAGGCAGAAACAAAGACCAGTCCACACATGGAGCCTCTCATGAGGAAATAATTGGATAAGCTGATTGAGTCAAGGATCATATTCCCAATCAAGCATTCTAGTTGGGTTTCCAACTTAGTTCCAGTCAGAAAGAAGAGTGGAGAGATCAGATTGTGTGTTGACTTCAGAGACTTGAATAGAGCCTCTCTCAAGGACCATTACCCACTCCCTTCCATGGAGCAAATCTTGCAAGTGGTGGCTGGATCCAAGAGGTTTTCACTACTTGATGGCTACTCAGGCTACAATCAGATTATGGTGAAGGAAGAGGACCAGTTCAAGATAGCCTTCACAACCAAATGGGGAACTTTTGCATACAGGAAAATGCCATTTGGGCTGTCCAACGCTGGTGCTACCTTCCAAAGGGCAATGGACATGGCATTCAAAGGTTTGATTAACAATGTGGTGCTGATTTACCTTAATGATATCACTGTTTTTTCCAAAAATGCAGCAGACCACCTCTATCATTTGAGGCAAGTCTTCACGAGGTGTAGGAAATTTGGAGTGTCTTTGAATCCTAAGAAGTGTATCTTTCTTGCACATGAAGGAAAACTCCTTGGCCATATTGTCTCCAAGGAAGGATTAGCAATTGATCCAGAGAGGGTTGAAGCCATAAGAGCACTACCATTTCCAAGCCACAAGAAGGCCCTTCAGAGTTTCTTGGGAAGGATAAACTTTGTTCGGAGGTTTGTCCCAGATTTTGCAGCCCTTGTCAAGCCCATCACCAAAATGTTAAAGAAGAGCATGGCTTTCAATTGGACAGCAGAAGGCAAGGAGAGTTTTGAAGTGATCAAAGAAGCCATCTCTCAAGCACCAACTCTCATCAACCCGGACTTCTCCAAGGATTTCATCCTCTATGCATTTGGAGGTAATGACACTATTTCTGTCATTTTGGTACAGCAGAACAAGGATAATGATGAGCAACCAATTGCCTTATTCAGCCGGAACCTAGATGACTATGAGGTGAGATACTCTTTTATTGAGAAGCATGTACTTGCAGTAATCAGAAGCTTGAAGAAATTCAAGCATTTAATCTCAAACAACAAGGTCCAGCTGCTGGTCTCACATGCTGGGGTTAAGGACTTCCTACTCAAAAAGGATTTGAATGAGAAAAGGGCAGGTTGGATCACCCGTGTCATGGAGTATGACATTGAGATTAGGATCACCAAGCTGGTAAGAGGGAAATGATTGTGTGAGCAGCTGGTTTTGGGGAAGTAAAGAGAAGTATGTAATGAAGAAGAGGCTGTTTTGACAGTCTAGGACAGCCATGAGCCAAGTGGCAATCAAGAAGAAGACAATGCTGCCCCCACTCCTTGCTGGACCCAAGGCATTATACACTTCCTAGGCACAGGCCTATGTCCTCCAAAGATGAACAAGACCCAAAGGAGACACTTCAGATTGTAGGCTGTTCTGTATGCCATTGTTGATGGAGTTTTGTTCAAGAAATATGTGAATGGAGTGCTGCTGAGATGCATTAGCACAAATCAGATTCAACGGGTGTTGGAAGAGTTCCATGGTGGACCAGCTGGTGGTCATTTTGCACCAAGAGTGATAGCTCTAAAAATCATGAAGGCTGGTTATTATTGGCCTAAAATCTTCAGTGATTGCTATTTATGGATCAAGAGGTGTAAGAATTGTGCATTCTTCACAGGAAAAGAGAGACTTGCTACCCTTCTATTACATCCAATTTCAGCTGACCAACCATTCATATAATGGGGTTTGCACTTCATTTGAGTCATTAATCCCAATTCAAGCCAAGGGCACAAATGGATTTTGACAGCCACAGACTACTTTACCAAATGGACAGAAGTAGTAGCACACAAAGAGGCAAATGAGTCTAGCATCTTAGACTTTTATGAGGGGATAACAACTAGATTTGGTGTACCTGCTACAATAATCTCAGATAATGCGGCATTCATTGGATCCAAGGTGACTGAGTGGGATGTCAAGAACAGTATCTACCCAAGCACTTCATCAAACTATTACCCTCAAGGTAATGTCCAAGCTGAGTCTACAAACAAGAACTTGTTGAGGATCATTAGGAGGACTCTAGACGAGAATCAGAGGTCTTGGCATACCAAACTAAAATTAGCCTTATGGGCTGATAGGATAACTCCCAAAAGATCCACAGGTAACTCTTCATTCAAAACTTGTCTATGGAAGAGAAAATCTTGCCCATGTCACTTGAGTTGCCAACATTGGAACTCATGAAGCAGCTGGAGTTGCTTGAATTTGAGCCCATGGAGGTGAGGTATGCAGAGTTGATGGAGCTGCAAGAGATCAGAAATCAGGCATCCCAAGCAATGGAAAAGGATCAAGCTTTGATCAAGAAGACCTTTGATAAGAAGGCCAAGGATAGATATTTTCAAGTTGGAGATCTAGTGTTGAAATGGGATGTGGATAGAGCAAAACCGGGAAGGCATTCAAAATTTGATGCCATTTGGAGAGGCCCATACATGGTCACGAAGTGCAAGAACAACAATGCTTTCCAATTGGCCTCATTGGATGGTGAAGAACTGCAGATTCCAGTAAATGGAATCTATCTCAAGCATTGCTTCTAGAGGGAAATTCACTACCTTATAAATATTATATTAGATTTTCATTCCTCCAAGTGCTGTGCACATTATTTTGTTGTAGGTTAGTTTTGTTTTCCCTAAGTGCTTTGGCACAACTTGCTGTCCATGGAGATGTTTTGTAGTCCTTGCTCCCATCAGGTGATATTCCATCTTCCTCCTTGCACATACTGAGTCAGTTGGGGTTCTAAACAGAATATTTGATGACTCCATGCCCAATGGACCGCTTCAGGCAACTGGTATCTTCTACCTAACAGGTGGGTAACCCCGCTGAGTCACCAAATTGTTATCCAAAATTCACCCCAGGGTAATTTTGATAACATGCATTAAATTCTCAAGTCCTAGGAAAATAAATTGATTCAAGGAAAAAAATCATGTTTCAGGGGTCCCCTCAGCTTTTTTCTAACTCTCCTATCTAAGAAGAAAGGAGCAAGTTCTAAAAAAAGAGTGAAAAAGTTGCAAAAAATAAGTTTGGGCCAGAAAAAATCATGAAAATTGGCTAAGTCCTAGTCCAGGCGGCCCTTGGGACAGTTGGGACGTTGGGGCGCGAACCGGCCGAAAAGCCTCCAGGTGGCCTAGGCAACACTTGGGACAGTTGGGCCGTGGGGATGTGCGGGACGCGAAAAGGTGAACTGGCCAAAGATAAAGGAAAAATTGACTAACTGTCGTGCAGATAAGGTTGGGATTGTCGACACTAAAATTTTCCTCCATAACTTCTATTTCATTAATGTATGTATTAGGAATAGGATGTTGTTAAGTATAATTAGTAGTAGCGTCTGATAGAAGATAACGACGCTGTCAGTACGGTGTCGCCAATAATGTGGAGTATGGTAACAGTCAAAGTACAGTAGGAATGTTGTAAAAAGTAAATATTTGTCGTAAGTGGTCCGGTAATGTTAAAATGTCAAAGTTTGGGTAATTAGAGATGTAGGGTCTACATGATTAGGAATTAGAAATATTATATTGGTAATAAGGACAAGGAGTGAGGTCATAAATATTTTGTGTATTTTATTTGTAAAAAGTCTAAAAATGTGGAACCCATGTAAAATGATAAGGTTTATCTTATCTTAAGAGATAAGCTTACATGTACAGATAAGAGTTAAGGTATGGAATATGATTCGTCAGAGTGGATTTCTTATCCTATCTTAGAGATAGGATGGATAAGCCTAGAAGTTCTATAAATAGAGAGGCCACCCCCCCTCATTTAGCATAGAAAGAAGTAGTGAGAAATTTTGTAGGAAGTGTGCAAAGGAAGCCATCAGTTAAAGGTGTGTTGAAGAAGCCATCAAGAGGTGTAATTGTAAAGTTTCTCCCATAGTCTTGTTGAAGTACCTCATGGGTGAGATTGTAACAATTTCATGTTAATATAATAATTTACTTTGATATTTCATATTTTTCATCATTTCGTCTTATCATAGTCGATGGTATTCTTGTGTTCGGTTGTTGTTTTGTTTCCAGATTACATCCACCAAACTAAAGGCTGTGCATTAGTAAATAATCATAGCACGAGGAGTTCCCGGTGAATAATTATCATAGTGCCGGATTGGTGATGACATTTTGGTTCCGTTGCCCGGACCATTCCTCGTTGGTGGATTTTCTAGAGAGATATTCCCACTTAGTCAAAAAATCAATTGGAGGGTAACCTTGTTTTTACTGTGCATAGTAGTTACCATGGTAAAGTCATTTTTGCCATGCATAGTAGTTACCATGAGTAAAGTCATTTTTACTGGGAATAGTGTTTAACACAGTAAAGTCACTTTTTACCGTGAATAGTATTTATCACAGTAACTTCACTTTTTACCGTGAATAGTGTTTACCACAGTAAAATCAGTTTTTACCGCAGTAAGTCAAGTTTTACCATAGTTTACCGTGGTTATTTCTATAGTAATTCCAATTATTTGTACACATAAGTCTTGTTGATTGTACTTGTGAGTTGGTATTTCATGGTGGTTACTTTTGAAAATGGGAAAGATTCCTGTTTTTTCAGCTCAATCTAATGAAGATGCTTCTTCTTTCATTCAAGAGTTTAAGTGATCTTGTATTTGTAATGGCCTTATTAGAAGGGAACAATGGACTAAATTTTTTCCTACCTTTTTGGATGGTTCCGCACTTAGGTGGTTTGAAACACTAGGTGATAATGTGAAAAATTCATGGGATTTATTAACTTGAAAGTCATTCTTGAAGAATTCCAAATATCTATGTATTCACTAGGGATTGTGTCAAGGGAGAACAATGCTGCATCGGGAAAATCATCATCATCACAAGATGATCCTAAACCATCATAGGCTCGAGAGAGTGCATCTGCATTGACATGCTTCTTTCCTGGCCTATCTATAATATCAAATTTAATGTCAAATTCTAGCAAAAGTGAAGTATGACCGCCCAGCTACCATTGAACAAGAAAAGGAGATTGCAAGAAGGCAAGAAGAAAGCATGGAAGAGGAGCCCAAAGAAATTGTTGTTAAAGTAGAGCCTACACCAGCACCTTTGGTCCAGAATCCACAACCACTCCCGGTGAGCACAAATATTTCTCCTAGTACATCTACTGAGTATGAAGATCTTCTTAGGAAGATGGGCCAGTTAACTATTAATCTTCTTCAAGGAAAGAAATTTAGTTCTCAGGGAGGAGATAGAGGTCCAAAAAGAAATATTTCTGAAGTTGTTTGTTATGGTTGTTATAAAAAGGGTCATTATAAGTATAATTGTCCAGATAGAGCTTCTACATTTGGTACAAGAGATAATGATAAAGGAAAAGCACCTGTGAATTCTCTTGATGTAGTAGATAAGAGTAGAAATAATGAAGTAGATGTGTTTGTAACAAAAAGAAAGAAAGAAAAAGATAATCAAGATGGAACTGATCCTAAGAAGATGAAAGGAGAAACTAGTAAGAAACATAGGAGAAGAAAGTTGGGTGTGCAGGATTTTCTGATTTCACAGGGGCAAGGACCATACTCCATCTTGGAAGATCCATCCAAAAGGCCTGCAAATATTACATATGGTCAACTCTTGACTATGTCTTCTGAGAAGAGGCGGGAGTTGCGAGGTGGACTCAATGCTCGAAGAAGGAAGGAGGTTGAGGTCCCTATTTTGGAGGCAGAGGTAGATCCCTATGCTCCACAAGCTGAGGTATTATGTAATGGTATTTTAATTCATGATGTCTTAGTTGATGGAGGTGCTGCAGTTAATGTAATGACCGAGTCTGTAATGAATATGTTGGGTTTAAAAATTGATCGCCCTTCAACACTTATGTTAAGGTCATTAAATAAGGGAAAAACTAAGCCAGAAGGTGTAGTTTCAAATGTGGCAATATCTATTATGGGTGTTGTATGTGTGGTAGAATTTTAGGTGATGAAAAATGGTACTGTTGCATACCCAATGCTACTGGGAAGACCATGGCTAAGGACAGTTCATGCAAGAAACTACTGGGACCATCATCAGAGTATTTCTGGATGATTTTTGCATCTATGGGAGCAAGTTGGACCACCTGCACCAGATGGAGACAACATTTCAAAGGTTAGATGAAGCACAAGCCTCACTAAACCCTACAAAGTGTGTCTTTGGATGTTCTAAAGGTGTTTTGTTAGGGCATGTTGTATCCAGATATGGTATTGGTACTGATTCTGATAAAGTTTCAAAAATCAAAGATTTACCATTTCCTCTTAATAGAAGTAAGTTGAGATCATTTTTAGGCCATGTGGGTTACTATAGAAGGTTCATCAAGAATTTCTCAAAGATTTCACAGCCACTAACCCAATTCTTGAAGAAGGATGTTACTTATGAACCAGGAAATAAGGCGCATGAAGCTTTTGGACAACTGAAGGAAGCCCTGGTGTCTTCACCTGTTTTGAAGAATCCAGATTGGAGCAAGCCATTCATTGTGTACACTGATGCCTCAGATGCAGCACTAGGAAGTACTTTAAGCCAAAAGGATGAAAATGGGAATGAACATCCAATTTACTTTGGGAGTAGACAAATGAGTAGTGCTGAGGTAAATTATACTGTAACTGAAAAAGAGGCTCTGGCTATTATTTTTGCCTATAAAGGAGTTTAGAAATTACTTGCTAGGGCAAAAATTTCTAGTTGTAACAGATCATCAGGCTCTGAAATATATTGTCAATAAGCCTAACCCATCAGGGAGGATAGCAAGATAGATAATTTTGCTACAAGAATTTGAATTTGATATTATAGATAGGCCAAGAAAGAAGCATGTCAATGCAGATGCACTCTCTCGAGCCTATGATGGTTTAGGATCATCTTGTGATGATGATGATTTTCCCGATGCAGCATTGTTCTCCCTTGACACAAATCCCTAGTGAATACATAGATATTTGGGATTATCTGAATGAATTCAAGTTTCCTGATGGTGCCAATGAAAAGACTAAGAGAAAGATTACTCAATCCAGTCGTCCATATTGTATCCTGCATGGAACATTATTTCAAATAGGACCTGATGGACAATACAAGAGGGGCAGTTGGACGTGATCAAGGAAAGGAGCTGCTAGAAGAATTCCATAATGGTACATGTGGAGGGCACTTCTCTGGACAACTTACAGCAAGAAGGATCTTAGATGCAGGTTATCACTGGCCCACTATTTTTAAAGATTGTTTATAATTATTGTAAGACATGTGATATTTGTCAAACACATGATAACCGTAAGACTTCATCAGCTCCATTATGTCCTATTCTTCCCCCTTGGTCCCTTTGAAAAGTGGGGAGTAGACATTGTAGGTCCACTTTCAACTACATCACGCCAAAATAAGTATATTGTAGTTGCCACAGATTATTTAACCAAGTGGGTTGAAGCTAGGCCATTGAAGACCATTTCTATGGATGAAGTGGCAAGGTTCATATATGAATGTATTGTCACCAGATTTGGTTGTCCATTAGAAATTGTAACAGATCAAGGAAGCCACTTCATTAATAAGGTGGTAGAAGCCCTAGTTAATAAGTTTTCTATTAAGCATAGGAAGACAACAACATACAAGCCAAGCACAAATGGACAGGTGGAACAAACAAATTTTGTGCTGTGTCAAATTCTAGCAAAAGATGCAGCTTTACAGGTACATAAATGGGATAAGAGGATTAATGCAACATTGTGGGCATATAGGGCAATATCAAAGTCAGCAACAAGATACTCCCCATTTCAATTGGCCTATGGCATTGATTCAGTTCTTCCTATTGAGTTTGATATTCCCACTGTAAGAGTTATGAAAAATAAAAGGATGGATGAAAATGATTCACTAAAAGAAAGGTTGGTACATCTTCATTTGCTAGAAGAAATGAGGGAAATAGCAAAGGATACAAGCTATAAGAAGAAAATGAAGCAGAAGGAGTACTTTGATCAAAAGATCCAGTGGTCTCCATTTCATGTGAATGACTTGGTTCTAGTATATGATTCCAGATACAAAAAAAGAAGACAGAGAAAATTTCTTCCAAAATGGATGGGGCCTTACAAAATAGTAGCTGTGCATGAAAATGGTACGTACCGACTGGAGGAATTGGATGGCACTCCCATTACGAAATGGGTCAACCACGACAAGTTGAAGATTTTCCAAGCACCAGAATAGTCTACTTCGAGGACGGAGTAGAAGCTAGGAAGGGGGAAGATGTCAACACTAAAATTTTCCTCCATAATTTCTATTTCATTAATATATGTATTAGGAATAGGATGTTGTTAAGTATAATTAGTAGTAGCGTCTGATAGAAGATAACGACGCCGACGAATCATATTCCATACCTTAACTCTTATATGTACATGTAAGCTTATCTTTTAAGATAAGATAAACCTTATCATTTTACATGGGTTTCACATTTTTAGACTTTTTACTCCTTCCTAGCTTCTACTCCGTCCTCGGAGTAGACTATTCTAGTGCTTGGAAAATCTTTAACTTGTCGTGGTTGACCCATTTCGTAATGGGAGTGCCATCTAATTCCTCCAGTCGGTACGTACTATTTTCATGCACAGCTACTATTTTGTAGGGCCCCATCCATTTTGGAAGAAATTTTCTCTGTTTTCTTTTTTTGTATCTGGAATCATATACTAGAACCAAGTCATTCACATGAAATGGAGACCACTGGATCTTTTGATCAAAGTATTCCTTCTACTTCATTTTCTTCTTATGGCTTGTATCCTTTGCTATTTCCCTCATTTCCTCTAGCAAATGAAGATGTACCAACCTTTCTTTTACTGAATCACTTTCATCCATCCTTTCATTTTTCATAACTCTCACAGTGGGAATATCAAACTCAATAGGAAGAACTGGATCAATGCCATAGGCCAACTAAAATGGGGAGTATCCTGTTGCTGACTTTGATGTTTCCCTATATGCCCACAATGCTGCATGAATCCTTTTATCCCATTTATGTACCTGCAAGGCTGCATCTTTTGCTAGAATTTGACATAGCACAAAATTTGTTCGTTCCACCTGTCCATTTGTGCTTGGCTTGTATGTTGTTGCCTTCCTGTGCTTAATAGAAAACTTATTGACTAGGGCTTCTACCACCTCATTAATGAAGTGGCTTCCTTGATCTGTTACAATTTCTAATGGACAACCAAATCTGGTGATAATGCGTTCATATATGAACCTTGCCACTTCATCCATGGAAGCTGTTTTCAATGGCCTAGCTTCAACCCACTTGGTTAAATAATCTGTGGCAACTACAATATACTTATTTTGGCATGATGTAGTTGGAAGTGGACCTACAATGTCTATTCCCCACTTTTCAAAGGGACCAAGTGGAAGAATAGGACATAATGGAGCTGATGAAGTCTTACGGTTACCATGTGTTTGACAAATATCACATGTCTTACAATAATTATAACAATATTTAAAAAGAGTGGGCCAGTGATAACCTGCATCCAAGATCCTTCTTGCTGTAAGTTGTCCAGAGAAGTGCCCTCCACATGTACCATTGTGGAATTCTTCTAGTAGCTCCTTTCCTTGATCACGTCCAACTGCCCTCTTGTACTGTCCATCAGGTCCTATTCGAAATAATGCTCCATGCAGAATAGAATATGGACGAATGGCTTGAGTAATCTTTCTCTTAGTCTTCACATTGGCACCATCAGGAAACTTGAATTCATTCAGATAATTCCAAATATCTATGTATTCACTAGGGATTGTGTCAAGGGAGAATAATGCTGCATCGGGGAAATCATCATCATCACAAGATGATCCTAAACCATCATAGGCTCGAGAGAGTACATCTGCATTGACATGCTTCTTTCCTGGCCTATCTATAATATCAAATTCAAATTCTTGTAGAAAAATTATCCATCTTGCTATCCTCCCTAATGGGTTAGGCTTATTGACAATATATTTTAGAGCCTGATGATCCGTTAAAACTAGAAATTTTTACCCTAGCAAGTAATTTCTAAACTTCTTTACAGCAAAAATGATAGCCAGAGCCTCTTTTTCAGTTACAGTATAGTTTACCTCAGCACTGCTCATTTGTCTGCTCCCGAAGTAAATTGGATGTTCATTCCCATTTTCATCATTTTGGCTCAAAGTACTTCCTAGTGCTGCATCTGAGGCATAAGTGTACATAATGAATTGCTTGCTCCAATCTAGATTCTTCAAAGCAGGGGAAGACACCAGGGCTTCCTTCAGTTGTCCAAAAGCTTCATGCACCTTATTTCCTGGTTCATAAGTAAAATTCCTTCTTCAAAAACTGGGTTAGTGGTTGTGCAATCTTTGAGAAATTCTTTATGAACCTTCTATAGTAACCCACATGGCCTAAAAATGATCTCAACTTACTTCTATTAAGAGGAAATGGTAAATCTTTGATTTTTGAAACTTTATCAGGATCAGTACCAATACCATCTCTGGATACAACATGCCCTAACAAAACGCCTTTAGAACTTCCAAAGAAACACTTTGTAGGGTTTAGTGAGGCTTGTGCTTCATCTAACCTTTGAAATGTTGTCTCCATCTGGTGCAGGTGGTCCAACTTGCTCCCATAGATGCAAAAATCATCTAGAAATACTCTGATGAAGGTCCTAATGTAGGGTTTGAACACCCTATTCATCAAACGCTGGAATGTTTCCGGAGCATTACACAACCCAAAAGGCATAACTCTTTAAGCAAACATTCCCCAAGGAGTGGTGAACGTGGTCTTCAGTTGATCTTTCTCTGCTATACGAACTTGGTTGTAGCCGCTATATCCATCAGCAAAATTATAGCACTCCTGGCCAGCTACTTCGTCCAAGATCTGATCTAAAAATGGAAGAGGGTAATGATCCTTCTTTGTTGCCTTATTGAGCTTTCTGTAATCAACACAAATGCGTAGCTTCCCATTCTTTTTTATTGAGATCACAATGGGAGAAACCCATTCTGAATTCTCCACAGCAAATATGAATCCTGCATCAAGCAACTTATCTATTTCTTCTTTTACAGTCTTGGAAAAATTAGGATTCATTCTATATGGCATTTGCTTTATGGGCTTAGCACCATCTACCAGCTCAATACAATGTTCTACCCAACTTACTTGATGGAGTTCCTTGTAATCAAAAGTGAATACGTGTATGTACCTTCAAAAGAGCTGGAGGTAGGATTCCTTCTCACTCTCCATCACAGCATCACCAATCTTTATTTGTTGGAGACGATCATAAACTTCTTCTTCAGATAATTTTATGGGGTCATGAGTCAGTGTGACTGGAAGGATATCCATGACCAAAACATCAACCTCACTTTCTTCATCTTCAGTGTCCACTTCACTGGTACTAGAGTAATCAGAGGATGTCCAATCATCAGTTTCATCACTTGAATCCACAGGTTCTACCTTATGATGTCGAGGGATCATGTTTATCTTCACCCTCTCTCTACCACGTCCAAGTGTCATGAAACCTTCATTCCAGTAGTTTCTTACATGAACTCTCCTTAGCCATGGTCTTCCCAGCAACATTGGGTACGCAACAGTACCATTTTTCATCACCTGAAAGTCTACCACACATACAACACCCATAACAGATATTGCCACATTTGAAACTACACCTTCTGGTTTAGTTTTTCCCATATTTAATGACCTTAACATAAGTGTTGAAGGGAGATCAATTTTTAAACCCAACATATTCATTACATACTCGGTCATTACATTAACTGCAGCACCTCCATCAACTAAGAGATCATGAATTGAAATACCATTACATAATACCTCAGCTTTTGGAGCATAGGGATCTGCCTCTGCCTCCAAAATAGGGACCTCAACCTCCTTCCTTCTTCGAGCATTGAGTCCACCTCGCAACTCCCGCCTCTTCTCAGAAGACATAGCCAAGAGTTGACCATATGTAATATTTGCAGGCCTTTTGGACAGATCTTCCAAGATGGAGTATGGTCCTTGCCCCTGTGAAATTAGAAAATCCTGCACACCCAACTTTCTTCTCCTATGTTTCTTACTAGTTCTCCTTTCATCTTCTTAGGATCAGTTCCATCTTGATTATCTTTTTCTTTCTTTCTTTTTGTTACAAACACATCTACTTCATTATTTCTACTCTTATCTACTACATCAAGAGAATTCACAGGTGCTTTTCCTTTATCATTATCTCTTGTACCAGATGTAGAAGCTCTATCTGGACAATTATACTTATAATGACCCTTTTTATAACAACCATAACAAACAACTTCAGAAATATTTCTTTTTGGACCTCTATCTCCTCCCTGAGAACTAAGTTCCTTTCCTTGAAGAAGATTAATAGTTAACTGACCCATCTTCCTAAGCAGATCTTCATACTTAGTAGATGTACTAGGAGAAATATTTGTGCTCACCGGGAGTGGTTGTGGATTCTGGACCAAAGGTGCTGGTGTAGGCTCTACTTTAGCAACAATTTCTTTAGGCTCCTCTTCCATACTTTCTTCTTGCCTTCTTGCAATCTCCTTTTCTTGTTCAATGGTAGCTAGGCGGTCATACTTCACTCGTTGTCTGATCTCTGGCTTCATCCCAAGAATGAAGTGCTTATAGAGGAGATTATCCACGCCATTCATCAACCCATCCGCTAATCCTTCCTTCCGGATCTGGGCATCGAGCTTCCTTCTTAGCTCTAGAACATGAGCATGATAATCCCTTATCTTCTCCTTCTCTCCTTGGGATAGCTTTGTGATCTCGATCATGAGATCTGCATATTTCTGTTGTTCACCAAATTCTTCAAGAAAACTTTCAGTTAATAAATCCCATGAATTTTTCACATTATCACCTAGTGTTTCAAACCACCTAAGTGCTGAACCATCCAAAAAGGTAGGAAAAAATTCAGTCCATTGTTCCCTTCGTATAAGGCCATTACAAATACAAGATCTTTTAAACTCTTGAATGAAAGAAGAAGCATCTTCATTAGATTGAGGTGAAAAAACATGAATCTTTCCCATTTTCAAAAGTAACCACTGTGAAATACCAACCCACAAGTACAATCAACAAGACTTATGTGCACAAATAATTGAAATTAATATAGAATTGACCACGGTAAACTATGGTAAAACTTGACTTACTGCGGTAAAAACTGATTTTATTGTGGTAAACAATATTTACGGTAAAAAATGAAGTTACTGCGGTAAATACTATTCACGGTAAAAAGTGACTTTACTGTGATAAATACTATTCACAGCAAAAATGACTTTGTCATGGTAACTACTATTCACGGTAAAAATGACTTTACCATGGTAACTACTATGCACAGTAAAAACAAGGTTACCCTCTAATTGATTTTTGACTAAGTGGGAATATCTCTCCAGAAAATCCACCGAGGAATGGTCCCGGCAACGGAACCAAAATGTCATCACCAATCCGGCACTATGATAATTCTTCACCGGGAACTCCTCGTGCTATGATTATTTACTAATGCACAGCCTTTAGTTTGGTGGATGTAATCTGGAAACAAAACAACAACTGAACACAAGAATACCATCGACTATGATAAGACGGAATGATGACAAATCTGAAATATCAAAGTAAATTATAATATTAACATGAAATTGTTACAATCTCACCCATGAGGTACTTCAACAAGACTATGGGAGAAACATTACAATTACACCTCTCGATGGCTTCTTCAACACACCTTTAACTGATGGCTTCCTTTGCACACTTCCTACAATATTTCTCACTACTTCTTTCTATGCTAAATGAGGGGGGTGGCCTCTCTATTTATAGAACTTCCAGGCTTATCCATCCTATCTCTAAGATAGGATAAGAAATCCACTTTGACGAATCATATTCCATACCTAACTCTTATCTGTACATGTAAGCTTATCTCTTAAGATAAGATAAACCTTATCATTTTACATGGGTTCCACATTTTTAGACTTTTTACAAATAAAATAGACAAAATATTTATGACCTCACTCCTTGTCCTTATTACCAATATAATATTTCTAATTCCTAATCATGTAGACCCTACTTCTCTAATTACCCAAACTTTGACATTTTAACATCACCGGACCACTTACGACAAATATTTACTTTTTACAACATTCCTATTGTACTTTGACTGTTACTGTACTCCACATTATTGGCGGTGTCATACTGGCAACGCCGTTATCTTCTATCGGATGCTACTACTAATTACACTTAACAACATCCTATTCCTAATACATACATTAATGAAATAGAAATTACGGAGGAAAATTTTAGTGTCGACAGGCCCTACAAAATAGCAGCTGTGCATGAAAATGGTACGTACCGACTGGAGGAATTGGATGGCACTCCCATTACGAAATGGGTCAACCATGACAAGTTGAAGATTTTCCAAGCACCAGAATAGTCTACTTTGAGGACAGAGTAGAAGCTAGGAAGGGGGAAGATGTCGACACTAAAATTTTCCTCCATAACTTCTATTTCATTAATGTATGTATTAGGAATAGGATGTTGTTAAGTATAATTAGTAGTAGCTTATGATAGAAGATAACGGCGCCATCAGTACGGTGTCACCAATAATGTGGAGTATGGTAACAGTCAAAGTACAATAGGAATGTTGTAAAAAGTAAATATTTGTCGTAAGTGGTCCAGTAATGTTAAAATGTCAAAGTTTGGGTAATTAGAGAAGTAGGGTCTACATGATTAGGAATTAGAAATATTATATTGGTAATAAGGACAAGGAGTGAGGTCATAAATATTTTGTGTATTTTATTTGTAAAAAGTCTAAAAATGTGGAACCCATGTAAAATGATAAGGTTTATCTTATCTTAAGAGATAAGCTTACATGTACAGATAAGAGTTAAGGTATGGAATATGATTCGTCAGAGTAGATTTCTTATCCTATCTTAGAGATAGGATGGATAAGCTTGGAAGTTCTATAAATAGAGAGGCCACCCCCCCTCATTTAGCATAGAAATAAGTAGTGAGAAATATTGTAGGAAGTGTGCAAAGGAAGCCATCAGTTAAAGGTGTGTTGAAGAAGCCATCAAGAGGTGTAATTGTAAAGTTTCTCCCATAGTCTTGTTGAAGTACCTCATGGGTGAGATTGTAACAATTTTATGTTAATATTATAATTTACTTTGATATTTCAGATTTTTCATCATTCCGTCTTATCATAGTCGATGGTATTTTTGTGTTATGTTGTTGTTTTGTTTCCAGATTACATCCACCAAACTAAAGGCTGTGCATTAGTAAATAATCATAGCACGAGGAGTTCCCGGTGAAGAATTATCATAGTGCCGGATTGGTGATGACAGGACATCCGGGCCGTAAGGATGCGAAGGACGTGAAAAGTCGAAGCAGCCGCAAAGAGGGACAAGGAAGCCCATTTCGGGTGGTTCAGAAGAATCTGTCCCAGACAGTCCGGGACAATTGGGACATAAGTACGCGGCGGACACAGGGAGCCGAAAGAGCCGAGAGCCAATCAAAACACGCCACGTGTCTTCACCTCAAAGAGGGATAGGGAAGCCCGAATCGGGTGGATCAGAGGAATTTGTCCCAAGCAGTTCGGGACAGCTGGGCCAAAGGGACGCGAGGGACGTAAAAAGCCGGCAGGCCTGCGGACGAATCAGGAAACACCACGTGTCACAAGGGAAAACGTTTGAAATTTCAAAGGGCAAGGTTTGAAGCGTTGGCCCGAGCCAATAGACATAGGACATGTGTCCAATGGAGTAGGGAAGTGTGGAGCTCAAGAAGGAGTTAGAGAATTTGGCAAAAGTTTTGGCCAAAAAACTAAAAAGTAAAGGATGACCCCGCGCCCCTGTCCTCCAACCAGATCATGCCACGTGTCCCAAGTGGCGGGGATGCGGGGAAAAAATGGGAATTCTTCCAAAATTACAAAAATTCAAAACTTTCAAGGAAAACCCACAGGTAAGGAAATGAGAGAGAATTGCTCATCCAATCAGCGCTCGACACGTGTCGTCCAGGTGGCAGAGTGCGGGAAAAAATTTCAAAAAACATTTTCACCTGTTTTGTGCCCTAAATCTTCAGATCGCCATATCTTTCGATCCAGAGCTCGGATTTGCACGTTCTTTATATCATTGGAAAGCTTATAAAATTATCTACATGATTCTGGGGTCAATTTTGAATTTTGGTTCAGTTTGGAGAGAGAAAGTTAAGGAACAGCTCTGATGCGTGTTCATGGCCAGAAGTGACATTTCAACGACTAGATTTAA
The DNA here is from genome assembly GCA_019776745.2 of Taxus chinensis. Classification (NCBI taxonomy): domain Eukaryota; kingdom Viridiplantae; phylum Streptophyta; class Pinopsida; order Cupressales; family Taxaceae; genus Taxus; species Taxus chinensis. Next base: position 775,265,451 of record CM034147.1, on the reverse strand, counting down.
TACAGAATTAGTCGCATTCTCCTCCAATTTGGTCAAAAATGGTAGGGTATGGGTTTTTAAGGTCCTCCATGCTGATTTAATGCATCTGTAGTCAATGAGGAATGGGCTCCCACATTTTGTACGTTTTCTCTCTCCTGGGCTCGACCCATGCAATGTAAAAGCTAGATTTGGCTCATTTCTTAAGGGTGGAACACTTTTGGCATAGCAATCTTCTTTCACCTCCAACAAGTGATTGATGCAAGAATCATACCTCTTCAAAGATTATAACAGTTTTTTACCTCTCTGAGGTTGTAATGCAGTGGTTTTGACATTGGAAATGATAATGCAAGCTTTGTGAATGATTTCAGTCCTTTGTTTGTAGTATTTGCTTTATTTCAGACCCTAAATTATATCTTATCAACCTGTGTATGTTTTATGCTGAAATCTTTGGTTTGTGTCTATTTGCATGACAAAAATATTCACCACTCCTTTTGGTGCATCACCATCTTTAGTTAGTTTCAGTTTTTGCATTTCTATCCTTGTCTCCTTGCAATTTAGAGTAGGTTAGGATCTGAACCTCTGTAGTTGTGCAAAATATAGATTTAAATCAGAGGAGTTTGAGGAACCAACCTCTAATATGGAGATTCCTCTCTCAGTTCACAAGTCCCACACTTGGAGAGAGGTTTCCATGTTGTGCAATCACACTGGATGCCTGAAACATCAACCTAGAAGCCTGATGTGCATCCAGGGGTGCTGTGATTTTGCAACAACAATCACATTAGTTAATATATAATCACTTATGTTAAGTCTAAAAACATCCAGAATATTTACTCCATTTAAATATTTTCACACAGCCCGTAAAAAATATTTTATAGATGTAAAATCTTATGTTACCTTCCTACAAACCACCTAAGCACCCTAAATCTATCCTAACCATCTTAAAACCATCTACACATATTTTCTTACTATATCCTAGCCTATACAAGTCATCCCCAACAACCATTTAATCTCATCACAAATCAAAAACCTTTTTTAGAATTGGGTTTAACCACTTTCCAAGAACTTTCCTTGACAAAAGAGGATCACCGACGATTGTACCTAATCGCCAATGATTATAAATAGCCCCTTTGTGCTCTCTCACAAGGATCTGTATAATTTCATCATTCGCGTCCACAGTTAGCTTTCATACTTTCCAACATTAAGGACATAGTCATATATCATCATGCATCAATCTCAATCATTTGCAACAATGTTCTTATAACCATTTCTCATCACTCAACTTACATGAAATGTGACAAGAAAACACAACAAATCTGATCATTCCCATTAAATATTTGAGGCATATTTTAGCTCCTCATCAATCCAAAGGTATTCCTGCATTTTTGTGTATGTTTTACAATTCATAGGAAACAATAAAAAATCAAAAACATCATTTTAGAGATTTAATCAGTGTTCTTAACAAAAATGTAAATTTATCAACAATCGCTAGTGATTCACTCTAATCACTAAGAATTGTCCTAAATCATCAGGGATTCCTTTCAAAATTTATATTTTTATCAATTTATTAGTGTTACATAATTTTTATCAATCCCTCTACATTTAACATGATGTTTTCAAGTACGACACTCTATTAGATGGCAGTTCTTGGTCGTTCAAACTTGATTACAAGCATTTATGATCTTACCATAGTCCAATAACCATTTTTATGGGAACAATACAATATCTTACATGAACTCACACTATGTGTAATCCAATTTTCCATTGAGGAATAAGACATTGAGGACCAGATTGAGTTCCTCCACCATATCCAACAATAAACTGAGGATTTATAGTATGACTACTTTGAACATGTTCAAATCACATCCACACTTTCTTGGGCGACCTTTGAAGCCTTAAAAGACCTTGCTTTCAACCTTGAATTCTAGAGGTCTACATCAACTTATCATTTGTCTATTTTTATCTCGTTATCTTTATCAATTCACTTAATTGTTACAAAGGGAGTTGACATCCTCCAAGGAAGTCCCATTGGAATCCTGAAATAGGCCTTTGCCGAGAAACTAGTTTATCCATTTATCTAATCCTTTCTATTTAGTGCCTTTGATTGTAGATTTCTTTCCAATACTAGAGGACTTGTACATTCATTCAGACTCGACAACTTCAATCAACCATCAACATAAACATTTATCCTTATAGGTATTGGTAAACCTCGTCCTCTTTTGAGGTCAGTTTCATTTTTTTTATTTCACTTCATTAATTTAAAGTAGGAAAAAAATTCTATGAACAATCACCTAAAAAATCGTTCTTCACATTATTTCAAGACATTTTTCAATCCTTTACATTCTTATACATCAGGTGCATTCTTTCCTTTTACAGACTTTTACATACTTGTAAATAATTATACACATTTTTCTCTGATTTATCATATATAAGACTTTGAATACTCTTTTTCTCTTCATTTATATGTTCTTCCTTATAAGAAGCAACAATCACAAGATACTGGAAAATGGTACAATGCATATACTTCACCCCTAGGGTAACTTGTCTTTCCTAGTCTCCATGCTTCACTTTGCATCATTCCACGCTTCACTTAGCCACTCGACACACATTTCATAGCACGTTCTACTAGATCATAAGGTACGCATATCTTATTAAATTTATTTTATTGAGTATTCAGTAAACAACATAAAGTGGGGGAAAATGTAAACACAAAATGACACACTTTGGTACATTTCTAGGTTTTAAAATCATACTAGCATTCACATGATTCCTAAGAAAGAAAACTAGTAATCGAAAAATATATTTGGCCTCTTTTCTTTGTCTATTGCTTTTTTTTGGTATTACACACCCTTCAACCTAGTCATAATTTCACTAATTTATCTTTTATGGCTTCATACACCAATGTAGATGTAAAATCACGAACTTATTACTATTTAATATGCCATCAAATTATTTTATTATATGCATGGATCTAAGTAAGAAAAGTATTCACTAGTGACACAATCCTTTCTCCATCTGATTGTTTTGATTATTTCTATTGTCTTTCTCTCTCACATCTGTCACTTCTATACATAGTTTTGGTGAGGTCGTAGGGATCCTTGTCTGTTAGTATTTTCACATTTTTCATCATTTATCCCAGGACATCTGTGCCTATTTTGGACACTAACACACATGCGTTCCTGTGCATTATGAGTTATTGTATCCTCTTTGTTATTTTTACTTATTTTGACATTTATGGTTAGCCTTTCTAGTTTTATTATCCCTATCCTAAGCTCATAGTTAGCCTTTTAGGTCACTAGTGTTGAAATTCAAACAATATATCCACATATATGTATAACATACACTCTATTATGCTAGATAGAAAATTATAAGGGGAAATATCATATACATATTATCACTTCCATTACAAGGGAATACATTTTTTGCTGTATACACTGCAAAGGAAGGGGAAGCGCTCAATTCCATATCACACATTTACATTTTATCTAGCCATAGCCCATTATCTTGGTATCATTAGTGTGAAGGAAACCTATGGATATTGTTACACACAAAAAAAAACAAACTACATGGATTATGGAATGTAGTGCAATGCTCGGTCATAAGTTCACTCATCAAGTGACCATCAAGGTTTCTATGACTTCACATATTGCATTTTCATTCCAACTTAATGTGTTTTTGAGATTTTGTAGGTAGCTAGGGTTTTTGTTGCAGGTTAGAGCTACCCTCGATGGTCTAAGTATGAAAATTAGGTGATCAACAGGAAGTAATAGAAAAACCATAGCATTCTAAAAAAAAGTATATTCTAGCCTTCTACGCACTCATCGATGCCCAAAAATAGTCACCAATGCCCACATGCCCCTGTCTAGCCCCAGGTGCCTGTGTTTGGCATTATTCCTAGAATACATATTTTATACCAAGAAATTATAACACATTTCCATCCCTTTTCAACACTTTACACCACTCAAATCAGTTCCATATTACACAGGGTTTAACTAAGTTATCTCTCTCCCCCATTTGCTCATATTATTGCATTGTTTGATTGCTAAAAATTTCTATATCTATTGTGTTTTATCATATATGTTACTCTGCAATTAGATTTAACTTATATTTTATTAAATAATTTTGGGAATCCACCTTTTTTTGAACTTCTTACCTAAGGATCCCTAAACCCCACATGGCTAAGAAGAGGTCCTCATATCCTAAGCACCATATGGTTGATATATACTTGAACCCCATATTTAATGATGCTTCTACACAAACTAAATTTTATGACCTCTACCGAAACCCTCAATGTGATGCTTCCTTCCTCCTAAAACTTATGGATTTCCAAATTCTATCTTTCACAACTCTAGTATATTTATAGTCTCTCCTAACCAAAACTATACTTCATGTTTTCCTTTCTATCCCGTAGTCACCCAGGTTGTTGTACCTTATTCAACTCTTAAAGCACATGAAGGTATTACAGGATATTATTTTCTTGATCATTTTCTTGGTTGTGATAATATGGATGCTAATACTTCCATTTCTAATGTTGATGTAAATGATGTTATTTCTACTAGTAGTTAAGATGAATCTAAATTTTTATCTCATACTCTTCATACTTCTCCAAGTGCTTATAACGAATGCAATGATATCTTATATTACTACTCCTAACACTTCTTTCTATGATGATGATATTCTTGATGAACTACATGGTTGTGAAAATATGTCTAATAGTGATGAATACTATGGTTTTGATCATGAACTTGTTAGTAGTAATGTTACTTCTCTTATAAAAATTGAATGTGAATTTAGTACTCCTCTTTCTTATCTTTCTTAAGTTGTTACTCATGATGATTCTACTCCTACAAATAATACACCTCTTATTATAGATTCTAAGTATCCATCTAACATTCCTATAGATCTTCCTCTCCTCTTTTTACACCTCTTTCTTATACTTCTATAATTATTACACATGATGACTCTATTCCTACTACTATTACATCTCTTATTATTTCTTCTGAATCTACATATAACATTCCCGTCGAGCCTTCACATTCTTCTCCTCCTCTTCCACCTTCTTCTCCTCCTTTCACATCCACTCCTTCTCCTCACATTCCCATAATCACTCACAATGGAAAGATCCAACCTCTCAATATGACTATTCTCAAGTTCATACACTCACACTTGAAAGTAAATCCTGCTAAGCTTCCATTGACAACAATCATTTGCATGGAAATCCTATTCCTCAAAAGATTCACATTATTCTTTTCCAAAAGACTTCATCATGCCTAACTTCTCATGTTTTTATGGCATAGGAAATGCTTATTTACATCTTAAACATTATCGTCCAGTGATGTATGCTTATTCTAATGATCATTTATTACTTAAATCCTTCCTTCATAGACTTGTTTATCATGTAATCCAATGGTACTTTTATCCATTCCCACCCCCCCCCCCAACGAAAAATGGACAAAGGGGACCTAAATATACCTGGGAACCAGACAAGGCCCCTAAGGATGAATTTAAGTTTGCAGGTAATTATAAGGTTTCAAGGGAGAAAATTTAGTGAATTCATAAATGAAAATATTAGTGAGGATTTTTTTCCTCTTCAGGGTTATGACCCTTAAGATCAACTTAAAAATGATGAAATGTGGGGCCTGCGGGCCCATGCCCAGCCAAAACGAGAAAAATTGGAAGGAAAACATGAAGAACCGTACAAAATCTCACATGCAGTCTCAATGAGGCCTTTGATATGAGGAAATTCAAAAAATTCCAAAGGATAGGGTTTGGGGGTGAAAAATTTGCAATTATGCCTAAGAGAGGCCATCGAGCTAAAAGTAGCTCTCTGAGATTGTCACTAAGATTCTCAGTGAGAAGCTTGGTGAGATGGAGTCTTGTGTTGGGGAAGCAAGCAAGCTACTTGGTGAACTGAGTTAGATGCAGGGTGATCGATTTGATTTGAGTCGACTCTAGGAATCCAACAAAGGAGTCATGTTAGCCAAAATGGCGGAGAGGTATCAATTGGTGGTTTGAGATCGAGCCCCAAGATCATGAATGGAGGTTTTAAGGCATGGAATAATAGGGGTCGACGTGGTGTAAATCACCTCAACATAGAGATCCTAACAAATGTTCAAAAATGGTGAGTTGAGGTTAACTCAGCCAGAGATTTGGTGGAGCCATCGACATTAATGGAAGTTACAGGCAAAGATTAAGGGATGAGCTCCCCGAGCTTGGCTAATTGAATGCATTAGTAGGTGATGTGGGGAATCTAATATGTTTGGAAAGGAATGGTTCGAATCAGAAGTAAAAAATGGGTGATCTCGAGGAAGACAATTGGGCGTAAATGAAAGGAATCACCACATGGTGAGAGAAATAGAGAAATCTCTTCAAAACGAGTGAGCTAAAGCAAATGGAGAGATTCCAAATATAAATACTTCAGACATCGGGAGTGTTGATAGTTTTGAGGTTTCGCAGAAAATGATTTCAGAGAATGGTGAGATAAATGTCTAATGTGGTGAGTATGAAATGTCCAAAGCCATAAGAATCTGAAATCCTAAAAGGTAATATCCCGAAGTGACATGGCATTGACATGATGAGTTATTCAAAATTTAGGGAGGACCATTTTAAAAAATTGATGGTTTGAATGTCTGAAGTGGTGAGTTTGAACACTCTAAAGTAGGAAGAGTCCGAAGTCTGAAAGTTTAAGAATTCAGACGTGGGTGATTTTGGAGCTCGAGGAGGTAGTTTTTTGTAGTTTTTGGTGCAAAAAGGATGAAACAATGGGCTCACAATATCTGAAATGGAGGGTTCACAAATTTTGAAGTACGACAAGTGAAAATATGTGAAATTTGTTAAAGCCTGTCGAGCTGTATGAGAGATTGAGCCATTTTGGGAGTTACAAAGTGGGTAGGTGAGTGCATTGGGCAATGAGCTCACACCGAGACATGCACAAAGTTGGCATGTATGGGATCTCGAGTTGCATTCGTAGAAGAGCTTGGTGGGTAGATGCAGAGCCATGATGACCCTTCACTATACTTTAAATAACTTCTTCATTCCTTGACCATTTTTAGTGAAATTATACTTGATGGAAAAGTATTTTGGAGATCTACAACATGGCTGAGACAAGAAATTAATGAATAGGTGGGAGAAAAATCATGATGAATCTGTAGAATCTAGGGTCTATACCCATGTGCAATCAGAGCCAATTTATTCTTGCACAAGGTAGTGTCGTGAATTAAGCATGGATTTTATAGATCTTCCATACTCATTGTAGGATAACCAATGATATTTTATGGGTAATGGAGGAAAATATAAGATTTATTTTCTCTTTATCCTCTCTTAAAATTTCCTTTATAAATTGTAAGGAGGGGGCTCAGTAAAAAAGGTTGGATAATTTACAATTTCCCCTCCCTTATTTCTTGTCTATGAGAATTCTATGGAATTCAACCCTCCCCATTGATTATTGTAACAAAAATTTCATCCCTTTGGACCCTATGTAATGGATTGTATCAATTTTATGGAGCAAAAAAATCAGACCTTTGGATGTTTGTAACCCTCCTCTGTGTTTTATTTCATCTTCTGGTCTTTTCATCACATATAAGTTTATTGTGCATTATCATATTTATGTTGTAGGATTGAAATGGTTTTTGTTTATTGGTAAATGGGTTTTCAATAGGTGTTTGATTTGAGGTGTTAAACCACCCTCTTCCATTTTTATTATTCTCATTCCTATGCAGTGCAATTTATTCAAAATTCCTTGGTGCATCACCTTCACTTAGAGTAGGTTTTAATTTTTATGCAATACTTTTATTCTTATCCCCTTGGAAAATCATTAGAGTAGGGTTATATTTTTCAATTCTCTGAACTTTGAAGTAGTTGGAACTAGGTTAGAAAAGGAAGCCGAACTTCTCTGGAGAGTTATCCCATTTCGCAAGGTCCCACACTTTAGGATAGCTCCATGTTTGAATAATCACCCTGATTGCCCATTCATTCAAATTGCAAGAATCCAGGGGTGTTGTGATTTTTCCACAATAGGTACACTCATTTTCCTTATGGATCCATTAGTAATTATTATGATATAGAGAATGTTTTTCTTAGAAAATTTATTTCTAACAATGGTCCTAAGGTTACATAATAACACTTTCCTTAATTGCATCAAGGAAAGAAAGAACCAATTGTATATTACATTTCATGCTTTAATTCTTGTATGGATAAGTTATTATTTAATCCTATTGATTTAGAAAAGTAATTTATCTTTTGTCATTTCCTACATTGAAAGAAAAATTATTATAGGATACATTTGATTTTTTTACTCTCTTATGCTACAAAGTTATTGATTTAGAATAAGATTTAATTTATGCGCATGTTATATCACCCCTTCTAATACTTTTACATCTACTACATCTTCTCCTATTCCATCCATTAGCCTTCCTCCATATTCACTATATCCTCCTCCGTGTAATAATCATTTTTATCCTCCACCACTTTGGCATACATCTAAGTCTTCTCCACCTCCTAATCATGAACCATTGAAATTATCACATAATGCAACAACTCATGCTGTATTGCATGATTGACTTGACAAGTGCTTGATCCACTTACCTTCTACTGAGCATCATCTACCACACCATTTACAACACTAGCATGACCACCCTTTCTAAAATTTCCATCACATCAAAGGCCATCATGATGATGACTGCTATACTATCTATGATAACTTGTAATAATTAGAAGACAAAGGTGTCACAAATTTCTGCTCACCTTCTCGTGAGCACTCTCTTTCTCCTATTCCACATAAGTGTGATTCCAAATCTATGCACTTGTCTCCTTTACCTCCATCTAAAGTATCCACCAGTCCACTTCCTAAGGTTATCATCCATTTGTGTCCTCCATCCACTCCACATATAATATCATCATCTCATTTTTCACACATTTCTACACTACGCCATTAGCATCCTAAGCTTTTTGCTTCCAAAATTCCTCCCACCACACATTCTATTCTTGGTCCCATTCCATCTAGCATCCACTTTGAGACTTAATCTCGCACCATTTTTGCTTCACATGCTCCATCCATTCTATGTAGGCATCTTAATCTTTGGTAGATGACATTCACTTTCCATTTCATTACCCTCTGACACACTCTTGTGTTATGGTTCACACTTCACTATTGATGGAATACTACATCAACGAACCTCTTCTTTCACAACTCATGTGATGTACTTTATGTCATATATTTTCTAACATCTCCTAACATGTGAAAAACCCATTTCTCGATGACACACTCTTATTCTATGGTTCATTCTTGACTATTGAGGGGACATTTATAAATGAAACTCATCCTAACACTGGGGTAAATCAATCTTTTTTCCCCTCTCTCTCATCACATGCTATTGCGAACATCATATTACACCTTATCATCATCCAATTATCAACATGTCATTATTGCTACTTTTATTTATCTACAAAATTACATCACATCCATATGTTTTTACTTTTGACAACCCTTGTTTACATTATCTCATCATACCAATACTAACACATTCTTATCCTAATGCTCTTTCACATTATCTATTATATTACATCACATACATCTATTCATATTCATCACATACAATGCTCTTTATTCTCATTCAAATACAAATCCTATTCTAATCATTACTTAACTATTTCTTTGCACATCACCATACATTTCAAATCAAAGAAAGGGTAAGTATATGGAAATGGGGGGCTCAAAAGTGGACACAAAATTTGTTTTTTTTGGAAATTTTGGCCATAATGCACTTGTGTTATGGATCAATCGTGCTATAACGCGAGTGCGGTGTGGTTTGGTAAATCTGAGACATAACGCGAGCACGTTATAATGAGCTCGTGTTTTAATGTGTTATGTGGTATATGTGCTTGTGGAATGCTTCTATTTATTATTATAAGTTTTTCTTTTATTATTATGTTATGATTTTATTAATTTTTTATACTTTAAATTTATTATAGTAAATATAAGATGTTAGGGTCACTATGCACCTTATGGAATTAGTCTCACAGCTCCATCTGTCATGGTTTAGAAGATAGTTTTTTAGATTCTAACAGGTCAGTACATAGGTATTTTTCAAAATTTCAGCATTCAACATTCAACCTTCAAGATTTTAGGGTTCAAATTATACAATCGATATCTATTTTGTGAAAGAATATAGTCATTTTTTAGGTTTTGGGGCCTTTTGGATCGGTTAATGACATTTGTAGGAGTGTTAAATGTGTCAAAACTATATATTTTAAGCCTCAAATCTCCCAAAGATAGAAACAGTTGCTTGAATATATGGACTCATACAATTCCTTATAACACATAATAAATCAAAACACATATGCAAGTTTTTATTGATTCAAAAAATAAAGGGAATGGTCATCATTAGGTCTATGAAGGATCTCAATCATCATGAGGTGATGCAGAGCTCCAACACATTTTCATGCATTAATCAACTCATAACAATCAATTTCAATCATTCTCATTAATATCTATTTTTTAGAATTCTTTCCAATAATATCTGTAGGCTCAAATATGCAAATAGGGGCACAATCAACCTAAAAATTACCCTTCTAATCCCCATATCATGCTCTCACATTTTGTACACAACCCCAATCAATTGTTAAAATGAATCATTTTCTTATAAAACCTCATTTGCTCAGACTTCTACTCTATTACTCTCACTAGTTTTAAGTGTCCTAATTCCAAATCAAGAGAAAATTCGGATGTTTTTGCTTCCATTTGATCCTTTCAAATCTTTATATTGTTTCATGATGCTCACACTAACATGAAACCATTTAATTCTTTATATTTTTAGAGACTGTGTTGTGGTTCTTAGATGATTAATTTTAGTGGCTTATTGAATGTTGTATCTCTCTCTTACTCTCACTCTTTCTTTCTCTCTCTTTTTGTCTCACTCACTCTCTCACATTATCTCTCACTCTCACTCTCTCTTTATCACTCTCTCGCTCTCACTCTCTCTCCCACTTATGTTTTTTTTCCTTTCTCTCTCTCTCTCTCTCTCTCTCTCTCTCTCTCTCTCTCTCTTTCACACACACAATATCAATCTCGCTCTCACTCTCTTCTCCTCTCGTACTCTCACTATCTATTTCTTTATTTTGAATTAAAAAAATTGATTTTATTGACGACTCGACTACAAGGGTGTGACAACCACAAGAAAACCTAGAGATTATCTAAAACCCATCTAGTCTACAGTAATGATTACAAAGTGAAAACTTCTCTTGATCTTCTACATTACAAGGATCGAGAAACCTCATATATTTCCAGTATGTCTCATTAGTAAGTTCATATTTTTGAATATCAATATTAGGACCGTATTTCCTAGCCTTGTTCCTAAAACCATCATTGAGTCTACTTGTATAAGTACCTTGTTAATGAGGGGTGGGACAAGTAACTAAATGGATATGACATCTACCTTGTGCCTTGCAATGCATATTAAACATCATTTCCAGACCTGTTTCTCATTACATATACTTGCGCTCTTGTTGTTCCTAGTTTGTCTCAGTAATGCTGTCTCATTGTATCCTAGGATCGAGGAATATGTTAGGTTGTGGAGCCTATTTTCATGTGAGAAAGTGTTGAAGAATGTATACTAAGAGTACTTAACACTTTCCATAGTTGTCTCGCCAGGTTTAGGGCCGGGTCGGGCCTCGAGCGAGGGTCCAGGGGCGCAGGCCCCGAGAATTTTTTTTTGGCCTTAAAACATGCCTGATATACAGGGAAGCATTCTTTTCTCATCTAGGTGGGATTTCAACCCATAGGTTTATGGGACAGTTTTGGACCATGGTTTTGATACCCATTATTTTGTAAAACTACTTAAGCAATTGTCTATTTATATAGTTTTGTGCATGTGGTAGAATAATGTAACATTGTAGATGTGTTTTGAATTCAGATGTGAATTCTGTAGAGTTTTTTGAGCATAGCTCCAAACAAATCTGAGTATTGTATTGAGAGAGCGATGGCTTGTAATAAAATATAAGCAAGTGATTCTTGGTGGACGTAGCCCAAATTGGGTGAACCACGTTAAATACTGTCTCTTTGTGTTGTGTTATTTTATTTTGCAATTTTATTTGAGATCTATAATATTTTCTGCATATTAGTTTCTACTATTGTGATTATGTGAGGGATTGTTCAACATATTTAATCTCTTATATCCTAACATAATATTGGGGTCTATAGCAGGATTGGACATTCAAGAATCATCGAGTGTTTGAAGTAGAATTTTGTTTCATCTGGAGAAACATTTTCAAACATGGGAGTAATGAATCTTGGAAAATAAAATTGAACCTCAGCAATCCTCTAAAATTTCCAGTTTCCACAAGCACTAGACATATCAAGCTCTATTCTTCAAATGAATTATTCACTCCTGATAGCTTGTAACTAAAATAATTACTCAAAATAGATTAAAAACCAATCAAATTTTTCTGGTATCCTAACCCATCAGACCCCAAAATACCACTAGACTTGTTATTCTCAATTTAGGGTTTAGCACTCATGGCCCATGGTTTAGGGCTTAGGGCTCAGGATTTAGGGTTTAATGTTTAGGGTTTATGGTATATGTTTTATGGTTTATGGCTTAGGGTTTAGGGATCAAATTTAAAGACTAAATGTAAATGGTTTAGGGTTTACGTTTTAGGGTGTAGGGTTAAAAATGAAATATAATTCTGTAGCTTTAATTTTATTTTCTCATCTTCTACGTAATACTCAATAAATGATTTGACAAGGGATCTTCCCTCTTCGATGAAGATACACCAAATATGAATATGAACCTTGAGAGGGGATCTGCACCTAGAGAGGTATCATCTGATCCTACACCTAAGCCCTAAGTCCTAATCTATAAACCCTAAATCCTTGTTGGTCGGATATTTTTTTCAGAAAAAATATGTGGTTCAACCACAGTACATAGGATTAAATCCCTCCTCAAATGAAGGGGAGGCACACTATTGATTACTAATCTAAAACACACATGAAATATATACAATATTCACACTAATCTAATCATTAGGGTTGGGATACCATCTCAATAGATTTGTAGGAAAACTTATGAAGAATAAGGAGATAGGAGAAAATAAATGATTTACTAGAATAGGAAAAGAACAAAATAAGAAGAAAGGTTCTTTTTCTCAAGTAAATGCAAATCAAGAGATAATCACACATGATTTAGATTTTAATAACTTGAAAAATATTTGATGGACAATATATGTCAAACCAAAAATAATTTAAAGCATTGAACATAAGAACAATAACTCAAACAGATATATCCTCACAACAGAAATTTTGTAACAAACTATATTTAATATTCTTCGATGATTAAAAGAAAACACAAAGTAGTTCTCTTTTCTCAACCTTGCCACAACATCACATCAAAATTTTTGGACATTTAAGAATGCCAAAACATTTCAAATTTATAGAAGAGAGAAGGATTAAAATTAGGAAAACAATTTTAACAACATACTATAAATAGTAAATAATAATAACGAGTCCTATTTTGACTGGTTCTCACATAGCAGAATAATTTAAACCTTCCAAGTTCAAAGTATGTCAAAAAATAATGAAAAAGACATGCCAATTTGAAAATAAATATGTCACGACAAGTTCAATATTCAAACTTGTCTTCTTCATCTCCCTAATCAACTTGTTTATCACAAAATTCTTAGAATTTCTAGATTATCTCTCGTGCTTCCTCTTCATCTGGTCCATAGGATTATTCATTCAGGACCTTGCAAGTCTCTTACGTGTTACTAGCAATCCCAAAAATTCGTTGGAACTTCTTCTTAAATTTAGAAAATGTGCTTAAAACTCCTTCACAAATGATTAGTTTGTCAATAGCTACAATATAAAAATTTTCACCCACTCCAGAATATTTCTCAATCAATTCCTAAAATTCCTTATACAAATCATCAGTTGACAAAATATTTGTGTTATCATCCATAACCTTATTGAATATTTTTTATACTTTTTCATCACTGTAATTAATAGCGTCGATCAACTGATATCTTGATTCCCTTAGTTTACTACAAGATTTGTTGAGGATCTTGACTCTAAATTCAATTGATTTGTAGAATTGAAAGTGTTTGTCAACATTTGGGACTATTCCCTCCTTAACCAAGGTTTTTGAAGGAATATTTTTACGAGAGTTGAGGGATTCAAAAGTTAATTCTAGGTTACCAATCTCTTCAAGTAGCTCATCACTAAACTTATCAACCTCTTTCCTCAGATCCTCAAAATAATTCAATACATTCAAAGTATCTTTAACAATCCTCTTTCCTTGAATGAGAAGCTATTGAATCCATTCATCAGTAGTCGTACCCTTCTCCTTGAAATTTTCCATTATTGGTAATAATGAGAAATCAAATCGAATGGGGGTGGGAATAGAAGCTATTATTTACTGTTGAGAAGGCTTAGAGAGCTTCAGAAAAATTTATGTTAGTTGTTAAACCTTTTCCTTTAATTCATCTCTTGATACCTTGGTCTCTTTGAGATTTTAACACAACACTTTGAGCATCATGTTGATCTCCTTCAACCATGACCTTCTCAAGATCAACCCTCCTGATTTGATAATCTCTAGTTGTAACATCTTCCTTAGTTTTATTTTGCATGGGTAAGACAATATCTATAAATTTTTGTCTTGATGCATCAACTAATATTTTTTAAATGGTCTTTGGCTTATTATTTTATTGAGAATGCGTTTGATTTAATGAGGTTAAATAAGAGGCTTCAATCAATTTAATTTTTCTTAGGGTTTGGTCAAGTAATGAAGAGGTCACAGAAGTAGAAGGTTCTTTGAGAAGAGGAACTGATAATTTAACAGAGGAAACTTGAGGAGTTGGAAAAGTGGTGAAAATAGATGGAGGAGTGGTGAGAATGGCATAAACAATGATAGATGTCATGGGTGAATAAAGTGGAATGGATGTGGGGATCTCATATGAAGACTGAGTAACTTCAATAGTCCCAGATTGTGTTCCACTTGAATAGAGGAGTGATAGATGGATGAACCACAATACATACTTCCATTTCTTCTAAAACTATGAGGGGGTTAAACAAGATGGAAGGTCTTGGAACTTCAAAGTCTAATTGTTTCCACTTGAAAGAGGAGATAGGGATGAGGAAAACTTCTTCCAGGTGGGATATGAGTGAGTTGGAGAGGAAAATAAGAGGGACAAGGAAGAACTATAAGGGAGCACTAGAGAAGACTGAGTGCAAATAGGCCCAGATGGAGGGCTAGAATAAGGAGTGATAGATGGATCAACCACAATACATACTTGAATTTCTTCTAAAACTAGTGGAGGGGGTTAAACAAGATGGAAGGTCTTGGAATTATCTAATTTTTGATCAAACTTGAATCTCAACTTCTTAGGTGGGATTTTATCTTTAACTATTCCCTATGGGAGGGGCCCACCTCTGATGTGACTGAAAACTTTGAAAAATAAGATTCCTCTAGATTCATACCCCAGGAAATAAACCATACCTTTGTATGGACCAAAGTTTGAGCGGCCTTCTCTGTTATGGTTTCTATTTTTGCAATTGACCAGTCAATTACCAAGAATATGAGGTTATCACCATTACCTTGTTCATACATTGTATCAAGAAAGCTCTCATTTTCCACCGTATCTTCTTGAATATCATTGAGATCAAACATTATTATCTCATCCAAGTTCAACATGTTATTATCTTTTCTTCAAACTGCAACCTCATCCCTAAGATCAATCCAAAAATATTCAATATTTGGAACATGTAACTGGAACATCCCATGAGATTTAAGAACTTCCCTAGTGTCAAATCATGTCCTTGACTTCATATGTTTTTTGAGTTTATCTTGTAACTCATGGATAACATTTTTAGCTTTGATGATAGAATAATAGGTGTATCTCCTAATTGAGATAGGGAATGAGATAACAACATTTTGCTTTCTCTACTGAGACTTTTGGAATTCTAGGAGTTGTTTTACTAATTCCACGACGATTATCTTTTCATTGGGGTACCTGCGTCAATGGAAAGGAGATTCTTGACATATAACAACACACACATATGTGAACTTTTGGAACTAGAAGAAGATACCATCCCTCTTAGATACTTCATTCCATGCTTAATTAGAAACCCTTTGCATTCTAAGATCAAGGTTCAATATGCAAATAATTTCTAAGAAGGCATCATTCACCCTTCTATATTTTTCCATACATCCCTTCATGGGTAATTAAGGATTAAATTTATAGCTATGATCCGTATATCGATTTCCCTTGGAGTCTAACGCAGGGTAGTTATGCATCCCAACAACATAAGTGACGTAAGTCATCATATATAACTTTCTAGTAGAAAGATCTGCCTTCATTTGAGCACCACTATTATCACTGATGAGATTTCCCCAATCCAAATGTTGATCATTCTTCTTTATGATGGTAATAAATTAGTACATCCAACAATATAATTATTTACATTCTGGAAGACCAAAATTTTTGCTTAGGAGTGTAATGCTGTCACTTATTTCTAAACTAAAATCAGTTTTAGGAAATGTCTTTGGAAATCTCAACATAACGGGTTCAACCTTGATCAGGAACTTCTTATATACCCGCTTCACAAAATTATCGAAATCCTTGTCCCAGGCTTGCTGTGCAGACTAAATAATTGTGCCGACATATTCCTTAAAATTGGGAAGTTTTAGGAGTTGATCAAAGTAATCATTATCAACCTTGATCATTGTCTCCCCTTCCTATTTCCAAACTTAGCGGGAGTTTGAGTCATAATTGGCAGGACATGCTAGGATGAAATTAGGACATTGAGCTTGAATGGGGATGGTGGCCACTAAAGGTAATCCAATTGCAGAAATTGACTACATCCATGAAGTTTGTGAAGAGATCTGAAATATTCCCTAAAATTAGTCCATGTCAATATTTCCCAGTTTCGTATCCCGAATGTCAAAATTGACATCAATGTATGAGGTATCTTCAACCCCTAATTCTAGTACTTCATTTCCCTTGCCCCTTATTTATTCTCATTTCATTTTCCATAATCCAACATGGGAAAATAATCACAGTATCACCTTGAAGAACTTAGAAAGGAAATTAAGGTTTAGAACCCTGCCTTATAGTCGTGAAAACCCTAAGAAGTTATAAAAACCTGACAAACCAATTGAAGTTTGAATGATGTGAGACAACTTGAGAAATATGACAGAATACGGGGTATTGTTCTTTCTTAGCATGCCCAAAATTCCGATACACTGTGAAGTGCTAGTAGTGTTAAACATGTATGAAAACTTGAACTACTTGAATCAGTTAAGTTACCTGTTAGGGCATAAGAAAAACATTATTAAGAACCTTTACATATAAAAACTTTGATTTTGAACTTTCAATACTTGAGTACTTCATTTCATGGGAGAAAGAGTAAATATACCCTGTGAATGATGGTAAAAATGACTAATTAGGGTGAAAAAAAAGAAACCAGAGGGAAAAAATCAAAATCCCCCAAAATGAAAACAAAGAAAGAATTCATGAAACCCAAAACATGATCTGGATGAAGAAGACACTTACCTCAAGATGAAAACAATGTAAAATCTAAGGAAACAATCAAAAATTTAATGAAAAAAACAGTTATGGTCTTAGAGGTCCGCCAACAAGCAATCAATCCACACAGTGTTACAGGTTACCAGGTAAAAATTACACGGAAAATAATCCTTATTTATAAACCCTCACATTAATTACACCTAGTGTGACAAGTGTGCCAACCACCTAATAGTTGATCATTAAATGAATTTCTTTCAAAGTCAGGTACATGTTCACATTTTTCATCATGTGGCTGAGTTTCAAAAACCCAACATGAAGAGGCTTTGTAATGTCAGAAATCGGAAGCCGTAAGCATGAGGCATATTACATGTGCTTGGGAGGTGAGGTGTTTCGATGTTGTCGGGCTCTGAAACCTGACAAAATATGGTTGATTTAGTGTTTGGATTTGGAATGTAGGGAACACATTACATTTTTTTGAGTGAGATGATGTTTCGATGCAATCGTAACCAAAAAACCAAAATAATTTATTACAAATCAGACCTTAGATTCATGATTCATGGAACATATAATATGCATTTGGGTTTTTCTTGTACAGTGTAATCGGATTCCAAAATCTAACAACACATTGTAATTCGGGATTTTGGGGTCAGAAAGTAGATGGGATGTTGCATGTTAATTTCTAGGAGAAACCCAAAATCTGATAAAATACTTTACAAGGCTTTTATCAAATGGGATATTTGGATTAAAAATCCTTTAGGAGAAAATTATAAATTTTTCAATTGTTAGCTCCATTTTATTAACGATCACAAAAATGGGATAACAATTGGCTTTGACTGGGGACTTTAGTTGATGAAGTAAAGGAAGAGGACTCATATTTCTAAAGCATGAACCATTGGGCTAAGGGGTCAAAAAGAGAAAGAGATGATAGAAAAAAACAGACCAAAAAAAAAAATCAAATCAAAACAAACAAAATAACCAAAGAAAACACACAA
The DNA here is from genome assembly GCA_019776745.2 of Taxus chinensis. Classification (NCBI taxonomy): domain Eukaryota; kingdom Viridiplantae; phylum Streptophyta; class Pinopsida; order Cupressales; family Taxaceae; genus Taxus; species Taxus chinensis. The sequence continues at coordinate 775,246,969 of CM034147.1, read as the reverse complement.
CAAGAAGCAAACTATGGTACAATGCAAGAATAACTTACACTACTAGCGAAACAACTTCAAATATTGCCCACTATGAGGAAGTGGAAGCATAGTTCCATCAATATATGAAAGATAGAAACTATTTTTTTCACTCAACTGATGAATCTTGAAGGAACCTCTCCACATGGAGTAAAATTTTATGGGAATCCCCTTCGGCTCTCTTCTTTTGTCCCAAAGCAAAACTAGATCTTAGCTATGAAAATCCCATTGCTTTAAATTTTTGTCAAATATCTTTTTGACCTTGTTTTGATGCTCCGTGATGTGATCAATCACTTTGAGCCCGTCCTCCTCAAAATTTATTAGATACATGTCTCTCTTCTTGATAGAATCTTCAAAAAAATCATCTTCAATCACTTTAGCCAATCTTAAAGGTGACAATTCCAAGGAGATGGAAATTTCTGCATTAACTCCATATAACACTTAAAATGGTGACATTCCTATAACTCTCTTAGGAGTGATATGATCTTCCCACAATACATCATACAATGCTTTGTGCCAAGTTTTTTGATTCTTATAAAAAAACTTCCTGATTATGGTTACCAATTTCTTATTACTTAATTTGGCCTAACCATTTCCTTGAGGATAATAATCAGACAAGTGAGCTAATGTGATCCCATAGCCCTAAAAAAATCTATTAGTTCATAAGATCAGTTTTTTAATGAATTATTAGCAACAATTTTATGAGGAACGTCGAACCTGAGTATTATATTCTCTTTGATGAAGTTATATACAACTTCAGAAGGAGCATGCTTTGCTGGAATGGTTTCTAACCATTTGGTAAAATAGTCGATTGTAGTCAAAACATAGCTATGTCTGACGCTAGATGTGGGATTCAAAACTCCAATGAAATCCAAACCCCATTGTTGAAAAGGTTCCTTAATCACTACATGTCTTAAGGGGAGTGTTGCTAACTTAGGACAATCGAAAAATTGTTGACAAGCTTCACATTTACCTACCCATTCAGTTGAATCTTGAAAGAGAGTGGGCTAGTAGTATCTTGCTTGCAAAATCTTGTGGGCCATTATAGATGATGAAAAGTATCCACTATAGGATAAATTACGGAATGATTCTAATAACTTACCTTGCTAAACTTTGTTGTCACAATGGAGAAACACCCCATCAATCCCTCTATTATATAAGTCATTATCCCAAAGGATGTATTTTACTGATCTTAGATTGACCACCCTTTTTAATTTTGGACTCAAATACACAGGACATTCTCCATAAGTTACAAAGAAGGAAATGTATAAATATGATTTGTCTGTCATACTTACAAATAACACCATGGGTAATTCTTTGTGAATTTCTTCATCTTCTTTGAATTCTTCCTTGGGATTGTATTCTGTGATCATCTAGCAAAATCCCCTTCCACATACTAGCTATGGGTTTAATCTCCAAGTCATAATCATACACTTTAGTAATTAAATTGCCTCTCTGACTACCCAATTATTGTTAGGTAAGGCTAGATTTCACCAATGTGTTAGGGATAAGAACCAGCGTATGAGAGCTTAAAACATAATACTTGAATTTCTTGACTGCGCTAACAACAACGTAGGCGTGCTTTTCAATTTGAGATGTTTTTATCTTGTTTTCCTTCAAAGGGAAACTAATGATAAAAATGGGAGATTTAATTCCTTCCTCATTATTTTGTATCAAAATAGCAGACACTGTATAGGTGGAGGTATAAGCATACATAATGAAATATTTTTAAAAATTAGGACATACTAGAATAAGGGCATGCACAATGGATTTCTTGATTTCATCAAAAGAAAGCTTCCCTTCAGTACTCCATTGGAATAGATTTTTTCCTTTCATCATCTCTACAATATGCCTTGTCTTATCAACAAAGTATGGGAAAATCTTCCCAAGAAATTGAATTTTCCAAAGAAAGAATGTACACCCGTTTTACTTGTGGTTAGGGTAAGAATTTGTATGGCTTTCACCCATTCTAGATCAATTTTATTTCCCTCTTTTGTCACAATATGCCCCAATAGCTTCCCTTATGTGACCCCAAATATAGACTTCTTAGGATTCAAAGAAATCCCATGTTGTCGATATCTCATCAAAACTTGCTCCAAGTGATCATAGTGATCATGTATATTTTTTGTAAAGACCATAATATCATCCAGGTACATGACTATAACTTTTCCCATCAAGTCTCTAAAATCTAAATTCATGGACCTTTTAAATTTAGCTCTAACGTTGATCAACCCAAATGTTTTTTTTTGAAAAGAAAAATTTCCCCACAGGGTGGTGAAAGCCGTCTTATGCTGATCTTCTACAGATACCTCAACTTGATTATATCCATAAAAATCCATCGAGTATAAATAAAATTTCAGACCCCATGATTGTTTGTAACACTTGATCCATGATGGGCAGGGGGTAATTGTCCTTTGATTTAGATTGATTGAGATTATGAAAGTTGACACAAATATGGATCTCTCCATTCTTATTTCATACAAGGAAAATGTTATCCACCCGTGTGGAATAGTGAATGGTACAAATAATTCTCACATCTAACATCTTCTAAATCTCTACAAGAATAGTGCCTGAAATCTTGGGATTATAGTTTTGTTGTTTCTTCTTGTCTAGCTGTGCATTTGATTTCAATGGGATGTTATGTTGCACATATTTGGGCTTGAAGGACTTAAAATCAGCATAATACCATGTTACTATTTCCATGTGTTTCTTTATAAGTACAAAAAACTTCCTTTTTTCTTAAGGAGAGGAACACTTACCAATATTTACAATCACTTGTTGTTCAGGGAACCTAAATTTACCTCCTCAACTTTAGTAGATGAATTTCCCTTGAACTACCTCTTATTCTGCATGAAGTGATCATATTTATCAAACAAACATTTGAGTGACACCAAACATTTGGGGATATTATTTACCTTTAGTTAAAGAAACTCACCACTAATATTCTATTGAGAATTGGAAATGAATTCACGGTATGTTGATTTTGAAACTTAAAAATAAATCTCACTGAAATTATCAGATTTTTCTAGAAAGGCCAATATTTTTTTATCATCATTGAAAACTTTCCAATGCAAAGAATTGTCTAAGATTCTTGGGCAGTAAACTATTTCAATAACATACTTATCTTCTTTTAACTCAGGATGTGGAAGGAGTAGCGAAGCAGATATAATGAGGGAGTCTGCCTTGTCATTATGATCTCTTTGTACCGCCTTAATGGAAAAGGCATCAAAGTATTCTATGCAATCCCAAACTATGTTCCTGTAGTGCTTTAAGTGATCATTATTTACTTGATAAAATCTCCTTACTTGATTGACAATAAACTCCAAATCCCCTTACACTTTAAGATTCTTGACTCCTTTTTATTTTACCATTGCTAATCCTAGAAACAAAGCTTCATACTTGACAATATTATTAGTATTATCAAACTGTAATTTATATGAAAAAGAAAAAATCTCAAACTCAAGGGAGATGAGCACAAATCCTGTGCCAAATCCCAAAGTGGAACAACCTCCCTTGAACTTCAGATTCTAAATGGCATTAGGATTTTCTTTTGTGATAGAAATAAAATAAATTCCCTGATCTGATGTCATAAAATAGTTTCCTAGATCAACATCTTCAAAAATAATCTAAGATTTGGTATCGTCAGACTTAATGAAGAGATATTTTTCTTGATCTTCCAGCTCCAAAATACGCAAGGTTCCATTGACTGGGATCTTAAATTTGGTCCAATCCATATTAATCTTTCCACCCAAGTCCCTGTAAAAACCTCTCCCTAGTAGAATACCATATGCAGTCAGGATATTAGCTACTAAAATGGTCATCTTGACCCTTTTTTTCTGGGAAGGAAGCAAATACAAAATGCGCATATTTGATTTGACCAATTAAGGTAACTTTCTTTGTCTCCATGGAGTATCAACATCTAAATGGTTTGGTGAGAGTTATCTGCAAAGCATGGAATACCTTTGCATGAATAACATTATACCGAGGCCCTTGAATCAATTATATAATTGTTGAGTTTAAATCCATTTATGAGCAAGGAAAAATATAATGACTCAATATTTCCTGATGGATAATTTGATACCATATTATTTTTAGATGAAGGATGAGGAGGATTGGGTAAGATAACTTTAGAGACCTCCATGGTAGCTGGAATAACAATTGTGATTCTAATAAATTTAGCAAGCTTTTCAAACTGTTCGAGGTTAGACTGCAAATAATATGCTTCAAAAATTTGGATCTTAGTCCTCTTAACATGATCAATAATATCAAAATAAGTATAGGAAGGAACAATGATAGGTTTATATATTTCAATATTTACCTGTGGGTTTGGGAACTATTCTTGGGAATATAAAAAGAAGAAGGACTAGGAAGAGAAGTGACCTTTTTGGAAGCTAATTTCTCTTTAGGTTACTCAGGGAGAGGAGTACCTATTTTTGCAACAAGTATAGGGCTCTCTCTTTCTTTTTCTTTTTCTTTAGGACTTTCAATTGGTTTCCTTAGATTCTAAGACTTAGACTGAGTAAAGACTGTAAGATATTGACCACTAGTCTCATATTCATCTTCTTCGTATTCCAAATACCCAATATTAGAGTCACCAGCTAGATCATCATATGACTCATCAACATAAACAAAAGCTTCGAAGGCATCATTGGTGTTCTCAATTTATTTTCCTCATCTTCTTTTATTATCTCTATGGTTGTATTAACAGGGATTCCTCGATAGCCAATCTTGGTTGTACAGAAGGTAGAAAAATTCTATCCCTTGCAGGAGCACCATTTCAATTATTGAAGTTTCTCCTAGGGATATCCCAATAAGGAGTGGTTGATGTATGCTAAAACATATACTTCTTCAAATTTATAATATCACTGGCCATTCTATGATTCATGTGATCAATGGTTCCTTGAGAAGAAATCTTATTATTTTCTAATTTTTCATACCAGGATAAGATCATCTTCGATCTCAGTAGCCATATCCTGTGCAATAGACAAATAAAGAACCTTCTCAATAGGAAACTCACATCAGGGAGTTGATCGTTGATGAAGAAGCATTTTTTATTCTCTGGAGTTAGAACTAAAAGTTCAAGAATTTTGTGGACTAGCTTAGTAAACTTAGTTATGAAATCACACATTGGCTCATCTTATTCCTTCTTCATATGGGCAAGTTGAGCTAGCAATGCATGTGATTCTTCAATAGGCTTAAATATCACCTCAAACAGAGATCTCATAGTTTCCCAATTTGTAATTCATGCATTTGGAAGATGATATAACCATTCTTCCATGACGCCATGAAGTTTTTTGACAAACAACTAAACATACACATCTTCATTTGATTCCCCAAGAAATCGACAAGCTACGAATCTGAACGAAACTATATGCTCATCCAGGTGTTGTTTTCCATCACTATTGAATTTAGGAACATTCTTACAAGATCCATGTGGAAAATCATGCAATGATGGAGTTAATGAGAGCAGACCAATATCGGCACTCTAAGGAACATGAGCTTGTGGGGGTTGTTGTCTGACCATCATTTTAAAAGTAGTGTGTGAAGGAATATGTGTATCAACCAATAATAATGATCAAAAAGTTGTGGAAGTATCTTGACCTTGAGCAACATGATTTATATGCGTTTGCATGGGTGAGGAATTACTGATACATCCTGAAGATCACCTTTCTGGTACTATATTGAATTTGTGTTGTTGAAGTTGATAAAATAGAGGATTAACTTCACCTCTTTCTCTCTTCACATTTCTTTAAGGATTAAAGGAAAACACAATATTTCTCTTTCTCTCTTCACATTTATAGAAGAGAGAATTAGAGAAATTAGGAAAATAGTTTCAAAAAACATACTAAAAATAGTAAATAATAATAATGAGTCCCTTTTTGATTGGTTCTCACACAACAGACCTAGTCAAACCTTCCAAGTTCAAAGCATGTCAAAAAATAAAGAAATATACATGCAAATTTGAAAAGAGCAATGTCATGACAAGTTCATTATTCATCTCCCTAATCAACTTGTTTATCATGATATCCTTGGAATTTTCTGATTATCTCTCACTCTTCCTCTTCATCTGGTCCACATGAGTATTTGTTTAGGACCTCGCAAGTCTCTTGCGTGTTGCTAGAAATCCCTGGAAGTTGTTGGAACTTGTTCTTTAATTTGGCTGATGAGATTAAAACAATTTCACAAAGGATTAGTTTGTCAATAGGTGCAATACCAAAATTTTCATCTGCTGCAAATTCTTTCTCAACCAATTCCTCAAACACCTTATACAAATCATTAGCTGAAAAAATATTCATGTTATCATCCATAACCTTCATGAATATTTTCAATAATTCTTCATCAATATCATTAGTAAAATCAAGCAACTGATCTCTTGATTCCCTTATTTTACTATAAGCTTCGTTGAGGATCTTGACTCTAAAATCGATTTCTTTACATAATTGAATGTTTTTTTCGGCATTTGGGACTATTCTCTCCTTAACCAAATTTTCCAAAGGAATATTTGTAAAAGCACGAAGGGATTCCAAAGTTAACTCCAGGTTACCAATCTCTTCAAGAATCTCATCATTCAAATTATCAACCTCTTTCCTCACATCCTCTGAAGAATTGAAGAGATTCATCATATCACTAGGAATCCTCTTTCTTTACATGAGAAGCCGTTGAATCCATTCATCAAAAACCTTACCCTTTTATTTTATATTTTCCATTCTGGGTACTAATGAGAAATAAAATCAAATGGGGGTGGGCCTAGGAGCTTCTATCTGTTGTTGAGAGGGCTTAGAGAGTTTGAGAAAAACTTTTGTTAGTTGTTCAACATTTTCCTTTAATTTATATCTTGCGACATTAGGGTCTTTGATATTTTTACACAACACATCTATAACACTTTGAGCATCCTGTTGAGCTCATTCAACCATGACCATCTTGAGATCAACCCTCTTGATATGATAATCTACAGTTGTAACATATTCCTTAGTTTTATTTTTTGTGGGTACAACAATCTCTGTAAATTGCTTGCCTATCTCATCAACTGAGATTCGTGAAATAGTCCTTAGCTTGTTAGGTTATCGAGAAGACGTTTCATTTAATGAGATGAAATTAAAGGATTGCGGTGGAACAATCACTTTTCTTTTTCTAAGGGTTTGTTCAACTATCGAAGAGGGAATTAAAGAAGAAGGGTTGCTTCGAGAAGTGGAACTAAGACTGTTTCGAAGGAAACCTGAGGAGTTGGAAAAGTGGTGATAAGAGATGGAGGAGTGGTGAGAATGGTGGAAACAATGGAAGATATCATTGGTGAAGAAAGTGGAATGGAGGTAGGGATCTCAGAGGATACTGATAACTCCAAAGTTAGTTGTGCTTCTCTTGAAATAGGAGATAAGGATAAGAAAACACTCACCAAGGTGGATACGAGTGGTGATGATAGAAGTGGAGGTGAGTGTGGTGGAGGGGGAAGGAAGAGGGATGGGGAAGAACTAGAAGGGAAAGCTAGAGAAGATTGAGTGGAAACATGCCCAAATGGAGGGCCAAGAGAAGGAGCGATAGATGGATCAACCACAATACTTACTTGAATTTATTTTAAAATTGGTGGAGGGGGTGAATCAAAAACCACAACTGATGAAGATGGTGTAGAAAATGGAAAGGGATTGGAATTCTCTCATTTTTGAAAAAAATTGAATCTCAACTTCTTAGGTGGGATTTTATCTTTAACCTTTTCTGCATGGGAGGGTCCCACCTCTAATGTGACTAAAAGCTTTGAAAAATTAGATTCCTTTAGATTGATACCATAGGAAATAAACCACCTTTGTACAGACCAAAGTTTGAGTGTCCCTCTCTGCTATGGATTGTCTTTTTACAACTTACTAGTCAATTTATGAGAATTCTAGGTTATCACCGTTGCCTTATTCATACATTGTATCAAGAACATTCTCATTTTTGACCATAAATTCTAGAATCTCATAGAGATGAAAAATTCTTATCTCATCCAAGTTCAACCTGCTATTATCTGTTTTTCAAACTACAACGTCATCCCTAAGATCAATCCAAATATCTTCAATATTTAGAGCATGTAACTACAACACCCCATGAGATTTAAGGACTCTCCTAATGCCAAATCATGTCCTTGGCTTCATATGTTTTTTGAGATTATATTGTGACTCATGGATAAAATTTTTATGTTTGATGATAGAAGAGCGGGTGTATCTCCCAATTGAGATAGGGAATGCAACAATTTCCTTGTTCTTGCTTTGCTTAAACTTGTGGAATTTTAGGAGTTGTCTTACTAGTTCCATTAGAATTATATTGTCATTGAGGTACCTGGGTAAATAGAAAGGAGCTTCTTGACATATAACAACATGTAGATATGTGAAATTTTTGAACTGCAAAATGATACCAGCTCACTTAGATACTTCATTCCATGATTCATCAGAAACCATTCGCTTTCTTAGATCAGGGTTCAATCTACAAATAATTTCAAAGAAGAAGGCATCATTCACCCTTTTATATTGTTTGATACACCCCATTATGATAAATTAAGGATAGAATTTTTAGATATTATCCATAGATCAATTTCTCTTGGAGTCTAACCTAGCATAGTTCCACATCCCGACATCATCATAAGTGACGTAAGTCATCATATAGAACTTTCTAGTATAAATAATTGCCTTCAGTTGAGAATCGATATTATCAATGATGAGATTTCCCTAATTCAAATTTTGATCATTATTCTTTATGATGGTAATGAATCGGTACATCCAACCATAAAATTCTCTAGATTCTGGAAGCCCAAATATTATGTTTAGGAGTGTAATGATGTCATTGATTTCCAAAATAAAATTACTTATTGGAAATGTCTTTGAAAATATTGACACAACGGGTTTATCCTTGATCAAGAACTTCTTATTTATGTTCTTCACGCAATTATCAAAATCCTTATCCTATGCTTTCTTTACAAAATGAAGCCTTGTGCTGACATATTTATCAAAATTGGGAATTTTGAGGAATTGATAAAAGTAATCATTTTCCAACTTATTAACTGTCACCCTTGCTTGGTTTTGAACTAAGTAGGAGTTTGATTCATAATTGGCATCTCATGCTAGGATGAAATCGGGACATTAAGATGAAATGGGGATAGAAGCTGCTAAAGGTAATCTACTTGCACAAATAGACTACATCTATAAATTTTTTGAAGAGCTCTTAACTCTTCCCAAAAATTCATCCATGTCAGTATTTCCCAGTTCTATATCCCAAATGTCAAAATTGGCATCAATGTATGAGGGAGCTTCAACCCCTCAACACTTGTACTTCATTTCCTTTGCCCCTTATTTCTTCCCCTTTCCTTTTCCAGAATATGACATGAGAAAATGATCACAATATCACCTTGAAGTACTTAGAATGGAAATTCAAGTTTAGAACCCTGTCTTGTAGGCATGATAACCCGACAAACCAATTTAGGAAAGTGAACATGTTGAGTAGTTAACAAAACCAGACAAACTAATCAGAGTTCGAATGATGTGAGAAAACTTGAGAAACCCAAAACACTATGGGGTATTGATTTTATTGAGCATTCTTGAAAGTTTGATATAATGTGGAGTGCTGGAAGTGTTAAGCATGTTTAAAAACCTGAATTACTTGAATCCGATTAAGAAACCTTACATATCAAAACTTTGATTTTGACCTTTCAATCATTCAGTAGTTCATTTCATGGGAGAAAGAGTAAATTTACCTTGTGGCTGATGGTAAAAATGACTAATTAGGGTGAAAACAAAGAAACAACAGGGAAAAACTCAAAATCCCCCAAAATGTAGACAAGAAAAGAATTTATGAAACCCAAAACATGACCTAGACAAAGAAGACACTTACCTCAAGATGAAAACAATGCAAAATATAAGGAAACAATCAAAAATTTCACGAACAACATGGTTCAGGTTTTAGAGGTGCCCTAACAAATAGTCAATCCATGCGGTGTTAGAAAATACTAGGTAAAAATGACATGGAAAGTAACCCCTATTTATAAACCCTATCATTATTTACACCTAACGCCAACCACCCGACAACTGGTCATTAAATGTGTTTCTTTCGGAGTTGATGCAAGTTTTCATTTTTCATCACGTGGTTGAGTTTTGAAAACCTGACACAAAGATGCTTTGTAATGCCAGAAATCAGAATTGGGAAACATGAAGCATCTTGTATGTGTTTGGGAGGTGAGGTGTTCCAATGTTGTTGGGTTTGGCAAGCTGATAGCATATCGTTGATTCAAAGTTTAAATTTAGAATGTAGGGAACAATTTGCATTTGTTCAAGCGAGATGATGTTCCAATGGAAGCAGAACCCGAAACCCAAAAGAATGTATTACAAATCAGACCTTGGATTTAGGATTCATGGAAAGTATATCACACGTTTGGGTTTTTCTTGTATAGTGCAATCAGATCCTGAAATATGACAACACAATTTAATTTGGGATTTCGAGGTCAGAAAGTAGGCGGTATGTTGCATGTTAACTGTTAGGTGAAACCTGAAATCTGATAAAATACTTTCCAAGGCATTTTTTAAAGGGGATCTTTGGATTAAAAATCCTCTAGGAGAAAATTTTAGAATTTTGAATGGTTATCTCCATTTTATTGATGATCACAAAAATAGGATAAAAATCCTAAACCTTGAACCCAAAAACCTAAACCCTAAATCCTGAACCCTATTTTTACCACCTTGAACCCTAAAACCTAAACCCTAGTCCCTAAACCCTAAATGCTAAAACCTAAACCCTAAACCATAAACTCTAAGCCATAAACCCTAAACCGTAAACCCTAAACCATAAACCGTAAACCGTAAACCATAAACCGTAAACCCTAAACCCTAAACCCTAAGCCCTAAAATGTTAACCCTAAAACTTAAAATTTCAACGCTAATATATCAACCCTAAACCCTAAACCCTAAATCCTAAACCCCGAGCCTTAAACCTTAAACCCTAAATCCTATTCCCTAAACCATAAACCCTAACCTTTAAACATTAAACCATAAACCATAAACAATAAACCTTAAACTCTAAACCTTAAACCTTGAGCCCTAAACCATAAACCTTGAGCCCTAAACCCTAATCATAAAACCCTAAAGCCTGAACCCCAAACCCTAAACTATGAGCCATAAACATTTAACTGTAAAACCTAAACCCTCATCCATAAACCCTAATCTCTAAACCATAAACCATAAACCATAAACCCTAAACCCTAAACCCTAAACCCTTAACTCTAAACCTTGAGCCCTAAGCCCTAAAACCTAAACCCTAAACCCTATTTTTACCACCATGAACCCTAAACCATAAACCCTAAACAATGAGCCCTAAACCATGATCCCTAAACCCTAAACCATGAGCCATAAACACTAAACCTTAAACCCTAAACCCTAAACCCTAAATCCTAAAAATATTCCTAAATCTTCCTAAATTTCCTCTAACACTTCCAAGATTCTCTGAAATCTCTTATAGATGCTTAATATTTTTCTTGAACTATCCTAAAGGGTGTTTGATTAACTCAGAATGGTCTTTTTAGGCCTCTAGAGGAAGTTATATTCCAACATGTCACACTGAACTCATTAATAATCGTATCCAATCATCCCAACACATTGAAACAAACTTAAAAAACCTTGTTAATAATTTATTTTTATACAGGTTGAGAGTGGTACTGAGTCAAGTTGGCCAAAGGAAGGACGTACCATTGACTAGGAAGTGAAATATACATTCCCTAAGCTTGTAAAGTAGGAAATCATCCATGATATGATTTTACCATATTCTAAGAAAAAATTAGGGATTCAACTCCATGTTCACGAGAAAATTCATGAGTCCATATATTTGATCAGGTGTCACTACCTTTGAGAATTGTGAGATTTGTAAATTCTAATTTTGACACATTTAACACTCTAAAAAATGTCAAAAACCAATCTAAAAGGCCCCAAAACCTAAACAATGACTATGTTCTTTCACAAAATAGATATCGATTGTATAATAAACCCTAAAATCTTGAAGGTTGAATGTTGAATGCTGAAATCCTGAAAAATACCTATGTACCAACTAGATTAGAGTCTAAAAAAAATTCTTCTAAACCATGATAGATGGAGCTGTGAGACTAGTTCCATTAGGTGAAGTGTGACCCTAACATCTTATATTTACTAAAATAAATTTAAAGTATTAATATTTTCTTAATACTTAAACATTTATATTAAGAAAAACTTATACTTTAACATTTATTTTTGTAAAGAGAAGCATGCCAAAAGCACATGTATTTCCAAACTAAAGGTTTAGACTATTTCTATGTGATTAAAACCATGTTTGATAGAAAAACATCAAAATTCATGTGTTCATCCCAAAAAATCATCCATTATAACATAATATTTAAAAATAAATTATACTACGATGTTGAGTTCGGTTTTACCTTGATGATGATATAATTATTTCTAAAATCCAATTAGTTTAAGGATTTCATCTATAATTTCTTTTACCAGTGCCTTGTTTTCTAGCAAAAACCTATGCATACGTTTTGGTGCACAATTTATGATTTTTTTCATCCAAATTTTTAAAAAGTGGTTTTTTCTAAACTCCATTCTACGAACACTCATAAAAAAAACAACATTTTTTTTCTCAAAGTTATGGGGGTGAACACACAAATATTTCATTTTCAGGATATGTGCATTTTGAAAATTAATAAAAAATTATATATTCATCCACAAATAATGAACAATTAGTGGGACCTCGTATATGGTCTTAGCTGACTTTATACTGAAGGGATTTGAAAAATTATTTATAGAACATAAAAAATGGGGGAGCACACACACAATAGGTTTTTATCTTTTTGACACAAAAATAGGCATACTTTGTGTGCACACCACATTTGACCCTCTTAATCTCAACCTTTTTCAAAAACATTAAGTAGTATAGAGACTAGATTCTGAGCTCTACGATACTTATTTTTATCACTTTGTAAAATTTTGAGCATATGCATGCCGAATTATTAAATGAATTTTAGGTTTCACTTATTTTAAGAAAAAGGTGTCCCTTTTTTACCCCCTTTTGGCCCCCTATTTCCATGCACTTTCCTGCAATCATTTCAACAATAAAAATCAACTCAAAGTGCAAGAAACCATTATCACATAATATACTGATACACATCCAAAAAACATATGACATCAATATCCCCCCCCCCCACACATATCGTCTAAAATCATAAGTTTCCACATACAATTGCTGGAGAAAATCCTGCATGCATCGATACCCAATATACAAAAGATCATACATCATCATCGATATCACTATATACAATCACAGGAGATATAGAACTAGAAGATTTTCCACTCACTCTATTTCACTAATCTCGGCCTCTATACCTCTATACCTAACTCCATAATACAACAAGCTCAGTTTTCTTCTCTACAAAATATACTTGTAGCTCAACATATTTACTAAAAAAATACAGAGAGAGAGCCCCTCCTCTTACAAGATTTATCGATTTCTTAATCTCTACAGGAGTCTCGTCACTCTCACTTAATAACATGATACATGTGGTTGTTATTATAGCCACCAGCTCGAACAAACTGGCATGCGTACCTGCAATAGAATCAACTATTTAAAGCATACCACCTCCCATGATCACATTTGGTGGCATGTTCTGTGCCAACATGTGTATTGACGAATCCACAATCAATGACCAATTAGCATCACCTGCGATTACAACAACCAACATTAGATTGTGTAGTGGTTGTGAGAGTAGAACGTAAGTATTTTACAATGTTATTTGTTAGGTATTATTTGTTGATTAGGTGTTGTGATCATAAAACCCACCATCAGTGACCAATAAGCATCACCATCTACATCAAGGGTAGGTTCCTACCCCTATACTCCTTCAACTTCTCGTCTACTAGATGCATCCACCACTAGCGGAAATAACAACACCCATCGATGTGTATCAACTCTATAGCTTCATCTACATCATCTAGACAAAGATGCATTAGTTATGCTTCTTTCATACCTCACCTAGATCCCGGTCGTATTACCACTTTAGTAGATCTGAACCATATATATGGCTTCAGAGGAACATCTTGGGCCATGAAAAATTGTTTAGATAATTTCTCACCTTGGAACAAATCTGTCACCCCTAGGAAGAGATCCTCTAACAACATGGTGTCTCTTATACACCTCAGCTCCACACCATCGTCAACCCATCTTCCATAATCTCTATATGGTCTCCAAATAATGGCCCCAAGGTGTATCTAATCCAACATTGACCTATTGTTGGTTATATCCATCCTCCTACTAAGAGTGCCTACCCACCTCGCTGTAAATATCTTGGGTCTCGCCTAATCATCATGTGGCCCACCGAGTGGCCTCAATATTATAATGTTCTCATATTCCCATATGTTCAACAAAGTCATGGCTCTTAGTCCACCCCCATGATTCACCTGTGTGACTCTGTACAAATATCTATATAAGTGGGTCGATAAACACTTCACCCATGCATACCTAATCCCATGCTCCTCTATAATGTAAAAAATATCATGCATCTTTTGGAATATACAAACTCCTCCACCCTCCACTATAATTTATGATGCTATAATCACTACAATAAATTTCCGCAACTGCGGAACACTACATCTCAATATCCCATCTAAATTGATATGAGTCTTTGTGTGTGCTCGTGTGCTTGTAAAATATCACCTCACTACTCTCATATTCCTCTGTGAATCCACTATACTTATCACTTGTACTCGCTCTCCCACAATCGGTAACCACAATATCCGATACACATCCTCTAGGGAAACCATCATCTCACCAGTAGGCAACTAGAATGCACAAATATTTGCGCACCATCTGTTGAACATATTAATCAACATAGGCATATTATGGGGAACTTCCACTAATGTAGCAATGTTCCGCAAGCTGATACGATCCAATAACACCTATAACTTGGTGCTAGTCTCCCAAGGGAAAAAATGTCTAGATAGCTTCCACTCGGGTCAAAAACATCGAAAAACATATAAGCACAAATTTTTCAAAAATTGACAGAAACTTATTTAAATTTTTTTTCCAAAATATTTATACATACCAACTCATCAGCTGTTTACAAATCCACGACTACCGCTACTCTCTCAAATCTAGTAAAAATTTCTCCTCTAACAGGTGCCATCCTTATAGCTGAGAGATCCAAATCTCAACTAATCTTGGTACAAATGAAATAGTGTTCATTATGTATCCTTCCTATTATTTTTTTGACTCTCTCTGTTATAATCACATAGCTAACACTCTCCCACACTTGCATGGTATCTATCATGTTATCACATAAATATCCATCACTGACACAGTTTGGGGGAATTACAACTCCCCCCCTTCTATAACATTTGGATCACAATTATCCTCTAGTACCATACCATACCACACTTACATGCTTGATGCATAATGTATACATCTTCCAACATGAATTCTAATCAACCTGTTTCTGATACACACATTTTATCATACTATCCATCACTATTATGCACTCTAGTTCCATGGTTCAGAATCAAATGCTTATACATCTATCTTTCGGCTCAATGAACATCATGTCCAGCCTACAACCTTTCCTCGAAACATTTTTATTCAATGACAGGATCTTTCCATACCAATCTATTTGCACACCAAAATCATTACCCGATGACATACTCCTTTTCTATGGTTCATGCTTGATTGTTCTTTGGGTCCCTATAAATGAAAATATACATCTCATTCTATATCCACTGAGTGAAAGATACTCCTTATAATATTCAAATCCATTCCCCCAACCATTACACTAATCTGGGGACATTAACATTAAACATCTCTGTGAGTTGCATATATTCTTTCTATCTTATTTTATTTACATGTTACATCTTATATCATTCCATGCTAAAATGGATTCAATTAGTATGTTAAGAATTCATTCTACTATACCTCACAAATGCACATTCACTTAGGAGCTATGTGACATTTACTATCACTGCTTAGATATTTTACTAGGGAGTCACATTACATTACTGCAATGCTACTTGCCACATGTACCTAATTTACGAAGTCACATCTGAGCACTTATGGGGGAAATCTGGACTTAAGTATCTATCAGGAGTGGAGGCTACATGATACTCTATTATTACTTCTCATATACAGTTGCTTATATGGGTTCTTCACTACAGAACAATACAAAGCAACTCTTGACATACTATTTATATGTGTATCATACTAACACTTTGTTGCAATGTATAACATTTGGGGATTGCAGTCATGGATGGATTGATTATAACCATGGTTATCAGATATATTTTTCTTGATCTTACTCTTGTTATGGCTTGTGATATTGATGCCCATTTTTTATGCCCTATGTGTTACTTTATCATTGTTTTCTTGGATTCATGGTCACCTCAATTCTCTGATTGTCTTGTGACCCATGTATAAAACTCCAAGTGCTTATTACAATGGCTCACTATCTCCACTTATGCATAGGTGTCTTTATAGATTGAACTATCCTTTTCCATGATAGATACTTTCTACATTCTACACACCACTATTGTAATATGACCACTCCAAAATCTATGCATATATGTTCCTTACTTACTTTATACCACTTGAATTTGCATCCCCTACCCCCTGATAGGTTTCAACTTTAGACCTAAAATCATCACAAATCCTAATCTTTTGCTATGTTAATCATCCTATGTTTTTATATGCATGCATCTCCAAATGAGGGGGAGTATACATTGGCTGAAAAAATAACCCATAAAGAAACTCTAGAAATATATTGTATAGGTCTAGCACAGTATAGGAACAACTTCAAGAACGTAGTCACTAGTCAGGTCAAAAAAATCCTAATCTGTCAGTACCTTGATATATGTCCTCAGTTATCCAAGGACACTAACGCCTAGACTAAGACAAAAATTTCTAAGTGATAATGTACTAGGGTAGGCACTATAGTCCTCTATACTCATTATAACACATTATGACAAAATTCTGTCAGTATAGACTTCTATAGTTTTCATGAAGTGGCCTATCTTGAGCACATAATGCATTTTATCTCCTATATTTAGTATAATCAAAATAATTAAGAAAAATCATAATAAGAGGAACAACTGGATACATACATGAGGATACACCCTCATTAAGCTGGTTCTTATTGGGAAGAGTTGTAAGGAATAAGAGTATCTACATACTACCTCCACTCCCATTACAAAGGACTATCATCTTAGTGCGAGATACACTGCATAGGAATTCTTGAACTTCACAATTCCAGATCACACATAAAAAACTCTCATCTCAGGCATTGAATCGCACAAAATTACTCATCACTGTAACATAAGGATCAACTACAAGGATTGGTTTTGGGTGTGACACAATCCCAAAAACCTAACCTTCATGGATTCTGGAATAAGAAAATGTCAGCGCAAAAATCATACTTTTCTATCCTTTTATCGTTTGACCAATGAGGTCATGTGCAAACTTTCCATATTGCATACACACTTCTACACACTTTGATTCATGTTTTTTGACCTTGTATAGGTACAAAGGGTTTTTGTTACTCTTTTTGTCTTATTTTTCGGTGATCCAAGTGTCCTTATCAAGAAGTGATCAGTACACAGTAATACAACAAACCGTAGTCTAGACATAGCATACACTTCACACCTAGGGTATCACTTCCCTTGCGCTAGCCTCTACACTTTTCTTTGCAAAGTCACTCTATGCATCCTTTATGCGCACTTGGTATAACTATCACCTAGCACTCTATCGGATCATGAGGTTATGCATATCTTAATCCATATCTTTATAGAGTATTGAAATTGTTAAATCAAAAACATAGAGTGGGGGAACAATTTATACACAAAATCATGCATCTAGGTGACATATTACGCAGGATCCTAAAAAGATGATAGCAATCTACATGATTCCTAAGTTGCTCACAAGTAGTGTATTGACAACTACCTTTGGCCTCTTTAACATTTGTCTATCTATTCTTTTCTGATTGGTCTTACATTACCCTACAACCAAGTTAGAAATTTAATTTTTTATCTTTCATTGGTAATCAACCAACACATAATGCCCATGACTAGGATGGGAGTTCCCTGAGGGGTTCATGTACCCTCTTGGGTACCCCCTTAACCTTACTATAAGTTTCTCACTCATTGTTGGGTCTATCTATTATCTTTTAAGAATCTTTTCCACTTATAGGCCAAACCTTCCAGTTTCCAGTTACAAAATTCAAACAACAGAAATCATATAAATACATAGTCATGTTTTCAAAATAAAGGACCGAGTACTAAGCATTACTAATACCACATAATCTTGTATCCAAAAGGAAGCTAAAGAACTCCAATATTTCATCTAACATCCATTCAAGGGAAAAGGGTTACATCACTCTGCATACACTATATATAAAGGGGAAGTTCATTCTATTCCATTCACACATGCTATACATTTCTACATTGTAACTGGATCCTGCTATCAAGTCCAACTTGCACAAGGGCATCCTAGGGAAAAATTTCTTCACTCACTCACAAGAACTACGTGGAGTCTGAGATGTAGTGCAATGCTCAGTCATAAGTTCACTCTCAGGGTGAATTCCAGGGTCAGTCTGACTACCCATTATGTATTTTCCATTTTAGGTTTGATGCATTTTTTTGGCTTATGCAAACAGACTCTTATTTTTTAGGTTATAATTACCCTCGGTGATCATAGTTTGAATATAAATTGATTAATAAGGAATAACTTAGAAAATCTTGAGACACAACTTAAATAATATTCAAATCCTTTGTGTAGTCACTAACACTCATGATCAGTCATCAGTGCCCATATGCCTCTATCCTACTACACACACCCCTATCCGACATTATCCTCAAGTTAAATATTTTATTGATATAAATCACAACGTTGTTTGCATTCTATTCATCATTTCTCCCTTCCAAGACCAGTTCTAGATTATGCAGAAATCAGGTAAGTCCTCTCTCCTTCTTCTTTTCTTAGGGTTTCATATTTACATCTTATTTTTCTTGTGGCATTTCTATATTTTATCATTTATTTATATAATATACTTAGATTTAATTAATTCAAATTATATTAAATCACTAACATGTAGATAATATTCATGTTGATACTTTAAAGCATATTAATTTCTAGAAAAACTAATAAAAAAATTAAACAAAGTTAGTCAATATTTTAAGAAATATTAGATAATAATTAAAAAAAAAATCAATAATTGAACTAAAATAATGAAAAATTTAACAAAATTAAGAAAACCAAGCCTAACTTGAAGGAAATATCAAAGTCAGTAGGCCGAGTTAAGGGTGAGTGAGGGTATGTGTTAGGTTAGGATTCGTGTGAGGTTGGGTGTTGGTCGGTTGTGTTAGAATTAGGAGCTGGGTTGAATAAATTGGTGGCTGCGACAATGGAGGTTTGGTGGTGACTCGGTTATGGTAAGATATGGTGACCAAGATTGTAGAATGAGATCAATGGAGGAAGGAATTTATTTTCTATTAAGAGGGGTAAACTGGACAGTGTGGGGGCAGAGCTTGAAGCTATAGGGTAAGGAAATATTGAAATTATAGATCTTGACAATATGGGGTGAGGAGGAGCTCGATGGTGTGGTGTATGATAATGTAGTGTAGGGTTGAGTTTGGTGGTGGAAATGAGTTTGACAGAGTAAAAAAATGGTGAGTCAATGATAGGAAGTGGAGAGTTGAATTTGGGTGGTGTTCGGGTGGCACCCAATGGTGGTTGGTGTGGGATGAATAGCGCAAGGGAATTCCTTATGAAAGGAATGAAGATGTATCTTCTTTAGGTGAGACATTTAACCCCCCTTATTAATTTATCTTTCTTGCAAAAATCAACATTAAGCTATTATGAATTAAGATAAGGTGTTTAAGGGAGTATGGGGAGTTTGGATTAAAGAAAAATATTGGAATGGGGAGATCGAGCTTAGGATGAAAATATGAAGGGTGAGGTTTATCAAGAGGAATATTCGATGTGTGAGTTAGATGTAAAGTGAAGAGATGGAGCCTAGGGGAAAATCTAGGGTAGGGAAAAGGAAAATGAAGCTCAATGAAATGTTATGAGTTTGGAGAAGGTGGACGTTTAGAAGGGATGGATGCAAAAAATCCAAACCAATATTAGGGTGGTGATGGGGAAGATATGAGCAAAGATTGATGGAGGTGATAGGCCATCGACAAGAAGATATTAGTGGAGGTGATGGGGGAGAGCTAAGTAGAGCTCGATATAGGTAATGGGGTAGATCTAATCAGAGCTTGATGAAGTTGATAATGTAGATCCAAGAAGATCTTGATGGAGTTTAAGGAGGTGAATTAGGTGGTCAGATATTGGGTAGAGGGTTCAAGGTTAGTTGGAGATAGATCTCGTAGGGGAGATCTAGGAGATGTATATTATAAATGAATACTGAAGTATATCAATTACATACAAATAAACTATGCAATACATAATAAAACTCTAATGTGCAAGGAAGGTTAAGATGCCTTAGCTAATTTGGTGAGTTATGGAAAGTGCATAGAGATGTGAAACAGAGAAATATGAAGCACCGACCCTTGCACCAGAGCTCATAAAATTACATATCTGGAGAAGGAGGCTAGATTGAGGAGCTTGGAGAGGTACAATGATGCCCATCGGCATCCTAGGTTTGTTTCACGGTGTTTGGGTCTTATTAGAAACCTGAATTCCCAGGGTCACTAGATATTCAACGATGCTCACATTTTGTTCTTATGGATTCACACTATGATCACTCTAGTCACTAGAAACCTGCAATGAAACATATAACTATTAAACCCTCAAATAGAAATCAAAATCCTAAAATAAAATATGAAAAATGAGGGGTCAGACTATCCTCACCCTCCACAATGGCGGACTGTACAACTGAGCTTTGTACTACATCTCTGACCTAATGTAACTCTCTCTCTCTCTCTCTCTTTGTGTGCAGAAATAAGGCCTAGGTTTCTCTTGTGTTAGTCATACGTGGATAACAAATAAGTATCTAGATGTAGAATGTATTAAATGTGTACATGGAATAGAAGGAAATTTCCTCCTATTAATTCTGATGTAGAAAACAACCCCTTGTTTCCCATTGTGATGGAGATAGATGGATGCAACCTTAGGTGGAAATAGCTAATGCTTAGTGCTTGAATTCTTTATTATGATTAAATAACTTTATATTTATATGATTCCTTCACTTGGGTTTTGTAATTAACCTTGAAAAGGATGACTACCAAAAGAATAGGATGCTGAAACAACTAGAAATGACCAAAAGAGTGAGATTAAAGTACAAAGGGGACAAGATTGCCTAGAGGGGATGCGAGTGTTTGGCGCTGGTGTCCTGGCTTGGTGATAATATCTAGGATGGTGAATTCTAAAGAGTAAAAAGGGAGGATAAACAAGTAAGGGTGTAAGACCAAGAGTAGAAATAAAAAGTAAAACAAGATGGCCAAAGACAAGGTTTAATTTGTATTCTTCTTACATAGGAATCATATGAATAGTAAAATGTAATCAAAACTAGATAAATACCAAAATGCATTATTTTGTGTCTACATTTCCCCCACCTTATGTTGGTGAGTTGAAAGATCGGTAAAATAAAGAAGCTAAGAGATGCCTACGTGATAACCATGTAGATCAATGATGCAAATGTACTGAGGGACTATACAAAGCATGGAGTGAAATAAATGTGAAGCACAGATGCTAAGGAGGAGAAAGTGATGAAAATGAACCTAGGGAAGAAATGCATGTGTATATGTCATGATGTACCTGTTTTTGATGTTGATGTTGTTGTTATGATGTTTTGGATGATGTCATTTTTTGTGTTGACTACTGTTACATATATAAACGGACCTATAAAAGAGAGGTCGACAAGTAGTCAAATACACATGTATATGATAGAAGTGTGTAAGGAAAGTATGTAAAAACTATTGAAATTGTGAAAAAATAACATGTGCACCTAATAGGTGATGAGAGAAAGGGGTATAGAAAGGATCTTTTAGATGATTTCTATGTGTGAGTTATTTGGGTGATCTCATGCCAACGTAATGGAAGAAGTGTAGGGATAACTATTTGGGGTCATCCGCTAACCTTTAACTACTTCCCTATGTGTGAAAAACCACTGCAGATAGTGTGTATGTGCTAAGGATTGCCTTCCCTTTAAAATTTGTTGTGTACGGAGTTCTGTAGACTGTGCTAAACTACCAATCACTTGATAACTGTCCCCTGGTCTCATGCATTTAGGAAAGACCGTTTTATTTCCCTATGTCTCAGGCATCTAAGAAAGGCCATTGTGCTAAAGACCCAAGTCTAATTCTGATCCTTGTAAATTGTGTTGTACCAATATGGTGAAGTGTATAACGATGTATGGGGTTACTGATTCACCCAAATGATGCCCCTTTCATTTGGGGTGCATGTGATGCTACAGAAGGAGTATGTGGCCCAGAAGAGGACCAACCTCTATACTTAACTTTTTCCCTGTAGGGGGAAGGCAATGTTCTTGGTATAGACCAAAGAACACAGAAAAAAGTGGCTAGGAAAACAAGTATTAGTACAAGTATAGACAAACACTCATGTAAAAGATGGAATGTAATCTAAGAATACAATGTATAAGATAAGATGAAAGTAGAAGAAACTTTAGACCATGAAAAGAGGGTTGCAAATATGGGATACCACTCATAATGTTGTAAGAAAATCAAAACCCTAATAGATGCAAGTAATCTGAGAACAAGCAAGCCATAGGGAAAAGATATAAAACAATAGTATACAAAGAAAAAAAATGGAAAACAGTTTAACAGACAACCATGGAAGAAATTATTCTTACATAATAAATTATACACATGATGCACCTATTAGAATATTACAAAAGATAAGAATGTATGTCAAAGTGTGTATAACATGATGAAGTAATATGAAATTGATATGAAAATCAAATTTAACTAGCAATGGTGCACACACATTTCTTTGCTTTCTATTGATTTTCGATGTAAAAATTGAGCATTATATCCTTTTTTATTTTTAATAAAAGAATAAAAACTGTAAGTACTGTGCAAATATTTAAATAAATGAAGAGAATTCACCAGAAAATTGACACAAGAATTGATAACAGAGTTCGGTGCTTGAGGCCTATGTCTCCGGGTCCGATTGAATGGGACCGATCTATTAAAATCTTGAAAATAATTATTTAAAAAGAATTATACAAAATTATGACCTTCTCACAGTCTTCCTCTATCAAAAATAATAGGGGTTGCTTTTTACATCTCCTCAACATTCCACTCCTAGCTCAAGTTATGAGCATTTCAATATTTTAGCTCAGACTCGAATGCTATTCAAATAAAATATCACTCCTTTTATATTGTTTCTAAGCCTCCTGGCATACCAGATGGGCACTTATACTTTTACATGGCCCACTCGGGTTCCATTCTCCTCCCCATGCATTTGAATTATCTCCTTGGGATCAATATCCCACATTTGGCGCATAAAATATTGGAGGAGGTTTTAAAAGGTTGGTGGGTGCATTGTTTAAGTGGCTTAAGAGCCACCTTAGCCATGGAAAGAGGCGCATTAGTTGGTTAAATATATATGGCGCATGGATGTGTATTTTTTATGCGCCTTAAATAATGCCAAGGATAATGCGTGAGAAAGGTAATAAGGATTTGGATTTAATGCGTGGAATAAAAAGGTAAGAGGGATTTGGATGTAATGCATGGAATATGGAATTAAATAAAAATCCGTGGAAATGGTAATTACATAGTTTAAAATGGCATGTCTAATAGTCCCACATGCATAGCACAAATGCAATTACAGGCATATATATACACAAGTTGGTATAGTTATTAAATAAGAAGGAGGCCAAGACACCCCTCCATAATCGAGTGTGTCAAACCTGGCTGAGGGCCCCCAGCCAGTAAATAGCAGGGTCCATTTGTCTGAAAACGAGTGTCCAAGACCGGTGTTCCCAAAAACCACTTTTAGTACATCACACAAAATGTCCACATGTTGCAATATAATTGAAACACTTGGCGAGTGTGCACACGTCCAAGCTGCACAAAACTCCAAATTTTGCTAGTTGCCCGAAAATTTCAGCGGGCTATAACTTTTGCAAACGAGCTCTGTTTCTTGCAAACAAGATATCAACGGAATCATATAATTTTTCTCCACGCTTTAAAAATGACTGAAATTTATCCTGAGAAGATATTAGATTGGTGTTTCTCTATGAGGATCCTATGGATCATTCCTCCCCACTGAGAAACTTTTGGACTCCAAAAGTCAGCTTAATTGGTGAGTAGGTGAGGGTATTTCTCCCTCACCTTTCTGGTTTCCATCCATTTAGCCTTGTTCGGATGCATGCCTTTGAACCAAAACATGAAGATACTCAATATCACCCCTTCGCGAAGTTCTTACTTTCCTGTCCAAAATGATGTCTTCCTGCAGCTCATCAAGATACTCAGGAGAAAAATCATCAATGGAAGGCATTATGTTAGAATCATCATGATCAACAATCATAGGCGGTTCATACAATCTTAAATTCTCAACATTTACAACTGAGTAGATTTGCATATATGGAGGTAAATCCAACCGGAAAGCGTTGTTACCAATTTTTTCCAATATTTGGAACGGACCATACCGTATAGGTTTCATTTTTTTACCTTCACATGTCTATCTTTCCTTGCTGATGTGAAGCCAAATTGAATCACCAACTTTGAACTTGTGATCAGTTCTATGTTTATCATGCCTAGCTTTGTACTTAGCCTGACTTTTCTCCAATTTTTCACGGACATACTGATGAACCTATTGTATTCTCTGCACAAATATTTTAGCCTTGTTAGAATCACTTACACCATTAACAACAGTTTTATGTCCATAATATATATCTAATGGAGAATTAGGTAGATATCCATAACAAGTCTCAAATGGAGACTTCAAAGTAGAAGAATGTAAGACACAATTATAAGCATGTTGCACCTAATAAAGATGTTCATCCCATAATTTAGGATGTTTGTTACTATAGGCCCTAAGTAATTGTACCACTGTGCGGTTTACAACCTCTATTTGACCATCAGTCTGTGGATGAACAGCAGTTCTCTTTTTCATTTTTGTGTCCATTAACCCCCACAATGTTGACCAAAATTCCCCAAGAAATCTAGAATCTTGATCAGATATAATTGAAGTAGGTAAACCAAAATGAACCCAAACAAACTAAAAAAACAAATTTGCAGTTCCCTCACTAGTTATTTGTTTAGTACATGGAACCAACACACACATTTTGCTAAATCTGTCCACTACCACATATAAGTAATCATGTTTCTTTCGTGTCATGGGCAAGCCTCCTACAAAGTCCATGGAAACACTTTCACAAGGCCTTGTTGGAACAGGAAGAGGAGTGTAAAGTCCTAATTTCCTGTTACTTAGCTTGCTTGTGGCACAAAGAACACATCCCTTAATATACCTGTTTACATGTTCATGCATTCTAGGCCAATAACAATATTTTTGTAAATGTGCAACTATCTTACTAACACCAAAATGCCCTGAAATAAGAGAAGTATGTGCTTCCCTAATCATATGCACACGCTCATTTTATGGAATACAAAGTTTTCCAGAATGATATAACAATCCTTCATGCAAATGATAATCTTTTTCTCCTACTTGTTTCCCACTTACTAGATCCTCATACACTTCTCTAAAGTCAACATCATTTACATATTGTTCCTTGTAACTAACATGAGCCAAAGAACTATGTTGCAAAATAATAGATGCTACTACCACTGGTGGTCTGGATAACATGTCGGCAACCTTGTTTTGAATACCTTTTTTATACCTGATTACAAGATGAAATTGTTGCAAAAATCCCATCCACCTGAAATGTCTAGACTGCTGCAATTTGGTTTGTGTTTATAAGTATTGAAGCGGTTGATGATCAGTATGGGTAATTGTTTCTTTTCCCATTAAATAATGCTTTCACTTGTTAACACTTTGAACCAAAGCATACAACTCTTTATCATAAGTTGGATAGTTTCTTACCGCACTTGTAAAGGTTTCTGAATGGTAACACACTGGTCATTTGTTCTGCATCAAAATTTCCCCCATTGCATAGTCACTAGCATCTATCTCAATCTCAAATGAATGTTGTAAATTCGGAAGTGCCAAGATCAGAGTGGTACTTATCTTCTCTTTCAATGTATCAAAGGCTTTTTTTTGTTTTCCTCCCCACTAAAAGACCTATTTAATACTTGTCAAAGCATGCAAAGGAGATGCAATATATGAGAAGTTAGCAATAAATTTTCTCCAGTACTGAACTGTACCTAGAAAACTTCTAACTTTAGTCACATTAGTGGGTCTAGGCCATTTCACAATAACCTCTATTTTTGTAGGATCAATTCAATTCTCCATTTCCTACAATATAACCCAAGTAAATTCAAGATTTTTTTCCAAATTCACATTTTGACATCTTCAAATACAATTTCTCTTTCCTTAGTGCATCTAAGACTTTCTGGATGTGTTTAACATGTTCATCCCATGACTTACTGAAAATAAGAATATCATCTAAGTAGACAATAAAAAAATTATCAATGAATGGTCTAAAGATTTCATTCATAACTCTCATGAATGTTTCTGGTGCATTGCACAAACCAAAAGGCATCACTAACCATTCAAACAAGCCCTGTTTCATTTTAAAAGCAGTTTTCCAAACATCACCTTCAGCAATTCTTACTTGGTGATAACCACTTCTTAAGTCTAACTTAGTGAAATAAATTGCATTCTTTAATTGATCCAGTAAATCTATTCTAGGAAGAGGGTAACGATTCTTTATAGTAATCTTGTTTAAAGAATGAAAATCAACACACATTCACCAAGTGCCATCCTTTTTAGGAACCAGTATAATTGGTGAACCACATGGGGATGTACTTGGACAAATTATACCTTGAGCCAAAAATTCCATTACTTGTTTCTTGATTTCCTCATTCTCTACTACTAACAACCTGTACATTCTGATATTGGGAAGAGGTGCATCCTGAAGCAACTGTATCTCATGTTGAACCCCTCTTTTGGGAGGTAGACCTTGTGGATCCTGAAAAACATCATCAAAATGAGAAACAATTTTTACCAATTCATCCTTATGTTTCAGATCGCAAGTCTCAAAAGCCATATCATTTTCTTTTTCTTTGGCTTTGACCACCATGAGCGCAAAACTATTGCTTGAGTTTACAAGCCTTTTCATTTGACCTGCAGTTACCAAGGATAGATTATTCTTTTCACGGTGAGCTCTAATAATAAACTCAATTCCATCCTTTATAAGCAAATATTTATTTTCTTACCTATAGAAGATTGCTTTATGATCATACAAATAAGGACTTCCCAAAACCACCCCACAAATATCCAAAGGAACTACATCCAATTCAACCTCATCAATAAACTTGTCTGTAATGGAAAATCTAAAAGTACAAGTTTTAGTTACCTGCAGTTTTGCATCATCAAAAACCCAGCCCAAAGGATAAGGCTTAGGATGTGGTTTAGTTTTGAGTCCTAGTTTCTTAACAACCTCCTCAGAAATTAGATTATCTTGAGATCTACTATAAAAAAGAGTATCAATTTTCGTATGCTTTGAAATTACTCTAATGTGGAAAAGCTCATTTCTTTTCTTATCGTCAGGTATAGTTTGTTTACTAGAAGAAGATGCAACATCTGTAGTGTTATTGTTGGAAATTGAAAGAGATGATTTACCTTGAAAACTCATAGTTGTGATTTTGGTTTCATCACCTGAATCAGAACCAAGATAATGCACTATAGTGTTTGTTTTCTTTTCTTTTCCTTTCTTAATAATCCATTTAGGCTTCTTTTCAAGATGTAATTTCCAACATTTAGACTCATTTTTTTTTTACAATGATTACAAAATGGTTTTTCATCTTCCTTCTTAACAATAGAGTTTGTTTTATGCTTACCCTTTCCTTTTCCTTGTTCTTTCGAACCTTTTCCTTCAGATTGCTTGTTCTTCTGATTAACAGAAGAGAAAGAGGAATCCTTTGTCATTTTCCCTCATGCTTCCAAATGGGTTGCTTGAACACATACCGCATCAAGATTAGTCGGACCTAAAACAAGTATCATATGCCTTAGATAACTATGCAATCCACCAATATATTTGAGCATTGTTTCTTCTGTGTTTAGGGAAATTCCCAGAATTGCCCTTTTCCTAAATTATTGTGTGTATTATTGAACACTTTTTCCCTTAGTTTGTCTTAATGTTTGACAATCCATCATAGCTTGTTGCTTATAACCAAGAGGATAAAATTGTTGCCTAAGATTTGAAACAAATTCAGACAAAGAAGTGATTTCTATACCTTTGTTTTCTTCCACTTCCTGAAGCTTACTCTCCCACCAAATGAGTGCTGTGCCACCCATCCGAAGATTTGGCAGATGAATCTTTGCTTCATCATCAACAATTCTCTGAACCCTGCAATATACTTCTATCTGCTTAACCCAGTTATCCAACTTCTCTGCATTTATCTCTCTAGTATACATAGGCAATTCAAACTTGATATCTAACTTTAATGAAGGAAAATCAGATTTTAAAGAGTCTCTTTTTGGAATATCAGAACTAGAGATTTCTTCTTTCTTACCTCCTCTAGTTCCCTTTTCCCTTTGCCTATCTTGGTACATTTATTCCACCATTTCCTTCATCTGTTGGAATGATTGACGAAAGTTTTCTTCCACTTCCTCTCAATCCGCCATTGTAGGACTTCGAGATCGTCTGGTACCAATTTTGAGATCTCCTTCAACTAATTCTCCTTCACCCTTCTTAGATCGAGACCTTGTTAACATCCAATACACAACTTGCAATCCAAAACACATTAATCTGAACCAAAAATCAGTCAAAACCAGCTCTGATACCAATGATTTGAAAATCAAATTTAACTAGCAATGGTGCACACACATTTCTTTTCTTTGTATTGATTTTCGATGTAAAAATTGAGCATTATATCCTTTTGTATTTTTAATAAAAGAATAAAAAATGCAAGTACTATGCAAATATTTAAAGAAATGAAGAGAATTCACCAGCAATTGGACACAAGAATTGATAACGGAGTTCGACACTTGAGGCCTACGTCTCCGGGTTCGGTTAAATGGGACCAATCTATTAAAATATTGAAAATAATTCTTTACAAAGAATTCTACAAAATTATGACCTTCTCATAGTTTTCCTCTATCAAAAATAATAGTGGTTTCTTTTTACATCTCCTCAAAATTCCACTCCTAGCTCAAGTTATGAGCATTTCAATATTTTAGCTCAGACCTGAATGCTATTCAAATAAAATATCACTCCTTTTATATTGTTTCTAAGCCTCCTAGCATACCGGCTGGGCACTTATCCTTTTACACAGCCCACCCGGGTTCCATTCTCCTCCCCATGCATTTGACTTATCTCCTTGGGATCAATATCCCACATTTGGCGCAAAAAATATTGGAGGAGGTTTTAAAAGGTTGGTGGGCGCATTGTTTAAGTGGCTTAAGAGAAACCTTAGCCATGGAAAGAGGTGCATTAGTTGGTTAGATATATATGGTGCATGGATGTGTATTTTTTAGGTGCCTTAAATAATTCCAAGGATAATGCGTTAGAAAGGTAATAAGGATTTGGATTTAATGCGTGGAATAAAAAGGTAAGAGGGATTTGGATGTAACGCGTGGAATATGGAATTAAATAAAAATGCGTGGAAATGGTAATTGCATAGATTAAAATGGCATGTCTAATAGTCCCACATGTATAGCGGAAATGCAATTATAGGCATATATATACAAAAGTTGGTATAGTGATTAAATAAGAAGGAGGCCAAGACACCCCTCCATAATCGAGTATGTCGAACCTGGCTGAGGGCCCCCAGCCAGTAAAT
The DNA here is from genome assembly GCA_019776745.2 of Taxus chinensis. Taxonomy (NCBI): domain Eukaryota; kingdom Viridiplantae; phylum Streptophyta; class Pinopsida; order Cupressales; family Taxaceae; genus Taxus; species Taxus chinensis. The sequence continues at coordinate 775,217,066 of CM034147.1, read as the reverse complement.
AGCGGGGTCCATTTGTCCGAAAATGAGTGTCCAAGACCGGAATTCCCAAAAACTACTTTTAGTACATCACAAAAAATGTCCACATGTCACAATATAATCGAAACACTTGGCAAGCGTGCACACGTCCAACCTGCACAAAACTCCAAATTTTGCTAGTTGCCCAAAAATTTCAGCAGGCTATAACTTTTGCAAACGAGCTCCGTTTCCTGCAAACAAGATATCGCCGGAATCGTATAATTTTTCTCCATGCTTTAAATATGACTGCAATTTATTCTGAGAAGATCTTAGATCACTGTTTCTCTGTGAGGATCCTCTGGGTTAGAAATGAAAAAATGAAACAATAACACCTTTAGTGTACAAAAGTAGATGTCCCTAGGAGCCCCTATGGGATTGGTAATATGTACTATGCCAAGCATCCATGTTGCATGTATAGATTTTTAGAATATTAAAACAAAACTAAAAAGGATAGTGAATGTGCGTGTGTGTATGATAAAGATAATGACATACAAGATAGCTATCTAGCATGTATAATAAAGTGAACATGTAACAAGTAAATATAAGCAAGAGTAAATGTAACCAAGATATGCAATATGCTATGGATGAGATGGAATGGAGTGCAAAGTGAATTATAGGAGAAATGTGCCCTTGGAATGGACATGGATGTATACAATGAGGTTCATTTATTTATGCCCCCTCAACAGTCAATAATGAACCATAAACGAGAGTGCATCATCAGTAAATTGTTTGAGAGATGTATTGTATGTAGAAAGGTGTTGATGAATAGAGTGATTATTGTGGGATGATAATATGTTGATGATATAGTATGCGACATAAGAAATATGTGTTATGTGATGATTTAGCCTAAAAAATATATCACTATATGGACAAGTAAGATTTTAGTACGTGTGATGATGTAGCACAAGGCATATATCATGAAATATATGAAGAAGATAGTAGAAAATGTGATGATGTAGCTTGTAGTGTATATCACAAAATGTGTGAAGAAGACACTAGCTAGTAATGTCGCATGATAATATGATTAGAGGATTGAACATGTGAGTTTGATGAGGTCCATTTGATATGCATACCCTCAACAGTTGAGTATCGACCATGGGCCTAGAGTTCATCATCGGGTAGTGAGTGTAGCATGTATAAGTAGGTGGGAAAGATGCATAATATGTGCAGTAAGTGTGGTGATGAGAAAATGTTGTAAGTATGTGACATGTAAAGATTGTGTGGTAAAGCAGGTGCAATATGTAATGTAAGATGTGTGGATCATAAAAATGTATAATAATGTAGTGTGTAGAATGTGTGCAATGTATGGGTGTATAAATAATAGAGTGAGGAGGATGCATAATAGATGAGGATGATATGTATGTACAAAAATGCATGAGGTGTGAGGATGTGTAATGTGTAGTGCCCACTATGCAGTGGGTGAGGTTCATGTGTATTGTATTCCCTCAGTAGTCAAGCGTGAACCAAAGCAAGAGAGTGCATCATAGGGTAATGATGATGGGAATTTATGATGAGTGTAAAGGATGAGAAACAACATGCATAAGTGGAAAAGAGTGATGGTAATAGATGTGCTATGTGATGAATGTTTTTTTAAAACAAATCTTATGTGGTGGTGCTAAATTGCAAGAGGTAATGTATGATTGATTGATTGGTGTGGTAAATGATAGATAATTGTGTTGTATACGTCATGGTTGTAATTATATGTATGTTTGAGTGATTATACAATGGGATGAGGTTCTTAATGGAAGAGATACCTCAAAATTCATATGAGAACCATAAGAATATGAGTATGTCATCAGGAATCGATGATATGAATATATGAAGATATGTATGTTGAAAAGATGGAAGGTGATGAGAATGTATCACATGTAATGATGTCAAGAGGGGAGGTGGGGTGGGAAATATCATGATGCCCCCCAAGCATGTAATAATGAAAGTGATCACATGAAGCCATCTAAAAGGTCATCATTATCGGGGTTAAAATCGTATGGTGAGGCATCTGAGACTTGATAAGTGATAATGTTGGGTTGATCAAATAAAGAACCATCTAAGTGTAATTTGTATGTTCCCATAGCATAATCCTCATTGGTTAAGGGTGGTAATGGACAATTTTTTGTATACCAGTGAGTGAGATTCTATATATAGCCAAGAAAAGAGTTGTTATAAATGAATATATGACCAAAGGACATAGGAAATGAGATATCGATATGATCAGGATCTAATGTACCCCATTGTAAGAAAACCAAAATTTTCCTAACATAACTGGAGAAGAACGAGGGACTTGCATAAGGTATACTGTGAGACAGATGACACACAGACCATAAGCAACAATGATAGTGATAAATCCATAATAGAGATGAGGATCATGAATTGGAGGATAAATATCCTTGAAAGAAAAGCCTAGCTGAGTCAAACCATCATGTGAACATATAGTGACATTGTAATTAAAGTTAAATGGAATGTGGTCCCAATAAGAATCATTCATGAAAAGTGTATAGGTAAAGGGAGGACCTGCTAAAGGTGTATGCACATGTGATAGTGAAGTAGGTGGAATGACATCAGATGTGTGGGTAGGATCATGATAAAGTACCATAGTAGTAGTAATATAATATGGAGGTGAGTGTTGTATCAAGGACCGAATCTACCATGAAAATAACACGTTAAGTTGTGGTAATTGTGGTAGCACATCTATGGGTTGTGGTTCATAAGTAGTATTAGATCGTGGAGTAGGAAGTGTAGTATTGGGATCATGGTCACAACATTTGAATGGATGATGGTCACGAAAAAAGTATATTGGATACCCTCATGTAGGAATTTAACACAATGATGTATGGCACAGGAAATTGATTGCATGACATGAAGCCATTACCTACCAAGTAAAAATTTATATGAAACCATAAACTCAATGAAAAATAATACTATGTTAAGGGTTTTTGGCCCTATAGTGATAGGTGAAACAATGTGACCTAAGCATGGAAAAGAAAGTAGATAGATGTAGAATGTAATAAATGTGTGCATGGAATAGAATGAACTTACCTCCTATTCAGTTTGATGCAGAAAATTAACCCTTGTGTCCCTTGTGATGGAGCTAGATAGATGCAATGAAGCTCTTAGAAGTCTTGATGGATACAACCTTAGGTGGATATATTTAATGCTTAGTGCTTAGTCCTTTATTATAATCACATAAATTTATATTTATATGATTCCTTCACTTGGATTTCGTAATTAATCCCAAAAATCTTGAATACCAAAAAGATAAGATGCTTAAATGGCTAGAAAGGGCCCAAAAAGTGAGAGTTAAGTACAAATGGGGCAAGCGTTCCCACAAGGGATGAGGGCGCCTAGCGCTGGTGTCTTGAATGAAAAATGCCAAAGAGTAAAAAGTAACAATAAGTAATTAAGGGTGTAAGACCAAGAGTCGAAATAGAAAGTAAAGAAACGTGGCCAAATACATGGGTTAATTATTACTCTTCTTACTTAAGAATCATATGAATAGTAGTATGTAATCGGGACTAGATAGTTCCCCAAAGTGAGTGATTTTGTTTCTACATAAACAATATTGTTAGTTTGTAAAATGAAGTCAAAATCAAATAATGACACAACTTAAAAAGGAGATAAATCGACATTCATGGAAAGAAGGTCTGATTATAGGGATTCCTATGGTTTTTGGAGGTTTTGGACACAAGAAAATATGTTTGGAGACCTAAAAACACTTGTATCAAAAATAAACTCCAAGAATTATCAAAAACTCTAGAGTAACCCACAGAGGACCTACAAACACACATAATAAACAAGAAAAACTACAACACCAAGAAATGTTAATGGACAAAGGGGGTCCATCCCACCGAGCATATTAAAATGTGAATAACCAAAGTACATAAAAAAAAATTAAATAATTATTTTCATAAATGAAACAATATTATAAATAAACCTTTGTTATGCACATTAGATCAAGCGCATGTGCCCGTGGATGGAGAGAATGTAGGTGACCCCAACATGGTATGCCTCTAATGCATCATTGTTCTAACAACCTTATTTTCTTATTTTGGTAATGGAGATGGGATATGAATTTAGGAAAAATGATTTTTTGGGATCATAAGGGCATAACGAAGGCTATACATGATTGAACATCAACATAAAATATAAGAAACTAAAAGAGCATAATGGAGTCTGACACTCAACTCATTCATAGTTCAGGGAGGGAGAAGAAGGTTGTACTTATACAATTTTGAAGAGGGATTAATTAACGGAACTTAATTAGTAAATATTATAATATAATGGATGAATAGTCTTGGAATAGTGCATGAATAATACATGCACTTTAAAAGTGGGGGCTAATGGACAAATTATGTGGATATTTAATTAGAATTTCTAATTCTAACGGTGGGAGACATGGAGTATAAATCAAAATATTCTATAGTGATGGTGGGAGTCAAGATGATAAATAGCAATAGTTTATTTTAATGGTGAGAGACATGAGGATAAATCACAATATTTTACTGTGGTGGTGGTAGTCATGAGGATTAATCACAATAATTTATTGTGATTGTAGGGGACAATGGATAATTGATGTGATAGGTGATGTGGAGAGTGATATGGAAAGATGAGCTATAGGATTTGATTATGTGATAATGGAGGTTAATTGATTATTTAACATAAATTAATTTTGCATGTATTATTTTTTGAAATTGATGTGAGGAATTAATTAATTAATAGGGTGGAGAGAAGCAGGTGTCTACAAATGATTTCAAGACCTTGTGTGCTAGATGAAGAAATGTCTCAACCATTAGGAACAGGTATAGGATATGTACTAACAATATTGGTTGTGGGAAGAGGCATAGAGACATTTCTCATTGAAATATTAGGTTCCCCTAAGGATTTAAGAACTGTCGATGTAAAAATAAAATATTTCTCTATGTGAGATAATGAAACATGCTTAAGTCGATCTCTTGTAACGTATATAAGAATGAAAATATTACCAGGGTTATCTTGTAAGAAGTGCATAGAGTGTTGTGCCTCATGTCTTCAAGAAGATCATGAGAGTAACTATCAAGGTTATTTTTATAACCCTCACCTGATGTAAGATAAGTGTTAATAGTAAAGAACACATTATAAAATATATAAGTAGTAGAATAATTCCTAACACTAGAAGCTCCATTTGTGATGAAAGGGAGGATGAGAAAAGAGGTTACATTTGTAACCTCAAGTATGATTATGTGGTCCTATGGGATTAATGCCAATATCATAGAAAATTTGAAATAATGACACGATGATATAAAATAGAAAGCTAGATACGACACCAAAAGTAAAGATGAAGATCATAGAAAAATTAAGTCATGATTCAGGTCTACCAAAATGTTTATACCCTAATTAGATTATGTGGAATTTAAAAAAATAGTTAATTAAGTATACTAAAGGATGTAAGGGGAGATACATGGTGTTATTCAAATTAATTAACTTTTAACATTGATTATTTAATATCATAAAAACACATTCAATGTTTAGATAATATGCTACAAGTTGAAAACAAAAGAGGATGACGGTTCACTGATTACAAATGATTTTGGAAAGTTCTAAGAGTACACATTGTTAAAATAAGGAGACCTAAACTTGGTGATTCTTAATTTAAGAAAATGTGACCAAATATTGATATAGGACATGAACACATACTTGTTTCAGTACCTTCCATATGGTCTTGAATGTTTTGTACAGTTTTGGACCTACTTGGTTTCTAAATATATGTAACTTCTTGAGATTGTCACATGCATGGAAATATTTTTCACTTTCAAACCTTAGTTGTTTATCATGTTCTAAAAATCTATGAAATTACTGAACATGATCTCAAACCCTATCCATAGATGGTAATTTCTACAAAATAAACATTAGTTGGGTTATGAGAACCCCCATGCACTGCCAACATTGGCACTACTTCAAAGAGTCCTCAAACCAAACATTTTTCTCTACCTAGCATTTGATATTTGAATGAATGTAACTAGATTTGGAAAATTCTCTAACAATTCTTGAGTTGGGTTTGGATCTTGCTAAAATACTTAGAGAAGTGATGTTTGAGTCAGTGTAAATTTTATTTTCTAATCTTTGTTAATTCATGAATATTTGGGTTTTTAAAATATGGATTTGGCTATTTTTGAGGTGTTAAGTTATTTGTTATTTAGCCTAAATTTATGGGTATAAATTAATTTTTTGGGTTGATTCACCTAAAATTTATAGTAATAGATAATTTTTTATATTCAAATCACCTTTACTACATACACGATTGTGAAATTTGTTATCTGTCAACAATATTATGCTACCGACCGACAATATAATGTTTTTGGTCGGTAGCATAATGATTTTACCTAGTGGGATTATGTTATAGGCCCATAGTTTATACAAGCCAAAAATAATTCCTTTCAATTCGTGGCATTCACCAAGATTTTGAAATTTATTTTTATAAATTTTGCAAGTAATATCTATGGTTTTTCTTAAGGGGGTCTTAAAATTTATCTTAGTTTGAGTTATTGTAGATGAGAGAGACTAATGTATTTAATTGGTAAGAAGCGTTAGACCTATAAATATTTATTCCCTAATTATTGTATATGTTCCTTTGAAAAATATATGGATCCTTGGGTGCCTTTTTCAAGTGTTGGTAGTGAGTGTAACAATGTAGATTCATAGGATTACTAGGTTAGAAAATGAGGTAGTGTTAACTTGCTTATATAGGGTTCGAGATGTAATGTTTCTAAGAAAGTAAAACCCATAGAGAGAAATGGACCCATAAAATAATTTGGAATTTAAATCAGAGATGGAGTGTATATGGGTGAAAAATTGTATAAATAGTTCAAGACCATATATAAATTCATGATGGAACTATACATCCTTGAATAGGGTTGAAAAACATGCTAAATGAAGTTTGCATCCTATCAAGATGACCTAGTGTATGTATTTTGTATATTATACTCTCACAATTTATTTTCATATAAATATGAAAGGATAAAAAAGATAGAAATTAGACCTCATAATGTGTTAGGAGGGAATGAAAACATTGTGTTTATCCTATAAAGAATGCATTGTTAGAAATAATAGTATCGAAGAGTGAATTACCAAATTTGAGTGTATACAATACTACATGCCCTCATGCATGATTCAACCCCATGTAATTCTTGTAGGTGTTTATATAAATGTGAGAGTGATATAATCGAACCCCTATTGGTTCCCTCGTGTCTCTTAATGAAAATATAATGTTCTAACAAACTCTAAAATGTATCTGGTGCATTAGTAGTATGATGTGGTGTGCTTTAACTTGAAACCATTTGAAAAATTTTTGAGCGAATTTTATATTGCTAGGACATGGTGTTATGACCTTTACATAACTGAAAATGGAGGAAACAAAACCCTTTGACATGGTTGAGTTCTCTATACTTTTAGTAATGGGTGTTTTAATTAATATGCAATCTATTTATGAATATCTAGGAGATCTATGAGTATATTTGGAATTATATTTGTAATAATATCTTTTAAGAGTGTCGAGTAAGACATAAAATGATATTAAATTACTTATATAGAAATCTATAGGTGAATTATTATAATTAGGACAACCGTAGGAAGACAAAATGACATAGAAAATATTCAAATTTAAAATAGAGTTGAAGGATATCAAAGATAAGGACCATAAAAGCTAGACATGATCATATTTCATATCCTGACCAAAATTTATGATCCAAGATAGGAGAAGTTTGATGTAAAATAGAAAGTTATAGCATGATCCACTCAGATATTTTACCACTTTGATTAATTAATATTTCTTAAATTTACGACTCAACAAATTATAAATATGAGAAAGCCATGAAAGAGATAAAAATAGGCATTGGTTGGACTTTGTATGTGATCATTTATATTAGTAACCTAGAGCATAGTCAAAATTAACATTGCAAAAGGATTTTTTTACCGAATTTATCATGTGAGAGATTAAAGAAGAGTCTTGGGTATGGTTTGTACCCACATTAAATGATTTGAATACATCATTTGATAGTAGTCTATGTGTCTCGGTTTTGTTATGTTATCTATTGTTCATTTCAAATAAAGCATTAATATATATTTGTATATATTTTTATTTACGTGATTCTGAATGTTATGTGGTCTAAGGTGGCTGTTTATTGGGAACCCTAACTGACTTTGCATCATATAGAAAAAGTAGGAAAATATACTCATCCTTTTGACACTTTTTTCATGGTGTAACCTTAAAAAGAAAAATATCCTTAAAAACTTATGTCATTTTTATTTGTGTGCAAAATACTTGTTTCAATTTGACAACCTCTATACATTTCAAGTATCTTTTATCATTAAATATGTAAACAAAAATCACCCTCTACTACAATTTACATATTTAAAATATTAATCAGATTCATAAATGTATATTAAAAAAATGTATCATAAAATAAATATTTATCTAAATATAATTTTATTAGTATATTTTTAACAATATAAAAAATAATATTGAAAAAAATACATTTACTATAAATAATTGGCAGTTGTCGACACCTAAATTACGCTTTTGTAATCTTATTGCTAAAAGCACACTAATCACTCTCATTCTTACCAATTCCATTATAATTAGTGATTTTCGCTAATTAACTAACTTTTCTTACCATTTTGGTTAATTAAAAATGCTTTGTTGATTATCTAGCCTATTTCACATTCAGGATGCCAATTTACAACACATTGTAAGTCAAAATCATCTTCTGAACAAACAATTAGTGATTATTAGCTAATTAAGCCTACTTTACCTTGTTTTGGTCAATAAACCCTATTATTGGCTTAAACCCATCTTCCAACCATTCAAAATCACCCCATTTCCCTCCAATACATTTCAGAAGGCTTCAAAAGCTTATCCTAGCCTCTTAATTGACTATAAGTGGTTGATTAAGGCTCCTCACATCCTAATCACTTGTTAATTCACTAATCATGATTAACAAACCTTAATATACTTTGTAGATTTAGTCCCACATGCACCAAGATGTAATTTTTTCCCAAGTTTTGTAGATCAATTTAAAATTTTGATATTTATTTATACTAGATTAGTAGTAGACGCTTTATTTTTATGTTCTTTGTAGGATCTAAAGAGGTAAAGTGTTGTCAAGATTAAATCAGAAATCCAAAGATTTGAGCTTTATTAGATTTTTCTTGTCAAAACCCATGTTTTGACCACATACAGGAAGGTGTACACTCATGTATTTAGGGCCACTCTCATGTTTAAAGAGGCACACTCACATCTTCAAGGCTGCACTCAAGCTTCACAGGACGTGCTTGAGTTTCATTGAATTTTTTCCCTTCTGTGTGTTGGCTGCACTGGTGCTTCAAAGTGCGCACTGACATCTCACTAGTTGCACTCACATTAATCAACTGTGCATTATGGAAAGAGGCACACTAGTGCTGTTAATGCCACACTTGTGTAGTATGAGGCACACTGGAGCTGTCAAGGCTACACAACTGTGCTAAGGGGTGCACTAGCATTCTAAGGTAAATTTGGCTTAAATTTCAAAGTTTCAATTGTTGTTTCTTTGTGCTTTTGTAATTTTTCTAGGATTTTTAGCTATTGTTACTATATATTTTCTTATTCACAGAAGGTTTTCTAACAAATTTACTTATTGTTTGATGATTAATTCTTTTTTCATGCTTTGTATGAGTTTGGGATAGGGTTGTGTATTCTCTTCTCTTGTACCTTGCATGATCTTGAGAATCAAAAGAAACTCTAAACCTTATTTTGCTAACATTAGAGTAAGTGAGAAACTTCATTATTCATTTATATGCTTAAGGGAATGGAATTTTCATATGGCATTTATATGATCTTTTAATTTAAGAGCTTTCATTTGATAAACAACTAAGGATAAAGCTTGTGTATGCTCTTCTCTTGCACCTTGTGTAATCTTGAGAATCAAAAACAACTTTAGTTTTTCACTAAAAATCACTTGGATCAATTGGGAATGAACCTTTATTTAAAAAACATTATGGTGGTTATTTCATTTACAAGTTTTTCATTATTATCAAGTTGGGTTGATTGTTGTGTATGATCTTTACTCATGTCCTTGGATGATCTTGAGAACCAAAAACAACATTTAATCCTATTTTTATGATATTGTAGATCTTTTTGGATAATTACTAACTATTTTTATGTAGAACATAATGCTTTCCAAAGAAAGGAGAACTCTCTTCAAACCAAATTATAACATACACATGTGTTGTAGGTTACCAATAGTGGTCTAAACCAAATTTCTTAATCCAAAAGATAAGAAAACACACCAACATCTATTCAATACATTGTATATGTAGGTTTCAGTTAAGAGCTATGGCTCATCTGCTTTAAACTAGGAAAATTATCTTTGACATGAGCCATAAGATAACAAGAGGGATGTTCCTAGGAACCCCAAAGTAGTCAATCTAAGAGGGAACCTTGTGGAGGAAACAGGAAAGTGCTCCACTACCCAATTGATTAGTATGCCTTAGTGAGATTAGAGTCAAAGATATTTCCATTGCAACCTTGGTGAAAATACAACTGAACATATTTATTTCTCATTGCATTGAAGGGCGTAAAGTAAAGTGGGGATACTCCAAGACTAGTCAGTGTAAATTTCTTAGCAAATTGAGCTCACAGAGGTAATTTGTGACACCAAGAGAGAGAACCACTAGTAAGCTTATGGCTTGGAGATAATTTGACTTAGACATCATGTTCTATAGAGATCTCACAAAGTGAAAACTTGTTTAAAGTAAATGTTATCCAATTTTGCTGCTCAGGAAAAATTGATCAAATAAAATCTTAACATGGAGAGATGAAGTGGTTGGTTTGGTCATGCAAGCTCACATTTGATCCCAAAAAACCAAGTTGCAAGTAGGCTCAACAATGGAAATGCAAGGTTGGAAAATGAACTGGTTAAGGCAATGTTGAAGGAGATCAGAGCTCAAGAGGAAGAACGATGGAGAAAGGCTCGAAATTTTAAGTTTTTTGCATTTTTGGGGCTTTGGAGAAACAGGGGAAAAAGGAACTCAAAAATATTTGAAGTCTGACAGTACAAAATTTTAGACTTTTGGGTTTCGGAGTTCACGATGGTTGAAGTTGAGAATGTTGAGGAAAATGTTTGAAACCTAAAACCCCAAAAGTTTGAAATTTCAGACCTTCAAGTTTTAAGGTTTTAGAATTCTTAGGCACGAAGTTGGAAACTTGGCCCCAAATGTCTGAAAACCTAAAGTCTGAAAGTCCAAAATTTTAGACTTTCAGGTTTTCGGGGTTTCGAAGACCTCAGGTAGCATGCCAAAAATTGAGTAGAAATTTCTGAAAACCTGAAGTCTGAATGTATGAAATTTCAGATTTTCATGTTTTTAGGGTTTCCGGAATTTTAGGAATCGTGCCGAAAAAAATAGATGTGAGAAAAAAGTACGAAATCCCAAAAGTCCAAAATTTCAGAATTTCAGAAGTCTCGAACCCCAAAATGTAAAAATCACAAGGAAATATCTGAAATCTCAAAGTCTGAAAGTTTGAAATTTTGGACTTTTGGGTTTTCAGGTTTCAAACTTTCGTAACTCTAAGGTCATTTTGAGTGATGAACAGTGTTTCAATCTCTGAAACCAAAATTTATGAAATTCTAAATTTTGGGATTTTAGAGGTTACATGAATTTTAGATTTTCAGAATTCCCAGCCCGCCATTTTTGCATAATGGCACCTCAACCTTCAGATGGCCATAACTTTTGATTAGGAGCTCAAATTTGTGCAAGAAATGACTTTTTGGAAATCTCTCAACTTTTGCTACACAACTACCATTGGATATCTTTAAATTAGTGGGAGTAAGTTTTTTCAAAATGAAAAAATATAGTTCTCCATTTTTTGAGGTGTCCCAGGTTTCTCACCTACCACCATAATGAAGGTATGGGCTTCCTTCTTTCTTAAGAAGGCATGATACATGGAGCTATGGGTTTTTTCATGGAACCCATCATTGTTACAGGTGAATTCACTGCATTTCTTGGGTGGTTAGAGTATGATTTTGAATTCTTCTCATCTCCTTCTCTAATTCTTCCTATATATTGTAAGGAGGGGCATCTTTCTAAAATTTTAACATTTTTACTTTGCACCCTCCCTTATTCACTTTCTGAAAGTGGATTTGAGGATTTCAAACCTCCCATTCAAAATGTAATGCAATTCTGTGCCTCTTGGCCATTGTAATGGATTGTATCAAATTTTTGGAGCAATAATACATATCTGTGGATGTTTTTCAACACTCTCTTGTGTTCATTGCACCTCTCTGATCTCTCGTTGCAATATTGGCTATATGTGTATGGTGGTTGTGTTACATTTCAATGGTTTTTGTTTAATTGAAAATAAAATATTTCAGCATTCCTTTGGTGCATCACCTCTGTTAGTTAGGTTTATTTTCTTGTATCTTCTTAACCCTATCTCCTTGGTAAATTAGAGTAGATTTTAGAGTAGATCCTTTGTAAATTGTATGTGTGCACCTGAATAGAGGAATAGGAACCATCCTTCATCTGGAGACATTTCCCGATTGCAAAGTCCCAAAGTTTGGGAAAATCTCCATGTTATAAAATCACACCGAGAGTCTCGACCCATCGAGTTACAGACATTCAGGGGTGTTGTCATTCTAAAAGATTTGAAGGAATTTTTATCATATTCATACTTAGTAATTACAAGTTCTCAAATTTTGGGCTTAACTTGCTCAAAACAAGTCCAAATTTCACCAGTTGATAGATCTATGGTTAATCTTCAAAAGGGTATTTTTATTTTTTTGAAATTTTGATTTTTGAAATTTTAGAGTTTTTGAATTTTGGGTTTTGGGATTTTGGAATTTCAGGTTTCAGGTTTTCAAAACTTCAGGTTTCGAGATTTCAGAATTTTAGACATCTCCAAATTTCAGGTTTCGGGTTTTCAGACATTCGGAAGTCTTGTATTTTTGGGTTTTCGGGATTGTCATTCCAAACCAATTTTCAACCTCTATAATATCAAATACACAGGTCCTTTAAGGTTTTCATTTTTATTCTGTCAAGTTTGGTGTGTGACTTGTCAAAATCTAGCCTTTGGAGGCTCATTTCTCAACACATATGGCGACTCTGAAGGGATAGAATTCAGCGTGTAGCAGCATAGGTTTCCCAAGTACATCAGAATAATTTGAACTAGGGATGATACTTGAGAAGAGGGGTAGTTTTTCTACTTTCAATTATCACCAGGTAGAGGAAGATGTGGAAGAAGACCACAAAGATCACCATCTCCACCTAGTAGGACTGTGTCTACACCTCCACCTGGTAGACCTTTTCTTCAATCAACAAGAGTTCTTCGAATAATCAGGATGGTTCAACCCAATCCATATGTCAACTTCACAGGAAGTATCCCACTTTCCCTAAATACTCAAAATCTAGTTCCAATTGCAGATCTAAAGAACATCCCATATTTCACTTAAGAGAACCAGACAACTTCGATTGACCACATCTAGGACATTACAAATGTCTGTTGAATTCATGAAATCAATGAAATTGATATTGTGGTCAAGTTATTAGCTTCATATTTTAAAGGAAAAGCTTTACAATGGTTTATGAGCCTAACAACAGGGTCTATCTAGAATTGGGATCATTTATACACGGACCTCCATAATTAATTTGGGGAAAAGGGGGATAGTTTTTTTTATTGGAACAATTGACAATAATCAAGAGGGATCCTAATGAACAGTTGACTGATTTCAAATTCAGGTTTAAGGGGACATGGGATAGAATTCCACTCGCTATGAGACCAATGGATGAAGGTGCATTCCTATATTTCTTGAAGACTATAAATTCAAATATAGCCATGATGATACAATCCATGAGAGATATAACCTCACCCACATCCTATAATATTTCTATTAGATTTGAAAAATACTTGATTCAAGCTGGTAAGCTAGCACCAAGGCCACCAATGCCTCTCTATCTAGATATGAGAGCTTCTACAGCTAGTCAAACACCAAATTTGAATCCCATTCCACCCCCTAGGAATCAAATCAATAGTGAGGCTTCTACTTCTTAAAGCACTTGAAAATAGTTACAAGAGGTCATGAAACAACTACAAAATATAGGGAATGATCTAGTGATTATTAAGAGATAACAATCTTAGAGTTCTAGACCGTATCATCCTTAAAATCAATATAAAGATAGGCCCCCATATCAAAAAAAAATACCACCAGCTCAGGATGTAAATCAAAACCAGAACCAAAGAAAACCTCAAGCTATCAGACCATTCCAACCACATGATCCAAATGCAGCTTCAACATCGAGGGCCTTGTTTCCAATGTAAAACAACATGGGATAGGAGTACAACTCATGTTACCCCTGCAATCTACCTCAAAATCAATCAATGTGTTTCACTGGAGCACTAAACCAGGCCTTGATGGTACAGACCATTGGTGTGTCCCAAGAACCAAGTGAAGAAGGAAATCAATAGCATGAAACTCAGCAAGAGGTACCTCCAATGTAAACTACGTTAGTTAATTGGAAAATAGAAGACTTCTGTGGAGTTAATCAACCTCCTTTTTAGAGTGTAACTTCCAACACATAGTCAAAGAAGAGGAACATTGAGGAAGGCCAGTCATCTAACCCTACAGTTTCTCATCCCACTCCTACACAACAAGGAGCTAGTAGACCAAATACAGACCCGAATGTGCAAGATCAGCCTAAGGCACCCATTATAGCAGCACATGTGCCTGTTTGAGCACCGGAAAAGGTAGCACCAAGTAAGGTGCAACAAAAGGATAATTCATCCCCTTTTAACATTATCAATCAGATGAAGAAAACACATGTGAACATTTCCATGTGGGAGTCTCTAGCAATCCCAGGACAACAAGATTTGTTGCAAGCTACAATGGCTAATTGGTCTACCTCGAATAGATCAAACTAGGGATAGGATAAAGTTCTCACTAATGTAGTGCAACATGGTGGTAGTCAACCAAGTAAAAATTTGAATTCGCCACTATTCTATGTGTCATTGATTATCTGGAACCACCTTGTGCACAACTTCATGATCAAATCAGGGGCAAGTAGCTCAGTAATGCCAAAGAAAACAACAGATCAATTGGGTCTAAAGTATGAGCCAGTGCTGAAAGGAGTAGTGCAACTAGATTGAACAATAGTATGAATATTTGGGGTTATCAAGGGGTTAAGACTTACATTGCATACATGTCAAAATGTCACAGTTTTTTAGGATGTGTCTGTAATTGATCTCCTGCCACTCTTTGCATTATGTTTATCAAGAGACTTCACTACCAAAATTGGTGGATATCTATCTACGGATTGGTCACACATGCTCTTTAGGACAAGGTATGGAGCTAAGGTAACCATCAGGTTAGAACCAATTGCAAAATTTCACATTGAGCCTCATGTACCAAGCCCTATCAATGAAAATTGCTCATCCTTTTACCAAGAGGGATGTTCACATGATTTGGAAATAGGTACCAAGGTCAAAGGAATTCTAGATTTGATTGTGGATGAATGGGAAAACAAAAGGCATGCATTTTACCTGTACACGGAAATGGAAGAATCTAAACTAGGTTTATATTGTGTACACGAAGAAAATGCACTCATTCCTAACATCACCAAGCTGAAAAATAAGGATGAAAATGAAGTATGGAAACCATATTTCAATGGTTCAAGAAGTAAACAAGGTGTTGGAGGAGGTGCAATGTTGATTTCACTATAGAGCATCAAGTATTATTCAACTTCCAGATTTCAGTTTGCATTTTCAAACAACATAGCTAAATATGAGGCTTTGATTCATGGAATTCATTGGGCCAGGAAAAGAGGCATAAAGAATTTGCAAGTATTCAGGGATAGTGAGCTAATCACGAACCAATTCAAGGGGCAACATGCTGCAAAGAATGACCTACTCAAGAGCTGCAAAAATAGGGTATGGGACCTAATTGAGGACTTCGAAGCTTTCAACATTGTGTCCATACCCAGGAAGAAGAATGAGGCCACAGATAGGCTTGCAGCAGTTGGGGAAGCTTTTGATGTGGTTGATAGCATCAAAAGAGACAAAACATAGCCACATATCCACATGATTATAAGGCTAGTAGTATCAGATAGTAACACAAGCTGGTAGGTGTTTGAGAATGATCAACAGATCGTCAATTTGTTGTAAGAAAAGGATGAATTCTCATCTAGGAATCAAGACAAATTAGAGCAGTAGTACGGGGACTAAGTAGTGAAGTTGTAGACAAACAAGATTCCAAAGGGTATGGTAACATTGGAGTCTATCTTCAATCATAATAACCATTTTCCTAAAGAGAAATCCAACGTATGGGTCAAAGGAGTAGATTCTGAACCTATTTTTTTGGGGAAGGAAAGACACTCCAAATTGGAAAGGTGTCCATTGAACAAGAGAGATATGATTTCACACAAATTTTCCAAGAGTTTCCACATGTCTTCACTTGGAGTTATGAGGAACTACGAGGATTCAATCCAAAGTTGGCACAACATACCATAGAAATGGATCTAGATGCTAAGCCCATAAGGTAGAAGAAAAGACCATTCAACCCACACATTGATCCTCTTATGAAGAAAGAGCTAAACAAGCTAATAGAGGCAAGTATTATATTTCCAATCAAGAACTCAAGCTAGGTTTCCAACTTGGTTCTAGTAAGGAAGAAGAATGGGGAAATCAGGTTGTGCGTGGACTTCCAAGACCTGAACATGGCATCTCTTAAAGACCACTATCCACTCCCTTCAATGGAACAAATCTTGTATGTGGTATCCGACTCGGAAATATATTTCCTCCTCAATGGCTACTCAAGATACAATCAAATAATGGAAAAAGAAAATGATTAGTTCAAGACAACTTTCACCAACAAGTGGGGCACCTATGCCTATAGGAAGATGCCATTTGGAATGTCAAATACTGGATCCACTTTCTAAAGAGCGACGGACATGGCATTCAGGGGTTGATAAAAAAAATAGTACTGATATATCTTGATGATATCACTGTGTTTTCCAAAAAATGAGCAGATCACCTCTTTCATCTGATTCAATTATTTCAAAGATGTAGAAGATTTGGGGTATGATTGAATCCCAAAAAATGTATATTCTTGACTCATGAAGGAAAGCTCCTAGGCCATATTGTTTCAAGGGAAGGATTGCTTATTGACCCAGAAAGAGTCAAAGAAATTTGATCATTTCCCTTGCCAAGTCATAAGAAGGCTCTTCAAAGCTTCTTAGGAAGGATCAACTTTATTCACAGGTTTGTGTCAAAATTTGCCACTCTTGTGAAGCTAATAATGTTGATGTTGAAGAAGAGTATGGCATTTATGTCGACAAAGGAAGGAAAAGTGATTTTTGAAGCAATAAAAGAGGCTATATCTCAATATCCAACTCTTTTCAATCTAGACTTCTCCAAGGACTTCCTGCTCTATGCCTTTGGTGGTGGGGATCCAATTTCTACAATCCTAGTACAACAAAACAAAGAGGGATCTAAACAATTGGTTTCCTTATTCATCCAAAGTTTGGAGGACTATGAAGTGAGATAATCCTTTATCAAGAAAAATTTCCTTATAGTGATCAAGAGTTTGAAGAATTTCAAACACTTGGTTTCAAACAACATGATCCAATTGCTAGTTTCCCATGTGGGAGTTATAGATTTCCTTTTGAATAAGGACCTAAATGAGAAACATGTAGGAGGGATCACTCGTGTCATGGAATATGACATTGAATTTAAGGTCACTAAGCAGGTCTGTGGAAAAGGTTTATGTGAACAGCTAGCCTCGAGTCAACAGGTTGAAGCAAGTGATGAAAATGAAGTTCTCTTGGCAATACAAGATAGTCAAAAGCAAGAAAATGATAATATACCTACTCCTTTTTGGACTCAAAATATGATATATTTACTACAAACAGGACTATTCCCTCTAGAAATGAGCAAAGAAAAGAGGAGATACTTCATATTACAAGCCATCCCATATGTTCTTGTTGATTTTTTAAGAAAGAAATCAATGGTGTTCTATTGAGATTCATCGGAACCAGTCAAATGCAGAAGGTGTTACAGGAGTTTCACAATGGAGAAGTTGGAAGTAATTTTTCTCCATGGGTAACAATGCTCAAGATAATGAAGGTGAGATATTATTGGTCCATGATGTTCAATGATTGCTACACATTGATCAAAAAGTGTAAGAAATGTGCATTCTTCACAGTAAAGGAAAGACTAGCAGCATTGCCATTGCACCCAGTTTCTGTTGACCAGCCATTCATGCAATGGGGATTAGACTTCATTGGAGTCATCAATCCAAAATCAAGCCAAGGCCACAAGTGGATTCTCACAACAACAAACTATTTCACCAAGTGGACTGAGGCGGTAGCACTCAAAGAATCAAACTAGTCTAACATACTAGACTTCTATTAAGGGATAGTGACTAGGTTTGGTGTACCAGCCACTATCATATCAGAAAATGCATTAGAATTCATAGGTTTCAAGATCATAGAATGGGTTGTCAAGAATGGAATATACTTGAGCACCTCTTCAAACTATTACCCATAGGGTAATGGACATACACAGTCCAAAAACAAGAATTTTCTAAGAATCATCAGAAGGAATCTAGATGAAATCAAAGGACATGGCATACCAAGCTCAAAGAATTATGGGTTGACAGGATAAAACCAAAGAGATCAACAAGGAATTCTACCTACAAGTTGGTCTATGGTAAAGAGGCAGTGTTGCCTATATCATTAGAGCTTCCCGCTCTGGAGCTCATGAAGTAGTTAGAATTGTCTGAGTTTGAGCCTATGGAAGCTAGGTATGCAGAACTAATGGAATTGGAAGAAATTAGATAACATGTAGTTTAAATGATAGATAAAGATCAAGCCTTAGTCAAAAGATGGTTTGATAAGAAAGCAAGAGCAAGGACCTTTCAGGAAGGTGACTTAGTTCTGAAATGGGACGTAGATCGGGTAGAAATTCCAATTTTGATGCCATTAGGATGTAAAAGTATCAATGACATCTAATTGACTACCTTGGAGGGAGAGGATCTTCTGATTCTGGTTAACAAAATCTATCTTAAACATTGTTATTGAAAGGAAAAGGTTTAACCCTTGTAAACATTAGCCTATGATTTTAATTCCTCTAGGTGCGTATGCATATTGTCTTGTTGTAGTTTAGGTTTCAATTTCCCTAAGTGCTTCGGCACAAGTCTTGTTGCTCCAGGGTTGTATCACTATACAGTTCAATATGCCTCCAAGTGAATGTTGTAACACTCCATTTCAAGATCAGGTGAAAAATCTAGGTCAAGAAATTATCTACTCTCACAAATCTCATCTTCAATATTTTCTTGTGAAAATTGAGATAGCAAGTAGTGGGGTAGGTTCAGGTTTCAAACAAGATCACTATCAAACTATAATTCATAACTCCGTGCCCAATGGATACTTCAAGGCAACTGATTTTCCACCTAGTAGGTAGGTGACCCCGTAAGTCACCAAATTATAATCCAATTTTGTGGCTCAGGAAAAATTGATAAAAAAAAATATTACAATGGAGAGATGAAGCGGTTGGTTTGGTCATGTAAGCTCACATTCGATCCCTAAAAATCAAGTTGTAGGCGAGCTCAAAAATAGAGATGCAAGGTCAAAAAATGAACTGGCTAAGGAAATTTTGAAGGAGATCAGAGCTCAAGAGGAAGAATGATGGAGAAAGGCTTAGAATTTTAGGTTTTTTACATTTTTATCACTTCAAAGAAACATGACAAAAAGGGACTAAAAAATGTTTGAATTCTGAAAGTCTGAAATTTTAGACTTTCGGTTTTGGGGTTTCAGAGTCCATAGTGGCCGATGTTGAAAAAGTTGAGGAAAATATCCGAAACCTGAAACCCTGAAAATCTGAAATTTTAGACTTTCGGGTTTCAGGGTTTTAGAACTCTCAGGCACAAAGTTGGAAAATCGGCCCAAAATTTCCCAAAACCTGAAGTTTGATATTTTGAAATTTTTGAATGTTGAGTTTTCAGGGTTTCGAAGACCTTGGAAAGCATGCTGAAAATTGAGCAGAAATGTCTGAAAACCCAAAGTTTGAACTTCTGAAATTTTGGACTTTCAGGTTTTTGGGAATTTTGGGAATGGTGCCAAAAAAAAGGTGAGCAAAAATCCCAAAACCCCGAAATTCCAAAATTTTAGACTTTCAGATTTAGGAATCTTAGGGTTTCAGAATTAAGAGTTTCAGAATTCTAGAACCCCAAAACACAAAAATCACAAGGAAATGTCGAAAATCTCAAAGTCCAAAAGTCTGAAATTTCATACTTTTGAGTTTTTGGGTTTTGGAATTTAGGAACTCTAAGATCATTTTGAGCGATGAACAATGTTTCAATCTCCGAAACTAAAATTTCCAAAATTCTGAATTTTGGGATTTTGGAGGTTGCATGCATTTCAGACTTTCAGAGTTTTGGAACTCCCAGTCCACAATTTTTGCCGAATGGCACCTCGATCTTCATATGGCCATAACGTTTTACTGGGATCTCGGATTTGTGAAATAAATGAATTTTTGGACATCTCTCGACATATGCTATGCAACTACAACTGGATATCTTTAAATTAGTGGGACTAAGCTCTTCAAAATCTAAAAATATAGTTACCCATTTTTTTAGGTGTCCCAAGTTTCTCACCTACCGCCATAATGAAGGTATGGGCTTCCTTCTTGCCTAACAAGGCATGGTACATGGAGGTATGGGTTTTTTCATGGAACCCATCATTGTTGTAGGTGAATTTAATGCATTTCTTGGGTGGTTGGAGTAGGATTTCAAATTCTTCTCATCTCCTTCTCTAATTCTTTCTATATATTGTAAGGATGGGAATCTTTCTAAAAGTTGGACATTTTTGCTTTGCACCCTCCCTTATTCTCTTTCTGAAGTGGATTTTTGGATTTCAAACCTCCCATTCAAACTGTAATGCGATTTTGTGCATCTTGGCAATTATAATAGATTGTATCAAATTTATGGAGCAATAATAAATGTCTGTGGATGATTTTCAACCCTCTCTTGTGTTCATTGCACCTCTTTGATCTCTCATTGTAATATTGGTTATATGTGTATGGTGGTTGTGTGACATTTCAATGGTTTGTGTTTAATGGCAAAGAAAATGTTTTATCATTCCTTTGGTGCATCACCTCTGTTAGTTAGGTTTATTTTCTTGTATCTTCTTAACCCTATCTCCTAGGAAAATTAGAGTAGATTTTAAGTAGATCCTTTGTAAATTGTATGTGTGCACCTGAACAGAGGAATCGGAACCGGCTTTCATCCTGAGAGCTTTCCTGATTGGAAATTCCCACACTTTGGGAAAAGCTCCATGTTATGCAATCACACTGAGATTTTCAACCCATCGAGTTACAGACATTCAGGGTTGTTGTGATTACGCATCAATAGTAAAAATATTATTTTTATAACAAGGCGATATTCCATTTAATTTTAAATTACATGTTATTCATCACGAGACCTACGATGTGTTACTTTGTCATAGTTTTTCATTTGTCTTAAGACAAGGCAAAACTCTGCCGAAGTTATGTTTGGTTTGTTTCATCACCACTTGGTTTACACCTTTTTTATTGTTTCCCATTTGGGACAAAAGCTTTAAAATATACATGAATCCCGCTAGAAATAATCGTGTCCAACACTTTATAGTCTACTTGCATGACTAGGTTACAATACTGGAATGCAAGTGTTGAAAGTATGAATGGTACGTCTTCATGTTCTAGGAGGCCCTTTGTCGTAAACCCATATTAAGACTAATTATCATTATAGTTAGGTGATATCATCATTTTCTCCCTTTGAGTTGTTATTTTTCCCGCATTATAGCTATACAATTATCATACTTACGTCTTGTTTCCATTGTGAAATTTAGTCTAAGTCTCTAAATCGTATTGTTACGCCGCTCGCATGCATAATAACTTGTTGGTATATTTAGTCTTATTTTTTATCCTAACATTTCCTTGAGTTTTTGTGAGTGTTGAGGTTATGTTGTTCTCATCCCGATACCATAATTTTGATACTTAAATCTTTCTCTCATGTAAAGCCTGATTAACATGTCCAAATAGTGTTGTTACACTGCTCACATTCGTAACTTCCATTTTCAAATACTTTAGTGGTTTCTAAAAAATGGTTTTAGTATATCTTGTTGGAGGACGGCGTCAATTTTTTTTAGCATTTAGGTGTTGTTTATTTTAAACTTTTCCTAAGTGGTAATATTGTGTTTTCACTATTTGTTTTGAACCTATCTTAAAGAAATGTAGGGAGTAAACTATTGATTGTTACTAGATTCGAGTCTTGTGCTTCATTGTTTTGTCATAGATAATTCTTGTCATATATTATGTTAGTGTGTGTTATTATTTATTCTTTGATATCCTTGGGTTCATATTGACCTTTAGATTCATGAACAATTGATATTCCTAATTTTTTCTGACGAATTGATGTCATTATACTACATAAATTTACCTAGGGTCCATTTTAGTCAACCTTAGTAAAATATTTTGTGTTACACCTCCCACCAAAAGAATGGGGCATCAAAAACTAGGGGTAGGTCCCTCTAGAAATGACATATTAAACCCAATTTTAGAAGACAATGTCATGGTTGATCATAGCAATGGTGAGGAGATATATCCTCGAACGAATTTTGAGTTGAATCCCACCCACTTTGATGATTATATATACCAAAATAAACATTAGGTTTTAATTTGTATCATAGATCTAGAAGCAAGGTTACCCTTGATGGTTGACCCTTTTTTCATTGTCGGTATGGTTCATGGAGATGAATAAGTAGAATGTCCTTCTCGAAATATTAATGACATCCTAAATCTAGGTCATGGCTCTACTTCTGGGAAGATAAATTGATGAGGAGATACCTTTCGAAAATGATGGAGACTATTGTATAACCTACTATTAGATTCCATTTTAAGGACCATGAAGAGCATTCTCATCATGAGAAACCTACTCCTTATCAAAATTGTAAAGAGGTACCGACTTGGGAGGTAACCTTAGAAGAACAAGTGCAAGCTCGCACTTGACAATTGGCAAGTTTGGCTTCACATGTAAACAAGGAACAACCAAAACATTTAAAATAAGCTATACCAAAATCTAAATGGAAGGCTTCATACCACGAGTTTCCAAACAAATACTCCTCATGGGGAGGCACATAAAGAACCTTACGAGGATTTTTATGTGGAAAATAAAGGTGGGGATATAACTAGATTTAAATATTTAATACAAGTCTACACCACTTCGCATAAGAAAAAATCTTCCATCAGGAGTGGTCAACCATGAAAATTGTTCTAATAGCTTTAAAAGAAGGTGAAACAGAAAATAATAAAAAGTACTAATTTCAAGAGTTATCCCCATATGCCTTTGATAGAGACATGTTGTAGGTACCTTTCCTATGTAACTTTGATTGTCCAAAGTTTGACAAATACAAGGGAAAGGGTGACCCTAGAGACCATATTAAATAATTTTATATGGCATGCCACGATGTCGAGTATAATGGTAACTATCTCATTCACCTCTTCCCACGAAGTTTGGGAGGTCAAGCATTAGAATGACTTTTACACATCCCTAAGGGATCTATATCTACATGGCTAGAGCTAGCTGAACACTTTGTATGTCAATTCTCATTTAATATAGAGAATGATGTCACCATGTTAGATTTGTGTAATGCTAAACAACGAAATAACAATAACTTCACTAGTTTCCTATAAAGGTGGCGAGGGTTAGCTAGCCACTTCCCTTTTCGATACTAGAGAAACAACTAATCAATATATTTGTATCAAAACTCCACCTTGAAATTACATTCCACTTGCAAATGCATTGTGGTAACACATTTGAGGATGTGATTGAAAAGGGTAGTCAAATAGAAAAGGCATTGTTAGCTAGAGGGAACTTAAAACCCCTTTCGCATGACCATGATCATAATGATTCCAAACCTAGTGATAAGAAAAAGTTTGTTCCTAATAAGAACAAATATTTTGTAGGAGATGGAATAGTAGACTCTAAAAAAGTGCAAGTATTTCAAAATCACACTCCCTTGAAACTTACAAAGGGAAATCCGCCTACATAGTATAAACATCGTAACTTTACCCCTATATCAGACACTATGCCTTGAATATTAACACAGTTAGAGGTGGTTAATATGGTTAGATATCCTAAAACTATGCCTTATGATGATAATGTACCTAATCCATCATGGTTTAGGGAAAACAAACATTATGGATTTCACCGCGTCAAAGGTCATAAGACTGATAAGTGTTTAAAATTGAAACACTATAATCAGGAGTTAATCGACAATGGAAATGTGGAAATGGATTTTGCTTCCCCTACCAAATATCCCAATATAAACATGTGGATCTTCAAAGAACCTTTCCCAAAACACAACAAAGGAAAGGAAAATATGAATCACAGAGTGTTGTCTCAAACTAAGAGTACTAATTATGTTTCAAAGATGGACCATTTTGATGCCCTAATAGGTTGTGTCAATCCACCTATTGAGCATATCAATACGATCAAGATTAAATCAAGGGAGTACGTTGTGGCAACGTGACATGATCAACTTTTTATTTTAGAACCCCCACCCCCACTCCTCAATATAGTCATTATGATGTGTTAGAATAATTAGAGAAAACCATGGCTAATATTTCAATCTTATACCTCCTTAAAATCTCTAACGTTCATAAAGACATTCTTTGTGAGACACTACAAAGATCAAGAGTATTTGTTGACGTTGACCCAATGGACTTATAAGAAATGGTAGCCCATATTCTCCTATGGAACATATAACCTTTAGTCTAACACAAATCCCAAAAGAGAATGTGTCTCATAATTTACCCTTTCATATTGAAGTCATAATAAAACTTAAGAAGGTAAAAATAGTTATTGTTGATGACATATCAGGTTTAAATATTTGTACTCTAAAGCTAGTTTGACAACTAGGGTGTATTGAACCTAATTTAGAGATAAATGTCATCACCATAAAGGCATATGATAATGAAGAATGACAGTCATCTAGTATGATCACTTTCTCACTGGAAGTAGGTCCTATTAATCAATGTATGAAGTTCCATGTCTTAGAATTGGAGCTCCCTTACAACATATTACTCAGTTGCCCATGGATTCATACCATGCAAGTCGTACCTTCAACGTATCATCAATACTTAAAGTTACACCATGAAGGTTAGACCCTCACTATTCAAGGGGATCCCCAAACATTTGTTCAATATAGAGCATTATCGGGTTATTTTCCCACCATTTAGAAATGTACTTCTATAGAGATAGTTTTTACAGTATAGTCAAAGGCCCTCGCTTCACGAGTGGATCAAGATACCTTATCTCCCAATGATAATAGTATTTCTACATCAGATAATCCTTTTGATACATGGGAAATGAAGGTTAGAGAAAATGGTTGCAGAGAATATGACTTTCAGTAAGCCCTTCTGATTCACAACATTCCCCTATCTACCAAAACACATGGTAGCAACATTATAAGTTTCAAATATCTAGGAAAAATTATCCTTTCAATGCTTTTGATCCTAGTGGATTGTTAGAAGATGAAATTTTTCTCAAAGATATTTTATTTCATCCTAAAGATGATGAAATGGATTTATGCTATCAATCGACTAGGTATGTTATCCCCAATCAAATGATGTGTATTATGGGATAGAAAGGATGTGGGTGCTACTGGAATGGACAAGGTATACTTGAAGCTCTTGTAATACCTTGTCGTATAGCGGGTAAGTCTGGCATTAACATTCAATTGTATGATTCTTACCCCTTGAAGTCAAAGATACCTTTTCTGAAAGTGAAGATGGTCCATTCAAATGCTAATGCGAAACAAAATACTGATGTAGTCTTTATGAAGAACTTTCCTCCACGAACCTATTTTCTGATGTGGCTATCCTAACTATAGCCCCCGACATATCCCTTACCACTCAAACACTAAACATCATCTACCTGTCACTCATAAATTCAGACCAATAGCAACATGTTGCAATTGATGTATTTTAGAATGATGAGGCTATTGGTGAGTTCCTAGTCATTCGTGACAATATTCCAACAAATGACCACAAGAAAGGCTTCTCCATTCAGCTCAACACATGCACATACTTTAGGGAGGAGGTATAATTGTGTGGTCATTTAAGAAAAAAAGTAAGCAAGGGAAAAAGTACTACAGAAAAGCCTTGCAAAAAGAAAAAGTCTAAGTTCTATAGTGAAAACCTCTTTAAGACACTTATGGATAAAAAAATAGAAAAATCAACGGATAAGATAGTTGACCAACTCGAGATTAAAATCCATTTGAGCCACATGTGGTAAAATAGTATCTTAATCTTCCCCTTGATCCTACGAGCATGGAGGACAAGTCGAAATTACTGGTGGAGGAGACAATAGATGTAAACATTGGTATAGAGGAGTTTCCTATAATAGTTAAGTTGGGAGCTTCGCTCTCAGTTTAAGAACATAAAACTTTTACAATGCTTTTAAGAGAATTTACATATATTTTTGTTTTTTCTTACGTAAACATGCCAGGACTTGATCCTGCATTAGTGGTGCACAATATTTTTGTACACCTAGAAGCCAAGACAATTAAACAAATCTCCAAAAGATGTATCCTCGTGTCACCTTGTTGGACAAAGCAGAGCTAGAAATATTATTGGAAGTAGGATTTATCAGGCTTACTGACTATTTAGAGTGGATTTACAATGTATTCCTAGTGTAGAATAAACCTATTGGTATTCAAGTTTGCACCAATTTCAAATATATTAATAATTATTATCCCAAGGATGATTTTCCTCTTCCCAACATCAACATGATTGTCGATTCAATAGCTGGTTACGAGATGATATCACTTATGGATGGCTTCTCAAGATATAACTAGATAAAGATCGTTAAGGAAGACCAAAATAAGACATATTTTATCACCCCATGGGGGACATTTTTTTATCAAGTCATTCCCTTCGGCCTCAAGAATGTTGCCGCTACTTATCAAATAGAAATGACTATTATAATTCATGACAGGATTAATGACATCATGGAAGATTATGTGGATAACATATTGGAAAGATCTAGGACTTAGGAAGATCACTTAGAGATCTTGTGATGCATCCTTTAGCATCTAAGGGACTACAAGGTCCACCTAAACCCGAAGAAATGTGTCTTCGATGTGTTATTTGGAAAACTACTAGGATTCATTATTTCACGGAAAGGAATAGAAGTAGATCATGCAAAGGTTACAACTATAATAGGAATGCCTCCTCCAATGAATATCATATAACTGTGAATCTTACAAGGAAAGATCCAAAAATATAGAAGGTTCATCTCTCAACTTGTAGACAAGTGTCACACATTCACACATCTTCAGAAGAAAGATGTCAGTTTTCACTGGGGATTAGAGTAGTAGCAAGCATTAGCTTTTCTCAAAGAATATTTGGAGAAACCCCCTATTCTAATGCCACCACGGCATGCAAACCATTGTTACTCTAAATTTATTCCATACACTTTGCAATTGGGGAAATTTTGGCTCAATATGATAAGGAGCATAAAGAAAAAGGTGTGTATTACCTAAGCCAAACATTGATAGCTTAGGAGCTCAACTATCCACAGATAGAAAATGTTTGGTTGGCTATGGATTTTAATTTTTAGAAGATGCATCATTATCTGTTAAATAATAAAGTCAATATTATTTCAAAGGTTTTTCCATTACAGTAATTATTTTCAAATCCCACAGTCACAAGAAAGATGGCAAATTGGATCATCTTACTCAGTGAGTTTTACATTGAGTATGTACACCAGAAATCACTAAATGGACAAGTTTTAGTAGATCAACTAGTTGAAGCCCCACTACCAGGTACTGAACCTTTGAGTTTGGAACTCCAAGACGCATCTACAATGTACCTCGAGGAATATGTTATATGGAAACTATACTTTTATGGATCCTTTACCTTTCATGGTTGAGGTGTTGGAGTTGTGTTGATCACTCTTTCAAGTGACTTGATCCCTCAGAAATTCCGACTCGGATTCCCCTCTACAAACAATATAACATGGTATGAGGAACTTATTGTATGTATATAGCTAGCTATTAAGTGGGATATCAGACAAGTAAATGTAATTGATGATTCCATGCTGATTATAAAATAGGTAGCAGACGAGGATAAAGTTAAAGATGATAAAATTATTCCATACAAGAGAATGGTTGATTCTTCAAAGTTTTATTTGAGAAAATTAAATTTTAAAAAATCCGAAGAGCACAAAATAGAGCAGTGGATGCTATGGCCACAGTGGGGTCCATGTTGAGTATCCCACCTAGGAACAAATATAGTTTGTTCTTCGTTGAGCATCTACGAATGCCAACATATGACATGTTAGATTCTTGTTTGGTATGCGAAGTTGTTGGTCCCTTTTCCCCGTGGTATTGCGACATATTTAATTACCTTCATGATGTAAACATTCCCCCAAACATTTCCCATGCTAATAAAAGAAGCCTTATCTAGTGTATATCCCGTTATACCCTACTTGGGAGCACTCTCTATCATCAAGGCTATAACGGGAATATGTTATGCTGTTTAAATTCATACCAGTCCATCATAGTGATTAAATAGGTGCACGAAGGCATCTATAGGGCCCATACTAATGTGATCATCCTAGAAAATAAGATACTTAGAGTAGGCTATTATTGGCTTACCATGGAAAACGATTGCTAAAAACATGTAAAGAAATGGTTGCATTGTCAAAAGTATGGAAATTTGATACATTTTCCGGTGCAATAATTATAGCCTATCATGACACCTTGGCCATTTTCAAAGTGGGGAATCGATCTTATAGGTAAGATTAACCTTATATGCTCAGAAGGCCACAAGTTCAATATCACTGCTACCAAATACTTCACAAAATGGGTAGAGGTTGTTCCTCTTACTTATGTCAAAGGTGCACAAATATATATGTTTATAATGAACCATATAATCTACCGATACAGTATCCCTTCTTCCATTTTAGTTGTTAATGTCAAGTACTTTAAAATCCAAAACTATGAAATCGTTATGCAAATGTTTTAAAATATCTCTCAAATTATCAACCCCCTATTACCCTATAGGTAATGGGAAAGCCAAATCTTCTAATAAAACTCTTATCCTTATCATGGAGAAGATGGTGAATACAACATGGTGTGACTGGAATTTATAGATTCACCCTACCCTATGGGAATTCATAATGTTTATCCACACTCCTACATTCGTCACTCCGTATTCCCTAGTATTTGGCACATAAGTTGTACTAACTCTAGAGATCGAGATCCTCTCTTTGTATATAGAGCTATGGGATTACCTGAATGAAGAGGAGGAATATAGAGTAGCCCAACTTTCAGAGTTGGAGATATTAGATGAAAAATGACTTCACGCTCTGAATAAAATTAAAGTGTATCAAGATCAAGTGAGGTGAAGCTACAACAAAAGGGTGATACCTCATCAGTTTTAGGTAGGGGAATTGGTGCTAAAATAAAATCAGTTCAACACCACCAAAGACTGAGAAAATAAGGGGAAATTTGAGCCTAATTGGTTAGGTTTGTATATCATGGTTGCTAAGTTTGGTTTAGGTGCCTACAAGATTTCTTACTCAGATGGTTAGGAGATTTGGGAACAAATGAATGCAGTGCATCTTAAGTGTTTCTAGGATTAAGTAGGGGATCCCTAAAATGTTAGAAAAACAACAACAAATATAAAAATGGAAAAAGAAAAAGAGAAATAAAAAGGTGTGTCCAATAGTGAAAACCATGCAATGGTGGCACTTTAGACAAGTCCTTTGGTGAAAAATGGTTTTCAGAGCTATTGTAGGGTCCATTGTTCACACACATTTCAGGTATAGGATTATGATTGATTTTGTTCTAAGCTAGTCTTTGTCTACATCTGAGCTACTTTTGAGCCTATACCTCTTGGCCTTGATCTGTTTGATCCTAATTTTAAATGTGGATATTTTTGACTTGGATTATTCCCATCTCACGCCAGGGGAAACTTCACATTATCACTTCTTTCACATTACACATGGAATTATGCCCTTGTACATCCCATCTAATGTTGGGGGCATCCACGTTTCTTCGTTTCCTTGCACATTGCTTCAGAAAAATTATTAGAAAACATCGAAAACATTTGTATAAATTTTGAAAATCCCAAAACATGTAGATATGTTAGTTGAGAAAATAAAAAAAATTCAAATACGCTTTGTAGAAAAATCCAAAAAAATAGAACATTGTTTCTAGATAATACCCAAAACAGTGAAAATGCTTCAAAACTATCCCATAAAAATAAAGTAGTTGTTTTCTTACTTTTAGTTGTTGGTTTCTATAGTTTTTGTTGCATTACTTTTTCATCTTGTGTGCTTTAAATTAGATTCACTTTCTTACTTAAATTGAGTGTTACTTTAATCTATTATGTATTACATTGAGTTCATTTTATCTTGCATACTTGTAGATAGTTGTGTTGCTTTGGTTTGATTTGATTTAATCTGTGCTTGTTGTTTACTTGTATATTTTGTTATCATTTCACCATCATATCATCTATCATCACATATATACATCATATATCAATAAAGGCTAAGATACATAATCATGAACATGAAAATTAAGCATGTATGCTATGCTAACATCATATAATATCACCAAGAGGGGAAAGAGGGACCACCTTCTGTCTCCTCCTTGAACATAGACCATAATAAAAATGTGGATTAAACATCCTATCTCATACTGAAAATGTGATAGGTAAAACACAAAGTATCTCATCAACATACAAAGTGATATCATCAGATGTTATATCATAATCTAACAAACATGTGATATAAACATAAACCACAATAAACGTATAGATTAAGCATGATATATCATAAACAAAAAGTGATACATTAGTAATCCATCAATCATCATATATTCATAAATATCAATGTCCATGTACAAAATCAATGTGTCTCGATAAATATCAAATACAAAATTCCATCATGGGTATGGGTAAAAAATGTGCCTTCATCACGAGGCATGATAAAAAATAGTTCATAAATTACATATGTAAAAAAATGTGCCTTCATCAGGAGGAATGAAAAAAAAAAAACAGTACATATACTTCCATACAAAAGTATGCCTTCATATCGAGGTGATACACCAAAAAAATACATCAAATACATCAATAAAAGAGTCAACCATGACTCTCACCCTCTCCAGGACTATCTGTCCTAGGGCCTTAAGGTGGGAGAATCTGATGAGAAGAAGCTCCATGATGAGTTGATGATTATTTTACTGACCTCACTAATCGTGAGGTCCTGTGTGACTTAGATCATGACAGGCTACCAGATATTTGGATGTAGTTTGGGGATCTTTGCTCAACTGGGATAGACACATGATATAACATCCTATAATAGGTGGCCTTTCCTACCAGAGAGGCACTCTAAACTGCCATAAGCTATAATCCTAAGGATGTACCTTCCTGCTAAAGTGTATCACACTATGCTCTCACACTCACTAGCTCTTCCTGTAGTCGGGTCCTCTCTAATAAAAATTGATCCCTCTAATCCTAGAGTTGTGCCCTCTCTACAACTACCTGATCTCGATCTATAGTGAGCTTATTTCTCTCTGTTCGCAACTAATCTTTCTCTATAGTCAAATGATCTCTTTTGAAAAATATGATCTCTCTCAGTTGTAGCATGAAGTTGTAAGCCTACCACCTACTGTAACTTCTCCTGAAGGTTGACCACATGCCCACCACCCTATATATCCTCCTACATCTCGCCCACCTACTAATGAACTATGTGGTGGAATCAGGTTTGCGGGTGATGTAGGTTCCTGTAACAGTGCCCATAATGGAACCTAAAGTGGAATCCGTGGTGCTGGTACCTGTGGCTAAACCTGGGGATCTGTCGGAGCCACTAACCTAGGATCTAGGCCCTGTAACCCCTGTGCTGCCACATCCAGTACTACATGTGGTATCCTTAACTACAATGGGAATACTATCACATATAATCCTATATAATTTGTGGTTGTCCCTGGAACTACTATTTTTGATTGATGCACCCAAGGCTGTGGTACCACCTGTAGAAAGATCGTACGGGCTCGTCTTAGCCTGATTTGCAGCCCAATATGGAATGTCTCTTTAGATCTAAGTTGACCCTATGTGCCTTCAATGTTAGTGTAACCCCATGAATGCCTACGTGCCCCAAGGGCCACGCTAGCACTTTTGTGTGCATTTTTTTGCCTATTTAATGCAATTAAAAGCTAGTAAATACACTACAAAAGTGAAAAAGTGAAAGTTTTCTCTTTATGCATCCATGTGCCATCCACAGGAAGACACATGTAGTCTCAAACCTGATCCACAGAGTATTTTTTCTTCTCTACCCTTGCCATTTTCTCTCATAGGTCAAAACTCACTCAAATATAAAAAGGGTAAGTGTATGTGGATAACAAACTCGCATGGATTTTATACCCCACTTGGCATGGATTTTATACCCATTTTTATGCCTCGCATCATGTCTGTCACCCACGAAGCATGTTGGGACCTTCATGATTCTTCTAAATTCTTCTAGCACTTTATGCGATGATTATTTTTAATAATTAATCATTCTTCGCCATTTTCGATAAGTTGGGACATGTTTCTTTTCTTGGTGACCCTTTTTACTACCTTGGGAATATTTTTTCCTTCTAACATCTTTTGGCGATGTGCCATGATTTTTTAATTTCTTCTACAATATTTTCTTCCCAAAAATTCAAAAATTCAAAACAATATATATATACTTTTAAAAATCCAAAAAAATGGTAAAAATCATTAAAAATCATTAAAAATCCAAAAAATTGTAATTTTTTTTTTTGAAAATTGGTAAATAGATGTATGCAGCTAAAGCCTGTATCAAATTTATTGTCCTCAAAAATAAAAAATTTTCCTACAAAAACATCTTTCTCAAGTTCTTTCTTGTTTTTGTCTCAAACGACTTGCAGATCATTGTGATCTACCTCCATTAACAAAGTTGGCTTGCTTACTATGTCGATACTCCCATGTAACAATGAGTTTCTAGAGACTGTGTCATAGCACATAAATTATTTTCATGGGACTACTTGTGTCCTCCGTTATTCCCCTTACATGTATCCTTTCTTTGGGCAGAATTTTTAACCCTTGTCATTACAACATGAACATTCGGGAACTGAAGCTTGATAACAAAAACATTGGTACAATTGTCTTGAAAGTTGTTTTTTTGAGTTTGTGTAATTGTACTTTTTTTTCTCTGAGGTTAGCTAGTTTAATTTCTCATATTGCATTACATTATGTATGTTTCATGGAGTTACACATTTTTAACAATGAACAAATGTTTGTACTTACACATTTTTATCAATGAACAAATGTTAGTACTATAGTTTTTAATGTTATTTCACACTTTTGTTTATTTTAATAAGGGCCAATGATGTAGATCATAAGGGAAACATGATGAAACAAAGTTGATTATTGAAATATTGGGTGCAAGATATATTCCCATATTCTTCATTATCATGTCTTATCGCTATTAATTTTTCTTCCAAAACACCTAGCGCAATAAACAATCATGTTTATCCCTATCTTTTTCTTCTATCTGTTCTATCCATATTTTTGATCGTCGATTGACTTATTCTATCACCTCATCGACATTCAAGGGGCATCCTTCATTATACTAATTTTTCTTCAAAAATTTACTCTTTTATGCTTGTTTACTATGTTTGAAGTGACATCACTTACTTCACCTCAAACAGGGGCAAATGTAGACACCTAAATTTTGTTTTTGCAATCTTATTGCTAAAATCACACTAATCACTCTCATTCTTACCATTTCTTTTATAATGAGTGATTTTCACTAATTAACTAACGTTTCTTACCATTTTGGTTAACTAACAACGCTTTTTTGATTATCTAGCCTCTTTCACATTTAGGATGTCAATTTATGACAAATCGTAAGCCAAAATCCTCTTTTGAACAAAAAATTAACGATTATTATCTAATTAAGCCCATTTTACCCTTATTTTGGTCAATAAACCCTATTATTGGCATAAACGCTTCTTCCAACCATTCAAAATCACCCCATTTCCCTCCAAGACATCTGAGAAGGCTTCAAAATTTTATTCTAGCCTCTTAATTGACCATAAGTGGTTGATTAAGGATCCTCACATCCTAATCACTTGTTAATTCACTAATCGTGATTATCAAACCTTAATCTACTTTGTGCTTTTAGTCCCACATGCACCAAGATGTAGGTTTTCCCCAAATAGAAAACTATAAAAATGACTAACCACATACCTTTAAACTGTATACCGTGCTTTTATTTACATATCATATAAGAAATATGATTATGAGCCTTACTTCCTCCTTGGATTAGCTTGCTCAATCTTTTCCTCCAATATTCATGTTGGTTAGTAGAGGGATATCTAATATGGCCTTGTATCCATTTTTAGAGAGATCCTCTCACCATTTTTGAAGTAGCAACAAACCATAATTTGATTTCTCTTAGATCTATTTAGGTCTATGTTAGTTAGCAATTCATACTAAGAAGGCATACTTTAGCTGAGATTGATTGATATCATGGTAGTTATTTTAATTTTTCCAATAAGCTTTAATCCTTGATGTTATTATTGTTAATTCCTAGCTTTGTTAATAGACTATATGGTGTTAGCCTAGTTATTTATCTTTTTCGTAGTTTTTAGTAGTTATCGACAGCCATAAATAACTATTAAATATATAGCCTCTCAACATTGCAAAATTTTAAAGTGAATCAAATACCAACCAATGCAATATGGATTATGAATTTAGTAATTTAATTTAATTTAGATACTAATAACCACTCGAGGTCAAGATGGTTCATGGGGATAAAAAATATTGTACATAAATGCAGTACATAATGGGAATGTTGAATGTGGTAATGGGGAGAAATAGTAAAGGGAATGACAAATATTTTGTAATATTACATAAAGAATATTTGTAATAGTAGTTTATAAGAGTGTCAAAGTGAAATTATACAAATATTTTATAATTATTTATCTAAATAATTATAATAAGGGTTTTTGAGAATATTTAACAAATAAAAAAACTCTTTCCTAAGCCGAAAGGAGGTTGCAATATTAGATCTTGGGATTTTTTTATTGCTGATTTAGAGGGAAAGTTGAATTTGGAGGGAGAATAATATTATAGTTTCAAAAATTACACCTTGTGGTATTAAATAATACATTTTCGTAACAACATATTCCCAACCCCCCGTTGTTATCTTTAGTTAATGGAAATCACATAATGGTGAAATTTTTTGCTCTTGATAAAGTCACAAATGTGAATCCTATAAGAGGAAAAGTATGCATGCGTCCTATTTGAAGAAAATTTAATTTTTTTCTTAATATTAGAAGAGAAATTTAGTCCCATATGATATAATCCTTTACAGATCCAAAATAGGGTGCTCAATATCATAAATTATATAAAAAAGGCCTTTCTTTGCTTTTCCTTATTTAACAATTACTTATAATTTTATAGTGATTTTTTTCAATTAACTTTATTATGTATTTGTATAAAAAACTTTACCTAAATTATATTTGTACTTTAATCCTCCATTTTAAGATCTTATTTGTTGTGCACCCTAAGTTTAGGGGTTCACAATTCCAATTGTATGTCACAAAGGATTACAACATTTGCACTCACATATAGTTTGAGTTTTTTTACCTTGCATTTTTTCCTTAAAGTGTTCAGTTGGAAAGAAATAAATATTTGGAATTGATAAAAAATAACAAATTTCAATTGCATAAGACTATGGTTGAGACCACTACATTTACATGAGTGATAATTATTGTACATTAGCTATTTATCTAGTAATCACATGTAAAACGTGCAATTAAAACATCAAGGGGATGCATAAAAGAAGTTGAAATTGAGGGAGAGAAAAATTAGAGAAGGAAGAGTGGTGATGAAGGTGTAAGATGGACGAGAAGTAAACTTATGGGAAATATAGTGGGGGAACCATTTTATCAAACTATTATTTATTATGACTAGGGACATATGAACCACATGCAAATTTTGTTAACCATTTTAATGAGAAACATGGTGAAATATGTAGGTAATTTAGGAAACTTAAGTTGGAGGATGAATAATTTGAAGTGAAACTTATATATGTTATAATCATGAACTCTACATATGTTAGACACTGAAAGTATGCATTTAGGGTTCGTTATGTAACCAATTTTAAGAAATTTATCATTAAGGTTTATATTTAACAATTAAGGTAATGATCACAGTTTCCCCTTAGTAACAATAATGACGAGACCATATGTCAATGAATACCAACAAAAAACCTCTACCTTCAATTTTCCATGACCCATTCATTGGTAGTTAGAGTGAAAGCTAGTAGAGTCAGGCCAGGGAGAAATAATACAAACATATATGACATTTTTATGATATATGTATCGCTTCTTTCCTAAAAAGTATATATCTATAGATGCTTTCCTCACCTGTCCTGGGTTCAGATATCAAGGAGGAGGGAGGGAGAGGCTGCGGGATGAGGGTTGCTTTATCACCTGACCGTTGTTTGGACAAACCAAAACATCTACCAAGACTCCTGCTAATGTTAAAATCATGAACTCTATAAATGTTACATACAAAAAATTTGCATTTAATGTTCCTTATGTTGCTTATTTCATGCACATTTGCAATTAGTGAATCTCTTTAGCATTTAATGTAGTGATAAGGGTTTCCCCTTAAAAAAAATCTTGATCACATCGTCCGCCAATGGCCACAGAAATAAAAAATTTTACCTTCCATTTTCCTTGATGCATGTCAGGAACATCCATTGAGGATCACATTTGGAAATGCTTATCAGTATAAGTAATGTTTGAAGAATTGGAAAAACAAGGGAAAATGTGTGCAATTGGGACCTCAACTCATCCAAGGTTATATATAGGGAATGTTTTAATTTAAAGATTAGATCTCAGATGATTGGTTGTGATAATTTTATCACATTGGTATATTTTAGAAATACAACTATAAATGTAATTACTTGTTCATGTAACAATTTCAACAAGGGTATCATGTCGTATTATTTGTGGAAAATTCATTTTCTAGCCTATCCTTATTTTTGTATATAAAATTTTTAGTGTCTAATTATACAATCTTCAAATTTTGTATACATATTCACAAATGTTTACTTATTTCCAATGTAGGCAGAACCATGCCACATTTTAATATTCTAACTTTGGTGGGTTGGTTTAGTTTTATAATTTTATTATATTTGAAATGTGAAAAATATGGGAAAATATTATGACATCTCTCTAAAAAGGTACGATAAAATTATTTTCTATGTCGAGGAGAAAAAAAGGAGAGAATATTTCAGGGGTGATGCATGGATATGATGCAATAAGGGTTGAGCAAAATTAGTCAACAGAATCAAAAATAATATCAAGCTTAAGAATAAAATTTTACCACATCATTTTAGCCATATAGATGGGTCTCTCATTCAT
This sequence comes from Taxus chinensis, assembly GCA_019776745.2. NCBI lineage: Eukaryota > Viridiplantae > Streptophyta > Pinopsida > Cupressales > Taxaceae > Taxus > Taxus chinensis. The sequence continues at coordinate 775,179,563 of CM034147.1, read as the reverse complement.
TTTTGTTAACTTGTCTTCCATTTCTAGAGTGCTAACAATCGGGCCTTACATAACTTAATGAAACATATTTTTAGACAATACGAAAAAAATGGTTTTTCCACACACACATGCATGCATGAATTTATGCATGTATGTTTGTATATGTATGTTATGGAATCAATATTTTTGATTCGACGATGTTTAAAATCCTAAATAAGATGAAAACATGAAAGGAAAGTTAGAAAGAAAAATGTGGGAATCAAATACATGAATTTACCACACCTGTTCCACGACAAAGATTGTTCCTACCCAAATAATATGTATTATCTCCGATCAAATTTATCAATTTGATTTCACTCATACTATTCACGAGGTCCAAAATTTTCCATTTAAATGAGAAATTTAAAAATAGAAGAAATCCAATATGTTCCACATTTAGAACCCAATTACAATTTGATTATTTATCGTAGCACTTCAAAGTCCCCTTTCAATGTTATTGTATGAAAATAGGGATGCATGATAAATGATGGATAATGGAACCCCTCTAGTGGTTTTCATATGAGTGACATGTAGATGAACTTCAAGCATGTTGGATATAAATATGCCCCAAAAGAGAGGTGATAAAGAGATGAACGACGTTAGGGAAAATTATAACAACAAAAATAAGAGGTAGATTAAAATTGAATTAGATAACACCTATAGAAAATTATGCAACAAACATAAAAATATTGTTTTGTTGATATGGTTAGAGTGGGTGGTGTCATAATCAACTACCATCGATCACATTTATACAACACCTTCAACGTAATAATTCTAAGTATTATATGTCATAATATGATCGAATACTTTACACTATTATTATGTTAAAATTAAATAAACAATAAATAAGATTATGAAAACTATTAGTTGATTACTTTAGTGGCATTGCATTAGTTAGATTGAGGGTTACTTGTTCTCATAATGACAAATATTGGGATGGCTGAGATTCAAATTGTAGAGACGTTGATAGTATGTTTTAATCATCTCTATCCATGTTATGACATATTGTTTATGTTATACATTGTCAATTTGTTTTTCATTCTTTTAATTTTTATTCAAACTTATAATCAGTTCATGTACTCATTATCTCCTTCTGTTTATAGGGCTGATAAGCTAGACAAAATTGTGTTTATGAATATTGCAATTAACTGTACGCATCAAAAATTACACGTGTTACATTGTCAAAAAATGGTTACAAAAGGGGTCCCCAATGATGATTCATGTCTTTTCCAAAGGTATTCGAGCTCGTAAACCTCCTTGTAGCTTTTATTTGTAGCCTTGTTTTCCTTAATTAGAAACGTACCACTTTTCTAAAGCTTCCCGCTTCATTTTAGCTTAGTTTTCACCTTTAGTGTAAAAACCCCCACCCAAGAAGGGAAGAGGTTTTGTAACCACCGCCTAGGAACGGAGGCAATTTTGTAACCACCCTCTAGTGCAGGGTGGTGGTCCTATCTGATTTTTAAAGAATATTCCAACGTCAATTAAGACACATGTTTCCCCACTCAAGTTCACTTTTAGTGCACATTTTTGAACCATTTTAGATGATTTCAAGCCTGATTTCCCTGTGGCATTCTTGTAGACACCAATTTTTTGTATAATTCCCCTCCGTCATCTCACAATCATTCAACTGTCACTCTCACTTTTCTTTTTCTTAAATTTAAATAAATCTCATCTTTTTATTCACCCAAATTTAATTAATTATTAAATGGGCTCCATATAAACCTATTTAATAATTGAATTTTTGCATCTCTCACAAATTTTTCAATTCATGGGAAATAATACACCCATCTGACACTCCACTCTTAATTTCAAGAATGGAATCTTTTATTTCACCTAACCATGTCAATCATCTTTCCCACTCCATATCACATCCTTATCTTTTTAACCATAAGTAAAATTCTGAGCCTTGTTGAATCACATCACCTCTTTTAATCAGGGTCACTTTACCCAACCTTGAGTATCTTTCAGCCTACAATGTAACCTCACCATTAGGCTATAAATATGGGATTTATCCCCTTTAGAAAGTTAAGTTGAAAAATTTGGGAAAATGTTGTTTTGAATTATTAGCTTCTTGTTTATCATTGTATTCTCATGATGTCCTTGTAACTACTCTACAATCCCCACAATAATTTGCTCGTGATTTTTTATTTCACGTAGCATGGTCCTTGTTGCACATTATGTTTGGATCAGACCAACAGCACCATCTACATACTAGTAGCGTCAGGTTCCTTTGTTCATCAAATTGCATGTTATATGTTTATCTTGTATTTTATCATTATTCTTTATCAGACAGGGGTTAACAACCACTGAGGAAGTTAACACTTCTCAGATATTCTTTGTCAGGAAGCCCTTAAATAAAAATATCTAATCAATCTTTCTCTAGAGTCTGTGAGCTACAAGTTTGCTAAGATCACAACAAGGAGTTTGATATCGACTTTATGTCTGTATCATCCATCACCATTTCCAAGGTACTAAGCCCTTGCATACTCATTTTTTTTAAAAAATTTCTCTTACTCTAATCTTGATAGGAAGCAAGAAACTCCTATCAACATTTGGCATGCCTGGTGGGACCAGACCCAAGTTCTGGTCATTGTTTATTACTTTACTTTTTTTGTTCGGGTTTCGTAAGGATCATGGTTATCATGATTAATACTTCTTGTCAAGTTAGATATATTTTACAAATATTTTGTTCTCCTGACACACTTGTTTACAAGATTTAGTATTATTTCCCTATTTTTGGTGTTTTCTTTCCATTATGTGGTTTTGGTCGTCTAAGAGGTAAGTGCTTCTAGATTTTAATTGGATTTTTATTCGGCCATTTATAATTTGTATCGAGCATATTTTTATTCTTAATCATAATATTAATTACATAAATAAATTACAAAAAACAAACAAACAAAAAAATCCTAATTATCCCAACGTACCCATCCCCTACCTATCACCCCATTTAACCCTATACTCAACTCCCATCTCTCTCCTGACTAAACCATACTTGCACTTCTTCCATCCAAGCCATTTCCAGCTCTACACTGCTTCTCATCCACTCCCTGACTCACCACCTCCCTCTCACCCATGACTCGCTAAATCACCATCCTCCCAATCCAACTTGTCTTCCACATTCCCTACTCCTCTCTCTGCTCTCTTCCCAACTCAAATCTACCCGGCTTGTCCTCCCCATTCCCTACTCCTCTCTCTACCCGAGCTACCAACCTCCCACCAACCTGATCTCCCATCTCCCCAAGCTACCATCCCCACACACTACCATAGTTATTCGCATCTAACTCGGTCACTTTTTTCCCGTAGACCCCTTCATCTCCCTACTTCTCACTCAATATCCATTCCATCCGTCCACCACCTCTTTCCACTCCTCCCATCTTCAACCTATCTACCATCTCCCTCTCACCCACGACTGGAAAACTTACCATCCTTCTACCACGAGCTATCCCATATCCCATCCACCACCTCCCAACACACTTATCTCTAATTTCCATTCGACTCCCACTCCCCCACTCCACCGAGTTACTTCCCTTCTAACCGCTCAGTTCCCAACTCACTTGACCCAGCCAACTCGGCCACTTCCCCACTTCCTCCTCCAAACTCCTGACTCCCCTCAGCCTTGTCCCCAAGTTCTTCTTCCACATATCTCCCTCTCTTTAATGTCCTATCTGACTCTTCCCTGTGGAATCCTAACTTCCACCCCATCTCCAATTCCTTACACCACTTTGTGTCTCGACCTTTCTCTTCCTTGAGCCATCCTAAACCACACCGAGCTCTTCATATCCCCACCTATTCTGAGCTATTCTCCCACTCTTGCACCCGTTCCCCATCCTTCCTACTCATTTAAAATTACAGGAAGCCTTCACCGCACTCGACACATCCATCTACTGAGTCCACATGAATCTCCATCTGATCTGATGTTTGACACATCCAACTGGTTCCAGCTCCATTTCAAATCATGTAATATTTGTGGGTAATACTTTCATCATGAATTCCCACATTGAGAAAATAATATCCATGCAAGCTCATCAACCTTAGATGCTTGGTGCTTCCAACTATTTCTAATTCAATTTAATTTCACGTAAAGTTTAGGGGGTAGGAACTGTAAAAGTCTCTTTATAGATATTATTTTACAATTATTTACACATCATATATAATCTCGAGTCACTTCACTAACACTATTTATCATTTTAAAATGTGTTTCTTCCATTTATAAGATCAACACTGCCATAATTTCTCACTATTATCACCTAAAATTACATCAATTTTATTACGGATTGATCCCTGCACCCATTTCCTTCAGCTGCCAAGGTTCTTTATCTCCCAGCTAGCTCCCACACAACTTATTTCTCACCTCTCATGTTAAGTTTTCTTTTCAAATTTCCCGTCAACATGCACCGGCCCACATGAGCTTCACATGGCTCAACCATACATAGGTTGAATTTCAATGCAACCCTCTCAAATCAAGACATGAGTTTTCAACATATCATATCCATACCTCTATTAGGATAATTATTTTAATATTAGTGGCTTAGTTAGGTTTTAATCAAGCTAATGTTTTTATTGTTAGTTATTTAATTACGATTTGATAACTAGAATTCTTGCGATAATTATTTTGTTATTAGTTAATTAACACTCTTAAGTGGGATTATTACATTAGGATAATTATTGTGTTATTTTATATTTATTAAATTAAAATAATTATTAATTCATTTTTTTTTTGTTATTATTTCTATAATTATTTTTTTTTTCTCTTTTTGTTGATACTTAATGATGTTAGAACTCTGAATTTTTCTTTCTTATTTTATTGACCACATCCACTAATTGTCTTCTCTACATTTGTAGGTGAATTCCACAACATTGCAACCATGACATTACGCTACCAAAGATAACCATTAAAATAAAAATACGCATAAGAAATCTTTCACAAGACCAATCTCGATACTTATGCATAGTGCAATTCTAGGGTACCCAGATGTTTCTAGTTGTAAATCATTGGTTTTGGATACCATGCTATCAAGTACAATCCAATAATGAGGGAAAGTGTTCTCTAATGCTTCTTTAACATTTGCTATCATTTTCTCTCTTTGCAACCTATCACCTGATTGTTCAGAGCATACTCCTTGTTTGCCTCAACTTGCTATCAAATAAAAAGGAAAATCGATATACATGTATTCTTCAATTTTCCCTATTTCCTTTTTTTTGCATGGTAATGTCATTTTCTGGGTGATTTTTTGCATCAAACTACATATTTTGAATTTGGTCTAAAAAAAACCTCGTGCATCCTGCCTGCTCATATAGCTTAATTATGGGTTTAACTATTTGCATCACACATTTTACGACACACTGCCTCAAATTGCACATATTATTCAACACACCAAACATTCCTTTCACTTGGTTCACTAACTAGGATTTGACAACCCAACATGAAATCGCTTCAGATATTTCCTAGCCATAACTTACCTGAAACCAAACATATTTTATCCTCTTCTAGGTCCTATTCCAGTAGTTTTGTTTTCTTCACACACACGTTTTTAACCAAGTAAAAAAAGTAAACAAATAAAAATTATTTTCCTCAATTTTTTGTGATTTTTATGCCCATAATAACTCGATCCACTACTAAAAAGATGAAACACAACTCGCCACACATAGTACTTCATCCCAACAAATCACTACCTTAGCAATGTCATCATCCATGCCTCTCTCTACTCCCCTCATAGGCACCAATTCTCTCGCCATTATACCTCACCAGATATCATTCAGTCACACTTTGGTATTAGACCCACATTCCATCCCATCTAGGCCAGCCACTCCACCTTCTGTCAGATCAGAGCCTATTGGTACTCTTATCTTTCCTCTCGGTGATCCAAAATTTCAACAAATTCTTGATGCCAATCCTGTGGCTCTTCAAGACTATATTCTAAGAAAATACATACACTTTCCTCTAGATGATCCACCACTCCATCAATTTTATCCTTATATTATTAGTTTTGAAATCATTCTATCCACAACCATACATGATTTTACCTCATCCTCTACCAACCCACCATCCCGCTAGACTACTGAAATATTCACACCCATTCTGCCTAATCTTCCCCAAATCAACACAACCATTGTCACTACTATCCCCATCACTATTACAGCCACAATTATTACTAGTGCTCTTTTCCAACCTCCCCATGTGTCATATATGTTATCTGAACAGAAATCCCCGCTCATATCACAAGTCTACGCCATTACTTCTTAACCTCCTCCAATGATACCTTTGCGACATGCAGTGTCACTTCCAGTCTATCAACCCCTCTATACCCATATCCCCACTCAACAGTTACCACAACAACCTACACAATCCCAACAATCGTACCATGCCCCTATTTCTCACCAACACACATTCTATCAACCTCTACCTCAACCACAACCCATAATTTACACTCACCCATACCAAGCTCCTCAGACACCCACCCATTAAAAAATTCAAACACCACCTCTCATTTCTCAACATGCACTTCCTAATGATCCCATGCAAATGTTAATAGGTTGGTTAGCCGACCTAGAGGCTGCTACATTACGGTCCAAAGTTACATTGTCTTACGAACAAATATGTAACGAACCCAGTCATCCATCCATGCTAATGAAACCATATCCTCCACACTGGGAATTTTCAAAGTTTTCCAAATTTAATAGCAAGGAGGACCCTCAACAACATCTCTGATCATTCAAACATGTGTGTTATGTCAACATGCATGACCAAGATTTTATGCTCCGTACATTCCCAATGTCTTTGGATGGCCCTGCTTTATATTGGTATAATAATATTCCTCAATACTCCATATTTTCTTTCTCTCAGCTTACACAATTATTTTTCAAGAACTTGTCCATTAATATTGCATGTAAGGTAACCATCAAAAATTTGTATAACATCTGCCAATTCGAATATGAATCCATTGTGGATTTCATCACACGATGGCTCAATATTATAAACCATCTTTTACACTTACTAAAACTAATATCATCGATCTCTTTGCATGCTTTTGTGGGAATAATATTTCAATGACTTTGCAAATCCAATCATTTCATAGTTTTGAAGAATATTTCACCATGGCTAGCAAGCTTGAGACACATGCCCCAGAACAGAGGCATTTAAAATTAAAGTAGGATAAGCTCAAAACATAATTTGTTAGACAATCCACATCAAATGATAAGTCAAATATGACTACTAACACTGTCAATATCAAATCATCTCCTCCATCTACATCTACTAAAATATCCCAAAAAAGATTTACATGACTGATGCCTGCTTATACTCCTCTAGGAGAATCATACAACACCATCTTTGACAAATTAATAACAACACATTTGATCAAACTGCCACCTATCCAACCAGTTGATGAATCTATACCAAGACCTATGTGGTATCATGAGGACCATTACTGAAAATACCATCAATCCTGAGGACATGACATAGATAGATGCTGGACTTTCAAGGATTCATTCCAAATACTCATCAATCAGGGAGATATTCAAGTAGATAATCCAATTTCTCTGCCTAATCAACCACTAGAAATTTTTTAACAACCATTTCCAAACCATACACCCACATCAATAAGTCAAACCACTACTGCTTCTACATCACAGGTTCCCAATACCCACACCATAAATACTACACATATTGGTGTTATAACTCCAGTTCCATCCAAAGATTTACCTTCTTCATCAACCACCATATACACCTCACTAGAAGCTCCCCCTTTCTTCAATCCATTAACCCTCACCCCCATACCAACCTCAATGTTATCTATGTTCATCTCAGCACCTCTTCCTACATCCATCATTGATTCCACATCTGAATATACCTCATACACTCCATCATCCACATCTATTCCATATTTACCCATAATGCCAACCATAGACCCAATCTCAATTCCTACACCTACTACATCAGTCATTGAGACCACACCCACATTGTCCTCCCCTCCTACATTTTTTGAAGAACCTTTGAAAGAAATTTAAATGGATTCAACTTCAAATAATATTTCTACCTCATCAACGCAACCAAATCAATTTTCACCTTCCTTAGATTCCAATGAATAAATATTCCTTCCTACGCCTCTATCAGTACCATCTCTGGATTCTCCAGTAAAAATTATTGTCGTTCTTTCCAAGGACACAACCTCTCAAATATTGTCTCATAATTTCCGTATATAGGAAATTGGCATTCCTTCTTCTAAACAATCCAACCCCACACTCCTTCAATTGACATCATCCAATACTATAAAAATCATGACTGGCTTCCAGCCATCAAGACATAAACATACTTGAAGTTTTTCCTTAACATCCGAATTATCTCAAACATCCACTCCTTCTCCAAAGACCAAGAGATTCAACATAGCCAGAACAACTCCTAATGTTTTAGTCGAATCATGTATGGAGGTCTTCCAAAACTTGTTACATTTTTTTGTAATCACAATTCCACCTACTAGGGCCTTTGACCCCAGTAGTAAGAAGCCATCATTGTTTGATTACATCCTTGTGTACACATATCATTGTACCCTTGGACATGATATCGAACAATGCAGAGCATTTCAAGCCATTGTTCATGACTTCATTAAGGAAGGATGCATCCTTCCCAAACCAAACCAATCTATTCCTTCCCCTTCAACATATGCAGTGTTGACCTCACTTATCCAAATGTAAATTTCCCCTCATTCTTCACACACTTCCATAACCATGTTACCTCCAAGTGAAGAATATTTTAAAGAGGATCCTTCATTCTCCATAAAATTTATTTGAGTATCTCCTTAGTCCAGTTCATGTGACCCTAAATCATCAATTGACATTAAAAATAAAACCAAAACACTGAAACCACAACACAATCCATCCCCATCCTCATTATCTATATCATTTCATACATTGCATCCAAGACTTCCACATCAAAATCCAAGGCAAAAAAACATCTTAAAACTCATAAGAGTTACCTTATTTTTCAAACCTCGATTGGATCCTATGTAGACATCCTTCAACATCTAATTTAAACTACTATGATCATGGTTCCTCCCATTAGACATTGGGATCCTTATATCAGTAAACTCCATGGTTGAATCCCAATTGCATTTGCGCATATCATCAGTAAAATTTGTATTTTCTTTTAATCATTGAAGAATAGAAACATGTATTATTTTACAAAATTTGTGTTGTGGAATTCATCTATCTTGAGAGATTGTTCTTACATCCAAGATCTTAAGCTATTCTTTGTTTATTATTCTTGATCGTTTTAATTGTTTCAAATAATTACAATCATTATCTAAAAATCATATAAGTAATTATTGATCTATGTTTGCTTGAAAGAAAATACGTTCCTCTAATATCCTTCCCACTTTGTTTCGTCCATAATATTTTCCCTTCTAATTCTTTCTAGTTCAAATTGTAACATCTTTATCTCGTGTTGATATGGATTTCAGGATTGTATCCCAGCCATAACAGTTATATTAGTGTGAATATTGTATATATTATTTCTTTTGTGTTTTAGATTAGTAATAAATAGGTAGCCTCACCTGTCTTTGAGGAGGGATTTGATCCCATGTACTATGGTTGAACCTCATATTTTGGCTTGAAAAAATATCCAACCAAAAGTTTTTGGTGACTTTAATGGGGAAACAGACTGATAAGACTAAGCTTATCCTATTGTTGTTTGGCGACTCTATATTTGCCTTATTTTCAGAAGATCCATTTTCCAGTTCAAGCTAGCGAGAAAGATCTTCACTCGGTCAAGCTGAGCCAGGGGTGAAACTGATTTGTTCTTTGATCTGCTGTAATAACACAACTTCAAACTTTCCCCCAACAGTGTTGTATCTAGCCGAGGAAGAAGTTCTTCGCCTATCCGAAGAACTCGAGTTCCTCAAGAACAAGTAGCTTCCGCAAGCTTCCAGGCACTATTTTTATCTGACACTCAGACTCCTACGTGCACTTCATTCAGAAGGATGAAAGCAAAACCCGTGCCTTGGGGTGTGGCTATTGGTCCTCTTTCCCTTACTCCGTCGTTGCATGGTTTACCGCATGGTTCACGTAAGAATATTCCTAAGTTCAACGGTGATGGGAAGTAGCACCCTAATGAACACATCACTTTGTTCTTTGTCGTATGTGGTGTCCTTGGGGTTGATCATGAAGATGTCTCTGTTCGACTCTTCATTGAAACATTACATGGTGTAGTAGTAGAATGGTTTTACCATCTTCTAAATGTGTGCATTACCAACTGGGCTACCATGAGATTTGTATATGAAGCAAGGTTGAAACCAACTAAGGATTCTCATGCCTTGTTAGCATAGTTTATGCATATAAAGAAGGAGTCTTATGAACCCATGTGGGATTTCATAGCCAAATTCAATAAACTGATTCGTAATAATCCAGATCTATCCATTCCTAATCTTGAAAATTAGAAGTGTTTCTTCATCAATGATCAACCCCTTGATGTGAGATTCTTATTAAGAAGGTCTGTTATCCCCGATTTTGCTACTACTCAAGATACTACCACTAAAATAAAAGGTGATCTCATTCTGGCCAGAAAGATCAGAAGAGATTCATCTAAGCCTAAAAATTAGAGTTCTTCTCAGATTACTACTGATCCTATGATTCAGAGGATGGCCAAAAATTTGATCACTTTGAATAAACAAATTCCTCAGCAAGTGACCAACGTTCCTTATCGAGATATTCCTAGATGGAATTTCAACAACACAAATGGCGCTCCCGTAAGAGATAAGAATCAGTTGATTTCTGCCCCCACCAGGATAGCCATTAAAGCTCCTCCTATCAACGCAGCAGTAGAAATAGTTGAGGAGGATGAAGAACTAGAATATCAAGATTCTCATGAAGCTTTTGAAGCTTCAGGATATGCTGATGAGTCTTTTGACTTTTTAGCTGGAAAATCCAGCATTAGGTATTTAGAATATAAGGAATACGGATGTGAGCATGATGGTCAATCATTTGTAGTCTTCACTCGATCTCAATCCCAGAACCCCAGAAATCTAGTTGAAGGATCTAAGGAGAAAAGTAAATAAGCTCCCATGGTTATGGCTAAAAGAGGCTCTCCTATCTCAGCGCAAATTGAAAAGGAGACAACTAAAAAGGTAACTTCATCTTCTAACTCTCTTTCTCCTACCTCCAAGACCAGTACCTCATCTCAGACCAATGTAACCAGAATTGAGCCCACCATCATTTCTTCATATACCGCTTTTGACATTATCGTTCATGTAAAGAAAACTAAGATCCAAATGTCAGAAGTCGAGTATCTTCAGTCAAATCCCGAGCAATTTTAGAAACTTGTCAAATTCATTAGAAGCAAGGTTGTTATCCCTTCATCTTTGAAAGGAATTTTTCCTAGCCCCACTCAGCCTTTACCTCAGAGTAATATGACCTCCGTTACTTCTTCAGGAAAGATTGAACCATTTTATTTGTCCTTACTTATAAATGGTTTTAAACTCAACAATTACATAATTGACTTAGGCCTCTGATAACACAATGCTCGCCAAAGTAGCCCATGCCCTTGAACTTACCTTAACAAAATCTTATGGGCAGTGTTATTCCATGGAAACTAAGCAAGTGCCCTTGATTGGCCAAATCAAGGATGCACAGTTTGCATTTGTTTCATTCCCAGAGAAGAGAGTAAAAATGACTATCCTAGTTGTTGATATTCCAGCTACGTATGGTATTCTCTTAGGAAGAGGTTTTTGCAAGGATGTCAAAGGAGAAATCAATATGAACTAGACCAAAGTTAAGATTCTAGTAAATGGATTTCCTCGCATCCTCCATCTTGAAGCACAAGCGAAATACTTGGTTACTAAATCAGACAATCCCAAGGCTCAAATTCTCTTCGAAGATGTAGGCCTGGGTAATTATTTCATGACATCTGAGGTGCCTTCTGTAGAAGTCAAGGAAGAAGATCCTAATGCTATTTAGACCCTTGAGTTTGATGGGAGCTATTCAACTACTGGGTCAGGCACTGGTGTGGTTCTTATATCTCAAGAATTCAAGGTTTTACCCTCCACCTTCAAGTTGTAATTTGATAATACTTATAACACGGCTGAATATGAAGCTTTTTTATTAGGATTAGAAATGGCAAGGTAAAAAGGAATCTAAAATCTCAAAGTGCAGGGAGATTCTGAATTGATTGTGAATCAAGTGAGAGGAATCTATCAGGTGAATAATGATTTCCTAAGGCATTACAGAAACAAGGTGTGGGACAATAGAGAATGCTTTGATGATTTTTCTATCAAGGAAGTTTTGAGATATTATAATGATAAAGTTGATTCCTTATCCATGTCTGCATCTCTTATCCTTCCTCACCCACAGTTCAAATAGGACACACATACTATTGAGATTTTGTATCGTCCGAGTGTTTTAGATAATTTAGCACATTGGCAAGTGTTCAACGATGATCAACAATTATTGTCTTTTCTTGCAAAGATGATAATTTTAGTGAACTTTATTTTGAGGAATCAAAATCAGCTTCTCGTGAGTCTATCTCGAATTCATATCAAGAAATTGATGGTGAATTCATCCAGCTCAAAGGTAATAAGATTCCAAAAGGATTGGTTTCTTTGGAAGGTTTGTTTGACAAGCATGTCTGTTTTGTTAAGAATAAAAGAAAAACTGAAGGTGCTTCCTCGTCAGAAATGGATCAAGTTAATTTGGGCTCCATTGACCAACCATAGATGGTAAATATCAAAAAAAAATTCTCTCCTGAGGATAAAGGAAAATTCACTTCACTCCTGAAGAAATATATGGATGTCTTGGCATGGTCCTATGTGGATTTTAAGGCTTTTAAGCCAAAGGATGTGCAACATAGCATTCCTTTGAAACCTGATGTCAAACCCTACAGGTAGAAGTAGAGGCATTGCAACTCGAAGATCTAAGGGACTATCCTAGAAGAAATTCAAAAGATGTTAGATGCAAGGATTATCTTTCCAATCCATCATTCTACCTAGGTTGCTAACATCATCCCTGTTAGAAAGAAGAATGGTGAGATATGGATTTGTGTTGACTTCCAGAACCTTAATCAGTCTTCATTGAAAGATAATTACCCGTTGCCTATCATGGATCAAGTATTATAGACTGTCACTGGATCAGAAATGTTATCCATGCTTGACAAATTTTTGGGTTATAATCAGGTCGAGCTAGCCACTGAGGATCAACATAAAAAAAAATTCACCACCCCATGGGGGACCTTTGCTTATAGGAGGATGCCTTTTGGTTTGATTAACACTGGAGCCACATTTTAAGGAGCTATGGATTTAGATTTCAAAGATTTGATGGGAAAATTCATAGTGGTATATTTGGATGACTTGACGCTCTTCTCTAAGAAGTGAAGTGATCATTATGATCACCTGGAACATGTACTCTTAAGATGTAGGCGCCATGGGATTTTGTTAAATCCTAAATATTCCATGTTCGGGGTAACCGAAGGCAAGTTGCTGGGTCATATTGTAACTAGAGAAGGAACCAAGATCGATCCAAAGCGGGTGAAGGCCATTAAAATCCTTACCCTACCTATAAGAAAAATTGGGGTGCATTCCTTTTTTGGAAAAGTTAATTTCCTAAGAAGATTCGTACCTCACTTTGCAAATAAAACCAAGGATATCCTTGGTATGATGAAAGGTAAAACTCCATTTCGATGGATTACTGAAGGGAAGCTTTCTATTGAAGAATTCAAAAGAACAATTTCTCACGCTCCTATTCTAGTATGCCTAGACTTCAAGAAGGATTTCATCATGTACAGTTACGCTTCCACACATACAGTATCAGCCATCCTGATGCAAGAGAACGAGGAAGGAATCGAAGCTCCTATTGCTTTCATGGGCTGCCCACTAAAGGAACATGAATTGAAGATGTCACAAATTGAAAAGCATGCTTATGCGGTGGTTAGAGCAGTGAAGCATTTCAGCTATTATGTGCTGAGTTGTCACACTCTCGTTCTTGTTCCAAGTTTGTACGAGAAAGAGGCCTGTGCCAATTGATTGCAGAAAACACTTCTGATACAGAATGCAAAGAAGCCAAAGATACTTCTTTAGAATTTCCCATGGTGTTGTTTGTAAGCACAACCGATGAATGATACACAGACATTTCTTTCTTTTTAACTTACAGAAAATGTCCCCCAAATTTAAGCTAGAAAGTGAAGAGGACAGTCAAATTAAGGTCCACAAGACACATTCTTTGGAATAATGGTATATATAAGAAGGGTATTGATGGTGTATTCTTTCATTGTGTTGAAAAGTCTCAACAGATAATATTTCTAGAATCCTTATACAATATAGCATGTGGAGGAAATTTCTTCTCCTTTGTGACAGCTTATAAGATCTTACGGGCTAGGTACTATTGGCCTACTCTCTTTCGAGATTTAGTAGGATGGGTAGCTAAGTGTGAAGCTTGTAAACATTTCGTTGGTCGCTCTTCCCTTGAAGCCTGTGATAATTGAATAACCTTTTTGCCAACGGGGAATTGATTTCATTAGAGTACTAAATCCTACCTCTAGTTTCGGTCATAACTATGTGCTCACCGCCATAGACTACTTCACCAAGTTGGTGGAAGATACACCAATCAAGCAGGCAACCTCTGAAGCTATGTGTAATTTTCTCAAAGAGAATATAATTGTTAGATTTGGAATTCCTCACAAGATTTTTGTTGAAAATGCTTCCAATTTCGCATCACATGAATTGACAGAATTTTGTTATGGATTTGGGATCACATTAGCTCCTTCATCCGATTATTACCCCCAAGGTAATGGTCAAGCTGAATCAAGCAACAAGAACCTGGTAACCATAATAAGAAAGATGGTTGATGAGAATCAGAGGACATGGCACAAAGCATTGTATGATGCATTATGGGTAGATCGGATTACTCCTAAATAGGCTATTGGAATGTCCCCATTCCAAGTGTTATATGGAATTGATGTTGAGATTCCTATCTCTATAGAATTGCCAACCTTATGATTAGCTAAAGCAATTGAGGATGAAACTTTTCAAAGTTCTATTGAGAAAAAGATAATGTACTTAGCTAGGCTAGAAGAAGAACAAATCAAGGTGGTAAATTGCATTGTAGATCATCAAAGCAAATTAAAAAAAAATTTGACAAAAAAACAAAGCAACGTGATTTCTAGATTGGAGATCTAGTACTTCTCTGAGATAAGAGAAGGGAATAGAAAGGGATGCATGACAATTTCGACTCTTTATGGAAAGGTCCTTTCAAAATTCATCAGATGAATGGTGAAAATAGATTTTTTATGTCATATCTTGATGGAGAGTTGCTCCCTCTACCTTTCAGTGGTAAACATCTGAATTTGTTCCATCAGTAATGCAAGATGCTCTCTTGCATTGTATTATAATTTGTTTCCTGTAGTGTGTTTGCTTTATTTTCTATCTTTGTTTGTTTTTTTGTTTTTGTTTTTCTTATTCTGACTCTGTAACCCAATGGATAATGCTATTTGATACATGATTTATCTTCCTTTGATGTTTCAAAGAAAGTACCTAACTGGAGCCAGCTGTTATCTCATTTTAGTGATTCAGACTAAAAATGAGATAACCATAGGAAAATTTTAGGCAAATCTCTTCAAAATTCCCCTTTGAAGGAGATTTTTGGGGTTTTGGGTTTCCACTGCATGAAATCATGTTTCTTGCATGTTTCATGTCTAATGTTCTCCGAACCCAAAACCCGATGGTCTTAACAATGTGTTGGGTTTTCGGAACTCTCATACATTGGAACATGCGTTGCTTGAAACATGTTTTATGCTTCGTGTTCCCTGAAACCTAAAACCTGAAACCCGATCATAGCCTTCGTTTTGGGATTTTAGGACTTAGAAGAATCTCAACATCTCATGCATCATGCCTCATATTCCTCAGAGCCTAAAACCTGAATTAAAACAAATCCTTTGTATCAGGTTTTCGGGAGCTCCAAGCATGATGACATGTCATTAATGCCTAGTTTCCTGGTAGTTAGCACACGTGTCAAGCGAGGTGTAACTAATGTTAGGGTATTATAAATACTTGGTTTTCCACATCTTTGTTACCTGGTGCATTTTTGCTGCATTGGATTTTTGTGTATGCTTCTTCCACCTCGAGACTCGATTGAGCTTCCTAGTCGATTGTGTCATCCATATTTGATCATTTTTTGAATTTATTTATGGTATTATTCTCCTCTTTTTGTTTTGAAGCTTCTTGAGGTTGTTTTTGTGATGTTTTTCTTGGGTTTTCATTTCATTTCCTTTTTAATTACTGGTTTAGGGTTTTGGATCTTTTTCCTCAATTACTGTCTTTCCCAGTAGGTTTTTTGTTTGAAATTCACTCCTTGGTCATTTAATTGTTTTTACATGAGTTATTCATTTCAAAAGAAACTAAAAAAAATCAATGAGTGGACAAGGTGGGAAATCCTCATATATTCTGGCATGTAAAAAAAGTGATATATTGATTTCAGGTTTTGTAGGGTGCTCGAAACCTATCAAGTTCTGTCATGTGTCAGGATCTTCAACTTGCTCAACATACTCCAAATTACGTAATGTGTCAGGTTTTCATCGATGTGTGACATGTCCTAACTTCTGAAATACACCCTGTCAGTGTTTCAGGTTTTGCAAGGTGCTCGACATCCTCCAAACTCCACCAGTGTTTTGGGTTTTTCAAGGTGTTTGACACAACCTAATTTATGACACACAATCCAGTCTATTGGGTTTTCAAAGGTGTTTTGCAATTTTCAAAACCCAAATATTTTGGCGGGTCTATGCAGTTGTCCAATAAGCTTTCGCACTTGATTTCTCTTCCAGGCATTTTCAAGACTCCTCATGTCACACCCTGGCCCATCTAAGGATGAGTCAGATAAGTCAAGAAAGATGAAGTATAGGTACCAGAAGACAGAATCTTCCTCTTATGTAAGCTGTAATTATGAAATCTGGGACACAGAGCTCGACAATATAGACATGGAAGAATTTTGGAAAAAAATTGAGGATTCTTCTCAGAATTCATGGATGAAGTCAATAGCTGGCAGCTGGTCTCCCACTTGCAGTAGGATTTCTAGTGTCAGCTCAATGCCCTGAATTCATTTTGGCTTGCACTTCCCACTATGACTTAGCCTCTCACTCAGTGAGAGATCAAACAGGAGAGTCTATAGTGAAATTAGATGGAGATTACTTTGATCAACTCCTAAAGTTACCTAACTTTACGAAATATGTTGATCTAGACCTAAACTTAGCACAAAAGGCCTGGGATAAAGATTAGGAGGACTAAATCAAGCACGTGAACAAGAAATTCTTGATCAAAGCTAAGCCAGATATTTCCAGGTTTCCTAAGTCGGTCCCTAGAAGTGATTTTATACTTGAAGTCAGTGATATCATGACCCTGCTAAGACAGTTATTTGGCCTCCCAGATTCAAAAGAAGTCCAAGGGTGGATGTATCATTTCATGGTTGTCATAAAGAAGAATGACCAAGGGGTTGATTGGGGTAGTCTAATAAGTAATGAGATAGAATCTCAAATGAAAATGGTCTTTTCTACCGACAAGTTCTATATGATGTCATACATCACCTATGCAACAGCAGGCATGAAAAACTATCCAGGGTTAGATGCAAAGGAAAACTGAGCAACATAAAAGGTATATCGGTACTTCCCTCAACTGATAATGAAAGGGTCTGAAGAATAATTTAGAAGATTGAACAATACCTTATTCTACAAAAATATTTGCAGGTTGGTCCCTGATCTGAGAAAGAGAAGAGTTTCTGATGAGGCATGGGCAGACATTTCAAAATGGGGTTGCATCTTTTTACAATTCAAGAAGTTCACCTATATTCAGGTGTTAAATTTCTAGGGTAACCCTTTCTGTTTTCCCAGGTTCCTAGGTGACAAACTCATCCTTATGAAGTTAGTCAAACAATTGTTGGATTTCCACATGTTTCAACAAAGCAGGCACACGGCCGCCATCTCCTTCCCAATTTCCATTAGAAGGTACATGTTTTCTATAATGGTTAAGGCCAAGAACATGGTGTATGAACTTCAGGACAAATTGAAGAAACATATGAAGTTCAGAGAAGGATTTGACATCCAAGGAGTCCTTAAGTCATATGGAACCTTGTATCTGCATGAGCCCCATGTGGAAGATATCTGGGTTGATCTTCAGGATGAAGTTTCCATCCGAAGAAAAGACAATAACAGACTAACACTCAAAGAAATTCAAGCATTAGATCTGGATGATATCCCTAAAGGAACCACGGATAATGAGAGTGTTTTGGACACTAGGTATGAACATTCAGATGGAGTCCAATTCAAATTCCCAGCTATCGATTGGTCCATTACCGAAAAATATTCTATTTTTGAAAGGGATGCTCAGATTCTTGTCCATACCAAGGCATGGCTCATTTCTTAGGGAATGAGTTACAAGGAAAAGATATTTTCAAAAAAAATTACTACTACAGCGGGACCCTCCAAGGGAAAGGATAAAATCCCTACCAAGAGGAAAATAAAATTTAAGTTTTTCAGAAGGGGAGAAAAGCAAGCAACAACACCATCTGCCACTCCTTCACAAATAGTTGAGGTGTTGGATTCACCTCCTCCACCAAAACATGGAGAAATTATTTTAGAAGTAGAGGTTGGTCAACCTCTTGTTTCTCCTTTTGTTGATTGCTCGATAGAAGTAAGTCTTTCTCTTGCTTCCAAAGCTTTGGCTCTAGAGTCTTTACCTCCTATCTCCCAACCTTCCTCATCCCATATTTCTACACCACTTTCATTAGCCATGGCCAACATCTTCTTCGACCTCTCACCTATCTCTGCTAGACCTCAGATGGCCATTGAAATGCCTCCTCTCACACCTTCATTCCTAGAATCCATCCCCACGATCACCACACTTGCAGTCATCACCACTCCACAAATAAATCTTCCTCCACCTGCTGATGTGACCATAACACCTCCAATAGGGGCAACTCCTTCTACTGTACCTCAATGGTTAGCTGATCAAACCCCAAGAAAGAGGAAGGTCGTAGTTCCCCTACTAGCATTCGAATTCAGTTCACTCAAGGACTCTCCTACCAGATCTGCCAAAAAACTCAAAATAGTTTCAAGAGTTTAAGTGGATGCCTCAAGGCATAAATTTGCAAAGATTACCACTCTTGTGGCCGGTAAAACCAAGGAGGATATAGAAGCTACTGATTATCAGATTACAAGGATTGATCTGGGAAAGGTAACAGTAGAAGGAGCACAGAAAGACATGTAGGATGCCATGAACATGCTATGCTAGAAGTTGAAGGAAACAAAGGTGAGAAGGGGTGAACTAAAGGAGGAAGTAATAGTTGACAAAAGTATTGCTCAAGCTCTCAAATCCTTCCCAGTCGATACCGTCATCTTCTACCCCTACTCCTATCAGGTTTGATTTCTCATCAGTGCCTAATATTGAAAAGATCAATGAGAAGGCAAGAATATTTGATGAATGGATTTAGAGGCTACTCCTACAAGGAAGAAAGGTCATTGATGATACAGTGGAAGTTTATAAATCCTTGGAGGAGATAAAGAAGGATGGAAAAAAAATGAATGATGAATTTTCACAAGACGTCGGTAACCTCGAGTTAACCTTGGAGACTCTCAATGCACTAAAACAGGTGCCATCACATACCTTAGTATAAGAAGGAATCATCTCACACAGGGATAAGCATTTTCAACTAACCAAAGCTATCAGATTCAGGATAAAGATTCTCAATGAAGCTTACAGCAAGTTGAGGGAATCTAGAGATCAGTTAGTTGATGCCACTAACGACATTGAAGAAGAGTTGTCCAGAATCTTCGCCAAGGTGTTGGATGGAAGTGTGAACTATCCTATTTGCTGATGAGCTCTATAAACAAGCTCAATAATTAATCCAGCAAGAACCAGCTTCCACCTTTGATCTGAAAACCATTGATAGGTTCATAAAAAATGAGAATGTTTTGGAATCACTAAGGAAACTCAACAAAAGATTGAAGAATATTCCTGGAAACTTAAGTGACACTTAGGAAACTTTCGAGTTTCTAAGTGATTATTCTAGCATGTTAGATGAAGAAGAAATTCAGAGCATAATAAAAAAATTCCAAGAATTTCGAGACAAGTAGGCTTCACTGGAGGAAGACAAGGATGAGGAAATGGAATGAGCATAATGTTTCATGTCATTTCTATCAAGAAATTGTCATGTCTTTTTCAGTTTCATTTCATCACACAGGAAGCAAATTTTGACTGGTTCTCCTGCATGAGAATCAAGAAAAATAGGACTCTCGTTAATAGACTACTTTCTAGGATTTATCCTATTTTCTCTCTACTCCTATTATAAATATGGGATGTACATTTCATAGGAAGAGAGACTTTTTTAAATATTAAGAGTTATTGTGAAGAAGAAGAAGAAAAACTTTGTATTTTCTTTTAATCCTTGAAGAATAGAAACATGTGTTATTTTACAAACTTTGTGTTTGGGATTCATCTATCTTGAGAGATTGTTCTTGCGTCCAAGATCTTAAACTTTATTTGTTTATTATTTTTTATCATTTTAATCATTTCAAATAATTACACTCATTATATAAAACTTGTATAAGTATTTCTTGATCTATGTTTTCTTGAAAGAAAATACGTTCCTCTCATTTCCTTCCCGACTTTGTTTCATCCATAATATTTTCCCTTCTAATTCTTTCTAATCCGAACTGTAACATCTCCATATCGTGTTGATATGGATTTCGAGGATTGTATCCCAGCCCCAATGGTTAGATTAGTGTGAATATTGTGTATATTACTTCTCTGTTGTGTTTTAGATTAGTAATAAACAGGTAGCCTCACCAATCTCTGAGGAGGGATTTGATCCCATGTACTGTGGTTGAACCTCATATTTTGGCTTGAAAAAATATCCAACCAACACACTCAGGGGGAACGTCCTTCCCCATCCACAATGAATACAATTCATCTTTCTACATCCTCTTCCATTGGGTTTCTTGACACTCCCCCTTCAATATCTACTCCACCTTTACCTATCATACCATCTATTGATTCTATCTCAGTTCCTCTTTCCACACATCTAATCGTGTCAAACACACCATCCTCTTCTTCCACATCATTTGAAGAATCTTAGAAAGCACCTTAATGTACAAAAACTTCAAATAACCCTCTCATCTCATCTACAAATGCTTCCAAAACAAACCAACCTTCATTGGAAATCACCACAAAAACAATAATCTTTTCATTGTATTAACAAAGACACAACCTTTAGACCCTCTGACTGAAATCAGTATCATCCCTTCCAAGAATGATCCTTCACCATCCAAATCCAAGATCCTTTGTACACTTCCACAATGATCTCTTATGTGTCTGCAAAATAAGATAGACATTTCACCAATGAATACCAAATTTGCATCATCTGTTTCGGGGCAACATCAATCTCCATATAAGGGATCACAATCACTCCACCAATAAAAATAAAAAACATCGAGCATTCCTTCGAGATTCGAATCTTCCTCTAAATTTTCAAGTGTCACTAAAGAAAAATTAAAATTGTGGAATGACATGATGCAATCCTCCAAGACAACTCATACAACCACATCCCAAGAAATTTCATCAATATCTAAGTAAAAAGATTCCCAAACAAATACATATACTAATGTATCAATTGACTCGTATGCAGAAACCCTTCAAAACTTGTTACAAATTTCTTCCATTGTGCTTCCACTTGTCAAGGCATTTAACCCAAATAGTAAGAATCTGTTGTGGTTTGATCCCCACCTCAGTTGTGCCTACCTTTGTACCTCAGGTCGGTCATCACCAATCCGGCACTATGATAATTCTTCACCGGGAACTCCTCGTGCTATGATTATTTACTAATGCATAGCCTTTAGTTTGGTGGATGTAATCTGGAAACAAAACAACAACATAACACAAGAATACCATCGACTATGATAAGACGGAATGATGACAAATCTGAAATATCAAAGTAAATTATAATATTAACATGAAATTGTTACAATCTCACCCATGAGGTACTTCAACAAGACTATGGGAGAAACTTTACAATTACACCTCTTGATGGCTTCTTCAGCACACCTTTAAACTGATGGCTTCCTTTGCACACTTCCTACAATATTTCTCACTACTTCTTTCTATGCTAAATGAGGGGGGTGGCCTCTCTATTTATAGAACTTCCAGGCTTATCCATCTTATCTCTAAGATAGGATAAGAAATCCACTCTGACAAATCATATTCCATACCTTAACTCTTATCTGTACATGTAAACTTATCTGTTAAGATAAGATAAACCTTATCATTTTACATGGGTTCCACATTTTTAGACTTTTTACAAATAAAATACAAAAAATATTTATGACCTCACTCCTTGTCTTTATTACCAATATAATATTTCTAATTCCTAATCATGTAGACCCTACTTCTCTAATTACCCAAACTTTGACATTTTAACATTACCGGACCACTTACGACAAATATTTACTTTTTACAACATTCCTATTGTACTTTGACTGTTACCGTACTCCACATTATTAGCGGCACCGTACTGACGGCGCCGTTATCTTCTATCAGACACTACTACTAATTATACTTAACAACATCCTATTCCTAATACATACATTAATGAAATAGAAATTACGGAGGAAAATTTTAGTGTTGACATCTTCCCCCTTCCTAGCTTCTACTCCGTCCTCGGAGTAGACTATTCTGGTGTTTGGAAAATCTTCAACTTGTCGTGGTTGACCCATTTTGTAATGGGAGTGCCATCCAATTCCTCCAGTTGGTACGTACAATTTTCATGCATAGCTGCTATTTTATAGGGCCCCATCCATTTTGGAAGAAATTTTCTTTGTCTTCTTTTTTTTGTATTTGGAATCATATACTAGAACCAAGTCATTCACATGAAATGGAGACCACTGGATCTTTTGATCAAAGTATTCCTTCTGCTTCATTTTCTTCTTATGCCTTGTATCCTTTGCTATTTCTCTCATAACCTTTCTTTTACTGAATCACTTTCATCCATCCTTTCATTTTTCATAACTCTCACAGTGGGAATATCAAACTCAATAGGAAGAACTGGATCAATGCCATAGGCCAACTGAAATGGGGAGTATCTTGTTGCTGACTTTGATGTTGCCCTATATGCCCACAATGCTGCATGAATCCTTTTATCCCATTTATGTACCTGCAAGGCTGCATCTTTTGCTAGAATTTGACACAACACAAAATTTGTTCGTTCCACCTGTCCATTTGTGCTTGGCTTGTATGTTGTTGCCTTCCTGTGCTTAATAGAAAACTTATTAACTAGGGCTTCTACCACCTCATTAATGAAGTGGCTTCCTTGATCTGTTACAATTTCTAATGGGAAACCAAATCTGGTGACCATGCGTTTATACATGAACCTTGCCACTTCATCCATGGAAGCTGTTTTCAATGGCCTAGCTTCAACCCACTTGGTTAAATAATCTGTGGAAACTACAATATACTTATTTTGGCGTGATGTAGTTGGAAGCGGACCTACAATGTCTATTCCCCACTTTTCAAAGGGACCAAGTGGAAGAATAGGACATAATGGAGCTGATGAAGTCTTACGGTTACCATGTGTTTGACAAATATCACATGTCTTACAATAATTATAACAATCTTTAAAAAGAGTGGGCCAGTGATAACCTGCATCCAAGATCCTTCTTGCTGTAAGTTGTCCAGAGAAGTGCCCTCCACATGTACCATTGTGGAATTCTTCTAGCAGTTCCTTCCCTTGATCACGTCCACCTGCCCTCTTGTACTGTCCATCAGGTCCTATTCGAAATAATACTCCATGCAGAATAGAATATGGACGACTGGCTTGAGTAATCTTTCTCTTAGTCTTTGCATTGGCACCATCAGGAAACTTGAATTCATTCAGATAATTCCAAATATCTATGTATTCACTAGGGATTGTGTCAAGGGATAACAATGCTGCATCGGGGAAATCATCATCATCACAAGATGATCCTAAACCATCATAGGCTCGAGAGAGTGCATCTGCATTGACATGCTTCTTTCCTGGCCTATCTATAATATCAAATTCAAACTCTTGTAGCAAAATTATCCATCTTGCTATCCTCCCTGATGGGTTAGGCTTATTTACAATATATTTTAGAGTCTGATGATCTGTTACAACTAGAAATTTTTTCCCTAACAAGTAATTTCTAAACTTCTTTACAGCAAAAATGATAGCCAGAGCCTCTTTTTCAGTTACAATATAATTTACCTCAGCACTGCTCATTTGTCTGCTCCCAAAGTAAATTGGATGTTCATTCCCATTTTCATCCTTTTGGCTCAAAGTACTTCCTAGTGCTACATCTGAGGCATCAGTGTACACAATGAATGGCTTGCTCTAATCTGGATTCTTCAAAACAGGTGAAGACACCAGGGCTTCCTTCAATTGTCCAAAAGCTTCATGAGCTTTATTTCCTGGTTCATAAGTAACATCCTTCTTCAAGAATTGGGTTAGTGGCTGTGTAATCTTTGAGAAATTCTTGATGAACCTTTTATAGTAACCCACATGGCCTAAAAATGATCTCAACTTATTTCTATTAAGAGGAAATGGTAAATCTTTGATTTTTGAAACTTTATCAGGATCAGTACCAATACCATCTCTGGATACAACATGCCCTAACAAAATTCCTTTAGAACATCCAAAGACACACTTTGTAGGGTTTAGTGAGGCTTGTGCTTCATCTAACCTTTGAAATGCTGTCTCCATTTGGTGCAGGTGGTACAACTTGCTCCCATAGATGTAAAAATCATCCAGAAATACTCTGATGAAGGTCCCAATGTAGGGTTCGAACACCCTATTCATCAAACGCTGGAATGTTGCTGGAGCATTACACAACCCAAAAGGCATAACTCTATAAGCAAACGTTCCCCAAGGAGTGGTGAACGTGGTTTTCAGTTGATCTTTCTCTGCTATATGAACTTGGTTGTAGCCACTATATCCATCAGCAAAACTATAGCACTCCTGGCCAGCTACTTCGTCCAAGATCTGATCTAAAAATGGAAGAGGGTAATGATCCTTCTTTGTTGCCTTATTGAGCTTCCTGTAATCAACACAAATGCGTAGCTTCCCATTCTTTTTTATTGAGATCACAATGGGAGAAACCCATTCTGAATTCTCCACAGCAAATATGAATCCTGCATCAAGCAACTTATCTATTTCTTCTTTTACAGTCTTGGAAAAATTAGGATTCATTCTATATGGCATTTGCTTTATGGGCTTAGCACCATCTACTAGCTCAATACAATGTTCTACCCAACTTACTTGATGGAGTTCCTTGTAATCAAAAGTGAATAGGTGTATGTACCTTCAAAAGAGCTGGAGGTAGGATTCCTTCTCACTCTCCATCACAGCATCACCAATCTTTATTTGTTGGAGACGATCATAAACTTCTTCTTCAGATAATTTTATGGGGTCATGAGTCGGTGTGACTGGAAGGATATCCATGACTGAAACATCAACCTCACTTTCTTCATCTTCAGTGTCCACTTCACTGGTACTAGAGTAATCAGAGGATGTCCAATCATCAGTTTCATCACTTGAATCCACAGGTTCTGCCTTATGATGTCGAGGGATCACGTTTATCTTCACCCTCTCTCTACCACGTCCAAGTGTCATGAAACCTTCATTCCAGTAGTTTCTTGCATGAACTCTCCTTAGCCATGGTCCTCCCAGCAGCATTGGGTACGCAACAGTACCATTTTTCATCACCTGAAAGTCTACCACACATACAACACCCATAACAGATATTGCCACATTTGAAACTACACCTTCTGGTTTAGTTTTTCCCTTATTTAATGACCTTAACATAAGTGTTGAAGGGCGATCAATTTTTAAACCCAACATATTCATTACAGACTCGGTCATTACATTAACTACAGCACCTCCATCAACTAAGACATCATGAATTGAAATACCATTACATAATACCTCAGCTTGTGGAGCATAGGGATCTGCCTCTGCCTCCAAAACAGGGACCTCAACCTCCTTCCTTCTTCGAGCATTGAGTCCACCTCGTAACTCTCGCCTCTTCTCAGAAGACATAGCCAAGAGTTGACCATATGTAATATTTGCAGGCCTTTTGGACAGATCTTCCAAGATGGAGTATGGTCCTTGCCCCTGTGAAATCAGAAAATCCTGCACACCCAACTTTCTTCTCCTATGTTTCTTACTAGTTTCTCCTTTCATCTTCTTAGGATCAGTTCCATCTTGATTATCTTTTTCTTTCTTTCTTTTTGTTACAAACACATCTACTTCATTATTTCTTCTCTTATCTACTACATCAAAAGAATTCATAGGTGCTTTTCCTTTATCATTATCTCCTTTACCATATGTAGAAGCTCTATCTGGACAATTATACTTATAATGACCCTTTTTATAACAACCATAACAAACAACTTCAGAAATATTTCTTTTTGGACCTCTATCTCCTCCCTGAGAACTAAATTCCTTTCCTTGAAGAAGATTAATAGTTAACTGACCCATCTTTTTGAGCAGATCTTCATACTCAGTAGATGTACTAGGAGAAATATTTGTGCTCACCGAGAGTGGTTGTGGATTCTGGA
Organism: Taxus chinensis; assembly: GCA_019776745.2. Lineage (NCBI taxonomy): Eukaryota > Viridiplantae > Streptophyta > Pinopsida > Cupressales > Taxaceae > Taxus > Taxus chinensis. The sequence goes on along the minus strand of CM034147.1, from coordinate 775,152,960 downwards.
CCAAAGGTGCTGGTGTAGGCTCTACTTTAACAACAATTTCTTTGGGCTCCTCTTCCATGCTTTCTTCTTGCCTTCTTGCAATCTCCTTTGCTTGTTCAATGGTAGTTGGGCGGTCATACTTCACTCATTGTCTGATCTCTGGCTTCATCCCAAGAATGAAGTGCTTACAAAGGAGATTATCCACACCATTCATCAACCCATCCGCTAATCCTTCCTTCTGGATCTGGGCATCGAGCTTCCTTCTTAGCTCTAGAACACGAGCATGATAATCCCTTATCTTCTCCTTCTCTCCTTGGGCTAGCTTTGTGATCTCGATCATGAGGTCTGCATATCTCTGTTGTTCACCAAATTCTTCAAAAAAAATTTCAGTTAATAAATCCCATGAGTTTTTCACATTATTACCTAGTGTTTCAAACCACCTAAGTGCGGAACCATCCAAAAAGGTAGGAAAAAATTCAGTCTATTGTTCCCTTATTATAAGGCCATTACAAATACAAGATTGCTTAAACTCTTGAATGAAAGAAGAAGCATCTTCATTAGATTGAGCTGAAAAAATAGGAATCTTTCCCATTTTCAAAAGTAACCACTGTGAAATACCAACCCAAAAGTATAATCAACAAGACTTATGTGCACAAATAATTGGAATTACTATAGAAATGACCACGGTAAACTATGGTAAAACTTGAATTACTGTGGTAAAAACTGATTTTACTATGGTAAACACTATTCACGGTAAAAAGTGAAGTTACTGCGGTAAATACTATTCACGGTAAAAAGTGACTTTACTGTGATAACTACTATTCACAGCAAAAATGACTTTGTCATGGTAACTACTATTCACGGTAAAAATGACTTTACCATGGTAACTACTATGCACAGTAAAAACAAGGTTACCCTCTAATTGATTTTTGACTAAGTGGGAATATCTCTCCAGAAAATCCACCGAGGAATGGTCCCGGCAACGGAACCAAAATGTCATTACCAATCCGGCACTATGATAATTCTTCACCGGGAACTCCTCGTGCTATGATTATTTACTAATGCACAGCCTTTAGTTTGGTGGATGTAATCTGGAAACAAAACAACAACTGAACACAAGAATACCATCGACTATGATAAGACGGAATGATGACAAATCTGAAATATCAAAGTAAATTATAATATTAACATGAAATTGTTACAATCTCACCCATGAGGTACTTCAACAAGACTATGGGAGAAACTTTACAATTACACCTCTCGATGGCTTCTTCAACACACCTTTAACTGATGGCTTCCTTTGCACACTTCCTACAATATTTCTCACTACTTCTTTCTATGCTAAATGAGGGGGGTGGCCTCTCTATTTATAGAACTTCCAGGCTTATCCATCTTATCTCTAAGATAGGATAAGAAATCCACTCTGACGAATCATATTCCATACCTTAACTCTTATCTGTACATGTAAGCTTATTTGCTAAGATAAGATAAACCTTATCATTTACATGGGTTCCACATTTTTAGACTTTTTACAAATAAAATAGACAAAATATTTATGACCTCACTCCTTGTCTTTATTACCAATATAATATTTCTAATTCCTATCATGTAGACCCTACTTCTCTAATTACCCAAACTTTGACATTTTAACATTACCCGGACCACTTACGACAAATATTTACTTTTTACAACATTCCTATTGTACTTGACTGTTACCCGTACTCCACATTATTGGCGGCACCGTACTGACGGTGACGTTATCTTCTATCAGACACTACTACTAATTATACTTAACAAACATCCTATTCCTAATACATACATTAATGAAATAGAAATTACAAAGGAAAATTTTAGTGTTGACAGGTCATCGCACTGAGTGTTGTAAGGCCCTTCAAATTGTAATCCATGATCTCATTGAAAGAGATGACCTTTTTGAGGATTGTCCCTATACCATTTTATCCACAACTAATTCCACATCTATCGAAGTCTTTGAGTCTTATCCTCCATCCTCTGTTAACATCTCTCCTTCGCATGTTATTAATCATACAAAATTTCCTCCCTTATTCATCAACATTGTTTTCCTATGATCCCCAACGCATCTACCTAATCCAAATATAAGGTCATCATCATCCAATCTCTTTCACTTATCCACATCTAATTTGCCTACAATGATATAATCTCTTTCACTATGAGAGTATCCTCCCCTCGTCCTTGAGAATATCATTTGTATTAATGCATTTCCTATCGAAACAACTCTCCTTTCACGCTGAGAGACTTGAATCTTTGATATTGTTTTATTTTCCTCATTCAAATCGATCCAATCTAAACTAACCCCATCCAAATCTTCATCTCATTCGAATCCCACTTTGTGCCCATATAATTCTATTCCTTAGGGGACCATTTATTTTCGTCTTAAGCCCATTGAGGTGGCCATGTTTATCTCTCCATTAAGAGATAATATTTCTATCTTTTTCATTAAAGTCCACCTTTGTGGCCATGATTGTGTCATGAAATTCCTCCTTTGAGGCCATGTTTTTCCTTCCAATAAGGACCGTATTTTTCACCAAAGTCCACCTTTGTGGCCATGATTGTGTCATCAAAGTCCTCCTTTGAGGCCATGTTTGTCCTTCCAATAAGGACCATATTTTCACAAAATTCCACCTTTGTGGCCATGATTGTGTGCCTCTTAAGCCCACCCTTTTGATCATCTGTTCATCTTGATAGGGATGCATATTTTTGCTTCCTGAAAGGGTACACATAGTTTTAATCTTCTCTCATCCTCCTGAAGTTCTTATCTTATCTCGAACAAAGAGTTCGGTAGGAAAAATTTCTCTCAACTGGATCAGACCATATATTATCACACATAAGTATAGGTCTGGGGCTTATCGTTTGGCTTCCTTTGATGGTTAACCAGAGATAAACCCCTTAATGCATTGCACTTATGGCCATTCTATTGTTAGAACACATACTTAATGAGCATAGTCCCTATCTTCAGACCATGTCTCCACCATTATCCCCTTCCATCTATCATTGTAATGATATGAATTATGTGGTCTACCATCACTACTTTGATATGACCTTGAATATGAGTACCACGGCTCTACTTATAACATATTCATTCTGGATAAGTTCTCCCTTTGGTGAGAAACCCATATCATTACATCCATCACCCTCTCATTTTCCTATGACAATCATGTAACGGGTAATAGGGGTGTCTCTTGTACAGTAATTATTTCCCTCCAGTGTTCTACTTTGCTATCCCCCAGGTCTCCCCCATGTGAAGCAACATCCATAGCATAAAAAGCAATACAAAGTTATCCAAAAACTAACTGATCCTTAGAAAGGTAAACGTGCATACAAAACACAACAACTGACACACAAGAATACCATCGACTATGATAAAGACGGAAATGATGACAATCGAAATATCAAAGTTTAAAAGTAAATTAGAATATTAAACATGAAATGTTTACAATCTCACCCATGAGGTACTTCAACAAGACTATGGGAGAAACTTTACAATTACACCTCTCGATGGCTTCTTCAACACACCTTAACTGATGGCTTCCTTTGCACACTTCCTACAATATTTCTCACTACTTCTTTCTATGCTAAATGAGGGGGGTGGCCTCTCTATTTATAGAACTTCCAGGCTTATCCATCTTATCTCTAAGATAGGATAAGAAATCCACTCTGACGAATCATATTCCATACCTTAACTCTTATCTGTACATGTAAGCTTATTTGCTAAGATAAGATAAACCTTATCATTTTACATGGGTTCCACATTTTTAGACTTTTACAAATAAAATAGACAAAATATTTATGACCTCACTCCTTGTCTTTATTACCAATATAATATTTCTAATTCCTAATCATGTAGACCCTACTTCTCTAATTACCCAAACTTTGACATTTTAACATTACCGGACCACTTACGACAAATATTTACTTTTTACAACATTCCTATTGTACTTTGACTGTTACCGTACTCCACATTATTGGCGGCACCGTACTGACGGTGACGTTATCTTCTATCAGACACTACTACTAATTATACTTAACAACATCCTATTCCTAATACATACATTAATGAAATAGAAATTACAAAGGAAAATTTTAGTGTTGACAGGTCATCGCACTGAGTGTTGTAAGGCCCTTCAAATTGTAATCCATGATCTCATTGAAAGAGATGACCTTTTTGAGAATTGTCCCTATACCATTTTATCCACAACTAATTCCATGTCTATCGAAGTCTTTGATTCTTATCCTCCATCCTCTGTTAACATCTCTCCTTCGCATGTTATTAATCATACAAAATTTCCTCCCTTATTCATCAACACCGTTTTCTTATGATCCCCAACGCATCTACCTAATCCAAATCTAAGGTCATCATCATCCAATCTCTTTCACCTATCCACATCTAATTTTCCTACAATGATATAATCTCTTTCACTAGGGGAGTATCCTCCCCTTGTCCTTGAGAATATCATCTATATTAATGAATTTCCTATCGAAACAACTCTCCTTTCATGCTGAGAGACTTGAATCTTTGATATTGTTTTATTTTCCTCATTCAAATCGATCCAATCTAAACTAACCCCATACAAATCTTCATCTCATTCGAATCCCACTTTGTGCCCATATAATTCTATTCCTTAGGGGACCATTTATTTTCGTCTTAAGCCCATTGAGGTGGCCATGTTTATCTCTCCATTAAGAGATAATATTTCTATCTTTTTCATTAAAGTCCACCTTTGTGGTTATGATTGTGTCATGAAATTCCTCCTTTGAGGCCATGTTTTTCCTTCCAATAAGGACCATATTTTTCACCAAAGTCCACCTTTTTGGCCATGATTGTGTCATCAAAGTCCTCCTTTGAGGCCATGCTTTTCCTTCCAATAAGGACCATATTTTTCACAAAATTCCACCTTTGTGGCCATGATTGTGTGCCTCTTAAGCCCACCCTTTTGACCATCTGTTCATCTTCATAGGGATGCATATTTTTGCTTCCTGAAAGGGTAGCACACAATTTTATCTTCTCTCATCCTCCTAAAGTTCTTATCTTATCTCGAACAAAGCATTCGGTAGGAAAAATTTGCTCCCAACTGGATCAGACCATATATTCTCACACATAAGTATAGGTCTGGGGCTTATCATTTGGCTTCCTTTAATGGTTAACCAGAGATCAAACCCCTTAATGCATTGCACTTATGTCCATTATATTGTTAGAAACACATACTTATGAGCATAATCCTATCTTCAAACCATGTCTCCACCATTATCCCCTTCCATCTATTATTGTAATGATATGAATTATGTGGTCTACCATCACTACTTTGATATGACCTTGAATATGAGTACCACAGCTCTACTTAGAACATATTCATTATGGATAAGTTATCCCATTTGGTGAGAATCCCATAATCATTACATCCATCACCCTCTCATTTTCCTATGACAATCATGTAAAGGGTATAGGGGTGTCTCTTGTACAGTAATTATTCCCTCCTAAGTGTTCTAATTTGCTATCCCCAGGTCTCCCCCATGTGAAGCTAACATCCATGAATGTAAAAAGAAATACAAGTTATCCAAAAAACTAACTGATCCTTAGAAGGTAAACTGTGCATACAAAACACAAAAGTAGAATAAACTGAAAAAATGCAAATTAAAATTAAAATCAAAGCAAAATCAAATAAATACACCGAACCCTCAAAGAAAAGATATCATGTACATTATCCTCACCATCTATATTGTATATATAGTAGACCATACCCTTGAAGGATTGCTACTCTTTTATGGCATTTGGAAAGCTTTCCGCATTGATCAACTTTCTTCTATTATTGTTCTTTCCCTTTCCTAGATCTGAGGCATAGACTTAAGGAACAACACCTTTAGAGAACCTTCTTCTCGCATACATGTTACATCTCAAATCCCTCATCATGTCAATATTAGGATTACGAGAATATTTCATTTATATCTCCCTCTTGGTCAATTGGTATAATCAAATCTCATTGGTTATGTAATAACACCTGCTATCGGTTGTAAGTGTAATGCTTTGAGTAGTGCCTTTTCTTGTTTACTTCTTATCCAGTTAATAGAATTTCTTTCTTACATGGCCCTTGCTATGGTTATGTGACACTCAACTCATCAAAATCATATTTTATTACAATTATGTGTTTTAGAAACAAAATTTCATATCATAAAATCTGCATCTATATTTTTACTCTTAAGGATGTCCCCTATTAACATCATCCATAAATCCATGAAATCTGTTACTATTTCTAAACACTCTCTTTGATAAGCTATTCGGTTTGGGAATTATACTTGATCACCGTTGTAGTTTTTGAATTATACTTGATAATATCTCTCAAGTAATATTCATTATCAAGCATCTTCTCATCCCCAACCATGAACAATGTGATCTTTCTCCATTCATCCTCTCGCATTGTCCTTATATTCTCTGCAATCATCCATCCATTAACCTTCTCATCGATCTTATTCTTAGCTATCACCTAGCACAACCATCATCTTCTTCACTATCACATTCCTTTCATCCCCAGCTTGGCACGTCTTCGTGGCTCCCCACGCAGCACAAAATTCCTACTCGAGGTAGACCTGTCATTCTAGACAAGCTCTCATTTGTTATTGTTTTTGATGACCATTCCTTTTTTCTAGTATATTTTTTCAACCCAATTTTTTCCTAAAATTCATCCCATCTCATTCTCTACTGCTCTTCTCACTAACTTTGTCCTTCTCTGTTGTTTCTTTAATACTTCACATGTCCTCCACCTGAACAATTATTTTTATGTTTTTCTCTTAATATCATTTTACTGACATCTATTCTATCATTTTGTTTCCCTTTCATTCTTCTTTCAGATTGAAAATATTACTTAACCACCCATTTCAGGAAAGCTTCTTAATCACAATGCATCTCTTTCCTATGATCCTTCCGCTGTAGAAAATCCTCCACCGTTTTCTATTCCATTGAACACTAGAAACGTATTCCAACTCCATAACTTCTGCTTAACGCTCTGGATCTCACACAACATAGGCATCCTAATTAATAATTCCTCATTCACTCTCCATCCTACACCACATACATTCCTCCATCCACTCATGTCACATTCCTTTGTTTCCTTGCTATCACCTCCTTTTATCTCTTGTTCCATTTCAATATGCATCGCTCAGTATTTTCATCATTCTTCTTCTTCTTTGGTTTGGAGATCCTACTTAGCCATTGTTAGGGCATGGTGATCTTACTTAAGAGTATGTCTTAAGAATGATATGTCTCCTTGCCTTTCCTCTTCACTCCACCTTCCCACCATCCGTATTTTCTCTTCATTCCCCATAAACATGTCATCTCCCCTCCTCTTTCTTACTCACACAAAATATCTTATACTTCCTCAAATATCATCCCCATCATCCCTCATTTGGAAATCTAACTTAACCACTTCATACCTTTTATTGCTATGTCTCATTCCTTCATCTTTACTTCCTCCAACTTTATCCACATCCTCATCCATTACATCCTCTCCTCATCATCATCTCCACACCAATCATTATCCCTCCTTTCTTTACTCTTTCCACTTCATTTTCAAGAGTTTTCTCACATATCTACCATCATACTTACTCATAATTATCATCGTTCATCTCCTAACATTATGTCATCATCATCTTCCATTTTCATGCTAATAATTATTGATGGAATTCTCCTAAAATTCATTTATCCACATTCTACACGTCCTTGTTCACTCCTTTTTACCTCCTTTATTTTCTCTTCCTTCTTTTTTTTTTTTTTTACCCTCTGATCATTATCGAAGTATTTCTCCTAACATCCCTCCACTGGAATTTCCTTTCCATATTCCTTTCTCCTAATTCAATACCTCTATTGTCTTCATCATATATTACCTTTGCATCATTTTCTCTGTTGTCCTCTCCTCCTTTCTACCCCTAGTTTTCTTTCATTTCCTCTATATCATCGTCATACCCTCTTCTCCACACTTTCGTCCTACATCTCCATTGATAACCTAACTCACCAGCATTCCCATATTTTTAATCATCACACCATCCACATGTATTTCCATGCATCTTTTTCATATTATTTACCTGGGTCTTACTCCTAACCCTTGTATTCAATTTCCTTCTTGTTTTGGTTCTATCATCTCTTTTTTCCCTCTTATTTCCACTTTCCCATTACTAAACTTCTTTCTCTACCACCCCTATCTTATTCCATCCCTACACCTGAGTTTCTTTCCCATTATTTCATCTCCTCTGCAGTCTCCTAGCTCCTCATTATTCCTTTCTTTCTCTTTTTTATTCTACTTCCTCTCCCATCTTCTTTAACTTCTTCATCTTCTCCATCTCCTTCATCTTTCCATCATGCTATTCCTATTCATATCTCCTATCATCCTTCTCTAATATTTTTTTTCCTCTTTTCCTTCTCATCTCTGTCATCTCTTTCATGATCCATTATTTCTCCCCCTTATTTTTTTGATCTCCATATCCCTTTCACCCTCTCTTATGTCATTTTCTTGTCTTCTTCTTCTTCGTCCTTCATCATTTATGTCTTCCACCATATCACCTCTTTATTATATATGTTGCTTCTTTACTATGGTACATCTCTGTACATTCACCATCTCCTCTAATATGCTTTCCCTTCTAATCTCATCTTCTTCTTGTTTGATATTCCTCCTTCCCTTCTTCTCTTATTCTCTTTCTCTATTTTCTTTTTCTCTAGGTCCATCACGTCTTCCCTAATTATTTCCCCCTTATATTTTCTCACTACCTTCTTATTAACTATCATTCTCTCTCTTTTTTTCTTTCATCTATCTTCTAACCTCTCTTATTTTCCTTATCTACTATTTGATTCCTCTCCTCCACTGCATCCGCTCTACTCTAACCATGTCCAATTTCTCTATCTCTATCATCTATCATCTACATCCTTCATCCCATTTTCCTAGGACCTTTTTTGTCTTGGAGGATACCATAACGATCATCATCTATCTAATCTTGTTTTCTTGCACGAACGTTTGTTCCACTTTTTCACACAAGTAGTTTGGTTCCTTTCCTATTTTTCAATGGAGTGGGACTCCTTTCCTTATTCTTCACCCCATTGTTCATCTACCTTCAACCACAAAACTTGTCTTAAGAAACATGTTTTCAACGTCCTATTTAACACCCTGTTGGGGAATTTTATCTAATCTGTTCTTCATATTGACATTCATGGCCATACTCATTCCCCCTTGGGATATCTTATCCATATCACATTATGTCATTTTGGTATCCTATGTTGAGGCACTTTTTCATCCCTATACTTTTCGAGGCATAAAATTCACCTTTTGTCCTTCTCATGCCATGTGCTAAGGCATCGTTATCTTCATCCTCATCCCTTTTTTGGACGCATGATTTTTAATTCAATTCCCCACTAACAAAGGATTTCACACATCTTTCACATTCATTTGCACATATTTTTATGTTTTCCTATGACGCATTGGTAATCTTGGTTTACATCCATACTGTAGTGGTCTTCACCCACTCACTGGTCTGTAGAACATTTTCATCCGTCTCCGTTGAGACCACAATTGTCCTCTACCGATTTGATATTGGAGTCAATGCCATATTTTTTTTCATTGTTATGGCGATCCTTTTTTTCCTGGGGCATCTTCCCTTTGGTCATGTCTTTATCCATCCTCAGACACATATTTCATCTAACTAATTTCGTTTTTGTCTCATGGCTTGCTATCACAAACCACTCAACAAAAAGGGGCAAATGTAAACACCAATTTTTGGTATAACGCCCCTCCATCATCTCACATGCATTCAACTCTCAACCTCGCTTTTCTTTTTCTTAAATTTAAATAAATCTCATCCTTTTTCTCACCTAAATTTAATTAATTATTAAATGTGCTCCATATAAACCCTTTTAATAATTGAATTTTGGCATCTCTCACAAAATATTCAATTCATGGGAAATAAAACACCCATCCGACACTCCACTCTTAATTTCAAAAATGGAATATTTTATTTCACTTAACCATGTCAATCATCTTTCCCACTCCATATCACATCTTTATATTTTTAACCATAATTCAAATTGTGAGCCCCGTTGAATCAAATCACCTCTTTTAATCATGGTCACTTTACCCAACCCTGAGTATCTTTTAACCTACATTATGACCTCACAATTAGGCTATAAATATGGGCTTTTCCCCCTTCAGAAAGTTAAGTTGAAAAATATGGGAAAATTTTATTTTGAATTCTAAGATTCTTGTTTATCATTGTATTCTCATGATGTCCTTATAACGACTCTGTAATCCCCACAATACTCTACTCATGATTTGTTAGTTCACGTAGCATGGTCCTTATTGCACCTTGTGTTTGGATCATATCAATAACACTATCTACATACCAGCAATGTCAGGTTGCTTGTTCATCAGCTCACATGCTATTTGTTTCTCTTGTATTTTATCATTATTCTTTATCACACGAGGGTTGACAGGCACCGAGGAAGTTAACACTTCTCATATCTACTTTTTCAAGAATCCCCTAGATAAAATATCTAATCAATCCTTATCTAGTTTCTATGAGCTACAAGTTTGTTGAGATCGTAACAAGGAGTTCGACATCGAATTTGTGTTTGTATCATCCATCACCATCTCCAAGGTAATAATCCCTTGCATACTCGTCATTGTTTTTTATTTGTTGATTTCTCTTACTCTAATCTTGACAAGAAGTGAGAAACTCCGATCAACAATTCTCTTCTTCACTTTCAATTTGTAATTGATCGTGATTGATTGTTAAAACTACCCCTTCATTGTTGAAAATGCGATGCATGGTTATTAAGTGTGATTGTGCACAACCTAGCCAACCTTATATAAATTGATCGCTTGTTCTTAAGAAAATGGTTAGATATCATTTTGTGTATTCTTGTATTGCTAAGCTACTTCATTCCTTCTAAAAATTACATAGCCAAGCTTTGTTCACTTGTGTTATCTCTCTTCTCCCTGCATTGTTACCAGACTACCATTCAAGCTACCATTTCTCTAGCACCTTCTCACTGCTGCTTCTACTACATTCCCAATCCCTTGGAATCATTTGAAAACAAGAGATTGAAAAGAAAAAATGAGGGGACAAAGCCCAACACAACTGGATTTTCTCTTCCTCTACATTTCTAGGTTGGGGTTAATGTTATATTTCTTCATGTATTCATATTATTATTTTTGAATTGTACGTATACATATATATTAAATAGAATAGAAAATATGCATTTCCATTGTTGCAATCATTTGGTAATTACAATAGGCTAATTCATATAGGAAATCCTCTATAGGAATCTTCTTTACTTTTGTCGAGGAAGTTGCAAGGAAGAAAAGCTTCTGAAAAAGCTCTGATTTCTTCCAATTCTTCTGAGGAAAAATAGAGGGTTTTGACTTACATCCATAGTTTAGTGAATATTTCATCATTTAAAATAGACTAGATACACTCTGCAAAGGAAAATAACTACACCGAGTTATTTACTTGTTTAGTTTTAGTGTAGAAGTAGTTTAATTGTTTATAATATAATAAATTTGTTGTTTGTGTTTGTAACAATTTAGTTTATTTGATTTTTTTAATTAGTTTCCCATTCAGTAGTAGATTACATTGTTAGTTTCATTTTGGTCAAAATGGACACTTCAACATAATTTAACACATAGATTCAATTAAGAATCAAGCCATAGGGAATTTACGTTACCCATTCATAGCCCCTAAATCTCCCCTTTGTCGATCTAAATACTAGGAATTTACACTACCAGATCTTAGTCATTGATTCTCCTATAGCCAACCATCCACACTTTCCACAATGGATGTCCTGGCACGACCTCAGGATGTCGAGTACAGTTGAAGCTCATGTGTCAATTTTCATTCGTATGAATTAGTGAACCCAACGTGAAGGATTAATTCCTTCTTACCCCTTGCTTTCATTGTCATTACCTCACCTTTCCATTTATTTCCTTATTTTCATAGGTATTTTATACCTCCTAAAATATGTCTAGTAGAGAGCTTGGTGGGCCATTTGGCTCTGATAGATATTACACCAACGTTCAACCACAACAATCCCCTTCCCTTTCTGGATGGGATTAATTTTAAACAAAAAATGTGGAAGCCTCCCCTAGTAACACTTAAAACCCTATTATCTATGTGAGAATAGAGGAGGCTGATCAACGTTTAAATGTGTATTACATTCAACCCAATGTAAACCACTTGACTATTACAAGCGGAACATGTCCTTACCCTAGAATCCTATCAAAACCTTACATTGCCATGTAATCAACAGAAGATGAAATCTCTCCATGAATAGTTAATCCTCTTCACAAAATAGATGAGTCCTTAGATAGGATTAAATTTCACACCTTTGAGATGTTAAATAATAATGTATCGATAACCTATCTTAACATTCCTATTTCCAAGGAAGACAAGAATTACAACACTAAACAATACATAACATGGCATCATGTGCCTTCTCAACCTATTCTTACACAGCACACACCCCGACAAGGGACTCAATCCTCTCCCTAGTATGTTATTTATACTTTAGTATGGAGGATTAGAGAACTAGAGAGTGCCAAACCATCAAAAATAACTCGTGTAGAGGGAAGAACATGGGGTATCAAGTTGACATAAAATGATACATCCCTACCAATGAAAAACCAATGCAACATCTTGTACAACAAGGTTATCCGATTCATATGAATCTAGGTGATCTTATCATATAATTTGACACACTAGGGATGGGTTGTCATCCTTCTCAAGCTTATTATACGTAAGGGATGGCTAGAAGTGCATTCTCGAATTCCGCTCCATCAAGTAATGCGAAATTCCTTAGTTTTATTCCTGCTATCACATATCTTGGTATCATCCCACCCTACCTACATATGTATCTAAAGTCCCCCCAAATGGACCCATATGTTGTTCCTCCTCATTATGCATAGTATCAAACAACTCCATATGTTCTAGTCAATTCCTATAATGCAACTTATCCAGCTCCTCCTCCTCCTCCACCTCCTCATCAATAATATTCAATGGTTGAATCATACACAATGGGTACTTACATTGAGTACTTAAAGGAACCCATTGAATTTACTACATGTAGTGTCATGCTTCCAGGCCCATTGCTTGATATTTCTAAGTTTGAAGGAGAAGGATACCCAAATGCTCACATCAAGGCCTATGCTACTGCTATCAGGGAATTGGTTCCTTGGGATGTTGTATTAGATAAAATATTTCCAAATATTCTGAAGGGAATCAAATTAGATTGGTATTATCATATTCCAGAAGACTCCATACATTATTATAAACAACTTGTTTCTAGATTTATGTGAACATTTGACATGAACAAGTTATTGTGTACAAGGATAAGGGATTTTCTACATATTAGGCAAGAGAAAAATGAATCTGCCACCCATTTCATCTAGAGATAGCATCAATTTACTTACTCCACAAGTGAATCCAACATGGACTAGATGGAAATTTGTGATCTATTTCTTCACTCACTCAATCGAGAGACTGAAGAATAAGTCTATAAGTTTCCTTTTCAAAGTTATGTAGAAGAATTAGAAGGTGCGCTCTGAATCGAGAAAGCCACTATTGATATTGGGAAAAATACCTAAGGTATCAATGGGAAATTGGTATTTTTTAATCAATATAGTGTAAATTATCAAAACAATGGGGCCAACAACCAAATACCTAAGGGTGTGAACTACAATCATGGTGCTACCATGAATGGTGTTACTAATCAATCCAATAATACTAGTTTTACGAACAATACCAACAACATGGGAAATCAAATAGGTCATAATGTGGTCACCTCAATCAACACAGTTGATGTGAAATGTCCCTCTCAAAATAAAATTCAAACCCAAGGCCCAACTAATACCAAAACTCCGGCCAAGGGGCAATGAATCATGGTTATAAATATTAATTTCCAAACTACAATAAAGGTTATAATCACTAACAAAAATATTCTTATCAAAGGCAAAGAGATTACGACCCTATCCTGTATTTTGGTTTTCATAAGGTTCGAGGTCATGATGATAAAAATTTCCACAATTGGAACAAGTTTCTGTAGAGAATTCCTGAAAACCAAAGGCAACTCTTTGTAGACATGTTCTTAGCGAATCCTAAAACAAACCCGTAGCCTAATCATATAGGACCCATCACACCTCAAAATGTAAACATAAACATCTTCTAGGATCCATTACCAAAACATCTTGGGGATGCCCAAGTGAATACTAAGAACATAAAAAAAGGAATTCCTATAGGGAACAATGACCATGAGGCATCCACTTCTGATAACTCTTGAGTTTCTCCTAACCTCGGCTCAAATGATAATACAAAGATGTTGGGATTATTTAAGCTAGAGATTTAGCCCGAAAATAATGAAAAAAATCAGAAAAAGGAATATCTTTCATAACCCTTACCTGTTCTTTCCTTCATGCAAGATGTCATTCCTACAATCGCAAAACCGGTAGGAGTCTATGATTTAATATCAGATTTAAATAAGACCTTTTCTCACATCTCGTTCCTAGATTTTCTCAAGAATTCTCCTGCACATCATTTTCCATTTCTTGATGCACTAGGACTTGGTCATCTAATCCATGCTACACAACCTCTTAGTGCTCAAATAAATCATATTGAATTTGACATACATCCTACGGGATAAATTGATAGGGATATTGGGTTTGTTTTTTATATACATAAGATGCCATATGACGTTGAAATAGCCCAAGGAGCTGATCCTACCTTATATTTATAGATCTTGGTTTATAATAATTGCATTAAGAGAGCCATGATCGAAGATGGGGCTGATGTTAACGTGGTTCCCTTATCTTTTTTGTAGAAGTAAGGATATTGAGAGACTAATTACTCCTCTACCATAAACCCGTTGCAAGGGTATGACAGCCTTAAGGCTACTTCGATCTGAACAATTCTTCTTCCTGTCACCCTTTGTCTAAAAACCATATTAAAAGAGTTTTACATCATCGACCGGGAAAAAATTATAACATGATCCTTGGGAGACCTTGGATTCATCGAATGAAGGCTATTCCTTCTACCTTATTCCAAGAAGTTAGACTCCTTCATTTGGGAAAAGTATTCATCGCCCAAGGGGATCTTAATCCTTTCGATATACACTTAGAGAATATCAAGAAGAAAAGAGGAGTGATTTTGGAGTACGAACTCCCCACGAATAAATTAAACAAACCAGATACGTCAACAACAATGGTCATGGCCACTCAGAGCATTATAAAGGATGAGGTTGATGACTAAAAAAATCGAGGTTGTTGAAACTGATAAGGGAAAATCAATATCTATGGAAACTATGTCCACTAAAATAATGGTGGAGATCATGAAACTCTTAGAAAGTGACGATTTGATCTTCCTCCCATTCGAACTGGAAGGAATGGGTATCCTTATTAGAATGGCCTCCCTTCCTGTCGATGGTCTTTGCCTAGGCATAAACATGATAGAATTAGCGAAGGGAGAAGAGAGCATTGAAGTCAAGATAATTCCCATCAAATCCATCCCTAGGGCTTTCTCTATCCCGAACCTTGGTCTTGATATGAACGTATCAGACACTAAGTATGACATCTCCATGAGATGTGATCCCATGGCATAACATAAATCTTATGTATTTATTAAAGCTTCATGCAAAAGACAAAGTTGAGTAGTGCAGTCATGCTCACCTAAACATGATATGTCAAGAATGTGACAGATTGGTTCTTGAATACCTCCTTCAAAGAGACAAATTAGATAAAAATACGTACATAATCATAGGTAGTGGTTCTAAGTCTAAACCCCAGATAATAACCCCTTGTCAAGAGAATGAAAATTTCAAAGATCATAACTTGTGTACCTTGGGCAGTGAAGAATTTGACATCCATCAACTCACTTCAAATTAAATAATACTACACATGATCCATATACATCAGGGAAAATTTTAGTGGCGAATTTTCGTATACTCACAAAAATCAGGGATAATGGAAATTTATAATGGAAAATTTATTGTTGTTTAGAGCCGACTTATTTGCCAAAAAAAATCAGACGACATGTCCCTTATACTATTCCTTTCACCTAGATTTTACAAATATATAAGAGGTGATGAATGTAATTCACCACCATTTCGAATCATATCGTGTGCCACTGCACATATTCTCCAAAGTAAGCATATTAGCCACTAACAATAAAGTCTGAAATCTGAGCCATCCAGTTGTAAGGTGTCCAACTCTGAGAGTCTAAGCCATCTAGCCTTGATCCGACCATAAGGCATCCACTTCCCATCTAACCCCCACTCGTCCTACCCACCCATCTAACCCACCTCCCAACCTCCCCTTGTCCAACCCAACCATCCAACCCACCATCAAACCTCTACCCATCCAACCCACCCATCCAACCCATCGTCTAACTCACCTACCCAACCCCCTACCCAACCCACACATCAAACCCACCCATATGACTCACCCATCTAACCCACCCGTCCAACCCCTATCTAACCTACTCGGCCAAAAAAGTGAAAAAATGAGGGACCAATGCTCTGTAAAATCACCTTCACCATGAAACATTTTTTCAGAAATTCGCCAACGATTCGAAAGTCATTTTATGAGATTTTTCAATGATTTGAAAGTAATTTTTAAGCGGGGTATTTTGAAAATGAACCCTGATATACATTTCTATATGTATACTAGTGCATCCGCATTGTATTATCATTTGTTACCTCATCATGTAAAATTTGTAATTAGGGAACTTATTTTCAAGTAACTTTCCAAAATATTCTGAAAACATTGACAATCGTTCATATCACATCTCTTCAAACATTCGTAATATTTTCATCAATATTTCTTATCACTTCATCATCTCAACAAGACAAGATGAAATTTGGACACTAATCCTACCAAAGCTTACATGCTTGGTTTTGCCTATAGTTTCCTTCTAGCATAGTTATCTTTTCCCATAGTCTCTCTTTAGAAGCTTCATGATGTCACATCTTTCCCAAAAAGATTTTTTTGGTAGAAAATAATTCTAAACATTTATACCCCAGATGTTTATTTTCCTATATCATCCTTCAGTGATGATCCCTTACATTTTATTAGTTGCATGGGGATGAGGCTAGGGGAAAGCTCTTCTTCCCAAAATCACAACTTAGAAACTTAAAACAAAAATAAAAAAAGTATACATCTCAAGTCAAAATCAATCAAAATTTTCATTTACACACTACTTTTCCCTACCAACCTTCAGTGTTGAGCCCACACCTCTTACAAGTGGCGTGAGGTTTGGAAAGGAGGGAAGTGACATTACTCGCATATTCCTTATCCTTGGTGATAAGCCCATGCTTCCTACTAGTAGCATGGGCTAAAGCGTAGGGGGTATCTGCAAATAAATTTGTAAGTTAAAAGAAATTTCATTCAATAAAAAGTGCTTTGAAAATATTAAAATCCTAGGAAAAGTGAATTAGGTGTGTATGTTCCAAGAGGGTTAAAACATTAAAACCATATTTTGTCAATCAAGAGGCCATCTACAGATCTAAGTCTAGATAAAATTGAAAGAAAATCACATTTTAAGCTATGTAGTAAGCTGTGTGTAGAATTAGGTTGTAGTTTCCTAATTGGATTTATATAAAAAAAAATGTCTTTATCTTACCATTTTCATCTATCAAAACCATACAATAGGTGCCCCTCCTAGATCTTGGTGTTGAGATATCACATTTTACTGGTTATGTGGGGTTAGGATTAGAGAGAGTTCATCTTATTATCTTATCATTATTCATCACACATTGCTAAAACAAAAGGAAGTACCAAACATTACTTGAAAAAATAAAGTTCAACATTACATCGTGTTTGCATAATCATCACATTTTAGTATTACAAAAAAAAATTCATTCTATCAGCATTCATTATCCACTGCATGCATTCTAAAAATCATATAAAATCAGAAATTACAAAAATCTAAGAATACACATGTGAAGAGAACCATAAATGAATTCAACTCTATGCAAAGGATAACTGAGCCAAAAAGAGATATCTATATATATAACTGTGAATCATAGTTTGTGTACAATGTCATCACACACTATGTGTGGTTAAAAATGCTTGCAATGAACAAAAAAATCCAAAAACATCATATACATGCCTCAAAAAATGGAAATCAAAGTAATAAAGTCTCAATTCCCTATCAATCTCTTTGGGATCCCTAAGGATGGTGCACGGATGTACGACCAGGACTTTTGTTACATCTCCGGTGGTCGTGAATGTACTGAGTGGTGAGAGTGACCATGATAGAATGACCACTATTTGTGGTCTCATTGTATGAGTGACTATCCACCTCACCAACCTCTCTGCCACCTCATATGCTGACAATCTTCTTGTCTTGAGAAATCAAGATATTTGCATGGCCTTCTAAAGAGGTGCAAAGACATGTCAGTGTACCGAGAAGCCTGAAATGGTTATCCCCATGTATGCTAAGAGAGCCTCTCTGAAGTATTCCCCGTAGGGATGAGAAAAGTATCAATGCAACTATGAATGAATAAGATCTCTCAAATAGTCAGCAGTGGTTGCAAAAAAAAGGAAAACAACGAAAAAGTTAGAAAACCATATAGAACGAAAAATAGAAACACAGTGCATAGTGATTAACATTTCTATCTAATAAGGTCAAGATAAAGAGAGTGTCCACATACTTAGATCTCTAGGAATTCATGTAGGATTGGCTAGTGTAGCTAGTGCTACTACTCCTATTGTGGACACCTACTATGTCTTACCCACTCCTGAAGTAACATGTTACCCCATGATGGACTCCTCATCTCCTGTCTCTCTCAGGAGAAAGTGGCTCCTCAGAAAATAGATGTCACCTTCACTTCCTCCGCCTCCTATCTCTCTCTGACCATGGAGATCTATCCTAAGTAACTCATGCAACTCTAGGTCACTACTCGCTCCTCTTCCACGTGAGTATCCTCACATGTCTCCTCACCTTCCTCCTCATCTAGTCTCCTCGCTAGTATCCTCCCATATCTTTTCCTCCACCTCAGTCTTAGTATCCACATCAATGGGTATCTCCTACTCCTCCTCATTGTTGTGAGTCAGGTGTAGTCCTTAATTAGAAGGAGAAGCATGAGGTTTGGGGTCCTCGTTGATAACAGAACAAATCATCTTGCTGATAATAGGGACCCCTAAAGTCACAACAGTCCAACCATGGTCACCCCTAGGGCCTCCTCGAGACTCCCTAATGCTCATATATACAACTTCCATGTGAGAAAGAATATCAATATACGGTAAACCGAAAATGTTGGGGTACTCTTTCAAATGGTTTAATCTCCACCCTCACTGATATGGTCCAATAACTGTCCATTAGTAGCACAAACGGTCACAGTAGTCCCATCCTAGCTCCATACTCTCAACCATATCCTGGTAAGGCTGTAGCAATGAAGTCAACTGTAGTCAAGGTTGCCACTAGTTGATGTGGTCCTCTGAGGGACCGACATGTTATTCCATCTTAGTGACCCTGACAGCCCCTAGGTCCTGTATCTTGTCTCCCCTTTGATAGAGGATGATCCTCTCATACACCCTAGCTCATAACTAATGTGGGTTGGCTCAATGATTATCCATGTAACCTCACCATCCTAGTACAATTCTTGCTATGTGGTATCCAATAATATTTTCTCCCTAGGTGTAATTCCTCCCATACTGCTCAATTTGCATAACAATCCGAGCACAAAAATATAATAACTTGCCTCTGCCTTTATCTCCTATCAAGCTGCAAAGCCAAAATACCCATGATGTATTATGCGAAGAGTAGGGATAGGAGAAGATTCAATGGAACATGAGCCTCATACTCTACTTAGTGCCTATTGACACCCCATCATCCCCTATATAAGTGGTCCTAATGCATAGCTCTAGTTATAAACCCTGTAATCTCAAGAGTTCCAATGTCTCCTAAGTATAGGAACTCCAACTATCTTGTACACATTCTCAGAGAGTGATGATCCACTCTCCCCTAACACATGGAAGCCAAAAAGTGTTCTGGTCCGTATCCTAATAAGAAAATAGGTCACACAATATATGGCTAGTAGGTGCAATGTGTGGCACCCATTTGATCCTCCATATCCCATCTCGGTGTAACAAGTTTGTCTCAACCTTGAGTTAGATTGATCAAGGATAGCATAGAAGTCAATCACACTCTCTCTTAGGGCTCTAGCAAATGGTATTCCTCCTTTTGTGTTCACAAAACATGAAACAAGAGAAATTTTGTAACATATTCCAATAGGAAAGCTCATGAAAAACATTACAAAACAATCAAAGAATCTAAAAAACTTAGTGTAACTTAGGCAAATAAGATCTTTGTCATGACAATTACAAAACCATTACCCTATGTCAGAGTGGTGGTTTTGTAACCACCACTTAGTCAAGGTGGTGTTTTTGTGACCATGCTTCCCTGGGAAGGTGGTGGTCATGTAACCATTTCCCTATGTAAGGCGGCGATCCTGTCCAAAATCGACTAGCCTTTCCCTCTAGCCTAAAAACCTAAAAAAAGAAAAAAATGGCTCATTTTTAGACAAAACAAAATGCTAACCCACTTGTGTTTCCACCTAGGGATCATTTTAAAATAAGAAGTTTTGAAAATACTCCCCACTAGGCTGAATATTTTCAATATTTTACACATTTAGGTTTCAAAAAACAATTGTAAAATACTAGCCTTTGTCCGCGCCGTAGGGTCTCTTGGTCTCTGAGCCATGATCACAACATCACACTGATCATTTTGACTACACTCTCATTCAAAATGGTCATTGTGGGCCCATAGCTCAAAAATCACCAATAGGGTATGCACAAATGAATTGGAAAATGAGTTTTTTTGATATATATATAGGATTTGTTTTAGCTACATTTTGAGTGTATGTCTCCCACAATACTGGAGCGTTGGTGCATAGGTACACTTCTATACCCTGCACAAATGGTAAGTCTTCTTGTTATTTTGTTTTAGTGTTTATTTTTCAATATTATATATATCTACACTTGAGTCTTTATTTTGTCTTGCAGGTAATGGGAGTCTTGGATGGAAAAAATTCGACACACGGGTGTATCGGGTATAGATTCTAACTCCCCATTTTGGGAACGCCATACTCGAACTCTATGTTTTACGTCTCTTCATGGCTACAACTGCTTCTCCGAGGGGGAAATATTTACTGCACCCAAATTTACACTTGCTATATTGTCAGAAAATTGTATACAAAAGGGGATCCCCAATGATGATTCATGTCTTTTCCTAAGGTGTTTGAGCTCCTAAACCTCCTTGCATCTTATATTTGTAACTTAGTTTGCCTTACTTAGCCTTGTACCATGCTTTCCCTTGCATCTTCTCACATCATTTCTCCATTAGTTTTGGTCTTCTAGTGTACAAAACCACTGCCACTATGCCTAGGTGGCGGTCTTGTAACTGTTGCACTCAAGTAGGGCAACTATTTTATAACCACCACCTTGTGCAGGGAAGTGGTCGTTCCAGTAACCACTTCCCTACACAAGGTGGCAGTTCCTATGCACTTTATCTAGAATCTTCCAACATCAATTAATATGTGTGTTTCCCCACTCAAGTTCACTTTTAATGCACATTTGTGAACTATTTTAGCTGATTTCAATCCTAGACTTGCCTTGTGGTATTCTCTTCTTCACTTGTAATTTTTAATTAATCATGATTGATTATTCACATTATCCCTTGATTGTTGATGTGGCATCTCATGGCTGTCAAGTGTGATTGTGTACATCCCAACCAACCTTCTATAAATTGATTGCTTGTTCTCAAGCAAATGGCCTGGAGATCATTTTGTGTATTCTTGTATTGCTAAAATTGCCTTATTCATTGTTGGAAATTGTCATAACTCAAGCTCTGGTCACTTGTGCTCTCTCTCTTCCACCTGCATTTTTATCAGATTTCTGTTCAATTTTCCATTGTCTCCAGCACCTTCTCATTCACTACTTCTACTGCAATCCCAATACATTTGACTCACATGAACATAAGAGATTGAAAATAAAAGCTGAGGGGACAAAGCCCAACACAACTAGATTTTCCATTACTCTATATTTCTAGGTTGAGGTTGATGTTAGATTTCTTGATTTCTTCATATTATTGTTTCTAAATCGTATGACATACATATATATTCAATAGAATAGAAAATAAGCATTTCCATCGTTCTAATCATTCAGTAATTACAGTAGATCAATTCATGTAGGAAATCCTCCATAGGAATATTCTTTACTTTTTTTGGGGGAAGTTACAGGGAAGAAAAAATTCTGGGAAGCTCCGATTTCTTCTCAATACTTCTGAGGAAAAATAAAGAGTTTTGGATTTACATCACATAGTTGTAGTGAATAGCTTTCATCATTTAAAATATACTAGATACACTTTGCATAGTGTGAATAACTACACCGGGTTATTTACTTGTTTAGTTTTAGTATAGAAGTAGTTTAATTATTTAGAATATAAGCAATTTGTTGTTTTTGTTTGTAATAGTTCAGTTTAGCTGATTTATTTAATTAGTTTCCCATTTAGCAATAGATTAGATTGCTGGTTTCGTTTCGGTTAAAATGGACACTTCAACATAGTTTAACACTTAGATTCAATCAATTAACGAAGCCATAGGGAATTTACACTACCTTTTCATGGCCACTAAATCTCCCCTTTGTCTAACCGAGATACTAGGATTTCACACTACCAAATCTTAGTCACTGATTCTCCTATAGCCATCCATGCAAACTTTCCACATCGGCGGTCTCGGCATGACCTCAGGAGGTCAAGTGCGGTTGAAAGTCTCTTGTCAATTTTCATCCATATAATAACCTCCAGCTTGCAAGCGGTTTCCACCTTGTGACAGTGTCGTAACAAGGGGTTATGGACAGTACAGTTACTGGCTCACGTTAGTCACATGAGGTAAGCACAGTGGTCAGTTTAATCTTAATTTATACTAGGATGTAGATAGTCAATGAAAATATGTTGATATTTTAATCGGTTTAACCTCGGTTGTGGAAACACATTCTTAACCAAAACTAAAGTATTTGATTATGATGAATCTTTGTTCCCTGTGTGTATTTATTTAATTTCGAATGGTTACATAACTCGGATGCAAACCACCACCTGTTGAAAGATAAAAGAGGTATCTATTTGATCTACTCAGAATTTTTTTTGTTTCTATTTTGATAAGAAAAAATATATATTTGTAAACAAGTGATGTTATCCTTGTAGGTATTTGAGATGTTCGACGATTGTATTGGAACATGTGGTACAAAGTGTGCTTCTGATGACATTTGCTTACTTTGTTTCTTGTGTATTATTTATTTAAAATTATTTGTTTTATTTGAATATATCCCAAACACAATCTTCTCCTTTTACACCCAAATGTGTGCCCTTTTCCCTCGTTATTCCTAAATCTCACGCATGTATTTTTCGTAGTTTGATTACAAATCTAAATTTAAATATTTGTAAGTTTTTTATAACGAATATCATAAAAAATCTCTAAATGGTCTTGAGACAGTAAGGTAACTCTAGCACATATAGTATATATTATTTGGGTAGGGAAAATATGAGTCATGGAAGAGGTGTGTGACATGCATGTATTTATTCACCACCATTTTATTTCCAAATTTCCTTTCATGTTTTTCTCTTATCTGATAAATAGAACATTGTCTAATTAAAAATCTTGACACCATATAAAAAAAAATCCCATTTTCCCCATTTTTTCTAAACAAGTTTGATTTATTTTAGTTACATAAGGGTTGTAGTGCCCTAAAATTTCACCACTTAAAATGCAACAGAAAAACAAATATTTTTATTACTATTATCTGATGCATTACTTAAGAAGAGTTGGATTGATCACAAGTAACATAGGTATTGAAACTTACGCAAGCGTAAATCTAGTGAACACATGGTTTACAATTTTACCTTTGCATACATTGAAAATGTTAGGTAGGATTGTTACATATATGGACACATGAAAAATATAAATTTATGAAACACAATTTCCCATTTCATACGAGGTTCCATTCCAGAATATATCTTCCTATTACAAGTACATTCGATGCGTCAAAAACCATCAATCCTCCTCTTACTTTAATAAGATGGTGAAACTCAACTAGCACAAGAGTGTGACCATGATACAATACAATTTTTCCCCTACTCCTACATCTAACATCCATCCACTAGATCAATATTCCCACCAAGGGACGATGCTAACTAGAGTATAAGTCTTTTGTACCAGGCTAACCCATGAACGTTGGTTATTGAGAGGATCACTAACTGATCCAATTAGATTCCTATGGAATTATTTTTACAACAAAATCTAAGCTTGGCTCAAATGTATTTTATGCATGAATTTGAGCCACTCACTGGAACATTACAAAAAACTAAGTTCATAAAACATATATGGACATATTTTCATTTACTTGATGGTTGCAACTACACTAAATCGATAAGCTAATTTTAGAGGGGTTGCTTCATAAACTATTATAAAAAGGAGGTTAAATACTTTCTTAGAATCAACAAGATACTTTTCATTATATATTATATTGGCATCAACATCTCACGATACAATTGTAACTTTATATAACTTACCTTATTTAATCCTTTCTGAAGTGTGGTACAACCATCTCTGAATGGAACACCTCTTATGAACTATGAACATTAACACTATGGTCCCAATAAGTCCCCTTTGGATTGATATCCCTTATTTAAACAATATTACCTCTATGTACTATGCATTACACACCTTGTTGAGCCTAAGGGAAGACTATAACCATAACCACGAGGGAGAGGAAAGGAAATGTTTTTAATCATGACTATACACTTATTTCGTGATTGCACTTTATTCCATTAATCCTTTGGAGTTAGAGATAGGAATTAAAAATAACACTATTCTTGATCACATACGTTCTCACACAAGAGACAACATTGCCAACTCAAATCCGCTCAAAACAAGCATAAAATAATATAACTAAGAGGACTATATGAAAGGGAAGGTTAATCTCTTACAAATATGTATATAGGTCCCTTGAATACATTTTCAACCGTGTCAAATATCCTTTTGCTTAAACATTGAATCTTCCCGTTATGAAACCCACCAAAAACTTACATTATCCTTACAATTTACGATATTTCCCTTGGGTCTTGTATTAAGTCGTCAAGATTAATGTATTTTATCTCCTTTCATATACCCTATCAAATTAAGCATGTTTTTACTTATCATCACTAAATGTGCGTACGATTTACATGACAACTATAACTGAGAATTATTCGTTTAAATTTTTTCCTCCTACATTTACATTCTTAAGTTAAGTCTCCACCATTCAATTCTCCTGGTCAAAATTTAAATGAGAAAAACTATTTATTTACGACACCCTACATCTTCCATAGGTCAAAGTTATGTTTAAATACATATTCATCCAAAGCAAGTCTATAATCAGGGTGGATTTCCACACTCTACATTACAAATGATTCTCAGATGATCCCATTAATACATGAGTATCAATGGATTAATCCAAGCCTAGTTTCATGCATATATTTCCTTCTTCTATGATGAAAAAGGAAACTTACACATGATATGAAATCACAAAAGAACAATTTAAGTACCTTATAGGAAAACTAGGATAAACTATATGTCAAGTGGCATAACCTCGCCCATCGATTAAATATTCTCCTACCCATTTACTAATTACTAGGTTGAATGATAGGCAAGATCATAAAGGTGTAAGAAGGTTTTAGGGATTGGCACACTTTATGCAACCAACAAAAAAAATCTAATTATTTACATATATACAACACAATTAATTTTCCTAATTTAATATACTACTATAATAATATACATTATCACGAGAATTTACCATAGTTCTCTAAATTCACTATTTTAAAATGCAAATTAAGTGTAAGGATACAAGGTGAATTTTTGTCATTTCTTCATCGTTCACATGCACCTAAATAAAGGAGATTTTCTCCTTTTAATAATAAAAGTAATATTATTAGAATAAGATACTTTTCAATTTCCATTAAAATAAATAAAAACATTTTCGATAATAAAAAACTTAAAACTTAGATCTCCATTATCCATTGTAATCTTGTGTACGGCTACCTACAACCTGCCAAGTTAGTGTAAACACTGGTCAACAAAAATAGACGTTAGCATGGTATTTCCCTATGTTGAACATTTTCTACATATATTTACTTTCCATTTACAATAAAATCAAGAACAAATATGAAACAATAAAAGGGTAAGATACATAGATGTGATTTCTCTTCGCTATCCAGATAGAGAGAGTTAGAGAGAGGAGAGAGAAAAATAACATATTTTCTATAAGCAATTTCCTCTAAACCAAAAACATAAAATAGATTGAAACAATCACGTGATAGTGACTAAAAGTTTCAAAAAGGTTAAAAAGGCTCAAAGCAAGTTCCACGACAAATTTCTGATCATTGCCACAGGTTTACGAGAGTATATGATTTAGCTAAGGTGGCTTAGAAAGTGCATCCAAAAACTAATGTCTAAGAATTAAACAAACCAAGAACCATTTATTATATATTATTCAATCTACAAGGAACCCCGAAAAGATAACAAAACATGAAACTGACAACCACGTTTCAATCTATGACCATTTTCCCAAACTAATTTTTTGTAATGTAAACATTTCGTCTTGCTACAGAATGACTGAAAGCCCACAAACCACACTTGTAAAACTAGATCACAAAGTCATTTTATTGAAACTAAATGTTTAATGTAATTGCCATGGTAAAATAATAGAGGTATGTAGTGATGGAAACTCATTTCGAAAAACAGGGCCTCAACCGCGAGCCAAAACCAAACTAAATTGTCCACTTTTTAACAGTTGTCCATTGTTGTGAAATAACATGTAAGGCTCATAGACGCTTACCTTAAAATGACCGATGAATATATAAAATCATCCTAGAAGATAACGATGCCTCTCACATTATCAGGGAATAGGGTTGAATCAATATTTTCCCAGCACAGGGCTTTGAAGGAAGTTTTACACATTTTTAAAAAAATCATGTTTTATTAACTTGTAACGAGATGAACAAACTACATGTTTAAATTGGAGTTCAATCTTAACTCTTCATCCTAGTGCTACAGTTTTCCAGTCTTATTGTCTATGTTTTTCCAAGTTTCATATAACATGGTTCGAGTATAAATTCTACCCAAAAGGAGGTCGTGCTAGTTGCACAAAGCAAATATATCCATTTTGTGCATTAAGACATCTTATTAAATCATAACCAAATTCTTTTTACTTTAATTAAAATTTTCACTACAAAAAAGAGAAACTATATAATTATGAAAACATGTTAGAGATAAGGAGAAAACCATTCCTCGTTATCCCGAACAACTCAAATGATTGTGCATCTTTCCATACTTTTCATACACGTCTATCCAACACTAGCAACTATCATTAAAAGAAAAACGTCCCATTTCCCTGTCCACTATGCTTTGATGCATGCCCATGCCCATGCCCATGCCCTGTTTCAAGGCTCTCATTTTTAACACAAATCATTAACACCACTTCACGAAATGCAACCATATATAAGAACCAATTAAAATTACATTCAAAAGGAATTCCATTACATCTCACGTGTTTGCACAAGTTCGGGAAGTGAAAAACAAATGAGAGGGAGGACGTTAGACAAAACAAAGTGTAAAGACTAGCAGGATGCATTCTTTTGCATTTTTAATAATATTTTAATTAAAGAATTTTTATTTTGAAACGCAACGTAGTTTATTTATTTATTTATTATCGTCGATCTACTTTCAAGAGGGAATCGAAACAACAGTATGAAGGTAAAAACAATTGCGAAAATTTATTTTCTTAACAACAATATTCTTGCATGAACCTGGTCAAGGGTGATAGACACAATGCTAGAAAATTACCATGAAAATGGACCTCCTATAAAGCACGGATATATATTTTCCTCCTCATACAAGGATTTCGTCACTTTCTTGACAATTGAAACCACTACCAAAATTTGACATCATCTAAACTTCTATATTTGTTATTACTAGCAATTGCACATGAGGTGCAAGTTACATTGGATGAAGATACAAAATATTTATGCTGAAACAGTGTTGCTGGAATTGCGTTGCCGGAAATGAGCCTCCTAGAATTTGACGTTTTCCAGTAGGGCTTTCTTCAAAGAAGACACCTCCGTTGTAATTATTACATTTACCCCCATTTTATACGTACCAATATATTCTCACACACACACACACACATTTTATTTTATAACAATAGATATATATTCATTTAATTTCCTTCATAATAGAATTATAGAAAACTAAACCTACCAATCACATAGAAGGGTCACGTTGGAGAGACCAATCTCTTGTTTTTTAATATTATGATTCTAATTATATTTATTTATTTATTTGAATTAGTAAACAAAAAATATGTGTGATTGTGGCTGAAATGAAAGGCCCCTAAGATGAACACTCTTGGCTAGGGAAAGATCCCAAAAATCGTTAAACTCACAAATTCTATACCGAAACAAAGTACGTAGTGAGATTCAAAATTCAATGATATCTTGTCATTTCTAAGAAGGCCTATAACCCCACTAATAAGGCGTATAAAAGGAAGGGAACTAATGGACAGTGTAACATCTTCCTTAATGAACCCTCCATATGGATTTTAATACATGTAGTAAAATGTTACTCATAAGCTTGCTACTATTTTTATTAGGTTGACACATATTACATTTTGCAGATTTACTTGTCTATGTTGGGAAAGACCCCAAGCGTGAATGTTTTGATCTGCAACCTATCCACAACCACAAAATAATAATAAACAACCCACAAAAAATATTCAATTGCATCGAGA
Source organism: Taxus chinensis (assembly GCA_019776745.2). Taxonomy (NCBI): domain Eukaryota; kingdom Viridiplantae; phylum Streptophyta; class Pinopsida; order Cupressales; family Taxaceae; genus Taxus; species Taxus chinensis. The sequence goes on along the minus strand of CM034147.1, from coordinate 775,124,104 downwards.
AAACACATACTGTTAAAGTAGATACCATCACTTATATATACACACAAACTATAGGCCAGCTATGACTTATTCACAAACAATATTGCATAGTATCGGTTGTTGGATTTCTAATGTTAATAGGTAATTACCTTGATATCACATTCTCCAAGATAAATTATTTCCAGTAAATTCTGACAGCTCTGTGTTCTTTGTTCTTTTCCTTATAACCATATTCGTGTCATGAACAATTTTAGTGGAGTTTTCATTTAGGAAAGGACGCCCCATAGAAGGGTCCAACATTTCTCATTCCACCTCTAAATAAACCTTCTATTATCTTCCCTGGATCATTCTCCTTCACAAACCCCTATAAAGTAAATTCCTTGTTTCTCTCCTGCACTTCACTTGGCTCCATGCTAGCTTTGAACATTACACTTTCACAGAGCTTGACTCAATCTATCAAATTTGATCTTTATTATATTTACAGATGGTTTTGGAACCAACAAGCAATACAAAATGCTATGGCCAAATCATCATTATATTACATTATGGATCATGTATTGAGTATTTCAATCCATTCTTGCATCTAGGATCTCCTCATACCACTGAGAAGATCGCTCGAGTTTGTATCTTCCTTTGGCTTGCCCACCTTTTCACTTTATATGTGGTGGTTAAACATTTCATTAGTCAAATCTCCAAACAACTTGATGATATTGGCTACTCATGTCTGAATACCTCAACATACATGTCATCATCTCTTCCAATTGTCCTCCATCGACATCCATACATTCAATAGATTCGATGAATTTAGATTTGTTTCCTAGTTGATAAATAGTAATCTCTAAACTGATCTTTCAAATTATAATCTTCCAACCGTTCAACCAATTTATAATCTTCAAATTCACATGTTCCCTTTTTCTAACCTTGGATGAAATATACAATTAAAGGAAGACATGATACACTTGGAAAAAAAATCCCTCTTTTACCAGTGCCTCAACCATTGATTACGATACAAATCATGTTTCCAAATGCAAGTCTCAGTAACTGGGATTATTGAGCTTTAGGGAAATGAGAGGTCAACAAGCATTCATATTTGAATTTTCTTTCCTATGACCAGCTTAAAATTGTATTAAATTATCGATCATGTATTGAGTATTGTGATCCATACTTACTCATATGTAGAATCTAATTGCACCACTAAGAGGATAACAACTTTTATCTCTTCCAAATATCCTACATCAAAATCCATGCAGTAAATAGATTCCATGCATTCAGATTTGTTGGCTCCTTAATAGGTTATTATATTCACACTAACATGTTCCTTTTTTATAACCTTGGGTGACCTAGATGATCAAAATAGGATATGATGAGCACGGAAAACATCTCTCTCTCTCTCTCTCTCTCTTGTTAATGCCTCAACCATTGATTAAGCTAAAAACATTTCCATATGAAAGTATCGGTAAACGTGCCTTTCAAGCATCAAGGAAATGAGATGTCAAGGTGTTGTGACTTCTCCTCCCTCAACCTTCTTCCTTGTCGCCCTCCTCCTCTTCCCAAGTTTATTTCCCTCAAGTTTAACTTTTTTAATGCATCCCATTCGACGTTTCTATCGCACAATCCATGTGCGATTTCTAGTACTATAACAACTATAAAATATTATAAGATCAAAACCTCCTTGTTCATATATTGACCCTCTCCTCGATATCTTACACAGTTTGAATTTTGTATGTTTACTTTTCAAATTCATTAGGCCATTTTTCAAATCGAACGTGACTATTGTTCCATGTGTCTATTATTAACATTAGTACATGTGTTCATTCTAGTTATAGCTTCTTTCAACATTATTCTTTGCATCTTGTGTAGAAAAATGACAATATGTCCATTCACTTGAGTGGAATTTGTGAGACCTTGACTGTATAAACTACTTAACATGGCTTCCTCATCAAGTTATATAATCCAATCTATTGAAATTGACCGATCTAACTATCCCTCATGCACATTCACAGGGGGAATATTTAAGTAAAAATGGTCAAAATTTAAACAAATCAATGTTGCACCATGGCAAAGTGGTTGGCCTCCCACATTGTATTTTGTAGGTTGCAAGTTCAAATCTGCCTATCTCTCTGCAAGCGTGCGTGAGAGATAGGCTTCACCGAAATTGAGATATTAATAAACGTTTGAATGGAATCTTTTAAACTATTTGTGAAAGGAGAAGTTTTTCTATTCCAAATAGAATATAACAATGTAAAAGCAATAGTCAACGAGTCATTTTGAAACATATCATAGTTATTAGTGGAACTATTAGACATGTAATTTAATTAAGATTTTAATTATGGGTGTTGTGTGGTTGAAGGTTAGGTCCCTATAAATTAGAGTTTTGAAAGAATCAACATCCATTCTTTCCCTGTTTCACTTGACCTCGGTCCTCTCCTCTTAAGTTGTTCTGATTTGTTTGTATCTCATTTTGTTTTTGTTCTAAAGGAAATTTTTGAGTAATGGGCACAACTAAGCATTAGGAGCCTTAAAAAGAAAATTATCCTTAAAACTTATGTCATTTTTATTTGTGTGGAAAATACTTGTTTCAATTTGACAACCTCCATAATTTCTAGTGGCTTTTATCATTAAATATTTAAAAAACTTAAAATCATCCTTTATTACAATTTACGTATTTAAAATATTATTTATGTTCATATATGTATATTAAAAAATGTATTATAAAATTACAATTTATCTAATTATAATTTTATTAATACTTTTTTAAAAATAAAAAGGTAATATTGAAAAACACTACAATTACTAATTTAATAATTGGCAGCCATAAATAAACAATAAATTTATAACCTCTCATTATTGCAAAATTTTAAAGTGAATCAAATACCAACCAAAGCAATATAAATTATAAATTTAGAATTTAATTTAATTTAAATATTAATATCCACTTGAGGTCAAGGATGGTTGTGGACATTAAAAATATTGTATGTGAATGTAGTACATAAAGGGAATGTTGAATGTGCAGGTGGGGAGTAATAGTAAAGGGAATGCCAAATATTTTGTAATGGTATATAAAAAGTAATTGTAATACTAGTATCTGAGATTGTCGAGAAAAATTATATGAATATTTTATAATGATTTTTCTAAATAATTTTATAAAGGATTATTGAGAATATTAAAAAAAATAAAATAGCTCTTTCCTATGCCAAAAGGTGGTTTGAAAATTAGATCTTTCATTCCTAATTTGGAGGGAAATTTGAATTTAGAGGGAACATAATACTTTAGTTAAAAAATCATACCATGTGGCATTAAATAATACATTGTAGTAACAACATACTCCCAACCCCTAGGCTCCTATAGTCACCTTTAGTTAATGAAAGTCACATAATGGTGAAATATTTTGCTCTTGAAAAAGTAGCAAAGTTGAATCCTATAAGACGAAAAGTATGCATGCCTCTTTGTTGACTAGAAGAATTATTATTAAGTATCAAGAGCACATTTGATAGTGGTGCGAAGGAAGTAAGCGTGGAAATTTGATAGAGTTACGCCCTATAGATTTGCTCCAAGGGAGATGGAATTTGGGACTTAACCGATTTGCATGTTATGAGCTAAAAATAGACATGGAGTGTTGAGCATGCATGAGATAAGGATGAGAAGACATGTGGATGACGCAAATCTATTTTCAGGAAAAAGAGAAAGATGGAGCATCATGCACTGTTCGAGCTAATAATAGGATTAGAACTAGATTTAATTATAGATTATCTATTACTAGATGAAGTTTGTGTGCTTCTTGGTTACCTTTACAAGTGTCACATGGCTATTCTTAGCATGAAAAATATTTTGAAAGTGTATGGGTGGTGAAGGGAAAGTCCCCACCTCTTATATATATGTATTGATTTGTATGGTTTAGAGGACCGCTAGATTGTGACAGAGTTATGTTGCTTGTATGTTTACACGCATGACTTTGTGATGGTTATTATGAGGTATTTAGCTATTTTATTTTGATGGATTAATATAATGGGTTGTTGTGGATGGATATTGGTTGATATATTTGTTACTGGTTATTGCTGGTAAATTTGATCTTGATCCTTGTTTGACTCATTATGCACTATGGTTGTGGTTTAGTTTTGTTATGCTTTACCTTTAATTACATGTTATGATTATGGACTATATGAATGATCATGCTAACATATTGCCAAAGATGGTATAAAAAGATGGACCCAGTACCTTTGTGTGCTTTGGGTGAGTGTTGAGATCTGTTTGAGTGATGTGCTAGCACCTCTAGGGTTTGAGTAAGAAAAACATGCTACATTTTGGTTCCATTCTCAAGACCTCTTTTCAAGCAGTTGCAAGGATGTTGCATGAGGAAGACATATTGGTTAACCTTGGAAAACATTGAGAGTTCGGCTGAGGACTTAGAAGAACAATTTACTCACAAATATAATACTAGACCTGATTTAGATGCCTGCGCGTGGGTTGAAGAACATCTGTATCATGAACTATATTACATTGTTTTTTTTCCTATTTTCTTATGGAGTTGTATGAGTGGCTGGTAGCATATGCATGAAAGTGGAATTGGAGGTATAAAAGGATTGTTTGGACACATGAAGATTACCAGACTCTGTATGATGCCGATTTGATTTGGAAACACATTGTAGATCATTGGTTGAGTGTTTTTTTGCATAGTTACAAATTGGAGTACGTTGTTTCTACTTATTCCTATCAGGAGGTTGTTGAGTTTAAATTCTTGGGAGAACCTAGAGGATATTATTTGCATGCTATTCCTTTAGCAATTAATATTTTTTTGGTGACTCTAAATTTGGAAGAATGACCTATGGCTAGCTAAAAACCACTGCGCGTGGGAGCAGGAGTAGGTGTGGTGAATGATTGCAAAATTTGCGACAGAAAGATAGAGGGAAGAGAGGTGGCTTAAGTATAATGACGTGTGGGAGAGGGAATTAGTGAAGAAGTATGGTATTGAGGATTCTGTGGAGTTGTGAAGGATGATGTCTCATGAAGGATTTGAGGATCATGTGGAAGATTTGGAGCCAGAGCATCAGGATCTCCCCCACTTAGGAAAGCACAAAAGAGAATCTCCCCCAGCTTCTGATGAGAGAACATATAACGAAGAAATATTAAGGACCACAGGCATGAATTTGATCCCACCTGGTTACCTAGCCCTTGCACTTGGTGTTCTAGTTCTTGAAACAATTATTGAGAACCAAGCTAGTATTGTTGATAGAGTAGCGACAAGTAGATTTCATTTTTTGTTGAATACAGGAGTAAAACAAACAACATCGATGACATCAGGGCATATAACATATTTTTTGTTGGAGGCCCGGTTGGTGGTATACTTTCTAGCATGCCATCAGGACAGAGCATGAGTGCGTAGAATGTTGGTAATACATCTGGAAGAAGCACAACTTTACAGACCGTGGAAGTTTAATTTAGTACAATAGCTGGAATATAGAGTATCTCATCCTTTGGTCCAGTGCCCACTATAGGAGGTGGATAAGGAGGATCCGAAGGGTTGGGATATAGAGGATTTGGTGGTTCTGTAGGTGGAGGGAATAATGGAGGTAATACAGGTTCTGGGTCTTATGGGCATGGTCCATACCAACCACAAAGAGTTTATTACAAGATTTACCTTCACGTATTAGAGTACAGAGAGTATAGAATATGTAGCTGAGAATGCACATATTTTTGAGATACTATGGCGTGCTAAGGGGATCACATCCCCTAAGCATAAGACAAACCAATTTTGTATAACTTTGTAAGGGTACGAGCATAGTTGGACTATGAAGTATGATCTGAATCACATTGTTGTAGATTACAATGTGTTACATGATGATTTCTGTAAACACCTGTAGTTTGATCAAAACACTATTATTTCTGATAGTGCACTAATGCTTCTTCCCTTTGCAAATTAACGACACACCGCCAATTAGGCCTATCTAACTCCCTTCCTATGACACCCTTTTGGTTTTCTTTCCTTTTATAAACCATTTAAATAGGTTTTTATAGCCTCGTTCTAACTACATTAGCTTCTTATTCTCTTCTAGCCTGCTTCTGTTAGCTCCCTAGAAGATCAATCCACTTTGTAGGATTGATTAAACCCTTCAAGAACCCTACCAGAACCCTAATTACTCTCTAAGAGAGATTAATTAATCTAACCTAGGTTAATTACCCTTAACATAGTCAAATCACACTTTGACTTGCTAAAAGTGCTTTTTGGACTTTAGCCTTTGTCCCACATGCACCCAAATCTCCTTTTTCCTCCAAACCAAAAACTATAAATAGGGCTATACACCCTCCCTCATTTCATAAGAATTCTCCCTTCTTCCTAGCATAGATCATATCATTTTGTTTAGGCTTAGAGTTTAGTTCATTTCTTCTATTTTATCTTTGCTTTTACATTTTACAAGTCAATATGGAGTAAAAGGGAAGAACCATTGGCCTTGAAGCCAGTAATGGGGAGATCTCTTTCTCTTAAAGTACAAAAATGAATGCTTAGATCCTCTTAGGTTCATTGTTTAAGCTCCTAAAGAATAGATATTAACTTCATTTGCTTAGTTTGCATGTTTATTTCAAATTAATGTATTCAAAGGAGGAAATCTTGCTCATTTCTTATCACATGGTCCATTGATTAGATTGTTAAAAGCCTTTGGGGTTTATTTTAGATATTCTTACCCCAAATCCATGGCTTTTACAACTTTTCATTAAACACATTTGGTATGCCCGGTAGGACACTTATGTCCACCCTCCATTAATGGAGGTCTTTTAGGTTTTTCAAAGTTCATTTTAAAGTTTTTTTCTCAAATCACTTGTTATTTACTCATTTTTGTTTCTAGCGTTAGATAAATGACCTTCATTTATATAGATTTTGTGGGTTTGATATAGAAATAGGACACTCTGATGGACAACTAACCTGTTTGCTCTTGAAAATTTGGAAAATCCATGTTTTTGCAGTTTTTTCATAGGGTGCGCGTACGTGTTTATAAGGGGCACATAACCATCAGAACCCCAGTGTACCCATCAGATCGGGCGTGTCCCTGTCAGGTGGTCCCATAAATTGTAAAATTTTCTCTCTACGAAGAGGCGCACACATCTACGTTCTCTGGGATGCGTATACGTCTCTCAGGCCGCGCAGGTGTAAATGCTCTGACTGTGTTATTTTTTAAAAAAATGCCAGTTTCAAGCTTGGGCATGTACTCATCATAACCTGAGTATCCCTGTCTATATGGGAGAATCTCTCTCATATTATGAGTGTCTATGTTTTCTGTGTAAATTTTATTAAAATTTTGATTGCATGCGTATCCGTCAAATAGGGCGCGTACCCGTCGGTTGGGGAGCGCTGGTGTCAGTTTAGGCGCACAGGTGTCTATACTTAAAATTGAATTAATTTTACAGTCTACAAATTATTTTCTTCTAATCCATTCCTGCAGGTTCTTAGGACTAACAAGTGGAAAAAAATAGGGTTCTTTCTTAAACATTTCAATTTGCATATATTAAAAGTGTTTTGTTTTGGCTTAGAAGTATTTTTCGTAAAAGTGTGTATGCTCTCTCATCGCATCTTCCAAGGTGATCTTGGAGATCAAAAACACCAATACGAAACTCATATAAATTGTTCAAAAAACACTTTAAACGATTGAAGTAAAACTTTCATTTTAGTAGAGTCTTTTCACAATTGCGTATGCTCTTCCTTCGCGCCTTTTGGCGATCTTAGGAATCAAAAGAAAGAGTAGGAAACTCTCTTTCTTGATATCAACCTATGACCTTGAAAATTACTAAACACTTGTCGAAGAAATACATCAAAAACACAAACCTTCTAATACGTATGCTCTTACAAGTTTCCAAATGGTGTGATACTTAAAACCACATTAAGCTAAGCAAGATAAGAAAACACACCATATTAAAAGCATTGTAGTGCAGGTTTCAGAAAAGGGTACATCCGTATCTGCTCAACTAAAACAAAGCCCCTTTGGCATAACGCCTTAAGATATAACAATGGGGTGGTTCTAGGAACCCTAAAGTAATCCACTGCTGAGTAACCTCGTGGATGAAACAGGAAGTGCTCCACTTACCCACTTAATTAGTTTTTCCTTGTGAGATAGAGTTACAAGTTTTACCTATCATGACCCTATTAAAATTACACAATGGATGCATTTATTTCCCACTGTGCTTGAATGGGGAAAAGTTGAGATACTCCCAAACTAGTCATTACGTCTCTTTGGGTAAATCACCCCGCTCGTCATAACTTTGTGACACCTAGTTGAGAGAACTTAATAGGAAAGCCATTTATTCTTGGAGCCCACTTTACTAGTCCTTGTTGCGTCAAGCCATCATGAAATGATGACTCATCTGGAATCCGAACCTTGTTTATCAAACAAGTCAAGTAACCCTTATGCGTTTGATCTAAGTGTCCTTTATCACGAAACTAAACCACATCTCACTTTTCGCTTAGTTTATTCTTGTCTTCGGACGAGGAAAAGCTCTGTCTAAGTGGTTCTTAGTTTGTTTCCACCTTTTGATCATTACCCTTGCATTCTCACCGCCCATTATTGGGGGTAAGAAGGGTGCATACATGGCACATTTTTATTAGAGATAGTGCTCATCACTTTTTTGTCCGTTTACACCCATCCACATTTGTGGCTGGGTTGTTAAATGTCTAAAGTGCGTGGGTACTATTTTCATGTATTTGATAAAAGTCCTTCCATCTTGATTTCAAGATCATCTTCACCACTGTGTATTCGGTTCATCTCTTTTGTCTCTTCTTAAGTTGATAGTCTTGTTCACATCCTAGGCATACAATCTTGGTACTTACACCATGGCCTCATTTTGTAGGAGATGGTGTAAGTCCCCTTTTTGCACTGTTACGCTACTCGCATGATTAGAAAATCCTTGTCATACTTATCATTTGGTTTTAGTTTCAATGTCATTTAAGTCTTCTTGAAAAGTGTTGATAACGCTTTACATATATGATAATAAAGTTATCATGGTACTAACACATTGCTTGCTCGGTTAATATGTCACAGTGACGTTATTACGCTATATGTATTCACGACTTCCATTTTTCAGAAGGTTTGGCTTTCATCAGCATTCAAAATAAGTTTTAAATATACCTTGTCAAGGGACTGTGGCAACGTCACGTCAGTGTTTGAGCCTTATTGGGGTTCTAACTTGACTTGTATAGTGGTACATCATTATCGCTATCTATTTTTAGGGCATAGGCTTGGTAGCAACAAATTATGTGGTCGTTACATTAAAAATTGTGTATACGAGTGTTCCTTGGTGAAGATGATTGCACAAAACTACATCTAGGGTGTACACTTTGGTATAATCCAAACATCCCCTTAAAGCAGTTTGCAGAAAACCATACACTTGGGGGTTACACTAGCTATACACAAACATCTGCTAGTAATACCAAAAATCATAAAAATGGCAAACAAATCAAATGAGGAGAATATGGGAGAAAACCCTTTTGACACCTTCCCAAATTCAGTGGTCACAATTGAGGACTGCTCTTCTCTCAAGTCAAAGACATAGAGATGTTACTTGATCATAGTGGAGAAGAGTCAGAATCTTCAGGAGAACAACAAAAGTTAGACCTAAGCAGATTTAATAAGCTCCTATATTATAATAAGGATCAAGTACTCGCAAGAGTTTTGGTATTAGGAGCTAAACTTATGCACGAGCCCGAAGAAGAAACAAAGGTCACTAACCCTAACTTATGAGAGCAAAGATTAGTTTTAGACACAGATAATCCTTTTTATGTGGGGTATGCTTCCACTTCTAGACAACATAAGGCTGTTGTCGAAGGTGAAACATCACATAAACCTCACTTTAAAGCTTTGCGTAAAGTGAAACCTGAACAGAAAGTTTCCCCTCCACCAAAATTTGATGAAGAAAAGGACCCCTTAGTCGAAGAAGAGATCCTCCAAAAATAAATCTCGAAATTAAACCATAAGTTAGAAAACTTAGGATCTTCATGGAGGGATACATACAAAGACAAAGATAAGAATAAACATGGCGAAGTTCAATTTGATCCACAAACTGATTATGCCTTTAAATCGACTCAGGCCCAAAGACCAATGTCGCCCACTAAGGAGAAACTTATTCAAGAAGAGTTAAAATCTATGAAGGATACGCTCACTACACTACAATAGGGTAATGTAGGCCAAAATAGAAAATATTCATATGAAGAGTTATGTCCTTACCCCTTTGATAAAGACATGTTACAACAACCTTTCCCAAAACACTTTTCCATTCCCAAATTTGATAAATATAAATGCAAAAGTGATCCTCATAATCATATAAAAGACTTCTACATGGCTTGCCAAGAAGTTGCCTACAATGACAATTTCTTAATACAACTTTTTCCTCATAGCAGGGTTCATTTTAAAACACCTCTATAAAATTGTAGGTGGAAAATACCTGGCGAATATCCTCGTAACCAGTTTCAGCGAAAGGTGAATTTGACAGTATTCCAAAACAAAAATTTCACCTGGTTTTTCATGGCTCCATCAGTGACATGCGACAACAAGACGTCAATAATCACTCATGACGCGCGTCAATGGAACGTCAATGGTCTTGAATGACACACGTCACTGGCTACTACTAACGCGCGTCACTGGCTACTATTGACGCGGGTCACTGGCTCCTATTGACGTGCGTCACTAGCTCCTACTGACGCACGTCACTAGCTCCTATTGACGCGCGTCACTGGCTCTTATTGATGCGCGTCACTGGCTCCTATTGATGCGTATCACTGGCTCCTATTGACGCATGTCACTGGCTCTTATTGATGCGCGTCACTAGATCCTAGTGACATGCGTCAGTTAGGACTATTGTCACGCGTCAGCTAAGACCTTTGACGTGCGTCACTGGATCCTAGTGACACGCGTTAGCTAGGACTATTGTCGCTCGTCAGCTAAGACCTTTGACCCGCGTCAATTGAAGCCATTGACGCCTGATTTAGCCTATAAATACCCTTCAACCAGTCATTTTCTCATTTTCACCTTCCCACTCTTGAATGTTTGCAGGTCTCAATCATTGTCAAATACACAAGTACAACTATAATTTCAACTTCACATGCTTCCCAACTACAAGTTCAGCAAAAAAATCAAGAGAATCCAATTCAATCGATTTCCAAGATCAACTACATGAATCCCTTATGCCCTCACATCCATATTGTTTTAAAGATGTCTTCAGAATATAAATATTTGATGGATGCATGTGAATTTACAGGGCTCGTTAATATGCCCCATTTCGAAACAGATCCAGATATTTTGAATTACCTTCTGTCATCCTACAATTCAGAGGACGACATTTTTTATGTGACTCTGAATGATGGCCGAATGTTCCAATTTAGTATCGAAGCAAATGACATCCATCGGTTTACGGGCCTTCCGTTCAAAAATTTACCAATTGTTACAACCAAGGCAACACTCATGGAAGAAGACAAGAAATTTCTCGAATCAACGTTCGGTTTCCATGTTGATTGTAAGTATAATTTGTTTTAATTCATATTTTTTATTCTGTTTTTTATTCTGATACAATTTGTTGTTATAAATTTATAGTAATTTTCACTGTTTCGCATTTGCAGCCCATGTCAATAAATCCAGGCGTGGTGTCTAAGATGTAGCATTTCTGAGTACATGTAATTTTTGCAATGCTAGGGTCTAAGATGAGCTTTGTAACTTTGTTTGACCTGATGAGTGTAGTGGAAAAGTGTGTACTTGAAAGTATACTGGCATGGGTAGAGTTTAAACAAAAAAAAGATCTTAAGAAAACTGATGGAACCAAGAAGGGGAAATTAATTGATGTTCCCAAACTTGATGATGCAAATCAAGCAGGGGGGAAGAATTCTAATCAATGTACTTTAATATTAACGGAGGGTGACTCAGCCAAGGCTCTTGCTGTAAGTGTTTGTGCCTTGAATCAGGGAAATGTGAATACTGAATTTGGTAGTATTGTGACATGTTTCGACATCACTTTCCAATTTAATTTTTTGTTATTTTAGTTATCTTTATCCTATCAGGTGGCATGAATAACTGTTGTTGGTCAAGATTATTATGGCGTGTTTCCTCTCAGAGGTAAGCTGCTCAATGTCAGGGAAGCTACCACTCACCAACAAATGGAGAATAAAGAGATAGTAAATATAAAAAAAATCCTTGGTCTACAGGAAGATAAAATATATGACAACATTAAATCTTTAAGATATGGCCATCTGATGATAATGATAGACCAGGTACATGATCTTTGTCTAGCGCTGTTTAGTTTCTGCTTAATTCTGACACATCCTTTCTAGTGAGATCCTTTTTGACTTGTCCTTTGTCTCTTAAAGGACAATGATGGTTCCCACATCAAAGGATTTCTGATCAATTTCATACACCATAACTAGCCATCACTGCTTGAAATTCCTTCATTTGTTGTGGAATTTATCACTCCTATTGTCAGGGTAAATGTTCCCCCTGTATTTGGTTGAGTGTATTGAGACTCTTTATATTTGTTTTTAAGCCTCCAGAGGTTATGTATCTCCATGTCTAATTTTTGCACATGTTGATATAGGCAACTCACAAAAATGGAAATGTGTTATCTTTTTACACCATTCATGAGTATGAAGCTTGGAGAGAATCATTGAGTGGATCGATAACTGGCTGGACCATAAAGTACTACAAAGTAATGCTAGTTTGTTTTCTCTTTATATGTTTTTAAGTTCTGGTTTTGTTCACTTGTTGATTAGGTATCACTTGTCACTTAGACCATACAGGGTTTGGGCACAAGTACTTCTAAAGAGGGCAAGGAGTATTTCATAGATCTGGACAAGCACAAAAAAGATTTTGTGTGGGTTGATGAGAAAGATGGAGATGCAATTGAGCTGGCCTTCAGCAGGAAGAAGATAGAGGCCAGAAAAAACTGGATAAGACATTTTGAGGTAGTTAGGCCAGGGGAGCAAGGTGAAATGAAATCTGAATTAAAATGATATTCATTTCAACACTAACAAGTTAACAGTTGCCACCTTTTCCTTTGGAGAACTTAATTGGTTATGATTGTCAATCCCATGCCAGTGAGTTTATTCTTCCTCATATCAATCAGCTTATAGAATGGGAGAGAAGGGCTAAGGTTCTTATCAATGAGATTATTAGTCGTTATGAAAATTATTGGCAATGGGATAGTTTATACACTGCAGCTGATCCAAATTTGATGTCGCATGGAGATGCGACAAATCAAGAAGAAATAATTTTAAAAAATTTAGACAGTGCTGTAGAAGATCTTATAAGTTCAGGGGTTATTTCTGGTGTTGGGGAAAGAGGTACAACCACAGTGGAAGAAGCCGTTGGGGAAGAGAGCAGAGGAGTAGAATTGGATAAAGATGTAGACACCAAATTTGTGTCTTACGACCCCCTGTGCCCTGCATCGCATTTCGTAACCTAACCTCACCACCTAAACCTTACACAATTATTTATTAATTACCTTATAATTAATAAATCCACATCGCCATACCTACCACCTCATGTCGCCACCTCATCATGACCTAGTCTTAACCCTAAACTAACCTAATTAAGACCTATAACTTGGTCCAATTCCACACCTATGACTAATTACTCCTCATCCGCACCTAAAACCAACTTTATAATGACTTGACCAAGCCCGCAACCAATCCCTCGAAAGAAAAGGAGGGAAAGCTGGCTATTTTACCAAAAATAGCCCACTTTGACCTGACCGATACTGGTTCCTACTCGACCGCCGTCGGTTGCGTAACCGCCATCGGTTCCCCGTAAATGACCACTTCCAACCAAAAACAAGGATCGGATTTTCATTTGATCGGGAGAATGAGAAATCATCGAGAGAATCCATATTTTTCTTGGCCGAGCAGAGGCAAGTGAAGAAACAAGAAGAGTTTGCAGAGAAGGACATCAAGCCCAAGACTGCAACTGAATAACCAGAGCCCAGTAACACTCATCCGAGCATCAGAAGAGGAGATTGCATCCAACTTGGGTCCTGTCTTCATCATCACAGTCCTGAAACTTGCATCTGCATAAGGGGCAAGTAAGTAGTATGTTATATTTTTCTAAGCACCATTTTCTTGAGCCTGTTAATTAATAGTAATCATAAGTTTATTCCTAGATCTACTACCAGCCACTACTGCACTTAACCTTCACCCACACACCCTGATATTGCCCAGAAGGCCATTTTACCACACTCTGAGTCTTCCCTATCCTCCCATCATTCCCCTCAGCCATCCCCCAATCTTAATAACCCCACAATCACCTTGCAACCAACTTCTATCCAAAAGCACTTAGATTGCTGACCTTACCGGTATCGTTTATCCTCTACCGGCAGCGGTTATCTAACCACGGTCGGTTACCTAGTGACCACCGTCGGTCACTGTGACTTATACCCCAAAATCTTTTGCTTGCCTATTTGCCACCTAACAACCCCAAATCCAGCCTGGTTTATCCCTATAACTCAACCTGAACGTATCAATGACGAGTAACCGAACAAACAACGTGACGCTTTATTATTGATAGTTTAGTTTCTATTGCTTTGTAACGAGATACCTAAATCGTGATTTTGCAATAGCTTTCTTTATTATCATTTGTGTTAAATCGTATTAAAAGGGGAACTGACCACCTTCGAAAGGAAGTTTTATATTTCCTGGGCCTAAGGCAGATCCCCCATTTATTGTCTAATTCAAATCTGGTGGTCTTGTATTCTTACTTGCAGGTAGTCCTTCCAAGACAAAAAGGAGTGCTTCGCAGTCGATCTGATCTTTCTCTACGGTACGCGCACACCATCCCAACATTCAATAGGTATTCCTCCTTGCCCTAACCCTTATCTGTTTCTCAAAGGAATGATAGGATAGAAGCAAGTCTATTCTGCCGAGCCGAAACATTCCGTGCGAAACATTTTGGCACGGCCGGTGGGACCCATTTTGGGTTTATGTTTCTCTTGCTTGTTTTAATTTTAGGAAGCATAATTACTGTTGCTATTTTTGTTATATTTAGTAAAGAATTTGTCTTGCTTTCCTAGTTTCACATTAGTGAAAGTCATCTTAATTGCTTCATCGAATATCATTTTCGATTTGGGTTTAAAACACGTGCATTACATTCCTGCTTGCTGTTTTCAATTCTAGTGAACATATACTAAGTAACAGGTCATACACGTGGGGGTGATTTCCACGGTATTGACAGGAAATTAATCTTACTTTCACTGCACAACACATACTGAATCACTTCACAATTAACACAACAACTCAAAACATCCCCCCTTTTCCGCGGTATTCCTCCGCCCAATTGAGGTAACCTTATAAGCCAAAACAAACTTGACATTTCCCCTAAGTCTTTTGTTTAGGATTGACATCATTTCACGTCTAAAGGCATAAGCCCACAATAATTAAAATTAACCCTAGAGTTAGTCTCTGGATTTGCGTGTGCATCTTGTTTGTTTTCAGTTCTGTTTTCTCTGTTATACACTGTCTTCTGTGATTACCTTAGAACAATTTAATAAATGTATTGAGCGTTGTTAACAATCAAATTAGCAGCTTCTTATATTTTCTTATACCAGTCTTCTTACACCGACATCGGTTAACTGACCGACATCGGCTACAGTCTAACCGACATCAGTTATCAGACCGATATCGGTTACTGTCTTTTACAGTTCCTGACAAACCAACAACCTACCAATTTCACCATTCTGAGTCTGTTTCTGTTCCTGACAGATTGAAACCGTACCGTGAACTCCTGTCCATGGTTGTTATCACTCGAAAGCAAGCCGCCGCCATGGTTTCACATGCTTGCTCTGTTTCTTTGCTTGAATCACCCCCTTCACATTCTGTGGGGAATCCTACGGACACCAGCGAGGTTCCTAAAATTCCTGTGGGAGATAAAGAATTTGCCAAATTTATGGATGCTAATCCTAGCACTGTATAGTACTATTTGTCTCATGCCCCTGACCGTACACCAGATGGTCAACTCCTTGTTGGCATGCCTGTTAGTATAGCTGCTCATTTAGCCCCTTCTCCGCCTGATAACTCCGCTTTGCCTTCCGTATCCTTAGTCCCGTCATCTACCTCAGCAGCTTCAGGGGTCCATAAGGCACAGATTGGCTTTCGTTTGGTTAATCTTGGGCCCAACATGTCATTACCGCCGACTGCTCCTACCTATTCTCTCTTGCAGACTGCTCCGTTCATGACTTGCTCTCTGCCACCTATCCACATGAGCTTTCCTTCTCAAGCTCCGCCCACCTTTTCATTTCCACACACATATCCGGTAACCTCAACAGCTTATATAGGACATCCCTATTCGGTTGCCTCAACACAGTCGTCCTCCATACCTTATCAACATTTAACCCCACCATTGTCTAGCGGTGGCCCTTGGCCCAATTTGCCTCCGTTTACCACAACCACACCATCATCTCATCCAACTACTGATTTAATTAAACAAATGATGGACAAAATGCAAAACCTGGAGGCTTCTATTTCAGGAAGTCGTAGCGCCTTGACATACGAGCAAGTTTGTCAGGAGCCTATCCACCCTTCAGTCCCCCTTCATTCATATCCTCCTCAATGGGAATTACCAAAATTTACCCATTTTAACAGTAAGGAGGACCCTCAACAACACTTGCGATCATTTAGACATGCCTGCTATCTGATTGCTCACGACGACGCTTTACTACTCTGCACCTTTCCCATGTCCTTATCAGGACCCACCTTGGAGTGGTACAGTGCTTTAACCCAGCACTCAATCTTCTCTTTTAACCAGCTAGCCCAATCTTTCTTGGATCATTTCTCCATTAACATTGCCAAGAAAGTATCTATCACTGACCTATATGCCATCCGACAATTTGAGGACGAATCTATCACAGATTTCGTTGGACGATGGTGGAGCCTTATCAACCAACTTACGTATGCCTTGCCTCAGACCGAACTTATCGAACTTTTTACGCGGGCCTGCGCTAAGCACATCTCTCCTACCCTCCAAATTCAAACTTTTCGTACATTTGACGAGGCCTTTACTATGGCTCAAAAACTAGAAATTCGAGCCTTAGAGGAAGAGAAATTGCGGTTGCGCAACAAAAACCCCACTTTCCGAACCCAAGATTCCACCAACAAACCCAACACCACCAATCCTCACCCATCGACGGCTTCGAAATCAAAAGGGGCCGTTCACGCGGTGATGGTAAAATCCCAACCACCGTCTAATACCCCGCCAAAAACCACCTATAAGTATAAAGCAGAACCCATCAACTACACTCCCTTGGGAGAAACATATGGTGTGATATTGGAAAAATTGCTCAAGGCAGGAACCATTACCTTACCTCCTATTAAACCTCATTCTGGGTTTGATTCCACTCGCGCCATACCTTCTTGGTACAAAGAAAATGACTTCTGTAATTTCCACCGCGTGAAGGGACACAGTCATGAGAACTGCAAGATGTTGAAAAACATAGAGCAGGAAATGGTTGATGCGGGGGATATAGCCCTCGATAATCCTAATGCCCCTGCTAACCGAAATTTGAAAATATTCAACAAACCATTCCCGAATCATTCTTCTAACAGTAAACTAAACCAAGATATCTTAGCCGAGGAGAGTGTTAATGAGATCCATGCAGTCTTCGATTCCCAGCCAAAGACCTCTATCGAACAAATTCGGAATCAAACCTCTTCACTAATGCAGGAAACCGAACCCCCTTCCTCACCATCAAGACAAACTAAAATCCTTGTTGTTCCTTTACCCATCAAGGAATTAATTGCCCAGAGTTCCCTTCTCACAAACGAGTCTTCTTACACCACATCCTTGCAAGACTGTGAGTGGATGTTATCTAATTTATCTATTTCCCAAACGTCTCCTTCTACCATTCTTGATGTACAAGAGGAAGGCTCGCCACTTCTTTTGTCATCCTTAGACGAGAAACCTCTTGAACCGACATCACCACATTCTTTAAACATGATATATCCTCTCAAACACGCCCTCCTACTTATTAGTCCTTCATCACCTAAATCTTTTCAGCAACCGGTTGACCTCTTAACGCCTATTGATACAGTGCCTCATATACCCCTTGTATCACACCCACAGTGGACCGGAATCACAACCCACCGTTCTTCCATACAAAATTTCCTATTCACACGTGAGGACTGTCATTCCACAGAAGATAGACAGGTTCTATGGGAACGTTTGAGTACGCCATATTCTACTCAAATGCAAATGACCGATCCTGATGCCTCTACCATATACCCGAAGTGTTTACAGAAGCTTAAAATGCCTATGTCCTCATCTTCACCCCCCTCATCTCTACCAAATACCTCGTCCACTTCTATTAACTTAGCCAAATCTTCCCCTACGCTTGGGACCTCACCCATACCTAGTCTAACACACCCACCTAAGCGGCTTGATTTATCTAAAAATAAAGCCATCCATCCCATTAGGAGACAGACTCAATCTCCTCAACCTATGCCTCTATCACAACTAAAACCATCATCGTCACACCTACCTTCCATATTGGGACCTCATCCCTCTACCTTACATCAATATATCATGCCTCCTACATTTTCTTTAAAGCGACCTACGCCTTCTGCACCCATACAAAAATCCAAGGGTATAGCAACATCGTCACCCTGCGTATCCTATCCACCTATCAACCCTAAACAAATTCCATCATCAAAAGATTTGTTTTCGGTCACTCCTATTTCTCTGTGGTTGTTTTCTGATACCACATCATCTGTGGCCTCATCATCCAACATAGCTTCTACGTCAAAGAAACCACGGTCAGTAAAAACCCATTATCAAAACTCATTAGCTAAACCACCCCCCATACAAACCAACCACACCACGTCATCACCAGAATCGACCCAGTCAATAGCCTCATTTTCCTCTGACTTTGACCCACTCAAAGGGTCTTACACCAAAATCCTTGTTATGTTGGTGAAGAATGCGACCATTTCCCTACCCCCACTTAGACCTTATGATCCATCTAAACCTCGACCTATAGGTTACGATGGGTCTAAAATCTGCGCTTACCACCGCACACCAGGACATGACGTAGAGGGATGCAAAGCATTGAAAGCCATACTTCATCCGTCACCTCTCTCAGATAGAAAAGTTAAGAAAGACAACTTACAAAGAGAGAGACCTTTAGCTTCAATTCCCTCTCCTATACCACCTATCCCCGCCTCACCAAGATCTATCATTATTACAGCCCAACCTCTCAAAAACCATGACCTATCCTTACCATCTTCCTCCTCTCGTATTCACGAGATCAATATGATTAGTGTTGCTACTCGAGGGTAGAAAAACAATGGGAAAGCGAAAGAAAACACACCTGCGACATCTCTTTCTCCGTCCACCATCCCGGTTGCACCACCACCTAAAGTGGTTATTCGTGGACCCGCCTATCCCGTCTCTAATGGCATTGCCCATGAACTATGATCAAGCAGCTTCACCAATCACCTGTAAAAATGACACTGTATGATCTCATTCAGACTTCTGAATCTCATCGACAAGCTCTCGTTGAAATCCTTCAAGGGATAAAGGTTTTACCTAATGAAACCTCGCCTGTTACCTCTATTCTAACACCCAATCACGTTGCTTCGCTCACCAAACAATCTATCTCCCCAACCACTTCTGTCTCTGTACAGTAAGCCGCTGCTGTTAGTTTCTCCGAAGATGAAATTATCGACTTTGGTGCCAAAGATCCTGACCCTGCTCTTTTCATCTCAGCGTACGTTCGGGATATTTAGGTACGTCGTGTTATGATCGACGGGGGCGCTAGCCTAAACATCATCTCTTCAAAAGTCTTCCAACAAATGAATATCCCTTCTAGTTACATGTGTGCCAACCCCATCGTGTTGCGATCATTCAATGATGCTATTACTTCTACTTTAGGCACCGTGATCCTTAACATTCGTGTAGGACCATGTACTTTACCTGAAATCTTCTATGTCCTTGAGGGAGAGTTCCAATACAATATGTTGTTAGGCCGCCCTTGGATCCAGGCTATGGGATGTGTTCCCTCCACCTTACATAGAAGCATCAAATTTGAGTACGAGGGGAATTCCTACACCGTAAAAGCTGATCCTCCCCCCTTCAAAACTTGCAATATGTTGTATCGCCCTAATGATGTGCTTGTACCAGTCAAGACACCCATTCATCCAATCCAGCCATCCACTTCCAACGCACCTACACCTTCAACCAATGAAACCGCCGTTACAAATATTACTTCCTTTCCCACAGATAACATCCCAACCTCCGACCCCCTTAGTAGATGTTTTTTCAATGCCTTACATTGGGGGAGTACCGCCTATATAATGTTAGCTCTTTCCATACCCCGCAGGAGTATGGACAGTTACATGCACATCCCACCTACGACCGTCGCGTGGGGGAGGTAATCTCTTACGAACCACCCCATTTCCGCACCAACCTAACATATGGGGGTGTTGACGCATCCTCCGTTACCCCTGAACCTCCTCTTGGTGTGGTTCCCCTTCCAATCCGATTTTCAATACTTGAAAAATCATCGTTTCACCCTCACCTTCTTGACTCGTTGTGCTTGGAAAGGATTTGGTTTTGGTCTTTATGAACAAGGCCGACATACACTCATTCTCATAACTACACGCAAACACAATGATCGCAGTGGTCTCGGTTTTCCTGAAACACCTACACCGAAGAAACCTCGTGTCAGTTGTATCCTGGAGGATGACGACGTCGCCCCTACCAAACCATCATCACCCACTTTGCCATCATCACCCACAGAGTCGATAGACCTTGAATCTATCCCTCCTAACTTTTTTTTTTCATAAATTCTATCTTCATAGGGCGTCTCACTTATCAACATGATAATGAGGACCCATCTTCTCTTCCCCTTCTGTATCCAGACATGATCTAAGAGGATTCACCTTCGATTAATGTTATTGAGTGCCAGAATGACGACTCCATCCTCACTTACCTTGGGGCGGACGACTCCTATATTCAACGCGCCTTACTGTCTGAAACTCAAACCATGTTGAATGAGTCGACTATAGAAATCAACATCCACACAGAGGAGGATCCTCACATTGTGAAGATCAGACAATCCCTTAACACATCAAAAACAAGCCGCCTTTAACTACCTTTCTTCGTACCCGCAACCAAGCTTTCGCTTGGTCCTACGCTGACATGCCAGGAATTGATCCTACCATTGCCGTCCATAACATCACCCTAAACCCCGATTCCAAACCAGTCAAACAAAAACTGAGAAAAATGCATCCACGCATTGCCCTCTTGGTCAAAGAAGAGCTTCAACGACTTCTTTCCGTTTCCTTCATCTTGCCTATTGACTATCCTCAATGGATTTCTAACATCATACCTGTCACTAAAGCGACAAGGGGACTTCGGATATGCATGGATTTCCGAGACCTTAACCTCGCTTGCCCCAAGGATGACTTCCCCCCTCCCAAGTATTGATCAACTTGTTGATCTCACTGCGGGCCATGAAATGCTTTCTCTCATGGATGGTTTTTCGGGATACAATCAAATTTTGGTAGCCCCGGCCGATCAACATAAAACTGTCTTCATAACTCCTTGGGGAACATTCTGTTATCGTGCCATGCCATTTGGCCTTAATAATGCTAGTGCTACCTATCAGTGGGCTATGACTTACATTTTTCATGATATTATGCACACTATCCTTGAAGATTATGTCGATGATATTCTTGGAAAATCTAAACATCGCAGTGAACATCTCGATGTTTTAACCATTATTTTCGATCGCCTGTTGCAATATTCAGTCCGGCTTCAACCAAAGAAATGTGTCTTTGGTGTTCTTTTCGGGAAAACTTCTTGGCTTTATCGTCTCTTTGCGTGGCATTGAGGTTGATCCATCTAAATTCAAAGCTATCCTAGAAATGCCCCCCGCCCAAAAACCTCAAACAATTGCGTAGTTTACAGGGTAAACTTCAATCCATCCGGCGTTTCATCTCCCAACTCTCGGATCAATGTCAACCATTCCATCACCTTCTTAAAAAGGACATTGCCTTTCAATGGAGTGAAGAGTGTCACCAAGCCTTTGAAGCTCTTAAATCCTATCTCTTGCAACCACTCGTGCTTATTCCACCTCAAGGTGATCGTCCTTTCTACCTTTACCTTTCTGCCACTGACCATGCTATAGGAGCCATGCTCACACATCGGGACTCGGCACATCGAGAACAAGTTGTTTATTATATAAGTCGTACTCTCATGGATTACAAGACTAGGTATACACATGTAGAAAAATTGTGCCTAGCCCTATCATTCATAGCCGCCAAACTCCGACATTACCTCCTAAATCACAAAACTTTTGTCATCACCAACACGGGACCCCATTCACTATATGTATGCCAAAACCACATCTAAACCAACGCATCACACGATGGCTTATACTCCTCACTAACCTCGACCTTGAGTTTGTACAACAGAAGTCAATCAAAGGACAAACTATTGCGGACCAATTTGCGGAGGCTCCTTTACCTAGGGGAACAATTCACCCAATTTTAATTTTCCCGACGAACTCATCGCCACTCTTTCACTCAGGGAAGAGTCATATCAAATGACCCTCTTCTTCGATGGATCCAAATGCCAGCGCGGCGGAGGAGCCGGCGTTGTTCTCATTCCTCTTGATGCTGAACCTATGCCTCTTTCATTCCAGCTCGATTTCCCCTGCACTAATAATACAGCGGAATACGAGGCCCTTGTTTTGGGTCTCCAGGTTGCGTTACACTTAGGTGTCAAATCCATTAATATTTTTGGCGACTCTCAATTGATAGTCAATCAAGTTATGGGCATCTACCAATGTAAGAATGAGGAACTTCAAAAGTACAAACATTACGTGGATTCACTTTTGACCTCATTTACTCGTTATTCTATCCAGACCATTTCCCGCTCCACTAACAAATTTGCTGATACTATGGCTTGCTTAGCCTCAAAAAATTCCTGCCTCACCAACTGACTCTGACATATTCGTCTTGGTCCAACAACTTTTTGCCCCATCCTACTCAGCCCCGGTTGTTTGTATGATAAATAACGTGTCTGCTAATTCGCAGGATACCTGGTACCCACCAATTTCACGACTACCTTACAACCTCTGTTCTCCCCACCTGACCTTACTAGTAACGAAAAACGTTCTTTTCTTAAAAAAATTTCTCGTTATGTTGTCATGGGGGGACTCCCCTATAAACGTGGCTTTGATGGCATCCTCCTTCGATGTCTAACCGGCGTGGAGGTCACCTATACCATCCAACAAGTCCACGATGGTATTTGTGGTGGCCATTTTAGTGGCCTTGCCGTGGCTAAACGAATCCTTCACCTAGGTTATTATTGGCCTACTCTTAATAACGACTGCTACGAATATGTTAAGCGTTGTGTTATGTGTCAACAACATGCCAACCTTCAACATACTCCTAGCCATCCGCTACAGGTCGCTACGAAATCTTTGGCCTTTCTCACAATGGGGTTTAAACCTTATTGGTGAGATTCACCCGCCTTCTTCACAACGTCACTGTTGGATAATCACAACAACCGAATATTACACAAAATGGGTGGAGGCCATTCCACTCATTTCAATCAAAAAAGAAAAAATTGTCGAATTCATTAACCATCACATTATCTGTCGTTTTGGTATTCCTCATCGCCTAATAAACAGATAATGGTAAATCTTTTAAAAATAAGTTTTTACAAGACCTTTGTGAAAAATTTGGTATCAAACTTAGTTTCTCATCACCTTACTATCCACAGGCCAATGGTCAAGCTGAATCTTCTAATAAAACCCCTAACCAAAATCCTCATGAAAGTTGTCAATGAGTCCGGAAGAAATTGGCACGATCACATTCTCTTTGCCCTTTGGGGCTTATCGTACTAGCATTCGTACCTCCACTAATGCCACACCATTTTCTTTTGTATATGGTATCGAGGCTATCTTGCCTCTTGAAATACAAATACCCTCCCTCAGAATATCTCTCCAGGATATTCTCACCAACGATGATTTCCGCCAAGAGCGGTTAGCCCAATTAGAGCTTCTTGACGAGCGTCATCTTACGGCTCTTGATCACCTTCAAATCTACCAAAAACGCATCAAGCGTGCTTATGATAAATGACTTCATGAGCGTACTTTTAAGATTGGTGATCTTGTCCTCAAAGAGAATCAACATGTAACCAAGCTAGAAAAGAGAAAATGTGGAAAATTTTCTCCTAATTGGATTGGGCCTTACATTATCACTCACACTTATGGATCAGGCACTTATCGTTTAGCTTCACTTAATGGTAAAACTGAGCCTGAGCCCCTTAATGCCTTGCATCTTCAACCATTCTACTATTGAAATTAGTGTTATATCACTTCTTATCTACCTTACGCTCGTCCCTTGAGCTCATTTACCACCGCATACACTTTGTTTCTTCCATCTCAGACTCAAATCCAGCTCACATGGTTTGATTATCACCTCCCCTTAAAAGATGCCTTCCTCTTTTTTAGTCTAGTCCATGACTTCAAAGTTTCAAAATGACACATTCTTAATTACACACTTATGGGATTTTCTTGAGTCAAACTTCTTACAAAACTCGATGCTTTAAGCTCAAAGGACATCTAGACCTCTACATTATACAATAGACTGCTCCCTTGAAGGAAAGCTATATGCCAAACTATTGCTACTATTATATATAGACTGCTCCCCCGAAGGATAGCTATACATAAACACCGCATCTGCTACTATAAATAGACTGCTCCCTTGAAGGAAAGCTATACACAGTCAGTCTTTATCAGAAGCTTCTCGCATTGATCAGCTTCGTGAAGACCTCAAGAACAACAAAATACATATCCCATGTAGACTTCCTGCATCGATCAGTCTATATCCAGCAAAATAAAATAAAAATAAAAGTAGTACTTCAAAACACTTTTGAGTCATGGACTTGTCTATTTAGGTTTGGTTTTCTTTTGTCAAAATAATCATCTTATAATAAGTTCTCTACACCCTCACCCAACGTCAACCACCTCACCTCAACCATTTGTCAAAAAAAAAAAAACTCAAGGGATGTGACGTATATCCGATATATTGTGATTATACCACTCTTTTTACCTATCGACTTCTCGCCTATGCAAGGTACCTAGGGATTCAAGCTCATCCTACATTAATATGTGGTTTGTTTAGCTCTTCTCAACTACGGGACATTCTGGCCTCTTTTGCTTGACTCTAGGATTGTGTGTCGACCTTAATCAGGACACGATTCCCTACTACTTGGGAATGCTAACTTTTGCTTTACCCTACCAACACCAAATTTTTACCAACCGACAAATTACCTAACCACAACCAACATCACCTATATTCACCTTCGTTGACAACCCTTTGTTAACTTCATTGGCCCGACCCCAGGCCGCAACCAACCCATTTGACCCGACCCAAGGCTGTCACCTCTTTACCATTTGGCTCGACCCCAGGCCGCAACCAACCCATTTGGCCCGACCCAAGGCCGTAACCAACCAATTTGGCCCAACCCATGGTCACAACCAACCTATTTGGCCCAACCCAAGGCCGCAACCAACCCATTTGGCTCGACCCCCAGGCCGCAACCAACCCATTTGGCCCGACCCAAGGCCGTAACCTACCATTTGGCCCGACCCCAAGGCTGTAACCAACCAATTTAGCCCGACCCAAGGCCGTAACCAACCAATTCGGCCCGACCCACGGCCGCAACCAACCCATTTGGCCTGACCCAAGGCTGTAAACCAACCAATTTGGCCCGACCCACGGCTGCAAACCAACCCATTTGGCCCGACACAAGGCCGCAACCAACCCATTTGGCCCCGACCCAAGGCCGTAACCTACCATTTGGCCCGACCCACGGCCGCAACCAACCCATTTGGCCCCAACCCAAGGCCGCACCCAACCATTTGGCCCGACCTAAGGCCACACCAATTAAATCCCATACCCACAATCAACGTTTTATTTTATCCATCCATCATGTAGCTTTTTGTTCAATCGAGCTCACCTGTTCGTGTTTTAGCATGATTAGGGTCCTTGACTTGATCAGTCGACCAACTTTGCCTAGACCAAGACCGTGACGTTTATCTCAACCAAAACCAACCATTTGGTACTTGCCGAACATGCCCAATACGTTCCTGTACCTTACCCGTTATATACCCTGGCGCTACTTTCTTATGCCTTGGATACCAGGATTATATCACCCTTGTTTGGATAAACTATCGACCTTTTCCTATGAATTGCTTGTTTGCTCTTCAAATCATGTACCCTGGTCACACTACTGCATGTCAACGTGTGTCTGCTTCCTTGGACCTACCCCACCATCTTACCATTATCTAAACACCATTTACTCTTTATCAACCCTATCCCTGATTTCACGCTACCTCATTCTATGATAGATTTGAGGGGGATTACCTATACCCTTAACAGGAGTAACCACTTCTTATTATTGTCCGCGCAGCTTTAACAAGACAAGCCACACGACAACAAGGGGCTAATGTAGACACCAAATTTGTGTCTTACGACCCCCCTGTGCCCCGCATCTCATTTCACAACCTAACCTCATCACCTAAACCTTACACAATTATTTATTAATTACCTTATAATTAATAAATCCACATCGCCATACCTGCCACCCTCATGTCGCCACCTCTTCATCATGACCTAGTCTTAACCCTAAAATAACCTAATTAAGACCTATAACTTGGTCCAATTCCACACCTATGACTCATTACTCCTCATCCACACCTAAAACCAACTTCATAATGACTTTACCAAGCCCGCTATACCAATCCCTCGAAAGAAAAGGAGGGAAAGCTGGCTATTTTACTAAAAATAGCCCGCTTTGACCTGACCGATACCGGTTCCTACTCGACCACCGTCAGTTGTGTAACCGCCATCGGTTCCCCGTAAATGACCACTTCCAACCAAAAACAAGGATCGAATTTTCATTTGATCGAGAAAAAAGAGAAATCATCGAAAAGATCTGGATTTTCTTGGCCGAGTAGAGACAAGTGAAGAAACAGGAAGAGTTTGCAGAGAAGGACATCGAGCCCAAGACTGCAACTACACAACCAGAGCCCTGTGACACTCAGCTGATCATCGTGAGGAAAGACATCTCATCTTCTGATCGTCAGGACGTCCTATCTGAGTTCTACCTTTATTATCACAGTTCTTGGACCTTCATTCTCGTCAATAAACAGTAAGTAGAATCTTGTATGTTCTCTTTGATAACATTTCTTAGAATTTTTGAATCACATCCATCATAAGTTTATTTCTAGATCTACTACCCTAGCGACATACTACACTTAACCTTCATCCATATATCCTGATATTG
Source organism: Taxus chinensis (assembly GCA_019776745.2). Classification (NCBI taxonomy): domain Eukaryota; kingdom Viridiplantae; phylum Streptophyta; class Pinopsida; order Cupressales; family Taxaceae; genus Taxus; species Taxus chinensis. Next base: position 775,096,817 of record CM034147.1, on the reverse strand, counting down.
CCATGAAGGCCATTTTATCACACTCTGAGTCTTCCCTATCCTCCTATTGTTCCCCTCAGCCATCCACCAATCTTAATAATCCCAACAATCACCCTGCAACCAATCTCTACCCAGAAGCTCCTAGATTACTGACCCTACCGGGTGTCGATTATCCCATACCGGCAGCGGTTCTCTAACCGTGGTCAGTTATCCAGTGACTGACGTTGGTCACTGTGACTTATACCCCAAAACCTTATTCTCACCTATTTGCCACCTAACAACCTCAGATCTAGTCTGGTTTATCCCTCTAACTCAACCTGAACGTATCAACAACCAGTAACCGAACAAACAACGTGACGCTTTATTATTGATAATTTAGCTTCTATTTGCTTTGTAACGAGATACCTAAATCGTTATTTTGCAATAGCTTTCTTTATTATCATTTGTGTTAATTTGTATTAAAAGGGGAACTGACCACCTTCGAAAGGAAGTTTTATATTTCCTGGGCCAAAGGCAGATCCCCTCATTTATTGTCTAATTAAAATCTAGTGGTCTTGTATTCTTACTTGCAGGTAGTCCTTCCAAGACAAAAAGGAGTTCTTCGCAGTCGATCTGATCTTTCTCTACGGTATGCGCACCCCATCTCAACATTTAATAGGTATTCCTCCTAGCCCTAACCCTTATCTGTTTCTCAAAGGAATGATAGGATAGAAGCAAGTCTATTCTGCCGAGCTGAAACATTCCGTGTGAAACAAAAGAAAAAGAGGGTTTTGAAAACTAGAAACTTTTATTATTGAGGAAACTTTAAATATTGAATTTGAAAACTTCTACTATTGAGTATGTATTATGGTATTTGAATTTAATTATATGGATTTATATACAATCTTTAATTTTAATTGCATTAGATGGTGATTATCATGAATTATATGTATGTTTCTTGTTTACTTGCATTGTCATGAATTGTATGTGGACGTAGATGATGAATGATGATAATTGATAATTAATGATAGATGATGATGAAAGACGATGAATGACGATAATGATATGATATATATGGACGATGATCAATTTAATGTGGACGTAGATTTATCATCAAGCACAGTAATTCTTCTTCTCTATACTTTTGAACTTGTTTTAAGATAATTATTCTCTATACTTGTAACGATATGATCATAATGTCATTAGAATGGATATAGATGACAAATAAATGGAATGTGTTATAATGGATATAGATGACATTAATGATTAGAATGGATATAGATGACATTAGAACGAATAGAATTGTAATGATATGATTATGAATTATTTTAAAAAAACGGAATTGTTTTAATAAATTTAAATTAGATAAATAATTGTGTTAATAATAATTGTAGTGTCAGGACTTAGGATATGATAATGATATGGTGATGATATGATATATATGGATGATGAGGAATTTTATGTGGACTTATATTTAAAATTGTATAATGTATTGTTTATCCCACAGTTAAAAAAATATATCAAAGGATTTTGCACATATAAAAAATAAATTAAATATAATTCTAAGAAATCAAGAAATAATCATCACTGGTAATAAATTAAACATAATTGCAAATATGATAGGGTTTAGCTTACCTCTTGCGTATTAGATTGTTGTGAAATCATCAAGAGTAATGTGCTATATCTTTGTTTTACCTGACATTGTAGATAGAGGGGTGAGTTTCTTGACATTGTCAGTCCTGAGAAGTGCCAGCAACATCTTTAAATATATAGAACAACAATATCTTTAAATAAATGTAAATATATAGAATTAGACCTGTAACATCTTTAATGATAACAAGAGCTGAAAAAATGTAAAGTAACAAACAATAAGATTATGTTGAATAAGATACCTATTTAAAATTGAAATCATCACTGGTAATGTGCTAGATCTTTGTCTTAAAAAAATTCAACACAAAAAATGGATTAGTAGATAGATGGGTGAGTTGCCTGACATTGTCAGTCCCGAGAAGTAACAGTTTCCTCGGATGGATGTCAACCCACGTTTTCAAAAAATAAAAAAGATTGTATTTAACTAAATGTAAATACATAGACCTGTAACATATTTAATGATAACCACAGTGGAAAAAAATGAATAGTAACAAACAATAAGATTAAGGGGAAAAAGAGACCTCCTTAAAGTTGAAAAAATCCATTATCAATAGCTTCATCAAATTCGATGTTGTCTTCTGTAGAATGTGACGAAGAGCCAATTACACTCTCAAGGTTGGGAATATTTGTACTTGTAGCTGTATTATTCACACCTCTTCTTTCGCAAAGGGAATTCCAGTGCGCAATTGCTCTGTCGAACGGAAAGGTTTCGATGGAGTATTGAGAAACATAACACCTCATGCAACTTTCCAGATTTTTATCCAACCTGTTTCTCAGTTTTGATTTTATAAATGACAATGCACTGAAAACCCTTTCATCCTCCACAGACCCCAAAATCATTGTTTGGCATAACTCATATAATCTGAAATATTCATTGATATCTTCTTGTAAGATAGAACTTTGAGAGATTCCTCGCCACAGCCTCGTAATAGCAACACTTTCAGAAGGTTGATCTAAATTCTTATATTGGTTCCTCATTGTTGTTGCAAAATTTGTTGACTGAAACTTTAATAAATCAGCATTCAGTATACCTTTGATTTCCATACCCTTGAGCTCTGAAGTCTTTGTAAATTGTTCCATTATTGTAACCATTGATTTATGGAAATGCTTTTTGACAAAGTCTACACGGCCACCTTCAGTATTCCAAAAATTAGGATTCATCACACCCATGGCTTCCAGAATTTTATCTTTACAGAAACATTCCCTAATTTCTGATGACAAGGTTTCTAAATTTTTTTTAAGCTTTATTCCTGTTTCAACTATAACAGACTCAAACAAGTTACATGTCACGGGAACATCTTCTCGTTCCGATCCTGTAATATCTTGACATTTTTACAAAATGTGCATTGGTATTTCCCTCCCATTAACAGTGATGCATAGGTGATCATGGATATTAAATCTCAAAAAGGTGTTAGGATTTTTAAGATCTAATAAATCTTTCCAATTTTCAAAAACAGGTGCATCAAAACTATCCTGGGAACAGTACAATATATCAAGACTTTGACATACCATTTTCCTCATCCGTATAAAATCCACAATATAGATTAATCTACCATGTGCATGCTTCATCAGTGTATTGATCTTCTTTAACATTGGACTAATACCAACCAATGTAAGAAATGTCTCAAAATCAGTTAAATGGAACAACAAGTCCCTTGCCCTATCAACTTCATGACGGTATTTGTGCATGAAACCAACCAATGAAAAATACTCCTCACAAACTCTTCATGCAGGTTCATATAAAGAGATCCATCTAGTCTCCACATCCTTCAGAAGTTTTTTGCCATCTGTAATTCCAATTGCAAATTTTTGGAACTTGAGAAAATGCTTTGGGCTGCTTGACATATAGGCATGAAGTTCTCTTATAAGGTCTTCTAATTTAGCAACATTTTCATGGTTGCTTACCATTTTATACGCTAAATTCATTCTGTGAGACATACAGTGATTTGGTAGCATATATGGGGCCACTGTTGTTTGTAATCTAACACAGAGCCCTGTTCGGTGACCCTACATGACAGATGCACCATCTGCTCCAATGCATACCAACTTTGTAGCAATTTCATAATCAGTCATTCTAGCAACATCTTTCAAATGAGAAACAACTATTTTATATAGGTTTTTGGCATTGTAGTTTTCAATCATTTTCATAACACCCAACAAATGAGGTGTCCTTATATGATTTTCTAAAGTATAGATGTGGATACATACCCATGCGGTGTTGTCGACTGCTGTCACTTCATCAATTGAAAGAGAGATAAAGTTTTCTTTTTTTACATTCTCTTTCAAATCTTCCTTCTCTATCATCGAGAGGCATTTTGCCATTTCCCATCCACTACTTTCAGACCAATGAGACTGAGGTACATTCAGCATTCCGTTCAATTGATACAAAACTTTGAAATCAAGGAAATCCGAAATCGCTCTTCCTTTTTTTAGTATTTGAAAAAGAGTAGAGAATTGTATGAATTTTGCATGTAGATTTGTTTCTTTCATCTTACCAATATGCGATGTGATCGTTCCTCCCTTTTCCAACAGATGTCTGTGTTTTTTCTTCTCTGCCTCATATTCCACTGCGTATCTAACATGCATGCATTCTTTTTCAGTTTTCCACCTATGTGTTTTGATTTTCTGGCCATCTGTCCCCGTTACAGTTAAATATTGTTTTCCACAATGTTTTTCTATAGTGTCCAGCTTCAGTTGCATTTTTTGTTGCTTTCCCAATTTCCACGTAAATATTGTGCATGTACATTCAGATGGGATTTCTTCAGAATTAGATGATTGTACAGATTCAATAAACGGAAATTTAGTTTCCCAATCAAACTTGTATGTCCTACCAATGGTCCACATATTCTTGTTCGTTTTCAATGCTTTACTTTTTGAGTAGAATTTTGAGCAATATCACAATCACCTGGTTTCTTCTTTCTTGGACCAGAGTTTGATTTTGATTTTTGTCTTCCATTTTGCTGAGTGTTTGTATCTGTGATATCTAGCTACACTTCTGGTTGCACCCCAATAGGAACAATATCTTCAAGATCTGGCATATTATCATAAGTTTCATTTGTTTAACTTTAATACTGTGCAGAATGCATGTCCACCTCAATAATACCTTCCACATAATCAGTATTCTGATTCTTTGTGGTGGCATCTATATGATTGGTATTTACAATATCTGTATCCGCAGAGTTTCCAAAATACTTGAAGAGTGATTTCTGAGATTTCTTACTTACTTTTAGGTTATTTGTATTCTTTGAGCTGACACCTTCCATTATTCTGAAAAGAGTTCTGCATCAGCAAAAGAACCAAGTAGCGACTGTCCAGTGTCTGAGGTCTTGTCGTGCATCCCCTGTCTGAGGTCTTTGTCACATGTCAACTCTGCACTTGTCATGCGTCAACAACCCTTTTCCTGTCACGCGTCCACTGTCTGAATATACTGTTGCACGTGAACACTACCCTTGTTGCACGTCAACTTCTTTGCCCAAGTCACGCGTCAACACTTCCTCTATCGCGCATCAGTACAGCTGTTGTCACATGTCAACAATGCCTTTGTCGCACGTCAACACTGCATTTGTCGGGTGTCAACAATCACAGGCTAACAGTAATTTGAATCTCTGGTGCTTAAGGGTATGCGAGTTCAAATTTCACAGTATTGGTAATTTTTTAAGCTACTTGAGGTATACTACCCAACGAATCAGCTAGGTTTTTATAGGAGATGTTTTCAAATGAAGGCGAAGCCGACCCCCCAAAAAAAATATACTATATAATTTAGGCGAACAGGACACCGACCCACTCTAAATAATTCGCCTTTTTAAATTTTCCTAAAATGAAATTTTTGCCATATTACGAATATTCGCCGCTAAAATTATCCCTGCCTCGTACACTGGGAACCGTAGGATTGGAATGGTTTTATGGCATATCCAAGGGCTCTATTACGATGTGGCCCGCATTAGCGGAGAAATTTTTAAGGCATTACTCATATAATATGGAGAGTGACATTACAATGAATGATCTATGAAACACAAAACAAAAAACCAATGAGACATTTATAGGGTTTATAGAATGATGGCGTGTGTTAGTTAGCTGCTTTCCTTGTGCCTTACCCGAAAAAATTTAGTGAGTATATTTGTTCCTAACTTAAACTCAGAAATAGCCTTTCACTTGCAAATGCATTGTGGCTCTAACTTTGAATAAGTCATAGAGAAAGGTAGTCAAATTGAGAAAGCACTCATTTCTAAGGGAATGCTTAAACCTGTTATTAAAAACAAACACAAATCCAAGTCCACAGACAAACCTAAATTATTTAACAAGAATAAACATGTTGTTGGTGATGGAATTATAGACTCCAAAAGAGTCCAAACCATACAGACAGGCCCACTCTTGAAAATTTCGCAAGGACCTCGTCCCAAAGTACCTACAAAATGAATGTTCACATCTTTGACAGAATCCTTATCTACCATCCTAAAATAATTAGATGGTGCAAAGATGGTAGAATATCTAACTACAACAATACCATATCTGGATGACGCTCCTAAGCTGGTTTGGTTCAAAGATAATGAATATTGTGACTTCCATTGTGTTAAAGGACACAAGATGGATAGATGTCTAAGATTACGCCATTTTATCCAAGACCTCATAGAGGAAGGGAAGATCTCTTTAGATTCTCCCCTTGAGACTGGTAAAATTTCAAATGAAAAAATGGTTATTTACAAAGAACCTTTTCCTGACCATGTAGATAAAAAGAAAAAGAAAACAGATCAAGGGAAAACTTCCAACGACTATAGAATTGTTGCCTATGTTTACCCTACAAATGATAGTTCTTATGATTCCCTCATTGGATGTATTGGCTCATCTCATGAGCAAGTCAATACCATTTGGATTTTAGAAAAAAGTTACGCGGTAGGAACAAGACATGCCCGCTTAATTATACCAGATCCTATGCCTACCCCTATGGAAATTCAGTATGACTTAATAGAGCAATTAGGAAAAACGTTTGCTAAGATATTTTTCCTTGATCTAATAAAGATATCCAGTACCCATAAGAACATACTGTTCAAAAATTTGTAAAATTTAGGGATTTCCACAAAAATAGATCCCACGAACCTTCAAGCCATGATTGCATGCTTAGATACCCATGATCATATTACTTTCGACCATACTACAATCCCGCATAATAACCTAGAGCATAACTTTCCATTATACCTCGAAGTGGTGGTTATCCATCGCAAAATCAAGAGAGTACTTGTGGATGGGGGATCTGGTATGAATATTTACACCTTGAAGTTGGTAAGGCAGCTAGGCCATTTAGAAACAGAGCTGGGTGCTAAAATTATCATCGTCACAACATATGACAATGAAGAAAGGGAGTCAGTAGGGACTATAGTGGTCCCCATGGAGGTCAGACGCACATGCCATGACATGACATTTCACGTCCTTGACTTGGAATTTCCGTACAACATGCTCTTGGGACGCTCATGGATCCATGCCATGGAAGCTATTCCGTCAACGTTTCATCCATGCATCAAGTTATGTCATGAAGGATAGGTGGTTACCATTTTGGGTGACCCAGAACCTTTTGCACATTGTAGGGCTTTGCACATTTTTTCCCATGTAGCCTATGAGTGTCCTTCTACAGATGTTGTTGTCCCTTTACAAATAGAGGCCATGAAGAACTAAATTGATTCAGAGTCTCTTGCACCTTTTAATCAAGATTTTCCCTCTTTAGTCAATTCATTTGCTTCATGGGAGGCCACATCAGTAAAATATGACCCAAGTAGGCCATTCAATCTTAAGTAGGCTTTGTTGATATCAGACTTATCAGTATCCCCTAGGACAAGGGGGAATCCTTATTTTTAGTTCAAGAGCACCCGTAAGCAGTGTCCCAAACCTTTGGAGAAATATTTCCATAGTGGCCTCCTATCTGAGGATAAAATGTTAGAATACGCTACCAAAAAAGTACCAGAAGGCACCATGGCTTCAGGAAATCAAGCACCTCAGTACATCAAAGGTCCTCACATGATGTTTTTCATGGGCTATAGCGGGTTTGGATGTGGCGTTAATGCACAAGGCTGGTTAGAGCCTATCTCTTTCCCCCATTTCAAAACTGATAAACATGGCCTTGGAATAAGTCCCCATGATGCTCTACCTTCTGAGAATGATGCCAATTCTTCTCAAAGTGAGTACGTTTCGACTCATTCTGATAGTGACATAGGTTCCTAATGTAGCCTTTACGAAGATCTTACCTCCACGAACCTATTTACAGATTCGTCGGTCCTTACCTTATCTAAATCCATCCCCTTAAATAAATGTCCAATAGCCCTTATATATCCCAAGCTTATAGATTGGGATTAACAACTTCACGTGCCATTGGATTTATTTGAAAATGACGAGTCATTCACAGAGTTCATGGGACTCAGGGACTTTATTCCAGCTGGAGACCACAAGAAAGGATTTAAGATTCAACTAGACACCTGTGCCTATTTTGGAGAGGAAGCAGAGATGTGCGGATGGTTAAATAAAAAGGTTGCAACTAAAGATATACCTACCTCTGAGAAACCAAGTAAGAAGGCTCAATGGAAAACTCATAGTGATAAACTCTTTGATGAGCTCATAGACCAACAGAATGAAGAGTCTCAGGAAAGAGTGGTTTCTCCATTTAAAAATGATCATGAATTACCATAGGAGGTCAATCTTACTCTTCCCTTGATCCTATGTGGATGGAGGATGCGTCCAAAATGCTTATTAAAAAAACAATCAGCGTCAACATTGGCTCAAAAGAGCAACCCAAAATAGCCAAGTTGGGAGCTTCACTCTCAGCTCAGGAAAATAAGACCTTCGTAGAGCTCTTAAAAGAATATGTGGATATATTCGCATGGACATATGCAGATATGCTTGGGTTAGACCCCGAGCTCATCGTGCACAACCTATTTGTGCACCTAGATGCCAAACTAATCAAACAAAATTTGAGAAAGATGCATCCTAAGGTGGCACTTTTGGTCAAAGAAGAGTTAGAAAAGCTGTTAGCTATTGATTTCATCAAACCCATTGACTATTCAGAATGGATCTCCAACATAGTCCCGGTATAGAAAAAACCTGTGGGAATAAGGATTTGAATGGATTTCCGTGACATCAACAAAGCATGTCCAAAAGATGATTTTCCCCTACCTAACATAGACATGATAGTCAATTCAACTGTTGGCTATGATATGTTGTCCTTAATGGATGGTTTTTCGAATTATAACCAAATACGAATTGTAGAGGAAGATCAGCATAAGACAAAATTCTTCACCCCTTGGGGAACGTTCTGCTATAAGGTCATGCCCTTTGGGCTTAAAAATCCCGAAGCTACTTACCAATGGGCCATGACCGTTATTTTCCATGATATGATAAGTGACATCATGGAGGATTATGTTGATGACATCCTGGAAAAATCCAAGAGTAGAAAAGAACACCATGAAGTATTGAGATGTATCTTCCAACGTCTGAGAGACTATAAGGTCCGTTTGAATCCTAAGAAATAAGCCTTCGATGTTTTATCTGGAAAACTCCTAGGATTCATTATCTCACAAAGAGGGATTGAAGTAGACCCTGCAAAGGTTACGGCTATAACAGAAATGCCACCACCTACTACTCTCAAACAGCTAAGGATCCTACAAGGAAAGATTCAAGCAATCTGTCGCTTTATCTCATAACTTGTGGATAAGTGCCACCCCTTTACTCACTTGCTCAAGAAAGATGTCACATTCAATTGGGGACCTGATTGTCGAAAGGCCTTTGCACTACTCAAATAGTACTTGTCTAACCCACCTGTACTAATGCCGCCTACCCCCGGTGAACCTTTCGTCTTATACATTTCCGCTACCCAGTTTTCCATTGGTGCATTACTTGCCCAGTATGACTTAGCCCATAAAGAGAGAGTAGTTTACTAAGCCCATAAAGAGAGAGTAGTTTACTATCTTAGCCGCACCTTGATCGTATATGAGTTGAATTATCCCTAGATAGAAAAAGCCTTCTTGGTACTTATATTCACATTTCAAAAGCTTTGCCACTATCTCCTGAATAATAAGACCAAGCTCATATCCAAAGTCGACCCTCTCAAGTACCTCTTATCCAAACCTGCCCTCATAGGCTGAATGACTTATTGGGTCATTCTCTTGAGTGAGTTTGACATTGAATTTTTAAATCAGAATTCTTTAAAAGGACAGGTACTGGCCGATCAGTTGGAAAAATCTCCTCTCCCAGGAATGGAACCCTTATGCTTGGATTTACCAGATGCATCTATGATGTATATTGGAGAGTCCGTAGAATGGTAGATTCATTTTGATGGATCTTTTACCTTCCATGGATTTGGAGCAGGAGTGTTCCTCATCACTTCAAATGGCAATGTCATACCATGAGCATTCTTATTAGGATTCCCATGTACAAATAACATTGCAGAGTACAAAGCATTGATCACCGACCCAAAGCTAGCTATTACATGGAACATCAGACAACTTTGAGTCATTGGGGACTCTCAACTCATCATAAAATAGGTTAATGATGAGTATAAAGTCAAAGAAGAGAATCTTATTTCGTAGAAGAAAATGGTTGAAACTTTGGAGGAATATTTCATGCAAATCATATTTGAACAAAAACCGAGATTGCATAATAGATCCGCGGATGCTATGGCTACAATTGGGTCTCTCTTATGCATAGCACCTAAAGAAAGCAAGATGTCATTATTCGTGGAACATTTACAGGTACATGCATATGATATGTCAGAGTCATGTTTGGCATGTGAAGTTGTTGGTCCCTTATCCCCTTGGTACGACCCTATCTTCCAATACCTACAAGATGAAACCCTTTCCCATGACATTACCCATTCTGAAAAGAAAGCCCTTATTCACTGCATAGCCCATTATACCCTCCTTGGAGGCACCCTTTATCCTCACGGCTATGATGGAAACCTGCTTCACTATTTAGATGTTGCTGATTCTATCCACGTAATTAAGGAGGTAAATAGTGGTATCTGTGGGGCACATACTAGTGGCATGATATTAGCTAAAAAGCTATTAAGAGTAGGCTATTATTGGCCTACAATGGAATCTTATTGTTGTATCTTTGTAAAGAAGTGCAAACTATGCCAAAAATATGGAAATCTAATACATGCGCCAGCATAGGCTTTACAGCCTATTGCAATTCCTTGACTATTCTCTAAATGGGGCTTGGATCTCATAGAGAATCTCCACCCTTCTTCATCAAATGGTCATACTCACATCATCACTACCACCAAATACTTTACCAAATCAATAGAGGCTGTCCCTCTTACCTATGTCACTGGTGCGTAGATTTCAAAATTCATCATGAACCATCTCATATGCCATTACGGGATCCCCTTGGCCATTGTCACTGATAATGGTAAATATTTCAAAGATAAAATGGTTAAAACATTGTGTCAACGCTTCCATATCCAACTTAATTGGTCAACCCTTATTACCCTCAAGGTAATGGACAGGCAGTAGCCACCAATAAAACTCTCATGTGGATTATGGAGAAAATGGTTAGTAAAACCGGCTGTAATTGACATTTTTAGATACACCCTACCCTTTGTGCTTATCGTACTTCCATCTGCACTCCTACTGGTGTGACCCCTTATTAAATTGTCTATGAAAATGAAGCCATCATACCTTTGGAAGTGGAGCTTCCCTCCTTGAGAATATCTCTCATGGACTATCTTGACAGAGATGAAGACTACAGAGTGGCTTACCTAGCAGAGTTAGAGCTATTAGATGAAAGGCATATTAGAGCACTCAATCACCTAAAAGTTTATTCGAAAAAAGTATCTAGAGGATATAAAAAACACATCATTCATTGAGAATTTGATGTAGGGGATCTAGTTCTCGAAGAAAATCAGAATAACACTGTCAAAGACAGAGAAAAGAAAGGAAAGTTTGAGGCTAATTGGTTAGGTCCTTATGTTGTAATTCTAAAATATGGATCAGGGGCCTACAAACTTGCATATTCAAATGGTGAAGAGCTTCTGGAACCTATGAACACCATACACTTAAAGCGGTTCTATGCTTAGGCATGACGAGAATATCAAAATAATAACTAAAAATTGGAAAACAAAGAAAAAACAAGAGAAAAAAGAATGAAAAAATGAGAAAATAGTAAAGAAAAAGCAGGTCGTCCTTGTGTGAAAACCTAGTAGTTATGGCACAGTGAGCAAGTCTTTGAATGAAAACTAGTTTTTGGAACTCAAGGAGAATTCACCGGACACGAGTTACTCTTACAGAAGCATGGGTAATTGGTACCACATTTTGGATACAAATTTTTCTGCTAGGTTTGAGAACCCTACTAGGATCACCTTTGCCTTGCCATGATCTGGTTTGTTTCCTCTTATATCTACATGAAGGACATTATCTTTGTATATGCCCATCTAATGCTGAGCATGCAAGTACCGTGACCACCTTCCTACATGTATGCACGTGAAATTCTACCCTTTGTATATTCCCACATCACGATAGGGGCATCCACGCTTCTTTGTTCTTGTACATTTCTTTCAAAACATGACTTTGAAAAAGACAAAAATATTCAGAAAAGGGTACACAAAAATCTAAATAGCTGGAAAATTCACTTTTCAGGGATAAAGCTACATTCATCTCACCACGTTATATTTGGGAAACCTAGACAAACAGTGAAAAACGTATCCGCGAAACTTATCTTCTTAGATAAACCCAAAAACATTAGAAAATATGTCGATACTGTCCCGCAAAAACAAAGTGGTGCTTTAATTAATTTTAGTTGTTGGTTTGTATATTTTTGATGTACTTAGTCAGTTAAATTGCTAGTTCTCTAAATGGATCATTTTCTTATCAAAATTTTAAATCTTGCTTGATTTAAATTGTGTATTACATTACATACATTTGAGGGCTTTCATGCTTGTAAACAATTGCTGTAGATTTCTTTGTTTGTGATGTACATCCGTTTTAGGGTTCATTTTACTGGCTTAGATTAAATCTCATCCTTATCTCTTGTTAGAGGTTTGTGCATGTATATTTGTTTATTAGTTGTTTAGTTTGTGTATATATTTGTTTATTTTTGTTAACTTTTGCTTGTGTGCTCTTACACAGTTGTTTGTTAGCACATCTATCATCTATCATATCATCACTTTTATAACATCATCCACTACATCATATATATATATATATATACAAAAATGCTAAGTATTACATCATGCATGTATGCTAAGCTAATCATCAATGGGGGTAAGAGGGGTTGCACATAATCACTAATCTATCCCCCCCCCCCGCACCAATATCATATAGTATCATCCCGAGTGCTAGCATAAAAACTCAGAACTAAAACATGAATCCAAAACATGTGGTGCCATCTACAGATACATCATCAGATATGAAAGCATGAAATATATACATTTCTAAATCAAAGATATGCTACATACTTGAAAGAAAGAACATATATACATCGTGGAACCATCATATAAACGATGCATCAAAAATGTCCATATATACATGTATAAGTGTCCATGATCGGTACACCAAAAATGCTACATCATCAATACAATATGCCATAAGAAAGGGGCATGCATAAAAAAGAATCGGGCCTTCATCACGAGGCATCATAAAAAATACATAGTATACAAAACTATACATCAAAATCAGCCTTCATAAAGAGGCATGTATAACGTATATCTGTACAAAAAAAATATAGAGCTCAACCACAGCTCTTGCCCTCGCTGGGGATCCTAGGTCTTTCACCTAGTTGACAGAATGAGGGTGGCTGGGGTGGACCTGCAATGGGTGTACCACCAAACTATCTAGATGGCCCCTGGCTTGCCGGTGGATCTGGCATAGGATACTTAACTGGTCTTAAAGAATGGCGTGATCTATGGGATCTAGATCCTATCATACCCATCCTTGACTTCTGCAGGAGTACCACTCACTGCTCTGGGGGAACTACCCTAAAGTACGCAATCCTATAGAATAACGCCTCACCACCAAGCCTCGTAGTGTCATGGATCAAATCAACATCTCCTGAAGCGAGGCATGCCTTAAGGGCAATGCCTTGCTCACCTGTAATCCTACCTAAGTCATCTTTGACCTGTCTCAATGAGGCAACATCTTGATCCCACTCTGCCGTAATGGTCTGTACCTCTGCTCAGGCCTCATCCCTCTGTGCTAGAAGAGCCTATGACCGTCTATATACATGGTACCTCTGGGCCACCACCATGCACACCTGTGTCTGGGACTGATGTAGGAGGCTCAAAATCTTGGCCCCCTAGGCTGCCGTCTCTCGAATCTAACACTGCCATATAGCGCTATCACTTCCCTGAGTAGCTTTTGCCTGAGTCTGATCTCTTTTGGCTGTCAAAGTCTGTATTTGTGCCTGAGCCTGATCTCACTCTAATGTGAGGTCCTGTACCTAGACCCTCACTACATCTCTCTCACTGGCCACCTGTAACTAAACAACAATGGCTACCTATAACTACTGCTAAAGAGCATCTCACTGCTCACCTACACTAATACTCTCTGGTGTATCAAAAATTATCCCCTGCATTGGTAAAACCTGCTAGAGTGGGGTATAGATCCCCGCTAGAATGCCCACTGGGGGAAACTCTATGTCCATAGCCCTATATATATGTCTTGGTTTGGGCCTCGGGGCCTGTCCCTATGGCTATTATGGTGCAGGGCCCTGTCCCTATGGCTACTGCGGTATGCATCCCTATCCCCTACCTCTTGCATGCTGAGGTGCTGCGGGCCCACCCTCATCATCATCATCATCACTGTTGTCTCCACCCTCACTACCACTAGGAGGCCCCATTGGAGGAGGCCTCATGTCAGCTGTATATACTACTCGGGGAATGCTCAAATGGCATGGGAGCACGCCATGATACCATGGCCCATACTCTATAGTGGTGCCCAGATCTCTGATTTGTCTACACGACACCCAAACAATAGTTGTCACCTATTGAAAACTAGCCAGGGCTCTGTCATGAGTGATCTCTGGACCCATATCAAAGTACTCTCTAGCTCTGCGAGCGTACCATCTATCTGGCCTACTAACATCCTAGGTAAGGCTGAACTGCCGCTGACATCGATCCACTATGTATAACTCCCGCATATAGCTGCAGCTGCCCAGAATAAAATGCTCAACGGTGGCTATGCTAAGCTCTAGAACATCCTCCGGCCACTGAAAATATCTGTAAGGTCTCCAAGAAATGGAATCCTGGAGTAGCTCAGCTAACTCATGCCTGTAATGGTACGTGATCTACATAAAGGGTCACACATCATCCCCTGTCAGGACCCAACCCATAGTAGAGGGCTCATCAGGAGCCTGCACTCTCAGAACACCTAGGGGGTGACCAATAAAAATGTGATCCCATACCCAAATTTGTAGTAACTGAGTAGATCCTATCGTCTTCTGACGGTTGTAGGTGATAAGGTGAAGATCCCAGTACAAATGTGCTAAAATGCACTAACCCCAGCAATAGGTCTATCCCTCCACCAGGCATAAAATCACTCCAAGAAGCCCCAGTAGAAATGAAGCACTAGTCTTGTTAGGGAGTATAACTCCACTAATAAGAGCCATCAAGTAAACCACTACGCGGTCTAGCTCTGGATCCTCTATACACTTGGACAGTCTAATAGACATCTTGTGCCGTGGTATGGTAGGGACACCAAACAAATGTGTGATGTGATGTTGAATGTTAGTCCTGTGGGTCATCATATCAATAAGTTGTCCCTGGATTGGGACCCACATGATGTGCCATACATCCTCTAATGTAATAGTCATCTCCCAAGTCGGGAGGTGAAAGCACTGGCTCTCACTATGCCACTGCTCTGGTATAGCTGTCAAGAGGCCATGGTCTAAAGTAATCTGTGGCATCTTAGCCACATAAAATAGTCCTGTCACATGCAAAAGGATCGCTAGGGGAACTCTATCCTCATCATTAAACTCCACCTCTATCACAACCAAGCGGCCGTAGTACTCACGAGTATGGAGAATAGGTAACATAGCCTGTAAAATCCACACAAGTGTTAGACATCTAACATTTCTATAATATTTTTCTAAGGAAAAATAAATCTCTTTACACATCTAGTTCACTAACTATTCTTTTCTTCTAAGTGATCTTACCTTTTTCTTCTATAAACTTGGCTATTTTCTAGCCAAATTCCTTTTTCTCGCATGCTTCTAGCACATACGAGCCTCTTTGGGCACCTGCATGCCCTAACCTTCGCGTACGCACCCCTAGGGAAGCATATGTGCACTAACTTTCTCCTCCTTTTCTAGCGCTGGCCATACAGGATGCACGTGTGCCCTTCATGATGCCTACACACCCTTTATAGTGCACATGCGTGTGCATGTCTGCTTCCCTTGATCCGATGCTTACGCGCCCCTTCCATGGGTACACGTGTGTGCACACGTCTTCCCCAGTGGATACGTATGCGCATACCCGCTTCTACCGAATAGGTACACGTACGCATTCCTATCCCTGAGAATGGATGCATGTGCACGTCTATGTTAGTTTTAATGAATGCGCGTGTGTGTACCCATCAATCTGCTGCATAGGCCTATGCGCATGCATGAAATTTCCTCCTACCTACCCTAGGAAAACCCTAAAATGTGTAATTAATGAGGAGGGTTGGCACTCATGAATGGTCCACCCATCAAGTCCCACATGTACTCCTGGATGTGATCCACATGCCTCGTTCTCCTCAGTATCCTCGCCATCTCACTCCAAGGCTCTCATTCTCACTCGAGGTAAAAAAATTTACAGAGGCTTTGGTCGAAATGAATTGGTCATGATTGTTTTACCAACCCTGGGTGAGTATATTTACCTGTCGCGATGCCTCTGGGGCATGTTTCTTTCCGCCGTGATCATTCTAACCTTTTTATATCCGCCACAATGCTTCTTTTTGTATTAAAATAATTTTTATTACTAATTTTCACACACTTGGGCACTTCACGCTGTCCAAGGGTCATTTCTCTGACGCAATGAATTGATTTACAAACCTTTTAGGTGCCTTTTTCCCACCTTTTCCTCTACTTTCTCATCTATTTTCTCCCGTCGTGGTAATTAATTACTAAATTATTTTTAATAAATTATTTTCAACTTGTCCTTCTTCTCACAGGCATGTACCCTGGCTCTTAGGCAGCCTTGCCTTCCCGTTACCACCCCCGCGCATATTTTTAGAAGATATTGGATCTTTTGTAAATCTTCTGACTGATTAAAAAACTAAAAAACAAAAAAATCAAAAAATAATTTTAAAAAAATTCACAAAAACATTGGACAATGTCAAAATAGCTTAAAATTGATTAAACCAATCGTCTACGACTGAAATCTGTGTCCCTCGTGTTATATTTGTGGAGCCTATTTTCATGTTAGAGTGTGGTACACCTTCTATGTATTACACTCGGGTATTTTTACGGCGGTCCCGCTCACCGCTGAGCGGGTCAGGGGGGTTCGGGGGCGAAGCCCCCGAAGCAAATTTTCATGGGTGGTTTATTAACCCATGGGTAATGGGTAACCGTTATGGGCTGTTTTTGGGCCCATGGTTTTTCGGTCTTTTTCCCATTGTTTTGATACCCACGGTTTTTTGCCCTTGGTTTTGGTACCCATGGTTTTGTATCAAACTGCTTAAGCAATTGTCTATTTATATGATCTTATGCATATGATAGATGTACAAGCAAATGTATTGCAGATATTTTGAATTTGGCTGTGAATTCTGTAGAGTTTGTTGAGCATAGCTCCAAACAGATTTGGGTATTGTATTGAGAGAGCGGTGGCTTGTAATAAAATCTGAGCAAGTGATTCTTGGTGGACGTAGCCCAAATTGGGTGAACCACGTTAAATAATGTCTCTTTGTGTTGTGTTATTTTATTCTGCAATTTTATTTGAGATCTGTAATAATTTCTGCATATTAGTTTCTACTGTTGCGATTCTGTGAGGGATTATTCCGCATATTTTATCCCTTATTTCCTAACAATTGGTATTAGAGCCTAGTTTGGTTTGCTGAAGTGTTGAATCGCAGGGAAATTTTTTAGCTTGAGTGGGAGCTATGGCAGATGAAGGAAGATCTAGGGTTGATAAATTCAACGAGCAAAATTTCAGTCTTTGGAAGATGCAGATGGAAGATTACCTTTATCAGAAGGATCTTTATACTCCGTTGTCTGAGAAGGTGAACAAACCCTCGAGTATGACAGATGCGGAATGGGATTTGTTGGATCGGAAGGCACTTGGAATGATCCGACTGAGTCTTGCATCTTCGGTATTATTTAATGTTTCAAAGGAAAAGACTACAAAAGATCTAATGGATGCATTAGGGAAGTTGTATGAAAAACCCTCTGCCTCTAATAAGATATTTTTAATGAAAAAGTTGTTTAATATGAAGATGTCTGAGAATAGTTTAGTAGCAGATCATTTAAATGATTTCAATATGGTAGTGAATATGCTAGCTTCGGTTACAATAGAATTTGATGAAGAAGTTAGGGCTTTATTAATTTTGTGCTCTTTACCTGAGAGTTGGAATAGCCTGGTAATGGCGGTAAGTAACTCGGTTCCAGCTAACTCGAAGTTGAAGTTTGAGGATGTTGTAGGGGTGATTCTAAGCGAGGAAATGCAAAGAAAAAGCTCAGGGGAATCTTCTACTTCAGGGAATGCTTTGACAGTGGAAACTAGAGGGAGACAGAAGAATAAAGGAAACCGTGGAAAATCAAAAGATCGGGCAAGGTCAAAATCCAAGAACAAGATTTTATGTTGGAATTGTGGAAAGCCTGGGCATTCAAAGAAGGACTGTTGGGAGCTTCAGGATGAGAAGAAACAATAAGAAGAAAACAAGGAGGCAAATGTGGCAATGGGTAATGTATGTCAGGATGCTTTGATTCTTTCTTTGCACAATATTACTGAATCTTGGGTTTTAGATTCAGGGGCTTCTTTCCATGCTTCTCCACATAGGCATTATTTTGTTGATTATGTTCAAGGAGATTTTGGACATGTTTTTCTTGGTGATGATGAGCCTTGTAGCATAGTTGGAAAAGGTTCTGTTCAGGTTAAGATGCAGAATGGGAATACTTGGCTATTGAAGGATGTCAGACATGTGCCTACATTAAGATGAAATTTGATATCGGCAGGGTAGTTGGGAAGTGATGGTTGTACTGTGATATTTACAGCAGACTCTTGGAAGGTTACCAAGGGTGCTCTTGTGGTGGCAAGAGGTAAGAAGGTTGCAACCTTGTATTTAACCACTGATAGTAATAATGATTGTAATCTTGTGGCTTCAGATGCAGATACAACATTGTGGCACTATAGGCTCGGTCATATGAGCCATAAGTGCATGAACCTCATAAAGAAGAATTTTCCTGGATATATAGAAATAGGTTTCGATTTCTGTGAGAACTACATATATGGGAAACAGAAGCAAGTAAGGTTTCTCAAGGTTGGACCTACAAAGAAAGAGAGTAAGTTAGATATGGTGCATTCTGATGTGTGGGGGCCAGCTCAGGTATCATCTCTTAGGGGTTCAAGTTATTATGTTACTTTTATTGATGATGTAACAAGGAAAGTTTGGGTTTATTGTATTAGAAACAAATCTGATGTATTTGACAGTTTTGGTAAATGGAAAGCCTTGGTAGAGAATGAAACAGGTCTTAAGCTAAAATGTCTCAGGTCAGATAATGGAGGGGATTATTGCAGCAATGAATTTAATGATTATTGTTCTAAGAATGGAATCCGCAAGCAAAAGACGGTTCCAGGAACTCCACAGTAGAATGGAGTATCAGAAAGGATGAACAGAACAATAATGGAACGTGCTAGGAGCATGAGGTTACATGCAGGACTGCCTCTTTCTTTTTGGGCAGAAGCGGTGAGCACAGCTATGTACTTGATAAACAGAGGACCCTCAAGTGCCTTGGATGGAGGCATACCTAAGGAGGCATGGTATGGTAAGAAAGTTGATTATTCATTTCTTAGAGTCTTTGGATGTGAAGTGTTTGTTCATATAGACAAGGATGATAGGACCAAGCTAGAGGCTAAATCAGAAAAATGTACTTTCATTGGTTATGGTGGTGATGACTTTGGGTTTAAATGTTGGAGTATTAAGGACAAGAAAATCATTCGGTCTAGGGATGTGGTCTTTAATGAGAAAGTCATGTATAAGCAATAGTTGTAGGAAAATAGGGAAGAATCCAAGAAAGAATATGCAACGGTAGAGGATCTTCCGGATGGGAAAGTGACCCATGAATCAGTTCAGGAACCTACTCAACAGGAACCCCAAAGTCCTACAATGAGGAGGTCTTCTAGGGTAAGAAAAGAACCTGAATGTTTTTCTCCTTCTCTTTATTATTTATTACTCACTGATAGTGGAGAGCCAGAGAGCTTTGATGAAGCAATGTAGGTAGATGCCAGTAAGAAGTGGGAGCAAGCCATGGATGAGGAGCATAAGTCTCTCATGGAGAACCAAACTTGGGATTTGGTGAACCTACCGAAAGGAAAAAGAGCATTGCAAAACAAGTGGGTGTACAGAGTTAAAGACGAAGGAGGAAAGAAAATATATAAGGCCCAGTTGGTGGTCAAGGGGTTTGCACAGAAACAAGGTATAGATTTTGATGAGATATTTTCTCCTGTAGTAAAAATGACTTCTATTAGAACTGTTCTTGGAATAATGGCAGCAGAAGACTTGCACTTAGAATAGTTAGATGTAAATACTGCATTTCTCCATGGTGATTTGGAGGAGGAACTATATATGCAGCAACCAGAGGGCTATGAGGTCAAAGGTAAAGAGGAGATGGTGTGTAAACTGAAGAAGAGCTTGTATGGCTTGAAACAATCTCCACGTCAATGGTATAATAAGTTTAATAGCTTCATGATGGAGCAAGGTTATTTTAGATGTCATTCTGACCATTGCGTGTATACAAAGAAATTTGAGGATGGAAGTTATATTATCCTGTGTTTGTATGTTGATGACATGTTGGTTGCAAGTAAAAACATGCAGGAAATAAAAGTACTCAAGAAACAACTAAGTGAATCCTTTGATATGAAGGATTTGGGGGCAGCCAGACAAATCCTTGGTATGAGGATAACTCGGGATAGGAAGGAACGGAAGTTGACTTTATCTCAGGAAGAGTACATTAAGAAGGTATTGGACAGGTTTAATATGCAGGATGCTAAACCGGTTGGGACTCCTTTGGCAGGCCATTTCAAGTTATCAAAGGAGCAGTGTCCCATGATAGAGTAGGAAAGAAACCAGATGTCCAAGGTACCTTACCCATCAGCAGTTGGCAGTTTGATGTATGCTATGGTGTGCACTAGGCCTGATATTGCCCATGCAGTGGGAGCTGTGAGTAGATTTATGAGTGATCCAGGTAAAGAGCATTGGCAAGCATTAAAGTGGATCCTTCAGTATTTGAGAGGGACCATGGGGACAGTTTTGTGCTATAATGGATCAGACACCACTTTACATGGTTATGTAGATTCAGACATGGCTGGAGATGTAGACAGTAGGAGGAGCATGACAGGTTATATTTACACTGTAGGTGGGACAGCAGTGAGCTGGATTTCACGACTATAGAAGCTAGTGGCTTTGTCAACCACGGAGGCTAAGTATGTTGCTGCCACAGAGGAAAGCAAAGAGATGATTTGGTTACAACAATTGCTTGAGGAGTTGGGGCATAAGTAGGAGGAATGTAAGCTACATAGTGATAGTCAAAGTGCTATACACCTAGCTAAGAACTCTGCTTTCCACTCCAGGACGAAGCATATACAGTTGAGATATCACTTCATTAGGACAGCTTTGGAGGAAGATAAGTTGAAGTTGGAGAAGATTCATACCAGTCAGAATCCTGCAGACATGATGACCAAGGTACTCACAAGGGATAAAATAAAGCTATGTTCAGCTTTGGTTGGCCTTCGCGGATGATAGTGAAGGGTTGAGAAGCTTTCTTAGAATGGAAATCTGTCTCCAAGTGGGAGATTGTTATGTTTGTGGAGCCTATTTTCATGTTAGAGTGTGGTACACCTTCTATGTATTACACTCGGGTATTTTTATGGTGGTCCCGCTCGCCGCTGAGCGGGTCAAGGGGATTCGGGGGCAAAGCCCCCGAAGCAAATTTTCATGGGTGGTTTATTAACCCATGGGTAATGGGTAACCGTTATGGGCTGCTTTTGGGCCCATGGTTTTTCGGTCTTTTGCCCATTGTTTTGATACCCACGGTTTTTTGCCCTTAGTTTTGGTACCCACGGTTTTGTATCAAACTGCTTAAGCAGTTGTCTATTTATATGATCTTATGCATATGATAGATGTACAAGCAAATGTATTGTAGATGTGTTTTGAATTCAGTTGTGAAGTCTGTACAGTTTGTTGAGCATGGCTCCAAACAGATCTGAGTATTGTATTGAGAGAGCGGCGGCTTGTAATAAAATCTGAGCAAGTGATTCTTGGTGGACGTAGCCCAAATTGGGTGAACCATGTTAAATACTGTCTCTTTGTGTTGTGTTATTTTATTCTGCAATTTTATTTGAGATCTGTAATAATTTCTGCATATTAGTTTCTACTGTTGCGATTCTGTGAGGGATTATTCCGCATATTTTATCCCTTATTTCCTAACACCTCGCATGACATTCATCCCATATCTTGCTGAAGGTTTCCAACATTTCGAAACAATGATGGGCGCATCACCAAAATCTTCAACCACCTACACAAGTTATGTTTCTTACTTTGTTTGTACTCTGGGGCACCAATAATTTCCTGGTATTGTTTTCGTCGTGCACATTGCTTTTTCATATGACGGAAGTGTCCTACATCTTCCCCCTTGCATAATACACCTTTCTTGGGGCATCATTCTCCACTCTTGTCATTTATTAGAACATTTGAGATTTCATCTCGATAACAAAATATTTGTGCAACTATCTTGAATGTTGTTGGTTTAAGTGTGTGTGATTGTACTTATTTCCTTGTTAGGCGATTCGGTTTATTTCTCATATTGCATAACATTCATGTATGTTGCATGGAGTTAGCTATTTTGGCAGAGGACGGTTGTTTGTATCTTGGATTTTAATGTCATTTTATGCTTCTGTCGCATGCTCATGTTCTAATAAGGTCCCATGAGGAGGATTCTAAGCATTATGATGATTAAAATATTATTAGCACTTGATTGCGGATAGCTCAATATCCCTTTTTCTTCTAAATTCTCGTCTTCTCTCTATTTTTGTTCCTTTTTCTATCTTTGATCGAGTTTCTCCATCACCCCATCAACACTCGAGGGGGCATTTTTCATCGTTCACCCTATTAATTTTTTTTCTACCCCTTCAAAAAATTTCTACTTGCTTGTGTTTGTCTACTTTCTTTGAAGTGACGTCGCTTATGTCACCTCAAAGAGGGGCAAATGTAGACACCTATAGTTTTATCAAACACTATTATTTCTAATAGTGCACTAATGCTTCTTACCTTTGCAAATTGACGGCACACCACCAATTAGGCCTATCTAACTCCCTTCCTACGACACCCTTTTGGTTGTCTTTCCTCTTATAAACCATTTAAACAGGTCGTTATAGCCTCGTTATAACTATATTAGCTTCTTATTCTCTTCTAGCCTACTTCTGTTAGCTCCTTGGAAGATCAATCCACTTCGTTGGATTGATTAAACTCTTTAGGAACCCTCCCATAACCCTAATTACTCTCTAAGAGAGATTAGTTAATCTAACCTAGATTAATTACCCTTAACATAGTCAAATCACACTTTGACTTGCTAAAAGTGCTTTTTGGACTTTAGCCTTTGTCCCACATGCATCCAAATCTCCCTTTTCCTCCAAACCAAAAACTATAAATAGGGCCATACCCCTTCCCTCATTTCATAAGAATTCTCTCTTCTTCCTAGCATAGATCATAACATTTTGTTTAGGCTTAGAGTTTAGTTCATTTCTTCTATTTTAGCTTTGATTTTACATTTTACAAGTCAATACAGAGTAAAAGGGAAGAACCATTGGCCTTGAAACCATTAATGGGGAGATATCTTTCTCTTAAAGTATAAAACTGAATGCTTAGATCCTCTTAGGTTCATTGTTTAAGCTCCTAAAGAATAGAGATTAACTTCATTTGCTTAGTTTGCATGTTTATTTCAAATTAATGTATGCAAAGGAGGAAATATTGCTCGTTTATTATCACATGGTCCATTGAACAGATTGTTAAAAGCCTTTGGGGTTTCTTTTAGAGATTCTTACCCCAAATCCATGGCTTTTACAACTTTTCATTGAACACACTTTCTTGGATGAGTTTAATATACCCGAGTTTGAACAGAAAATTATGAGCACGCTGATGGAGATTAAGTAGGGCATGGATGAGATTGTAAGGGAGTATGATGCACACTTTATAACTTTTATATCAAAGTTGTCTTATGATATTCACCCTAGCCAACATGCATAGTGATTTTTTGGAGGTTTGATCACACCTTTTAGAAGGGATCTCTCTCGAAAGACGTTTATAGATCCGTGCAAGGATTTTGAGGTAGCTCTACCTGATGAGGAAATTGGGAGCGTAGATACTGGAATTAGCCTATTTTTGGAGGTGAAGATTACATCTATGGTGAAACAGTTGGAGAAACTATCAGCAAATTCAACACATGAGACACACAATGGGATATGGTGTATATATTGCGAGGTTGAAGGACATACAAAGGATAGCTTTCCTCGTAAATTGGTGCACGCCATATTGCTAGATTGTGAGATCTTTCACTTGGATCATGATTCGAGTAACTACCTGTTGTTGTAGCATGCGATCTGGAAGAATATATCTTGTTATTGTAATATTTTTAAATCCCACACCAATGATATGAAGAATTGTAGACTAATTGATTATATTCATGAAGCTATTGAAACTGGCATGCGTCAGACTAGTGTTGTGAATAATTCAAAAGAGCAAGAAGTAAAACATCATGAAGGGTGCTCTGATGGAGGTGGTAGAGGTAGAGGTTACCATGGAGGATAATAGGTCGTGGTCATGGTGGTGGAAGAGGTGATTTCCCCCAAGGAACTTGTTTTACATGCAGATCCCCTGATCATTATAAGCGTGAATGCCCTCAAAACATATTCTTTTCATGGTGTGGTAAGAAACATAAGTTTGAAGAATGTCCTGAGTTATATGAGTGCATGAGTAAGAAATATAAGAGGAATGATAAGGGCACGGGGATGATTAAAGTGTAGCGTGTCGTAGAATATCAGTGGAGGCTTAAGATTACACCTGATCCTAAGATGTTTCCTATGTTAGTGACTACACGTGTTGAGGCTATGCATGGTTATGAGATCTCGAAGTAGGAAAATGTTATTACAAAGCAAGAGGTGATAAATGCCAAATATCCATATCCTTCCCATAAGAAAAAGGTATACTAAGAAACTATGGAGGTGATTAGAAACCTGAAGGGTGAAATACATTTCTTAAAAGAGCAATCACAGAAGTTGGATCAGGTGAAGAAGGTTGAAATCCCGCATAAAGATGTTGTGCTAGGAAAATATCATTTATTTGTTAGGGAAATGGTTGAGGGAGAAGATACCGTGTGTTGGATCTAAGCGTGAGAGACAAATATTCCATGCAAAATTACCTCCTCATAGTATTGAGTATGATAAAGAAATCACTTTGATCACAATTGTTGATGTGTAGTTTTTGAGTAACATACTGATTGATATAGGTGCAAAAGTAAATGTACTCATTTTGGATGTGTGGAATCAGATGGGGAGACAACCATTACAACCCTCTTCGAATGTGTTGTATATGATGAACATGACTAGAGCTACACCTATTAGAGTATTGAAGGATGATACTATTACTATACAAAGGGCCAAGTTTATAGGGGAATTTAAGGTCTTGGTACTTGTAGAAGTAGATAGTTTTCCATCATTTCTTGGGCACTCATGGTGTTACACGAATAATGTTGATCGTCTTTTTAATAAAGATTATATCAAATTTGAGAACAAAAAGGAGTGCATAATTATTCCTTTCACAGATGGGAAGGTTGCACCGTATGTAGAACCCATGAGTGAAGAACATTTGAGCATGATATATGTGCATACTTTTAGGGATCCTGAAATGATTGAGCCATGTAAGGAAGGTATACTTCAGTGGGATGATGCTCATTCTATGAGAGATATAAATAGTATTTCTTGTGGTAATTGAGTGTAAGGATCATATGAAATGGTCAAGTGAGAGATGAAGTACACAGCTACTCGCATGATTAGGCCATGTGTTATTTGGTAGTTGGGTCATAACCAAGTACCTTGGTACACTAGTGAGGTAAACCCTGATGTATTTCTACGTGTCATGGAATCCTAGTGGAAAGATGAGGGTAATAGAAGAAATATGCTTATTTATACCCTACCCAAGGCAACAACGCATTGGTGGACTACACATAGAGATAACCTTTTGGAGTGGCGAGAGGTTAGAATCATCTTCTCAACTAGGTTTCTAAGTAACAATGCACCTTCACAAATATGTGGGTTCTATGGGAAGGATTCTTCTTTGCATCACGTTTAGAAGTACAAGAGACTCTTGATAGAGGGGCAGGAGGCCTTTCCACCATCAATCTGGGTACATAAGTTCTACACCACGCTCAGTGGTTACGCGCACATGGTATGTTCATCCAGAGTTAACAAGAGCAATAGTTAATCGGTAGGAGATGACCTTAGG
Organism: Taxus chinensis; assembly: GCA_019776745.2. Classification (NCBI taxonomy): domain Eukaryota; kingdom Viridiplantae; phylum Streptophyta; class Pinopsida; order Cupressales; family Taxaceae; genus Taxus; species Taxus chinensis. The sequence continues at coordinate 775,070,550 of CM034147.1, read as the reverse complement.
TATGATTCAAAACTTTGACTATTTTTCTACTAAACCTCCAGTGAATGAATAATTACAAATTATAGAGTATGTTATAATGGGGGATAGTGAAAAGGCTGAGGAAATCCTATTAGAAATGTTTTTAGAGTTATATTTGCAGGTGCGCTTTGATGAAGAAGAGACAAATAAGGAGAAGATTTGGGTGGGCTTGCCTAGAAAAAGAAAAGGGTAAGCTGGTTTATATGAATGATTATGAATACATAGAGAATCTCAATGTTGATCACACATTGGGTACGTGTAAGGTATTAGATAGTTTTGATGAGGAGGCATGTGCTTATCCTATCTAAACAAATAAGGTCAACATTAGAACCGATACAAAACCTAAAGAGGCCATTATTGGTGACTATTGGTCTAAACAAGAGGTGGAAAAGATTATTGATCTACTGCGTGACTTCCAAGAATTATTTCCGTGAGGCTATCATGAGTTGAAGGGAGAGAATCCATATTTCGGTGAGATGAGGATCAAGTTAAAGGAAGGTGCATGACCAGTTAGGAAGATGCCTTACATGATGAATCATAATCTACGCATCAAGGTAAAGGAAGAGATTGATAAGATGTTGAAATTTGGAATCATTGATCCCATTGAGGAATTAGAGTAGGTTATCCCCATGGTGATAAGCATAATGAAAGATGGTAGGATAAGGATCTGTGTGGATTACAAAGAGTTGAATGTTGCATGTGTTATAAATCCTTTCCCCACACCTTTTACTAAGGAAGGCTTGGAAGGCATTACAACACACGAGATTTACTCTTTTACTGATGGATTCTCTTCTTATCATCAAGTGTGGATTGATAAAGAAGACCAAGAAAAGACAACTTTCACCACTGAGTGGGGAATTTTTGCATATACAGTTATGCCCTTTGGGTTGAAGAATGTGCCTTCCATATTTTCATGTATTGTTGTACAAGAGTTTGAATAATTTATACACAAGTTTTATAGGTTTATTTGGATGATTGCACTATGTATGTGCTGGTTAAAGATCATTGTGACAATTCGTGACTTATATTTGAGAGGTTCCCGTAGTTGAGCATCTCTCTCAACATTTAGAAGTTTACCTTTGCGACACCCTTTGGAATTTTTTGGGGACATATTATATGCAAGGAAGGTTTGTTGGTAGATCCTACTAAAGTTGTAGTTATTTTGGCCTTAGAGGATCCTACCAATCTGAGCAAGGTGCGCTGGTTTTAAGGAACATAGGTTATTGTAGGAAGTTCATTAAGGGATATGCTAATATTGCGGCGCCCTTAGTAGAATTGTTGAAAAATAAAGTAAATTTTTGTTGGAATGAGGCGCGAAAGCTAACGTTAGAGAGATTGAAGGAAAAACTCACTTCTACGCACATTTTGTGTTTTCCTTCTTGGTACAAATTGTTTCATGTACATGTTGATGCCTCTGGCATGGCCATCAACATAATGTTAGCACATCCTGGTAATGGAATTGTTGATCATCCTATTTGTTTCATGGGCAGGAAGTTGACCGCAACTGAGTAGAATTATACAACTACAGAAGTGCAAAGCATTGTCAATAATTTACACACTGCACAAGTTTAGAAAATATTTGTTAGAAACTCCCTTTATATTTCATACAGATCACATGACACTTAATTACCTGGTTAATAAGCTCGTTTTGCAAGGGCATGCATATACCAATGGATTCTCTTGTTTCAAGAATTTGACTTTACCCTTGGTTGTAAAACTAGGGAAGAGATCGATTTTGGACCAGATCATTTATCAAGAAATTAACTTAGGCGAGGAATGCGCAAAGTATTGAGGACATAATTCCATGGATGCACAACTGTTTATATTGAGCCATGTACCCTCTGATTTAGAAGATATTGTCCATGTATTTTTACATACTGGTGTGGCACCTAAAGGGATGAAGAGGTTAGAGAAGAAACAAATTTCCATACATGTCGTGCCTTATATGTTAATCAATGGATATTTATACAAGTTAGGCCATGATGAAGTTTTACATTGGTGTGTACTTGAACATGAGTACATGAAGCTATAATGGAGGAAGTCTCAGTGTTGGGATTGCAAGAGGACATTAAGTAGGAAATGCTACCGCACGAACAAAATTTTACAGGTTGGCCTTTGCTGGGAGACATTATATAAGGATTATAAAGAGTATGCCAGGGTGTGTGATCTTTATCAGCACCTTGGGAAACCTGAGCATGAGTGATGAAATGTTGTTGAGACTGATAGAAAGTGTAGAAACCTTTTTGAGAAATGGGTAATTGACTTTGTGGGCCCTATTTCCCCACCTGCGCACGTAGGACTAGATCATGCACTATATTATTACATGTCTAGATTATATGACCAGGTGGGCAGAAGTGACCACCTACAAAGGATTGTATGGACAGCTACAGCAACAAGCTTCTTATTGGAGAACATTATCAGCAGGTATGGATGTCCATTGAGCTTAACGAGTGATAGGGTCACACAATTTTTCAATGAGATTATCAGAATATTATTAGTTGATTTTATGGTGGCGCATCATAAGACAATACCCTATCACCCATAGGATAATAGAACTTATGAGTCTTTTAACAAGATATCTTGGGCATACATTGATAAAGAATATGTGATGTCGGAAGGAAAGACTAGGGATGATAAAGTCTTTGTTGTACTTTGGGCATACAAGAACTACTTACAAAATATTGAACACGGCCACACCCTTTCAATTGGTGTTTTGCATGTGAAGGTTGTTTTACTAGATTTAATTTATGCTACCCACCCTGCATAGTGCATGCATGCACAGTGGACTAGATGATGAACAAGCACTTGAAGAGTGTCTAGACAAACTAATGCAGTTGGATGAACGATGTACACACTATTGTAAATTGGAGACAGAAGAAAGAGAAGTCTAAGAAGAAGTTATGACATGATATGCATATTAAGAATAAGCAGTTTGAAGTTTAGATAAATGGTTCTTCTTTATGACTCAAAGATTTTCATGTGCAACCATAGGAAATTAAAGGTGCATTCGATTGGGAATGTATGTGTTGACATATATACTTGATTCATGTGCTTGTCAATTACAAGCGCTGGATGACACGTACAGTTTCCCGAGTTATTTTGCTAAGGGATTAGGTTGAAGCCCTGTTATAAATAAGACTTCTTGGTGTTTTTAATAAGGCAATGTTACCAGTTAGATTAGATTTCCCTTAAATGCATTTTCTTTATATGTGTTCCCTCTCATCGTTGTTATTCTTTTTCAATTTAGTTCACTGTTTTGTTATATTAAGTGCATGTTTACGCTCCAGTAGTTGATTATTATCTATTTGAATTCATGCGACAGAGGACTACGTATACTTTTAGTGTGGAGTAGACTGAAAAATAATAAGTTATTAGTGTCTATGTTGCAAATTGGTGCATGCAGAAAGAAAGTGGTACAAGGTGTTCAGATTGAAGGATATTTAAAGAGAAAATTGCTTGTATTGAAGACCAGTGCATAGATGGATGGAGGTGCACAATGTAACGTGAGGTAGGCAGCGGCATGGGAAAATAATTGGTATGAGGCACATTAGATAGTTACTTTATCGCATGAGAAAATGCACGTGAAAGGAGGTATCTATGGCCGAGAAGTAGTGGGCACGCTAGAAGGTTACGAATGGGGTATGTGTAAGAATACAGTGTGATGCGTGCACAGAAGAGAAAAATATTTGAATTAATGCCATGTGTGGTGGTAGTTGAGGAGAAATTAATGCGGAACAAATGGAACAAATTTTAAACGCGAAAGAGTTATAAAAGGAAGTAGCATGTGAACCTATTTCTTACCCCTACATCCCTCTGAGTTTTTTAAATTGCGAAGAAGAATGAAGGAAGTGCGAAGTGTGAGAGAGCGATCAATTACATAGAATGAACTAGGAAAATTCATGACACGACAGTGACAGACCTCCTGCATGGTAAGGTGTGTTTGAGCTTGGTGGTGTGTGTGAAGAAATAAGGGTTCGTGTGGTTTAGGGTTTCAAGAAGGAATACATATTGTGGCTAAGGAACACTAGGGCATGAGGTTCTTCAAAGTAGTGGTGGAGATTGAGGAGTACGAGGGTAAGGTAGGGGAAAGATATGGTTTTTTTTTTAAAGCACAACATTTGTGAATAAATAAATGACACCAAAGAAAGGCTGTAATGAAGGAGCTTGTGGTAGAAGAGGAACCACATGAATGGTTCACAAAGATGCAGTACTCAGTGGAGGTTATTGAAGGATAGGCCATGGACTTCCCAATTGGTGAAATGTAATATCAAAAAATTCAACCACCGAACATAAGAACACCGTGAAAGATTTAAAGGCAGAGCCCATTTTAAGGACAAACAAGAGGAATGCACGATGGATAGAGAGTCATAGAAAGTTTGATCAATCTACACTGTTACTTGAGAGTGTTTGGGTTATTGGAGTTGTTCTGAATTATTTTACTTTGTGAAATCTCGAACAGTCTATACCAGTGGGTCATGTTACGCATGTACATGAAGACTGTCTTTTACTTTACTAGGAGAAGAATCAGGATTACATTGAAATTAACTGGACCAAAGTTACAAGTTTTACGCGACTCTAGTCTAAAGATAATACAGGTGATTTGACATATGATGATGTAGTAGTAAGCAACAGCTTCCCTCCTTTAACTATCAAAAAGGGGCTCAACATTTTAATGTTGAGAGCATATTGAAGATCTAGTAGCTATCTAGGTTAGTAGTGGTAGATTAAAAAGGGGCTCGAGTTAGATACAAACTTGGGTGCCTTAGAGAGGTGGAAGGAGGTGAACAAGTGTTGATTTGTACATAGTGTAACAAAATTATGAGAATAGACATATTATAACATCGCAAGCTATATTATGCGGAAGGCATAGTGGAAGTGGTGCATGTCTAGGCTAATAAAGGTGAGAATATTACTTGGGGTGACATCTTACTATTGATTTTGTTTTGTAAGATTGGTGCGCCCGATGAAACAAAAGATAAATTATGGATTTATCCAGTAGAAGACACAGTCACCAATGAATAAATATGTGAAGTTCACATATCAAGGTTTGATTTCTAATACTGTACAAATAGTGCTAAGAGAGGTGGTTTGGGAGGATGCGTGCAAGCACGTTTGAAGGAGAGTAGATACATACCACAAGAGTTACCTGGTGTGTTAGTAGGATACATGGTAAATTTTTCGGTGTACCAACACTTCTTCTTAGGCCACGTTTTCATGAAGGTTGGCATGAAGAGATCCCTTGGTGTAAGTTTCCTTTCTTCTTTATAACTCGTTATTTTAAGGATTTAGTGAAGCATGTTACGTAATGTGTGGAAGTTAAAGGTTCAATGTTGATAATGTGGATGCAAGACATTCATATTATAGTGCTAGATGTATGTCTACCCTAAAAAGGAGGCATATATGGAGACAATGGAGTATGACAATATTGATATCACTCTAGAGGTTATGGCTATAGGGTAAAAATGATCTCGCGTGTGCGCGTGTATGTATACCTTAAGCCGAGGTTCAAATAAGGAAAAATTGGTTGCAGGGAAGGATCTGTCAATTTTGGGTCCTCCTAAGGGTAAACGAATTGTGGGCACGAAGAGGCCTCTTATATAATTCAACCCCTAGACAAGGAGAAGAAGGAACACGAAGGCTTTACAAAATTTCCTTAAGCAGGAAGAAGAGAAAGATAGGATAGTTCTACCCTTGATCATGGAAGAAGGATACTTCACAAGTGGTGGAAGAATTCAAATGCAGGTGCTGGAGCCTCGTAGTCCTTTGAGATGATCTTCGCGCAGTCACACTTGTAAAGATGAGGCCGAAGACGAGAGAAATAAGAGGCATAAAGGTATGTGCCTATGAAGAGACAATGATGAGGAAAAGTACTCACATGGGAGTGCGCACGATGATTTTTCTATGCCTATCCTAGAGGTACGAGAAGATGAATAGATCGGTAGTGAATAGACCATTATTTGATGTAGATGATCCCCAGTGTAAGCATACATGAACATGGACGAAGAGAGCTTACGCTAGAGGGGAGATGCTGAGATAGAATAATACGTTACACACCTGACCAGGGGAGATGAGGATGAAGTTGGAGAAGAAAATAAGGAGGTCACTAAAACATAAGGAAATATAGGTGAGCGAGCGCTAGTGAGAAAAAGAAATAATAAATGGTTTAGAAAACAGACCTTGGGTACATCAATGACCCAACGAATATTATACACTGGTAGAGTTCCAGAGTACTATGGCAAAGCAACATAGTATATGGATAGGCGTTGATGGATCCAGAGATGGCAGAACAGGCACACCCAGGAAAGTAGTTATCGTGGATTATTCAAACTCACATAGATGAGCCTGGTTGTGATATATGTAAATATTCATGTGTCTCTAGAAGAATGAATAAATCCACCACATTCTAGACATATGGCCATCAAACCGACTCAGTTCTTAGATGAGAAATAAAGGAATTCCTGCAACTAATATATATACAGAGGTCGTGCGCAGAAATATAGATAAAGCAGCTATTATTCGGACCCTTATTAAAGTATAATAAGGATAAGGAGGAATAAAGGAAATTCAGTGCTTGAATAGAGGAAAAAGAGAGAGAGTTGAGGCAAAGGCACATGTAGTTTTGGATATGGCAGAGAAGATTGGCGATGAAATTTTTTAGGCAAGGCAATGCAGTATGAATAAAAGGTGTTTGAGATATTCCCATTTGCATTGCATTACTTACGTATGTTGGTTCACTTGGTGTTTGGATGAAGGTATAATATAGGTTCCTGAGTGAGAAGTATGCTACAGTACAGAAATGAAAGAGGCTAAGGAAACAGATTAGCATGCTACCGAATAGTTGAGTATGCCATGCCTTACTTGATACTTTAAAGGAATAAATTGACGATTGTAAAATTTGGCATGTTTAAAATGTGTGAAGAGTCCTGAAAAAATCATTAAGACAAGATAACATTAATAGAGGAGAATGCAGTCCTTGTAGTGAAGAACATTGATACTTTGGGGCATGAGGAGAGGTTGGCATTACTCGCAAAGAAGCGCCAATGCACTTAAAGTAGCGAGGGACCCTCATGATGATAGGATCAAGGAATTGTGTGAAGTTAATGGTGTGACGCATGGATGTTTATGGATTACATAGTATCAAGATTGGCGAATGTAGTTAGGGTGTTACAGAATAAAGGTGAAGACGTGACTTTAGATGAAATGAATGTTGTACTTGGTGACATCCTTACTAAAGCCAATAAGGGATTCAGCTGATTGGGAGGATTTAGAAGATATACATCAAGAATAAGTACCTTGAGTTGTTAGATAGCCTATAGAATATTAGTGCGTCTGTTGATGAGTTATTTTATTATTCTTTCATTCTTTCTATAAATTTGTTGTTATACTTCATTCTTTATTCTTTGAAAATGGATAAGCCATGGATTACCCATTTCTAGGGGTGGCAATGAAACTAGTGTGGTGTAATGTTGACTAGATAAAATTATTGACTAAGTATCAAGAGCACATATGATAGTGACGTGAAGGAAGTAGGTACACAAGTTTGACAGAGTTGCACCCTGTAGATTCGTGCCCAGGGAGATGGAATTTGGACTTAACTCCGTTTTGCATGTTATGAGCTAAAAATAGACATGGAGTGTTGATCACATGCATTGGATAATAGACAAGAAGGACTTGGAGGACTATGCAAATGGCTATTTTTGGAACAAGAGGAAGATGAAGAATCATGTAGAGTTCGAGCTAATAATAAAGATTAGAACTAGAGTTAATTATAGATGATATATTATTATGCAAATCTTGCATGCTTCTTGGTTACCTTTGTAAGTGGCGCATGGCTATTTTTAGCATGCAGCGTATTTTGATAATTGCATGAGTGGTGAAGGGAAATTCCTCCACCTACTTATATATATGTATTGATTTGCATGGTTTAGAGGACCACTGCTAGATTTATGATAGAGTTATGATGTTGGTATGTTTGTGCACATGACTTTGTGATGGTTATTATAATGTATTCAGGCTATTATGTTTTGATGGATTAATATAATGGATCTGTTGTGGATGGATATTGGTTATTGATATCTTTATTATTATTTATTATATGGTAAATCTGATCTTGATACTTGTTTGATTCATTATGCACTATGATTGTGGATCTAGTTCATGTCATGTTTTATCTTTAATTACTTGCTATGGATTATGGACTATACCGGTGAATGATCATGCTAACACCTTGACAAATCTGGTATAAAAAGAGGGACCTAACACCTTTACGTGCTTCAGGTGAGCACTTGGATATATGTCGGAGTGATGGGCTAGTGCATCTAGGGTTTAAGTAAGAAAAGAGACTACAAAAGTCCTAAATCTGCAGAAGTGGAATTTAAGCAAAGGGTCTGACCATATTAGAAGAGAACAATTAGTGACATATGGTAAGATCACTCTGAGGAGGATCCATATTTTCTGTGTTTTGATGGTTTCATTTGGTGTGAGGATGAGCTTTCTGTTTCCTTATCCATAACCAATATAAGATTAGGGCGTCACAGTTTTGAAAGACACAAGTTTTGCGAGATCATTCTTGTACACCAAACTTTAATTAAATTGAATACTTCTAAACTCCTCCTCCATCTCAAGATATTGACTATGTATTGCACCCTAAGTTTAGGGTTAGTAGTCAAACTTGCAATTGTATCTCACATTAGGACGGTAACATTTGTATCGAGGCATCTAAATCCCTGGAGAAATTTTATCTTGCCAGTAAATTTTATTTACAACGTATTCTACATCCAAAGATCTACGTACACCTGTTACATAGACTTTGGAGGACGTTTCTACAAAATTGTGAGCTTGAAGAAGGGACTATGAGTTGAGGGACCATTTCATTTACATGACCTGATATATCATTGATTAAAATGGGTCGATCAACTCTAGTAAGTTTGATGCAAAATCATGCGATTGTTTATCAAAACTATTACTGGATGCATAATAATGTCTCAATCTTCCTAATCTGCTAGGGAGATCCTCTTTTCTTGTGCCCCAACAGTAGAGATCACTATTTCATGTCTAATTTGGAGAAGTAACACAAATGGGAAATTGTTTAGTCATCTCACCAGCACAGCCTATAATTCCAACACATGCAGAGGTTTGTCATTTGTCTAAGGACACTTGTGGCCAAATGTCATTGTTCGTGTTTAAATATATTTTTTGTTTCACATCAGAAAGGGGGTGTAATGAAATTTAGTTAAAGTCTACTTAACTAGGATGTTAATAGGAATTTATTTTAATGGAAGATTATTGTGAATGTTGAATAATTTATCAAATCTCACCTTATTGTTTGATTCTGATCAATTCGACTATATGTCTATGTGTAAAATCTTTATGTCACTAGTTTTTATATCTGTTATTTATACATGTCATCAATATTTAAGGTACATTATAAATAAAGGTCATGATCAAAGCAAACTAATCTTATCATATCTAATAGTGATGAAACCATCTACCATATTGGCATATCGAGTACAAAGTATCGTTTTAGTCATTTTTATTGTCATCTCATGTCAGTACTATTTTCAAGAATATCTAGTCAAGACTTGACTCATTATATGTTGTGAACCTCAAACTCTAGTAGATGTTTATTGTACAAAAAGATTTGAAAAATTGATGTTCATTGTAAAAGTTGTTGATTTTTTTTTAAATCCTTACAGATTAGGGGTTATCGGTAGAATTTGAAGGTCCAGTGATTTTGGAAGGATAAGATGACAATAACTACATTTTTGATGACATCGTTTACCAAGGTTACAAAGAAGGAAAAATACCCAAGACCTTGGAAGGGACGCTACCCCTTGACCCCATGTGTCAGGATGCCACCCCCAAACCACCGCATTTGGAATTTCTTATCAGTCCAATTAGTGTTAAAAGAATGGTGGGGAAGTGACATCGGACAAAATATGTGTGAATTTGAGACTTCATATTTCATCCTTTAACTGAGTAACATGTGACATATGGAGGACGAAGTTTCAACTTGAGGTTTGAGGTTCAATTAATTGACCTTGTGATCATTTGCTAACATTACGTATGCCACATAGAAGGTATTAGTGATCAATGTTTTTACTTAGTTTTTTAAACCCTGCTTAAGATTTCAGTGTATCCTGCAATTCATGTTTGCTTTGTTAAATTCAGTGGCTAACCTATCACATTGTGGGGGGAACATGAAACCAATGTGTGTCCATTGTCTAGTTTCACAACGTACAAATTTTGTATATGCTGTGACGACTAAGGTTCCTACTGTAATCTCCTAATGGAGGCAGAATGTGATGAGAGCTACATGATAATACTACACCATCATGATATTATGGTTGTTGGTTATCTAGTTTCGAAGAACCATCCTATTAGGTTTGAAAGGTTATAACTATGAAAAGATATAATGACCATCGTTTGTACAATTGTAATGATTTTTCACTTTCGAGGAGAAAACAATCCCAGAGAATATGTTGGGGGTGGTGCTTGAATATGATGTAATAACCATCCAGCATCATGAGTCAACACAATCAAGGCATAGTACCAAGCTTGCAGACACAAGGCAAGTTGCACCATATCTATGTTATCGCACTATCGAGGGAAATTTTAGGAATCATCTCATTTAACTTAGTACTCCATTTCTAGAGTTGGTAAATAACTTAAGCCTTACACAACTAAATGAAACATATTTTTTGAGAGTGAGTACGTTAAAGTTGAGTTTTTCTACAGACACACTTGTAATCATGCATATATATCTAGTATTATTATATGGCAGTCCTGATTATAGCTTCCCTGATGTTTAAACTAGGAGATCACTCCTATATAATTGTATGGAAAGTTGGAATGAATTAATCTCAGAATTAGAATGCATATATGTCCCATTGTGTTGTTTCAACGAGTAAGATGTGTTCCTTCCCAAATAATCATAGGTGGATATCAGTTCCACTTCATTCCACTTGTATCTCTCTCACACTATAGCACTTTAACCGAAATTTCTAATTAAGTGGGAAGAACATCAAGTCTTATTAGCAATGTGGTAAATGTTCTCAATAGTTCTTCATGTTCCCAAAAAACCCACCTTGCAATGTTTTTTTATCACTACAAAGTGAAAGTCAACTTTTAGTATTTATTGAGTGCATTATAGGTACATAGGGGAAATTATGAGAAATGATGGATAATAATGTTCCTCCTATGGTTCCCATATGAGCCTGATATGTAGACCGACCAAAGCGAATGAGTGGATTAGGGAATAGTCAGACATGTTGGTCTTTGGGAGGAACTGTGGGAATAGTTTTTTTATTCGATTGGTGCCCAAACCTCCACGGCCATGGCACCACCTCAAATCTTATGCCCATATAAGTTAGCCTGTCATGACATTTATTGAACCGTTCCACAATGTCAAATGTGAAAATGAATACCCGCAATCATTGCCAAAGGAGTGTTGATGCCCCAATCGGATATGTCGGCGCAGGAGGGAATAGATCGGGATTTTTTCCCTCATTCCCTCTGGATCTCCCTGAAATCTACCACATCACCCGCAGTGGCAAGAAAAAAGGCTAAGTTTCTGACACGTGATGGAAGGCCTTACAGGAACGTTCCAAAGTTCCTCTAGCCAAGTCGCCATAGACTAACTGTTCTATAAATTTTCTCAATAACTCTAAAATTTTCACCAAGAAGATTGAATAAGAACGGTCATAATATTCAGATTTTGGAATGTATAAGTGTATTTGTGCCCAAATTGTCAAGTAGTATTAACTCATTTTTAGGAGATGAAAGGTCAAAAATGTAAGAAATTGAAAGGTCGTTCTGAAGTATTTTGTTATAGTTTACATCGTACAGAGTCACTTATTATAGGTAAGTCTATTAAAAACCTAATGTCTTCTCCATGTCCAAAGGGTTGATTATTATTGATTCTTTTGTAAGTTAGTTATGTCGTTTCACTGACTTTACGGTATCGTGAAATAAAGCCATAAAATTCTTCTATTTCTTTTGTCTATGTTTGATCTATATAGCTCTACCAACTCCAAAATTATGCTTAAAGCATTTAGTGATCTTGTACAACCAAGAAGGCAAGATTTTTGAAAAAAATGAATTCCAATGGATCCTGGTAAAACTTTTGGAATTTGAGAAATATTAGTCTTATTTTGATAAACTTTCATATAAGGAAACACATCCTTCTAATTAACATGTGCAGCACACTCAAGGGATAATTCATGTGAGAATTCAATAATTCTACTCACAACATTAACTCCTCATTTTTGTTTCTCTTACTCATCTGATGACTGTCCTTTGACCACGACAAATGAAATCCTTCCCCTTGAAGACATTGTATTGAATGCACTTTGACACTGCATCACTTGCCAAATTGAATGTTGGAGGTGAAAATTCTTGCAGTTAATCCACAACTTAACATTCCACCATGACAATTACTTAGGGGACACCTAGTTTATATTCAAAAGAGAAAGGAAATAAAATGGGAGCCTCCCCATACCCAAGAAGGATGGGCTTAGCCATATGATTGTTGGTGAAAACAAATAATTTGCACTGCAACAAATTATCTCACCAACAGTTGTTAGCGACTCTAATGGGGAAGATTTCCCCTTTGTGCACCCTTAAAAGATATATGAAAATAAAATTGTAGATGACATTGTGAAGAATGTTTCCAGATGGAAAACTATGTATGATTATTTGTATATTAGGTATGAAAAATAATTTAAAGAGCATAAGAAAACTGAAATAATAGTTAAAGAAAATGGAGTGAAAATTACCTCTGAATTCAACAAGGTCATTCAAAACAGTATTTTAGGTAAATTAGTTCAACTAGCTACTATTTTTCACATTCTGAAAAGAGGTTGTCCTATAAGAGATTTCCCTAAACAAAATAAGATATTTTATTTTCTTGGTTTCTAAGAATTTCTTCATTCTCACTGGTCTGAAATTAGTAGTTGGGATTATGCAAAATGCATAGCTTTGGTTGAGAAAAAAGACTTGAAAAAGAAACTGAAGTCTGAATGATACAAATCTTTGTCTATTGATGTGGTTACAATGGTAGATAATAATACTTGGATCTATATGCATGTTTTTACTGTTGATAATCATGTGAGATAGTCTCACTCACTTTCCATTTAGAAGATGAGAGAGAAATCCATTACTAAAAATATTTGTGAGTTGGTGATAAAAAGTTTGAAGGAGATCGATGACATGGATGATGTAATAATTACATGAAAGCTGGTATATGTTGGGGTAGATTGGGCATCTATAATGTAAGGTCATCATAATGGATTGTGTTTAATAATCCAAACATCTCATTACTTGTGTATAATTTCCATTCATTTTATGGATCACACAATGAAACTAACATACACAATAATTTGAAATTTTAAAATTGTAGCAAAAGTTGAAGAACTTGTGGGAGAGTTTCATGATTATTTTTGTCATAGTCCTAAAATTTTTATGGAATTCCAAAATTTTGCATAAGGACGTACAAAGGGGCATAAAATATTAAAAGATGTCAAAAATAGGTGGAGCTAATTGTATCAATTGGTTTGTAGGGTGTATGATGAGTATCAATCCTTACTAGCAGTATTGTGGCAGAATCACATGGAAGTGGACACGGCTCACAATGTGATACATAATTTGAATGATATAAAGACATTATTGATGTTTCTTGGTCTCCTTCCCAATTATGGATGAAATACGCCATTTAATTAAACAATCCCAATAAATAAATATCTATATTGTTGATTTTTCTAGTTTGAGGAAACACGTTTGTCTCGAAATAGAATATTTGTTTTTCAACGAAACTGCTTTCTCAGGTCCAAAGTTTGATGGTTGGGATGATTTGATAAATATTGGAAATGTAAGTAGATTTCTGAAGTTTGACATTTTTCGAGAAGTATGTGATTCTCTACATGGATTTGAGATACAAATGCACATGTTTTAAGTAGTAGCCAATAAGGTTAATGCCACAGGGACATAGTTTGATAGCATTTTATCATAAACAAGGGTAAGGTTAAGATAAATTGTAGTTTTCCTACTACTATAAATAAGGGAAAATTTCAGTAGCGATGATTTACTTGAAGAAATGGATTTAGTAAATACCACCTATTGGAATAGGGTCTAAATTGAAATATTTTTGCACGAAGACTTCCACAAGAGGTTGACTAAATTGATTCAATATTTTTGTAATCCTGTTAATATCAATGGAACAAATATTCCAAATATTTTAAGCAAAGGAAGCTTGATTTTATCAATTCAATGAATTATCCTCTATAATGACTGAGAAAGTAAAATGTTTGGATAATCCCTTAGAGTGTGGAGTAATAACAAGGCTATGGAAAAAAATTGGGTTAAGTACTTTGTTTGCAGCAAGCCAAGTAGACCTAAGATTTTCTCATTGGTTGAGTTATTTCAAAAAATGTGTTCACTTGAAGATGATCAGATTTTGAATCCCTTGACCTTTGTAAAGTCCAAATTTTGAAACAAGGTCGACAAAAATTTGGAAAACTATTTGAGAATTTACACATCACCTATAAAAAGTGAATAAATTTCCCTATGACATGGCTTTGTTAATATGGAAGTTGATTAATGAAAGGAGAGGGTTTGAAAATAATTCCACTAATACAATAGAGAACATTATTGCATCAGTTTACTATCAATGAAGTGAGACTCAGAGATCTTGTCAAGCAAATGATAGAGATGATCCACCGTCAAATTGGAAGATTCCATTTGTGGATATCACATGATATATATTTCCATATAATAATTACTATATTCAAATATTCATTACATTGTTGGGATAATATATTTTTCCTTATTTGTATTTAAAAAAAACATAGTTTCAATTTGTAGTTTTTGGAATAAAACATGAAATACATTGCATTTATTTGTAGTCTTCGAAATATAAATACATTGTTTAAAAAAAACTTATGAGGTGGATATCACATGATATAGATGTTCATATAATAATTAATATATTAAAAATATTCAATACATTGTTATGATACTATCTTTTTCCTTATTTGTATTTTTTACAAAACACAGTGTCGATTTGTAGTCTTTGGAATGAAACTTGAAATACATTGAATTTTTTTGTAGTCTTTAGAATAGAAATACATTGTTTAAAAAACACTTATGAGATGGATATTGCATGATATAGATTTTAATCTAATAGTTAATATGTTCAAATATTCAGTACATTGTTTTGATAATATCTTTTACTTATTGTATTTTTTTAAAAACATAGTTTCAGATTCCAGAATAGAAATACATTGTTTAAATTACACTTATGAGATGGATATCACATGATATAAATTATTATACATTATATTCAAAAAAAATTATGTTTCTCATACACCTACAAAGCATTAACATAAAAGGTTTTTTAGTTTTGTAAACCACTATGTATTGAAATGAAAAATAACACTATGCTGCATTGAACTTTCTTGAGACATCCCTTGTATGAAAAATTTAAAATTGCAACAAATGGAACAATTTTCAAAATTAAATTACTCTTAATTATCTCATATTCTACAACATGTTATACTCTTCATATTTTGGAAATACATTTTGTTGTAAATTAGAGTGACAGACATGTAACTTTCTTAACAATTCATAACTTAGAGTGGAGCTTTCCTATATTGTTGTATGAAAACTTACTAACATGGTTATCAATGGTTTAGTGAAGCCATTTTTTTTTGTATCATATACCTTCTCAGGAATTAGGTTCTTCTCTTACATCATTTTTTCATTCATGCCCTTTTGGAATGAATCCTTCTTAATTAATTAACGTGTTTTGTTAAAAGGAATTGGCAAACCAAGATTTGTAAAATCCTGTAACTTTCAATACATCTCCTGTAACATTCTTTGACACTTATTTAACAATTCTTATGCTTCACCTAGCATCAAACATTTCTGAATGATAGATGATACCATTATTGATGCATCAATCGGATTTTGAATTCATACGGATGTCAATTCTTTGTTAGTGAATTTGTAGATAGCTTCCAAAATTTCCTTGTATCCTCTCTTGAAGACATCACTTTTCTGCTACCAGTTACATATTCACGAAGCTTATGATAGATTTCCTCAAAATAAGAAATGAATTCAAACAATCTAATGAAATAATCAATGTTTTGGTTTATTCCCCCTAAACATTATACATCATATTAATCACTTCATTTTCATAAATTTTAAATAGTTTAATGTTGGAAGACCGTATTTCCTTTTGTGCTTTCATTAGATCCTGTTGTAATATTTCATTTTGTTTTCTCTCTTATTTTTGTAATCTATCCTTGACTTTTCTCTCTTCCTCTAGGCTATGTTCCCATTTTTTGGCCTTTTCTTTATCTTCCTTAAGAACCTCTTGTAGTTCTCCCAGTGTTTTTTCTAATATATTATTATTATTACTTGTCCTTTCCTATAATTTTTTCTTTACTTATTCCAGTTCCACCTATGCACGTTCATTCGCAGAAATTACACTCATAGAGGCAGATGATTTTATCCTCTTCTCCAACTAAACTATCTTGTTAATTGGTTCTTTTCTGTTTTCTTTCTCATTTTCTAGGTCTGCTTATAACTTTTGAATTTTATTATTCAACTAAGTATTCTCTCTGTCTTCCTTTATCAATGTTGTTGGTACCTCATCCTTGATCCTTTTTAATACATTTTTACTATCACATGGTTTCATTTTGGTAAAATCCATTTGAAGGGGGGTTACATTGTAGTCATTGGAAACCATTTGATTCTTTGGTTTTATAACTTTGGGCATGGAATAAATGTATTCCATGGTATTTTTGTCTATGTTATATGTAGGAAATACCCTCATTGTGGTAGGATCTGAATTTACAGTAGCCTATAACATTTTCTTCTTGTTTCTTTTATATTGTTCTGATTTATGGGAAAACTCATCTCGATAATTAAAAACTGTGGTGTTTGGAGGAATGAACTGCGTGGATGGAGAAGGAATATTTGAAGTTTGGGGAGAATTCCCCTCTGGATTAGCAATTTTTTGAGTTGTGGCATCTTCTTCTGTAATTAGTTTCCATGATGCAATGATACCCTGCATAAGAGTAATTATATCTGTCTCTGTCTTTTGCCTCTTGTTCAGTCCTTATTCGACAGTAAGATCTTCAATTGTCTCTATTGGAATCTTTATAATAATTTATTGTTGTGGTACTTTATGACCACTAAAACCACCATCTCTACAACCACCAACAATAACGACACTAATAAATTCATTTTTGACTTCTTCTCTTCAATTTTCAACATGTGGTTGAAACGTTTTCTAAGGATTTGACTCCGGAGAAAAATGCATTGGATTACCACTTGTGGTTGTTGTATGCAGTGTTCCTTTCTCTGAATACAAAGCTCTAAGTACTAACCTATCAGAACCTCTTCTAGGATGTACCCATGGTGGAAGCTAAATGCCATATCTTGTTGAAACCAAACCATCACCACTAAAACCCATCTTTTTTAGCTATAATTTCCCTTGTAGTATACGTTTTTTTCATGCTTTCATTCAGACTTGGTTTATATGAGTTATCCCCCCACCAGGGGAGTTTCTAATTTATTCTCATAGAAAAATTGATCATCACTACTTGCCTATGAGATGTGTTGCATTCCACAATATGCTAAACACTTCATTTCCTAGAATAGAATCATACTCTCAAACAAATTTTGGATCACCTAGGTCACGCCTCATAAACAAAAATGAAATTATTTTTGACCTTGTCTAATTTTTATCTCGTAAAACAAGATCTAGATGTTTTAACATGTTTTTAGAGAAGGAATGTTTATCAACTTTTGCATAAAAATTGTCATATTAAAATGCCTCTGGCTCTTTTTTTGGATGCAATCATAAAATTTGTTTTGAAAAATCTTGAAACCTAATCCCTTTATCAATAAATTTTCCATCCATTACTTATTTTCTATCATCCCAAGAGTTTTGTTTTTTAGTTTTCCTAGCAGGGGTTTACTTTCATGTTGACTTTTAGTGGCATCGTTCTTGTTTGCCACTACCCTTCCTTTAGTCACCTCACATGGGTCATACAACAACTGAGAGTCAACATCAAACTTAAAAATTTGTAAAATTTCATGTGCCAAATTGAATTCTTTTATCTCAAATGTCAAACCTCCTCATGCAAATGGTAAGGAAGGAAATATGTTGCACTTTTGCTAAGTAACAAAATCCAATTTATTTGTTCTTTCCATCTACCGTATATTATCCAAGGAAAAAACCATCTTTGTCACATGTATTGGAAATTTGTAAGGTTGTACTCATGACCCATAAAACCTTAGCACAATATATTCCTCCATGAAGTACCTTTCAGCTAAATGTATTAAAGATCCTAGTTGAATGCAATCTCTACAGGTCATAGGAAATCTAGTAATTGTACTTTTTGAAATTGCTTGATAAATTGGAGTCCAAAATTAGTCCAAAAATTGATTGTAGTCCCTTATACAATGTGACTTATAAACAAATAATATTTAAAGAATCCTATGCAGGATGACACATACTCGAAAAAATGAATATTTTGACTTTTACAGGGTTTGTAAGTTCTGTGAATATATTCAGTATTTAATTGTAGTATGCCTTCCAAAAATAGAATGCAATTGACGTTAAATATCACTTCACAAGCAGTAGCACATCATTATAAATGATAATAGATATTGATTACATTTTTCACTGTAGATGTAAAATTTAATCTCTTTTTAAATTCCCTTGAGTAGATGAAAGTTGTCCCTTTGCTAGGCCTATTCCGGGCACTTCCATTTGAAATGTGAGTGTGTTAGGCCTTTGTACCAGAATAGAGCCTGTGTCATTGATCTTAATATATCGAATGACGAAGAATATTTGAAATAATTTAATAAAATTGTACTTTGCATCACGTATCCATACGTATCTTAGTATCTATATGTGGTAACATCACACGTGGAAGAAATATGATGTTGTAAAAGATTTAAGGAAATTGTTACCCAAAATTTTAATTAAACCCTAGATTAATTTGGAATATGGATAACTTATTTATAATGGACTTAGGTAGATCTTGTTTAAAAACATGCAGATCAAAGCCATATTTGGAAGCTGCTAAAATACTCCACTAAACCTTTTGATAAGCTACATAGAATAAGGAGTGGCAAGGTTTCACCCATTATAGGCACCTGAGAGTAAAGGCATGAAAAATAAGCCTTGACGCCCGTAATTGAATATTAGATGGACACATGGCAGGATTTCAGGCCTCCTCAAGGAAAAAGCATTCCACGGACTCTAAGCTCGTGAAATGAACCGATTCAATAAATTTTCAAGTCCATGGTGTAGGTGAGGTGAAGCAAAGTGGCATTCGGGGGAACACATGGCAAAGGTAATCTCAATGACCAATCAAAATCTTCCATGTGTCATTCTTTTATTCCTAATGATCTATAAAATTTTGAATGACTGCAACTTTTGATTTGTTACTCTAATTCTTGCAAAATTTGTCTCTTTGGAGAGGTTTCCTCAAACACTTTAATTTTTCATCATCATATTCAAAAATTAATGAGGTTAGGTAGGAAAAAGGGGCTAGAGCATATGAATTAATAGGAATTAGATAGGAAAAGATAATAAATGTCAGGGGCACATGTGTCATGAATTTTTCATTAATGTATCTTCCCACAAATATAATTAATATTTTATCAAATATAAATGTTTTATCATTACACTTTTCAATTTTTTTTACAATTCACATGATTCAATGTCGAATACAATTTTTTTTATTTCATTACAGTTCACAAATTCAAATTAAATGCATTAGTGTTTTGATCTTATAGTCTTTGGGAATTGTATATAACAACACGTTAGAACTGGTATAATTCAAAACTTATATAAGAGTGCAAATTTTAGCTCTCTATATCTTTCTCTCTCTTTTCTCATCCTATGCTACATAAGATTTAGAGTTTCCCATTATAATATATTACTTTTTGTTTACCCATTCATAAGTGACCCACTATGGCTTACATTCCAAGGAGCTTATTACGTAAAAATATTTTATGCTAGTGATGTTGAATTAGACTTTGTCAATAATTTCTTAGCCTTTCCTAATTCCATGGCGTCAGTGGAGGATTTTCCTTCTGTTGATTGTGTTCGTTTTGGTTTTCTTGCTAGGCTAGATATTATTGCCCTTATCTTTAAAATGTATCAATTCATAATTCAAAATATTTTTCTCGAAGGATATTCACATTTTAATTTCAAGGATAAACTTGGACTAAAACTTAAATGGAAAAATTCCACCCAATGGTTATGGGGGTAGGAAGTGTATGCTATGACATAGATTTTATGACAAAAATGTTTTCTAGGTTTTCGAAGAAAGTAGGAAGATTGGAGCAAAATGTATGTAAGGTCTTCAAACAGATAACTATGAGAGTGACATTGCACTTAAGGGAGAAATATGAGTCATGATTATTATGGGGAAGCGAAAGAAAACCCTTACTATATGGTGAAAAATGATGTAAGACTAGTTGTCCATGCCTAAAGGGAAGGATGAGATTTTAAAGGTTTTAATTGGCCTTCCTCCATCTTGAATGAGTTTGACTGAAAAGGGGATGTATGCGTCCTACATTAGTTAGTTTTTTTTACATATTTCAGGTCATGGACGATTACAAGTAATTTCATAAAAGTAATGAGAGACTACTACATGGCTTTGCACCAGTCTCGGGTTGTCTTTCTCATATGGAACTATGAGTAAGAATAGTCTTTTGTAACCACATAACATATATCTATTTTGTCGATTTCTAAGTTTTTGATGTCAAGACTGTTGTTTCCTCCTACATGATATCTTTTGTAACTTTAGGTAATACACTTAAATGGCTTCAATTTGTAATTTGATTATATATATATATATATATATATATATATATATATATATATATATAAGCTTCAAGGGTGAGGGCGATAATAGGCCCCTCTTTTATTATGTAAAAAACAAAATAGTAACATGTGAAACATAGCTAAAAATAAAAATTCATAGCTAGGTCTTTATTGGGGCCTTTCTTTTTGTTACTGTTTAGTTTTGTGATTGTCGTAACATTTTATTATTAATAGAAGCATTCCCAAATTTTTAAAAAACACTGAAACTAATTTTTTTCTTGTCAATATTTGGTGGTTGGAATAATTTGATGGTTGGAATAGTTTGATGATTAGAATAATTTTCAAAATTAAATTACTCTTAATTATATCATCCTCGGTAATAATGTAACATGTTCCACTCTTCATCTGTTGGAATTACAATTTGTTGTAAATTAGTGATCAAGAGATATTTTTCAGTATCAAAAGTTACCTAAACTTTTGTAAACCATGTCAGTGTGGTAGAGCCTTTAGAGATATTTTGAATGACTGTAAGAAAAAAAATGGCCACTCTGAGTTCAATTTATGTCCGGTCAAAGTTGAGTCAACAGGGAAGTCAACTTTGGTCAACATGTCAACAAGTGGACTAATGGCAAGGTGACACGTGACAATTGGTGACAAGGAAAAATTGATGGTCTTATAATTTAAAAAAAATAAGTTCCATGGTATAGAGCTCATCACAAGCTTTCTAACACATTTTGAACGGACCAGATCTGAGTTCGTATGAAAAAGATATGCATAGTCAAAGTTGTGATCAAATGATGACGTGACACACTCTGACGTGGACAAATGGCATATTATGGGCATGACACTCAAAAAAATTTAGTGGTTTTGGATTTAAAATAATAATAATAATATTTCATTTAATCCATTCCATGGGAATAATCTTAATCCCATGGGATAAGGAGGATTTTGTCGACAAAAGGCTATTTAAAGGCTTATCCTATCCCTTTCCCACCAAATGTGGGGTCAATGGCTAAATTGGGCGCCTAAACCTATGGAAGAGGGATTTGAACCCAACACCTCATATAAAATGATAAGAGGCCTTACCAACCCACCACCCTCTTGTAAGCTATATAAATAAAGCTCACTTGTATTTGTAATGGACAAGTTTCAAGTCTGTGTCAAGGGAATAAAGAGGCAGTTTTAGAAAAGTACAATTTTGGGGCACTTCTGCTCACTTCCAGATCTCAAGTTATATATGAAAGTTAATCAAAATTTTGAGACGATCACGATGGTGTAATAATTTATCTAATTTTAAGCTTTTGTGATAGCATTATTATCTGTTAAAGTCACAAAAAGGCGTAGAACCAAAGGGAGACGCTACTGCAAGTGGATCGGGAAGGTGAATGACATAGGCTGAGATCCATTAACATCCTTTGAAGGTTTGAAACACATTTTTTCATGTTTTTAATTCATTATTGGTTAATGTAAAAGGTTATTTTATTTACATTTTTTAACATTATTAATGGATCGGTTCACCATGAACTTGGGGACGTAGGAATTCTGAACCCCGTAAACAATTTGGTGGTGTTTTCTAATTTTTATTTTTAGTTTCTGATATTTGCAAGTAATTTAAATTCATAATATGAATATGGATACAACTATAATAAATAACTAATAAAATTGGAAAATCAATTAAATCTGAAACAATGATTTTTGGGGCTTCGATCAAACAGTGAAATTTTGAGTAAACTTGCAAACTTAATTTTTGTTTGAATTCAGTCCTAAATCATATTTTTAATCAATAATTTGGAGTATTAATACCTCTTAAGTTGATTAAAATTTAAGATCCTTTGAAATGATTAAAAGTGTTAATTTCAAGCACCCGTTTTTGGAACAAGTTTGGTATCAGAGAAGGTTATTGGCTTGCAAACTTGCTAATCTCTGAACAAGTTTGGTATCAGAGTAGTTAGATTATCGAATTAGCTTCTAATTGTGTTTGAAAATTTGGCTTCAGTTTCAGTATTGATTTAAGTTTTCAGTGTGTAGACATTTTGGGGCTTGTTAATCTTCTTTTGCAAGTGTGAAGTTTTGGAAGTACAAGTTTTGTTTGCAGGAACAAGGAATCATGGGCAAGTCATCCAAATAAGAGTAACCGAATGAGCTTGAATCCATTAACCACTAATTCTAGGAAGAAAACTCTTTCTTGAGAGATAAATTCTATTCCTTAGAAGAGGAAATAGTACGGTTAAAATCTAAGCCACAATCCTCTATAACCAAGAAAGAGGAGTATGTCAATGAGATGCTTGCAGAGAGTAAGAAGTTGATGGTTTTTGTTAAAGAGTTGCAAGAAGAAATACGGACCAAGGATGGTATCTTGGAAAAGATACAACAAGGTGAACACAAGAAGGAAATTCCTTCCAAAGCAGATGTAGGTACTATGACAGAAAAATGCACTGTAAGTTGTTCACATGAAAATTATTCCTCTCATTCAGTTTTAGATATTCCTTTGGGTTAGTTTGAAAAACACACTAAGGAAATTGGGTCTAAGCTAATGGTTAAGATGGGATATAACGGAAAAGGCCTTGGTAAAAATAGACAAGGTAATGCTTACTCAACACAGGTAGAGGATCAGCCTTGGTTCACAGGTTTGGGTTATTCTAGTGGGCAAATGGAAATTGGAGAAAGTTCCAAAGCAGCTGAAGGAAGACAAGCTTCCAACAACCAAGGATATATGCCTCTAGAAATGTAGGATTCCACCATTAAGAGGAACAATGAAAGGTGTAAGAAAATATGAGGTAATGAAATTCCACCTCCTCCCATTTACACTAAAAATAGCACTAAGGGGAAATTAAATCTAAAACCTCTAAAACTCTCTTTCACTCTAAACAATATAGCTTTGGTAGACAAAATTATGGTTTTCCTTGCATGTTTTGTGAAGGTCCTAATCATTCTGCAGCATATTGTTCGAAGAGGAAAAATATGATAAAGAAGTTAATGCCTTTTGTGACTGATAATGAAGGTGCTAAAAACCAATCTCTCCTTGGTAAGGTGAGAAATGGAAAAAATGTTACCTCTCCTAAATAGAGGAATAATTTTCCTAGACAGAGTTTAGGGAATGGAAAAATGGTAAGACTCGTAAAAATAGGGAAGTTAAGTTTTGTTCCCATTGTAAAAGGAATGGTCATGATGTTAAGATGTGTTGGTATGTTCCTTCAGTAAAACATTGGAAAGTTGTTAAAAAGGAAAATAATTTCAAACTAATAGTTGTCAATCTAACTTGTGTAGATACTCATTTTGGTACTAAGGAAAAACCACCTAAACAGAAAAATCCAAGTAATTCGATGGGTAAAATATTCCTCAACTTTATGTTTGCATTGCAGTAACTGGTGATAGTATGCAAACATTTTCTAAGCTATATTTTAGGGGTTTGATCCTATGTTTATATTTATCTTTGAAATAATTTGGAAGCATTCGTAGAGAAGATTTGAGTGATAGGTTCATCATACTCATATTCATCTTCTCACATTTTGGTTAGTTATTCCATTTCTGACAACAATATGTAGGGATATGGGCATCATCAGAATGTCTATTTTGAAACTTGCAGTTTTTTAGTATTATCATTTGTGCAAATATTATGGATGCTTATAAGACCCATTTGGGCACCTGTTTGATATTGTAATAAATAGACAAAATTTTTGTATCCACATGTATTATTTTCACTAATTTATAAGACCCTTATTTTGGGAAATTATGATTTTTGTAACTATTAGATGTGGTTGCAATTAGGGTGTAAATTTATTACTCTAACAAACTGGTTTGCAAAGTCACCAAGTGATCATTTTGTAGATTATGATAGTTCACCAATTTGGGTAAGCATACAAGTTATAATCTATCCCTTTACAGTTTAGTGTATGGATAAAATATCTGCATATTCACGTTGATTCAGTTGTTGACTATAGCTATTTGGGGCATTGATAGTTTATTTTATTCTAGATAGTAAATACTTGCAGTTGTTATAGTTTCAGATGGATAGTGGGCACTAGCCTAATTGTGGGTAGTTTAGATGTCTGGTATACTAATATGTGTTTATGAAATTGTAATTTAAGTAATCGGTCGTATCACAAGGTGACAGTTGAACACTAACTTTCTATAATATAATGGGTGTTATTATTTAGTCAATTATTTTTATGGCATTACAGTGGGGTGTGACAGTTCACATTTGTGTGCAGAGTTGACAAGGTTGCAGCGTTTCAGTTGAACAATAGCTTAATTGGGTGTTATTATCTGATCGGTTATGTAATTAGCTAATAAAATATTTGCATTTTATTAACCTATACTTTTATTTCAAGTTCTTGTATGTGTTTTTGCAATGTAGGAAGAGATAACATGTTTTGTGGGTTGATACATAGCTTTTTGTAGACAAAAATCCTTCTCAGTAGGGAGAAGTGATCAGGGGATATTTTTTAGTGTCAAAAGTTACCTAAAATTCCCTAAACCATGTCAATGCAGTAGATCCTTTATATATCTTTCCAACGATTGTAAGAACATAAACAACAGACACTCTGAGCTCAAGTTATGTCTAGTCAAAGTTCAGTCAACAGGGAAGTCAACTTTGGTCAACATGTCAACAATTGTACCAATGGCAAGGTGACACGTGGAAATTGGCAACAAGGAAAAATTGATGGTCTTGTATTTTTTTTAAAAATCAGTTCCATGGTATAGAGCTTGTCGCAAGCTTCCTGACGCATTTTGAACGGACCAAATATGAGTTTGTATGCGAAAGATATGCATAGTCAAAGTTGTGGTCAAATGATGACGTGACACACTCTGACTTGGACAAATGGCATATTATGGTCATGACACTTGGCAGGTTTTTAGTGGTTTTGGATTTAAAATAATAATAATAATAATAATAATAATAATAGTTCATTTAATTCATTGCATGGGAATAAATGAAAGCTATTTAAAGGCTTATCTGATCCCTTTCCCACCAAATGTGGGGTCAATGGCTAAATTGGGTGCCTAAACCTATGGAAGGGGGATTTGAACCCAGAACCTCATCAAAAATGATAAGAGGCCTTACCAACCCGCCACCCTCTTGTAAGTGGTAAAAATAAAGCTCACTTGTATTTGTGATGGACAAGTGCCAGGTCTGTGTCAAGGGAATAAGGAGGCAGTTTTGGAAAAGTGCAATTTTGGGGCACTTCTACTCACTTCCAGATCTCAAGTTATATAAAAATGTTACTCAAAATTTTGAGAAAATTGTGATGGTGTGATCATTTATCTGATTTGGAGCTTTTGTGATAGAGTTATTAGCTGTTAAAGTCACACCAAGACATAGAACTAAAGGGAGACGGTGCTGCAAGTGGATCAGGAAGGTGAAGGACATAGGCTGAGCTCCATTAATGTCCTTCAAAGGTCTGAAACAATTTTTTTCATGTTTTTGATTCATTAGTGGTTAATGTAAAATGTTATTGTATTTATATTTTTTAACATTATTAATGGATTGGTTCACAATGAACCCGGGGATGTAGGAATTCCAAACCCCGTAAATAATCTGGTGTTTTGTTCTAATTTTTATTTTCAGTTTCTGATATTTGCAAGTAATTTAAATTTAGAATATGAAAATATATGTAACTATAATCAGTAACTGGTAAAATTAGAAAATTAATTAAATCAGAAACAATGATTTTTGGGGCTTCGATCAAACAGTGAAATTTTGAGTAAAATTACAAACTTAATTTCAGTTTGAATTCAGTCCTAAATGAGATTTTTAATCAATAATTTGGATTAGTAAAAAATCTTAAGTTGATTAAAAATTGAATATACTTTGAAACGATTAAAAGTGTTAATTTCAAGCACCTGTTTTTGGATCAATTAGAGTGAGTGACATGTAACTTTGCTAGCAATTCATAACTGAGAGTGGTAGTGGAGCTTTCCTTTATTTTTGTATGCAAACTTAATGACAAGGTTATCAATGGTTTAATGAATCCAAAAACATTTTTCTAATATATTGAAATAATCAGTACATTGTTCTCATAATATCTTTTTCCTTATTTATACTTGATCAATGATGATAAAATTCAAAAAACTTGAGAAATTGTAGATGCACAAAGTTCTTAACATATTAATCTATGAATATAATAATGTTGCGATAGTCCCTTTTACTTGGTAATTGATTTAATTTGGATTTTGGAATCCAAAATCTCTATAATATCTCAAATATCAGGTGATTTAAATCATGTATCCCTGATTCCCCACGTATTTTCACATTGACGGGTTAAATAACATTGTGATGGCATTAACAAAATTGTTATAGAACAAAAATGTGTTTCCTTTACAAATTAATATTAACTTTTGATCAATTACCTTCCAAATTAACCATTCATAATTAGAATTATGTGTTCAAAATTGCAACATTTGATAAACATGAAGTAAATTCTTGAAAATACACAAGAGCAGAGCAAAACATAACTATAAAGGAGAAAGAAGGAATGATCCAAATGTGCAACATAGATGAACATCCAAATCAAAGACTACAAATTATTTAGTACCACTACCAATCTTAGAACTGTGAAGGAACAAGACTATATAAGTTATAAATACTATATGGTCATGAAATAATTTCTACAGTCTTAACTCCAATCCTTCAAACCTTAACCTTTGACAATATGGATCTGAAACTTCTTGTGTGACGGAGTTTCTCTTGTTATAAAGTGATATTGAATCTCTTAAATAGCCTTCTATAGGTTATTAAGTAAAACATTTTGATAAGACATACCTGTTGGGTTTAAGATTTGCACTTGGAGTGAAACCACAATCAGGGGACAAGCAAGTCCCTCCTCTTTAATGGGAGAGGTTCCCTTATTGAAAGAAGGGGAAAAACCTATGTACAAATTCACAATATTTCTTTCAATGGTGGTTTCCCGATATCTTGAAATGTGTTTTATTCCAGGGAATTTATCAATACAAGTGGATAAAAGACTTGAAGAGAGGAGGGAGTTAGAAGAAGACAATACTTTTAGGGAAAAGAGATGATAGAGAAAACCCTTATATGTTTTGAGAAAATGAGTTTTAGAGTAGAACCATTCACGTTTATAACAGGCACAATCCACAGACTCAAAGTTCTTGAGATTGTATAAACTAGAACACAAAGTTTCTAAGCATGCAAGGATTAGATGATTCACAGATCAGAGTAAGAAGGAAAGAGAAAATAGAGGAAAAAGGGGAAAACCCTTGTATTGATTTCTTCAGAATATCAAAATTCCAACCCTATACAATGGCTTTGAAATCCCATGATATAGCTCGCAAGAGACTGTTACAACTTCCTCGAGCAAACAAGAAATAGTTACAACTTATTCCAATCACTCGCGCCCTTTTGAATTCTTGATTTGAAAAGAAACCTTAATGGTGGAAAAACTATATTTTTAAATTCATGGACATTTCATTATTTCGCTAGTTAAAACATGGGCCATTCGATTTTCTTTTACATATTTAAATTTTGGCCACCAACGTGGAAGGAATTGATTGGAGTGGGCCTGCGGATGCCTTTTGCATTTTTTTCCTTTGAAGTTGCGCCAGGCTGACATGTGGAGAGCTCCATCGGATTCTTTATACTTATATGATTTGGGCCTATTTCTTGCTTGACCTATGTTGACCCTTAGACACGTGGAGAGCTGGCGCTAATTTGAGTTTCCATTTTGGAAATGCTTCCGAAAATTGCATCGAGATGACGCATGTCTCCTTCTATTGGTCTTGGAATTTTTAATGACCAACTTTGTCTCTCCATTGAATTTTACCATGTGGTGAGATAGCGCTCATTTGGAGACTGGCCCTTTTCTTTCGCTTCCGAAATTATACCGTTAAGGCATGTGGAGACTTACAGCAACCCGCACATACTTAGTAAATTTTAATGATAGACTCTTTCTCTTTTTTGGACCTGGGACACATGGATGACTGGTGCAAGTTTGAGAACCGTTCCCATCTCTGACTCTTGAAGTTACACAAATGAGGCACGTGGCACCATCTGCTGAACCTTCCATACTTAACCGATTTGAGCTTGTTTTGCCTTCATTTTGAACCTAGGACACGCGGAAAACATGCGCTTATTTGAGGACTGTCCATTGGGCCCTACCCCTAGATTTACATCATTTGGACATTTGGAGGCTTCTGCTATCACTTGAAACATGACCAAACCACATCCAATCAGAGATTCCCACATACTACCCGTGGATTCTAGGCCAAAACATTAACGGAGAAGATATGCCTGTCATTTCTGACTGTGGGAAGAAAATAAAACAAGGGAAGAAACTTCACCATTACGCCCAAATTTCAAACTATTCTCCATGAATGGGAAAATTACAAACAATGCCAAGCTCAATGCAATCTAATACTCCAAGGTACCGACTCAAAATTTACGAAACTGGACTTCAAAATAGGGGAATTTTGAGGGTGACAATAGCTGGCTCTTTCTGGGGATGACTTGGCTTGGAACAAAGATACAGGGCAAGATCAAGAAATGTAGATAACTCTAGGAAAGAGGACCAGTGCCTTATCCATTGGGCAAAGGAGTCAAAATCAAAAACCAATACAAGGCAACACACAACAAGCAACAAGAAAGAAAACTAGCCAAAACTTGGAAAGACCCAAAATAAAACACAAAAGAATGGTCAAAACCAAAGCACTGTACACAATATACAGAAGGACTTCCTAATAACCTAGGACTTGAACAACTTTAGGTACTGCCCACTATAAGGAAGTGGGAGAGGAGATCCATCCATTTAATCTAGATAAAAAGAGTTCTCTCCAGCAAAATGTCTGATTCTAAAAGGACCAAGCCAAAGAGAATCAAACTTACCATGGCTTCCTCGTGGCTCATGTCTTTTTTCCCAAAGAAGAACAATGTCTCCCACTTGGAAAAATATGGGTTTGGCTTTCTTATCGAACAAAGACTTCAACTTCAGTTGATGAGCTGGTATCCTATCAAAAACCTGCAACCTGGCTTCATCAAGCTTCTGAAGTTACAAAATTCTCATATCCAAAGAACTACTGACATTTTAATCTTCAATGGTTTTCATCAGATACAAGGCTGGCAATTCCACCATGACTGGAAATTGAGCTTCCACACCATACACCACTTGGAAAGGCGTTATTACAATTTCTCTCTTGGGTGTAATTCTATTATCCCAAAGTGCATCATATAGCTTCTTATGTCAATTCCTCTAAGAATCACTTACAAGCTCTCTAACTATGTTCACCAAGTTCTTATTTGTGGATTCTACCTGTCCATTACCTTGGGGGTAGTAATCCGAAGAATGAGAAAGGGAGATCCCATACTCATAGTAGAAGTCCATCATCTCAGCAGAAGAAAATTTAGAAGCATTGTCAGTCACAATCTTGTTTGGCATCCCAAACCTGATCAATATGTTCACCTTAAATAAGTTGCAAACTACCTTGGAAGTAGTGCTCTTGATTGGGATGGCTTCCACCCACTTGGTGAAGTAATCTGTGGTATTCAAAACATAGGTATGCCCATCACTAGAATATGGATTGAGTGCTCCAATGAAGTTTAAACCCCATTGTTGAAATGGCTCTTCAATCACTATAGGCTTGAGAGGCAAAGCAACCAACTTAGGTCTTCCAACAAACGTTTGGCATGCTTCACATTTACCAACCCATTTTGATGCATCTCTGAAAAAAGTGGGCCAATAATAACCAACACAAAGTATTTTATGAGCTATTACAATAGAGGAGAAATGGCTTCCACAAGCCTGGTCATGAAAAGAAGAGAACAACATCTTTTGTTGGTCCTTGTCTACACACTTCAAAAACCTTCCATTTATGCCTCATTTGAACAAAGAAATATCCCATAAAACTTATTGTGTAGACCTCAGTTTGATGGCTCTTTTATCTTTGGAACTCAAGTGAGATGAACACTCTCCATAGGTTATAAAATGAGCAATGTCATCATACCATACGTCTTTCGAGCTGAGGAACAGAACAACAGGGACATCAACTTCATCTTTGGACAACTCCTTGGTAGCTCCCTCAGCAATGAGTTCACATAGGCCCTTACCCCGAACTAGTTTTGTTGGCCTGATGTCAAGGTCATACTCTTTCACCTTTGATACCCAATTACCTCTCTTGGTTCCAAATTCTTGCTGAGTAAGAATGGATTTAATTTTTGTGTAAGGCACTAGAACCATAGAATGAGAATTAAGGATGTAAAACCTAAACTTCTTGATAACTTTAACAACTGCAAAAGCATGTTTCTCCATCATGGTGTACTTCAACTCATGAGTTTTTAAGACATAACTCATGATATTCATCATTCTTCTGGGCTAACACAATAACTAGGGTATTTTTAGTGGCGTAACAATAGATAATGAAATATTTTCTAAAGTCAGGGCACACCAAGGTTAGAGTCTTTGCAATAGCCTGTTTAATGTCCTCAAATTATTTCTTCCCTTCAGAGGACCAACCAAAAGTTTTCTTCCCTTGCATCATGTGACCAATGCTCATAGTAAGTTCTACAAAATCAGGGATGAATCTTCTTAGGAAATTGATCTTACCAAAGAAATAATGGACACTTTTTTTAATTGATGGAAGAGGAATTTGCTAGATGGCCTGAACTATCTTTGGATCAATCTTGATCCCTTCCTTTGAAACAATGTGTCCCAATAACTTTCCTTCTGTGACACAAAACATAGAATTCTTAGGGTTTAAATAAATCCCATGATCTCTACACTTCTGCAATATTGTTTCAAGGTGTTGGAAGTGATTTGTTCTTGCTTTAGAAAACACTATCAAGTCATCAAAATACACAACAATGCACTTCCCTTTCAAACTTGCAAAAGCCAAGTCCATGGTCCTCTGGAAAGTAGCACCAGCATTGATGAGATCAAATGGCATCCTCTTGTATGCAAAGGTGCCCCAGGGAGTAGTAAAGGTAGTCTTATGTTGAACTGTAGTATTCACCTCTACTTGATTGTACCCCGAGAATCCATCTAACATAGATAGCATCTCTAATCCTGTTACAACTTACAATACTTGGTCCATCGTGGGGAGAGGGTAGTTTTCCTTCAAATAACCTTGGTTTAGATTTTTGAAGTCCACACAGATCCAGATTTCAACATTCTTCTTTCTAATAGGCACTATACTAGCAATCCACATTGAATGGTGGATGGGGAAGATGATCTTAGCCTTCAAAAGATTTTGTATTTCTTGGAAAATTGTATCAGCTATCTTTGTATTATATTACCTTTATTTTTGTTTGAAGGGTTTGATCCCAGGATTAAGAGGAATGAAATGTTGCATTTCTTTAGGCTAAAAAGCCTTAAGATCATCATAAGAGTAAGCCAGATGTGTGTAAGTGTTTGTTTCTAACTAATGCTAAATATGAATGGAAGACTAACACCTAAATAGTCTTGATTAGCAAGAATTAAAAAAACATTCTAAGCACCATCATGATAAGAATTAATCAAGGGTTAGATGCTAACATTTATCAATAAAAATATGAAATCAACAATGCTAAGTATCTAAATAACCTCTATTCTTTAACAACATGCAAATGAAAGAACCTAGGTAGGTTCCATGGCTATCAAAAATAGTTGTCCTTAATGTCCCAAGAACCTAGGAATGGGGGCTAATCAAAGTTAGGCTACAAGACCCTTTTGACACCTCACATATGACCCAAGCACTTTAAGAAAGAGGCTTAACTCTTCACGATGATGAACTCTCAAGAAAACAAGGTGCAAGCTCTTAGTCTCTTTGCTATATACTTTGTATTTTCTCTCTAAGGAGTTTTAGGTGTAGGTATAAAGGTAGAAGGAGGGATCCTTATATAGCCCAATGGATAAAGGATTCAACACATCCTCATGAATGTGGGATAAAGCTAAAACATGATTAGGAATGGCTAAGGTTGCTTTATTAAAGGTAACCTCACTTTAGAAGGGTTTAATTCATGTTTAACAAGTCATGGGAGTTGGGAGGTGTTTTAATTAATCAAAGGTGATTAACTAATAGGTAGGTGTAAGCTTATAGAAGCCAATAAGAAGAATAATAGTGCGATTTAGGCTATTGTGAGGGGATTAAATCAATTAAATATTGATTTACTAGTTAAATGAAGGGGAAGAATAATTAATTAATCTAGATAGAAGAGGTGATTTAATTAATAAAAGGTCGTTAATTAGGCTGTTAGCTGGATAGGCAACTTAATTAATTAGCATATTGTAATTAATTGATGACAATAAGAGGGAATATGAGTGCTTTTGATGATATGTCATCTATTTGTGGGAAAGGAGATAATTAGCGCAATTTAAGTATTTAAATTTCTTGGACGTAATTATAGGTGTTTACATTTTCCCCTCTTTAGGGTGGCGTAAGTGACATCACTTCAAAGATAGTAGACGGAAGAAATTTTTTGAAGGGGTAGAAGAAAAATTAGTGGGAGGGAGAGATGCCCCCTCGAGTGTTGATGGGGTGATGAAAGAAGTCGATCGACGATCGAAAAAGATGAGAAATAAGTAGAAGAATGGGGAAGAGGCAGAATGCCCCAATGAGAGAGAAAATTAGGGGTGAAAAGGGAAGTGGTGTAGAAGAAATAAGGAAGAGGGGAGAGAAAAACTTATCCTTTAGCCGCTATTTATGTGGAACAAATTTGATGTCATCATATTTCCATAGGAACTACATCATTGGCCCTTATTAAAAATATAAGCATACGACAAAGGTAGAATGACATGAAAAGCCATACTACTACCAAATTTTCCATTGCTGAAAGTACCAACTCCATGCAACATACAATAATGCAATGCAATACGAGAAGGAAACAAGCTCATGTAACAGAGAAAACAAGTACAAACGCACATATCCAACCCAATAATGGTCAAGACAGTTGTATAAATGTTTTGTTATCAGTGCTGGAGAGATCCACAAGTTCATGATTGGTGAAAAGGGTTAAAAATGATGCCCCAAGCAAGGATACGTGCAAGGGGAAATGACAATGGACACGAGTTCCATGAAAATCGTTTGTGCACAATGAAACAGCACCAGGCAACCAAAAGTGCCCTAGAGTACAGACGAAGCAAGCAGCTAGCTTTGTGAATGGTTGTGAATCTGGTGATCCACGAGTCATATTAATCGGGGAAGATGTGAGACAAACCAATAGTATATGGAGAGAATACCATGCGCAAGACATAAGTTTTAGCCGTAATAAGCAAGTTACCATTTTTGTAGGGTTTTTTACTTTTTAGGATTTTTTTGAAAAATTTTGCCTTGTTTTTAGATTTTTTGATATATTAAGTGTTTATATTGCTTTGGCTTACTGAACCGTGGTAAACAAGAGAAGAAAGGAGAAGAAGAAAATGAAGGGCCTAAGGACAACAAAAAGTGCCCTAGGTGGAAGAAAGGAGAAACAAACGACAAATAATGTCCTTGTTTAGTGGAAAAATTAAGAAAAAATAATTATTTACAAGAGTGTGAAGAAGAATAAAAATCGCCAGGGAGCAATAAAATTAGCCGGGGGAGAAGAAAGGGGTATTGGACAAAAAATGCCCCAATACGGTGAAAAATAAGAGAAAAAAATTATTTTAATAAAAATAATTATTCCACAGCGAACAGAGGAGAAAATGGTGATCGAAATGGGTTTCCCAGCCGTCTTAACGGTGAAAAACAAGTTAATATACCTCCCCCAGGGGGGTTAAAACATTGCAATCAGTTCATTTTAACCGCTTAGTTTAGAAAATTTACTGTGAGGCTCTGACA
Source organism: Taxus chinensis (assembly GCA_019776745.2). NCBI lineage: Eukaryota > Viridiplantae > Streptophyta > Pinopsida > Cupressales > Taxaceae > Taxus > Taxus chinensis. The sequence continues at coordinate 775,035,938 of CM034147.1, read as the reverse complement.
GTCAGGAGAGATGGTGATTGCGTGAGACCATTTGATGCGTACTGATGCAGTCCGGGGGTACCAGAGGCACGCGAACGAGGGGCCATTTGTGAGTATCACAACCTTGCTCTTAAATTTTTTCATTAATGCATTAATTAGAGTAATTAGGTGTAGAAAAAACGTAGGTACGCCTTTGTGTAGGCGTAGGAGTGGGTTAGGGCGTGCATGCACCACTTTGGGGGCGCAGGCGTCTGTTTAATGGTGCAGGCATCAGGGCTATGCACGTACATGCGCAGTCAAAAATCACGTACACACACACACATGCGCACACATGAGCACACTTGCGCATACACGCACACACTAGGAAAGGGGTGCACACATGAAAATCATGGCACAGGCATGGGTAGGTAAGTGCACGAAAGCAGAAGCGCACACATACACGCGCAAGCACCAATTAGGTGGTGCACACGCCAAAAAGAGTGTGCAGGTGCCCGAAAGAGGGCACACGTGCCAGAAAACACCCACGCGCAAGTGCAAGCACTAGAAACGTGGCACACATGCCCAAAAGGGCGCTTAGGCACCCTAGACAGGTAGAAAAAGATAGGAAAGTGTCCAAAAATGTGACACTTAGAAGAATTTTTAGGATTTGTGGGTTAACCTTAAAAAAGTAGAGATAGATTCTTAGATGAAATGCTAGAAACTAACGAGTGGTGTGTGATTTTGTAGAGACATTTACCAATGTTGCAGACACGGGAGTGTCACTCTCGGATTACCAAGCTAGAGGGTAGCGTGCACCGGCATGACCACCGAGAGATGGCTGTACTATTAGAGGCAGTGGGGTTGGGGCCCGTGGCTTGGATGCCCTCCATTGTACTAGATCATGGCCTCTTGACTGTGCTTTTTGAGTGATGGCACAATGAGATTCAATGTTTTAGACTACCCACAGGGGAGATGGCAGTGACGATAGAGGATGTGTGGCAGATCCTACGCATGCCCATGATGGGTACATTGATTGAGTATAGCCTAGATATAGGTTTGATCAGAGTAGCATGTAGCACGTTATTAAGTGTGGATGATATCCCACATGATGGGATGATTTTGGCCTTATACGAGTGCATCTCAGACCCGACATTGCATCAGAGGCCGCTGTACATTACGGCACTTATCAGTGGGTTTCTACTCATTGATAAGACAGGGACCTCGTTTCCAAGAGGATTGCTACCAGTAGTACATGGGATTTATAGTGGGGAGAGGTATTGCTGGGGTCAGTCCATACTGGCCCATTTATACTGGGACTTGCATCTTATCACATACCACGGTTAGAAGACCATGGGGTCGGCCTCACTGTTACAGATATGGTCATGGGATCATATAGCCATTGGACACCTTATCAGCCCATTCTGAGTTAGAGACCCCGAGGAGCCATCATACATGGCTTGGATAGCAGTGGGTGGAGACATCTGTGGTCAGCTTGGTAGCCTATTCAAATATAGGAGGGAGTTTGATGAGCTAGTAGCGATAGACGTCATTTGACATCCATATAGACACTTCTAGTGGCTAGAGGATGCCACAGAGCTTAACATGTGCTTGGTGGAGCACTTCTTGATTGGTAGCCATAGCTATATCATGGAGCTATATCACGTTGACAGGTGCCAGCGGTATCTAGGCCAAGTACAGGGAATCCTGTAGCCAGATATCTAGCATGCTTGTAGGGATTCTGAGAGGTAAACTATGGGGTCTTGGATTGTAGCAACCTGAGCCAGGGCCAATTTCCTACAGGCGGTCCCCCAGGCATGGTATCCACTGTGACAGATTAGAGATCTGGGGACCACAGCTGATTATGCAGCGTGGTATGCTACAGTGTTACCTCAGCGACTGACTATTCCAGAGGTAACAGGGGTAGCAGGTATTCATCCTCTTGTGGAGGTATGGCATGGATCAGAGCACAGGACTAGAGCAATAGCATTAGGGTTAGACCCCGAGGATCCTTTTGATGGGATTCCCCATGATGGACAGGGTGTCGCATAGGCACAGGTAACTATGCCTCCACCTCGAGATAGAGTATTTGAGTAGGGATGTCCTCCAGAGTACCACAGGGATCAGTCCCTGAGGCACACAGCTCCACAATCAGTGGTGCATATAACCATAGCACAGGGATAGGTGTATCAGCTCTTAGTTGAGAGAGACATAGTGAGAGTTGAGAGAGACGAGGCCTAAGGTTGGTGCATGATAGCCACAATAGAGAGAGACGAGGCCTGAGCCCATAATGTTACATTAATTTCAGGGCGGGATTAGGCTCGGGCCCAGGCCAGGCCAGGAGGTGACAAAGTAGCATGAAAAATCTAGATCTGAGAGATAGCTACATAGGGGGCACAGATACTGAGTATCTTACATCAGTCCCAGTCACAGCTGTGCATGATCGTGGCACAGAGGGACCATGTGTATACATGCTATCAGGTAACAGTAGCCCAGAGGGACTAGGGCCATACCGAGCTATAGGTGATGATGACAAAGAGAGATTGAGAGGTTTCCGTCTCTAGATAGGCCGAGGTATACCTGGGCCGGGTCACAGGCAAGTGGGACACTGCCCTTCAGGCAACACTTTCCTCAAGAGATGTTGATTTGATTTGGGATGCCACCAGGCTTGGTGGAGAGGCACTCTTTTACAAGACTGCATACTACAGAGTGGTGCTGCCAGAGTAGAGAGTAGCTTTACCACAGCTATCAGGATCAAGTGCATCTAGCTCTCATTCACGGAGGTCTGGTCATTCTACCAGATCAGTCAGACAACCCCTTCCAGATCAGCCGGCAAGACCAGTGGCATCCTAGCCTACATATATCCAGTGTCTAGGGGATAGACCTGGGAGCCTCGGTGAGGGCAAGAGCTATGGTTGATAGCCACTTTTTCATTGTATAGATTCCATTTGTATGTATGCCTCTTGTGAAGACTGATTTTGATGTATAGTGATTATAGACATGTATATATTTTTTTGATGATGCCTCATGATGAAGGCTTGATTCTTTCAGATACATGCTCCTTTTTTATGGCATTGTGTATCGTCGGATGTATTTATGTTGAGCATTGATCAAGACATTGTGTATTATATAGAGATTTTTGATGTATCCCTGTTGTATGCCTCAGATGAAGGCATTTTTGATATAGAGTACAGATTTGTATGTATCCATTTTTGATACAGATGTATTTTTGACACACATGTATGTATATATATATATATATATATATATATATATATATATATATATATATATATATGAGGACTCAATTTTTTTTGGCTCAGCTTCACATGATTATTATATGATGTACATCTTTGCTTTGTCAATATATGTATATGGATGGTTTTTGCATTGTCTGTAAATGCATGGGGAGCCAATTGATGACGGGATATGAATCGTGTTTATGTATCTTGAGTGGGCTTGTTTTCCTGCATTGTATTCGATGCATGTTATTGTCTTGATTCAGTATTTTTGGATATTGGTATGATGCATTGTATTGTTGTTGTACTTTGATGTATGTGGCCTGAGTGGGCATAATTCTATGATGTGAAATACCCCTTTCCAGAAATTACTATGTGTTGGTTCTCATTGCATGTTGCGTTGGTTTAATTCAGCATCTATGGAGGTGTTGTGACATGAGTGGGATACATTGATTCTCATTGCATGCTGCATGTTTTGATTCATCACTTATGGATGTATTAGCTGATTTTTTACTTTGTATGTATCTGATTCCGATGGATTTGATGTATACATGTGCTGTAGATTGTAGATGATAAATCTGTAGATGATATCAAATGTTGTTTTCATGTGTTATTTTGATGTATATGGATGGGATGATATGATGATATTGGTGCAGGGGGGATAGATTTTTGATTATGCGCAACCCCTCTTGCCCCCATTGATGATATGATATGTGATGATTAGCTTAGCATACATGCATGATGTAAAACTTAGCATTTTTGTTTATATATGATGTATAGATGATGTTAGATATGATGAAAGTGATGGTAATGTGATGTGAATGATAACAAAATAGAGCACATGCAAGAAACACAGCCAAATGCTATAAGGAACACTAGGAATTAATGCAATACAACATGAATCACCATGCCTTATTAACAAGTAACGAAACATAACCAAATGTGTTAAGAAAGAAATAATGAATTAACACACTAGCATGTTGAAACCCACTACAATATGCACAAGCAAGAAAGAATCTACTCTAAACAAGAAAAAATAAACTATGAAAAAGTACACCCAAGCAACAAATAACTCAAAAGTAAGCCCGCAAAACACTATACAAGCAATAAGCAAAGTAAGGAAACAAGGAAATGCAAGTAAATGTTTTTATAAGATATGTTTTCATGTACCAATTTTCTATTATTTAGGTTTTTGTGAAACAATTGTCTATTGTTTTTGTGTTTTCTGACAGTTTCCAAAGCTATTTGCAGGTAACCAAGAAAGCGTGGATGCCCCTAGCATTAGGTGGGGAATATAAAAGGGCAGAATCCATGCACTTATGAACAAGAAGGTGAAGTCATTGAGTTGCCCCCAGCGTAAGATGGGAAATAACAAAAGACCACATCCCTCACAGAAGAATAGGAGAAGGAAAAGCTAGATCAAGGCTGGACAAAATGGTATGCACAAGGAAACTTGGAGATGGAACCAGGTCTAGGCCAAAGACAACTACCCTTCTAATATAGAATGATTATGAACAACGAATCTTCCTGAGGCACTGGAAACTAGTTTTCACCCAAGGACTTGCCCAAAGTGCCACAATTGAATGGTTTTCACTAGTGGATGACCTGTTTTCTCTTTTTCTTTTTCTGAATTTGTTTGATTTTTTTGTATTTTTGATTTTTATGACTTCCCTACACCATGTTCGGGTATAAAATATCTTAAGATGCATGGCATTCATGGGTTCCCGGAGCTCATCACCATTGGGGTGAGACAACTTGTATGCCCCTGTGCCATACTTGGCAACTATGACATAAGGTCGTAACCAATGGGGTTCAAACTTCCCTTTATTTTCTCGCTCCGCTCTAGTGTTGAACTGGTTCTCCTTCATGACTAAATCACCAACCTCAAATTGATGAGGGATGATTCTCTTGTTATAGTTTTTGGAGACTCTATGTTGATATACTTTCAGGTGATTAAGAGTGCGAATGCACTTCTCATCCAGTAGCTCCAACTCAGCCAATCTTACCACTTGGTAATCTTCATCTTTATCTAGATAGTCTCGAAGAGAGATCCTCAGGGATGAAAGTTCAATCTCTAAGGGGATGATAGATTCTGTCCCGAACAATAGGGAATATGGTGTCGCACCTATAGGGGTGTGAATGTATTTTCGGCAAGCCCAAAGGGCTGGATGAATTTGTACGTGCCAGTTGCGACCTGTTTTGTTGACCATCTTCTCCATTATCCTAACCAAAGTCTTGTTTGTTGCCTTAGCTTGTCCATTACCCTGAGGGTAATATGAAGTGGACCATTTCAATTTGATTTGGAACCACTGACAAAGACCTTTCATAGTTTTGTTCTTAAATGACTTCCCATTATCTGTAACAATGGCTGCAGGAATGCCATACCGACAAATAATGTGATTCATGATGAATTTAGCAATTTGTGCTCCTGTGACATAAGTTAAAGGGATGGCCTCCACCCATTTTGTAAAGTATTCAGTGGCTGTGATGATATGTATATGACCATCAGAGGAGGTAGGAGTAAGCTTCCCTATTAAATCGAGTCCCCATTTAGAGAATGGCCATGGGGTGGTAATTGGTTGCAACGGCTGTGATAGAGCATGGATAAAATTTCCATACTTTTGGCAAAGCACACATTTTCTAACGTAATTGCAACAATCATTTTCCATGGTAGGCCAATGGTAACCTACTCTCAATAATTTCTTAGCCAAGACCATTCCTTTTGTATGTGCTCCACATACTCCTTCATGTACTTCCTTGATTTCCTATATTGACTCCATCACATCCAGACAACGTAACAGATTCCCGTCGTAGCCATGACGATAAAGTGTACCTCCTAAAATGGTGTAACGGGCTATCTGGTGAATTAGTCTCTGCTTCTCAGAGTGGGAGATATCGGGAGGGAATGTACTGTCCTTAAGGTAGGTGAAAATGGGTTCATACCATGGTGAATGGGGACCAACAACCTCACTAGCCAGGCAAGATTTTGGCATGTCATATTCAGGCTGGCGTAGATTTTCTATGAAGAATGGAATATCATTGTTCACTAACGGATACAAAGAATAGATCCCACCATTGTCATAGCATCCGCTGATCTGTTCTGTGCTCATGGGATCTGCTCAAAGGTGATGTGCACAAAATACTCCTTTAGAGTTTCCTTTAACTTTTTGTAAGGTATGAGTTTTCCATCCTTAACCTTATACTCATCATTAACTTGTTTAATGATTAACTGTGAATCACCTACAACCTTAACATGATGAATATTCCACTTGATGGCCAGCTTCATCCCTGTAATGAGTGCTTGATACTCTACAATGTTATTCATGCAAGGGAAGGCCAAGTGGAAAGCCTGCGGTATAGGATCACCCAAAGGAGTAATAAGGACCACTCCTGCACCTGAACCATGAAACGTAAAAGATCCATCAAAATGTATCTGCCATATGACATATTCTTCAATGTAGAGCAAAGAGGCATCTGGCAGTTCCAGACTCAATGGCTCCATACTTTGCAAAGGTGCTTTCACTAGCTGATCTGCGAGTATTTTTCCTTTAACTGATTTTTGATGGACAAATTCTATATCAAACTCACTAAGTAGAATGATCCAATTAGCCATTCTACCTGTAAGGGTGGGTTTGGAAAACAAATACTTGAGTGGGTCGACCTTCGATATGAGCTTGGTCTTAGTATTCAGTAGGTAATGGCGAAGTTTTTGAAAGGTAAAAACAACAGCCAAGCAAGCCTTTTCAATCTGAGGATAATTAAGTTCATAGGCAATGAGGGTGTGACTCAGATAGTACACCAATTTCTCCTTATGGTTAATGTCATATTGGACGAGTAGCGCACCAATAGTGTATTGTGTAGTAGAAATATAGAGAAAAAGTGGTTCTCCCGGAGTAGGAGGCATGAGAACAGGTGGATTGGCTAGGTACTGTTTAAGCAAAGCAAAGGCTTGCTATTGCTTGGGCCCCCAGATGAAAGTGACATCCTTTTTGAGAAAATGTGTGAATGAGTGACATTTATCTGCAAGCTGTGAGATAAAGCAGTGAATGGCTTGAATTTTCCCTTGCAAGCTATGCAATTGCTTGATATTTTTGGGTGGAGACATTTCAGTGATGGCAGAAACTTTAGCAGGGTCTACCTCAATACCTCGTCTTGACACAATGAAGCCCAATAATTTCCCTGATAGCACCTCGAAGACACACTTCTCGGGATTCAATCTGACTTTGTATTCCCGCAGGCACTCAAAGATATGTCGTAAAATGATAGGATGATCTTCTCTTGTTTTGGACTTTCCTAGGATGTCGTCCACGTAGTCTTATATGATTTCATGAATCATATCATGAAATATTACTATCATGTCCCACTAATAAGTTGCTCCCATATTCTTAAGGCCAAATGGCATCACCTGATAGATAAAGGTGCCCCAAGGAGTTGTGAAAGTTGTTTTTTGTTGGTCCTCCTCAGTGATTTTAATCTGATTATAACCTGAAAATCCATCCATGAGTGATAGCATTTCATATCCTACTATTGAGTCAACAATCATATCAATGTTGGGTAACGGAAAGTCATCTTTAGGGAAATCCTTATTGATGTCTCTAAAATCCATACAGATTCAGATACCGACGGGTTTCTTCTAGACAAGAACAATGTTTGATATCCATTCAGAATAGTCAATTGGTCAGATGAATCCTGCTGTAAGCAACCTTTCCAACTCTTCCTTGACCAACAAGGCCACTCTTGGATGCATCTTTCGGAGTTTCTGTTTGATAGGCTTGGTTTCTGCATGCACAACCAGGTTGTGCATGACCAAAGTTGGATCTAGGCCAGGGATGTATTTGTAAGACCATGTAAACACATTAATGAACTCTCGCAACAACATAGCGAACATCTTTTGTTCTCTAGCTGAGAGTGATGCCCCCAATTTTACTATCTTGGGATCTTCTTTAGTACCAATGTTGACATCAATGGTTTCTTCGACTAACAATTTTGATAAATCCTCCATATGCGTAGGGTCAGGAGGAAGGTTGAGATCTTCATCCAAGGATTTCTCCATGAGATTTTCATCCTTGGCGTGGTCACTTTGTTTGTCCTTTGATTTTCTTATTTGTTTGTCAGCTAGTGCCTCAAAGAGGTGCTCACTGTGTAACTTGGACTTCAATTTTTGCCGAGGCTTTTCTTTAGAACTTTTTCCCTCGCTTTTCTTCAAATTTTGCTGACCACAAAGTTTAGCCTCCTCACCGAAGTAGACATAGGTGTCTAAGTTGATAGAGAAACCTTTCTTATGATCTCCAATGGGGATTGTATCCCTTATGCCCATAAACTCTGCAATAGTCTCGTCGTTCTTGAATAAATCTAGTGGTACGTGACATTGTTGGTCCCATTCAAAAATGGAAGGGTATACAAGGTCAAGGGTTGGTTCAGTGGGGGTGATGGTTAGGACAACGTTATTCATAAAAAGGTTTATGGAGGCCAAATCCTCATATTGGCTACAACAGGAATCCGTATCGTTGTCTAGGTAATCAGAAATATCCTCATGCACAGAACAAGTCATGTCTTGATCATTGGGGTGCACTCCATAAGGACGAATCCCAATGCCGTATCTTTCTATTTTGAAATGCGGAAGAGGGACTGGTTCTCTTTGTCCTTATTTATTCCTCCCACATCCTAGGCCTTTGTAGCCCATGGAGTACATCATTCTGCTAGATTTTTCATATTCTGGGGTTTGATAACAAGATGGTTGAGTGTCCTCAGGGACCCAAGTAGTAGGTGGATCAAGTAATTTCTCCTCAGCTAACAAGCCTCCAGGAAAAAATGACCCAATAGTGTGTTCTTCTCTAGGTCTCATAAAGTGGTATTTGGGTCAACCTCTAGTCTTGGGTGAAAAAGAGAGATCTGACACCAAGAGCGCTTGTTGTACATTATACTCCCCACAACCACATTCCAATATTTTCGTCTCCCATGAATCAAATGGAGATGTTGAAGTAGACACCCCATGAGTGCAAGAACTAAGTGAATCCAAATCCACGCAGGATTCCATAGCCTCAGACTGGAGCGGAATGACTATATCTGTGGATGGACATGCGTATGTACCCTTTCGTGTAAAGATATTGAGAGCTCTATAATGAGAAAAGGGCTCTGAATCTTCTGGTATTGTTATCGTATGTCCCTCATGCTTCAACTTGATGCATTGATGAAATGTTGATGGCACGGCCTGCATGGCATGAATCCATGGTCAACCTAGAAGCATATTATATGGAAGTTCCAAGTCTAAGATGTGAAACTTTGTTTGATGGCAAGTGGGGCCCACCTCCATGGGCAGCGTGATGGTGCCTGCTGACTCTCTTTCCACGTTGTCGTATGCGGTGATAGTGATAATATGGGACTCAAGTTCTTCCTCTGTATGTCCTAATTGTTTAACCAGCTTAAGGATGCAGATGTTCAATCTCAATCCGTTGTCCACAAGCACCCGTTTGATTTTCCTGCGGGTGAAAACTACCTCGATGTACAAGGGAAGGTTATGTGTAGGATTCTCGCTAGGGATCTCCCTATGGTTGAAAGTAAGATGCTCACTTATGGAAATGTTTGCCACCGCAGCTTGAAGGTGTGCAGGATCGACTTCTAAAGGCACTCTTGACCCCTAAAGAGTTTGATACAGGATGTCCTTATGCACATTGGATATCTTGAGGAGATCTAAGATTGAAATCTTAGTGGATGTCTTCTCAAGATGTTCTAAAAGGTTATACTTACCAGTATGCGGGGTCGATGGAGAGGGGTTTGGAAGCAGGCGGGTGCGCCTTGTTACCGCAGTGCAGTCTTTTCTCTTAATCCAGATAGTGTTGACACGGTCAGCAGGGGAGTGAATACATCTGATAAGTGAATCGTAATGAATGTTATCTCTCTTGGTATACAAGTAATTTGTGGCTTTATAAGTTTGGGAAGACTTTCCCCGATCTGGTTTTTCCTTTTTTGACTTATCATGCTTGTGGAATGGTTTCTTATAAATCCCCATTTTCTCGTTAGGTGTTTGCGTGTGGCCAGGGTTATCCACCTCTATCTCCCCATTGTCAATGAGGTCTTGAATATAGTGGTGAAGTCACAAACATTTGTTTGTTTTATGACCTTTAACGTGATGCATTTCACAATATTCACGCTCCTTATACCATTAAGGTTTGGGAGCGTTGTCTTCAAACGGTTGTGTTGTAGGATAGGTCATCATGTGGGCTGCATCCAACTATTTTAGAATGACTGACAATGGTTCATTGAGAGAGGTGAATGTTCTTCATTTTGGTGGTGGTTGAATTGGGCCCTTGGTCAGTTTAAAAGGTTGACCAGTTTGGACCGTTTGAACGTGTTTGGAATTAGTGATTCCATTTCCCACCACGTTTTTGTTTTTATTGAAGATCTTGGGCTTTTCTACGGGTTTGACACTTTGGTTGTCTTTACATTGGTTTTTAAGGGTGCTTTTAGCAATGAGAGCCTTTTCTATCTGAATCACTTTCTCAATAACCTCCTCAAAAGTACGGACACAATGCATTTGGAGGTGGAAGGTGATATCTGGGTTGAGATTGGGAATGAAGATATTGACCAACTAATTTTTAGGGAAAGCACAAGGGAAGCGACTGGCTATCCCTCTCCATTACTGGAGGAAGCTAGCGAAGGTCTCATTTGGGAATTGTTTGGCGCCGCATAAGTCTACCATGGTGATGTCACTCTCTATGTTATACGATAAGTGATGCATGAATCTTTTTGCTAATTATGTCCAGATGGAAATTGATCCCATGGTAAGCGTGTAAACCATTCCAATTCTTGACCTCCAAGACTCTTGGGAAAAAGTATGATAAGGTAATTATCACTATAAGACATGTCTTGACATGCCATGTAAAAATCTTTAACATGATCTCTTGGGTCTCCATTTCCTTTGTATTTGTCGAACTTTGACATATCAAATTTCTTTGGAAAGGGTTGAAGGGTCATTGTCTTGTCAAAAGGATAGCGGAAAAACTCTTAATATTGATATTTCCCAATGCTCCCTATATTTCTCTCTTGTAAGCTCACAAGCATCGCTTTCATAGACTGCACTTCATGTGCGAGCAATTGTTCTTTAGTGGGATAAGTAGGGATGTAAACACGTTGGTACCCTATGTCTTCTTCTCCTTATTTTTTTCGGTGGAGTTCGTTGATCTTAACCTTAGGCCTCATATTTTGAATGTTCATGTTTACATCTTTCTATACATGGGAAGTAAGCAAAGCAAGTTGTCAGCTTAGGCTGCTGATTTGTTGTTGGATTGTGGTCTGGTTTATAACCTCTTCTTATAAAGGTTCCTCCTCTTCGTACTGTGGAGGTTATTCTTCTATCTCAAGTTCTATTTTGTTTCTTCATGGCACTTTGAGGAGGGGTATTCTATGCCCTACCACTTTATCATTTTCTGTGTAAGAAGTGGGAGCATGCCCGCATGTTAAAATATCTTCCATATTGATAAGGGGGCATTCTTCCTCAGTAATGTCATTTGTTTGTAGCATTGGTTCATTCTCAATGGGAAATTTGGCCCCTAATTCGACGATCTGAGCCAACACTCTATCTTTGTTTCTAAGAATAAATTCGTCTAGTAGAGTAGGGTCAAAATCAAAGTCTGCACGTGGTGATTCTAATTCGTTTCCACTATGGTCGACCATTTCTTTTGTTTTCTTTTCTATAGAAAATAGTGGTCCTAGATCATTTCTGATGAATGGGTTTGATCCTTATATGTTAGAGGTTTCCCAAACTTGTGCCTATTTTTCCTCATATGTTTTTTCTTTAACCCTAGACATGTCTTGGGAGCCATGTTTTCGTGATAAGTTTCACTAAGGTAAGTTGTAGATTTGTTCAAAATTCAATGAATACCCCTAATTGAAACACAAGATGTACGTGTTAAGAGTAAATTAACAGTGTAAAAATACCAATGTGATAGATTGATAAAGTCACCAATGAAACAATTATTTGGTATTGAAATTTGATCTGATGAAGTATTTCCTAGACTACGTTTCAAAGTAACCTGCGATGTCAGATGCTTAACAAGATGTCTCCACTTATGCCAAGTTCAAAGGAATGAACAAGATGTAAGTAAGTACACAAAGTTAAATGTGATCTCCCAATCAAGATATACGACAAGCAAGCTCAAATCCGATTAAGACCTATATCTCAAAAAGTGCTAATTACGATTTGTGAATGACACAACAATATCACCAAGATATGTTAACCCACTTTGCAAGAAAGTGAAGTATTGATATCGAGGTGTTATTGATATAACCTGCACAAATGGTAATGCTTAGCACCTTTTGAAATCAAGGTAATAATAGAACCGAACCAAAAATCTCAAAGTATAGCTAGGAATAGTTAAGAATGTGTGTAGCGTAACTGTACAATATAGGTATTTATGTTGAGTTTACAAGAAACAAGACGTAACTATTGAAATTGTAATGATACGAGACAAACAAGCTAACTCTTCTAAGGAATTCCATGCGATGAACCACGCCTAACTACAATGATGATCTTGATGTGGGTATCAAGATCACAATGGCTACCAAATGACGTGAAAATGCCTCCGCTCACTTTAGATGTTTAACTAATCCAGCCGCAAACATGGATGGGCGTAAACGGACATAAAAGTGAGAGAAATAGTCAAATGGAAACACAAAGGTAATCACACCTCTTTTGATCAACAAAGTGTCAAAAGAATATGAAGGAAATAAATCAAGAAAAATGACGAAAAATGCTAGCCTCACTTCGGAAAAGTTTCGCCTCACCCTAAGGCAAGTAAAAACTAGATGAAAGTAATACATCACACGTTTCTCAAAAAGAAGGTTCACAACTCAAAACTATTTTAAAATGGTCAACGTGGGCTCCTGGCCAAAGTATATTCTCCTAGGTGGTTCTCTCGCCCTAGGTGTTACAAAGTTTTCACGAGTGAGCGTGATTTACCCAAAAAGACGCACTGACTAGCTTGGGAGTATCTCGTATTTACTTTACCCCCTTTAAGAACAATACGAAACTAGTGCATCTATGTGTACTATTAATGGGGTGGCCACAATGAACAACCTGTAATGCTATCTCATAAAGGAATCACTAGTCAAGTAGGTAGCGTGGAGCAGTTCCTGTTTCGTCCACAAGGTTCCCTCTTGCGTGGACTACTTTGGGGTTCCTGGAACCACCCCCATTGTTGTAGCTTAAGGCGTTATGCCAAAGGGGTTATGTTCCAGTTAAGTAGAGAGGGACATACCCTTTTCTGAAACCTACAATACAGTGTTTTGAATATGTTGTTCTTTTTATATTTTTTAATTTAGATGTGGTTTGATTGAACAACGTTTGGCAACCTACAAGAACACGTGTATTAGAAGTTTTTTTGACTTTTGTTTCATTTCCTTCGCTCTTTGAAAAGCGTTTTGGTCCTGAATGACGATGATTAGTAATTGTCCATTAAAATAGAAGGCACCATTTTTGATTCTCCAGATCGTCCAAGGACGCAAGAGAAGATCATACGTGATGTCGTCACAAATCTCCAAAGATAACCAAATGGAACAATACTTTAATTTCAACAAATGCCATATTGACCAATTCTAACTAAAATATCGTTAACAATCTTAAAGTGGCAAAAGGTCTTAAGAATCATTTCTGATTCCCAAGGTCACCCCAAGGGACGCGAGGGAAGAGCATACATGATCTCAATCCCATTAGCAAATAATGAAAAATACTATCTAATCAAAGACCAACATGTAAAAATAGCCTGTAAAGATGAATACGTGATTAGATAAACTTGCAAAAAAAAAAGTTAGCACGTCAACCCTTTAAATATAAAAAAGGTAAAAGGATGTTGCACCCCTTTTTCTGTCTACGCGCGGGTTAGGGTGTATGTGCCACCAAAGGATGTTTTTTTCATAACACAGTGTACCTACGCCACCCAAGAGATGTGTGCGCCCCTAAAACAATGCATGTGCCCCTAAAACAACACCTGTGCCACTCTGTGGATTTTTCATAATAATTAAATGCTAGTGCCACCCAAGAGGTGTGTGCACCACAAAGACAACATACATGCTACTATGAGAAAACAGACAAGAAAACTAGATAGAATAACTATATTATTGGAAAAATATACCTGCGCCACGAAAATCACATGTGTGTCATGGTTAGGGCATGTGCGTCATTTTGACAGGTTTCCGATTGCAGTGAAGGTACAATACAAAACTATGTGTGCACCCGGGTTAGTGCATCTACGCGCAGGTTAGGGTGGATGCGCCAGGGTTAGTGTGCCTGTGCTAGGGGTCTCCCGATAGAGTGAAAAAGTTTGACAGCACACCTGCACCACTAGAGAGATGCGTGCATGCCTAAAATCATGTCTACGCCCTAGAAATCATGTCTATGCTCCTAAAATTGTACCTTTTCTCCTAAAATTGTACCTAAACCAGACCTGCAACCACAGTATGGAAAACTATGCAAAAAACTTCACAATACTCTAAATTTTGAGAAGTTAGTTCAAAAATGGCAATGACCCATTAAAATTAAGGCTATAAACATGAAGTAACACATTAAATGAGCAAAATCTCCAAAAAATGGAAATTAATTACTATATGTGCATATCAAAAGTTAGCCAAAATAATGAAATTTAGACTAAAATTCCATGGGACTAAGTGTCCCACCGAGCATGCCAAATGTGTGCAAGTGTTTGTTTCTAACACCTAAATATGAATGGAAGACTAACACCTAAATAGTCTTGATTAGCAAGAATTAAACAAACATTCTAAGCACCATCATGATAAGAATTAATCAAGGGTTGGATGCTAACATTTATCAATAAAACTATGAAATCAACAATGCTAAGTATCTAAATAACCTCTATTCTTTAACAACATGCAAATGAAAGAACCTAGGTAGGTTCCATGGCTATCAAAAACAGTTGTCCTTAATGTTCCAAGAACCTAGGAATGGGGGCTAATCAACGTTGGGCTACAAGACCCTTTTGACACCTCCCATATGACCCAAGCACTTTAAGAAAGAGGCTTAACTCTTCACGATGATGAACTCTCAAGAAAACAAGGTGCAAGCTCTTAGTCTCTTTGCTATATGCTTTGCATTTGCTCTCTAAGGAGTTTTAGGTGTAGGTATAAAGGTAGAAGGAGGGATCCTTATATAGCCCAATGGATAAAGGATTCAACACATCCTCATGAATGTGGGATAAAGGTAAAACATGATTAGGAATGGATAAGGTTGCTTTATTAAAGGTAACCTCACTTTAGAAGGGTTTAATACATGTTTAGCAAGTCATGGGAGTTGGGGGGTGTTTTAATTAATCAAAGGTGATTAACTAATAGGTAGGTGTAAGCTTATAGAAGCCAATTAGAAGAATAATAGTACGATTTAGGATATTGTGAGGGGATTAAATCAATTAAATATTGATTTACTAGTTAAATGAAGGGGAAGACTAATTAATTAATAATAATTAATTAATCTAGATAGAAGAGGTGATTTAATTAACGGAAGGTCGTTAATTAGGCTGTTAGCTGGATAGGTGACTTAATTAATTAGCATATTATAATTAATTGACGACAATAAGAGGGAATATGAGCACTTTTGATGATATGTCATCTATTTACGGGAAAGGAGATAATTAGCGCAATTTAAGTATTTAAATTACTTGGGCGTAATTATAGGTGTCTACACCAGAACATCAACATAACTCTTCAATAAATTCACCACCTTATTTCTCTCCTCCTAAGTGCAACGTTTTCCAATGTTGACCATTTTGGGATCATCAAGACTCCCAATATTCACTTTCTCAGTCTCAGCAAATTGTTGGGCTCCTTGAGAAACTTTAGGCTTCATATACCTGTCATGTTTATCAAAAAGATCCTCTAAACTCACCAGCGCTTTACGGATTTTTTTGCCTTTCAGTTTGATGCATCCATCTTGATCCATCTCTTCTTTGACACCCTCTTCATTTGATGATACAGACTCTCTAGGTAGATTGTCACTTCCTTCCAAGTATAACTGATCAAAGTTACCTTTGAGCTCCAAGAAAGAAAGCAAATGCTGGTCATCATTGAAAACTTTCCAATTATTTGCATTGTCAGGCACACTGGGTCTATGGATCATCTCAATAGATAATTTTTCTTGAGGGAAATCATGATGAGGAATCAACAAGGACCCCATAATAGCTAGAGATTCAGTCCTAGTTTTCCTTTCCCTTGGCACAAATTCAATGGAAAAAACATCAAGGAATGCAATGGAATCCCAAACCAGATTCCTATAGTGCTTCAACCTCATGTTCTTTACCTGATAAAGGTCTCTAACTTGTTTTACAATCAACTCTGCATCTCTAAGAGCAAGAAGGTTCTTCACTCCCATTTCCTTCACCATGATCAACCGAAGAATGAGGGCCTCATACTCAGCAGTATTGTTGGTATTTTCAAATTGAAACTTGAAGGAGAAAGGATGAACCTTACCCCTAGGAGAAATGAGCACTACACCATCTCTAGAACGAGCTGAAGAGCAGCTCCCATCAAACTCCAAAGTCCACACATCATTAGGGTCAAGCAACACTCCCTTTGAAAAGCTTGTCTCCTCTTATGACATGATCATGTAGTTCCCATGCCCAATGTCTTCATATAGTATTTGTGCTTTAGGATCATCTGTCTTTTACACAATATACTCTGCTTGTTTGTCAGGCAGCAACTTCTTCATCTTCCCATTGATAGGGATCAAGGCATGTAACCAATCCATTTGAATTTCCCCTCCTACCTCCTTATAGATATTTCTACTCAGCAACATCCCATATGAAGGAGGAATATCAGCTACCAAAACGGTGGCTAAGACCCTTTTCTCTGGAAAAGAAACAAAAGCTACTTCTGCATCTTTAATTCTTCCGACCAAAGGTAATTTCTTACTCTCCATGGAAGAACAAGAGCCATAAGTGTGGGTTAGGGTTAGACCCAAAACATGAGCCACTTTTATAGGCATTACATTATCTGATGCTCCTAAATCTATGACACAGTTACTGAGTTTATGGTCAGTTATGAGAAGGGTCACATAGAATGGTTCAATTTTCTCATTAGGTGAAGTGACTGCAGCCACAAGGCTTGATTGAGGTGAGGAAGAGGGAGTGGGAAAATGGCCTTTAGAAGAATAGGCTGAGGTTTTAGATTTAGAATTTACAAAGTTAACCATTTTGGTAAAGGCTTTAGGATGGGTTTGATAGAAATCTACCTCAGAAATCTGAATCTTGGTCTTTTTAAGATGGTCTATAATGTCAAAAGATCCAGATGTGGATGGGGAATCACTACTAGGAGTAGGAATAGCCTTTGATCTATCAAATTTATCATTTGTTGGACAAGAATTCTTAGAATCAGAAGTAGAGGGAGAAGAACTAACAGAGCTTACCTTTTGGGTGGAAGTAGTAGGAATAGGAGCTCCTCTTCTTGCAACAACTGGGATAGTGATGGGGTACTCCTTGGATCTTTTTGTGGGTTGTACCACTTTTATCTTTTTGTTGGTCTGCTCCCGGGTCATAACAACATATGACTCACTATTCATCTCAGCTACTACATCATTATAGACATCTTGATGATCTACACCTTCAGTGGTGAGGAAATGAACTCGAGAACCACCAGGCTCTTCCAGCTCTTCATCAGCTTCCTCTTCTAGTTCATCACAGAGCTCATTTTCTTCCTCATCATGAGGCTCAAGAACCTCACAAGTCACATTGACAGGAACCTTGAGGGGTGGACCTTCAATGGCCAATTTAGTCTGAGAGGAAGGCAAGTGGTTCCTAGGCTGAAAATTGTTCTTTGGAACATCATGATATGGAGCATTCTAAGACAATTGTTTCTTGATGGCAATGAGGTCATTAGCCAACTTTTGCACCAACTGATCTTCATTACCTCCAGGAGAAGAGGAAGAAGAAGATTCTTTGGATTTGAAATAATCCCTTTTCAGCTTACCAGACATAATCAAGTCATCTTCCACATTTAAAGCCAATCTCTGATCACCATCTAAAGCTACAAGATTTTCTCTCCTCATGGCATAACTTACTTTTGGCAATTAAGCATTCAAGAAGGAAAACTTCTAAATCTGATCAACATGCCTAGTATATTGTGGAATCTTGTTAATCAACTTGTTGAAATTGGCCACAAATTCTCTCATAGGCTCATGTGGCTCCTTCTTGATTTGAGAAATCTGAGCTAGCAACACATGCACATCTTCAGCAGGTTTGAAACGCTATTCAAATTGAGTTGTCATAGTATTCCGATTAGTGATGGTCTCGGTAGGAAGATGGTAAGACCAATCTGTAGCATTGCCTTGCAACGTCTCCACAAACAACCTAACAAAGACATCTTCATGTTCAACTCCCAGGACCCCACATGCAACAATGAACGATGCAATGTGTTTGTCCGGGTGTACTTTTCCATCACCTCTAAATTTGGGAAAATTCTTCCATTTACCCTTAGGTAACTCATGCAATGGTTGAGGAAGAGCCAGAGGCCCAACTCTTTGTCCCCAAGGCTAAGGTGTTGCCATCCTTGGAAAGATTACTTGAAGTGGAATTGAGACACTAGCAAGAACTAGGGCACCGAGATTAGGGCTAAGTTGTGCTTGAGGAATGTTACTACCATAGACTCTGTCTTCAACAGGAGGTGTTATTGTGGAATGAGTTGTTTTATTTCTTCTTGTTGGAGGAAGTTGAAAACCCTTTTGATCTAGGAGTTGAAATTAGGGATCTTCAATTCCAAGAGCCCTTCTACCATGAGTGTATCTTAGAGTCACCAGATCAAAGAAATGATCAAATTAGTTGTTCTTTTTAGAAAGGAATTTTTTTGAACAAATCCCCAGTGGAGTCACCAAAAACTGATGGGTTTCATATTTGCACTTGGAGTGAAACCGCAGTCAGGGGACAAGCAAGTCCCTCCTCTTTAATGGGAGAGGTTCCCTTATTGAAAGCAGGGGCAAAACCTATGTAAAAATGCACAATCTTTCATTCAATGGTGGTTTCCTGATATCTTGAAATGTGTTTTATGCCTAGAAAGTTATCAATACATGAGGATAAAAGACTTGAAGAGAGGAGGGAGGCTGAAGAAGACAATACTTTCAGGGAAAAGAGATGACAGAGAAAACCCTTATATGTATTGAGCAAATGAGATATAGAGTAGAACCATTCACGTTTATAATAGGCACAATCCACAAAATCAAAGTTCTTGAGATTGTATAAACTAGAACACAATGTTTCTAAGCATGCAAGGATTAGATGATTCACAGATCAGAGCAAGAAGGAAAGAAAAAATAGAAGAAAAAGGGGAAAACCCTTGTATTGATTTCTTTAGACTCAAAATTACAATTCTAGAATATCAAAATTCCAACCCTTTACAATGGATTTGAAAGCCCATGATATAGCTCACAAGATATGGTTACAACTTCCTCGAGGAAGCAAGAAACTGTTATAACTTATTCCAATCACTTGTGCCCTTTCGAATTCTTGATTTGCAAAGAAACGTTAATGGCGGAAAAACTAGATTTTTGTTACATGACCATTTCATTATTTCACCAGTTAAAACATGGGTCATTCGATTTGTATTTACAAATTTAAATTTGGGCCAACCACGTGGAAGGAATTGATTGGAGTGGGCCTACGGACGTCTTTTGCATTTTTTACCTTTGAAGTTGTGTGAAGATGACATGTGGAGAGCTCCGCCAGTTCCTTTATACTTAGCCGATTCGGGCATATTTCCTGCTTGACCTATGTTGACCCTTAGACACGTGGAGAGTTGGTGCTCATTTGAGTTTCCATTTTGGAAACGCTTCCTGAAATTGCGCTGAGCTGACATGTGTCTCCTTTCGCTAGTCTTGGAATTTTTAATGGCATACTTTGTCTCTCCATTGACTTTGACCATGTGGCATGTTAGTGCTCATTTGGAGACTAACCCTTTGATTTCACTTCCGAAATTATGTTGTTAAGGCACGTGGAGACTTCCGCAAACACGCCCACACTTAGTCAATCTTAATGATCGACTCTCTTTTTTGGACCTGGAACATGCGGAGGACTGGCACAAGTTTAAGAACTTTCCCCGGCTCTGACTCTTGAAGTTACGCCGATGAGGCACGTGGCACCGTCTGTTGAACCTTCCATACTTATCTTATTTGAGCTTGTTCTGCCTTCATTTTGAACTTGGGACACGTGGAAAACCTGCACTTATTTGAGGATTGTCCCATGGGCCCTGCCCCTGGATTTGTGCCGTTTGGACGCATGGAGGCTTTTTTTGTTGCTTGAAACATGGCCAAACTACATCCAATCAGAGACGCCCACATACTACCCGTGGATTATGGGGAAAAAAATTAATGGGGAAGATACGCTTGTCATTCCTCACTGCGGGAAGAAAATATAAAGAAGGGAAGAAACTTCACCATTACGCATGACTTTCCAATTGTTCTCTATGAATGGGAAAACTGTGAAAAATACCAGACTCAACACGATCCAATACTCCAAGATGCCGACTCAAAATTTGTGAAACTGGACTTCAAAAGAGGGGAATTTTGAGGGCAAAAACAATACCATATGAAGATAAAATGAAAAGACAATTGCAAAAAACTAAATTAAAGTAGATCAAAACATAACTAGTCACATTGGAATGCTTGGCATCTTTTTTAAGATGTTTCAAATAATTTTTTGACATGGTGCAGATAAGCTTGCATTACTAAGTTTTAACAATGTCTTATAGTGCTCATTATATTTTTCGTCATGATAGTGCTAAGTATTCGAGTTTGCTAAGTTTTTGTGTAAATATTTCTAATTCATGCTAAAATGGTAGTATACAGTTGCAACATTGAATTCTAGTCCGCCATTTTCTAATTTATAAATTTTGCATTGATTGAAGATTTGCATCGATTGTTTCTTTCTTTTCACCTACTAGTCTGGTTATTTCCTCGTGGTGAGATTTGATAGCTTCGCATGTTGTTTTTCTTTATAAGAACCATGTCAGAGTGCAAAATACGAGACATTAAGAAGGCTCCACGTATGTACGGTTTTAACAGACCATTTTCTATTAAATGATCTTTCTGTCATGTATGCTTCACTACAAAGTGTGAACCAATTAAAAACACCACATATGCACGCATTTTGCCGTGATATTGAGTGTCAGACTTTACATAACATATGTTAGTCACCCCAAAGTAAAAACCAATAAGAAAGCTTCGCGTTTATACCATTTTCTGAATGTGAGTTGTTTGGTGGGTCGTGTTAGTTAGTGTGAAGTGAGAGCCAATAAGAAAGCTCCAAGTCCAACTTCCACTGTTGTCTGGAGAGAAAATACAATAGAGGGTATTTGCCAAACTAGTTTTAGGAGATTTACCATTTGATGCGCAACTATTTATTTATATTTTTACTATTTTCACCGAAACAACGAAACTGGTTACAAAGATATTCGACAAAACTATGAAACTTGTTACAGGGACATTCGTCATGATTTGTATAAGTTTTTTTTTGGCGGGGTTCCTTAAAATTTTCCCTTGTAGATGAACTTCAAGCATGTTGGTTCTAAACATGTACCTAAAGAGAGGTGACGAAGAGATTAATGCCGCCAGGGAAAAGTACGACATCAACAACAAGAGGTAGATGAAGACTAAACTGAATAACACCCATAAAAAATAATGAAACAAATATAAAAAATATTGCTTCGTTGATATAGCTGAACTGGATGATGTCAGAATCAATTACTATCAATCCAACTTATACAATACTTTCAACATAATAATTGTAAGTCTTATATATCATAATATAATTGACTATTTTACACTATTATTATGTCAAAATTAAATAACTAATAGATAATATTTTAACTATTAGTTAATACTATAGCAACTATAATATATTGTAGGATCAAAACCGCTCTCCTCCATATCTCACACAGTTTGAATTTAGTATGTTTGCTTCTCAAACTCATTAGGCCATTTGTCGAGTCTAACATGAGCCTTGTTCCATGTGTCTATTATTAACATTAGTACACGTGTTCATTCTAGTTATAGCTGCTTTCAAGATAATTCTTCGCGTCTTTGCGTAGACAAAGGCAATATGTCCATTCACTCGGGTGGAAGATGTGAGACTTTGACTGGATAAACTACTTACCATGGCTTGCTCATCAAGATATGTATTTCGATCTTTCGAAATTGACAGATTAACAAACGTTTGAATGCAATCTTGTAAAATCTTTGTGAAAGGCGAAGTTTTTTATTCCGAAGAGAATATAACAATGTGAAAGCAGCAGTCGACTAGTCCTTTTGAAACATATCAGTCAATCATAAAATGTTGTGTTCATCTGGTCAGAGTAAAAGACAGTTCTGCGTTTGACGTAATCAATGGGTTCTTTTAACTCTGGGTTGGGCTATCCACGTGGCTCACTAATACCCTCCAGTTCTGAAATAGTTCGAATTGTTCATTTATGTTGAATTTTCTTCCGCTGCACCAAAGCTGGGCATGCACCATTATAAGAATATAGATTTTTTAGATTCCAAATGACCTGTATTTTGAAATCTCAGATCTCTTTCTACCAAACTTTTCAGTACTATACGTACTGTACTAAATATTATATAAAAAAGTGAGCTTCTCAATTTTTCCAAAAATAGATAAGGTTCATTAATATATCATATTTGTTTGGGTAGATATTTTGATTGAAAAGCATCTCTGAATTACTATATAGTAAATGTACATTAATAAATCGAGGATGTGATTCACATGTGTGTGAGGGTATTAAAAACTAGCAATTGTAAATGAGTTGCAATTTACGCTGAAGAGGGATTGAATTTTTTGTATACAATATAGTTTGGATACAAAGTGAAGGTGAATTGTATTTGTATTGCATTACAAGTGGGTTTTGCGTATATATATGTGCAACACTTAACTTATTTAATGATGGAGATTACTAATGGCTACATCACCATTCATGACGGTACCAATGAAAACAAATCATTATCATTATCAGGATCATTATCTAGATTTTTTTGTTTTGTTTTGAATGCGCTAATCATTGCACTAATACCTTGGAACCAAGTAGCCATCATGCTAGCACTGGCACTGACACCATACCCACTCTTGCACTTTGGTCCACATTGTTGAAGAAGGTTTAAAAACCATTAGTTTTTCATCACTTTTGATTCAAATATTTTGGATTTGGTTGTTGGCAGTCAGTTCATTGATTACACCTTTTTTAAGTACGCAGGTTGGATCCAAGATCTTGGTACACTATTGTGAGCATGATGGGGGAAGGAGTGTGCACATGCCTTGTACGCCGTGTGCCAATTCTGTGTTACAAAGTCTTTTCTCCTCTTCCTTGCATGCTTTAACGTTCTTTGTATATCTCATTCTTGCATAGTGTTCAAACGTAAAAGTTGGTAGGATTCGTAGATCTTTGATGGTACAAACTCTTGACATTGTCGTGAATGTTAGTCCTTGACGGTCAACATTTCTGACGTCTACTATGGCCTTGTCAAGAGTTAGGCCTTGTGATTTGTGGATGGTGAGGCCCCAAGACATTTTTAGTGGGATTTGGTGACGATTTCCATGTGTGACAGGAGGTAGGGGCAAGTGGGTTGGGTTGAGTATGTCCCATGGGGGCCCTTGGTAGTGTTTGAAGTTGACAACAACAAAGGATGGAAAGTCTGGTGGTTGTGTTTCTCGGTTGTACATGACATTTGTCACTTGCCCAAGTGCACCATTAACCAATCCTAAGCTAACCCATAAGTTAAATGTCAACATGACCTCTTGTCTGGTGCATAGGAAAACTATTGGGTCCAGTTGAGTGTCGTTGATGTTTGAGTCAGAGTTATGTTTGCTTTGTTATGCGATGCTCATTGCAATTGGTACATGTAAGGATTTTAGCATTTGTTTATTGTGCTTGCTTGCTAGGTCCTTTGTTGCAAATAAGTTCTTCTCAATCGTGAAGATGGATTGCTCTGAGGTAGACATGCACGACTTTGTACGTGACATGAGAAGAGACCAATCCTTAACGGTTGCTTCTGCATTTCTGATGTTGGTCAACATTTCTCTGAATTCAAGTTGTGTCGGGTTTTATCCTTGTTGCCTAAAGTTTGTGTCCAAGGTGATCACGGTATCAAAAGCATGCCAAAGGAAGGTGACTATTTTGTTGCCTGCATATAATGGTACATCATTGACTGGAGGGAGCTGGCCTAAGTCACCCACCAAAATCATTGAACAGTTGCTGAATGCGTGGTTAACCATGTTGGGGGAATGCCTCACGAAGTCTTTTGTTGATGTTGTGTAACATTGTAGGACCTATAAAGCTCATTTCATCTATGAGTATGTAATGTACGACACTTATACACTCCTGGAAGATTGTTAGGGCTTGGCCTTCAAGAGGTTTCATGTCGGATATGGATATTCGGAGTGAAGAATGTATAGTAGACGATTTTATATTGAATGCAGCAATGCCTATTGGGGCTAGTACAAGGAGGGAAGATTTAAATTTTCCAGTCATATTTTCAAGCCCATTTCTTATGTGTTGTATGAGGTATGATTTTCCTGTACCAGCGGTTCCCTGAATGATCATCTTCAATGGTGGGTGTTTCCCTTGTTAAGTTGCATGGGAAAGTACAATTGAGTATACAAGGTGTTGTTTTGATGATAGTTGCAGAGCGTCTAATTGGGTAGGTGGAGTAACAAGTGGTGGTGAATTTTTAGTGTGGGTAAGGTCTATGAATTTAGGTGCACTTTTTTGTAAGGCAGCAGGGATTGAATGAACCTTCCAATCGTGGTTAATGTCAAACTCACGAAGGCCTATCATGTCTACATCATCAATTGTTGTATTGAGTGTTGGGTGCATGCGTGATATATGCTCCCATTCAAATAGTTTTGCATGCAGCAGATTAGATCCCTGTGAGTTATTGTTGTCACTCCTTGTCCCAGTTGCAGTTTCTTCTAGAGTAGTGGCTCTATGAACATGTAAAGGGATGTACGAGTTTTTCAATTTTCCCCATTGGTTAGTTATTTCAGATGTAGAAATGCTAATGTCTGTTTGGATATGTCGAAAGGGTTTATAAAGCAGAAGCTCTGTCCAGCAAAAATCCTCATAGTGTATCGCATCTGGGGTGGGGACATCACTATATCGGGGGAATACGTAGACAACTGCAGGGGTTCTTCTTTGTAGCCATTGAGTAACTTTCCTTTGGCTATTGTAGGACCAGGAACGAGCAGCCTCAAAGAGGGAGGTGTTCTCTAATTGTAAAGGGTGTTTTATGTATGCATCTACGAATGAAGGGAATTGGAATGTGTTTCCTAGGTTTGTGAGGACATGTTTGAATACCTGCTTACCGATAGATAAGGTAATAAATGTTTGACTACAACTAGAGAGGGGGAGTTTTTGTAACATGTGGCATGTTTCTTGTTCACCAATGTCCCGGTCAACAATAGTTTGTGAGAGGAATTTGCTATAGGCCGCCTTTGCAGGGTGATCGACTCTAACTTCATTAGATATATGTGTCAACATGTGATGGTAGCTTTCTGATTTCTTGTTTGCCTTGGCTGTATATTTTGTAATGTATTGTAAGACCGCATGTCGTGACACAATGGGCTGACAGTCAACATTGGCTCACCATAGTGCTAGCATGTCTGAGTTGTGTATGTTGACCCGTGCATCATTGCGTGTAGGGGTGTACTTTTTTTTACCCGTTTCATCTAAGCGCAAAATCGAATACTCTTGGAGTGGCCAAGGGGCTTTATATCTACATTGAAGTGTCCCATTTTTTTTCTACAAGCAGGTTGCCTCACTGCATTTTGTGTGGCATTGCACGGGGTTCAACAAGTTTTCATAGTCAGCTACAGGGTTGTCTGTAAGTATCCCTTATGTGTCTAACAAGCACGGGTCATCTTCCTGCGAATGATGTATCGCAGGTTTTCCACTCTTAGGGCCCCTTGGATTCTATGCAGTTACTAATTGGTCGAAGTAAGTCTTTGCCACATCAAGTTCACGGGGGTTGTCCCAGTTTAGGACCTCCATGTTTGGTGCATTTGGAAGCCATATAAACCCGTGGATATGAGCCGAGCCTCGGTGTTGCCATTCATACCTGTATTTTGCACAAAGAGGATCCAACTTAGTAAATGGGGTAGGGGTGGTATTGTATTAAAATCTAAGTGGTAGTGGCCTCACCTGTACCAGTAGTCGGTGCAATGTAGTTTTTTTTAAAGATCCTCCTCGTAAAATATTGTAAATCTTTTTTCCATGTATGCAGAGACGATATGGGGGTGCATGTTCAAGTTCGTGTTTCTCCATTTTTGGCCAGTTGTTGTGGCTGGCGTGGGGGTTCCTGTCATTACTTTGTGTAAATTTGGCCATTTAGTATCTGCTACACTTAAAGTGGAGAAAAGCGTAGGACTTTCTAGTTGGGTTATCATATCTGTGAGTTCATGTCTACGCTTGCACCAAAATGATTTAGTTCCTCGCAAATTGGACCCAAAGCGCATTAGTTGCTCTGCAATGTGGGTGTCTGGGTACTGTGCAAGTTGCTAGTGTAACATCGAAACCATGGTACGCAAGTTGTCCCCTATATTTTTTTTGTGAAAACAACAGATGTTGATTGGCTTCTGTGGCACAACATAATGTTGAGAATGAAGTAGTGAAAGTATGTATGGATTCCAAATCTATTATCATGGTAACGTATTAGGTGCAATGCGTATTCATGCATGTGAACCCTTTTGATCTGTGCTTGGTGGAGCAATGCAATTCTTGTAGGGAACAATGTTGGAAAAGCCATAGAGAGAAAACCCTAAGTGTTGTATTTGTTGACTGTGGTTGAACCAATGTGTGGCAACTCAATTGACTATAGCGGAGTTTGTTTTCTGCCTTCGATGAAATTTGTTATCTGGTCAACCTCCGAAGTGGCTGGAGGGAGGGAGGACACAAAATATGATGGTTTCCGCTCATGGGTATTTGGTGGGGAACTTGGGAGAAGGTCTTCTTCTGATTCTACTTTAGCATTGTCTAGGATAGTTGAATTGAAGTGTGGTAGGGAAGTAGATATATCAGTACTGTGAGGTGGTAGGGAATGCAATGCAGTGTGGTCTAGGACAACATCCTTGTAGTAAGGGTCATGAGCTATTTTTAATTACAATGCAACCAAAACACAAGATATACTTACAAAGCATTCGTAAGCTTTATTTGTTGCTCTGATTCTTGGGATGATTAAGATGTCCAAGTCTTCGACGCGCCAAGGAAAGTGTTTAGTTATGGATGAAACATCTTGGGGGAAGCATATGGTGTGGCCCCTATATTTGTATTGACCACCTACAACGTGAGTCACCTGCAATATTGGGTTGACCCTTGCTATCAACATTTCCTTAACTTGTGTAAGTGAAGATAAAACCTTAGGTTGTGGGCCTAGGTCCATGTTATTCCAACTTGAGAAGTGACGATCATATTTTTCAACAATGCATCTACGATAGGTATTGGCACCTTTGTAAACCCTTGTATGTAGCCCAACATATAATTCATTACAACGTGAACATGTGTTTGGAGGTGGGAGGTGATCTAATCTTAGACAGAATTGGCACTGGGTATCTTGGAGTGAATGTGTATTTGGTGTGTGATCTTCGAGTAGGTTGACATGGTTGGCTATATAGACTGGTGCCTGTGTGTTCAGCTTTTGTCGTTTCATGCAATATATGGTGACGATGCTCATTTAGGTTGTTTTTGTTGGTTGCATACCTCAACCGAGCCTTTACATTTTTCTCAGTTCATGTCAGGCTTGCACAAAATGAGGGAAAAAGGTAACAGTAATTAGGTATAGAGGGTAGTTAATGCATGCAAAAAGTAGAAGTACTTTTTTTTTATTTACGTGAAGTGTAACAATGTATATCTAAACATCATTTTATTGTTTAATAATGTCGATAGTGTTTGCATTGCTGGTATAAAAGTGAATTTTTTAACGTGAAACACATCCTCAGACGACGGGGTGAGAGGGAAATGTCCCCCTGCACCCGAATATATTGTATTATAAAGACATATTAAGAACCTAGAGTGATATATAAATATAGGAAAACTTGAGCACAAATACACATGGTGAACTGTCACAACATACTATGAAAACCAACAACATGCATTAATATTAAAGGTTATATAACTTACGAATGCAAAAACTTATATGTGGAGTAGGTGGTATGGTAAGTATGTATTTGTAAGTTCCTAACATTGTGTGTGTATAGTATAATATGTTTTATGAGATAGTGCATGATATTTTTCATCAATAGATAGTTAAAGGGATGCGAGGAATGCATCTAGTGGGGATTCCTGCATGTTGAAAGTCATGTCCTTAACTGCAAACGACAACAGTGCACTAGGCTTTCTCTTCTGACCTGTAGACCTCTAGCTTCACGGATATTGTGAACATGTAGTAGTGGAATAGAATTGGATTAACAACAAGCCAAAACTTGTCGGGTGTTGGTGCAAGAAGTTGTAGCTCTTGTGCTGATATACCCATGATTGATGTAGTAACCTCATCAAAAGAAGTTACCCATGTTGTTGCTGTGCTATCCTCAATGATGAAGTGTAATGCATATTTGTAGTCGCAATGAGAGACATCATGCTTGCATTTTTGGCAATACCAAGAGGAGTTTGCAGTTAGATCAAGTTTTTTCTTGCATTGTTGGTTGTTAACAATTGATGTGCATGCTGGATATCTAAATGAGGACATATTCATGTGTATAATTATTGCTGCGGTGGAGAAGGTGAGTGTTTTACCTAGTTGCGAGGAGGATATTATGCCTGCGATATCAGTTTCCTCTATTTTTCCAATACTCACTGAAGGGTATGCAATTGTAGAGTCGAGCGAAGTAAACCATGCACGCAGTGCATGAGCCTCAGTTATATTAGGATCTATGAAGATTTGTGTATTAGGGCCCATGGCTAATGTTGTTCCTTTGAAAGATGTAATTTTTTCTCTCTTAATTGCAAGAACTAGTCTGACTGATGTCTGTGTAGCACATAGTTCACTCAGAAGTTTTCCCTCATTGTCACTGAAAGCACCCCATAACGTTGCCTCAATACATAGTGTTGAGTTATCACTACGTAGGACTGTGCGTTTGTGGTTGAAAATACTATCACTTTTCCTTATAGTGGAGGGGGCAGTAATGGATAGTGCAATAACTAGTAGGTCAATGGTGGATTTGGCGGGGGAGGAGTTGATTTCTGCTATTGCTTTGAAACGGAAAAGATATTGCAGTATGTCCACAGAATAATTTGTACTAAGCTTTACAGAGGAGTCCAAGTCTAGGATGATGTCCCAAGGAGTTGTGGAGTTGTTGTAATATTTTTTTACAGTCCGCAAGGTGCCTCCTCTGATTGTGTATGTTTTACCTAGTTGTATTTGGTTGTAGTAAGAAGTTGCAGCTTGGTCAAAAGAAGTCACCACTATATCTGAACTACTTTTGTCGATAATGTCGAAGTTAAAAACCTGCCCTGTGCGTTTGTCTGTGCTATAGTTGTTTAGGTAGCCTTTTTTTATGACCCTAGCCTTCAATAGTCCAAAGGCTTTGGTAAGGATTTAATGATTTTATTGGCGTGAGTTGCATGCAGTCTATAGGGTGTCCTTCATGAGTAGTTGGTGCCAAAGTATCAGTGCAGGCTGTTGGCATGTGTACAGCCAGTTGGGGAGCCACAACGTTGGGGGTAATGGAGCCTATGATGCTGGTGGTTTCCTAAACAATAAAATAAAATGGAAATGAATTAGCAAATGGGGTAACGTAAAGTACGAGGGGGCATGTGCTAAACCATAAAGTGGGGTAGCCAAGTTATGGTACACATAAAGTGGTTTTTTTAAGAGAATAAGCACGTAAAGATATGTACAGTGGGGAAGATGTTCATATAACACAACAATTTTCATACTCATTCAAAGTAAAGTACGAAACATATGTACATCAACTATAATGTATTTCTCGTGATAGGAAGTATACAAAACTTCTGATGGCAGTTTTAAAATACAACATATTTATTCAAGTATAGGTTTATCAAGCCAATCCTTCAAAAAGAGGTTACTGTGGGTTAGAATAAAAGAGGTGGGCATATGTATGAGTAGTGCAAAGTCATATTAGGGGTGAGGTAGGGGCTAAAATTATAGGGACGCAAGATAAGCATTGAATGCTGCTCTAATGGAGCGTTCCTCGCCATCAGAGTAGTACTGATCCTAGCTTAGCAATCGAAGGAAAGTGTACAACACGTCAAGCCTAAGGTACATTGCATCTACCTTTTGCATCATGTCTAAGACAATGGTTAAATCACTATCGAGAATCATCGCTAATGGG
This sequence comes from Taxus chinensis, assembly GCA_019776745.2. NCBI lineage: Eukaryota > Viridiplantae > Streptophyta > Pinopsida > Cupressales > Taxaceae > Taxus > Taxus chinensis. The sequence continues at coordinate 775,005,427 of CM034147.1, read as the reverse complement.
ATGAGAGACTCTGATATCCTACCAGAAATGGTTAAGCATGTAGTTGCAACAGAAGTAGTCAAAGAATGGACAGAAGTTGTAAGCGGTGGTTGGACACTTTGTATTGAGCTTTCGTTGGTGGCTGCCTGGGTTGCATACGACTGAGGGGACCCATTTGAAGCTACCAGTTCAATAGGAGGGCTCCCGACAATGGCACTAGAGGTATCATCAAATATTGTGATAATGGATGGAATTCCATTTAGAGTGGCCATAATACCTAAAAATAGCAAGCAACTTTGTTTAGTATAAATTTTTCTTCTACTGACAAGTACATAAATACATTTACATATATATGTCACATATTTCAATAATTTGTGTAGCATTGAAGGTGGGAAAAAGAGATATTGCAGAATAATTTATGTTGGAAGTAATAACAAGACATCTTGAACCTGCATACTCCAAATCCTAGACATTTCATCTATAACATTTGGTCATTCGGAGATTACATATATCTAGAACATGCAGTATAAGTCCCCATCATGTATACCCACAAGTACGCAAACAAATTGAGGCCAATTTTATATTTGATTTACCAAGTAATAATCTATCGTTAAGGGCAATTAATCTACCAGTACAAATATAAATATGTCAGTCAAATGGGAGGCACTCACCAACAGTAAGCCAACCTATGTCTCCAGCAGGCACACCACAACAACATAATATAACAATAATGGAGCTGGTTGTAGTCTTATTATTATTGTCTTCGGTGTTATTCATGTATAAATCTACAACATAAATTTTATAGGGAAAGCATTCATAATGGTTAGGCCAAAGACAGAACCATGATATTTAGTGAATGTCATGCAATTGAGATGGAGATGTAGTTAAAACAACATTTCAAAAGAAAAAATGATCTGTACATTCTTTTCAGTTAGAGAACTGCTGAAGAATTCTAAACATTGCAAAAAACATTGGCTCAATGAAACTAAAATTGCAAAGCAAATTACCGTCTGATTATCCAATTTCAGGCAACATAATATACAAATTTAGACAATTTTTGAAAGTTGTGGTTTACAACCATTTGAAGGTAGATTTAGACTTTATTTCATAGCATTATAGAGCCTTTGTCAAATACAATATTGAACAGAAACTGCAGTTCCTCTTTTCTACTTCACAGTAATTCTGTGGATAGTCTAACTAAAACTATCCCATGAAGATGCGTCATTCACCACTGCAACTCTATTTACGCTAGGTTGTGACAATCGTAACCAAATTTTATACCTTGCCAGAGCGTTGTAAATTACAATAGTAAAAGCATTTTAAGGACTTTTGACACTGAACGTTTCTTTGAAAAGAAGAAAAATAAGAAAGGAGAAAATACATAGAAAAATTGTTAGACTTTGTGCCTTAAATTTTCCCATGTGCATACTGTAATTACTGTATGGATAACCTTAAGTTCACATAGTTCTTTCAAGAGACGAGAAGAGGCAATTATTATGATTGTCCTAAAATGGGTTCCACTGGAGCTTTTCTTGGTGACTAACACAGAGATATATGATGCTATCCTTTATACAGTAGCAAAAAAGCAAAGGGATGTCGGGATGGGGTTTCCAGCATCAACTTGGGTTCTCTCTTCCAGCTTGTAATTTTTTCAGGTTCAGGGTTTGGTAAATAGTCTCTAAGAACCATCATGCTCTTTGATTCGCTTACAATTACAGAGATAGAAGATTCATAAGGAAATCATCCATAATTCTCTGTATGCAAGTATGGAAATGTCAGACATGCTCATTGGGCAACTCCTAAGACTTGTGATTGGATATTCATGAAATGTTGACAAGCAGTGTGATCATTGACATTGAAGAGTGAGATGTATATAGAAAGGCCACAATTGCATAGCAACAAAAAAATAATTTGCAAACCTGTTATATTTCTGAGCTGTGGTGTATATGAGGTGAGAAGGGTGTTGTAAGTGCTGGCAAAATCAATCCAGTGGAGATGGTGTAGGATGAAAACTTAAAACATGCAGGGGTGTATTTATAGATAGATAACAACTAGAGGGAAACAAACACATTAAGGTAGCTACAATAGATCCACTACTGTTGAAACAACCACAGTTATGCGAGGAGAGTTCTAATGGTGGCTATATGTCCCCAGCAAATTGCTAACGTAATATCCAAAAGTTACAGGAAAAATCCAATTATATTTATTGCAAAGTGGTGGACTTAGGATTGTGAATTGGTGGACGTATTTATGCAGTGTGGTGCATACGTAGCATGGGAGACAGATGGGTCTGTAAAGCAGGCATTTGGGAGGGTCGGTGGAGTCCTCGTTAATGCACGGGAAATGCACTATCAATATTCATGAATCATTTGTTTTGGAATCCAATTCTGTCGTGCTTGCAGCCGGAAATTACTTCTCCGATATTACAATTAACAACTGTGCTTTCTTTTCAGTTTCTTCAAACAAATATGCATACCTTCTGGTTATGGCAAACTTTAATGTTTTGCTTTTTGGCTCCAAAATATCTGACTATTATTTTTTCTTAAGTTAGTTCAATTTTTAGATTTTTTGCAAAACTTGGTGTGATGCCCTAGCTTTTACAATAGGTGGAAATTGTATAGTCAATCAATCAATCCAGAAAGGGTGTCTAATTCCATCAAGGCAGCAAACAGGTACGTTGTTCCCTGTTTTGTAGATTTCAAACTTCATAGAGTAGGCACCCACTACCCAGTCCACTGTGGCAGTGGTAGTCAGTTCAAACCTCCTCCTTCTGATGAATAACATCTAATTTCACCAGGAAAAAATGTTATATGTAGGGTGTTACTGAAAATTGACACTTTCCAGCAATTCCCTCTTCAAAGTAAACACCTTCCGGTGAATTAGAACTTGGGATGAGATTTGGCGGCTAACCCCACCTGTCAAACCAAAAAATTATAACGTTAAGAAGTTTTTGAAGATCTCTATTGAATATCTTATCTTTACTTAATAATTAAAAAACTAGCAATCGCATGCGAATGGTGCAATAGAAACGCCGAAGGGGATGCAACAAAGAAGTTAAACATGAGAGAAATTTTGGAGGAGGAAGAAGAATGATGAAGAAGGGGTTTGAGGGAGGAGAAGTGCATGGGTGGGTTAAATGTTGGGGTGAAGTAATGCATCACTCTTCATTATCATGACCATACACATATGAATGAGGACCCAAATGTTTCAAACGATTCAAGGAAAAAGGGGGAGCAATTCAAAAATTTATGAAGTAATGTATTATGGAGATGTTACAAATTAAAGTAAGCTATGGTTGATCAGTATTTCCAATGTCAAAAAAGGAAAATGTTAATTAATTATTGAGTAGCATGTATAGGTGTACCACACGGAGAGGTGAGCCAAATGGTCATTTAGGGTTCCGTTTGTTGTCAATTTCAAGCACATTTGTGACCATGGTTTCTCTTTAGTAATTAAGGTAGCAATTAGGGGTTCCCTCATCAATAGTCCTAATGCCACCATCCATCAATGACCACTTTCACAAAACCTTGATGTTCCATTTCCACGATGCATGTAAGGAAAAACCGACGATACTTTTAGCTCGAAATGCCTATCAATGTAATGAATGATTGAGGAAATGGAAAAAGATATAAATACATTGTTGTATGTGCTCCTCAATGTCCCTCCTTTGATACTATAGGTAAACGAATGTTATAAATAGAGAATGTTTCAATTATAAGATTATAATTTGGACGATTTCTTTAAAGATTAAAATTTGTTTTCGAGCCAACAAATTTGAATGTGGAACATATTTAATGCATGGATATCAATAGGGGAAATTTGGAAGAGATGCCAAATTGTATGTCAACACATGGGGACATGTGTGGCGTACATGATACAATTTTTTGGGGAGTCGGCCAATTCAATGTTAAACCATTGCATGCAAATAGAAAAAGTGGGTGATTTAAGGGAAGGTGCAAACTTGGGTGATCATGTCAATGATGGGAGGATCTATTAGATGAAATATCCTTTGAATTTTAATATTAAATACAAGATATATTATGCAATACATTGTTGATATCAACGGGTTCTAAATACCAAGGCTAATGCCTTTTGATGTCGAAACCGAACGAAAATCCAATACTTATCAAATTCGAGTGATCAAGTTCTCTTCATTGAAAGTAAAATGTATGATGTGAACATAATTCTAGGAAAAGCATAGGGGTGAGAGGAGGCATATTTGGTTGATGGGGTTGAATATTATAATATGGGCTATTTATCATGATGATATGTACCCATTGATATTTATAATTTTTGTTGTGGTGGTGTGGGTCATGCATTAGGGAGGTGGAGATGTTATGTGAGCATGTCCATCATCAAATTAAAATGAAAACAAAAACACTGAATTGTTCATCTCATGTATGAGTGGGAGTGGTGTGAAAAACATGACATTGAGAGGCTTATCATATTCATCAAAAACTACAATTCCCTACACAAGTTTTTTCTTTAAAATTTTGTGGTATTCAAAATCAAGCATGCCCAAACTAGATGCTCTAATTATTTTGGATGGGAGGAATCATGTCATTATATTGGCTCAATACTTCAGACAACACAGGTGGGAGATCTATGTGCATAGTAGAATACACAACTATGAGGAACTTTCCCGTACCATATATAGCATCATTTTTTTCACCATTGATCTTGTTAAATAAAATGCACTCAACACTGATATAATTTCGAAGACACTGAGGGAAAATATCAATACAACTATAGGCCAACTGAACTATGCCATTACATAAAAGAGTATGTTCCTTTTTTTCTTTGTTGAATCATGTTGCACTATAGGCATTGACAAACATTTGAGTAGAGGCAAAGTGGGTTATATCTCCAAGAAATATGACATTTTTGTGGGGAGTAAATGGGTTCAAGGGATAAGGATGATGAAATGTGACATTGAGTTACTCAAGGATGATGAAATGTGACACTCAGCTGCTCAAGGATGATGAAATGTGACATTGAGATGCTCACCATCATCAACACAAAACTATAATTAGTTGCACAAATTAGCTATTTGGTATTTGTGGTATGTGAAATCAAGTGTGCACAAACGTACACATTGATTATCTCGGGGAAGAGGTAATATGTCATGATGTCGTAATGCTACAAACAACATAGGTATGAAATTTATGTGCATAGCAGAAGGCATAACTATGAGGTCCTTTCTCCCACCTCTCACACCCCCATTTTTACAATAAATGACCTAATGAAATTGAATGCGTTTAAAACCAATATAAATTCCAATATTTTGTGGAAAGATTTCAGATAAATTATGGCCTAGTTGCAATAATTTCTTGTAAAAAACTATGGACATCAATTCCTAGCTAGAGTCTTCTAGAGAATGTGTGTGAAGATAGTTATGGGAGGCCACTTGAAGCAAATATGACATGTCTACAAATAATAAATTGGTGGCATTGATAAGGATGTCAAATTTTTGACTCTATTACAAGTCATGTATAACATTTCCTATATCTAGGCCATTTTTAAATACCTATATCTTATAAAGTCAGAGCGCTCCAAGAAAACATGTACGATAAAAAGTCTAGGGAAATGAAATATACCCCCATTTTACATGAAATATAGTGAAAAATTAAACAAGTATAAATTTAAGCTATATAAAATTTTGATGAAACAACGATACATTTTATTCATATAACCCTATTGAATTTCATTGTATAGGAAACCATGGCTTTCCTATGTTTTTTAATTTTATGCTATTTATACTACATCAAGTTTTTCAATTGGATGAAGTTCAATTCGTTAGATAAGACAAAGACATGAATTAAAAATTGAAATTAAAAGGTGGGAATTATATACCTACATGTCCCACACCTATTCCACAACTCAATATGTTCCTACCCAAATAATATGCTATATGTGCTCTAATTTATAGCCTATATCTCACTTGCATTATTCACACAAGAGGAATTTTTGCTGAAATGGGTCAAAATAAATAATAAAAATCCAATAGGTTCCAGGTTCAAAACCCAACCACAATGCTTTCTTGTTGTAACATTTTGTAGCCCGCTTTTCAGTTTTGAGCTTGAGTACTTGTAGGAAAACACATGATGCATGAAGAATCATTGATAAGTAAGCCCCTCCAAAAGTTTTTCATGTGTTCACTAAAAATATTTTATGTACCGATAAAATGTTTTACACTGAGACTCCTTATAAGTTATTACGTTTAATGCAAATGGACCTGTTATTTAGGAGGAGGGAATTTTACAAAAAAACGTTAAAGTGTAACTTGTAGTGTTGACGTATGAAAGAGTTTCCTTATTTTTTAATTTAGGATTTCATGTACTTACTCTACATTGGAGGCATTGATTTCTCACCAAACGTTCTCTAGGTTAAAGCAATTGATTCCTTGTCAATTTTAATCTTGGAATTTATGAAGGAAAGAAGCAAAACTCATATATAAATAAAAAGGCTACAATATGAGGAAGTTCATTTTCTTAGATAAGACAAAGACACGAATTGAAATTTGGAAATAAAAATCTAGGATGGAATGGTGGGGAAGAGACGGTGCTAAGCATGCAGATAGTAGCTGCAAATGGCATCTCATTTAGAAAGGGTGACAGGGGAGGAATATAGAACGAAACCAAATAGTGTGGGTGGGTTTAGTGGATGGTGGCGAGGTAATAACCGAAGTGGAAGGGACTAACTCAACCATGAAAATAGTAGGGAATAAGGTAGGTGGATTTAGTAAGGAAGGAGAATTGATGCTAGGTGAAATAGGAGGTGTAAGATTAGAGCCAGTTATATCCAAGATGGGGGAGGGAGTAATACAAGTAGGAGGAAGAGATTGAACTTCAACAATGATTTGGGCTAAGGTAGCTGGATTAATAGTGCATAAGTAAGAGGTAACAACATTCACAATATCCTGATTATCCATCCTAGAAGATGGAGGGTCAATAAACAAAGGAAAAGGGTTAAAACAAGAAGAAGCAGTGAGGGTATTGGTGAAAGTGAGGCCACGACTGTTAAATTGCAAAGTAACTGGAGACATAGGAGAAGAGGACTTTCTAGAATGCTTACCCATGGTGGAAAGTGTGGATTTGAAACCCTAAAAGGGGAAATAAGATAAATAGAGAGATAAATTGGGCTCACCAAAATGATTAACAAAAATAGTTACCTAAAAGACCTAGACGGGTATTTAGGGTTCTAATGTTAATCTAAATAGGAGGATAAAACACAATATAAATGCAATATATGAAGTAAAGCAATATGTAATAACTACAAATAATTACTCTAAGTCAAATATAAATGATAATATGTAAGAGGGGAGTAGGGAAATGACTTAGCATATTACTATAGACTATCACAGGTTGTTGTAGATTTGAGACAAGAACCCAAATGTCTAGACGAGCACTCAGGGACCCTGCGAAGGGTAGATTTGGACCATCTGAAGTGACACAGGACCTGGGAGTTTTCTGGGGTATCATGGGGCACCCTAGTTTGGATTATGGGCATTGTGAACTATACAAAGGCTTAAGAACTATGTTTAGAAGTGTCACAACTAAGTCTCAAACTGTACCTATTTTTCACTCTAGATTTGTTTAGTGACACCCTGCACATGAAGAAGAAGAAGGGGTTAAACTAACCTCAACTGCCAAACCGGTTGTCTTATCGTGGAGTGTTGCACTACATTACAAACCCTGATATAGCTCTAGTGAGTGTGTGTGTGTGTGTGTGTGTGTGTGTGTGTGTGCGCGCCATGCCCAAGGTGCTCTTGTGCCAATCACACTTTTTGTAGTAACGAGCTATGATTGTTATAGAAGATGTAGAATGTAGAATATAATAGATAGAATCCCTTCTCCTATGTGAATGGATGTGATGCAACCTTTTCTAGCTATGATGTATGAAGCTATGTGGATGGAGATGGTACAATGGATGCAACCCTAGATGGAGTGATAGTAGTGATAGGATGAAATGACCTAAGACCCTTAATATGGTCTTATAAGATTTATATTTGTAGGGCTCCCAATTTGTTTTCACAATTAATCCCAACAATGCGGACTGAGGAAAAGATAATGGAGACCAATGGCTAAAAGCAACCCAAAGAATAGAAAAATAGGTTAAACATAAAGAGGGGCACCCAAGGTGGGACCAGGGTGCCTCGGGCTGCCCCAATATAGGTTAGGGTGCCCAGAATCAGGGATAGAATCTCGGGGAGATTGCGAAATGGGTGAGTAGGTATTAGGAAATACACAGGAAATACAAAGTAAAATATTAAACAAAGATGGAAAAATGGTGGGATTAATTATTACTTTTTACACATGAGAACCTTATAATTAGTAGTAGAACACCGGGATGAATATTGTCTATTGTGCAATGTTTGTGTCTACAATATTATTTTTGCATGTGCCTTGGTATCACCGTGCACATGCCCTACCCCTTGTAGGTATCCACTCTTATATACGTATATCAGATTTTAGTCCCCTCCTTTGGGACGCATTCTCTTGCATTCATCACATACACCCTGTTGGTACCCAAATTTAACCTCCTTCAAAGACCGAGAAACATCATGGATTAGAAAGGACACTCATAGACAGATAGACAATCATGTATATCATTTTGTAGCCAGGGAAGCAATCTATTTGACTTGTTGGTACTCAGACTCTGAAGGGAGTGGGTAGCACATTTAAAAGGATGTGATTTGATCCTAACTATTTTAGGTTGTGCCTTTTAACCAAGGTAAGAGAACCTATTTTGTAACCTCTGTTACATGAAAGGAGATATAAGTACCTTTCTTTTGCTTAAATTTTATAGAGAAAACCTTGGGGAAAATATGATCAACTCACCAAATCTGACTCTCACGAGTTGTCACTTCTAGATTATGGAGATATTTTCACAGCAAGGCAAAGGTTACTAAAGACATTTGGAGTCCTAATCTGTTCTGCATACTTTAACAAATGGAATTTGGTCTTGTGTGGGTATACAGAGAAAAATAGGGGTAGTATGGGTAGGATGAGTTGTTTTTAAATAAATTTTTGGTAGGAGGGGAGGCAGGATGAAACTAGATTCACTAGATCCTTAAGGAACCTTACAAAATTGAAAGTTAGACCAACAAAATGCTGCAAAATAGCTAAAATGTTTCTTCAACTAGAATATGTGCTTCAATGGAGGTCCAGATTAGCACTCTTTCACACAATCTCTGAGATTCTATCATGAAGGCTCGAGTTAGAAAACCCAAAAAAGCACTAAGGTCTAAGCCAAATCACGCCTAAGGTACACCCAAAGGCTTACATACAATCTTTGTCAATAGATGAGAGAAAAGTGATTTTAAATCATTTATTCCAATACCAAATGAAATCTCTTATAAGAAATGGAATTGTAGATGCCACTAAATTGTCATAAGGATTGAGGCCTATGTGATTGAATCAAATTTTAATACAAAATTTCAATAGAAACAAGAAAAACTACGTGCAGACATTCAAAAATAAAACAAACACATTTTGCTCAAGAAAACATAGAAATAACTTGAATTTGATTAATTCTATTAGCAGGGGAAAGTTTCACAGAAAAATATTAGAGATCATCAATGGTTGTACACTTGCAACCACCTTGACATGATAAAACTTAATACAAAAAGAGATAACCTAGTTTCTTAGATGGATTCTCAAAAGATAGGCTTAGTCAAATTTTCCTCTTGGGAACTTTCTTCAACCTCTAGCACTCTGACCTCTAACTTCTAACCATTTGCACAAAAAAATTGTGCCATTTATAACCTTTACAATAGAGCCCCTTCCTGCTAAAAGAAAAAACTTTAAATGCACCAGTACTCACCATGATTCATTCGTGATTCATAGAATTAGATCTACAAAAGTTTCCAGGTGCTCGAGGGGTAGATCTTATCGAATATCTCCCACATTCACTTCTTGCTCTCGTTGATCACTCTTCCTTCAATTTTCCAACCACTTCTACCCCAAATCTGTCAAATCTAGCTCCTTGTGTGCTTAGAAGAAGAAAAATGGAAAATCCGATTGGGCACGAAAGTTAGACCATTTTAATGGCGAAAGACATCCTCCAGATCTTCCCACCAAACTTCATATATCAACATTAACTTGCCCCTATGTTTTACATGTAGAAAAAACCAAGAAATTATGAAGACTCACACTTCCAGGAGATTTACAAAAAAAATGGGGGGAAAATCAGATTTAGACACTCAGCAGCCATTGATATTAAAATGAATGTGGGCTGTCCGCGTGGAAAATTCAAAAAATGGGCTCGAGGGCTTCTTTTGACCTTTTCTGACCCTTTTCAAAAAATGTAGTTTTTTTTATAGTTTTCCCCACACCTCCGCTTCTAAAAAGTGGGCCTAATACATGTCCTAAGGTGGGTCCTAAAAGAAACGTGGAGAAATTCTGCCATTTGACTCGCTTTCTGGAAAAAGGAAAATTTTCCAAGTATCCCTTGCAGCTCCGCCCTTTCGCTTCAAGTTTCCAAAGTGGGTCCCCGTAGAACACCAGGTCCCTTTATGCATTTAACTCCCTTTCCCCCAAAAGGGAAATATTTTCACATTTCCTCCAAAGGCCCACGCCTTCACCGTTGACTGAGGCAAAACATTGACTATTTCCCTCATCGAACTCGGGGGCCATTTTGAGATTTTAATCCTTGAGAGGAAAAAAATCCGAGTCGCCTCCAATGGCCCACCCCCCTACCTAATTGACTTTTAAAACAGCCACATGTCACCACGGCGCACCTTGAGGTGCTCCCAAAAATTTGATACCTTGAATGACCACAGGCTCACCATGTGTCCTGTTTCGGCAAGATTTGTCTGAATGCTTGAAGCTTAGCGGAAGGCACCACATGTCATGCTTCGAGGCAGTATCCTTTTGACCATTGAAAAGTCTAAGTAAAATTCAAAGTAAGCAGAGGCCTTCACGTGTCATCCTCATGCTTCTTTAAAATGAAACTCAAGGGCTGGTCCCTAAACATGCGCGGTTCCTCCATGTGTCTCCATAGTGTAACTTCAAGATGGTGCCCAAAGAAGAGACCCTGAATGAGCGTGATCTTGCCACGCATCTTGTTCTTCCAAACTGCTACAACTACATAAAAGATTTTCTAAGTATGGGCCAAGCAGCGGAAGCCTCCACGTGTCCTCTTGGTGCTACTCCAATGTAAAACCCAAAAGAAGATCTTGAAATGAGCATCGTTCCTCCACATGGATAGATTTTTGAGTTGAGAATTTTCATAGAATTTTCAAAGTATTTAGCCAATCCGTGTCCAACCAAAAGGTGCCACATCCCCTAAAAATGCAAGGATTGTAAATTTAACTGGGAGAAACGCCCGTCAAATTGTAAAATATAGAAAAACAACCATTTGAGCCTGAAAATAAAATTTCCTTCAAGGACAGAGAGTTTAGAATGTTATAAGGCTCAAATACGTTCCTCAAGGACATATCAACTCATTCTTCTTCAAGTATTTAGGGAAAACATAACAAGGACAACAAATCTAGACTAGGGAAAACGGAGAAAATGGGAAAACATGAGTTTTGAAGGAACAAAGCACGGGAGACTCAAAATACAGAGCTTTTCCGGAGGAACAACGGAACAAGGAGACAAATATGGACCCATATATGATCTTCGACCCAAGAGTAGATTAAAAACGGCAACAAAGACTGACCAAGCACGACCCGGGGAAGAAGAAAATGACAAAGGCCATAAATCAATAAATTTTCAAGGGCACAAATGGGGTGAGACAATTTTGAGCACCAACACACCCTAAAAAAGGGGGAATATATTGGGTGAAAAATCACCCTTCCAAAAACACTGAGTTATAGAACAAATCAATATAGTACAAAATTAGTAACATCACATAGTCATACAAGTGATCCAGAAAAAGACATGGGTCATAGACACAAAGTAGACACTAACAATCAGTACTGGACAATAGTGGTAGGAACTTTTGTCCCCTTGGGCACTCGTGTCCTGGGGGAAAAAACACTCTATTTCTCATCTCAACATAATTTCCAACAATTTACAACACATTTATCAAGTAACATGCACTTGTTTCTAATTACAGAATACATTCAATCATTTACAATTTAGTTCCAAAAATTTTCCATAGGTTACAAAAGGTTATAATCAGGGATGTACGATCTACAATAGTTCTTAATTAGAAGCATCATGGAGGGAGACAAAAACTAGACATATCTCCCCAACACTCTTCTCTTGGTGTGAGGTCACCCAAAAAACTTGAACTGTTGGCATGAGATCTCCGAAAAAACTTGCTCTTGTCTTGAGATCATCCAAAAACCTCACCATCAACAATAAGGAATCCAAATCCAGTAACATCTCCAAATCAAACAAGACAATTTTATATCTCATACTCTCTTATACATCAGGTGCACTCTTTCCTTTACACACGTTTTACTTACTTACACATACACATTACTCTTATTTTTCATATACACTACTTTGACTACTTTCTTGCTCTTCTTTTGTAGGACCATCCTTATGCATAACAATAAGAAGCCCACATAAGCAAGAAAAATCTCAAACAACACACACCACTACACATACACTTCACCCCTAGGGTCTACCTCCCCTTCCTAGTCCCCATGCTTCACATTACAATCATTTGATGCTTCACATGTCCACGTGGAATGTTATTGACTACACTTTTCTCTACAGTTTAACAAGGTACACATCTTCTATTTAATTTATGTTATTGAGTATTCACTGAACAACATAAAGTGGGGGAAAATGTAGACAAAAAATCTATGCACTTGGGTACATTTCTAGGTAGTAAAGCATACTAATGTATACATGATTTTCCTAAGTAAGAACACTAGTGGTTGAAAAATCCTTTTGGCCTTTTTGCTTTATCTCTCGCATTCTAATCAATATTACACATCTTAAATCCTTTCCAAAACTTGACTTATTCATATTTTATGGCCTCATACACTAGCACCCAACTAGGATAGAAGTTTTCAGTGCTCATGTCCCTCTCCTTTTTCTTTCCACCATTTTGGGTCTCTTTTACTTATTGGTCACCTTTTAACACTTTGGGATGACCTTTTAGTTGTCAATTACAAAATTCAAACAATGCAATCATACACATACTTAGTTACTTCTCTCAAATAAAGGGCCAAGTACTAAGCATTATCTACAATCACCTAAGATTACATCCAAAGGCACAAGAGCATTACAAAGCATCCATCTAGCACATCTATATAAGGGTTGCATTACTCTACATACAAAACATAGGAGGGGAATTTTATTCTATTCCATTTCACATACTTGGAGCAATATAGATCTATCCCACTATCATAGTGCAATTTGCACAAGGGAAACCTAGGGCATCATTACACACACATGTACACAAATAACTACATGGAGTCTTAGATGTAGTGGAAATCTTAGTCATAAGATCACTCTTTAGGTGATTGTTGGGGTTAGTCCAAATCCCCATTCTACACATTTATTTATTATGTTTTATGTGGTTTTTGGGAATGTGCAGCAAGTTATATATTTTTCAGGCTACATGTATGAATAAATACATTAGAGAGAAACCAAAGTGACAAACAAGGATTGAAACAACGAAAACTATCTATGCTAGAAAAGGTTAGAACCTAAGCAACTGGGTGGACACTAGCACCCATATTATTCACTATCATCCAAACATCCATGTCCTCCTGTGGCCACTTCTTTCTTGTACATTTATAAGTTCCAGAACCCTCGGTGAGCATTGAAAACATTCTTTCCAGTATGTTCCTCAATTTTCTCTATCAAGATCATCTCCAAATTGAACGAAATCAACTAAGTCATGTTATCTCTCTAATTTTCTTAGGGTTTCATATTGTTGCATGTTTATTACTTGTGTCTTACTATAATTTATCATCATAATATCAGTAGTTACTCTAAAAATAAAGTTTAAATCTACTTATATTAAATCACTTGCAATGAATGGAGAGGCCAAAGAATGTAATAGAACATAGTGTTATCCTATAAAATTGACAAGGGAAATTTTATAGGTAACCATACCGAATTTTTTTTAGGTTCCTCATGGAGGTCCCTCAGCGTTTGGAATATTGTAAAATCCCTTTCCAGGAAATCTAGTTTTCCAAACTTGGTCTTTTTGGTCCTTTTTTGGCTGGGCGCACCTTTTATGTATGCAACACAGACCAAATGTGCGCCCTCTTTATTTCCTTTGATGCGCCTTTTGAAGTTTTGACACAACAACTGATGCACCTTCCTATGATGTGCCTTTCTTGCATGTGCCAAGGCGCATGCGCCTTCCTTTCAAACAAAAAAAATGTTGCACCATGTTTTGGTGCACCAAGGTGCTCGAAATCTAGTGTCGACAGTCCTAAATTTGTGCCAAAGGTGCAGATAATTCCATGTTGACAAAACCATATCCGTGCCAAAGGGTGCAAAGGTTCCCATGTCGACAGGCATTTTGGTGCACCCCTTTAAAAAGTGGTTGGTGCATTTATTGAGCTTTTGGCTATATATAGGTGCATCCGCCCTATCACTTTCACAATAAAAAACACGTGATAATCTTTATTTCTCTGCACCTGTCAACGCGACCGTCATTCTCGTGTCACGTTCATGGACCCTGCTTCATTCTTCTCATTCTATATATTCTAGGTAAGTGGTCCTTGTTTCTCTTGTGTTTTCATTTTTGCTGGTTGTTTGTGAGGGTTGATGAAATAGATCTGAGAAGCTTTAACCCCTCCTGTCTGTTTTGCAAGTCTTCCCTCCCAAACTGTTTTCACCCTCTTTCTAGATCTGCTGGCCAAGAGGGCTCTGCCTTAAAAATGAACCTAGATCCCTTTGTTGTTCCCCCTTCACCATCTAAATCTATGAAGAAGCGGGCCTAAATTACCCGCAAACCCATCAAGAAAGGAGAGAAAACCTAGAGGTTGTTTCTGAGCCGCATTTTTCTCTGGGTGCAATCGCCACCCTTGTTACAGAAAACACAGTCATGCCACGAGAGCGCACTGACCTTGATTGCAACATGAAAGATCCCTGCGCCATACATAAACCAAGTAAATCCTAAACCCGGCGCTGGAGCAATCCCTCTTACAATAACATAAGTGTTATGCAATAATTTCCTACGCTGTGCCAAAGAGTCCCCCTTTGCGTGCATAAAGTTAGTGCTACATGGATCAATCCTGCGCCCTTCGGCACACCAAAATTCCATGTTACATGAAGATTTCCTATGCCAATGGCGCATCCTGCTCCCATGCAACACTAAACTTATTTGCGCCCAGTATAAAACCGCATATAATGGTACAGGCGCACCCCTGTCTACAATAACAATGATGTTATATGCAAAATCCTTGCGCCCTACGCCCTTTGGCGCTGATTTATTCCTTGTAACACTCTGCTTCAGTGCGACATACTATTAACCTTGGAGCCTGCAGTGTACCTGTGCCCTGCGCCCAGAAGCCTTAAAATTTCTAACTCCTCATTTTGTGATGCTTTAATGGAAGATCTGATGGCGAACATGGCTCTTTTGCATTGGACTTCACTCCTTCTTCTTGCAGATCAACAACTGAACTCGTATCCACATATGTCTACATCAAGCAAAAGGCCAACCAAGTCAAAGGGTAAGGCTAAGCTTACAAAGGAAGAGATGAAATACAAGTATCAAAGGGTCAGAATGCCCGAGTCCCAAGCAGAATGTGATCTAGATATCAGAGATTCCGAACTTGGCCACATTGACATGGAGGATTTCTGGGCCAGGACCAGGAGGGTCACAGGCAGTCCTTGGATGGACAAGCTGGTGGGTAGTGGTCTGCATTTTGCTGGGGGATCCCCGTCAATGCAGTAAACAATGAGTTTATGATGGTGGTGGCCTGCTGTTACAACAAAGACACAAGGTGTGTTGAAAATGAAAAGGTTAAGGTCATAATCAACCTCACTTCCCGGAACTTCGAGATCATGCTAGGAATTCCTCACCACCGACATTTTGTTGCTGTAAGCCAAGAGGACTGCATCAAGGCATGGGAGGATAACGAGGATAAATGTATGCAGCTGATTAATGAAGTGTACTTAAAGAATAAGAAAGTGATAACCAGGTGGCCACAGGTTATTCACCGTAGCGACTTCTCCGAGGAACTGAGTGATACCATCATGTTTTTAAGTAGAGTTTTTGGGCTTTCTGATGCCCATTACTTTCACAAATGGATGCTCAGGTACCTAGAAACCATGAATAAGAATGTGCCTGAGCAGTGCTATGAGTGGGCGGAGATCATAAGTAGCACCATCTCTGAGTAGCTCCAACAACTCACCACAACAGGGAGGTTCTACATGAACTCCTACGTAGTCTACGCTGCAGCCTCAAAGAGGGATTATCCAGCATTGAGCCGATGCGGGGTTTGGCCTCAGGTGAAGATATATGAATACTACCTAGAGCTGAAGTTGGATAATAACATCTCGCCGTTTACCAAGATCAATGATGCTTTCTTCTATGGCATCATCTACCTTTTGAGGCCAAATATGACTCATGGTCGGATGACCAAGAGCATAGTCACAGCGACTGAGAAGTGGGGAGCACTATTTACCAAATTCCCCACCTTTACCTATCTCAGAGCAGCTAACTTCTTGGGAGAACCCACCAAATTTCCAAGGTATGCTGGCCCTAAGCTGATCCTATTGGAGCTATCCAGACAACTCATAACATACCATGAGAAGTGTCTAAAGAGAAAGAAGGGTGGAACTCCTTTCCCCCTTACAGTGGGTAGGTACACCTGCATTTCCCACAACAAAGCCCGAGAAATGTTCGTAGAGCTAGAACTACTCAATCTAAAGCAAAATTTCCCAGCAAGGCCCACCTTTGATTCAAGAAATTGCCTCCCTAGGGCAAAACCCAATCCGATCCACATTCCACAGATCGAGGATATCTACATCGACCTGTATCATGAGGTTGAACTCAGGAGAAAGGATCACTCTCACCTGGCCCTGGTAGAGATTATTCAGTATGGCGTGGCCATTGTTCAAAAAGGTTATCAAACTATTGATCAAGAAGTTGATCAGGTGTATCTAGACATGGATGGGGACAACTAGCCATTTTCCGAAATAGATAGAACAAAGGAACCTCAGACCATTGAGGTAAGGGTTAAAGAAACATTGTAGCGGACAAAACACTGGTGCAAAATGAATGGCCTTATCTACCTCAGAGTATATTTCACCACGTCCCCTTAAGGAAATGCACCTGTCAGGCTAAAACATCTGCCAAAGAGCAAATTCAAGGATAAAGAGGGAGAATTGAGCTCCACTCAAGAAGAAGCTCCTGAAAGTCCTCCCTCCGCCGCATAGGAACAAGTTATAACTCTAGCATCCCCAGAGAAAGAAGTGGCAGAGAGTGTTCTAATGGGCACATCCACTCAGGATGTTGCCACTGCTATGACCATGGATTTTCCCACCGTCCCTTCTCCCCCTTCTCAGGTGACTCAAGAGGCCATTCCTTTGGTCATATCCTCTCCCCCATCTTTTACTGTTCCACCCTCCTCGTCCTCCATCTTCTCTTCTCTCACGAAGCTGTCCCCCACTATTTCTTCTCTCATCTCTCATCTCCCTTCCATTCCCATGACTACCTCGCCTGCAATATCTCCCCCTCCCATGAGCACTTTCTTGGCCTCTCTCTCGATGCCGCCGCCACGTGTCTCTACACATTTCCCCTCATCCACTGTAGCGTCTCCCTCTTCCACCACTGGTCCTGCTCCCTTAGGTCCAACACGGCTTTCTCAGCACCTGAGCCAACATAAGAGGAAAGTCCCTATTGCACCAATGGACTTCTCCGTCATCCCAACAAAGGGGGCTAAGAAGCAAAAGCTGATAACTCGCTTCTCTCAGAGTGCATCAGGAGAAAGAGTGATGGAGATTGCGTATCCCGATCCTTCAAAGGATAAAAAGGATCTATCTCCTATACATTATACAGTGACACAGGTCACAATGGGAACGTCTTCTAAAAGTCTTCAGGGAGAGGCCCTATTTACGGTGGATGCCCTTTGCAAGAAACTCAAAGAAGCAAAGGAAGAGAAGAGGCTATTAAAAGAGTAGAATAAGCATCTTCTCCACACCCTACAAAAAATGGGCAGTGCACCTCCTACAACTGCCACCGAAACTCCTAAGGTCCTAAGCTAGGATAAGATAAATGGATACGCCAAAATTGGAAAACAAGGTATGACAGTTTCTACCTAGAGAGATCAGATCCTCGAAGACAGCGAAGAGGTAATTGTCAAGTTCACTGAGTTGTATCAGAAGATTAGTCAGGTGAACAAAGATCTCCAGGTGATTACAGGACCTATCTCCGAAGATTTGGACCATGCTAGGTTGCAACATGAGATGTTCCAGAAAATGCTCGACTGCTCAGTTGATGATTTGGTAAAATTCGGCATTTTCGATCACCCTAGGGTACCTAGCAAAATCCTTGCTGCGTTGGACTACCAGGTCGATCAGATGGAATTCGTCCTGGAGAAAATTGACAAGGTCAAGGAGGAAGCCCTGGATGCAATGCATAAAATGGAGCAAATTTTTCTAAGAATGTCTCCGGGATTGCTCACTCCTTTCTCCTTGAGGAAGGAAGATGAAACTATTCGGATCTTCAAGGATGTTGTCTCACAAGGGCTAGGGCCAGAAGCCACTTTTGACACTGAATGCATCAATAACCTTCTGGCTTGCCATGATTTTGTGGGGTACCTGATGGAGGCAGGTAATGAATATTTCAAGCTCCCTGAAAAAATTAGAGATGAGCGGGAGACTTATGAGGTCATCGGCAATCATATAAAGGGTCCTGCCCAGGATCAACTTCAGCCAATGGTTAGTAAATTCATGGAATATCAGACCCAGTTCCATATTACCTCTCCCGAACAACAGCAAAATCAAGATACCCCCTTTCAGCCGTGGGACGATGATGAATAGATTTCTTTCTCCTGGTTTTCTTTTTGTAAATATCGAAGAGTATGTTGGCACAAATGATGACATCATCCATGTTGCACCATGGGATGTTGTCATCCACCAAGTTGCCCAAAGTCAACATTGACTTTTAGATATTTTGTAGATATTTTGTAATTAGTTGTTGGTTTCTTTTTTCCTTCTCTCTTCTCCTTCTATATATACTTGAATACTTGTTGTATTCAAGTGGTGGACACTTTTTAGATGAAAAATAAAATGAGAAGAAAACGCTTTGCACTTTTTGTAATAGAAGAAAACATTAATACAAATATTAAGACTTTGTGCTAAATATGTGTGTTATGGGCATCTGATCTTTCTTATGTCAGATCTATGCGTTTATTCTGTTGGATCTATCTCTACATCCTTGTCATTTGTTCATCAGTATTGCTTTTTTCATCTATGCAAGTAGGTTCATCTCTCTTTACTACCAACCCAAAACATAGACCCTCTGACCTTTCTACTTTGGAATTCATTTCTTTTCTCCCTTCAGATCCGTCTTCCTTCCTTTCCTTCCTTAATTCCTTTCTAATTTTCGTCGAAACTACCTCTACTGGGATGAGATCCCAAACCCCCTGAAGGCAGAATACTATAAGACTTGCACAGGTTCCTGGTGGTAGAATAGCGATAAACCAGTTTTGCTTTGTTGTCTCAAAGAGGGGCTATGCCCTGCACACTGTTGGCTTGTCTATCCATAGATCTTTCCACCCGACAGATTTTCAGACTAACACATAGTTATGGTAGATAATTTCCACAAAACATGAATTATATTGCCTTATAAGGATTCACAATCCATTACAATGAAGGAAGAAGGTAGGGACCCCATTGCAGAGATCCATATTTGAGGCCTGCAACTCAAAACCCTTATGAAACACTTTGAATGAAGCCCTTGTATTATGAGATCATCCAAGAGATATTTTACCTTCAACCACCAACAACATGCATTAAATGTATGAAAAAAACATATGCACCCTCGCAAGGCAATTTCTCATGTCCTTTTTCTTGCAGGAGAAGGTATGAGCACCATACTTCATTAAATCTTGTAGTTCAACTACCTAGAGCTACATAAATAATGATGGGAATGTTTTTTCCCTTTCTACCCACTTAACTCTTCTAACCTCTAAAACTAATAACTTCAAATTGAATTTAATGATGAGAATTTTCCAATAAGATCAAATTTGTAATATTTGGAGTTTTTGTGATTAAGTTATGGGCATGCAAATATTTGGAGATCGGGAGGAACACAATAGGGTACCATGCAAGTCGTAATAAACTGGTTTAATATAATTATGCATTGGGGTGGATAAATTGACTATTCGATGAATTGAAGGAAGGGTAGAACTGTGAAATTTGTAGTTGCAGGGTGAGTGTTACCTGACTTTTTGCACTTCCCTTTACCTCGTCAGTTCTGTCGGCTGATCAACAAACTATTGGAACCATGGAATAGTTGCATGGGTATAGATTATGCTTGACTTAACTTACCCACCTGACGAAAATTCCCCCAACCCCTCATGTGGATGATGTGGCAATGGAGGGAACAAGTGAAACAAAGGAACAATTCCTCTTGTTTTGTCAAAGGTGGATTTAATCGTTTAAGAGAATATTTTTCGCAATTTTAAGGTTTTCTAGCTAAGTATGCACCTGGATGGATTTGTAAGGAGAAGAGGACTTCCCTAATCCACTATAACCTGTCTACAAGATGATTTTTCTCTTATTTGATCAGTTTGTATTTCTGAAGTCCAAATTAAAGTGTAGGTTATCAAAATAACATGGAAGGGAGTATTTTGGATAATATTTTGGTGACTCAATGGGGCTATCTTCTTGCTAGATATGAGATTAGGGGCCTTGAAGGATCCATTGGGCATGGAGTGAGTCTAAAAATAGATCTAAAACTTTGATGAATTGGTTCCTGAATCTATATAAATAAATGCATGCACTTAGAATTGATCTCAAATTGGTTGATTTGATCATTTTTTCATGAAAACTACTTTGAATCAGATTTAACGAGAGTGGAAAACTAAAATAAAGTTTATTTTCCTATCAATCGCTATGAAAAACATGAATAAAGATACAATAGTGCCCTTCTATTTCTTACAGGAAAGTTTTCATAGAACTTTCCCTCTGAAATGCTTGATCTATTTTTAAAGATGATATCTTGAGTGTTTTGGATGTGCTTTGTGAAATTTCCCCAAGGTCTGATTTTAGTTGCTCTGCATTTGATTTTTTGATAGGTGTTATCGTTGATATTTGGAATTAGAAACTCCTCACAACATATAATTTTTCTAAAGTCTTCCATGAACCATTGTGCAAGGACAAATGCCACCGAAAAAAAAACATTTTGCACAACACTTAGGGAAAGGAAACTACACTCCCAATAAGACAATGTGCTAAAACATTGTTTGGAGGAATTGCAAGCTAATATAATATATACAAGATGCAATAAAAATAATAATGGGAATGCTTAAGATAAGTCCTAGTGGCTGGGATCTGTAATGAATTTCCATAAAGTTCATACAACTCAAAATATTTGGCCTCTTTTCAAGCACTAATGATATATGGATGAATCCAAACTACATCAAACTTAGAGTTTCACTCTAGTTTAGCTCTGTCTGCATCCCATTTGAAGACCAGATCATCTAATTTGAAAGTTTGATCTCTAGCCTTCTTATCAAACCACCTTTTAGTTCACCTCTAATGATGTTCTAACCTGATCATGGTAGAATTTCTTATCTTTTCAAGTCCAACTAGATCTTCTATTCTGATTTCTCTTTGATTTGAAGATTCTAATTCTAGTTGCTAAGCTAGCTCAAGTGTAGGAAATTATAAAGGAATCCTAACTTCACTTCCATTGACAAGTTTGTAAGGAGAAGTGCCAATTTCCTTCTTAATTATTATTATATCATACAAAATAGTATTTCTCACCTTTGTGTGCCACTACCAATGGTTGATATCCATTGTCCACTTCATGATTCTAATCAAGTTCTTATTAGTATAATCTACCAAACCATTACCCTAGGGATAATACTTGGAAGAATTCTTTAAATAAATCCCAAGTCCAAGAGCCCAATTAGAAATCTTAGAACCCAAGAAATATTTTTCATTATCATAATTGATAGTTTGATGGATGCTAAACCTTTTCATAATGTCCTCAAGGAAGTCAAGGATAGTTGATTCACTAGCTTCTTTGAGTGCCATAGTTTCTGTCCATCTGGTGAAATAATCAGTTTATGTTAAAACTCATTTATGAATAACAATTGATGGAGGTTTAATCATGCCAATGAAATCAAGACCCCATTTGGAGAATGGTTTATATTCTTGAATTAAATGAAGTGGAAGGGATGCCAATCTCTTTTTACCAATAAAGAAAGTACATTCTTTACATTTTATGATCCATTTGTGAGCATCTAAAAATAGTGTAGGCCAAAATATCCTTCCTTAATAATCTTCATTCAAGTGGATTTGGTATAGAAGTGTCCACAAGAGAAACCATAATGGAATTCTACCAAGACCTTGTCTACTTGTTCACATTCAATGTATCTCAACAACACTTCATCAAGATTTATTTTTAAAATAGTCTCATTAATCAATGCACAAGAAATATACAACAACCTCAAATGTATACGTTTTGATTTTTTTAGGATAGGAGGATATGAACCAATAGATAAGAATTTTTCCATTACATTCATCAATCCAACTATGATTATTAAATGCATTTCCTTCATCCTACTGAATTTCAACGTTATATGGAAGTTCTTCATTCATGAAGAAGGAGGTTTCTTGGTCATTTTGAGAATCCAAAGAAATTTTCTCAAAAATTTCTCTACCAATTACCATATTTATGGATTTAATAGTCACATCATATTACATTATTTTGGTCACCCATCCAAATCTTTTCTCACTAATTTATACTCCCATAGTAAAGTCTCTTATACTAGAGTACAAGACTAGAAATTTTATATGATTAGTGGCGAGCATAATCTTAAAATTATTTAGAGTTATTATGATGGAAAAGACATGTTTTTCTATATGATTGTACCTTAATTTATAGTCCTTTAGTTTCTAACTAAATAATTCAACTAGCTGTTCCAAGATTTGACCATTTTGTTATGTCAAAACATCAACAATACTAGATTCAAATCCAAATGCATATAAGATGAAATCTTTGGTGTAGTTAGGATTGATACGTGTAGGAGCTTAAGACATCTCTTGTTTTATATTGGAAAATATTTATTTTCCTTCTTATGTCCATTTAAAAAGTGAATCCTTCTTGAGTATTAGAGTAATGGGTCTAACCAATCCTATAAAATTAGGAATGAATCTCCTATCTAATTTGATCTTTCCAAGGAATGATTGCAAGGATTTTTCATGCTCGTAGGAAAAGAAAGAGACAATATGGAAGAAATTATTTTTGGATCAATGGAAATGCCATCCTTTGAAAGAGTATGCCCCAAGAGCTTACCCCTAGGAAATGCAAACTTCCACTTCTTGGGGTTAAGAGATACCAAAAATTCCTTGCATCTCTCAAAGACTTTCTCAAGCTGACTGATATGAACTTTAGTATGCTTTTAGAAAATAGTAATATAATTTAGATAGAAAAGGATGAACTCATTAATGTAGCCTTTCAAATAAATGTCCATTGCTATTTGGAATGTGGCATTTTCATTTGATAAACCAAAAGATATTTTTTATATGCATATGTTCCCCATTTGGTTGTAAATACAATTTTAAACTGATCCTCTTCTTTGAACTTGATTTGATTAAAAATGGTTATCCCTCCAACATGGTAAAGCTTTCAGATCCTGCTAAATTTTACAAAATTCTCTCCATAGAAGGTAGAGGATAATGATCCTTTAGGGAGGATTTGTTCTAATCTCTAAAATCAACATAATGTTTGATTTATCCATTCTTCTTTCTCACTAGAACAATATTTT
The DNA here is from genome assembly GCA_019776745.2 of Taxus chinensis. Taxonomy (NCBI): domain Eukaryota; kingdom Viridiplantae; phylum Streptophyta; class Pinopsida; order Cupressales; family Taxaceae; genus Taxus; species Taxus chinensis. Next base: position 774,981,573 of record CM034147.1, on the reverse strand, counting down.
CCACCCAAGTGGAGTATTTGATAGGAAACACTAATTTTGCTTCAATCATCTTGGATAACTCCTTTCACATGAGGGGATCTATCTTGGGATTAATATGCCTTTGATTTTGTATAATTGGCTTAACATTAGGATCGATGTCAATGAAATGTTGGACAATGTCTAGATCAAACCCTTTAAGGTCTTCATAGATTCATGAGAAAATATCAATAAAATTCTGGCACAAGTAGATAAAGGCTCACTTTTCATCTTCACCACATACATTTCTAAGCAATAATTACTTGCAATGTGCAATTGTGACTGATTGAAAATACTTTTGCCTTGTTGTTATGTTTTTCTCTTCTCCTTTGAATTCAACATCAGCAGTGAAAATATTTTGAACATTGACTAATCCTTTAGGTAATTATTTTTTTTAGTTGAATTATTTTATCACCATAACTTTTATGCAAATCAAATTGTATTTTTGAAGAAAAATTAACTTCATTTTGGATGAATTGAACAATTTTTTCATCACTGTCAAACACCTGAACGCTGATTTCATTATTTGGAACTGATGGTATGATCACTAACTTAATATATTGCTGATTACCTTGAAATAAGTCTTCAACTGGTGAGAATTGTGATCCAAGGGCTGCAATATGGTCTTCTTATTTATTTAATTTTGCAGGCACCACTTGTAAATTCAGAGCATCAAAACTCTCCAAAAGGTCCCAAAATTTGTGTTTAGAAAATTTTAAAAGCATGTTTTTAGTTGCACATTTCCCTCTTACTTAGTGAGTGAACAAATTAGTGTCTCCAAATGTTTTCAATGTTTTGATTTATATCTTTTCTTCAATAATAAGACCATACACCAATGCCTCATATCATGCTACATTGTTAGAACATGCCAACTACAACATACGAGAAAAGAAGAATTTCTCATTCATTAGATAAATTAATACAACACCTTCCCCAACTCCATTTTTCTCCTAGAACCATCAAAGAACATTTTTCATAGTCCAAAAGTATGATTTGATTTCTCAAGTGTTGTGGGGAAATTAGATTATTCTTCATGAATGCATTAGGTTCCAATTCCAGTTTCTACATCCATATCATAAGCATACAATTTTTAATTATCCTTGCCCCATTAATCTAATAAACTATTAGGAATTGAAGGAGGGATATAATTCTCAATTGAAATTGACTTATGCCCTTGGTATTCATGTATAAGGCAACTAGATTGAGGAGGAAAAATTTCATAATAATCAACATGACTGGAGAATACATGATCATCTTGTATGGTAAATCTAGTGCCATATATAGTTCTCAGGAGCATGTGAGACCAATCTGAAGACAAATAACCACCCACTTTGGCCATGAAATTTCTTGATGGGAAAATGGAAAACAAAGGAGGCAATTCAATAACTGATACATCTTGAGTTATGGTCAAACTTTGAAAAGCATGAAGGGTTAACTGAAGATTTTTTAATTCTCATAAAATGTTAATAGGTGAGCCATCAAAATTTAAAACAGCTTTAAAGATTGAGCTATTCTTAAGACCTAGAATATCAAAAATCTTTTTAGGAATTACAGAAGTACTAGCCCCTTTATCAATCATGCAATTGTGAACCAAATGTTTTACCACAATTAAAGACATGTAAAAGGGTGTAGTTTTCACAACTTTTCTTACTTGATTTTCCTTTTCTTGACATAAATTGATAGAAATATGAGTCTTTTGAACCATTAGTTAAGATAGAGGGAGCTTCTTCAGAGATTCATGTAAAATATATATTTGTGATGAAATAGCTAGGGCATCCCACATTACCACATTTACATTTTTCTTCTTCATATGCTCAACAATGTTGAAAGGGAGGCCAATGGATTTGTGCACTAGAGGTACAATATTATATTTTCTTGATTGTTCCTATGTTGGAATATGTTCCTTTGTTTGAGAGACACCTTACCTTGCTAAGTTAGGCCTACTAGGAACCTCAAGAAAACCATTTTTGTTCAAATCTTCCCCACCATTGTTTTCTGTATGAAGAGAATCAATCTAATTGCAAGAAGATGAAGGTTAAGTATCTACAAATCTCTTCTTAGACCTTATATTATCAAAAACATGAATATGAGGTCTACCATAATTTCCCATATCTTGGTTAATTGAAAAAAATACATTAGCCCTAAATTCATAAGATTTGTCTCACGGTTAACATATTGATCTCCTTCTAGATTTGGGTTGGTTGTTTCTATAAATGGTTCTTTTTGATTAGAAGAATTTTGAACCATAAGGGCTTGAGTTTGCAATGCATTTGTAAAAATATAATAATTATGTGGTTGATTGCATGGGAAACACAATTATGTCTCAGGTATGATATTATTTTTAATAGGAAAAAATGCTTTACATGAGCTAGCAGTAGGACATGGTTGGGTAGTAGAAACTTTCTTAAGAGGGAGGTGTGGATTTTGATCCCGCCATCTACATTTTTATTATTCTTCACATATATTTGATTTGGATAATGATTTCGATAGGGATGATAACCTTGATTGAAACCTTATTATGAATATTCTCATTGGTTTGGGTTTAGGTAATTCTTATAAGATTGGGCTTGCTATTTATCCAAGCGTATGGATTTATTTGACAAATTTCTAATCAAGGATTTCATTTAATCATCATATTTTTGTTTTAGGGAGAATAGGATGTGGAGGGAGTATATTAGGTATTTTGCTCAGGAATGGGCACAATAGAAGACTATGAAGCTTGAGGAAATTCAGGAAACAAAGGCATATGTATTTTAGGGGCTATCTTTCCAGCTTGTATTAGAAAATTCTCAACCTTAATAGCTATTGGATAAGCATTAGGTAACTAGATAACACCCATGGATTGTATCATAACAAAAATATCATAATTAAATTCTCTTAAGAAGTAAAGGTAATTGCATTATGGACTCGGTCTTAATAGAATTGGAATTATATCCCATGTTTTGTAAAATTTATAATTTAAATCAGCCATAAGCTCATTGGGATCCCTCTTGGTAGTTAGTTTTTATACCAAAGGCATATTGTATATTATCTTCTCAAATTGATTGTATGAGGCTGTACAAAGTTCATCCTTGCTACAAATGGAAACAAATATAAGGATTATATACCATTAAAGTGATTTACCCTTGAAATAAGAAGCAAGAATCCTAACTGCAACATCATCCTCCGTAAAAAAATGAACTGAAATGATCCACTTGGTTCTATTTTGAAAAAATTTCATCCTAAGCAAAAAATTGGATTATGGGCATGAGTGGTGAATTTATGTGTTTTTGACAGTCTGACGGGTGTCTTTTTCCTATCAAAGTTATCCCTCAATGTTCAAAAGTCACATGGCTTCCTTTGGTTGGTCAGGGGATGGCAGACAAATGCTTTAACTTATCACTTTTACTTTTTTGGCAAAAAGGAAAATTTGGTCCCATGGCCCCGCTCAAATATGATTGGTTCTTTTAGTGCTTACGTGGCTTCTTCCAATTGGATGGGGTGTGGCGGGTTTGTTTTTTTGAATTTTTTCTTTTTTGATACTTTGGAAAAAAAATTGAACTTGCCCTGCAGCCCCGCCAAGATTTGATTAAAGAAAAATTTAAGTGGCAGGGAAAAAGTCTTACCTTGACCCCATAGAAGGACACGTGGCAAAGTTAAAGGTAGAGATACGGGACTTCGGAGGCAAGTTGGATGTTTTTCCCTTTTGGAAGAATGGAGTAAAGTTCTAAAATGGAAGTGTGGCCCCACAAAATCATATTTGAATCCTTAATGTTTTTGAAGAAGCCCGAGGAGGAAACTTGGAGGCCTCAACTCACTTTGCTTTTGATTGGAATTTTCAATGGCCAAAGGAGATTTCCTCAGATCCTGACACTTGGCACCTTCCACTGAGCTTCGAGCCTTCAAACAAACTTTTTTGGGTCAGGACACATGGTGAGCTCGTTCTCATTCAAGGTCTCAACTTTTGGGGAACATCTCAAGATGCACCATTGTGATGCATGGTAGTTTGACAAGTCAAAGTGGGCAAGGAAGTGGACCATCAGAGGCAATTTAGAAATTTTACCTCCTATTCTCAAAAGGGTTAAAATATCAAAAATGACTCGCAAGCTCAATAAAGGAACAGTCAAAGTTAGTTTCAAGTCAAAAGGGAGGGGAGGCGAATAGTCGGGAGCAACTTGGATTTTTTGCCCCCTAATGTTCAAAAGCTTAAAACATCAAAATGGCCCATAAGCCCAATACAAGAAAGGTCAAAGCTTTCTCTATTCAATGGAAGAGGTGCAGGCCTTGAGAAGAAATTTACAAAAAATTCCCTTTGTGGGAAAAGAGTTAAAAGTGAAAAAGGAAGTGCAATTCCACTGGGACCCACGTTGGGACACGTGTCAAGCTCATTTCTCAAGGGCAGAGCTACGGGGAAAACTTGGAAATTTTTCCCTTTTCCAAAAAGGAGCTCAAATAGCAGAATCTAGTTGCGGTTCCTTTGGGACCCACCTCAAGACACGTGTCAGGATCATTTCTCAAAGGTGGAGGTAGGGAACAAAATGTGAAACTTTTTCATTTCTTCAAAAGTTTGTAAAAAGTCAGAGGGAATCCCTTGACCCGTTTTAAGTTGAATCTTCCACGTGGATGACCCAAATTCAAAGTAAAGATCAATGACAGCTGTGTAACTAAATTTGATTTTCCACCCATTTTTACTGAAACGTTCCTAGAAGTGCGAGTCTTCATGATTTTCTTGTATTTCCTACACGCAAAATAGAGAGGAGAATTAATGTTGATATCTAGGTTTGGTGGGGATATCTGGAGATGTATTTCGCCATTAAGATGGTTTGACTATCGAGCTCGATCATATTTTGTGTTTTTCTTCTCCCGAGCACGTAAGGGGCCAGATTTGATAGAATAGAGGTGGAGGTGGTTGGAGAATTGAAGAAAGAGTGATCTACCAGAGGAAGGAGTTAAATGCGAGACATATTCAATGAGGTCTTCCCCCTTGAGCACATGACATCCTTTTACAGATTTGATTCCAGGAATCATGATCGAGATCATGGCGAGCACTTGTAGCACTCAATGTCTGGATTCTTGGAGGGAAAGGGGATCTGTTGTAAATTTTATAAATGGCACAAATTTTTCGTGTAAATGGTTGGAGTGTTAGGGGTCAGGACTCATTTTTCTAATAGAAATCTTGATGGAGCCCATCTTGTTTTGAGAAGTTGTTTGAGAATCCTGTATATCTCTTTTGTATCAAATCTGATCGTGCAAAGGTGGTTGCGAGTGTACAACAATTGACAAGGTTTAAGATTGTTCTAGAATCTTTCCCCTATTGATAAATTTGATTAGATTTGAGTTATTCCGTGTTGTCTTGAGCAAAATGTGTTTATTTTATCTCTGAATGTATGTGGGTAGTTTTTCTTGTTTCTTATGCAATATTGTATTAAAATCTGATTCAATCACACAGGTCTCAATCCTTGTGATCATTTAGTGGCATCTGTAATTTCATTTCTCAAGATAACTTTCATCTAGAAGTGAAATAAACAATTTAAAATCACTTTTCTTTCATCTGTGTGACAAATATTGTTTGTAAGCCTCTGGGTGTACTTTAGGCATGATTTGGCTTAGATCTTGATGCTTTGTTGTGTTCTCTAACTCGAGCCTTTTTGTTAGAATCTTGTTGGTTATGTGAAAAAGTGCTAATCTGGGCCTCCATTGAAGTGCATATTCTGGTGAAAGAAACATTTATTTTGTGGCATTTTGTTGGTCTAACCTTTCATTTTGTGAGATTTCTCAAGGACCTAGTGAATCAAGTTCATCCTGCCTCACCTCCCACCAAAAAAATTATTTAAAAAATAAAATAACCAATCCTACCTCTACTACCCCTGTTTTTCCTATTTGTATGCAAATGCGTAATATTTTTTACCAAAACATGTAGAAACAATCAGGATTCTAAATGTCTTTAATATCCTGATCCTTGCCTAGAGAATATCTCCACTATCTAGAGACTTGACAACTCATGAGAGTTAGATTTTGTTGCATTGATCATATTTTTTCCAAGGTATCCTTAATAACTTCATTAGGAAGGATATCTCCATATCCTCCATAAACAACATGCTACAAAATGGTTCTCTTACCTTGGTTGAAAGGCTCAACCTAAAATAGTGAGGATAGATCAAATCCTCTTGAGGGTGCTATCCATTTCTCCACATTTGAGTCACAGAGGGCCAATTAGATATTATCCCCAGCTACAAAATGACTCACCATGATCTATCTTTTTCTAAGCTTCCTGTCAAACCAGTGATGTTGCTTAGACTCTCAGGGAGAATCAATTTGGATACCAACAACTAAATGGCATCGTTGCTAGGGATCTATAGTTCACATTCAGACCCTGGTAAAAAACTTCTTGTATGCTCCAAGTGTTGTGTGTAGTTATTTCAGGTTTCACACCTAGTGTACAAGATTTCATTTCATAAATCTTGGTAAAGAAAGGTCAGAATCTTACCATTTCTAGTTTCTAGTGTTGAGAGACATTTGATAGATAATATTTAGTGCATTTTCACAACTAAGGTGGAAATCCTTAGTGGCGACTCCCTGTTGATCTGATTTTTTATGTGTACCAGTGTCTTAACCTTTGTCAAGTGAGATTTGTTACCAATATTTGCAAAGCTGGAAGGAAGAAGATCTTTCTTTGCTATGGATTCTGCGAGGACATTGTTTCTAGAGCTAGGAAAAGCAAAATCAAAAGGAGGAAAATCCTTGAGAGTTATGGGAGATCAGTAGACAAGAAGAGGGATCTCCATTGATGAAAGTGATCAGCCTATCATTGAATACTGCTATTCAAGTGATTCTGAATAAGGTAGCCTCTTTTTGGAATTTAATTCTCCAACTGGAGAGGGGCCTTCATTTGATTTTGAAAAGTTTTCTTCACATTCTGCACCTATATTTTCAGAGGTTGATAGGGATTTCTAAGAGACAAGGCCCTTGGGGGATATCCATTTTTAAAGTTATACTCCTTTGTTCCAAAGACCCTATGCCCCTTATTAATTTGTCACTCCTCCATGGGAACCTCCTTGAATTAATATGGTTCATCCCCCACCCAGACCCCCTTTTGTTGTAAACACCTTTAGACCTATACATTTTGTGGGGATGGCTAGTTATCCAAATGCAGTTCCTCAGGATTTAAGGAACATACTACTAAAGTTTCAAGGGAAAAATGATATAATGACTGATCAACATCTAAAGATTTTTATTAATATGATGGAAGACTTTGAGATTGAACATGAAGATGTATATATCAAGCAGTTTATCCATACCTTAGAAGAATATGCCAGGGACTGGTACAAAGCTTTGTCAAATAACTCTATTGATTCTTAGAATGAGATGAACAATGCATTTAGATTGCAGTATGGTGATAGAACTGACCCTAGGTTTCTTCTATCAAAATTTTAAAACATCAAGAATAATCCTAATGAGTCAGTACATGATTTCAACAAAAGGTTCAACAAGACCTTAAGAAGATTTCCTGTTGGCTTAAGGCCTTGTGATGAGTCACATTTGATCAAATATTCTAATGCATTTGATAAAAAGGCTGCATATTACTTAAGAGACAAGAACCCCACAAATTTGAGGTAGGCCTTCACCATGGCTCTACAAATAGAGAACAACATCAAGGCAATTGAGAAGCCTCCAAAAAGGGAGGGTGTAAAGCTGGTTAACCCAAAAATAACTCAAACAAGTAAATCTGCTGATTTGGAGGAGGTTGTGAAGACTTTGGTAGGGGATGTTAAGGAAATTTCCTACAAACTAGCCCAGACTGAGAAAGGAATTGGGCAGGGCTCACAAGGTCAACACAAGCAACAAAGCCAAGACATGTTTACAAATCACCAAAGATCTGATGATAGAGGAAAGGGAGTTGTTGGATTTGGAAATAGGCAGCCCCAAGGAAGGAAAAATAGAATAGTGCCTGACCCTTTGGCTGCCATAGTTGTTGTTATGGAGGAGACAAATGTCATTGGTTGGTGTGACAAATTTTTCATGCCTCATGCTCCTTTTGAAGAATATCATCAAGAAGAAGAAGAAACAAATGATGATAATGATGATTATGTCTACATGATGGGTTGTTTCATGAGCTCACAACAAGGGGCAACTTCAACTGAGGTGATAAGTGCTCAAACTGCTGCCACTTTTTGGGACTGCATTCATAGGGTAGCTATTTTTCCTCCCTCTCATACTTTAGAAGTAGATACTGTACAAGATTTTGAATTTCCCAATAATAAATTTGAATATTCAAGGGATTTAATGATAAAGAAGTATGATGGAGGAATCTCATCTGACGAGGATAGGAAACTATTGATGAATGTTGTTGTGGCTCAAGAAAAGGAGTACAACACATGAAGTAGGGTTGCCAAGGGGACAGGGCCTCAAGCCAATCCAAAAGATCCCTTACTTTCAAACATTCCTAAAGAAGCTCCTAAGGAAGATGCATCTTCTAAAATCCTTGTTTTTTCAAACAAAAATCATACCCCTCTTCATGCCCAAGCTGTCAAAAGTCATGTACTACCTAATGAGTGTGTTAGCTTTCCTTGTAATTCTACCTTGCCAAAGAATGTCCCATATGAAATTACCTAGGTTTTAAGTCAAATCAAAGTCTCTATTCCAATTGTTGAGTTGCTTAGGATTCCTCAAGCCAAGACAAAATATCCCTTACTTCCAAACATTCCTAAAGAAGCTCCTAAGGAAGATGCATCTTCCAAAATCCCTTTTGTTCGAAACAAAAATCATACCCCTCCTCATGCCCAAGCTGTCAAAAGTCATGTACTAAGGTTTAATGAGTGTGTTAGCTTTTCTTGTAGTGTTAACTTGCCAAAGAATGTCCCATATGACATTACCTAAGTTTTAAGTCAAATCAAAGTCTTTGTTCCAATTGTTGAGTTGCTTAGGATTCCTGAGCACAAAAAGAGAGCATTTGAGTACTTAGGATTGAAAGAAGAGAAAACTTCCCTAAGCAGAAATATAAACATTGTGGAGACTCCTCCAAATCATTGAAGAATCAGAAACACCACCAGCATTGGAGGAACTAGGTGAACCACCTAAGGTCTATCTCGGGACATCCTTGGTAGACTCTTAGCTGAATGTGGATCCATTCTTCACCACTTTGATCATTAAGGATAGACTACTGCACAACTACATGTTTGACTTAGGGGCCTCATGTAATGTCATGCCTCTGGAAGTCATGAATGAGCTGAATATCAAAGTGACAACATCACATGGGAAGTGCACTACCATGGACTCCAGAGAAGTTCCAGTAGTGGGATGTGTGAAGGGTTTGGTGGTGCAGCTTGCAACTTACCCAAGTAAAAATTCAATACTTAATGTTGTCATCGTTGACTACCCAGCCAAGTGGGGCATGCTATTGTCATGAACATGGGCTACAAGTGTTGGTGGGAGTGTCCAAATGGATACTTCATATGCTACTATCCCAATTAAGGGAAACCTTGTCAAGTTATATGGGGAAAATAAGATGTTGCATCGTATTGAAGATCCCAACAATACATCCTATAAAGTATTGTGCACAAATGTTGATGTTGATAACTTTGTGGGATTTGCTGACAGAAAGGAGCACAAGATTGAGGAATGCAGGTGTCTTGAATAAGCAGGCTCTCCTTGGACTCTATTTTTTGATGGATCTTACTCCAAGTTTGGGAATGGTGTTGGTGTTGTTCTACTTTCTCCAGGTTAGGAAAAAATTGTTTTTTCCTTCAAACTCAACGTTGACTGCACCAACAACATTGCTGAGTATGAGGCACTGTTGTTAGGCTTAAGAATTTCTTGGAAATATGATGTCAAGGACATTATTATCAAGGGAGATTCAAAATTAGTTATAAAACAAGTTAGAAAACTGTATGCCACAAAAAATAAGCAAATGAAATAGTATAAGCATGCAGTTTGGGATTTCATTGAGATGTTTGATTTGTTCAACATAGTGCATCATGATAGAAAGTTAAATGAATTGGAAGAAAATTTTGCATTGTTAGGGTCTAGGTTTGATGATTGTATAATATCCCCATATTATGAATATGATGTTGAGGTATTGATAAGACCCTCTATCCCTGACAACATTAAACACTAACAGGTTTTTGATGATGATGCTCAGATCAGAGGATTTCTACACAACAAGGGATATTTTGTTGATCAATGCATTGATTGGGAACCAATGGTGTGTGCAACAAAAGGAACGGAAACCTTGTTTGGCAAGGACATCATCTAGCTAAAGACCAATACCATTCCTAGAGGGATGGTTCCTCTTGAATCAAATTTTGATAATGTTGATTGCATTATTAATAGGCATATGGAAGCCTCGAGGGATGTTGAGGAGCATGATCTTGGTATAAAAGAGAAACAAATAAAAATTTGGTTAGGAAACAATCTTAGCAAGGAGGAGAAGCAATCATACATCCAATTGTTGAAAAAGTACAAATATTGTATGGCTTGGACCTATTATGAACTAAAAGCATACAGAGAGGATCTGTTTCAACATGATATTCCCTTAGAGTCTAATGCAAAGCTATTCAGGTAGAAATAGAGGCCAATCAATCCACTCTTATCTCTCAAAATGCAAGAAGAACTGAAGAAACTGAGAGATGGAGGGATTATTCAGCCCACAAGGTATTCTTCTTGGGTTGCAAACCTAGTACCAGTCAGAAATAAAAATGGTGACATGAGGGTTTGTGTAGATTTCAGGAATCTAAATAGGCATCAATGAAGGATAATCATCGTCTGCCAAATATGGAGAACATGCTGCAGTTAGTGATTGGTTCTGAATTGCTCTCTACCTCGGATGGTTTCTCTAGTTATAACCAAGTTGTGGTGAAGGAATCAGAAAGGATCAAGACAACCTTTACTACTTCTTGGGCAACATATGTCTATGTCAGGATGCCCTTTGGTCTGATGAATGCTGGAGCCACTTTTCAAAGAGAAATAGATGTTGCTTTTGTTGGTTACATCAACGAGTTTATTACAATTTTTCAAGATGATGTTGTTTCGCACGGAATGTTTCGGCTCTGCAGAATAGACTTGCTTCTATCCTATCATTCCTTTGAGAAAAAGATAAGGGTTAGGGCTAGGAGGAATACCTGTTGAATGTTGAGATGGTGTGCGCGTACCGTAGAGAAAGATCAGATCGACTGCGAAGAACTCCTTTTTGTCTTGGAAGGACTACCTGCAAGTAAGAATACAAGACCACCAGATTTGAATTAGACAATAAATGAGGGATCTGCCTTAGGCCCAGGAAATATAAAAACTTCCTTTCGAAGGTGGTCAGTTCCCCTTTTAATACGATTTAACACAAATGATAATAAAGAAAGCTATTGCAAAATCACGATTTAGGTATCTCATTACAAAGCAATAGAAACTAAACTATCAATAATAAAGCGTCACGTTGTTTGTTCGGTTACTGGTCGTTGATACGTTTAGGTTGAGTTATAGGGATAAACCAGACTGGATTTGGGGTTGTTAGGTGGCAAATAGGTGAGAAAAAGGTTTTGGGGTATAAGTCACAGTGACCAACGGCGGTCACTGGGTAATCAACCGTGGTTAGAGAACCGCTGCCGGTATAGGATAATCGACACCGGTAGGGTCAGTAATCTAGGTGCTTCTGGGTAGAGATTGGTTGCAAGGTGATTGTGGGGTTATTGAGATTGGGGGATGGCTGAGGGGAATGATGGGAGGATAGGGAAGACTCAGAGTGTGGTAAAATGGCCTTCTGGGCAATATCAGGGTGTATGGGTGAAGGTTAAGTGCAGTATGTCGCTGGTAGTAGATCTAGGAATAAACTTATGATTACTATTAATCAAAAGGCTCAAGAAAATGGTGCTTAGAAACATATAAAGATACTACTTACTCGTCCCTGATGCAGATGCAAGTTTCAGGACTGTGATGATGAAGACAGGACCCAAGTTGGATGACGTCCTAACGATCCAGAAGATGAGATGTCTTCCTCTTCTGATGCTCGGATGAGTGTTACTGGGCTCTGGTTATTCAGTTGCAGTCTTGGGCTTGATGTCCTTCTCTGCAAGCTCTTCCTGTTTCTTCACTTGTCTCTGCTCGGCCAAGCAAAATCTGGATTCTCTTTCCAATGATTTCTCCTTCTCCCGATCAAAAATGAAAATCCGATCCTTTGTTTTTGGTTGGAAGTGGTCATTTACAGGAAACCGATGGTGGGCAACCGACGGTTACGGTCGAGTAGGAACCGGTATCGGTCAGGTCAAAGCGGGCTATTTTTGGTAAAATAGCCAGCTTTCCCTCCTTTTCTTCCGAGGGATTGGTTGCGGGCTTGGTCAAGTCATTATGAAGTTGGTTTTAGGTGCGGATGAGGAGTAATTAGTCATAGGTGTGGAATTGGACCAAGTTATAGGTCTTAATTAGGTTAGTTTAGGGTTAAGACTAGGTCATGATGAGGTGGCGACATGAGGTGGCAGGTATGGTGATGTGGATTTATTAATTATAAGGTAATTAATAAATAATTGTGTAAGGTTTAGGTGGTGAGGTTAGGTTGCGAAATGTGATGCGGGTCACAAGGGGTCGTAAGACACAAATTTGGTGTCTACATTAGCCCCTTATTGTCGTGTAGTTTGTTTTGTAAAGCTGCACGGACAATAATAAGAAGTGGTTACCCCTGTTAAGGGTATAGGTAATCCCCCTCAAATCTATCACAGATTGAGGTAGCGTGAAAGCAGGGATAGGGTTGATAAAGGGTAAATGGTGTTGAGATAATGGTAAGATGGTGGGGTAGGTCCAAGGAAGCAGACGCACGTTGACATGCAGTAGTGCGACCAGGGTACATGATTTGAAGAGCAAACAAGCAATTCATAGGCAAAGGTCGATAGTTTATCCAAACAAGGGTGATATAATCCTGGTATCCAAGGCATAGGAAGTAGCTCCAGGGGATATAACGAGTAAGGTACAGGAACGTTTAGGCATGTTCGGCAGTACCAAATGGTTGGTTTGGGTGAGATAAACGTCACGGTCTTGGTCTAGGCAAAGTTGGTCGACTTATCAAGTCAAGGACCCTGATCATGCTAAAACATGAACAAGTGAGCTTGATTGAACAAAATGGATACATGATGGGTGGATAAAATGGTATTTTGTTAATTGTGGGTGATGGTATTTAATTGGTACGGCCTTAGGTCGGGCCAAATGGTTGGGTGCGGCCTTGGCTTGGCCAAAATGGGTCGGTTGCGGCCGTGGGTCGGGCCAAATGGTTGGGTGTGGCCTTGGGTCGGGCCAAATGAGTTGGTTACGGCCGTGGGTCGGGTCAAATGGTAGCCTTACGGCCTTGGGTCGGGCCAGATGTGTCAGTTACAGCCGCGGGTCGGGTCAAATGGTAGGTTAGGGCCTTGGGTTGGGCCAGATGGTAGGTTACGGCCTTGGGTCGGGCTAAATAGGTTGGTTGTGGCCGTGGGTCAGGCCAAATGGTAGGGTACGGCCTTGGGTCGGGCCAAATGGGTTGGTTGCGGCCTTCGGTCGGGCCAAATGGTAGGTTACGGCCTTGGATCGGGCCAATGAGGTTAACAAAGGGTTGTCAACGAAGGTGGATATAGGCGATGTTGGTAGAAAGGGCTATTAGGAAATAAGGGCCAAAATTGGGGTAGAGGTGAGATAAAACCGATATTGATTGTGTATGATCGATATTGGTTAGATGACCGATACCGGTTCCTTAGGGCACAATAAAACTGATATCGGTTATAGGTCAAAAACCTATAAAAAGAAAAATATGGCCGGTCATTGTCACATTGTCAATTTGAAAACCAATTGGAGTTGTCTGAGGTGGATTGTTGAGATTGGAGCATTTTTTGGTTAAGGTGGCGCTATTTGAGTGGAGAATTGAGTGTTTAGTGGACCCTAGTGAGTAGGAGGCAGTAGTTGATTAGTGGAGGACCCAGCAGAGGAGAGTTTATAGCCATGGCACAGTCAGGAGGAGCAGGAGTGCAAAGGTTGGGATTCAGACGATGGGTCCAGAAAGAACAAGAAGCGAGATCCCAGGCCGTGATAGATGACATCGAGTATTATAGATAGGTATGGGAGATGGTGACGATTGTAGATATTTATTGGAGGCCATACGGGAACTATATGGTGACAAAGCACATAGCTGAGGAGTTGAGGGGTGTAGAGCGATTGCAGGTGGATCGCAGGGCACAGGCCGGGTGAGTACAAGAGGATTCCTCTAGATCGCGTGTGGCAAAAATTTGGGTTCGTTTAGGATATACCTATGACATATAGACCATACATGAGGATCGACACCGAGGCGGCATTCTCACCTCCCCGGCCTACACCTCCAGACGGCCCAGAATGAGTTGGTAGCTGATCGTAGCCTTATGGATGCGGGAACGACAAAGGCCTATAGAGTATGGTGGGTAGTAGAGCCTACGAGGTGCACGTGAGTGTCCCGACATGGTTGTGATTACAGTGGAGAGAGATCGTCTGCAGGATTTGGCTTGCCAGCTTCAAACACAGGTGAATGAGACAATGGGATTGTTAGAGGCTTCACAGTTACGAGTGGAGAGTCTGGAGCCAAGATTCCTCCATGCGAGAGGACGTATTTGTATGTTACAGGAGATGTTGGTGGATCAATGGGAGGAACCGATGGCAGTGGCACCTTTGAGGATGGAGAGGCTAGCTGAGGGGCATCGACGATCACGATCACCACCTGATTCGGGAGGAGGTGCAAGGGTCTAAGTGGATTTTATAGGAATATAAGAATAAACAAGGATGTCGACCTGCGAGTCGATGATAGAGAAGATGTATTTGTTTAATATCTAAAATAAAACTAAATATGTATGTTCTTTTGAGTGATGATAATAATAAGAATGGTTGTGTTTTAAATGTTGTTTTTGTTTGTTTTGAAAAAGGATAAAGATGAACGTTGGCAAATAGAAATACATGAAAAATATTTATATTGACAACACATGATAAGTTATGGTAGGGGATGGTCGAGCTAACCTTTGGAGACTCCATGTCTCCTAAGTGCTGCCTACATAGCCCATTGCACAAAGCAAGGAGGGGCCTCAGACCGATGTAGTTCTCCCCTTAGGATCAGGGAGAGGTGAATTCATGCAATTTGGTTGTGGTTAGGTAATTTTTTTGGTTGGCAAAAATTTGATGGTGGTAGAGTAATGTGGTTGGTGTTGGTAAGGTATTGTGAGAGTTAGCATTCCCAAGTAGTGGGGAATCATGTCCTAATTAAGGTCAACACACAATCCTAGAGCCGAGAAAAAGAGGCAAGAGTGTCCCATAGTTGAGGAGAGCTAAACAAACCACATATTAATGTAGGATGAGCTTGAATCCCTAGGTACCTTGCATAGGCAAGAAGTCGATAGGTGAAAAGAGTGGTATAATCACTATATATCAGATATACGTCACGTCCCTTGAGTTTTGTTGCTTTGACAAATGGTAAGGTGAGGTGGTTGATGTGGGCGAGGGTGCAGAGAACTTATTATAAGATTATTATTCTGATAAAAGAGAACCAAACCTAAATAGACAAGTCCATGACTCAGAAGTGTTTTGAAATACTGCTTTTATTTTTATTTTATTTTGGTGGATATAGACTGATCGATGTGGGAAGTCTACATGGGATGTGTATTTTGTTGTTCTTGAGGTCTTCACGAAGCTGATCAATGCGAGAAGATTTCTGATAAAGGATGATTGTGTATAGTTGTCCTTTAAGGGAGCAGTCTATTTATAGTAGCAGATGTAGTGTTTATGTATAGTTGTCGTTCAGGGGAGCAGTCTTTATATAATAGTAGCAAGAGTTTGGCATATAGCTATCCTTCAAGGGAGTAGTCTATTGTATAATGTAGAGGTCTAGATGTCTGTTGAGCATAAAGCATCTAGTTTTTGTAAGAAGTTTGACTCAAGAAAATCCCATAAGTGTGTTAATTAAGAATGTGTCATTTTGATACTTTGAAGTCATGGACTAGACTAAAAAGGGGAAGGCATATTTTAAGGGAAGGTGATAATCAAACCATGTGAGCTGGATTGGATTCTGAGATGGAAGAAACAAAGTGTATGCGGTGGTAAATGAGCTCAAGGGATGAGCGTAAGGTAGATAAGAAGTGATATAACACTAATTTCAATAGTAGAATGGTTGAAGATGCAAGGCATTAAGGGGCTCAGGATCAGGTTTACCATTAAGTGAAGCTAAATGATAAGTGCCTGATCCATAAGTGTGAGCGATAATGTAAGGCCCAATCCAATTAGGAGAAAATTTTCCACGTTTGCTCTTTTCTAGTCTTGGTTACATGTTGATTCTCTTTGAGGACAAGATCACTAACCTTAAAAGCACGCTCATGAAGTCATTTATCATAAGCACGCTTGATGCATTTTCGGTAGATTTGAAGGTGATCAAGAGCCATAAGATGGCGCTCGTCAAGAAGCTCTAATTGGGCTAACCACTCTTGGTGGAAATCATCGTTGGTGAGAATATCCTGAAGAGATATTCTAAGGAAGGGTATTTGTACTTCAAGAGGCAAGACAGCCTCGGTACCATATACCAAAGAAAATGGTGTGGCATTAGTGGAGGTACGAATGCTAGTACGATAATCCCAAAGGGCAAAGGGAATGTGATCGTGCTAATTTCTTCGGGACTCATTGACAACTTTCATGAGGATTTTGGTTAGGGTTTTATTAAAAGATTCAACTTGACCATTGGCCTACAGATAGTAAGGTGATGGGAAACTAAGTTTGATACCAAAGTTTTCACAAAGGTCTTGTAACAACTTATTTTTAAAATATTTACCATTATCTGTTATTAGGCGATGAGGAATACCAAAACGACAGATAATGTGATGGTTAATGAATTCGACAATTTTTTCTTTTTTGATTGAAAGGAGTGGAATGGCCTCCACCCATTTTGTGTAATATTCAGTTGTTGTGATTATCCAACGGTGATGTTGCGAAGAAGGCTGGGTGGATCTCACCAACAAGGTCTAAACCCCATTGTGAGAAAGGCCAAAGTTCTCGTGCGACCTATAGCGGATGGCTAGGAGTATGTTGAAGGTTGGCATGTTGTTAACACATAACACAACGCTTAACATATTCGTAGCATTCGTTATTAAGAGTAGGACAATAATAACCTAGGTGAAGGATTCGTTTGGCCACGACAAGGCCACTAAAATGTCCACCACAAATGCCGTCATGGACTTGTTGGATGGTATGGGTGACCTCCGTGCCAGTTAGACATCGAAGGAGGATGCCATCGAAGCCACGTTTATAGAGGAGTCCCCCCATGACGACATAATGAGAAACACTTTTAAGAAAAGCATGTTTTCCGTTACTAGTAAGGTCAGGTGGGAGAACAGAGGTTGTAAGGTAGTCGTGAAATTGGTGGTACCAGGTATCCTGTGAATTAGCAGACACATTATTTATCATACAAACAATCAGGGCTGAGTAGGATGGGGCAAAAAGTTGTTGGACCAAGACGAATATGTCAGATTCAGTTGGTGAGGCAGGAATTTGCGAGGCTAAGCAAGCCATAATATCTGCAAATTTTTTAGTGGAGCGGGGAATGGTTTGGATAAAATAACGAGTAAATGAGGTCAAAAGTGAATCCACGTAATGTTTGTACTTTTGAAGTTCCTCATTCTTACATTGGTAGATGCCCATAACTTGATTGACTACCAATTGAGATTTGCCAAAAATATGAATGGATTTGACACTTAAGTGTAACACAACCTAGAGACCAAAAACAAGGGCCTCGTATTCCGCTGTATTATTAGTGCAGGGGAAATCGAGCCAGAATGAAAGAGGCATAGGTTCAGCGTCAAGAGGAATGAGAACAACGCCGGTTCCTCCACCGTGTTGGCATTTGGATCCATCGAAGAAGAGGGTCATTTGATATGACTCTTCCCTGAGTGAAAGAGTGGCGATGAGTTCGTTGGGGAAATTAAAATTGGTGAATTGTACCCCAGGTAAAGGGGGCTCCACAAGTTGGTCCGTAATAGTTTGTCCTTTGATTTACTTCTATTGTACAAACTCAAGGTCGAGGTTAGCAAGGAGTATAAGCCATCGGGTGATGCATTGGTTGAGATGTGGTTTGGCATACATATAATGAATGGGGTCCATGTTGGTGATGACAAAAGTTTTGTGATTCAGGAGGTAATGTCAGAGTTTGGTGGCTACGAATGATAGGGCTAGGTAGATTTTTTCTACATGTGTATACCTAGTCTCGTAATCCACGAGAGTACGACTTATATAATAAACGGCTTATTCTCGATGTGCCGAGTCCCGATGTGCGAGCATGGCTCCTATAGCATGGTCAGTGGCAGAAAGGTAAAGGTAGAAAGGGCGATCATCCTGAGGTGGAATAAGCACGGGTGGCTGCAAGAGATAGGCTTTGAGAGCTTCAAAGGCTTGGTGACACTCGTCACTCCATTGAAAGGCAATGTCCTTTTTAAGAAGGTGATGGAAAGGTTGACATCGATCCGAGAGTTGGGAGATGAAACGCCGGATGGATTGAAGTTTACCTTGCAAACTACGCAATTGTTTGAGGTTTTTGGGTGGGGGCATTTCTAGGATAGCTTTTACTTTAGATGGATCAACCTCAATGCCACGTAAAGAGACGATAAAGCCAAGAAGTTTTCCCAAAAGAACACCAAAGACACATTTCTTTGGTTGAAGCTGGACTGAATATTGCAACAGGCGATCGAAGATAATGGTTAAAACATCGAGATGTTCACTGCGATGTTTAGATTTGCCAAGAAGATCATCGACATAATCCTCAAGGATAGTGTGCATAATGTCATGAAAAATGTAGGTCATAGCCCGCTGATAGGTCGCACCAGCGTTCTTAAGGCCAAATGGCATGACACGATAACAGAAGGTTCCCCAAGGAGTTATGAAGGCAGTTTTATGTTGATCGGCCGGGTTACCAAAATTTGATTGTATCTCAAAAAGCCATCCATGAGAGAAAGCATTTCATGGCCCGCAGTGAGATCAACAAGTTAATCAATACTTGGGAGGGGGAATTCATCCTTGGGGCAAGCGAGGTTAAGGTCTCAAAAATCCGTGCATATCCGAAGTCCCCCCGTCACTTTAGTGACAGGTACGATGCTAGAAATCCATTGAGGATAGTCAATAGACAAGATGAAAGAAACAGAAAGAAGTCGTTGAAGCTCTTCTTTGACCAAGAGGGCAATGCGTGGATGCATTTTTCTCAGTTTTTGCTTGACTAGTTTGGAATCGGGGTTTAGGGTGATGTTATGGACGGCAATGGTAGGATCAATTCCTAGAATGTCAGCGTAGGACCAAGCGAAAGCTTGGTTGTGGGTACGGAGAAAGGTAGTAAAGGCGGCTTGTTCTGATGAGTTAAGGGATTGTTTGATCTTCACAATGTGAGGATCCTCCTCTGTGTGGATGTTGATTTCTATAGTCGACTCATTCAACATGGTTTGAGTTTCAGATGGTAAGGCGCGTTGAATATAAGAGTCATCCGCACCAAGGTAAGTGAGGATGGAGTCGTCATCCTCGCACTCAACAACATTAATCGAAGGCGAATCCTCTTCGATCATGTCTGGATACAGAAGGGGAAGAGAAGATGGGTCCTCATTATCGCGTTGATAAATGAGAGGACCTATGAAGATAGCATTTATGAAAAAAAAAATTTGGGAGGGATAGATTCAGGGTCTATCGACTCTGTGGGTGATGATGGCAAAGTGGGTGATGATGGTTTGGTAGGGGTGACGTCGTCTTCTTCCAGGATACAACTGACACGAGGTGTCTCCTGTGTAGGTGTTTCAGGAAAACTGAGACCACTACGATCATTATGTTTGCATGTAGTCACGGGAATGAGTGTATGTCGGCCTTGTTCATAAAGACCAAAACCAAAGCCTTTCCAAGCACAGCAAGTCAAGAAGGTGAGGGCGAAATGATGATTTGTCAAGTATTGAAAATCAGATTGGAAGGGAACCACACCAAGAGGAGGTTCAGGGGTAATGGAGGATGCATCAACACCCCCATACGTTAGGTTGGTGCGGCAATGGGGTGGTCCGTAAGAGATTACCTCCCCCACGTGACGGTCGTAGGTGGGATGTGTATGTAACTGTCTGTACTCATGCGGGGTATGGAAAGAACTAACGTTATATAGGTGGTACTCACCCAGCATAAGGCGTTGAAAAACATCTACAAAGGGGTAGAAGGTTGGGATGTTATCTGTGGGAAAGGAAGTAATATTTGTAACGGCGGTTTCATTGGTTGAAGGTGTAGGTGCGTCGGAAGTAGATGGCTGGGTTGGATGAATGGGTGTCTTGACTGGTACAAGCACATCATTAGGGCGATACAACATATTGCAAGTTTTGAAGGGGGAGGATCAGCTTTTACGGTGTAGGACTTCCCCTCGTACTCAAATTTTATGCATCTATGTAAGGTGGAGGGAACGCATCCCATAGCCCGGATCCAAGGGCGGCCTAACAACATGTTGTATTGGAACTCTCCCTCAAGGACATAGAAGAGTTCGGGTAAAGTACGTGGTCCTACACGAATGTTAAGGATCACGGTGCCTAAAGTAGAAGTAATAGCATCATTGAATGATCGCAACATGATGGGGTTGGCACACATGCAACTAGAAGGGATATTCATTTGTTGGAAGGATTTTGAAGAGATGATGTTTAGGCTAGCGCCCTCGTCAATCATAACACGATGTACCTGAATATCTCCAACATACGCTGAGATGAAAAGAGCAGGGTCAGGATCTTTGGCACCAAAGTCGATAATTTCATCTTCGGAGAAACTGACAACAGCGGCTTGCTGTACAGAGATAGAAGTGGTTGGGGAGATAGATTGTTTGGTGAGCAAAGAAACGTGATTGGGCATTAGAATAGAGGTAACAGGCAAGGTTTCATTAGGTAAAACTTCTATCCCTTGAAGGATCTCAACGAGATCTTGTCGATGAGATTCAGAAGTCTGAATGAGATCATACAATGTCATTTTTACGGGTGATTGGTGAAGCTATTTGATCATAGTTTGGTGGGCAATGCCATTAGAGACGGGATAGGCGGGTCCGCGAATAACCACTTTAGGTGGTGGTGCAATCGGGATGGTTGACGGAGAAAGAGATGCCGCGGGTGTGTTTTCTTTCGCTTTCCCATTGTTTTTCTACCCTCGAGTGGCAACACTAATCATATTGATCTCGTGAACATGAGAGGAGGAAGACGGTATTGATAGGTCATGGTTTTCGAGAGGTGGGGCTGTAATAATGATAGATCTTGGTGAGGCGGGGACAGGTGGTATAGGAGAGGGAATTGAAGCTAAAGGTCTCTCTCTTCGTAAGTTGTCTTTCTTAACTCTTCTATCTGAGAGAGGTGACAGGCGAAGTATGGTTTTCAACGCTTTGCATCCCTCTACGTCATGTCCTGGTGTGCGGTGGTAAGCGCAGATTTTAGACTCATCATAACCTATAGGTCGAGGTTTAGATGGATCATAAGGTCTAAGTGGGGGTAGGGAAATAGTCACATTCTCCACCAACATAGCAAGGATTTTGGCGTAAGACCCTTTGAGTGGGTCAAAGTCAGAGGAAAATGAGGCTATTGACTGGGTCGATTCTTGTGATGACGTGGTGTGGTTGGTTTGTATGGGGGGTGGTTTAGCCAAGGAGTTTTGATAATGGGTTTTACCTAACCGTGGTTTCTTTGACGTAGAAGCCATGTTGGATGATGAGGCCACAGATGATGTGGTATCAAAAAACAACCACGGGGAAATAAGAGTGACCGAAAATAAATCTTTTGATGATGGAATTTGTTTAGGGTTGATAGGTGGACAGGATACGCGGGGTGACGGTGTTGCTATACCCTTGGATTTCTATATGGGTGCAGAAGGCGTAGGTCGCTTTAAAGAAAACGCAGGAGGTATGATATATTGATGTAAGGTAGAGGGATGGGGTCCCAATATGGAAGGTAGGTGTGACGATGATGGTTTTAGTTGTGATAGAGGCATAGGTTGAGGAGATTGAGTCTGTCTCCTAATGGGATGGATGGTTTTATTTTTAGATAAATCAAGCCGCTTAGGTGGGTGTGTTAGACTAGGTATAGGTAAGGTCCCAAGCGTAGGGGAAGATTTGGCTAAGTTAATAGAAGTGGACGAGGTATTTGGTAGAGATGAGGGGGGTGAAGATGAGGACATGGGCATTTTAAGCTTCTGTAAACACTTCGAGTATATGGTAGAGGCATCAGGATTAGTCATTTACATTTGAGTAGAATATGGCATACTCAAACGTTCCCATAGAACCTGTCTATCTTCTGTGGAATGACAGTCCTCACGTGTGAATAGGAACTTTTGTATGGAAGAAAGGTGGGTTGTGATTCCGGTCCACTGTGGGTGTGATACAAGGGGTATATGAGGCACTGTATCAGTGGGCGTTAAGAGGTCAACCGGTTGCTTTACGACCCCTTTGTGACCCGCATCTCATTTCGTATCCTAACCTCATCACCTAAACCTTACACAATTATTTATTAATTACCTCGTAATTGATAAATCCACATCACCTCACCTGCCACCTCATTTTTCCACCTCATCGTGACCTAGTCCTAACCCTAAACTAACCTAATTAAGACCTATAACTTGGTCTACACCTACACCCATGATTAAGGACCCCTTTCTCGCACCCAAAACCGACATTCTAGTCACTTGACCAAGCCCGCAACTAATCCCTCGGGAGAAAAGCAGGGAAGGTGGGCTATTTTACTAAAAATAGCCTACTTTTTCCTTACCGATGCCGGTTCCTACTCGACCGCCGTCGGTTACGTAACCGCCATCGGTTCCCTGTAAAATGGGCTCCCCTAACCAGAAACAAGGGTCGAAGGATTTTTGAATCAACAGAGATCATTGGGAGCGATCAAGAGCATTCGGATCTTCACTTGGCCGAGCAGAGATGAGTGAAGAGACAAGGAGAGTTGCAGCAAAAGGAGATCAAGCCCAAGATTGCAACGGAATAGCCAGAAACCTGTGATACTCAGCTGATCATCGGGAGGGAGATCTCTCATCTTCTGTGTGTCAAGCCATCCCACTTGAGTTCTGCCTTTGTCATCAGAGTTCCTGGACCTGCATCTTCGTCAATAAACCAGTAAGTTACACCTTGCATGTCCTCTTTAATAACGTTTCTTAGACTTTTTGAATCACAGTCCCCATAAATCCATTCCTAGATCCACTACCCAACGTGTCATTGCATCTAACTATCATTCATTTACCTCTCACCATCTCATTACCTAATATCACTCATATACTAGCCTTACCAACAACACTGTTACCCTACAACACGACCACCCCACAAAACAACCAACCTACAGATCCTAGACCATACCGATATCGGTTATCAGCAACCGGTATCGGTTATTGTGACTCAAAACCAGAAATCAGCCTTTCCCCTACCCGTCTCAACGAAGCAATTTAATTGATATTTTACAGTCTTTTGTGTTAATTCATATTAGCAGGGGAACTGACCACCTTCGAAAGGAAGTTTTATATTTCCTGGGCCCAAGGCAGTTCCCTCATTTATTGTCTAATCAAAATCTTGTGGTCTTGTGTTCTTATTTGCAGGTAGTCCTTCCAAGACAAAAAGGAGTTCTTCACAGTCAACCTGATCTTTCTCTACGGTACGCGCACACCATCTCGATGTTCAACAGGTATTCCTCCTAGCCCTAACCTTATCTGTTTCTAAAAGGAATGAAAGGATAGAAGCAACTCTATTCCCAGAAGCCGAAACATTCCGAGCGAAACATTTTGGCACGCCCGGTGGGACCCATTTTGGGTTTCTTTCTTTCTTGCTTGCTTTCATATAGGGAGTATACTTGCTGTTTTCTTCTTCTAAAAGATATTCACAAGGTTTTGTATTATTTTGATAAAAGAACTTGCTTTGCTTTTACATCTCGCATTAGTGAAAGTCATCTCTTTTGCTTCATCGAATATCATTTTCGATTTGGGTTTAAAACACGTGCATTGCATTACTGCTTGCTGTTTTCAATTCTAGCGAACATAGATTAAGTAACAGGTCGTACACGTGGGGGTGATATCCACGGTATTGACAAGAAATTAATCTTACTTTCACTGCACAACACATACCGAATCACTTCACAATTAACACAACAGCTCAAACATCCCCCCTTTTCCGCGGTATTCCTCCGCCCGATTGAGGTAACCTTATAAGCCAAAACAAACTTGACATTTCCCCTAAGTCTTTTGTTTAGGATTCTGACATCATTCTACGTCTAAAGGCATAAGCCCACGATAATTAAAATTAACCCTAGGGTTAGTCTCTGGATTTGCGTGTGCATCTTGCTTGTTTTTAGTTCTGTTTTCTTTCTCATACTCTGTCTTCTGTGATCAATAATTGGACAAGTATACTAAACGTTGTTAAAAATCAAATTAGCAGCCTTTTATATCTTGTTAGCCCAGACTTCTTACACCGACATCGGTTACCTGACCGACGTCGGCTATAGTATAACCGACATCGGTTACTAGACCGATATCGGTTACTGTCTTTCCCAATTCCTGACAAACCAGCAACCTACCAATTTTACCAGTCTGAGTTTGTTTCTGTTCCTGACAGATTGAAACCCTACTGTGAACTCCTGTCCATGGTTGTTATCACTCGAAAGCAAGCCGCCGCCATGGTTTCACATGCTTGCTCTGTTTCTTTGCCTGAATCACCCCCTTCACATTCTGTGGGGAATCCTACGGATACCAGCGAGGTTCCTAAAATTCCTGTGGGAGATAAGGACTTTGCCAAGTTTCTGGATGCTAATTCTAGCGCTGTACAATACTATTTGTCTCATACCCCTGACCGTACGCCTGATGGTCAGCTCCTTGTTGGTATGCCTATTAGTATAGCTGCTCATTTAGCTCCCACTCCGCCTGATAACACCGCCTTGCTTCCTGCATCTTTAGCCCCGTCTCCCAATCCGACGGCTTCAGAGGTTCATACGACTCAGATTGGCTTTCCGTTGGTTAATCTTGGACCCCACATATCATTACCGCCGACTGCCCCTACCTCATCTCTCTTGCAGACTGCTCCGTTCATGACTTGCTCTCTGCCACCTATCCACACTAGCTTTCCTTCTCAAGCTCCGCCTACCTTTTCATTCCCATACACGTATCCAGTGACCTCAACATCTTATATGGGACATCCCTATTCGGTCGCCTCAACATATTCATCCCCCATACCTTATCAACACTTAACCCTACCATTGTCCAGCGGAGGCCCTTGGCCCAATTTGCCTCCGTTTACCACAACCGCACCATCATCTCATCCAACCACGGATTTCATCAAACAAATGATGGACAAAATGCATAATCTGGAGGCTTCTGTTTCAGGAGGTCGTAGCGCCTTGACATACGAGCAAGTTTGTCGGGAGCCTATTCACCCTTCTGTCCCCCTTCATTCATATCCTCCTCAATGGGAATTACCAAAATTTACCCGTTTTAACAGTAAAGAGGACCCTCAACAACACTTGCGATCATTTAGACATGCTTGTTATTTGATTGCTCATGATGATGCCTTGTTACTCCGCACCTTTCCCATGTCCTTATCAGGACCCGCCTTGGAGTGGTACAGTGCTTTAACCCAGCACTCAATCTTCTCTTTTAACCAACTAGCCCAATCTTTCTTGGATCATTTCTCCATTAACATTGCCAAGAAAGTATCTATCACCGACCTTTATGCCATCCGACAATTCGAAGATGAATCTATCGCAGATTTCGTTGGACGATGGCGGGGCCTTATCAACCAACTTACATATGCCTTGCCTCAGGCTGAACTTATCGAACTTTTTACGCGGGCATGTGCTAAGCACATTTCTCCTACTCTTCAAATTCAAACTTTCCGCACATTTGATGAGGCCTTTACCATGGCTCAGAAACTAGAAATTCGAGCCTTAGAAGAAGAGAAATTGCGGTTGCGCAACAAAAACCCCAATTTCCGAACTCCAGATTCTACCAATAAACCAAACACCACCACTCCTCACACGTCCACTTCTTCAAAATCAAAAGGAGCTGTCCACGCGGTGATGGTCAAATCTCAAACACCGTCTAATACCCCACCAAAAACCACCTATAAGTACAAAGCCGAGCCCATCAATTACACTCCCTTGGGAGAAACTTATGGTGTCATCTTGGAAAAATTGCTCAAAGCCGGAGCTATCACCTTGCCTCCTGTTAAACCCCACTCCGGGTTTGATTCTACCCGCGCTATACCTTCCTGGTACAAAGAAAATGACTTCTGTAACTTTCACCGCGTAAAAGGACATAGTCATGAAAACTGCAAAATGTTGAAAAACATAGTGCAGGAAATGGTTGACGCAGGTGATATAACCCTCGATAATCCTAATGCCCCTGCCAACCGAAATTTGAAAATCTTCAACAAACCATTCCCAAATCACTCGTCCAACAGTAACGTAAACCAGGATATCTTAGCCGAGGAGAGTGTTCATGAGATCCATGCAGTCTTCGACTCCCAGCCAAAAGCCTCTATCGAGAAAATTTTGAATCAAGCCTCTCCACTAACACAGGAGTCCGAACCTCCTTCACCACCATCAAGCCAAAGTGAAATCATTCCTTTACCCATAAAAGAGTTAACTGCCCAGACTTCTCTTCTCATCAATGAGTCTGCTTACACCACATCCCTACAAGACTGCGAACGGATGTTATCTAATTTATCTATTTCCCAAACGTCCCCTTCTACCGCTCTTGCTGCACAAGAGGAAGGCTCGCCACTCCTTTTGACATCCTTAGACGAGAAATCTCTTGCACCAACATCACCAAATTCTTTAACCATAACAGACCCTCTCAAACATGCCCTCCTGCCTATTAGTCCTTCATCGCCTAAATCTTTTCAACAACCGGTCGACCTCTTAATATCTATTGATACAGTACCTCATCTACCCCCTGTATCACACCCACAGTGGACTGGAATCACAACCCGTCTTTCTTCCGTACCAAATTTACAATTCATGCCTGAAGATTGTCATTCTCCAGAAGATAGATGAGTCCTATGGGAACGTTTGAGTACCCCCTATTCTACTCAAATGCAGGTGACCGATCCGGACACCTCTACCATATACCCTAAGTGTTTACAGAAACTCAAAATGCCTATGTCCTCATTCTCACCCCCCGTATCTATACCGAGTAGCCCATCCACCTCTATTAACCTAACCAAATCTTCCCCTACACTTGGGACCTCACCAATGCCCAGTCTAACGCACCCGCCTAAGCGACTCGATTTATCCAAAAATAAAGCCACCCCGCCACCTAGGAGACAAACTCAATCCGTGCCTCTATCACAATCAAAACCATCATCGTCACACCTACCTTCCATATTGGGACCTCATCCCTCCACCTTGCATCAATATATCATACCTCCTGCATTTTCTTCAAAACGACCTACGCCTTCTGCACCTATACAGAGATCAAAGGGTATATCAACATTGTCACCCCACGTATCCTGTCCACCCATCAACCCTAAACGAACTCCATCATCAAAGGATTTATTTTCTGTCACTCCCCTTTCTCCGTGGTTGTTTCCCGCTACCACGTCATCTGTAGCCTCATCATCTAACCAGCTGAATATAGCTTCTGCGCCAAAGAAACCACGTTTAGTGAAAACCACGTGTCAACACCCCTCGGCTAAACCACCACCCGTACGAACCAACCACGCCCAAACATTACCAAAACCCGCACAACCAATACCCTCATCCTCCTCCGATTTTGACCCACTCAAAGGATCTTACGCCAAAATCCTTGCTATGTTGGTGGAGAATGCGACCATTTCCCTACCCCCACTTAGACCTTATGACCCGTCTAAACCTCGACCTATAGGTTATGATGAGTCTAAAATCTGCGCCTATCACCGCACACCAGGACATGATGTGGAGGGATGCAAAGCTTTAAAAACCATCCTTCGTCAGTCACCTCTCCCAGATACAAAGGTTAAGAAAGACAACTTACGAAGGGAGAGACCTTTAGCTTCAATTCCCTCTACTATACCATCTGTCCCCACCTCACCAAGATCTATCATTATTACAACCCCACCTCTTGAAGACCATGATTTATCCCAACCATCTTCCTCATCTCAGGTCTACGAGATTAATATGATTAGTGTTGCTACTCGAGCGCAGAAAAACAACGAGAAAGCGAAAGAAAGCACACATGCGTCCTCTCTTTCTCCATCCAGCATCCCGATTGCACCACCACCCAAAGTGGTTATTCGTGGACCCGCTTACCCCGTCTCTAATGGAGTTGCCCATCGAGCCATGATCAAACAGCTTCACCAATCACCCGTAAAAATGACACTATATGATCTCATTCAGACTTCTGAATCTCATCGACAAGCTCTCGTTGAAATTCTTCAAGGGATCGAGGTCTTACCTAATGAAACCCTACCTGTTGCCTCCATTCTAACACCCAATCACGTTGCTTCTCTCACCAAACAACCCACTGCCCCAACCACTTCTGTCTCTGTACAACAAGCTGCGGCAGTCAGTTTCTCTGAAGATGAAATTGTTGACTTTGGTACAGAAGATCCTGACCCTGCCCTTTTCATCTCAGCTTACGTCCGGGACATTCGGGTACGTCGTGTTATGATTGACGGGGGCGCTAGCCTAAACATCATCTCTTCAAAAGCCTTCCAACAAATGAATATCCCTTCTAGCTACATGTGTGCCAATCCCATCATGTTGCGGTCATTCAATGACGCTATTACCTCTACCTTAGGCACCGTGATCCTCAACATTCGGGTAGGACCACGTACTTTACCCGAACTCTTCTATGTCCTTGAAGGAGAGTTCCAATATAACATATTGCTAGGTCACCCTTGGATCCGGGCTATGGGATGCGTTCCCTCAACATTACATAGATGCATAAAATTTGAGTACGAGGGGAAGTCCTACACCGTAAAAGCTGATCCTCCCCCCTTTAAAACCTGCAATATGTTATACCGCCCTAACGATGTGCTTGTACCAATCAAGACACCCATTCATTCAACCCAACCGTCCTCTTCAAATGTACCTCAACCATCCACCTCAACCGCACCTACGCCTTCAACTGATGAAACCACCGTCGCAAAAACCACTTCCCTTCCCGCAGCTAACATCCCAACCGCAGACCCCTTAGTAGATGTTTTTCAACGCCTTACGCTGGGGGAGTATCGCCTATATAACGTTAGTTCTTTCCATACCCCACAGGAGTACGGACAGGTACATGCACATCCTACCTATGACCGTCGTGTGGGGGAAGTAATCTCTTACGGACCACCCCATTGCCGCACCAACCTAACGTATGGGGGTGTTGACGCATCCTCCATTACCCCTGAACCCCCTCTTGGTGTGGTTCCCTTCCAATCCGATTTTCAATACTTGACAAATCGTCGTTTCGCCCTCACCTTCTTGACTCGCTGTGCTTGGAAAGGCTTTGGTTTTGGTCTTTATGAACAAGGCCGACATACACTCATTCCCGTGACTACACGCAAACACAATGATCGCAGTGGTCTCGGTTTTCCTGAAACACCTACACAGGAGGAACCTCGTGTCAGTTGTCTTCTAGAAGACAACGACGTCACCCCTACCGAACCATCATCACCCATTTTGCCTTCGTCACCCACAGAGTCGATAGATCCCGAATCTATCCCTCCTAACTTTTTTTTTTCATAAATGCTATCTTCCTAGGTCCTCTCAATTATCAACGTGATAATGAGGACCCCTCTTCTATCCCCCTTCTGTATCCAGACATGATTGAAGAGGACTCACCTTCAATTAACGTTGTTGAGTGTCAGGATGATGACTCCATCCTCACTTACCTTGGCGCGGATGACTCTTATATTCAACGCGCCTTACCATCTGAAACTCAAACCATGCTGAACGAATCTACTATAGAAATCAACATCCACACGGAGGAGGATCCTCACATTGTGAAGATCGGACAATCCCTTAACACATCAGAACAAGTCACCTTTACTACCTTTCTCCGTGCTCGCAACCAAGCTTTCGCTTGGTCCTACGCTGACATGCCAGGAATTGATCCTGACATTGCCGTCCATAACATTACACTAAAACCTGATTCCAAGCCAATTAAACAGAAATTGAGAAAAATGCATCCACGCATTGCTCTCTTGGTCAAAGAGGAGCTTCAACGACTCCTTTCTGTTTCCTTCATTCTGCCTATTGACTATCCTCAATGGATTTCTAACATCGTACCTGTCACTAAAGCGACGGGGGGACTTCGGATATGCACGGATTTCTGAGGATCTTAACCTCGCTTGCCCTAAGGATGACTTCCCCCTGCCTAGCATTGACCAACTTGTAGATCTCACTGCAGGCCATGAGATGCTCTCTCTCATGGATGGCTTCTCGGGATATAACCAAATTTTGGTTGCCCCCGCCGATCAACATAAAACTGCCTTCATAACTCCTTGGGGAACCTTCTGTTACCGTGTAATGCCATTTGGCCTTAAGAATGCTGGTGCAACCTATCAGCGGGCTATGACCTACATTTTTCATGACATTATGCACACTATCCTTGAAGATTACGTCGACGATCTTCTTGGCAAATCTAAACATCGTAGTGAACATCTCGATGTTTTAACCATTATTTTTGATCGCCTGTTACAATATTCTGTCCGCCTTCAACCAAAGAAATGTGTCTTTGGTGTCCTTTCGGGGAAACTTCTTGGCTTTATCGTCTCTTTGCGTGGCATCGAGGTCGACCCATCTAAAGTCAAAGCTATCCTAGAAATGCCCCCACCTACCAATCTCAAACAATTGCGTAGTTTACAAGGTAAGCTCCAATCTATCCGACGTTTCATCTCCCAACTCTCGGATCGATGTCAACCTTTCCATCACCTTCTTAAAAAGGACATTGATTTTCAATGGAGCGAAGAGTGCCACCTAGCCTTTGAAGCTCTCAAAACTTATCTCTTGCATCCACCCGTGCTTATCCCACCTCAGGACGACCGCCCTTTCTACCTTTACCTTTCCGCCACTGACCACACTGTAGGGGCCATGCTTGCACATCGTGACTCTGAGAATCGAGAACAAGCCGTTTATTATATAAGTCGTACTTTGGTGGACTATGAGACTAGGTATACACATGTAGAAAAGTTATGCCTAGCCCTATCATTCGTGGCTACCAAACTCCGACACTACCTTCTGAATCACAAAACTTTCGTCATCACCAACACGGACCCCATCCATTACATGTATGCCAAACCTCATCTAAACCAACGCATCGCCAGATGGCTCATGCTCCTCGCCGACCTCGACCTTGAGTTTGTCCACCAGAAATCAATCAAAGGACAAACCATCGCAGATCAACTTGCGGAAGCCCCTTTACCAGGGGAACAATTTACCAATTTTACATTCCCCGACGAACTCATCGCCACTCTTTCACTCAGGGAGGAGTCGTATCCAATGACCCTCTTCTTCGATGGATCCAAATGCCAGCGCGGCAGAGGAGCCGGCGTTGTTCTCATTCCTCTCGATGCTGAGCCTATGCCTCTCTCATTCCGACTCGATTTCCCTTGCACTAATAATACAGCGGAATACGAGGCCCTTGTTCTGGGTCTCCAAGTTGCGTTACACTTAGGTATCAAATCTATCAATATTTTTGGTGATTCTCAATTGGTAGTCAATCAAGTTATGGGCATCTACCAATGCAAAAATGAGGAACTTCAAAAGTACAAACACTACGTGGATTCACTTCTAGCCTTATTTACTCGCTATTCTATCCAAACCATTCCTCACTCCACTAACAAATTTGCGGATACTATGGCTTGCTTAGCCTCGCAATTCCAGCTTCATCAACTGACTCTGACATTTTCGTCTTGGTCCAACAACTCTTTACCCCATCTTATTCAGCCTCGGTTGTTTGTATGATAAATAATGTGTCTGTTAATTCACAGGATACCTGGTATCACCAATTTCACGACTACCTTACAACCTCTGTTCTCCCATCTGACCTTACTAGTACCGGCAAACGCACGTTTCTTAAATGCGTTTCTCGTTATCTTGTTATGGGAGGACTCCTTTATAAACGTGGCTTTGATGGCATCCTCCTTCGATGTCTCACCGGTGCGGAGGTCACCCATACCATCCAACAAGTACATGACGGTATTTGTGGCGGGCATTTTAGCGGCCTTGCCATGGCCAAACGAATCCTTCGCCTTGGTTATTATTGGCCTACTCTCAATAACGATTGCTACGAATATGTTAAGCGTTGTGTTATGTGTCAACAACACGCCAACCTTCAACATACTCCTAGCCACCCCCTACAGGTCGCCCGAGATCTTTGGCCTTTCTCACAATGGGGTTTAGACCTTATTGGTGAGATTCACCCGTCCTCTTCGCAACGTCACCGATGGATTATCACAGCAACCGAATATTACACAAAATGGGTGGAGGCTATTCCACTCATTTCAACCAAAAAAGAAAAAATTGTAGAGTTCATTAACCACCACATTATCTGTCGTTTTGGTGTTCCTCATCGCCTGATAACAGATAATGGAAAATCTTTCAAAAATAAGTTATTGCAAGACCTTTGTGACAACTTTGGTATCAAACTTAGCTTCTCATCACCCTACTATCCACAAGCAAATGGACAAGCCGAATCCTCTAATAAAACCCTAACCAAAATCCTCATGAAAGTTGTCAATGAGTCTGGAAGAAATTGGCACGAGCACATTCCCTTTGCCCTTTGGGCTTATCGTACTAGCATTCGTACCTCCACTAGTGCTACACCTTTTTCTTTGGTATATGGTACCGAGGCCGTCTTGCCTCTCGAAATACAAATACCCTCCCTCAGGATATCTCTTCAGGATATTCTCACCAATGATGATTTCCGCCAAGAGCGGTTAGCCCAATTGGAGCTTCTTGACGAACGTCATCTTACAGCTCTCGATCACCTTCAAATCTATCAAAAACGTATCAAGCGTGCTTATGATAAGCGACTTCATGAGCGTACCTTTAAGGTTGGTGATCTTGTCCTCAAAGAGAATCAACATGTAACCAAACTGGAAAAGAGTAAACGTGGAAAATTTGCTCCTAATTGGATTGGGCCTTATATAATCACTCACACTTATGGATCAGGTACTTATCGTTTAGCTTCGCTTAATGGTAAGCCTGAGCCTGAACCCCTTAATGCCTTGCATCTTCGACCATTCTACTGTTGAATTTAGTGTTACATCACTTCCTATCTACCTACTGCTCATCCCTTGAGCTCATTTACCGCTACATACACTTTGTTTCCTACATCTCCAAATAAAATCAAGCTCACTTCTCACCTCCCTTAACGATGCCTTCCCCTTTTTAGTCTAGTCCATGACTTCAAAGTATTAAAATAACACCTTCTTATGGGATTTTCTTGAGTCAAACTTCCTACCAAACTAGATGCTTCACGCCAAAAGAACATCTAGCTATCTAAATTATATATAGACTGCTCCCTCAAAGGACAGCTATAGGCCAAACTATTGCTACTATTATATATAGACTACTCCCCCGAAGGACAGCTATGCACTAAAATCATAGCTGCTACTATAAATAGACTACTCCCTCGAAGGACAGCTATACACGGTTATCCTTTTCTCAGAAGCTTCTCGCATTGATCAGCTTTGTGAAGACCTCAAGAATAGTACAATCAATATCCCTTGTAGACTTCCCGCATCGATCAGTCTATAATTCAATAAAATAAAAGCCTCATTCAAAAGAACTTTTGAGTCATGGAATTGTCTATTTAGGGTAGGTTCTCTTTCGTCAGAACACTCGCTTTGTTACAAGTTCTCTGTACCTCCGTTATATCATCCACCTCACCTCACCATTTGTTTCAACTCAAGGGACGTGACGTACACCCGATATATTGTGATTATACAACTCTTTTCACCTATCGACTTCTCGTCTATGTAAGGTACCTAGGGGTTCAAGCTCATTCTATGTTATTATGTGGTTTGTTTAGTTCTTTTCACCTATGGAGCAGTCTTTCCTCTTTGCCTCACATCTAGGATTGTGTGTTGATCTTAATCAGGACATGGTTCCATACTACTTGAGTAGGCTAACTTCCGCTTCCCTTATACCTTTTACAACATCACCAATTCATTACCAACACCATCAACCTTACCTTACCAATATTAATATCAACATTTTTACCAACCAATAAATTTCCTAACCATACCTAAATTCACCTCTCCCTGGTCCTAAGGGAGAACTACATCGGTCTGAGGCCCCTCCTTGCTTTGTGCAATGGGCTATGTAGGAAGCACTTCGGAGACATGGGGTCTCCCAAGGTTAGATCGACCATCCCCTACCATAACCTATCATGTGTGGTAAATATAAATATTTTTGTGTATTTCTATTTAATCACATTCCTCTTTTATCCTTTTTCAAAACACCAACAGTCAAAACGAAAACATTCTTATTATTATCATAACTCAAATCAACATACATGTTCAGTCTTATTTAGATGTTAAACAAATACATCTCCTCTATCATCGACACGCAGGTCAGCATCCTTATTTATTCTTATACCTCTGCTAACATTTACTTCAGACCCTCACGATTCATCCTGACCCAGGAGATGATCGTGATCGTCGACGCCTCTCGCCGGGCCTCTCCATCCTCAAAGGTACCGTGGCTATTGGTACCCGCCCACTGATCTGCCAATCTCTCCTGTAACATATGAATACGCCCTCTCACATGGAGGAATCCAGCCTCTAGTCTCTCCGCCCGTGACTCCACAACCGCTAACAATCCTCTTGCCTCATTCACCTGTGTTTGGAGCTGCTGAACTAAACTCTACAGACGATCTCTCTATACTGTAATCATAGCTATGTTAGGGCGATCACATACACCTCGCAGTTCTGATACCCACCATAATCTATAGGCCTCTGTCGTTCCTGCATCCATTACCCTGCAATCGGCTGATACCTCTTCAGGACCTTCTGGAGGTGTTGGTCGGGGAGGTGAGAATGTTACCTTGGCATCGATCCTCATATATGGTCTATAAGCCAAGGGTATATCCTGCACAAATCCAAATTTTCACTGCACGCGATCTATAGGAATCCTCTCATACTCACCTGGCCTGTGCCCCGCGATCCACCTCAATCACTCTACACCCCTCAACTCCTCAGCTATGTTCTCTGTTACCATATAGTTCCCGTAAGGGCCTCCAACAGATATCCCACAATCGTCACCCTCTCCCATACCTACCTGTAATACTCAATGTCACCCCGTCACAGCCTGGGATCTTGCCTCTTGTTCTGTCTTGACCCATCGTCTGAACCCCAACCTCTATACTTCGGTCTCTCCTGACTAGATGGGTCGTCCTATTGGTCACACACAAACAATGTGCTCATAGGCCCAACAGTGTAATAAGTATGAACAATCCAGTGTCGTCCTGTGATTTCACCTACAAGCCCATAAACCCCTATATAGCTCCGCCAAATATGCAGGTGCCCATGTAAAAGTCACGTTCCTTTCTATCATCTTCCAAATAAAACGCATCAATGCTTTTGGAAACCTTCCCCCATCCGCCCTCGGTAATGCATAATACCCTACCACTATCATTAATATCACTACTAACCTTGTCTCCTCGGGGTGTGCTGCATACATTATGCCATATGTAAATGTCAAACCTCGCTATGTCAAATCACGTGTGTATGGACCAAATACTGCTGTTATCGCTCCCCGCGCTGCGCTAGGTAATGCCTGATATACTGGTTTTCCTATAATAGGGAGTCTCAAAATACGGAACACATCTTCCAATGTTAATGTCATCTCCCCTGTTGGCAGATAGAAGGTATTCTTCTCTAGATTCCATCTTTCAATCAACACCTGCAACATAGCATGGTTATGTGCGATTCATGAATAATAGCGGATTCCACTTAACCCCAAACGATTTATCAATGTCCATTCAGCTGGTGTTACATCCGCTCAGATTCGTGACAACAGTGCTGGTACACTATCATTCTTCCTCGGCCCTGCCTCTGCCTACACACGTCACAACAACAAATAACCATTCAATCCATCGAATCCCTAAAGTTTTTTTTCCTCACATTTTAGAAATTCCCCCAATAACCGGCATCGGTTATAAGTAACCGGTACCGGTTGAGTAACCGATACTGGTTATCCCTAACCGCTATCGGTCACTATCAATTACATACACCTTGCCTAAACAACCACCTATGACAATAAATTGATCGTTTTTTCCTCTCTGTATACATAGACATACCCGAAACCCCTGCTTACCTACCCCGTAACACTCACCTCACCTATAACCCTTGCTATCACGTTTTCTTTCTCATATTTACCCACTTAATCTTCCTCCATCCTATTCACAAAACATGCAGTAATCAAATCACAACCAAAACGTTTACCTCTTGAGTTGCAGCAGCTTGAGGTGGCACTTGTCTTCCCTCTCGTCCCTGCCTGTTGGATGCTTCTCCTCGTTCTGCCATGATCACCACCCTTTTCAAATTCACCTTTCTGCCTTCTGAATCTCAGATCACATTCACTTTCCCTGTCTCTTTTCTCCTTATCACTCAAATCTCTCATGCAATTACCTGTCTCAGTCGTCAAAAAGCGTCGCGTTCGCGTATTTAACTTCTTGCATGGCTCTCAAAATTAGAACTTAAGTTGCCACCCTATCTTTTCTATTTTTAGAAAAGCTCATACCTAAATAACCGGTATCGGTTACATAACCAATATCGGTCTACTAACTACCGGCGTCGGTTACCTAACCGATATCGGTTACACACCTACCTTTTTGAAACATAGTTCTTTTCTTCATTTTCTACCTAATTTTTTATCGCGCCCACCTCTTTTTCTGCATAACAACACCATTATCCATATTTGCCCATCCAATCCACTTCTCATTACGATTTCATCCATATCATCTATCTACATTACCAAAACAAACATGCCATCATCTAAGGATATCAAAAAACTATCAATCTATACACCATTTGGATCCAACTCATCAGATACATATATAACAATGTCACCAAACCAACAACAAAACATGCCACATTTCATAATATAACATGACTGCATCCCATTAACAACAAACATCAACATCATCAATATATCAACATGTCAATTAAACTTATCATACATCAAATATCACAAACCATCGACAAAATACTTAAAAACATTTTGAACACAGCATGTGAGTCAAATCCTCATATCTATATATCACATATACAATGTTTCCAATATACAATATGCCCTGCATCAGGACCTCTGTGATCTCATAATACAACAAAGCCGGCACGCAGGCCGCAATAAATGTCAATAATCTCGACTCGGCTCGCAGGCCGGTATACAATAAATGAATGAATAAATGAATAAATGTAGGCACGTAGGCCTCTATCAACACAACTGGTGCACAGACCGGTGCCCATGTCCATATACAAAAACAATGCAGGGATCCCTCAGCTCTCCCCACCGCCCTCAGCACCTCTCCCTGCTGGTCCCTGTGGTGCCTCTCGCCTCCTGCCTGTAACAGACATGCCGGCTGTGGCTGCACCTCCCTGCGATCTCTGACTATGGGAGGTCTCTGCTCTATAAGCTGCATATGGCTGATACTCAGCTCCAGTACCATCAAGAACATCTTGATAGTACCGGGCCTCCGCTCTCGCCTCCATATATCTGTCCCGTGCCACCGTAGGTGCTGGGGCTGGTCCCCAGACTCCTACTACCAGTGCCCCCTATGCCTATGATGGTGCCGCTGGTGGTGCCTATGGCCATGGTGGTATCTGTGCCTGTGCCTAGGGTTGTGGCTATGCCGCTGGTGGTGGTGGTGCCTGTGCCTGTACCTGCGCCTGGGCTAGCTGCCCCTGTAAAACACCTATCTGTGCCTGTGCAGCAGCCAGCTGCCCCTGTAATAGCTGCACCTGACCCCTGAGCTGATCTCACTCTGCCATCACCGCTGCCAAGTCTGGCTATGCAGGCTGTGCTACCCTCGCTGCTCTCTGACCAGCCCACCAAATCATATATGCTCCCGTACAGCCAGCATCATCTACAGTATCATCTGCCGGCCTCTCAGCAACCCAATCTGGATCCACGGGCTGTGGTGCAGGCAGTGAGGCCTCTACATCATCCCTCCTGTACTGAGGGAAGGGAGGTGGCTCGTCCTGTTACAGCCCCATCTGCCTGCGTACCCTCTCTAGGGGTATCCTCTCGTACTCTCCCGGCCTCCATCCTACGATCCAGAAAGTGTACTGGATCAAGCGTAACTGTACTCGGGCTCCTCTGTGCGTGTGATGACCTCTGTAAGGTCTCCATACGATATCTACCGCTGTCAGGCCCTCTAATAAATGCCTGTAATAGGCGACGTCCCGCCCTGCAAGCACTGCTCGTGGCTTTCCCACGACCCCCAACCACCTCTGAAAGCCGTATCTGTATATGACCTGTGGCCCTGGCTGCTGGGGTAACCCTACTAGTCTGATGCATATGATGTGCTCATATGCCCAACAGTGAAGTAAAAATGTCAAACAAATCCCGAATTGCCTCATCCGGCGATAGCCCCACAGCTCCCTGTATAACTGCACCAGATATAATGGTGCCCAAGCATAACAGGTGTGCTCCTCCACCATCTCATGAAGCACCCCCATCAATGCCCGTGGAAAGCAGCCTCCCTCTGAGTCCGGGAGGGCGAAGCAGGTGATCCCGATCATCATCAACATGGCAAGCCGTGTCTCATGTCGGTGCGCACGGTACATATCACCATACTCGATGCTCGCGCTGTGATATGTCACTAGCGCAGCTGTATCCCCGAAAACCTGTAGGATGCTGTCCATCGTTGTCTCTGCATCCACCTGAAAAACGGCCTCTCCATCAATAGGTAATCGAAGGATGTGATATACATCCTCCAATGTGATGGTCATCTCTCCAGTCGGGAGATGGAACACATTGGTCGCCGGATCCCATCTCTCGATGAGGGAAACCATCAAACTATGATCTCTGTCGATAGCTTTGTATCGCTGGACTCTGCTGAGTCCCACCTCGCGCATCATAGCCCAGTGTGCTGCGGATACAGTGTGGTCACATCCACACCAATAGTGGGGGCATCCTGTCCTGCATCGTCAGCTACTGACGTGCCTAGCAAAACAAACCCACAACATTAGCTCTACTCTTTACAACAAAAACACCACAACCCTCTACACCCCCTTTTCTTCTCCACCTAGCCACACCACGACTCTCTAACACACTCCTCTACCCACCTATTCTCTACGCTATTCACCTCGCTCTTCTACCCAAAACAACCCACCCGAAAACAATACCAAACTACCCAAAACAACCCACCTTAACCCAAACAACACCCAAAACACCCCATCCCAACCCAAACAACACCTAAATCACCACCACAAACTCAACACACCACAATAACCTAAACCACCAAAAAAAAAAAAAAAACCTAACAAACACTACGGACCAGTATCGGGTCCCCAATAACCGACCGTGGTCCTCTTCCCACTGACGCCAGTCAGCTTCCGACCAACACCGGCCAAACACAAAGCACCTCGTCCCTAGATTTTTTTGACCGATGCCGGTCGCTTAGCGACCGACATCGGTTGCTGTAATATCCCTGGAGCCGAACCCCCGCGCGGCCCCCCACCTACATTTTTTTCACTTCTTTCCCAAATTACCCACCCAAACACCCTAAAAACCTACCCACCCAGCCGCCTCAGCTTATTTCACCTATCTACCCCTCTCCCTTTTTCAAATTATTTCCAATTATCTAATTATTTCCTCCAAAACATGTACATTCCTACCCAAAACCACAAATTTAGCATAATGCAATAAAATGAACACAATGCATGGGGTTTCGAACCTACTGGTATGATGACACGTCATCATGGTGGGATGGGTGGTGGTGGTCTCAGCTGGTCTAGCTCCTCCTGCTCCTCCTGGCTATGCCATGGGTCCAAATGTCCTCTTCTGTGTCCTCAACCAATCAACTAATACCTCCTCCTCACTCGGGCCTGCCAATCACCTCACCTCTCCACTCAACTAGTGCCACCTCAGCCAACAAATACACCCAATATCAATATTCCACCTTAGACATCTTCATTTGGTTTCCAAATTGACAAAGTGACAATGACCAGCCGTATTTTTCTTTTTATAGGTTTTTAACATAGAAACCGATACCGGTCAAATCGTGCCCTAAGGAACCCGCGTCGGTTATCTAACCGGTACGGGTCATAGATAACCGATATCGGTTTTGTCCTTTTTTACCTAGCTTTTTTCCCTTATTCACTACTTTCCCTTTCCCACCACATTGCCTTTTTCCCACATCACCTATATGCTCCATTACTCTTTAGCCGTTTTTTGACTTCACCGGCCCGACTCAAGGCCGCAACCAACCACTCCGGCCCGACCCAAGGCCACAACCAACCATCTGGCCCGACAACAAGGCTCACCCCAACCACTTCGGCCCAACCCAAGGCCTCGCAACCAACCACTCCCACCCGACCCAAGGCCTCGCAACTAACCACTCTGGCCCCGACCCAAGGCCTCGCCCTAACCATTTGGCACGACCCAAGGCCTCACCCTAACCATTTGGCCCGACCCAAGCCTCGCCCTACCCATTTGGCCTGACTCAAGGCCTCACCCTACCCATTTGGCCTGACCTCAAGGCCTCACTCTACTCATCCGGCCCAACCCCAAGGCCTCACCGCAACCATTCCGGACTGACCGAAGGCCGCAACCCAACAACTTGGCCCGACCTAATGCTGTACCACTTCGATACCTCACCCAACATCAACAACATACATTTTTATCCACCCATCATGTAACTTTTTGTTCCATCGAGCTCACCTGTTCGTGTTTTAGCATGATTAGGGTCCTCGATTTGATCTGTCGACCAAGCTTTTCCTAGACCTAGACCGTGACATTTATCTCAACCAAACCAGCCATTTGCTACTAGCTGAACATGCCTAAACATTCCTATACCTTACCTGTTATATACCCTGGAGCTACTTCCTATGCCTTGGATACCAGGATTATATCACCCTTGTTTGGATAAACTATCGACCTTTTCCTATGCAATTGGCTGGTTTGCTCATCAAATCAAGTACCCTAGTCGCACTATTGCATTTCAATGTGCGTCTACTTCCTTGGACCTACCCCGCCCTCTTACCATCATCTCTACACCATTTACCCTTTATCAACCCTATCGCTGATTTCAAGTTCTCTCAATCTGTGATAGATTTGAGGGGGATTACCCATACCCTTAACAGGGAGGAACCACTTCATATTATTGTCCGCGTAACTTTATAAAACAAGCTACATGACAATAAGGGGCTAATGTAGACACCAAATTTGTGTCTTACGACCCCTTTGTGACCCGCATCTCATTTTGTATCCTAACCTCATCACCTAAACTTTACACAATTATTTATTAATTACCTCGTAATTGATAAATCCACATCACCTTACCTGCCACCTCATTTTTCCACCTCGTCATGACCTAGCCCTAACCCTAAAATAACCTTAATTAAGACCTATAACTTGGTCCACATCTACACCCATCATTAAGGACCCCTTTCTCACACGCAAAACTGACCTTCTAGTCACTTGACCAAGCCCACAACTAATCTCTTGGGAGAAAAGTAGGGAAGGTGGGCTATTTTACTAAAAATAGCCTACTCTTTTCCTTACCGATGCCGGTTCCTACTCGACTACCGTCAGTTACGTAACCACCATTCGGTTCCCTGTAAAATGGGATCCCCTAACCAAAAACAAGGGTCGAAGGATTTTTGAATCAACAGAGATCATTAGAAGCGATAAAGAAAATCCAGATCTTCACTTGACCAAGTAGAGATGAGTGAAGAGACAAGAAGAGTTGTAGGAAAAGTAGATGAAGACCCAAGACTGCAACTGAATAGCCAGAAACCTGTGATACTCAGCTGATCATCTGGAGGGAGATATCTCATCTTCTGATGTGTCAGGCCATTCTACTGGAGTTCTGCCTTTGTCGTCAGAGTTTCTGGACCTGCATATTTGTCGATAACCAAGTAAGTTACATCTTGTATGTCCTCTTTAATGATGTTTCTTAGACTTTTTGAAGCACAGTCCTCACAAATCCATTCTTAGATCCACTACCCACGCATGTCTATTACATCTAACTATCATTCATTTACCTCTCATCACCTCATTACCTAATATCACCCATTATACTAGCCTTACAAATAACACAGCCAGCCAAACAACACAACCACCACACAAATACAAACCAACCTACAGATCATATACCATACCGATATCGGTTATCAGCAACCGGTATCGGTTATTGTGACTCAAAACCAGAAATCAGCCTTTCCCCTACCCATCTCAACGAAGCAATTTAATTGATATTTTACAGTTTTTTGTGTTAATTCATATTAGCAGGGGAACCTGACCACCTTCGAAAGGAAGTTTTATATTTCCTTGGCCCAAGGTAGTTCCCTCATTTATTGTCTAATCAAAATCTTGTGGTCTTGTGTTCTTATTTCCAGGTAGTCCTTCCAAGACAAAAAGGAGTTCTTCGCAGTCAACCTGATCTTTCTCTACGGTACGCGCACACCATCTCGACGTTCAACAGGTATTCCTCCTAGCCCTAACCTTATCTGTTTCCAAAAGGAATGAAAGGATAGAAGCAACTCTATTCCCAGAAGCCGAAACATTCCGAGAGAAATAGTATAGAGGTCTTTGGCTAGGAATCAAAGACTGCATGGATCTCATGAACACTCTCCTCGGCTAAGATATTTTGGTTTAGTTTACTGTTAGAAGAATGATTCAGGAATGGTTTGTTGAATATTTTCAAATTTCGGTTAGCAGGGGCGTTAGGATTATCAAGGGCTATATCCCCCGCATCAACCATTTCCTGCACTATGTTTTTCAACATCTTGCAGTTCTCATGACTGTGTCCCTTCACGCGGTGGAAGTTACAGAAGTCATTTTCTTTGTACCAGGAAGGTATGGCACGAGTGGAATCAAACCCGGAATGAGGTTTAACAGGAGGTAAGGTAATGGCTCCTGCTTTGAGCAATTTTTCCAATATCACACCATATGTTTCTCCCAAGGGAGTGTAGTTGATGGGTTCTGCTTTATACTTATAGGTGGTTTTTGGCGGGGTATTAGACGGTGGTTGGGATTTGACCATCACCACGTGCATGGCCCCTTTTGATTTCGAAGTGGTCGATGGGTGAGGATTGGTGGTGTTAGGTTTG
This sequence comes from Taxus chinensis, assembly GCA_019776745.2. Lineage (NCBI taxonomy): Eukaryota > Viridiplantae > Streptophyta > Pinopsida > Cupressales > Taxaceae > Taxus > Taxus chinensis. Next base: position 774,938,369 of record CM034147.1, on the reverse strand, counting down.
TTGGTGGAATCTTGGGTTCGGAAAGTGGGATTTTTGTTGCGCAACCGCAATTTCTCTTCCTCTAAGGCTCGAATCTCTAGTTTTCGAGCCATAGTAAAGGCCTCGTCAAATGTACGGAAAGTTTGAATTTGGAGGGTAGGAGAGATGTGCTTAGCGCAGGCCCGCGTAAACAGTTCGATAAGTTCGGTCTGAGGCAAGGCATACGTAAGTTGGTTGATAAGGCCCTGCCATCGTCCAACGAAATCTGCGATAGATTCGTCTTCAAATTGTCGGATGGCATAGAGGTCGGTGATAGATACTTTCTTGGCAATGTTAATGGAGAAATGATCCAAGAAAGATTGGGCTAGTTGGTTAAAAGAGAAGATTGAGTGCTGGGTTAGAGCACTGTACCACTCCAAAGCGGGTCCTGATAAGGACATGGGAAAGGTGCGGAGTAGTAAAGCATCGTCGTGAGCAATCAGATAGCAGGCATGTCTAAATGATCGCAAGTGTTGTTGAGGGTCCTCCTTACTGTTAAAACGGGTAAATTTTGGTAATTCCCATTGAGGAGGATATGAATGAAGGGGGACTGAAGGGTGGATAGGCTCCCGACAAACTTGCTCATATGTCAAGGCGGTATGACTTCCTAAAACAGAAGCCTCCAGGTTTTGCATTTTGTCCATCATTTGTTTAATTAAATCAGTAGTTGGATGAGATGATGGTGTGGTTGTGGTAAACGGAGGCAAATTGGGCCAAGGGCCACTACTAGACAATGGTGGGGTTAAATGTTGATAAGGTATGGAGGACGGCTATGTTGAGGCAACCGAATAAGGATGTCCTATATAAGCTGTTGAGGTTACCGGATATGTGTGTGGAAATGAAAAGGTGGGCGGAGCTTGAGAAGGAAAGCTCGTGTGGATAGGTGGCAGAGAGCAAGTCATGAACGGAACGGTCTGCAAGAGAGACGAGGTAGGAGCAGTCGGTGGTAATGACATGTTGGGCCCAAGATTAACCAAAGGAAAGCCAATCTGTGCCATATGGACCCCTGAAGCTGATGAGGTAGACGACGGGACTAAGGATGCAGAAGGAAAAGCGGAGTTATCAGGTGGAGAAGGGACTAAATGAGCATTTATACTGATAGGCATGCCAACAAGGAGTTGACCGTTGGGTGTATGGTCAAGGGCATGAGACAAATAGTATTGTACAGTGCTAGGATTAGCATCCAGAAATTTGGCAAATTCTTTATCTCCCACAGGAATTTTAGGAACCTCACTAGTATCCGTAGGATTTCCCACAAAATGTGAAGGGGGTGATTCAGGCAAAGGAACAGAGCAAGCATGTGAAACCATGGCGGCGGCTTGCTTTCAAGTGATAACAACCATGGACAGGAGTTCACAGTAAGGTTTCAATCTGTCAGGAATAGAAACAGACTCAGACTGGTGAAATTGGTAGGTTGCTGGTTTGTCAGGAACTGGAAAAGACAGTAACCGATATCGGTCTGATAACCGATGTCGGTTAGACTATAGCCGACGTCGTTCAGTTAACCGATGTTGGTGTAATAAGATTGGTATAAGAAAATATAAGAAGCTGCTGATTTGATTGTTAAATACGCTCAGTGCACTTATGAAATTGTTCTAAGGTAATCACAGAAGACAGTGTATAACGGAGAAAATAGAACTGAAAATAAGCAAGATGCACACGCAAATCCAGAGACTAACCCTAGGGTTAATTTTAATTATTGTGAGCTTATGCCTTTAGACGCGGAATGATGTCAATCCTAAACAAAATACTTAGGGGAAATGTCAAGTTTGTTTTGGCTTATAAGGTTACCTCAATCGGGCGGAGGAATACCGCGGAAAAGGGGGGATGTTTTGAGCTGTTGTGTTAATTATGAAGTGATTCGGTATGTGTTGTGCAGTGAAAGTAAGATTAATTTCCTGTCAATACTGTGGAAATCACCCCCACGTGTACGACCTGTTACTTAGTCTATGTTCACTAGAATTGAAAACAGCAAGCAAGAATGTAATGCACGTGTTCTAAACCCAAATCGAAAATGATATTCGATGAAGCAAATGAGATGACTTTCACTAATGCGAAACTAGGAAAGCAAGACAAATTCTTTACTAAATATATAACAAAGACAGCAACAACAATTATGCTTCCTAAAATGAAAATAAGCAAGAGAAACAGAAACCCGAAATGGGTCCTACCGGGCGTGCCAAAATGTTTTGCACGGAATGTTTCGGCTCTGCAGAATAGACTTGCTTCTATCCTATCATTCCTTTGAGAAACAGATAAGGGTTAGGGCTAGGAGGAATACCTGTTGAATGTTGAGATGGTGTGCGCGTACCGTAGAGAAAGATCAGATCGACTGCGAAGAACTCCCTTTTGTCTTGGAAGGACTACCTACAAGTAAGAATACAAGACCACCAAATTTGAGTTAGACAATAAATGAGGGATCTACCTTAGGCCCAGGAAATATAAAAACTTCCTTTCGAAGGTGGTCAGTTCCCCTTTTAATACGATTTAACACAAATGATAATATAGAAAGCTATTGCAAAATCACAATTTAGGTATCTCGTTACAAAACAATAGAAACTAAACTATCAATAATAAAGCATCACGTTGTTTGTTCGGTTACTGGTCGTTGATACGTTCAGGTTGAGTTATAGGGATAAACCAGGCTCGATTTGGGGGTTGTTACGTGGCAAATAGGCGAGCAAAAGGGTTTTGGGGTATAAGTCACAGTGACCGATGGCGGTCACTGGGTAACCAACCACGGTTAGAGAACCACTGCCGGTAGGGGATAAATGATACCGGTAGGGTCAGCAATCTAAGTGCTTCTGGATAAAGGTTGGTTGCAAGGTGATAGTGGGGTTATTAAGATTGGGGGATGGCTGAGGGGAATGATGGGAGGATAGGGAAGACTCAGAGTGTGGTAAAATGGCCTTCTGGGCAATATCAGGGTGTAAGGATGAAGGTTAAGCGCAGTAGTGGTTGGTAGTAGATCTAGGAATAAACTTATGATTACTATTAATCAACAGGCTCAAGAAAATGGTGCTTAGAAACATATAACATACTACTTACTTGCCCCTGATGCAGATGCAAGTTTCAGGACTGTGATGATGAAGACAGGACCCAAGTTGGATGCAGTTTCCTCTACTGATGCTCAGATGAGTGTTACTGAGCTCTGGTTATTCAGTTGCAGTCTTGGGCTTGATGTCCTTCTCTGCAAACTCTTCTTGTTTCTTCACTTGTCTCTGCTCGGCCAAGCAAAATCTGGATTCCCTCGATGATTTCTCCTTCTTTCGATCAAAAATGAAATTCCGATCCTTTGTTTTTGGTTGAAAGTGGTCATTTACAGGGAACCGATGGCGGTTACGCAACCGACGGCGGTCGAGTAGGAACCGATATCGGTAAGGTCAAAGCAGCCTATTTTTGGTAAAATAGCCAGCTTTCCCTCCTTTTCTTCCGAGGGATTGGTAGTGGGCTTGGTCAAGTCATTATGAAGTTGGTTTTAGGTGCGGATGAGGAGTAATTAGTCATAGGTGTGGAATTGGACCAAGTTATAGGTCTTAATTAGGTTAGTTTAGGGTTAAGACTAGGTCATGATGAGGTGGCGACATGAGGTGGCAGGTATGGTGTTGTGGATTTATTAACTATAAGGTAATTAATAAATAATTGTGTAAGGTTTAGGTGGTGAGGTTAGGTTGCGAAATGCGATGCGGGTCACAAGGGGTCGTAAGACACAAATTTGGTGTCTACAGATGTAACTATATTTTCCAGGAAGAGAAGTGATCATCTACTACACTTAGAGAAGATGCTGATAAGATGTAAAGAATATGGCATCTCACTCAATTCATAGAAGTGCCATTTTGGAGTGCAAAAGGCAAAATTACTTGGTCACATTGTGTCACAAGAAGGGGTGATGATTGATCCAGAAAGAGTAGAGGCCAAGAACCAAGAACGGAATTCAGTCCCAATCCCAATCCCAAGAACCAAGAACGGAATTCAGTCCTTCTTTGGGAAGATAAACTTCATTAGAAGATTCATATCAAACTTTTTTGAGTTGACCATACCAATCACTTCCATCCTGAAGAAAGACCAGGTCATAAAATGGGATCAAGGAGGCATTAAAGCATGCCCCTATTTTAGTATCTCTAGACTATAAGAAGCCTTTCCAACTATTTTCCTTTACTTCAGAGAACACTATTGCTTATGTCCTACTACAGAAGGATGATGAAGGGGATGAGAGGCCAATTGCCTTTTTTAGCAAGGCCTTGTAGGGGGCTTAGCTGAAATACATTATTATGAAGAAGTAGGCATTTTCCTTTGTGAAATCAACAAAAAAAATTTGGCCTTACATTCTAAGTTCTAAATTGGTTGCTTATGTTCCCCACACCATGGTGAAGGAAATTTTTTCAGATATGGAAGTCTCAAGCAAAAGATGCAGGTGGGTGAACAAGTTACAAGAATATGATATGGATATCCAGACCACGAAGTTGGTGAGAGGTTTGGGCTTGGCAAAGCTTATGGCTGAGAGCAACTTGCACACTATTGACGTAAATGAGGTAGGAGAAGAAAGGGAAGGTGTTTTTGAAAGGTTGATGAGTTTTGAGTGGTACAAGGATGTAATTTTCTATCTCAGACATTTATACTACCCTGAGCATTTAAGTAAGAACCAAAAAATAGCTCTTGAGTTGGCCTCCCAGAAATATGTCATTACTGATTATGGGTTAGCATGGAAAAACCTAGAGGGAGTCCTCCTAAGGTGCATTATTGAAGAAGAATCCCCCAAGATAATTTTTGATCTCCATGGAGGAGTTTGTCTGGGGCATTTTTCTGCAAGACTCACAACACACAAGATCTTGAGGGTTGTTATTGGTGGCCAACTCTCTTCAAGGATAAAACTCTTTTGGTAAGAAGATGTGAGAGTGGTCAGTGCTTCTCTAGAAGACCTAAAGCTTAAGGCTCTCTTCCCTTGTAACCTGTATTAATTTAAGCTCCATTCAAGTAATGGGGGATGGATTTCATTGGTGAAATTTCAGACCCTTCAAGTGCTGGCCATAAATGGATTCTTGTAACAATTGATTATTTTACTAAATGGGTGGAGGAAATCTCCACTAAGAAGGCAACACACCAAATTGTCATGGATTTTCTGTTGAATCATATCATCTGCATGTTTAGGGTGTCAGTCAAGATTGTTGTTGACAATGTTATGAGCTTTAGAACTAAACCTTTGGTGGCAATGTGCAAGAAGTATGGGATCCACTTGACATATGCCTCTAATTACAATCCCCAAGGAAATTGACAAGCTAATTCTATGTTGGTTGGATACTTTGTCAACCCAAAATATGAGGTTCAACCACAGTATATGGGATTAAATCCCTCCTCAAAGACAGGTGAGACTGCCTGCTTGCTACTAATCTAAAACTCAGCGAAAACAATATATACAGTATTCACACTAATCTAACCATTGGGGGTTGGGATAAAATCCCGAAATCCACATTCACGCGATTCAAAGGTATTGCTGATGGGAAAATTTTTGAATTAGGAGATATGAGAACAACACCAGCGCCTGATCCGGTGGTTGAGCAGCTACCATCGAACTCGAGGGTCCAAATAGCATTAGGATCTTCTTCCTCGACATCTACAGTGGGTATCTCTGAAGTCATAAAATAATTTCCAAAGCTAGCATCTTCGAAAAGAATTTGAGCTTTAGGATCATCTGATTTAGTTACCAAATACCTCGCCTACGGTTTAGGATGGAGAACCTGATGAATCCCATTGACTGGGATCTTGGCTTTGGTCCAATCCATGTTAATCTCTCCTCCGACGTCTTTACAAAAACCCCTACCCAAGAGGATACTGTAAGCTGCAGGGATGTCAGCAACTAGAATGGTCATTTTCACTCTCTTTTCAGGGAAGGCAACAAAAGAAAACTGTGCATCTTTGATTTGACCAATCAAAGGGACTTGTTTAGTTTCCATGGAATAGCACCGTCCATATGACTTAGTAAAAGTAATCCCAAGAGCATGGGCTAATTTTGAGGGCATAACATTGTCAAAGGCCCCTGAGTCAATGATGCAATTGCTGAGTTTAAACCCATTTATAAGTAAAGACAAATAAAATGGTTCAATATTTTCCGATGAAGAAACAAAGGTCAGATTGTTCTGAGGTGGGGATTTTAGTAGGATTTGGAAGGAGGCATTTTGAAGGTGATGGAATAGCCGCTTTACTTCTGATAAATTTGGAAATTTTTTCAAATTGATCAGGATTTGATTGAAGGTATTCTGCTTCCGACATTTGGATTTTGGTTCTCTTTGCATGATCAACAATGTCAAAAGCAGTATAAGAAGGGGTTATGGTAGGCTCAGTTCTGATCACATGAGCTTGAGCTGGGGCACTGATCTTAGGAGAAGGAGAATAAGGAGCAGTTGTCTTTTTGGTGACCTCTCTTTCAGTTTGTGCTGAAATAGGAGTACCTCTTTTAATTATGGCTATGGGAAGTTCCTTATTCTTCTCCTTAGTGTTTTCAAGATGTTTTCTGGGATTCTGAGATTGGGATCGAGTGAAGACAGCAAATGATTGACAATCTGGTGCACATTCATCTTCATCGTATTCTAAATACCCAATGCTGGAGTCACCAGCCGAATCATCATAAGACGCATCGGCATATCCTGAAGCTTCAAAAGCCTCCACAGAATCTTGTTCTTCTGGTTCTTCGTCTTCTTCAACTATTTCAACTGTCTGCATTGATGGGAGGAGCTTCAATCGCTAGCCTTGGTTGAGCGGGAGTTAATCGTGGCCTATCCCTTGCAGGTGCACCATTGTTGTTATTGAAATTCCATCTAGGGATATCCCGATATGGAACATTGTTCACCTGCTGAGACATTTTCTTTTTTTAAAGCAATCAAATCATTAGCCATTTTCTAAAACACAGGATCAGTATTACCTTGAGAAGAACCTTGATTTTTGAGGTCTGGGTATGTCCTTCTTAATCCTTCCGGCCAAAATGAGATCATCCTCTATTTCAATAGCTGTTGACTGAGAAACATCCAAATTTGGGATAACCGACCTTCTTAATAAAAAGCTCACATCAGGAGGTTGACCATTAATGAAGAAGCATTTCTAATTTTCTGGAGTTGGAATAGCTACCTCTGAAATCTTCCGAATCAGTTTATTAAACTTGGCCACAAAGTCCTGCATGGGTTCATGAGATTTCTTCTTCATATGAGTAAGTTGAGCTAACAAGGCATGAGAATATTCGGCTTGTTTGAAACGTGCTTTGAACTTGGTCCACATGGTAGTCCAGTTTGTGATGCATGCATTTGGAAGATGATAAAACCACTTAGCTCCTGCACCCGTGCAACGTCTCAACAAAAAGTCGAACAGAAACATCTTCGTGAGCTACTCCAAGAATGACGCATGCTACAAATAAATATGAAACGTGTTCATCAAGATGCTACTTTCCATCCCCATTGAATTTAGGAATGTTTTTATGTGATCCATGTGGTAATTCATGTAATGGTGGAGTTAAAGAAAGAGGACCAATAACTGCATCCCAAGGCACATGTTGCACTGCCATCCTTCTGAAAAGAGTACGTATAGGGATCTGAGTATCAGACAAGAGTAATGTACGAAAAGTTTCAGATACGTCCCATTCCATGGGGATCCAGTGTCTCCGAACAGGCGAAGAACTTCTGGTTTGGTTAGAAACAATGTTATTGGGAGATAGGCTGAAATTGTGTTGATGTAGCAACTCAAATAGTGGGTCAATTTCACCTTGGCCTTGGTGGGACGGAGTGAAGATCTTCCTGACTAGCTTGAACTGGGAAAGAGACCTTTAAAAATAAGGCAAATACGGATTCTCTAGACACCAAGAGGATAAGCTTTTTACTATTAATCCGTATTCCCTAATGGAGTCACCAAAAACTGTTGGTTGGATATTTTTTCAACCCAAAATATGAGGTTCAACCACAGTATATGGGATTAAATCCCTCCTCAAAGACAGGTGAGGCTGCCTGCTTGCTACTAATCTAAAACACAACGAAAATAATATATACAGTATTCACACTAATCTAACCATTGGGGGTTGGGATAGAATCCCGAAATCCACATTCACACGATTCAAAGGTATGCCTTCGTAAATGAATGGGGTTAGAAACTATTACAATGAAAGAAGCACAATGGAAAAGAAATGAGAGAAACGTATTTTATTTCGAGTAAACGTAGAGCACGAAATAATCATACGAGCTTTAGATCATAAATATAATGTCTGAGATGATTAGAAACAATAAGATGCTATGCAAAGAATAGCTTAAGATCATGAATGTAAGAACAATGTCTTAAGAAAGATATATCCCACAACACAAAGTTTGTAAAATAATATCAACTTCTATTCTTCGAAATGATTGAACAAAAACACAAAGTTTTTCTTCTTTCCAATAGCTCCGAATATTACAAAAATCTCGACCCTTTGGAATGCATAATAATCCCTTATTTATAATAAAAGGGAACGAGAGAAAATAGGATAAATCCCAGAAAATAGTGTTCTTTAAACAGTGTTCTATTTTGCTTGATCCTCACGCAGGAGACCAAGTCAAAATTTGCTTCCTACATGACGAAACAGAAATGAAAAAGACATGTCAATTTCAAGATTGAAATGACATGAAACATCAAGAATTATTTTGAATCATCATCTTTTGCTTCTTCATCTTTCTCTTCCTCCAGTTGCACCTGTTTGTTCCGAAATTCTTGGAACTTTCAAATTATGCCTTGCATTTCATTTTCGTCAGGTGCAGTAGAATGATCATTCCAAATTTCACAGGTTTCATGGATATCACTAGCACCACTGGGAAGCTTTTTCAATCTTTTGCTGAGCTTTCTCAAGGCCTCAAAACAATTTTCAATTCTTACAAATCGATCAATGATCTCAATACCAAATCCGTGCGTTGGTTCATGCTGAACAGACTCTTGGACTTGTTTGAAAAGATCATCTGCTAATAGGACACCTGAGTTTCCAACTGACACCTTTGGAAAAATCTTCAGCAACTTTTCTTCCAAATCACTTTTTCCATCAATCAATTTATCCCTTAATTCTCTCAACTTAGCACAGGCTTCGTTGAGAATCCTCACCCTGAACCTGATGGCTTTCGTCAGCTGAAAATGCTTATCCGTATGTGGGATAACACCTTCTTCTACCAAGAGATGTGCTAGTATTTGATTTAATACTTCGAGAGCTTCATAAGTCAAATCAAGATGTCCAATTTCTTGAGAAAACTCATCATCCATCTTCTCTCCATCCTTCTGAATATCCCCCACAGATTGATGAACTTTCACAACGTCTTGTATCACCTCCTTCCCCTGTTGGAGTAACCTTTGGATCCATTCATCGACCACTCTTCCTTTTTTAGCAATCTTCTCAATTATAGGTACTGATGAGAAATCGAATCCGAAAGGGATAGAAGAAGATGGTATGGATTCAAGAGGTTTTGAGAGTTTAAGAAAAACCTCAGTCAACTGCTCCACTTTTCCTTTAAGTTCATCTCTGCTGTCTTTTGTTTCTTTCAACTTCTGTCACAGCACGTTTGTGGCATCCCGTGCATCTTGTTGCGCCCCTTCCACTATCACTCTTCCTAGAGCCACCCTGGTTATCTAATAATCAGAGGCTGTTATGCCCTCTTTAGTTTTGTCAGTCACGGGAGTGGCTATCTCTGCGAACTTATCTCCTGAAGTGTCCACCAAAACCCTTGAAACTATTTTGGGTTTCTTGCCTGATTTAGCAGTAGGAGCCTTGAGTGAGCTGAAATCAAAGGCTGGTAGGGGCACAATCACCTTCCTCTTCCTCGGAGTTTTCTCGAGTAGCCATTGTGGCATATCAGAGGGAGTTGCCATGGTTGTAGAAGCTGGTATCATACTCTCAAGGGGAGAAGATTCTACTAGTGGAGGAGGAATAGTTACCAACGTGGTAGTAGATCCAATAAAAAGAGGCACAGGAGGGGGCGTGTTGGTGATCATTTGGGTCCCAGCAGAGAGGGGTGAAATTCCAGAGAAAATATTGGCCATTACTTAAGAAGTTGATGGAGAATAAGGAGGTAGGAGTGGTTGTGAGGAAAGAGGCACAGATTCAGACTCCAAAGCCTTGGATGCAAGAGATAAAGTCTCTTCAGTTGAGCAATCAGCAAATGGTGAAACTAGAGGCTAGCTTCCTTCTCCTTCCAAAGTAATTTCTCCTATTTCTGGTGGCGTTGGTGATTCTGGCACATTCACCATTTCAACTGGAGAAACAATTGAAGAGATTTCTCTTTCTTTCCTCTTTTTGACAATCTTAACCTTTATAGGCCCCTTAGAAGATTTTCTGTCCTTTTCCTTTTTGGAGGGCCCCACCTCTGAAGCAGCCAACTTTGAAAACTTATCATCTTTAAAAATCATTCCCCAAGAGGAGAGCCATGCTTTGGTGCGTCCAAGAATTGGAGCCGACCTATCTGTAATGGAGGTTTTTTCACTGATTGACCAATCAATAGGTGGGAAAACATATTGATCTTCATTTAGTCCATCATAGGAAAGATCTAAAACAATTTCATTGTCACTGGTACCTTCGGGTAAATTGGCAAGCTCAAGTGTTTGAATCTCAGCAATTGTCAATCTGTTATTATCCTTTCTGTGAACAGTAACCTCATTACGTAGATCAATCCAAATATCCTCTATGTTTAGCCTATGCAGATGCAGGGTTCCATACGTCCTGAGCACTCCTCAGATGTCAAAACCGTCTCAAGGCTTCATATGCTTCCTCAACTTGTCCTGAAGCTCATGGATAACTTTTTTACCCTTCACCACTGTTGAGCAAGTGTATCTCCCAATAGAAATTGGGAAGGATACAGCAGCCTTATGTTTACTTTGTTGGAATTTATGGAAATCTAACAGCTGCCCAACCAATTGCATCAATATCAGTTTATCCCCGAGATATCGGGGCAGGTGAAAAGGATCTCCCAAGTACATGACCACCCAAAGATATGTGAACTTCTTGAACTATAAGAAGACACATCCCCATTTGGAAACTTCTGCCCAGGCCTCATCTGATACTCTTGTCTTCCTCAATTCAGGGTTTAGTTTGCAGATGTTTTCATAGAAGAAGGTGTCATTCACCCTTCTGAATTGGTCTTGGGATCCCTTCCTTGTCAGTTGAGGGAAGTATTGATACACATGGCTCCCTGTCCTACTTCCCTTGGTATCCAACCCGGGATAGTTCCTCATCCCGGCTGCTGCATATGTGACATATGAAGACATATAAAATTTCCCTGTGGACAAGACTGTTGTCAGTTGGGAATCTATCTCATTACTAATGAGAGTGCCCCAATCAATCCCTTGTTGATTCTTCCTGATGGTGATCATGAATTGATACATCCACCCTTGGAACACATTTGATTCGGGTAAACTGAAAACCTGACTCAACAAAGTGATGATGTCATTGATCTCCTGGATGAAATCACTCCTGGGGATCAGTCTTGAGAATCTGGAGACAGCCAGTTTGGCCTTGATCAGGAACTTCTTATTTACATGCTTGATACAATTTTCCTGATCATTATCCCAAGATTTTTGAGCTGACTTGATGTCCAACTCTCCATACTCTTCAAAATTGGGCAGTTTGAGGAGGTCATCAAAGTAACCTCCGTCCAATTTGATTACTACTTCTCCTGCCTGACTCCTCACAGAACGAGAAGCCGAGTCATAACTGGAGGCACATGAAAAAATGAATTCAGGGCACTGAGCGGCCATGGGAAAACCTGCTGCAAGGGGTAAGCCACTATTGGCTATCACTTTCATCCACGGAGTTTGGGAGGAACTCCTTACCCTATTCCAGAAATCTTCAATATTTATATTCCCGATCTCTATATCTCGGATGTCGTAGTTGCAATCAATATATGATGGAGACTCCACCTTTCTAAACTTGTACTTCATTCTTCCTAACTTCTTAGTCTTTTCTTGAGATGGACCAGGGTCCGACATGAAGGATGTCGAAGGAAGAAAGTTTTGAAGGTCAGGGGATGTCGCACACTGTGAAGAATCTGACCTACTGGAGATGCCGGAAGAATGGAATAATCTGACACACTGAGGAGTATGTCGGTGAATCTGAAAAACCCGATGCGCTGAGAATGTCAGAAACTCTGGAAAGTCTGGCAATTGTGATGATGTCAAAAACTCTGGAAAGTCCGGCACTTGTGATGATGTCAGAAACTCTGGAAAGTCCGACACGCCAAACCTTCCAAAATACTTTGGGTCTTTGACATTGCACAACACCCTTCAAAACCCGAGAAGAGAAAAATAGGGTTTTTTGTTGAATTTCAAACATACAATCTTGTTTTTACCATTCATGTACCAAGCACATTTTGATTACAAGAAAATTCTGAGGAAATAACACCAAGTGGTAATTTTGAAGAGATAGACCCTAAAACTTAAACCCCATTTAGAAAACAACTCAAGAAAGAAGAAGAATAAAAATCCCACAAAACCCGGTAAGAAAATGAGAAGAATCCACGCGCAATCAATCCATAAAAACTAGGAACAAAGAATGGAGAGAGAAACACCTTCAACCAAAGAAAGGAAAGATTGAAAACAGGTGATTCAATCGGGCACAGGCAAGCTTTCGGTTTCGAGGTTGGAAGAGGATGTACGAAAATCCACAAGTTAAAAACACGTCTGGTAAAAATGACGTGTAAATCCACATATTTATAAGAAAATTCACAATTAATACACCTCGGCTGGCACGTGCCAACTCACCCGACAACTCGACATTAACGCCATGTCAGCATGCTCGAGAGGTTCGAAAACCCGACACAAAGGTGTGTAGAGTAATTCAGGTTTCGGGTTGCGGGAAACAATCGACACAGAGCATGAGATGTTTAGATGCTTCAACATTCCGAAAACCTAACATGAAGGACTAAATCAGACTTCGGGTATCGGGAGACAGGTGACACAAAACATGCTTTGGATAAGGCATGTTCCGATGTGCCGAAGGTCTGAAAACCCGACTCGACTCACTTGAAGCGGGTTTCGGGTTTCGGGAAACACAAGACATAAAGCATTCAAAACACATGTTGACCTGTTGGTGAAACCCGAAAACCTGACTTTCTCTAATAAAGGTAATTTTGCAAAAACAGCTTTTAAAAATTTCGTAGGGGTTATCTGATAGTTTGGAGTAAACTCAAAACAACAAGAGAAAGTGGGGTGAACAGTTGAATTTTTTTGTTTGGGTAGATAGGATCACTGTCAAGAGAGTTATTGGAAAGAGTCCATTTGAGTTGGTATATGGGACTCAGGCCCTGCTTCCCCTTCATATGTAACTATCTTCATATTAGTTTATTCAACAACTGGAAGATCAGGAGGTGAGTCCTTATGATGCCCACATTAACCAGATTGTTAAGCTTGATGAAGAGAGGAGGGCATCCCACCAAAGGCATGTAAAGTTCAGAGAAAAAATGAAGAAGTTATTTGAAAATAAGGTCACACCCAAAGCTTTCAATTTTGGAGATCTTGTGCTGCTATGGGATAGCAGACATGAAGATAAGGGCAAGCATGGTAAATTTGACTCATTATGGATGGGCCCTTACTCCATTGATATTAGAATTGGTGAACATACCTTCTTCTTGAAGGACTTAGATGGTGAATTAATTGAGTTGCATGTTAATGGTAGGAATTTGAAGAATTTCTTAGATTGATTCCCCAGGATCAAGGTAAAAATATTTTGTACAATGTATAGTTTGTTGTTTATTTCCCGTCTTTTGTGTTTTTGCTCGTTCTAGTCCATGGTGACCTGTTTTTGTTGGTTTCTTTGTTTCATTTCTTGGGAGATGGATTTGTTTCTCTGCTCTGTAAGTTGAATCTATTTCCCAATGGATATTTTTGGCACTTGGTCTACCGTTGTGCTTGTGGAAATCACAAGGAGTGCCCATCCCCGAGTCGGAGCTGATGTTGGTGCTCGTTTTGACCTCACACCATTTTCCACTAATTTTCCTCTGATCTGCGTGTTATGAAATGTTATGTTTCTTGATGATAATTCTTTGAAATCTTTTACCTCCATTTGAGTGCCTCGAGTTATTTGTAGAATCCATTGTCATGTCCCTCCTTGAAGAAGTCTTTGAGTTTTCCCTGTTTTTGCCCTAATTTCTTCAAAATCCGCAGGATTTGTCATTTTTCCTATTTTTCCTCGACCATGGAAGCTCGAGAATGATCAACTTATATTTCTATGCCTTTGAAAATCCAAATCCATGGTTGAAAGATGCGTGGAACCATGATCCACTTGGTTCTATTTCAAAAAATTGGATTTTGGGCATGAGTGGTGAATTTCTGTGTTTTTGACGGTCTGACGGGTGTCCTTTTTCTATCAAAGTTATCCCTCAACGTTCAGCAGTCACATGGATTCCTTTGGTTGGTCAGGGGATGGTAGGCGAATGCTTTAACTTACCACTTTTTGCTTTTTTGGAAAAAAGGCAAATTTGGTCCCGTAGCCTCGCTCAAATCTGATTGGTTCTTTTGGTGCATACGTGGCTTCTTCTAATTGGATGGGGAGTGGTGGATTTGTTTTTTTGAAGTTGTTATTTTGGGCTACTTTGGAAAAAAGTCTGAACTTGCCCCACGGCCCTGCCAAGATTTGATTAAAGAAAATTTTAAGTGGCAGGGAAAAAGTATTACCTTGACCGCATAGAGGGACACATGACAAAGTTAAAGGTGGAGATGTGGGCCTTCAGAGGCACGTTGGATGTTTTTCCCTCTTGGAAGAATGGAGTAAAGTTTAAAAATGGAAGTGTGGCCCTGCCAAATCATTTTTGAATCTTTAAGGTTTTTGAAGAAGCGTCAAGAAGAAACTTGGAGGCCTCCGCCCACTTTGCTTTTTGCTTGGAATTTTCAATGGCCAAAGGAGATTTCCTCAGATCATGACACTTGGCACCTTCGACTGAGCTTCAAGCCTTCAAACAAATTTTTCCACGATAGGACACGTGGCGATCCCGCTCTCATTCTAGGTCTCAACTTTTGGGGACCATCTCAAGATGCGCCATTGTGATGCGTGGTAGTTTGACAAGTCAAAGGGGGTGGGGAAGCGGACCATCAAAGGCAATTTAGAAATTTTGCCTCTTATTCTCAAAAGGGTTAACATATCAAAAATTTCCTGCAAGCCCGACAAAGGATTAGTCAAAGTTTGTTTCAAGTCAAAGGGGCGGGGATGCAGACCATCAGGGCAAACTTGGATTTTTTTCCCCTAATGTTTGAAAGATTAAAACATCAAAATGGCCTGCAAGCCCGATAGAGGAAAGGTTAAATATTTCTCCAGTCAGTGGCGGAGGTGCGGGACTTCGGAGGAAATTTAGAAAATTTTCTCTTTGTGGGAAAAGAGTTAAAAGTGAAAAAGGAAGTGCGGTTCCGCTGGGACCCACATTGGGACACTTGTCAGGCTCATTTCTCAAGGGCGGAGCTGCAGGGAAAACTTGGAAAATTTTCCCTTTTCCAAAAGGAGGTCAAATAGTAGAATTTGGTTACGGTTCCTTTGGGATGCACCTCAGGACACGTGTCAAGCTCATTTCTCAAAGGTGAAGGTGTGGAAAGAAATGTGAAATTTTTCCATTTCTTAAATTTTTTGTAAAAAGTCAGAGGAAACCCCCGGGCCCGTTCTAAGTTGAATATTTCACGTCGATGACCCAAATTCAACGTAAAGATCAACGGTAGTTGTGTGTCTGAATCTGATTTTCCCCGCATTTTTACTAAAATGTTCCTGGAAGTGTGAGTCTTCATGATTTCTTTGTATTTCCTACATTCCAATCAAAGAGGAGAGTTAATGTTGATATCTAAGTTTGGTGGGGAGATCTGGAGATGTCTTTCACCATTAAAATGGTCTGACTATCGAGATCAATCATAGTTTCCATTTTTCTTCTCTCGAGCACATAAGGGACTAGATTTTATAGAATAGGGGTGGAGGTGGTTGGCAAATTGAAGAAAGAGTGATCTACCAGAGGAAGGAGTTGAATCCAGGATATATTCAATGAAATCTGCCCCCTTGAGAACCTGATAGCCTTTTACATATTTGACTATGAAAATTATGATTGGGATCTTGGATAGCACTAGTAACACTCAATATCTGGTTTTTTGGGGGGAAAAGAGGATTTGTTGTAAATTTTATAAATGGCACAAATTTTTCATGCAAATGGTTGGAGTGTTAGTGGTCGGGACTAGATTTTCTAATAGAAAGATTGATGGAGCCCATCCTTTTTTGAGAAGTTCTTTTAGAAGCATCGATATCTCTTCTGTATCAAATCTGATTGTGCCAAGGTGGTTTCAAGTGTACAGCCATTGAAAAGCTCTAAGATTGTTCTAGAAACTTTCCCCTGCTGATATATTTGGTTAGATTTGAGTTATTCTGTGTTGTCTTGAGAAAAATGTGTCTATTTTATCTCTGAATGTATGTGCATATTTTTTCTTGTTTCTATTACAATCATGTATTAAAATCTAATTCAATCACAAAGGTATCAATCCTTGTGACATTTCAGTGGCATCTGCAATTTCATTTCTCAGGAGATCTTTCATCTGGAAGTGAAATAAACGATTTAAAATTTTGTTTCTTTCTTCTGTTTGACAGAGATTGTCTGTAAGCCTCTGGGTGTACCTTAGGCGTGATTTGTCTTAAATATTGATGCTTTGGTGGGTTCTCTAACTCGAGCCTTCGTGTTAGAATCTCATAGGTTGTGTGAAAAAGTGCTCATCTGGGCCTCCAAATCACATATTTTGGTTAAAGAAACATTTTAGCTGTTATGTGGCATTCTGTTGGTCTAACCTTCAATTTTGTGAGATTTCTCAAGGACCTGGGGAATCAAGTTCATCCTGCCTCACCTCCCACCAAAAAATTTATTTAAAAAAATTAACAACCAATCCTACCTGTACTACCCTTGTTTGTCCTTTGTGTATGCAAATACATAATCTCTGTTACAAAAACATGCAGAAACAATCAAGATTTCAAATGTCTTTAGTAGCCTGAACCTTGCCTAGAGAATATCTCCACTATCTAAAGTGACAACTCATGAGAGTTAGATTTTGTTGCATTGATTATATTTTCTCCAAGGTCTCCTTAATAACTTCCTTAGGAAGGATATCTCCATCTCCTCCACAAACAACAGGCTACAAAAGGGTTCTCTTACCTTGGTTGAAAGGCACAACCTAAAATAGTGAGGATAGATCAAATTATCGTGAGGGTGCTATCCATTTCTCCACATTTGACTGACAGAGGGCCAGTTAGATCTTATCCTCACCATGATCTATCTATCTCTAAGCTTCCTGTCAAACTAGTGATGCTGCTCAGACTTTGAGGGAGAATTAATCTGGATACCAACAAGAGGTAAATAATAAGGTGATCCATGTAACACAAGTCACATGTGACCAGATCAAATATTATTATGCCACAAACAACAATCGTTCATACCAAAGATCATAAGGAGCTTGGATGAAATGAACTCATAAACCTAGTGTGGACATGACAAAGGGGTTTGAGATGAAACTTGTACACAAGAAGAGGGTTCTCCAAAAGTGGTACTCCCTAAAACTTTGCCCCAACTCTGGGATTGGGAAAGAGCAAACTAATCAATGTGGGAAGTTTTCTAAGAGAAATTTGATCAATACGGGAAGATTCCTTAGGATGCTAATAAAATAGAAGGTTGGTCAATGCGGGAAGCCTTCAAATTCCATAAGGAGTAGCCATCCTTCAAGGGTATGATCTAATTTACACAATATATAGATGGAAATAATAATATGATAACCATCCTTTGAGGGATCAGTCTATTTCTTTTGATTTTATTTTGATTTGCATGCTTTTTTTCTTTTTTTGCATGAACAACTATCCTTCGAGGGATCAGTCTGTTTTTGATAAATTTTGATTTTGATGAGAGCATCCTTTGAATTTTAACTTTGACATGGGGGATAGATGGAAATAACGAGGTAGAACATTTGAGAGGGGATAATAAATGTACAAGATATACCCCTAGAGCCTTTCCATGGTTCCAATAGGTGAATAAGAGGGTGATGGATGTAATTATCATAGAGTTCTCACCAAGAAGGGAGAACCTATCCACAAGGAATATGCTATAGGTAGAGCCATGGTGCCCATATTTAAGGTGACATATAGGAAGTGATGGAAGACCACATAATTCAAAATCATTATCATGATAAATGAATGAGGATAATGATAGTGGGATGATCTAAGGATATTACTAAGAGCACTGGTAGATGTTCTAACAATAGAATGGTTGTAAGTGCAACGTGCTAAGTGGCTCCACTTCTTGTTTACCATCAAGAGAGGAAAAATTTCCATGTTGGCTCCTGATTAAAGTCATTTTTGAGATAGGATGAGAGTTTGATAAGATTGGGTATGCTGAGATGGATGAGAAAAGATAAAATTATGCGCTACCCTTAAGGAAGCGAAAAATAAGCGTTCCTAATGAGACACATAGATGGCCACAAGAGTGGGTTTATGATAAAAAAAAATTGTCCCCTAAGAGAGGGAAAAACATGAGAAAATTGGTGGACTTAGGATGGGTAAAATATTGAATAAGACATCGTGAGATAGATAATATGAAAATTACACTACCTTTCAAAGGTGAGGAAGCAAGAGAAAAATATGCATTCTAGTGAGATGAAAAATGGCCACAAGAGTGGGCCTAGGATAAAAAATTGTGCCCTCAAGAGAGGCACAAAAATGGCTATAAAGGTGGGCCTTGAATGAAAAATATGGAGATATGGTGCCCCAAATGAGGCATGAGTACGGCCATAAAGGTGGAATTTAAAGAAAATCGAGATGAATAGTCCCTGAATGGCAAGAGAAATATGGCCACAATCATGGACTTTGATGATATTTTCTCCCTCAAGGGAAGGACAAAGTGATAAGAATATTTGACTTATATTGAATGAAGTTGACAAAGATTGTAAAATATGTATGACTCCTTAGCAGTGAGGAATCGAGAAAGACATGTTTCGAGCAATGGCCAAAAGAGTGGGCTTAAAATGATGAATCTGGTCCCTGAATATGGCCACAAAGGTGGACTTTGAAATGAAAAAGATCAAAATAAAATATGGTGCCTCAACATAGGCACAAGTATGGCCACAAATTTGGACTTTGGTGAAGATGGTGTCCCAAGAGAGGCACGAATATGGGCACAAAAGTGGACTTCGATGATAAATAGATGGGTTGGGCAAGATTGGATGAGATTAAATCAATGTAAAAAGTGAAGTCTCCTAGCATCAAGGGGAGTTGTTTGGATTGATTAATGTGAATAGGATGCAAGGATGAGAGGATAGAAATCGAAGGGAAGGTGCTCCCCCAACAGAAGAGACTATGTCACATTGGGTGATCTAGATGTGAATGAGCGCATGTATACCAAAGGATATTGGATGGAATTGTTGATTATAGCTTTAGATTTGGATTACATAGATGGTCGGGGACCATAGGGATGATTGGAAAGGAAAAAAATACCAATGAGTAAGGGAATACCTTCCTTAGGAGGAATGTGATGTGTAGGAGAGATGCTAATGGATGGTGTAAATGTAGGAATGTTGGGAAATCTTGTGGATGGGATACAAATTGGATTAGTTATAGATGTAGAAGGATGCTTCCCCTGAATGAGGAAATCATATTTCTCAATGAGGTTATGGATAATCATTTTAAAGGCTTTATAATGCTTAATATCATGACCCAAAGTATGGTGATAGGCGCATATGCAATTAGGATTCAACCATGATGGTTTTTTATTATGTGGATCAAAGGCTCTAATGGGAGGAAGCTTGATGGAAGATATTCAAGATAAATGTCGAAGGATATCTCCGTAGGACCCAATCGAAGTGTCATGGGGAAGATAAGTCTTTTTGATTTTGATAGGGAAGTTTGAATTGGATTTAGGGGAATAGATGGATGTAGATTGGATGGGTGTATTAAGCATATTTTAAGAAAGAAAATTTTTGAGAGGAGGGTTGGATTGTTTGGATTGGGATTTATTATTACAAGATGTATTAGATGAATTGAGTGACCCTAAAATAGATGAGGATGTTCCTGGGATGGCTGTTGTAATATTTGATTCATGAGAAGAGGGAAAAAAAACCTTTTATGAGAATGTGTAAGAGATTTTTATGAATGTTTACCATTAGTATTAGATTTTAATCGAGAGTTTTTACCCTTATTAAGGATAATAAAAATATCGGCTTGTGGATCTGAATATGTAGGTGTAGGTTTTGGTTTGGTTGATGTAGAAAAATTTTAGTTTTTAGAGGGAGAACAAATTCCCCTTATGTATTTCTTAGGTGGAGGAACTTTCTCCACATATGATTCAAGAGGTGTCATTGATGTGTTTACAAATAGAGGAGATGTGATTGGTGCGGTAGTAGTAATAGAGGTAGATATGATCGATGTTAAAGGATTGAGTATGGTAGAGTGTGATTATATAGGTGGTGTGGCCATAGGAAACGATGTAGGTACATGTGACAAAAATTCCAAGATAGATATAAGAGTGATTTTTGATGTAGTATATGTGGGTGTAGTTAGGATAGAAAGTGATGTAAATGAGGTAGTGATGGATGTGTTTGGTGGAAATGTGGGTATATTCAATTTTTTTGTGGTTTTGGTAAAGGTAGGGATAGATATAGATGTAGAATAGGTGCTAGAAGATAATGTGATAGGTGTGATGATTGTAGACATGGTTGAAATAGATGTAGGAAAAGGTATTAATGGAGCTATATGCACAATGTTTGTGATAAGAGTAGAT
This sequence comes from Taxus chinensis, assembly GCA_019776745.2. Taxonomy (NCBI): domain Eukaryota; kingdom Viridiplantae; phylum Streptophyta; class Pinopsida; order Cupressales; family Taxaceae; genus Taxus; species Taxus chinensis. The sequence continues at coordinate 774,917,601 of CM034147.1, read as the reverse complement.
GATGAGGTAGATGAGATAGGTAAGGATGAAGGTGTTTGATGTATCATATTGACCCAATAAGGATTCAATTTATAAGATGTGAAAGGTAGATATGGAGTGGTCGATGGTGGATTTGGGAAGGGTTTCCAGAAGGTACCGAGAGGTGGAGATTGAATTGGCTGGGGGATTGTATAATTTTGGAAAGTAGGGACATAGTAGGATGGTGGAATATGTTGAGACATTTATGGAGTAGAAACATGAAAAGATGACGATTATTGGATAGGCATGATAGATGGAGTGGGGATGACCTTGATATTAGGAGATGGGGGTGAAACATGATTTGTTGGTTAACACGATCAAGAGATGAACCCATGGTGAAAGTTTTCATAGATGGGTCTAGAAGGAGACAAACATGAGCTATGAATCGTGGTAGGTGTTTGTGGAGAAATAGAGATGGATGTGACTAGTATGGGTGTAGATGTAGGATATGTTTCATATAGCTTCGATTGTTCAATATAACGAGTGGACAGATAAAGATGTAAGAAGGATTGTTGTCTTAAATTTGAATGGGATGTTAGATAGGATGTTTGTGGTTCGATCAAGACATATTTGATTGTTGAGGTGTGTGAATGGTAGTGGGTTGGGGTAATTGTATGGGAATTTTATTAGTAATACCTGATAGAGGAAACATATTGCTTGTAGGTGGAATAGAATCCTATGATTGAGTGGGTTGATAGGATTGAGATATTTTAGGGGGTCTACGAAGTAGGAAGTCATAGATTTGTCTAGAGAGAGGATCAGAGGCCTCTAAAGAAGCAGAAGTTGGTGGTTTGATTGGTTAAGGTGATATAGACTAAGGGGAAATATGTGAATCCGTTTCGAAAGAGGCATCTATTTGAATAATATGGTCTTTACAGGGTTGAGAGATCCAATTTGGAATCTCAATATTACTAGATGAAGTGGTAGCATCATTAGATATATCAAACTGTTGCGTGGTTTGATCTTGAGGAAAGGAAATAGTACCTTTTTTGAAATAAGGAATCTATTTGTTTATGAAATGTGTTAATAAACAAGTCAAGCAACAAAGCTTTCATTATCAAGATTTAACAAAGTGTGAAAAAATAAAAGGGGGGTGGATAATGGGGTACCTAGGAAAAGGCAGTCAAGATATGGTTTTAGGATTGTTTTGTCTTAGGAGAATCTCATGTGGCTTCCTGTCGGGTGATGAAATCCCAATAAATCACCCAAGTGAGCCTATGGTTTTATGTGTAATTTAGTTGTGTGAGTTTTTCATTGTGTATGAGAATTCTGAAATGCAACAAGTTAACTTCCTACTGAAACTATCTAAGAAAACAGGATGCATAAAAGAAAGGTTCTTTCTAAACCAAATCAAAGTGTGATATTTCAATGAAGACACACACAGGAAAGGGAAATACAATGAAAAAGGAGAAAATAGGGGGAAAAAATGAATAATTGGATAAAGATTTTCCTTTTTATCTAAACTTTAGTGGGAAGAGCAACCCAACAGTCGAACCAACATGAACAAGCAAAAAGTAGGGCCTCACACTATAGTGTTAGTACAAGACAGAAGAAGCAAGAAATTAGAAAATAAAGGGATCACCAAATGGTGGTCCCACAAGGCGTGCCAAGAATTTTGATTTATTTTCTTGTTCGTAATCAATTGAATGAGTTAGCTACTAAATAAAGAACACAACTAAAAATAGGGAGGGTTTAAGGTACTTCAGATGCGATGTGATGGATGAACGAGCACAAAGTAGATGGTGAATCCCTACTCTTGTAAGTTGATGAACCTATAACTTGAAAAAACTAAATAAAATTTATTAGATGAGATGTGCAGGGGCTTCCCGACAAAGAGGATCTAAGAAGCATTAAGGGATGTCAAACCATGTTTTAAAGAATAAGTGATATAAGTGATGGATATGAAGATAACATGCATAAACTTAAGAAATATAACATATGAAAGCAACTAATATTGATCTAAGTACTGATTTGATCTGAAAGAAATGTAAATTTAGTGTTACCTAGTCTGGGTCGATGGTGAACCTGACTATGTAGAGGCAGGTCGACAGTGACTTGAGAGGCTGGATCTAGACTGTAAGAGAAATATGCAAACCTTATAGGATCTAGATGTGACTTGATTGTAACAGAGGCTTGTGTATTGTGGATTCAACCTACAACTAAGACTAGGGTGAATCAACAACAATCGACAATGACCAAGGTGAATCATTGACAACTGAGATGCACAATAGGATGGTTTGGGATAAAAGAGTAGGATAATGGCTCTAGTATTCTGGAATAGAGATAAAACATTGGTAGAGGAAAGAGAAATCTCTAGAGGTGGAAAACACAGTTACAGAGAGCTGAGTTGACAATGACTCAAGCTAGGTGACAAAGACTAGCAGATTAAGGTAAACATCGAAGGTAGAAGGACTGAAATGACAACCTACAAGAATAAAAACTGGAAGAACAACCTGATATCAAAGTTATGACCACTAGAAAACCTGCAAGGTGTTAGCCTGAATAAGATAATGATAGAAATAATAAAGATATCATAAAATCTATGCAAAACCTCCCGTAGTTTTGCAGATGATCAAGACGAGCTTCAAAGGGCTACTAGGGGATTGTTGAGATGATCCGGTTTGATGGTTAAGTCACATAGTGTCAGAATGAAATGAGTCATTCCTAAGTGTTTTGTGTTTTGTGTGTCATCCTTTGGGAAAGGAAAGAATCCATTTTAATAGGGTCGATGATGACCAGTTTGGGTCACCGTCGAATGCGGGGAAATTTCCTCAATGGGGCATACTTTTTTATTTTGATTTTGATTTTATGTTTTCAATGAGTAGAAATTTGATTTAAAGCATGTAGTTGAGATTGGGTTGTTTAGGGCTGAGTTGGGGATAAAGATAAGTTAGACAAAGCTGAGAAAAACATGGAGATGTAATTTTAGAACAAAAGCATCCCGAAGGGAAATTGGGTTAGGGCATGGAAAAAGATTAATTAATTAATTAATAGGAATTATATGGACATTTTAATTAAATAATGGGTGACAACATATATGGAATGAAATCCTCTCTTCATCCTAGGTAATCCAAAAAATATATATATATTTATATCCTCGCATGGATTATTTAGGATGGAAAAATGTTGACAGAACCCCAACATCTAAGATCCCTTCTTAGCCAATTGATATGTCTTGCATAAATGTCATATTCAAATGAAATTTCCAAACCTAAATGTATCTCTCCAGTAGCTATGCCAATGTCATATTCAAATGAAATTTCCCTAAAAATCATCCAATATTCTTATTTTATTTCAACAAATTATCCCGCATTGATCTTATTAGTATGCACTACTATATGTCAGGTTGAGAAATAACAATTCTGACACAAAATATTTGTTATTGCAAAATCACAGCACCCCTGGACGCAGATCAGGCTTATAGGTTGATCACTCAGGCATCCAGTGTGATTGCACAACATTGAATCCTTTCTCTAGGTGTGGGACCTGTAAAATGAGAAACGAATCTCCAGAGAAGGCTGGTTCCTACTCCTAAACTACCTGCCACAAGCTATTCAAGTGCAGGCAAGCTAATCTAATCCTAATCTAACCATGCCAAGGAGACACAGAGAGAGAGAGAAGGAAAAAACAACAAAAGCCTACAGTAAAACGGTGATACACCAGAGAAGGAGAATGTTGAACATCTATCAAAGCTGCCATGGAACAAAGAGAGGTGAGCAATGGGAAGGATGGACAGAAGCATCACAAACCCAAGGATAGATTTCACACAGAAAATGTCCCAAAACTCCATGAACACAGCTCCAGACTTGTGATGAACATCAGAATATGCACAAATACCTGCAATGAAGAGAGGCAAGAAGAGAACAGACAAAAGACGAGCAAGGATGGACAGATGCATCACAAAACACATTTTTGTTGCTCCAGAAGTTTGCACAGAACATCATTTCATTAGTAAAAGGCAAAAAATTCCATTACAGAGCAAGGGAGGGGGTTCAAACTCCATTTTCAACCCTAGAGAAGAAAAGAACGGAGGGCAGAGCTGAAAAGATGAACAACTTGTTATGTCCCCCTTTTGAAAGAAGCCCCCCTCTGTACAATATATAGGAAGAAAGAGAGAGGGAAGAGAGGAAATTCGAAACTACCACAACCACTTCTAGGTTGCATTTTAAATCATCTCATTATGGTAGAAGCGGCGGATCCTAGCAAAACGGCGGGCTGTCTGCTGCATTAAAGCTGGTTGTTGAAGCGTTACTTCTGGCATTACCATGTGTCAGAGCCGTTTCTTAACTTTATCTCTCCAGACTACACCAAAATGGAAGATTGATCCCAGAATCATGTAGATAATTTCAACAGATTTCCGTTGAAATAAAGAACGTGCAAATCCGAGCTCTGGATCAAAAGATATGACGATCTGAAGATTTAGGGCACGGAACAGACCAAAACGGATTTTGAAATATTTTCCCGCGCTTCGCCACCTGGACGACATGTGACAGGCTCTGATTCGCTGAATAATTCTCCCTCCTCCACCTTTCCGTGGGCTTTTCCTTTGAAATTTCCCTATGGGCCGTAGCTGGGACACGTCGCACTATCCCATTGGTTCGGGCTGACCCTTCAAAACTCACCCTTTGACTTTTTGACCTTTTCCCCTGTGACACGTGTCATGATTTTATTGGTCTGCAGGCCTGCTGGCCCTTTTGCGCCCTTCGTGTCTTTTTGTCCCGGATGTCCCAGTGCTGTTTGGGACAGAAACCTCCGATCCACCCGAAATGGGCTTCCTTGTCCCTTATCTGCCGATGACACGTGGCGCAATCTGATTGGCTCTCAGATTTTTCGATTATCCACGTCCCTCGCGTCCCTGCGGCCCAGATGTCCCAGTGTAAAATTTTCCCGTTCTGGCCGAACCAGCTGGTTCGCATCCTTCGCGTCCATTCGTCCCAAATGTCCCAAATGCTTCGCGGGACAAATTCTTCCGGTTCACCCGATCTGGCCGATTCGCATCTTTTTGTTCCAACTGTCCCAGAAACAGTTCGATTTTCTTTTCCTTCGGCTGAACCGCCTTTCCGCGTCCCATGCATCCTCACGGCCCAGGTGTTCCTTGTCGTCAGTTCTCCTTTTCGGCCGATCCGGGCGGTTCGCGTACTCATGGCCCGAATGTCCCAAACTGTTTAGTGCGGAAGTTCTTCTTTTCGGCTGAACCAGTTTCCCGCGTCTCGCACGTCCTTCTGGTCTGACTGATCCAATGCTACAATTCCCCGTTTCGGCCAAACCGGCCGGTTCGGGTCCTTCACGTACCTTCGTCCCATATGTCCCTAAGGCGACCTTGAGCAGGACTTAACCAATTTTCACGATTTTTCCTGGATCAATCTACTTGCCTTCTGCAACTTGTTCCGCATTTTCTTAGAGCTCGTTCTTTTCGACCTGGACAGGGAGGTTAGAAAAATTTCTGAAGGGACCCTAGAAACATGATTTTTGCCCTGGATCAATTTACTTGCCTGGGACTTGAGAATTTAATGCATGTTATCAAAATTTACCCTGGGGGTGAATTTTGGATAACAATTTGGTGACTCAGCGGGGTTACCTGCCTACTAGGTAGAATGATCAATAGCCTGAAGCAATCCATTGGGCATGGATTCATAAGCAAGCCTGAAAACTGATCTGAACTTTGAAAACTTCCCTCTGAGCCACTTGAATCCCACTGGACATGGAGTTGTTCTCACCAAAATGCCACCAAAACGAAATGTGCAAGAGCGAAACCAGCAACACTAAAAACTATGTACAAAACTGAAAATCATACATGTCCCAAATGGAACATGCAAAGTGTGCACAAGCACTTCTTTTGCTGAAAGCAAACCTACCTACTCTACTCTAGCTGGAAGCAAAGGCAAGCTAAACAAACCCTACAACTGGTTGTGCAAAATAGCTTCCTTTCTTCAAAATGGGCAGCCATGCAATTGATTTGGCACTGATCATGGCTGTTTGGATGGATGGAAAATCAACAAGAAGCTGGTCTTCTATTCAAATCATCAAGGTGTCAGCTGAAAACAAATCCAATACCTCTTTTAGTTGCTCTGCATTTGGATTGAAAAGGTATGGCAGCTGATCCTTGGTACTCTGTAACTCACCCTCATGCTCAGAAGCAAGCATGACCGGTTGTGGCTTCTCCTTTGGCTCCAATGAAGCCAAATACATGATTGGGCAAGGTATGGTCCGTTTGATATGCCCATAGCTCTGATTTTCTACTCCAAGAATGGAGTTCTCTTGTAGACCCTCTTGAATGGATGATGTGAAAGAAATGGTGGAATCCTTCTGTCCTTTCTCTTCCTCCAATGAAGAACATGGAAGATTAAAATCTTCCAATCTTGATTCCAAAGAGCTGCTGTAAGATGCGGGCTACTGCAAATGAAAGCTCTCCTCCATAACAGCAGACCTTGGTGTTTGGAATGTGGATGATGAAAGAGAGAATGGTGAAAACTCAACCGGCTCTTCTCCATCAAAACAGTCCTCCAAATCTGACAGGTAAACTGCCTCATTGCTGTCCTGCTGCTCCTGTTCAACTTCTCCCATGGTGTCCTCTTGATCTGCAACTTGACCACCATAGTTTCCTTCACTCTCCAATATTGATTTTGAGAGATCAAACTCCTCTTTAGTACTAGAACTTGGGAGAGGTGAAGTAGAAAGAAGAACTGAAGGTTCTCCTATAGCCTGCTTTGTGCTCAAAGCCCTTGGATCTGCACTTTTCTCCTCCACAACTGGGATGTGCTCCTCTTCTTTTGGATTTGGAGCAGATTCTCCCTCCTCTATTACTCGAAGGCAATCTTGCTCTTGATATAACTCTTCCTCCAGCATGAAGTTTGTCAAGTCAAACTCCTCAATCTGCTGCTCTAGAGGACAAGTAGGGGCTGCAAGATCTTCTTCTTCTGCTGCAATAAAATCAGTCCTGACCACCATTTGTTCAACCTCAGCCTCTTCTGTAGGCTTTACCAGCAAAGGGATCTTCTCAATTCCAAATCTAAGAGCCAAACTTACTAAGCTCTTAATCATTTCTTCTTTTCCTGGCTCTTCCTCTTGTTGTCCTTGATGACTGATTTTTGCAATTTCTTCTTCCCCACATGGAATTGGGAATGCAAGAGGAGGGATGGGTTGAAACACAACTGATTTTACAATTTTTTGTGGTGGTGGAGGCAGTGGAACCTCTTGTTTCTTTGGAGGATGGGGTATTTCCGTTAGCTCTTGTGGAGGGGATGAATGTTTAGAAGGGAAAAGGAAAGAAGAATCGAGATGAGATGGAAGACTAGGGGGTGGAGAAATGGATTCAACATTAGGGACAGCAGATGGAGAGTTTGAAATTTACGAGTCCAAATGAGATGATGCTTCTTGAGTAATGGGAAGAGAGAAACCAGATGATGGTGTAGAACTTACCCATTGACAAGGTTGTTCAACACCGAATGTATAGGCCTCTATTTCTGCTGTCCATTGTGCAAGCTGGGGCAACATCTTTATCATGAAGTCCAGCTTCTCCTGAGGGCTGAAGTGTCTTGGAAAACGGCCTCCCCATGGACAAGGAGTCCTGCAACCAATTCTGAAAGCTCTCATCTGAGCTGTTGCTCTAGACTGCACCATCTTTACCTCCATCTTTTGGATTTTCTCCAACAGACCAGCATCTTGCGTCTGATGGTCTTCGTTATATGCATACTCCTGCTCTTGGAAAGTTCTATTGCCAAACTGACTTTGGCACTGCTGCTCATATGAGTATGCATGCTGATCTTGAATCTGCTCAAAATGCTGATTTAGAGGATTTGTAAAACGTGTTGGAAGTGTGATATACTGTTGTTGTTGGAAATGTGAGTCCCATGATGGAAATGAATTCATGGTTGCACAACTTCACGGAATGAAAAGAATGAAAGGGATGGAAAGAAGGATGGAAATGGATGGAAATGGGTCTGCAACTCAGAGAAATGGGTTGCTGATCAGATGGAGTCGCCAGATGTGTTTGTAAGTGCCTCCAAAGGCTGCAATCTTCACAGGAACACACCAACCTACAAAATATGAAGTGGAAGACCTCTAAGGTCCCACCGGGCGTGCCAAAACTGTTAGTACAAAATCACAGCACCCCTGGATGCAGATCAGGCTTCTAGGTTGATCACTCAAGCATCCAGTGTGATTGCACAACATTGAATCCTTTCTCTAGGTGTGGGACCTGTAAAATGAGAAAGGAATCTCCAGAGAAGGCTGGTTCCTGCTCCTAAACTACCTGCCACAAGCTATTCCAGTGCAGGCAAGCTAATCTAATCCTAATCTAACCATGCCAAGGAGATAGAGAGAGAGAGAGAGAGAAGGGAAAAACAACAAAAGCCTACACTAAAACGGTGATACGCCAGAGAAGGAGAATGTTGAACATCTATCAAAGCTGCCATGGAACAAAGAGAGGTGAGCAATGGGAAGGATGGACAGAAGCATCACAAACCCAAGGATAGATTTCACACAGAAAATGTCCCAAAACTCCATGAACATAGCTCCAGACTTGTGATGAACATCAGAATATGCACAAATACCTGCAATGAAGAGAGGCAAGAAGAGAACAGACAAAAGACGAGCAAGGATGGACAGATGCATCACAAAACACGTTTTTGTTGCTCCAGAAGTTTGCACAGAACATCATTTCATTAGTAAAAGGCAAAAAACACCATTACAGAGCAAGGGAGGGGGTTCGAACTCCATTTTCAACCCTAGAGAAGAAAAGAAGGGAGGGCAGAGCTGAAAAGATGAATAACTTGTTATGTCCCCCTTTTGAAAGAAGCCCCCCTCTGTACAATATATAGGAAGAAAGAGAGAGGGAAGAGAGGAAATTCGAAACTACCACAACCACTTCTAGGTCACATTTTAAATCATCTCATTATGGTAGAAGCGGCGGATCCTAGCAAAACGACGGGCTGTCTGCTGCATTAAAGCTGGTTGTTGAAGCGTCACTTCTGGCATTACCATGCGTTAGAGCCGTTTCTTAACTTTCTCTCTCCAGACTACACCAAAATGGAAGATTGATCCTAGAATCATGTAGAGAATTTCAACAGCTTTCCGTTGATATAAAGAACATGCAAATCTGAGCTCTGGATCAAAAGATATGACGATCTGAAGATTAAGGGCACGGAACAGACCAAAACGGATTTTGAAATATTTTCCCGCGCTTCGCCACCTGGACGACACGTGGCAGGCTCTGATTCGCTGAATAATTCTCCCTCCTCCACCTTTCCGCAGGATTTTCCTTTGAAATTTCCCTGTGGGCCCTAGCTGGGACACGTCACACTATCCCATTGGTTCGGGCTGACCCTTCAAAACTCGCCCTTTGACTTTTTGACCTTTTCCCCTATGACACATGTCATGATTTGATTGGTCCACGGGCCTGCTGGCCCTTTCGCGCCCTTCGCGTCTTTTTGTCTCGGATGTCCCAGTGTTGTTTGGGACAGAAACCTCCAATCCGCCTGAAATGGGCTTCCTTGTCCCTAATCTACCGATGACACATGGCGCAATCTGATTGGCTCTCAGCTTTTTCGGCTATCCGCGTCCCTCGCATCCCTGCGGCCCAGATGTCCCAGTGCGAAAGTTTCCCGTTCCGGCCGAACCGGCCGGTTCACGTCCTTCGCGTCCATTCATCCCAAATGTCCCAAATGCTTCGCGGGACAAATTTTTTCGGTTCGCCCGATCCGGCCGATTCGCGTCTTTTTGTTCCAACTATCCCAGAAACAGTTCGATTTTCTTTTCCTTCGGCCGAACCGCCTTTCCGCGTCCCGCGCGTCCTCACGGCCTGGGTGTTCCTTGTCGTCAGTTCTCCTTTTCGGCCGATCCGGGCGGTTCACGTACTCACGGCCCGAATGTCCCAAACTGTTTAGTGTGAAAGTTCTTCTTTTCGGCCGAACCAGTTTCCCACGTCCCGCGCGTCCTTCTGGTCTGATTGATCCAGTGCTACAATTCCCCGTTTCGGCCGAACCGGCCGGTTCGGGTCCTTCGCGTACCTTCGTCCCATATGTCCCTAAGGCGACCTTAAGCAAGACTTAGCCAATTTTCACGATTTTTCCTGGATCAATCTACTTGCCTTCTGCAACTTGTTCCGCATTTTCTCAGAGCTCGTTCTTTTCGACCTGGATAGGGAGGTTAGAAAAATTTCTAAAGGGTCCCTAGAAACATGATTTTTGCCCTGGATCAATTTACTTGCCTGGGACTTGAGAATTTAATGCATGTTATCAAAATTTACCCTGGGGGTGAATTTTGGAGAACAATATTCTAAGGTCAAAATGTTTTGTTCACACTCGGAGGTGATGAATACACTTCTCATGCTCCGATGAAGTTATCATTTTTTTTCAAACAACTCCTTGTTCAATTTAACACCCACCACTTCTACTCTCATATATTTCAAAAAACAATTCCACCTACTCAGTACATTAAGAACCATGTTAGATATTTTGATACTTAATTTTAACACAATGGTTTGTTCTTATATGTACTCTACCCACTTTATATATCTTTAGTTCATTTTTATTTTTAATTTTTATGAAATTCAATGCTTGAGGATGAGTAAATAGAAAAAATCATTCAATAATAAATAGTACTTCCATTTCTTGAAATCTTGCACAATTTCATAGAACTTTTGATCATAAACACCATACTCATATTATCATTAATCAACTTCCCAATGAAACAACATATTTTCATCCCTTCTTGAATAAGTATAACCCTAATGGTTCTACCAGCAACATCAAAATATACCTAAAATACAATTGCAACTTTAGGAAATACCAACACCATAAGTTTATTATAACTTTTCATAGATTTATTTCTATGCTTATTACATGTAAAAATTCTTCCTATCTCCTCACAATGTCTTTATGATAGGTGCACATGTTTTGTTAAAATTGTTGACAAACTCTTGTTATAATTTCAAACCCATGAAAACTATTTCCTTAAAAATTATTCCTTAGTGATGGCTAATATACTTTTTCACACAACTTCTATAGATCTATATTCAAACCTTCATGTGAAATAAAAAATACCAGATACCCCATCTCTTCTTGCATCAAACTATACCTTTTCCAATTAATCAACTTCTCCTCAATCAACTTTTATGCAACATTTTCCTTATGTGCAACAAGATCTCTTCTCGTATTCACAAGAATATTATAAAATCATCAAGGTACATGATCAATGTTTTACCTAAAAGGGATCTATTCATCAACCTCATGAAATTAGTTTTTTGTGTTTCTTTATTTACATGACATAAGAAGTTATTTATACAATCCTTCTTACATCATTAATGCATTCTTATACTAATTCCCCTCTCTTATGCACGAATATGATGGCATCCTCACTTCAAATCAATATTTTTGAAGTATCTCACTCGACCAATACCATCCATAATGGAATATACACATATTAATGGAAATATGTACTTGGAAATGATCTTATCGATAAATTTGGAATCTATTCACATATTCCACTCACCACCCTTAGTAGACACTAAAACTACTTGTATTGCACGTCAGATTAGTCTCTCTCTCTCTCTCTCATAATTCCTTTATCTAAAAGTTATTAAAATAGATTTTGTATCTCCTCATTCTTTTGCAATGTCATCCTCTATGTTACCTTATTCATAAATATCAATCCTCATATTCGATGACATATCTTTAGGAAAATGACATGAAATTACTAGAAAAAAATCTCCCAACATGTCTTTCACTTCTTACGGAACTAATTCATCTCCCTACAACCATACTTGCACTCTTTCTTTATATTTGTTTTTTTATCAATGAAAAATATTATTCTACTTCAATTCACTCCTAGATTACTGCTCTAAAATTAATAAAACATTTGGTCCTTACTCCACTCCTTCATCCTTATCCTTCATTTGATGTAAAGTTTTCTCCTTTAAATTCTTCATAACCTTGTAGGTGTTTAAACACCCATCATATTATGCATTTTGATCAATATGCCATGTTATTCAAGCAACACAGAATATGCATCCATGGAAATTATGTCGAATGTGAATTCATCTTAATATCTCTCTTATCTGAACAAGTATTGAGAAACATGAGCCGTCATAATAAAAAATAGTATCAAACTTAAGAATAATGTTTTAGCACATATTTTTAGCCATATTGAGGGGTTTCTCAATCATCTTTGTCAACTTGTTTTCCATTTCTAGAGTGCTAACAATTGCGCCATATACAATTGAATGAAACATATTTTTAATAGAAAATATCAAAAATGTGGCTTTGCTACACAGATACAGGCATGCATGCATGTATTTGTATGTATATTATGGTATCATGATATTTGATTCGAGGTTGTTTAATTTTTTAGATAAGATGAATACATAAATGGAAAGTTAGAAAGAAAAAGGTGGGAATTATATGCATGCATGTCCCACACTCGTTCTATGACTTATATTGTTCCTACCCAAATAATATATGTTCTCTAGTCCACTTAATCAGTAAATTGATCTCACTCACACTATTCATATGATGGGCCAAAATAAAAATAGGGAAAAATCCAATAGGTTCCACGTTTCGACCTCAATTGGAATCGCTTGTTTATAGTACCACTTTGTAGCCCCCTTTCAAAGTTAATCTTGAGTAATTGCACAAAAAAATTGGATGCATGAGAAATTATGGACAATTGAGCCCCTCTAGTGGTTTTCATTTGAGCAACATATAGATGAACTTTGAGCATGTTCGATCTAAACATGTCCCTAAGGAGAGGTGACAAAGAGATGAACGATGCTAGGGAAAAATATGACATAAAAAATAAGACGTAGATGAACATTGAATTGGATAAAACCTACTAAAAATTAATGAAACACACATAAAAATATTGTTTTGTTTATACGGATGGACTATGTGGTGTCAGAATCAATTACCATCAATCCAAATTGTACAATACCTTCAACATAATAATTATAAGTCTTATATATCATAATATGATTAAGTACTTCACATTATTATTATGTCAAAATTATGTAACCAATCAATAATATATGGCAACCATTCATTAGTAATATAACAACTATCAGTTCAAATATTGAACCCTCTTCTCCATATCTCACACAATTTGAATTTAGTATGTTTGCTTCTCAAATTCATTAGGCCATTTGTCGAGTCTAACATGAGCCTTGTTACATGTGTCTATTATTAACATTAGTACACGTGTTCATTCTAGTTATAGCTGCTTTCAAGATAATTCTTTGCGTCTTTGCGTAGACAAAGACAATATATCCATTCACTCAGCAAATGCAAATGTCAATGGTGTCATACACATTTGAGTTAGTTTGAAGATAGATCTAGAGAAAAGAGAGTGGTAAGGTTTGGATGAGTGGCTCAGGTGTGGACTAGGCATGAAGCACTTGCAGGGAAGAAGATGCCAGGGTTTAAAATCCAAGTGAGTTGAAGATTGTGGAGGAAGAAACAAATGGAGAGAGTTATTCCCTTTTTCCCAAATAGATTTGAACCCACGACCCTCAGATTCTGCCTCGATTCCAACAAGGATGACTGCAAGGTAACTCAAAGATCATCTTTTTACACCGACAAATTATGCGCTAAGGTATGGAGGATTTTTTATGTCGGATTTTGAAAATATAGACATCAAGCAACACCTCATTTACTACTTACTGTCAGATTCTTCAACTGCTGGAGGACTCAGAGGGTTGTGATTGATTTCATAGAAATCCATGTAAAGAAGATTTGTGATGCTAGTGGTATCACAGGGGCAATGTGGAAGAAAGGACTAATTAAGAGGAATATTGTTGTTGAGAGCAAACGGGACACTGATATGCAATCTTCCATCAACCTCTTTAAGGCCCTGAAGATTTCTCAGAAAGATTCTAACAAGTATCTTAATTAGTTCTTTGCTATTGTTTTGGTGCAGTTTTGGTGTTGTGGTTTCATTGTTTTGTATCTGTAGTTGGGATTCTTCTAGGCAGTTGGTCCCTTCCCTTTTCTTTATCATAATATCTAGCTCTTCTTAGGCTTTTGTTATTGGGGTGTAGTCCCCACATATGAAGAAACCATTCTTCTCTCTTTTTCTATCCTGGCTTTTGAGCCTTTTTGTACTGCAGGGTATGGCCCCTTAGAAACCATTTACCAATAATAAAGAAAGAATATTTTGTGATTTTAAATTCAACTTATAGAATTTTCACATTTTCTAGAATTTGAAATCTTTACATTTTTCTTTGAATCTTTCTTAAAATCTATTCATGTGGTTATATGTTAAGAATATTAATAGGAATTGGTTAATCTATACATTATTATTCAATCTATATCTAAATTAAAACATGTATAATTGTAACCTTTCAAATGCTCATATATTGAGGGAAATAACTTTCATGCTATAGTTTTTAATGAGAAATGAGTAGCATCAATTTATAAGAATTCAGAAGGTTTTTGTTACTCTATGTTTTACTTGTCAATGAGAATTGAATATTAGTACATGTTTTCACCCCATTTTCTATACATTTGAAGGATATAATCTACTAAAATGTAATTATTTCTTATCTGGTAATATATATTACTTATGCAAGTCATCAAGTTATAGATGAATAAAGGAAATAAGCCACTACATAGGTCATGAATTCTCCCTATAAAATAGGATTCAAAATGGGATGTACCTGACTTTGAGAGGACAATGATGTTGTATATCAAATAGAATAATCTGTGTCCAATACTTCTCAACATCCTAATATTAATCCATCAAAAGATGTTGAGGAAAATGATACTATTAATGGATTGTGTACTGGTACATTAAACAAAGGTTACTTCATAAAATATTGAACTACAAATCTCCTAAAAGGAGAACTAAATGACGATGAGGAATACATAATACCTATAATGGATGTTGTAGAAAAGTAGGGGATTTTGATATGTTCACTATCGGTTTTTATAAATGGTCTCACAAAATCCAAGCATAAAAGGAATCTCAACCATATTAGAAAATAGTGAAAACATGTACATTGTATGGTATTAGAAAGACATGGCTGATATGGATCATGGAATCCAAATAAATTCTGTAAGGGATTAGATGGAACACATTAAATATTAGGTCTACTCCATTAGAGGATAGTTTCCTAGTAGATATTCATGGATGTGGGTTAAAAAGAGGAAACGAGTTTCATTTCAAAGGAATAGAGAAGGCCTAGACTAGGATAAAGTAGTCATAATTAAGCTAAACATCAATACAAAAAATATGGACAACCTAGACATGGTGTATAGACTAGATCAATATGCACTTCATAGAATATAGGATTGTGATGAACTTTTTTTCCAACATGGTAGGAATAGCGGTGTGAAGTTCATTGAAAATATTTGTAGTAGGGGTGTAGCCCACATACTCCAAAAGAGTTGAGAGAGGATCACCATTATTCATTATGTTAATGAAGTAGGTTAGATTATAATGTAGTTTTATCTTTCTACAAATAACAAAGGAAACTAGTGAATTACATTCCAAATTGTGATCTTGTGAGAATTATTGCATATCTTCTTTATCTTGATTTCAATTACTATTTACACATTTATGATAACCTTGTTTAGCATTTATTGTCTCCAATCCACCCTGCTATATTTCGTATTTTAAATCTTGGTACTCTCCTAACTTGTGTGGTATGGGTATAAATCAACCATATTGAATATGTTTGAGAAGTTGATGCATATGAATAATTCAATCTCATAAGTGTTTTATGTAAACTTAATCAACACATTATGTGTACCTATCTTATTCCATTTGAGCTTATTATTTGTATCCTTAAGAAACATATCATTATGAAAATATGATTACACCATATTCCCAACTTGAAATTCAGCTTCCCTTATTGTTTTATCCACATTATTTTTGTAGTGCTTATTTATCTTATTGAAATCGTTGTGTACTTATTGGTGCAATTCTTCCATGTTTTTCTGTAAAATCCTATGCTTTTGCACTTATTTTTTCTTTACATAGTAAGTATCACAATTCTACCACTCCTCGCAAGTTACTTCCACACACAACGTAAAATGGTATCCTCTTCATGCTATGATTAAATGAATTTTTATATAAAAATTACATTTGCGTTGATTCCAAGTTCCATGTTCTCACAATGTCCTCCACCAAACATATGATAAAATCTCCAATAATTTTGTTCATTGCCTGTGTTAGTCCATCAATCCATGGGTAATATGTAGAACTGAATTACATCTTCTTGTTCAACTTCATTCATAATGTTTGTAAAAAATGAAAACAAATTATATCCCTTTCAAAAACAATAGCGTGTGGAAATCCAAGTGACCTTAAAATGATCTCCTTGGAGAAAATGTTTGTGTTATGCATTAGATCATTTATTCTCCTATAAGCAAGAGAAAGTGCCCTCTTCAAAACTCTTTCGACTACAACATACATGAAATCAAATCCTCTCGACATCCTACGTAAACAAAATAAAAAATCCAAAATCATATCCTCCATGGATTTTTCATGATGGGAAAGGGTTGATATAACCTTACATTCTAAGATCTCCCCTTACCTAATGTCTTACTTTACAAACTTTCACACATATGAAGACATCCACAACTGATTGTAACTATACACCAGATACGCCAATGTTTTGTTCAAACTAAAGTGCCATATCAATCCTCCATTGTGCTTTTATTTAAGAAAATTATCCTCTTAGGATGCATTACCATCTACCCTTGAGCAAATACACTTCATGTTCAAAATAGTCCAACCAAGATGTATTTTCTACACATGTAGGTGATGTACACACTTTTAGTGCTCCCTTGATGTCTTTAGTTTGCACAAACAACTCCTTGGTGGATTAAAAACCAATGACATTGTCTACACTCATCTATTTCAATTAATATTTTTATGAATACTCAATGGATCAAGAATGCTCTTGGATATTATCCTCGTATGTTTCAACACAAAAGTGTGTCCCAATAAGTACTATACCCTCTTTCTATGTCTCAAGTTCAATAATAATTTGAATGTTTATAAATGCATTGCTAAATGATGAGTAATTTGCATGTTGTGTTCTAAATTTTTTTTTTAAAAAAAATTGTAAAGCTTTATCTAAAAGACTCTAATTACATTTGAGAATATTTAAGAAATTAAATAACTCTCTCATATGAAAAAAATTGTTCTAAAATTACATCTTGTACTTTTTTATTCTTCATTTTGAAGGAAAGTCACTTTTGGAAAGAACATAATGTTATAACCATACATAACAAGACACATGAGATTAAATGATATGCTACAACAACAATATTCTCAAACCCCATTGTATTCCCCTTTACATAATGTTATAACCATACACAACATGACGCATGACATTAAATGATACGCTCCAACAACAATATTCTCAAACCCCATTGTATTCCTCCCCTAGACTATAAGCTCCCTATACTAACAACACAATATTTGAATTTTTTTAAAAAACTCTCTCTTCCTTATGAAAGGATACTATTTTTATTGTCCACTCTGACATGACCGTTAATACACTTGTCCGTTTTACTTCTTGTTGTTTTAAACATAATACTTTGCGCCGTGCGTAGACAAATGACTTTGACTGGCTTAACTACTTAACATGGCTTGCTGATCAAGTTATATAATTCAATCTCTCGAAATTGACAGATGAACAAACGTTTGAATGCACGCTTTCAAAATCTTTGTAAAACTAGCAGTCGATTAGTCCATATGAAACTTATCAGTCAACAAGGGATCAATTATAATTTGTTATTTATGTTAACCATTAGACATGTAATTTAATTAAGATTTAACTATGGGTACCGTGTGGCCGAAGTTAGTTTAGGTCCCTATAAATTAGAGTTTTGAAAGATTCAGCAGCCATTCTTGCACTGGTTTTACTTTGATCTACAATCTAAGTTTCTCTGGTTTGTTTGTGAGTACCTCATTATTTTTTTGTTCTTTGCAATTTGTGCAACTTTTACTCAGATCTGTGCTAAGTATTCGGAGAATATGGAGCATAAAGAAGTTTTTTCAACCCAACGCAGGGGGAATATAAAGGGAAGTGTTTCCACGAGGCCTCTACCCAAAAGAGGAGGTATAAAAAGAGAGATATTTGTTTCTATAGCTCAATCAGTGGGCGAATTACTCAAGGCTCCAAGAAAGTGAACAACAAATCTAAGCAAGCAAAACTATTTTGTGTCCAACATATTCAAATGCAGAGAGGCCGATCTCTTACCTTCTTGATGGGCGGATATTAAAACTTGGAGTAGTTCATCTGGTCGGAGTAAAAGACTGTTCTGTGTTTGACGTAATCAATGGGTACCGAAATTGTTCCTGCTGTTCATTTCTGATGAAATTTCTTCCCCTGCCTCAAGTTCACAGTCCAGATTGAAGATTGGCCTGTTGCTTTCATCGCCAGGGGAGAGCACCAAAGCTGGGCATGTTCCATTAAACGAATATTTGTTTTTTTAACAATCTATATGACTTGTATTTTGGGGTTGGAGTACTCTTTCCACATATCTTTGAATTCAACACCAAAGAGGTGGAAATAGAAAGCTGTGTAAAAAATATCAGAAGAAATTGAATAGTTTGGATATCTAGTAAAATAAAAAATATTTTATAATTAAAAAGTTGTATTAAGAGGATTTGTTATTAATATAAGATTGAGATGTAAATTTAAAAATAAGAATATTATTTAGTATCCTCCGAACATATGTGAATCCTCCACGCATTATACTAAAAGTATTGAAATTTCTTAATATTTTAGACCCATCTATGACACCAATTAATTTTCAGGAGAAAAAAGTGCATATTCATAAGGAAACTATTCCCAAACATTTAGTTAATAGTTCATTAACCTACGAATCCTATGAACTTTACCCTCCCATATTACCATTTAAAATTTAAAATTATGTTCATATTGTAGTGGTTTTTCATGTTTTCTCATTATTCCCTATTTTCAATTGATTGCATTAGAGATTTCTGTAATTCATTTAGCATTAACTATTGAATATTAATTATTTTTGGAATTTTTTCAATTCCAATTGTCTCATAAACCCTTCACTCCTAACATTCTAACATGGCAACGCATGTTACTTGGTGAACCTCTCCATTCAATCATGCGAGATGTCTGTGCAATGTTCTTTTAACATTGATTCCGCTAACCTTCGCATTTATCCAATGCATTGAAAACTCATTGAGTTTACAAACCAAAGTATACATGAGCATAATTTTTTATCTAATGATAGTTCTTATATATGATATGGGTCTAAAAGGTGAACAAATTTCAATATATCTAATGCATAGTAACTAGCAACTGAATATCAATATTGACAATTTTGTATATGATATCTCATGTTAAGAGAAAAAATCTATATGAAACTATTCTAATGCTTACAAAATTTAAAGCTAAAATGAAGTAGAAATTTAAAACTAATAGGAAATTTGATACGACTACAGTAATTTCAGAACGGACGACTATAAATTTAGAAACCGAGGGATGTAAGCAACTTATATGCTTGTGAGTACCACTTCTAAAATTTACACATATTCTAACATCTGCAATGCTTGAATTTCTCTTTGAAACTTTATTAAAATATATTCATATGTTTATATGTTAAAATTATAGTGATTGGTTAATCTCTAGATTGTACATTAATACATGTATACCTGCAACCTTTAAAATGTTCATATATAGATGGGACGAATTTTCATGCTATATTTTTCATTAAGAAATAAATAACATCAATTTTAAGCATTTGGAAGGTGGTTGTTACTGTATGTTATACTTTTCAAAAGAGAATTGAATACGAGTACAATTTTTCACCTCATTTTCTATAGATTGGAAGGATATCATGTACTACAGTTTAACCGTTTCCTTATATTAGTAATAGGTTTTATTTGTGCAGGCCATTACGAATGTACCCTATAAAAGAGGCTTCAAAAAGGCATATAACCGAACTTTGAGGAGGACAAAGATGTTATATAAAAAAGAACGAACTGACACCTATGGCCAGTTCAACATCTTAAGATTAATCCATCACAAAACGTTGAAATTTGTTTTAATGTCAATGGAATGTGTATTGGTGCATCAAAGAAAGTTCACTTCATAAATATTCGACTGAAGATGTCATGAAATGAGAAGTAAAGGATTATGAGGAATACATGTTGTAAAAAGTGGGGGATATCAATATGTTCATTGTCAAAAAATTTCAATGGTATGACAACAACCAAGTACAAAGGAACCTAAACCATATTAACAAATAGTGAAGAGACAAAAATTGTGTAATGCTGGCTGATATCGATCATGGGCTCTAAATAGTTTTTTTAAAGGATTGCATGGAACACATATGGAAAATCAGGTCTACTCCATTCAAGGTTTGTTTTCCTAGAAGATCTTAATTGACATGGATAAAAAAAAAGTACATGAGATTTAAACATAATGACTCAAGAAAGCCTAAATTAGGATAAAGAAGTCATACTTGGGCCAAACATCAATGCAACATTTTACGACAACCTAGACACGATGTATAAAGAGAAATATAGACCTCATAGAATCTGCAATTGTTCTAAACTTGGTGTAAAGTATGGTAGGAATAGTGGGATGAGGTTCATTATAAATAAAACTAGTAGTAGTTCACCCCACATAATTCTGAAGGGTTTAGAATAGATGTTATTTCTTTATTATGTCAATGTCGTAGGTTAGAGTATAACGTGCTTCTATATTTTTAAAGAGGAAACTAGTGAATTGCATTGCTTGTGATCTTGTGAGTATTATTGCATATATTCTTGATCTTGGTATCAATTACTCTTTACGCATCTTTGATAAATGTTTCAAGTATGTATTTTGTCTAATCCACCTTGCTATATTTTGCATTTGAAATATTAGTAATCTCCTAGCTTGTGTGATGTGGGTACAAATTAACCACATTGAATATATTTGAGATGTTGATGCATATAGATAATTCAATATCATAAGTTTTTTTTATGTAAAATGATGGAGGAGAATCAACTCTCAACTTGTACATAGGGATCGTATTATGAAATTTTGTCTTCCCTAGTAGGTTGATAAGTGTTAAGAAGTCATTAGGTGTCATTTAAACTGGTGTGTGTGTGTGTGTGTGTGTGTGTGTGTGTGTGTGTGTGTGTGTGTGTGTGTGTGTGTGTGTGTTAAGTTCTTCATAAGTTTGAATTAGGAACTTTCCCTCCAAACTGGCAATTTGAACCTAGAAGACTATTTTGGCTTGTAATTAGTGTTTTAATGAGTCATTGGAGCATCTAAACATGAATTAGAGTGGTGGAAGTTCTATTGAGTTCAATTTCAATTCATAAGTTCAATCTAGGTCTGTAGTCTTAAGTTGTTTAGTCCAAGCAGGGTCATGAAGTTAATAATAAATTATAAACATGTAATGTTGAAGGCTCTAGAAGCTAAGAATCGGTTAGTCAAACCTATGAAAGCATATATACACCTATTGTAACTATTTTACAAACCATCATTCGAATCGTCGTCAGAGAAAGATCTAAAAAATCCAAGGAGATTGAAAGAATTAGTTTGCAAACTATTAAGGGTAATTATAACAGTCTGTAATTTTGGTGATTATAACTTTATATTGGTTGTGTGAAGTTTTGAATCTAGTTGATGCAGGTTTATAATTGTGGAAGGAAGAATATAACATTGTATAACTCTTTTCATGCATAAAATTATAGGTTTTATTATTGGTTGTGTGAAGCATTTCTTAGAAAACTTTGACTGTTTGTATGAAATCACGATATAGTGACAAGAGAGAACGCGATTATAAATGAAGGTTTACATGAAATAAGCTAGAGCGCTTTATGAATGTGTACAATCTTTTAATGTCCTCAATAAATTGTGACAAAAGGAAAAGAGATACCACAACCTTACTCAAAGACTTGGAGTATTGAGAAAGCATGTACTTGAGGGTATGATAGAAAGGTTTGATATCATTTATGAAGTTGTAGCATTTGAGAGACTTATTAATTAAGTCATACATGTGGATAAAGGTCATTCAGACCTCAAGAAGAAGTTGAGAGCCTTAACAAAGAGATTTAAGTATTAAATGACAAAAAAG
Source organism: Taxus chinensis (assembly GCA_019776745.2). Taxonomy (NCBI): domain Eukaryota; kingdom Viridiplantae; phylum Streptophyta; class Pinopsida; order Cupressales; family Taxaceae; genus Taxus; species Taxus chinensis. Next base: position 774,895,525 of record CM034147.1, on the reverse strand, counting down.
GATACTTACTGGCTCAAATTAAAACCCTCCATTGGGTTTATGGATAGTTTGAGACTTGAAGACCGTACAAGTAATTTGAAGGATGGGAATTAAAAGCTAATAATCCTAACTGATTTTAGAAACAATTTTGTGAAATATTAGGGCTTAAATCTTTGAAAAACTTGTTGTTTTCATATCACTAAATATAGAGACCTGTAGGTGCTCATTTAGAAGGAATACATATGATTCTCTTTCATTTATTGAAGACATATAGGAGGAGGTCAACATATGAAACATTCAATAATGCATTTAGGTAATAACAAGAAGTATAAGGAAGTGATTTAGAATGTGGAGGCTTATCGTTATCATCACAATTTGTGACAGTATAGAGAAATTGTCAAACACAATTTTGAAGACCTCCTTGTATCAGTCAAAGAAGAGGATTAGAGGTAGAAATTACATTGGAATAATTGGAATTAGGATATACATACCCTCCCCTCTACTAATTTAAAGGATTGAAGAGAGAAGGATTCCATATTTTTATTTTCTTCCAATAGGCAAGGTCATTGGAGGACTGAGACAAACATAGTTGGGTTGTAAAGGAGATGGAGAGTTAGATAGAGGTCAAGTAGGATGAATCAAGGGATGAAACTATTCACATAGGACATTGAAACCACCTACAAAAGGATTTTTAAGGATTAAAGACTTAAGACATCACATATTTCATATGGTGCATGATAGTCTAGTTTGCATCCTAGCCAAAGGTCAAGAGGGCCTAATTGACAAGCTAGAAAGACATTTTTGGGGAAGTTGTTGCAAATAAAGGTCCCATATTTTCTTTAACAAAGAGTAAACCCTAATGGGTACTGTAACATTTCATTATCATTTTGAATGAGTGATAATTAGCCAAGTTACATCAAGAAAACCCCCTAAACACGACTAGTGGAAGACAAGGAAAGAAGAAAGAGAACAAAGCTGAAAGAGTGACCTAATCAAGGTGTTGAAGGATAAAAAATTTCCCACAACACGAGCTCCATAAAGGGTGTTGGGAAATGTGTGTCTTTTGTTCTAAGTTGTATTAGTTTGCTCCATCCATGAAGTGTCAGAGGCAATGGATTGAGAAGCACTTGGGGAGAGTTTTGTAACAAAGTGAGTCATTTGAACTACTTGTTTGATTTGAATGAAATAAATGGGTGAAATTGCATGGAATGAGACCTAGAAGTTAGGTACATGTGTTTTTTATCGTCCACAAGGTGGTATGTCAAGAAATTGCATGATTTTGATTCTTTTAAACCTTTGGAAAGAGCTAGTTTTGTAGGCCAAAAGGTCTTGTTTTGAGTTTTGGTACTTCCTAACATTGTAAATTGATTAATAAGAGTAAGGATCTATATCATAAAATTATTCAACACATTACCTGGACCTATTTTATTCCATTTGAGCTTATTGTAGGTATCCTTAGGAGACCTATCATTCTGAAAATTGGATAACACCATATTCCTAATTTGAAATTAAACTTCTCTTATTGTTTTATCTACACACTTATTGTAGTGTGTATTTATCTTCTCCAAATTGTTATGCACTTATTGGTGAAATTATTCCATGTTCTTTGTAAAATCCTCAAATTCTACACTTTTTTTTCTTTATGTGATAAATATAATAATTTTTCCACTCCTCATAGGTTACTTCCATACACAATGTGTAATGGTGTCTTCTTCATTCTTTTATTAAAAATCAACCTATTTTATTTGATTTCAGCTTATTGTAGGTATCCTTAGGAGACCTATCATTCTGAAAATAGGATAACACCATATCCCCAACTTGAAGTTAAACTTATGTTATTGTTTCATCTACACACTTATTGTAGTATGCATTTATCTTCTCCAAATGTCTATGCACTTATTGACATAATTCTTCTATGTTCTCTGTAAAATCCTCAACTTCTACACTTCTTTTTTCTTTATGTGATATGTATTGTAATTTTGTTAGTCCTCACAGGTTACTTCCATACACAACGTAAAATGGTGTCTTCTTCATGCTTTTATTAAATGAATTTTAATATATGAAATTTGTTTTTCTTGATGTCAATCCCCGTCTTCTTAAATTATCTCCCACCAAACATATGAGAAAATGACAAAGGATTTGTTTCACTACCTCTGTTAATCCATTAGTTTATGTGTGATATATTGAATTAAATTACAACTTTGTGTTCAACTTTAATCCATAATGTTGCAAAAGTCGAGAAAAATGAATTTTGTGCCTTTTAACAAGAATAATGTGTGGCAATCCATGCGAGCTTAAAATATCCCTGATGAAAATATTTTTATTATTCATTGTATTAATATTAGTCCTCCTGCAAGTGGAAATTGTCATCTTTTAAAATTTGTCAACTACAACATATATGGAAGGAAATCCTCTCTTCATCATAGGTAAACCAAAGACAAAATCTAGACTTATATCCTAACATACATTCTTTAGGATGGGAAAAGGTTGAATATATAACATCACCATATAAGATCTCCCCTTTGCCAATTGATATGTACTACATTACAGTTAATATTTCACATATATAAACACATCCAAAACTTAATGTAACTCTCCACTAGCTATGATGATGTCTTATTCAAATGAAATTTCCCTAAAATAACATCCATTCTACTTTCTTTTCACCAAATTATCCCACATTTATCCTTTTAGGATGCATTACTATATGCTCTTGTGAAATAACAATTCCTACACAAAATATTCCAACCAATATGTCTTGTTCACACTTGGAGGTGATGAACACACTTCCCATGCTCCCATGAAGTTATTATTTTTTGCAAACCACTCCTTGGTCTATTTAAAACCCACCAATTCTACTCTCATCTCTTTCGAAATTTTTTTATGCCTAATCACTACATTCTGAATCCTATTAGATATTTTGATGCTATGTTTGAACAAAAAGGGTTGTCCATCTAAGTAATCTACCCACTTTATATGTCTTTAGTTCATTTTTATTCTGATTTTTTCTAAAATGCAATGCTTGATGATGAGTAAATAGAAAAACTCATTCATTAGTAAGTAGTACCTCCATAAGCAAGATATTTTCACCCCTTATTGACTTAGTATAACCCTAATAGTTCCACCACTGACATAAAAATATACCTAAAATACCTTTGCAACATTAACAAATGCCAACACTGACAATTTATTATAACTTTTCAAATATTATTTCTATGCTTAGTCCCCATAAAAATTCTTCCTATCTCCTTACAATTCCTTTATGACAAGTGCACGTGTTTTGTTAAAATTCTTGATGAAATCTTGGTAGAATTTCCAACCCATGAAAAATGTTTCCTTAAAACTTATTCCTCGGTGATGGCTAATCTAATTTTTCACACAACTTCTCTACATCTATATTCAAACCTTCATGTGAAATAAAAAATCCCAAATATACCATCGCTTCTTGCATGAAACTATACCTATTCCAATTAATCAACTTCTCCTCATACAATTGTAACAACACTTTCCTTAGGTGCAACAAGTTTTCTTCGCATATTCTAGTGAATATCATAATAATATCATCAAGGTACATGATCAATGTTTTTCCCAAAATGGTTTTAGGGATTCATTCATAAACCTCATGAAATTAATTTTGTTTTGCTTAATTTAAATGAAATAAGAAGCTATTTATACAATCCTTCTTACATCATTAATGCATTCTTATACTCATCCCCCTCTCTTATGTGAATATGATGGCATCCTCACATCAAATCAATCTTTTTGAAGTATCTCACTCAACGGATACTGTCCATAATGGAATATATACATACTAATGAAAACATGTACTTGACAATGATCTTATTGATTATTTTTGAATTTTTTCACATATTCCACTCACCACCCTTATTCGACAATACAATTACTAGTATTGCACATGAGATTAGTCTCTCTCTCTCTCTCTCTCTCTCTCTCTCTCTCTCTCTCTCTCTCTCTAATAATTGATTTATGTAAAAGATATTAAAATAGATTTTGTAGCTCCTCCTTCTTTGGCAATATCCTCATACATGCTACCTTTCATAAATATCAATCCTCAGATTAGATATAGGAATTGACTTATATCCTCATAGTTGATATCTCTTGAGGAAAATGACTTGAGACTACTTGAAAAAAATCTCCCAACTTGTCTTTCACTTCTTATGGAACTGATTCATGTCTCCCTACCACTGTACTTGCACTCTTTCTTTACATTAGTTTCAATATCAACAAAAAAATGAACATTATTATAGTTCACTTCACTCCTAAATGATTTCCGTAAAAGTAATTAAACATTTGGTCCTTTCTCTACTCCTTCACCCTTATCCTTCATTTGTTGTAGATTTTTATCTTTTCCAAACTACATAACGTTTGTAGGTGTTTAAACACCCATCAAATTGTGCATTTTGATCAAAATGGCATGTCATTCAAGCAACATAGGATATGCATCCATGGGTATTATGTCGAACTTGAATTCATCTTAATATATCTCTTATGTTAATAATTTTTTAGCAACTTGAGCCAATATAATAAAAAAATAGGATCAAGCTTAAGAATAATGTTGTAGCACATATTTTTAGCCATATGGAGGGGTCACCCAATCATCTTTGTTAACTTGTTTTCAATTTCTAGAGTGCTAATAATTGGGCCTTACACAATTGAATGAAACATTTTTTTTAGAAAATATGGAAAAGGTGGCTTTGCTACACAGAATCATGCATGCATATATGTATGTGTATGCATATTATGGTATTGTGATTTTTGATTTGACGTCATTTAATTTGTTAGATAAAATGAAGCCATAAATGGAAAGTTAGAAACAAAAAGGTGGGAATTAAATGCATGCATGTCTCACACTTGTTCCATGACTTATATTGTTCCTACCCAAATAATATATGTTATATGTAGTCCACTTTATTGGTAAATTGATGTCACTCACACTATTCATATGACTGCAATTTCCATTTAAATGGGCCCAAATAAAAATAGGGAAAAATCCAATAGATTCCACATTCGGAACCGAAATGTAATTGCTTGTTTATCGTAGCACTTTGTAGCCACCTTTCAATGTTAAACTTCAGTAATTGCAGGAAAACATGGGATGCATGAAAAATTGACAATTGAGCCTCTCTAGCGGTTGTCATTTGAGTGATATATAGATGAACTTCAAGCATGTTCGATCTAAACATGTCCCCAAAGAGAGGTGACAGAGAGATGAATGACGCCAAGGAAAAGTATGGCATCAACAACAAGATGTAGATGAACATTGAATTGGATAACACCTATTAAAAAATTAATGACACAAACATAAAAATATTATTTTGTTGATATGGTTGGACTGTGTGGTATCATACCATCAATCCAACTAAAAGATGCATTATTGTAAGTCTTATATATCATAATATAATTGACTATTTTACACTATTATTATGTCAAAATTAAATAACTAATGATAATATTTTAACTATTAGTTAATACTATAGCAACTATAATATATTGTAGGATCAAAACCGCTCTCCTCCATATCTTGAATTTAGTATGTTTGCTTCTCAAATTCATTAGGCCATTTGTGGAGTCTAACGTGAGCCTTGTTCCATGTGTCTATTATTAACATTAGTACACGTGTTCATTCTAGTTATAGCTTTGAATCGCGTCTTTGCGTAGACAAAGACAATATGTCCATTCACTCGGGGAGTCGGGTGGAAGATGTGAGACTTTGACTGGATAAACTACTTACCATGGCTTGCTCATCAAGATATGTATTTCGATCCTTCGAAATTGACAGATTAACAAACGTTTGAATGCAATCTTGTAAAATCTTTGTGAAAGGCGAAGTTTTTTATTCCGAAGAGAATATAACAATGTGAAAGCAGCAGTCGACTAGTGCTTTTGAAACATATCAGTCGATCATAAAATGTTGTGTTCATCTAGTCAGAGTAAAAGACAGTTCTGCGTTTGACGTAATCAATGGGTTCTTTTAACTCTGGTTGGGCTATCCACGTGGCTCACTAATACCCTCCAGTTCTGAAATAGTTCGAATTGTTCATTTATGTTGAATTTTCTTCCGCTGCACCAAAGCTGGGCATGCACCATTATAAGAATATAGATTTTTTAGATTCCAAATGACCTGTATTTTGAAATCTCAGATCTCTTTCTACCAAACTTTTCAGTACTATAAGTACTGTACTAAATATTATATAAAAAAGTGAGCTTGTCAATTTTTCCAAAAATAGATAAGGTTCATTAATATATCATATTTGTTTGGGTAGATATTTTGATTGAAAAGCATCTCTGAACTTTTATTTTGTAATTACTATATAGTAAATGTACATTAATAAATCGAGGATGTGATTCACATGCATGTGAGGGTGTAAAAATTACAACTTGGGATGAGATTTGACGGCTTACCCCACCCGTCAAACCAGAAATTTATAACGTTAAGAAGTTTTTGAAGATCTCTATTAAATATCTTATCTTTATTTAATAATTTAAAAATTAGCAATCTTATGTGAATGGTGCAATAGAAACGCTGAAGGGGATGCAACAAAGAAGTTAAACATGAGAGAAATTTTGGAGGAGAAAGAAGAATGATGAAGAAGGGGTTTTAGGGAGGAGAAGTGCATGGGTGGGGTAAATGTTGGGCTGAAGTAATGCATCACTCTTCATTATCATGACCATACACATATGAATGACGACCCAAATGTTTCAAACGCTTCAAGGAAAAAGGGGGAACAATTCAAAAATTTATGAAGTAATGTATTATGGAGATGTTACAAATTAAAGTAAGCCATGGTTGATCAGTATTTCCAATGTCAAAAGAGGAAAATGTTAATTAATTATTGAGTAGCATGTATAGGTGTACTGCACGGAGAGGTGAGTCAAATGGTCATTTAGGGTTCCGTTTGTTGTCAATTCATGCACATTTGTGACCATGGTTTCTCTTTAGTAATTAAGGTAGCAATTAGGGTTTCCCTCATCAATAGTCCTAATGCCACCATCCATCAATGACCACTTTCAAAAAACCTTAATGTTCCATTTCCACGATGCATGTAAGGAAAAACCAACGATACTTTTAGTTCAAAATGCCTATCAGTGTAATGGATGATTGAGGAAATGGAAAAATATATAAAGCTATTGTTGTATGTGCTCCTTGACGTCCCTCCTTTGATACTATAGGTAAATGAATGTTATAAATAGAGAATGTTTCAATTATAAGATTATAATTTGGACGATTTCTTTAAAGATTAAAATTTGTTGATGAGCCAAAAAATTTGAATGTGGAACATGTTATCAATAGGGGAAAGTTGGAAGAGATGCCAAATTGTATGTCAACACATGGGGACATGTGTGGCGTACATGATACAATTTTTGGGGGAGTTGGCCAATACAATGTTAAACCATTACATGCAAATAGAAAAAGTGGGTGACTTAAGGGAAGGTGCAAACTTGGGTGATCATGTCAATGGTGGGAGGATCTATCAGATGAAATATCCTTTGAATTTTAATATTAAATACAAGATATATGGTGCAATACATTGTTGATATCAGCGGGTTCTAAATACCAAGACTAATGCCTTTTGATGTCAAAACCGAACGAAAATCCAATACTTATCAAATTCGAGTGATCAAGTTCACTTCAGTGAAAGTACAATGTATGATGTGAACATAATTCTAGGAAAAGCATAGGGGTGAGAGGAGGCATATTTGGTTGATGGGGTTGAATATTATAATACGGGCTATTTATCATGATGATATGTACCCATTGATATTTATAATTTTTGTTGTGGTGGTGTGGGTCATGCATTAGGGATATGGAGATGTTATGTGAGCATGTCCATCATCAAATTAAAATGAAAATGAAAAAACTGAATTGTTCATCTCATGTATGAGTGGGAGTGGTGTGAAAAATATGACATTGAGAGGCTCATCATATTCATCAAAAACTACAATTCCCTACACAAGTTTTTTCTTCAAAATTTTGTGGTATTCAAAATCAAGCATGCCCAAACTAGATGCTCTAATTATTTTGGATGGGAGGGATCATGTCATTATATTGGTTCAATACTTCAGACAACATGGGTGGGAGATCTATGTGCGTAGTAGAATACACAACTATGAGGACCTTTCCCGTACCATATATAGCATCATTTTTTCCACCATCGATCTTGTTAAATCAAATGCGCTCAACACTGATATACTTTCAAAGACACTGAGGGAAAACATCAATACAATGATAGGCCAACTAAACTATGCCATTACATAAAAGAGTATGTTCCTTTTTTTCTTTGTTGAATCATGTTGCACTATAGGCATTGACAAAAATTTGAGTAGAGGCAGAGTGGGTTATATCTCCAAGAAATATGACATTTTTGTGGGGAGTAAATGGGTTCAAGGGATAAGGATGATGAAATGTGACATTGAGTTACTCAAGGATGATGAAATGTGACATTCAGTTGCTCAAGGATGATGAAATGTGACATTGAGATGCTCACCATCATCAACACAAAACTATAATTAGCTGCACAAATTAGCTATTTGGTATTTGTGGTATGTGAAATCAAGTGTGCACAAACGTACACATTGATTATCTCGGGGAAGAGGTAATATGTCATGATGTCGTAATGCTACAAACAACACAGGTGTGAAATTTATGTACATAGCAGAAGGCATAACTATGAGGTCCTTTCTCCCACCTCTCACACCCCCATTTTTACAATAAACGACCTAATGAAATTGAATGCATTTAAAAATGATATAAATTCCAATATTTTGTGGAAAGATTTTAGATAAATTATGGCCTAGTTGCAATAATTTCTTGTAAAAAACTATGGACATCAATTCCTAGCTAGAGTCTTCTAGAGAATGTGTGTGAAGATGGTTATGGGAGGCCACTTAAGTGGATGTGGATTAGGTTTTCTCTTTAGCAAATATGGCATGTCTACAAATAATAAATTGGTGGCATTGATAAGGATGTCAAATTGTTGACTCTATTACAAGTCATGTATAACATTTCCTATATCTAGGCCATTTTTAAAAACCTATACCTTGTAAAGTCGGAGTGCTGCAAGAAAACATGTAAGATAAAAATTATAGGGAAATGAAATATACCCCCATTTTATATGAAATATAGTGAAAAATTAAACAAGCTTAAATTTAAGCTATATAAAAGTTTGATGAAACAACGATACATTTTATTCATATAACCCTATTGAATTTCAGTGTATAGGAAACCATGTCTTTCCTATGTTTTTTAATTTTATGCTATTTATACTGCATCAAGTTTTTCAATTGGATGAAGTTCAATTCGTTAGATAAGACAAAGACATGAATGAAAATTTGAAATTAAAAGGTGGGATTTATATACCTACATGTCCCACACCTATTCCACAACTCAATATGTTCCTACCCAAATAATATATGTTATATGTGCTCTAATTTATAGCCTGTATCTCACTTGCATTATTCACACAAGAGGAATTTTTGCTGAAATGGGCCAAAATAAATAATAAAAATCCAATAGGTTCAATGTTCAAAACCCAACCACAATGCTTTCTTGTTGTAACATTTTGTAGCCCACTTTTCAGTTTTGAACTTGAGTACTTGCAGGAAAACACATGATGCATGAAGAATCATTGATAAGTAAGCCCCTCCAAAAGTATTTCATATGTACTAATCATGTGAGATTCCTTATAACTTATTATGTTGAGCGCAAATGGACCTGTTATTTAGGAGGGGGGAATTTTACAAAAAAACGTTAAAGTGTATCTTGTAGTGTTGACGTATGAAAGAGTTTCCTTATTTTTTAATTTAGGATTTCATGTACTTACTCACCAAACGTTCTCTAGGTTAAAGCAACTGATTCCTTGTCAATTTTAATCTTGGAATTTATGAAGGAAAGAAGAAAAACTCATATATAAACAAAAAAGGCTACAATATGACAAATTTCATTTTCTTAGATAAGAAAAAGACACGAATTGAAATTTGGAAAAAAGAAAAAAGGATCGAATGGTGGGGAAGAGACGGTGCTAACTTGCTAAGCATGCGGATAGTAGCTGCAAATGGCATCTCGTATAGAAAGGGTGACAGGGGAGGAATATAGAAAGAAACCGAATAGTGCGGGGTGGGTTTAGTTGATGGTGTCGAGGTAATAACCGAAGTGGAAGGGACTAACTCAACCATGAAAATAGTAGGGAATAAGGTAGGTGGATTTGGTAAGGAAGGAGACTCGATGGTGGGTGAAAAAGGAGGTGTAAGATTAGAGCCAGTTATATCCAAGATGGGGGAGAGAGTAATACGAGCATGAGGAGGAGATTGAACTTAAACAATGAGTTGGGTTAAGGTAGCTGGATTAATAGTGCATAAGTAAGAGGTAACAACATTCACAATATCCTGAGGATCCATCTTGGAAGATGGAGGGTCAATAAAGGGTCAATAAACAAAGGACATGGGTTAAAACAAGAAGAAGTAGTGAGGGTATTGGTGAAAGTGCAGCCACAATTGTTAAATTGCAAAGTAACTGGAGACATAGGAGAACAAGACTTTCTAGAAGGCTTACTCATGGTGGAAAGTGTGGATTTGAAATCCTAAAAGGGGAAATAAGAGAAATAGAGAGATAGATTGGGCTCACCAAAATGATTAACAAAAATAGTTACCTAAAAGACGTAGAGGGGTATTTAGGGTTCTAATGGTAATCTAAATAGGAGGAGAAAACACAATATAAATGCAATATATGAAGTAAACCAATATGTAATAACTACAAATAATTACTCTAAGTCAAATAGAAACCCTAATATGCAAGAGGGGAGTAGGGAAATGACTTAGCATATTACTGTAGACTATCGCAAGTTGTTGTAGATTTGAGACAAGAACCCAAATGTCTGGATGAGCACTCAGGGACCCTGCGAAGGGTAGATTTGGACTATCTGAAGTGACACAGACACCTGGGAGTGTTCTGGGGTATCCTGTGGTGCCCTAGTTTGGATTTTGGGCATTATGAACTATACAGGGGCACTCAAGAACTATGTTCGGAAGTGTCACAACTAGGTCTCAAACCGTGCCTATTTTTCACTCTAGATTTGTTTAATGACGCCATGCACATGAAGAAGAAGAAGGGGTCGAACTAACCTCAGCTGCCAAGGATAGAATCTCAGGGATCGGTGGTCTTATTTGATTAATTGTTACTTTTTACACACGAGAACCTTCTAATGAGTAGTATAACACCGTGATGAATATTGTCTAATGTGCAATATGTGTGTCTACACTATTTTTTTTGCATGTGCCTTGGTATCACCATACACATGCCCTACCGCTTGTAGGTATCCACTATTATATATGTATATCAGATTTTAGTCCCCTCTTTTGGGACGCATTCTCCTGCATTCTTCACATGCACCTTGTTGGTACCCAAATTTAACCTCCTTCAAAGACCGAGCAACATCATGGATTAGACAGGACACTCATAGGCAGATAGACAATCATGTATGTCATTTTGTAGCCAGGTAAGCAATCTATCTGACTTATTGGCACTCAGACTCTGAAGGGAGTGGGTAGCACATTTAAAAGGATGTGATTTGATCTGAACTATTTTAGGTTGTGCCTTTCAACCAAGGTAAGAGAACCTATTTTGTAACCTCTGTTACATGAAAGGAGATACATGTACCTTTTTTTTCTCAAATTATATAGAGAAAACCTTGGGGAAAATATGATCAACTCACCAAATCTGACTCTCACGAGTTGTCACTTCCAGATTATGGAGATATTTTCACAACAAGGTAAAGGTTACTAAAGACATTTGGAGTCTTGATCTGTTTTGCATACTTTAACAAATGGAATTTGGTCTTGTGTGGGTATAAAGAGAAAAATAGGGGTAGTATGGGTAGGATGAGTTGTTTTTAAATAGATTTTTGGTGGGAGGAGAGGTAGGATGAAACTAGATTCACCAGATCCTTAAGGAACCTTACAAAATTGACAGTCAGACCAAAAAAATACCACAAAATAGCTAAAATGTTTCTTCAACTAGAATATGTGCTTCAATGGAGGCCCAAATTAGCACTCTTTCACACAATCTCTGAGATTCTATCACAAAGGATTGAGTTAGAAAACCCAAAAAAGCACCAAGGTCTAAGCCAAATCACGCCTAAGGTACACCCAAAGGCTTACAGACAATATTTGTCAACAGATGAGAGAAAAGTGATTTTAAATCATTTATTCCAATACCAAATGAAAGATCTTTTGAGAAATGGAATTGCATATGTCACTAAACTGCCACAAGGATTGAGGCATGTGTGATTGAATCATATTTTAATACAAGATTGCAACAGAAATAAGAAAAACTACTTGCATACATTCAACAATAAAACAAACACATTTTACTCAAGACAACATAGAAATAACTCGAATTTGATTAATTCTATTAGTAGGGGAAAGTCTCACAGAACAATCTCAGAGATCATCAATGGCTATACACTTGCAACCACCTTGACATAATAAAACTTAATACGAAAATAGATAACCTAGTTTCTAAGATGGATTCTCAAAAGACATGCTTAGTCAAATTTTCCTCTTGGGAACTTTCTTCGACCTCTAGCACTTTGACCTCCAACTTCTAACCATTTGCACAAAAAATTTGTGCCATTTATAACATTTGAAACAGAGCCCCTTCCTCCTAAAAGAAAAAACTTTAAATGCACCAGTGCTCGCCATGATTCTTTCATGATTCACAGAATCAGATCTGCAAAATTTTCCAGGTGCTCGAGGGGGGCAGATCTCATCAAATATCTCCCGCATTCACTTCTTGCTCTCATAGATCACTCTTCCTTCAATTTTCCAACCACTTCTACCCCAAATCTATCAAATCTGGCTCCTTGTGTGCTTAGGATAAGAAACACAGAAAATCCGATCGGGCACGAAAGTCAGACCATTTTAATGGCGAAAGACGTCCTCTAGATATTCCCACCAAACTTCAGATATTAAAATTAACTTGCCCCTTTGTTTGGCATGTAGAAAATACCAAGAAATTATGAAGACTCGCACTTCTAGGAGCTTTACAGAAAAAATGGGGGGAAAATCAAATTCAAACACTCAGTAGCCGTTGATATTTGATTTGGATGTGGGCCATCTGCATGGAAAATTCCAAAAATGGGCTCGAGGGCTTCTTTTTACCTTTTCTGACCCTTTTGAAAAAATGTAGAAATTTTATAGTTTTCCCCGCACTTCCACTTCTAAAAAGTGGGTCTGATATGTGCCCTAAGGTGGGTCCCAAAAGAAACGTGGAGAAATTCTACCATTTGACTCTCTTTTTGCAAAAAGGAAAATTTTTCAAGTTTCCCCCGCAGCTCCGCCCTTCTACTTCAAGTTTCCAAAGTGGGTCCTAGTGGAACCCCGGGTCCCTTTATGCCTTTAACTCCCTTTCCCCCAAAAGGGAAAAATTTTCACTTTTCCTCCGAAGGCCCGTGCCTCCGCCGTTGACTGAGGCAAAACATTGACTATTTCCCTCATCGGGCTGGCGGGCCATTTTGAGATTTTAATCCTAAAGGGGAAAAAAATCCAAGTCACCTCCGATGGCCCACCTCCCCTCCAAATTGACTTTTCAAATTGCCACGTGTCACCATGTGCACCTTAAGGTAGTCCCAAAAATTTGATACCTTGAACGAGCGCAGGCTTGCCACGTGTCCTGTTTTAGCGAGATTTTTCTAAATGCTTGAAGCTCAGCGGAAGGCACCACGTGTCATGCTCTGAGGCAGTCTCCTTTTGGTCGTTGAAAAGTCTAAGTAAAACGTAAAGCAAGCGGAGGCCTCCACGTGTCATCCTGGTGCTTCTTTAAAATGAAACTCAAGGGCCAGTCCTCGAACATGTGCGGTTCCTCCATGTGTCTCCATAGCGCAACTTCAAGATGGTGCCCAAAGCGGAGACCCTAAATGAGTGCAAGCTTGCCACATGTCCTATTCTGCCAAACTGCTCCAACTGCATAAAAATTTGTCTAAGTTTGGGGCCAAGCAGCAAAAGCCTCCAAGTGTCCTCCTGGTGCTACTTCAAGGCAAAGCCCAGAAGCAGATCTTCAAATGACTACCATTCCTCCACATGGATAGATTTTTGAGTTGAGGCTTTTCATAGAATTTTCAAAGTATTTAGCCGAGCCGCGTCCAACCAAAAGGTGCCATGTCCACTGCAGATGCAAGGATTGCAAATTTGACTGGGAGAAACACCCGTCAAACCATAAAATACAGAAAAATGACCATTTGAGCCTGAAAATGAATTTCCTTCAAGGACATAGACTTTAGAATGTTATAAGGCTCAAATACATTCCTCAGGGACATATCAACTCATTCTTCTTCAAGTATTTAGGGAAAAAATAGAAAGGACAACAAATCTGGATTGTGGAAAATGGAGAAAATGAGAAAACATGAGTTTTGAAGGAACAAAGCACGGGAGACTCAAAATACAAAGCTTTTCCAGAGGAACAAAGGAACAAGGAGATAAATATGGACCCATATATGATCTTTGACCTAGGAGTAGATTAAAAATGGCAACAAAGACTGACCAAGCATGACCCGGGGAAGAATAAAATGACAGATGCCGTAAATCAATAAATTTTCAAGGGCACAAATGGGGCGAGACAATTTTGAGCACCAACACACCCTAAAAAGGGGGGAAGATATTGGGTGAAAAAATCACCCTTCCAAAAACAAAGAGTTATAGAACAAATCAACGCAGTACAAAATTAGTAACATCACATAGTCACAAAAGTGATTTAGAAAAATACATGGGTCATAGACACAAATTTGACACTAGCACTCAGTACTAGACAGTAGTGGTGGGAAATTTTGTCCCCTTAGGTTCTTATGTCCTCAGGGAAAACACACTCTATTTCTCATCTCAACATAATTTCCAACAATTTACAACACATTTATCCAGTAACATGCACTTGTTTCTAGTTACAGAATGCATTCAATCATTTACAATTCAGTTTCAAAAAATTTCCATAGGTTACAAAAGGTTATAATCAGGGATGTATGATCTATAGTGGTTCTTAATTAGAAGCATCATGGAAGGAGAGAAAAACTAGACATCTCTCCCTAACACTCTTCTCTTGGCGTGAGGTCACCCAAAAACATCAAACTATTGGCATGAGATCTCCCAAAAACTCACTCTTGTCTTGAGATCACCCAAAAACCTCACCATCAGCAACAAGACATCCAAATCTAGTAACATCTCCAAATCAAACAAGACAATTTTCTATCTCATACTCTCTTATACATCAGGTGCACTCTTTCCTTTACACACTTTCTACTTACTTACACATACACATTACTCTTATTTTTCATATACACTACTTTGAATACTTTCTTGCCCTTCTTTTTGCAAGTCCATCCTTATGCATAACAATAAGAAGCCCACATAAGCAAGGAAAATCTCAAACAACACACACCACTACACATACACTTCACCCCTAGGGTCTACCTCCCCTTCCTAGTCCCCATACTTCACATTACAACCATTTGATGCTTCACATGTCCACGTGGCATGTTATTGACTACAATTTTCTCTACAGTTTTACAAGGTACACATCTTCTATATAATTTATGTTATCAAGTATTCACTGAACAACATAAAGTGGGGGAAAATGTAGACACAAAATCTATGCATTTGGGTACATTTCTAGGTACTAAAGCATACTAATGTATACATGATCTTCCTAAGTAAGAACACTAGTGGTTGAAAACTCCTTTTGGCCTTTTTGCTTTATCTCTCGCATTCTAATCAAACTTAAACATCTTAAAGCCTTTCCAAAACTTGACTTATTCATATTTTATGGCCTCGTACACTAGCGCCCAAGTAGGATAGAAGTTCTCGGTGCTCATGTCCCTCTTCTTTTTCTTTCCACCCTTTTGGGTCACTTTTACTTCTTGGTCAACTTTTAACACTTTGGGATGACCTTTCAGCTGTCAATTACAAAATTCAAACAACGCAATCATACACATACTTAGTTACTTCTCTCAAATAAAGGGCCAAGTACTCAACATTACCTACTATCACCTAAGATTACATCCAAAGGCACAAGAGCATTATAAAGCATCCATCTAGCACATCTATACAAGGGTTGCATTACTCTACATACACAACATAGGAGGGGAAGTTTATTCTATTCCATTTCACATAGTTGGAGCAATATAGATCTATCCCACTATCATAGTGCAATTTGCACAAGGGAAACCTAGGGCATCATTACACACACATGTACACAAATAACTACATGGAGTCTGAGATGTAGTGGAAATCTCAGTCATAAGATCACTCTTTAGGTGATTGTTGGGATTAGTCCGACTCCCCATTCTACATATTTATTTATTATGTTTTATGTGGTTTGTGCGAATATGCAGCAAGTTATATATTTTTCAGGCTACATGTACGAATAAATACATTGGATAGAAACCAAAGTGACAAACAAAGATTGAAACAACGAAAATTATCTATGCTAGAAAAGGTTAGAACCTGAGCAACTGGGTGGACACTAGTACCCATATTATTCACTATCATCCAAATGTTCATGTCCTCTTGTGGCCACTTCTTTCCTGTGCATTTATAAGTTCCAGAACCCTTGGTGAGCATTGAAAACATTCTTTCCAGTATGTTCCTCAATTTTCTCTATCAAGATCATCTCCAAATTGAACGAAATCAACTAAGTCACATTATCTCTCTAATTTTCTTAGGGTTTCATATTGTTGCATGTTTATTACTTGTGTCTTACTATAATTTATCATCACAATATCATTAGTTACTTTGAAAATAAAGTTTAAATCTACTTATATTAAATCACTTGTAATGAATGGAGAGGCCAGACAATGTAATAGAACATAGCTATGGTAGATAATTTCCACAAAACATGAATTATGTTGCCTTATAAGAATGCACAATCCATTACAATGAAGGAAAAAGGTAGGGACCCCATTACAGAGATCCATATTTGAGGCTTGCAACTCAAAACCCTTACAAAACACTTTGAATGAAGCCCTTGTATTTTAAGATGATCCAAGAGAGATTTTACCTTCAACCACCAACAACATGCATTAAATGTATGAAACAAACATATGTACCCTTGCAAGACAATCTCTCATGTCCTTTTTCTTGCAGGAGAAGGTATGAGAACCATACTTCATTAAATCTTGTAGTTCAACTACCTAGAGCTATATAAACAATGATGGGAATGCCTTTTCTCTTTCTACCCACTTAACTCTACTAACCTCTAAAAATAATGACGCCAAATTGAATTTAATGACGAGACTTTTCCAATAAGATCAAATTTGTAATATTTGGAGTTTTTGTGATTAAGTTATGGGCATGTAAATATTTGGAGATCGGGAGGAACACAACAGAGTACCATGCAGGTCGTAATAAACTGGTTTAATATATTTATGCATTGGGGTGGATAAATTGACTATTCGATGAATTGAAGGAAGGGTAGAAGTGTGAAATTTGTAGTTGTATGGCGAGTGTTACCTGACTTTTTGCACTTCCCTCTACCTCGTCAGTTCTGTCGGCTGATCAACGAACTATTAGAACCATGGAATAGTTACATGGGTATCGATTATGCTTGACTTAACTTACCCACCTGACAAAAAATCCCCCAACCCCTCATGTGGATGATCTAGCAATTCAGGGAACAAGAGAAATAAAGGAACAATTCCTCTTGTTTTGTCAAAGGTGGATTTAATCATTTAAAAGCATTTTTTTTTCCAATTTTAAGGTTTTTTGGTTAAGTATGCGCCTAGATGGATTTGTACGGAAAAGAGGAATGCCTTAATCCACTATAACCTGTCTAAAACATGATTTTTCCCTTATTTGATCAGTTTATATTTCTGAAGTCCAAATTAAAGTGAAGGTTATCAAAATAACATGGGAGGGAGTATTTTGGATAATAGTTTTGTGACTCAATAAGGCTATCTTCCTGCTAGATATGAGATTAGTGGCCTTGAAGGATCCATTGGGCATGGAGTGAGTATGAAAATAGATCTAAAACTTTGATGAATTGGTTCCTGAATCTATATAAATAAATTCATGGACTTAGAATTGATCTCAAATTGGTTGAATTGATCATTTTTTCATTAAAACTACTCTGAATCAGATTTAATGAGAGTGGAAAACTAAAATAAAGTTTATTTTCCTATCAATCACTATGAAAACCATGAATAAAGATACAATAGTGCCCTTCTCTTTCTTACATGAAATTTTTCATAGAACTTTCCCTCTGAAATGCTTGATCTATTTTTAAAGATGATATCTTGAGTGTTTTGGATGTGCTTTGTGAAATTTCCCCAAGGTTTGATTTTAGTTGCTCTACATTTGATTTTTTGATAGGTGTTATTGCTGATATTCGAAATTAGAAACTCCTCACAACATATACTTTTCCTAAAGTCTTCCACGAACCATTGTGCAAGGACAAATGCCACCAAAAAAAAAACATTGTGCACAACACTTAGGGAAAGGAAACTACACTACCAATAAGACAATGTGCTAAAAAATTGTTTGGAGGAATTGCAAGCTAATATAATATATACAAGATGTAATAAAAAAAAATGGGAATGCTTAAGATAAGTCCTAGTGGTTGGGATCTATAATGAATTTCCATGAAGTTCGTACAACTCAAAATAGTTGGCCTCTTTTCAAGCACTAATGATATATGGATGAATCCAAATTACATCAAACTTAGAGTTTCACCCTAATTTAGCTCTGTCTGCATCCCATTTCAAGACCAACTCATCTAATTTGAAAGTTTGATCTCTAGCCTTCTTATCAAACCACCTTTTAGTTGACCTCTAATGATGTTCTAACCTGATCATGGTAGAATTTCTTAGCTTTTTAATTCCAACCAGATCTTCTATTCTGATTTCTCTTTGATTTGAAGATTCTAATTCTAGCTGCTAAGCTAGCTCAAGTGTAGGAAATTTTAAAGTTAAAGGAATCCTAACTTCACTTCCATTGACAAGTTTGTAAGGAGAAGTGCCAATTTCCTTCTTCATTATTATTATATCATATAAAATAACATTTCTCACCTTTGTGTGCCACTCACTACCAATGGTTTATATCCATTGTCCACTTCATGAATCTAATCAAGTTCTTGTTAGTATAACCTACCAAACCATTACCCTAGGGGTAATAATTGGAAGAAGAGTTTAAATAAATCCCAAGTCCAAGAGCCCAATTAGAAATCTTAGAACCCAAGAAATATTTTTCATTATCATAATTAATAGTTTGATAGGAACCCCAAACCTTGCCACAGTATGTCCTGAACGAAGTCAAAGATATCTAATTCAGTAGCTTCATTGAGTGCCACATAGCTTCTGTCCATCTGGTGAAGTAATCAATTGTATATTAAAACCCATTTATGACCAGCACTTGATGAAGGATTAATCATTCCAATGAATTCAATGACCCCATTGGGAGAATGGCTAATATTCATGAATTTGGTGAAGTAGAAGTGTATGCCAACCTCTTTCTTATCAGTGAAGAAGGAACATTCATTGCATTTTCTGATCCATTTGTAAGAATCATACAAATAGTGTAGGCCAAAAGTAACCTTACTTTTATGAGTCTTCATTCATTGTATATTTGGAAGATAAGTGTCTACCATAGAAACCATCATGGAACTCTACCTAATACCATGTCTCACTTTTTTGCACATTCAACACATCTCAGCATAGCACTCCATCAAGATGTCTTTTTAAAATAGAATTTCATCAATCAATGCATAAGGAATGGATACGACAGCCTCAAATGTATTATATTTTATTTTTTTTAAGCCATAGGAGCAAATGCACTAGTAGATAAGAAAATTTCCATTACATATAATTAATCTATCTATGATGCATTGGATAAATTTCCTTCTATTTTGTTGAGTTTCAGCATTGCATGTGGAAGTTCATCCTCCATGAAGAAGAGAGGTTTCTTGATAATACTAAGCATCCAACATACCAACTTCCTGACAAAGTTGATATTCCTCTTACCAGCTATTTATCGATTTAATAGTTACATCATATTCCATGATTTTGGTCAACCATACATCTATTTTCTCACTGATTTCTACCCCCATAGTGAAGTCTCTCACATTGGAATGTACAAGACTAGAACTTTGATATTATTAGTGGAAAACATACTTTTGAACTTATTAAGAGTCTCTCATGATGGAAAAGACCTGTTTTTCAATGTTATTGTATCTTAATTCATAGTCCTTTAGTGTATGACTAAATAAATCCACTAGTTGTTCCAAAATTTGATTATTTTTCTATGTCAAAACATCAGTAGCAGTACTAGACTCAACTCTATATACATATGACGGTGGATTATTTGGTAGTAATCAGGATTGATAAGTATAGGATTTTGTGAAATTTATTTGTTTGATCTTGGTGAAGCTATCTTATTTTCCTTCTTATTCTCCATTTGAAATTGTAATCCTTGTTCAATATCGGAGTCATAAGTCTGAACCAATCTTATAAAATGAGGAATGGATCTCCTAACAAAGTTAATATTTCCAATGAATGATTACAAGGATTTCTCATGTTATTTATGTAAGGAGGGAGATAATATGGATGAAATTATTCCTTGGACCAATATAAATACTATCCTTTGAAACAATATGGCCTAATAGCTTTTCCTTAAGAACTGACAAAGTTACACTTCTTGGGGGGTTTAAGAGAGACCCCAAATTCCTAGACATCTCTCAAATCCTATTCTCAAGATGATTGATATGATCTTTAATATGTTCTTTAAGAAAATGGTAATGTCATCCAAGATAGAACAAGAATGAAATCATTGACATGTAGCATTTAAAAGTAAATGTTCATTCCTCTTTGAAATGTGGCACCTGCATTTGATAAACCAAAGGGCATCTTCTGATATACATATGTTCCCCATTTCGTTATCAATGCAATCTTGAATTGATCTTCCTCTCTAACCATGATTTTATTAAAACCTAAATATACATCAAGACATAGTATAACATTTCACCTCCTTCTAATAGTTTGCAAAATATCTTCTCCCTATTAGGTAAAGGATAATGAACCTATAGGAAGGATTTATTCCAAGTCCCTAAAATCAACACAAAGTTTGATTTCTCCGTTCTTATTCCTCATTAGAAAAAGATTTTCCACCCAAGTTGAGTATTTGATAGGAAACATTATTTTTTCCTCAACCAAATCGGATAACTTCTTCCTCGTGAGAGGCTCTATCATGGGATTGACAGGTCTTTGACTTTTGTCTAATTTACTTTGTATTAGGATAAATATCAACAGAATGCTAGACAATGTTTGGTTTAAAACTCTCAAGGTCTTCATTATCCCAAGAGAATAAATCCTTAAAAATTTGACACAAGGATATAAAAACTTTCTTCTCATCTTCATCACATACCTTTCCAAGCAATAACTCCTTACCTTGGGCAATAGTAACTGGATAGAATTCCTCTTGCCTTATTATTATTTTCTTCTCTTCTCCTCTGAATTCATCATCAAGACTGAAAATATGCTCAAGAGTGATCAATCATTTAGGAAAATTTTTTGTTCTTGGCTAAATAATATTATCACCATAACTATCATGTAAATAAAATTACATTTTTAAAGAAAAATTAGATTCATTCTGAATGAAATGAAGAATTTATTCATCATTCTCAAATGTCTGGCATCTATTTTCATTATCTGGAATTGATTGTATGATAACTAACTTAATGATCCAAAAATAATCAGATTATTACTTACCTGAGTCTCGGACCCTTATAGGCTTTAATTATTTTCTGATAATTTACTCCTTTTAAGTAATCAATTTAAAATAAAATTCAAGACATTAAAGACAATTGCACAAAGATTGATTCATGGAGTTTGGCAATTACCTACGTCTCCGGGTTCGTGGTCGAACTGTTCCACTAGTCAAAACTTGTAAGTTACAATAGTACTTTCATAGGACCATACACCAATGGAATTTTTACTTGCCTATCAGTACACTAGTTCTTTGAAAACTTCCGATGATCAACTACAAATTTCACCTTCCTGAAAAGCACAATCTCCTTTGGCATTCAATCGGCCTTCCCAACGCTATCAATGTGACGCTAGCAACTCCGGTTGACGATCCATGATTTGCAAGTAATTGGTGTGGCTCCT
Organism: Taxus chinensis; assembly: GCA_019776745.2. Classification (NCBI taxonomy): domain Eukaryota; kingdom Viridiplantae; phylum Streptophyta; class Pinopsida; order Cupressales; family Taxaceae; genus Taxus; species Taxus chinensis. The sequence goes on along the minus strand of CM034147.1, from coordinate 774,873,389 downwards.
AATGGGCCTATTAAAGTATTTTATAATTTACTCCCATAGTCACAAATATTTTGTCTACTATTGTCTAAAATAATGTGGCCAATAAACAATATTCTGTCTTCATAGTAATGCAGTATGAATTCCAATATCCAGTTTCTACATCCACTATCATTAAGGATTTCCCTGTTACTAATTCTCCACATCCCACAGATAATCTTAACAAATAATAAGGAATCTCGGGCTAATGATGTCCACATTTCCGCACTCTAGCAACTGAACTTCATGCCGTTGCGCTGGTCATGTGTCCCCACAACTAAGCTTAACAAGGATAATAAGCTTGGGGTGTTTGTCAACATTATAGGATGCAATATGGGTTCATCTATTTATACAAAATCTAGGGCCCAAAAATAGTTCTTAGCAGCATATGAGATTTATCCTGAAGGCTATTATAAGCACTCACTTTGGCCGTGAAATCTCTTGAATGGGATCAAATGGATTCCAACAAATCCAGTTTGAATGTTCAATAACTGGGATTACATCCTCATGTTGGCGGCTTAGCACTTTGATAAGGGATTAAAGGTCCCATAGTGGGCAGCATTGTTTAGTGGTCTCATAAAATCCCAACATTTTGTGGTTTGATAATGTTTAAGGCCTTTAAATATTGAGCTATCCTCCATGCAAGACATAGAATGGTCAAAGGACCACTTTTAGGAATTACAGACCGCCCTATCCACCTTGACCAATCATGTGGATTGTCCACGCAAATGGATTTTTACCCCAATTAAAGACATACCACCGGGTGGAGTTTTCACAACTTCTCTTACTTGCTTTTCACGTGGAAGTTTGGCAATAGGATGGTTAGAATTATGCAGTTAGGAGAATTATGTGGGCTTTAATACTAATGTATAAACATTAATATATAGTGGTTTGGAATATATGTGTGGCATTTGGAAAATGGACTTACCAAGTAAATATAATTTCGACCCATGTAATGTGGTATGGAAATAATTAACTCGGTCAATAGTATATATTCCACTTGTCATCTCCTGATAGGAAAATCGATCATATTCAATTCATCAAATGACTCCCTTTGCCTTTTCACCACGTGCCATAGTGCCATTGGTCCAATATTGACCAGTTGATCAGAGTTGACTTTCCTGTTGACCGAACTTTGACCGGACATAACTAGAGCTCCCGATGTCTGTTTACCGTGTTCTCACAATCATTGGAAATCTCTCAAGATGATCTTTTGCACTGACACCATTTAGGGATGTTTAGGGAAATTTTAAAAATGATCCCCTGATCACTTAATATATTGTTGATTTCCTTAAATGAAATCCTCAGCTGGTGAGAATTGTGATCCAAGGGATACCATTTGGTATGCTTCTTTGTTTAATTTTCATGGCATTACATGTAGATTAAGAGCATAAAAACTCTCTAATATGTCTTATAATTTTTGTTTATAACCTTTTAAAAGCTCATTTTTGGTGGCACACTTCCCTCTAGCTTGATGGATGACCAATTCAGTATCTCCAATTATTTGCATTGATTTGATCTATCTCTTCCCAACAATTAGATGACCATACAATAATGCCTCACATTCTTCTACATTGTTAGATCATGCAAATTGTAACCTTGAGAAAAGAAGAATTGTTAATTCATTGGATAAATCAATACAACACATTCCATAGCTCCATTTCTTCTCCTATAGCCATCAAAGAACATTTTCCATAATCCAGAAGCATGATCTTCTTGTCTAAGTGGTGTGGGGAAATTAGATTCATGTTCATTAATGCAGTAGGTTCTAAGTCCAATTTTCATAGTTGTTTCATAAGGATCAAACTCATAGTTTTCCTTGTCCCATTCATCTAATAAAATATTAGGAATTGAGGGAGGGATAGGTTTTTCTTCTAAAACAAACTCATGCTCTTTATTTTATTGTATAATATAATTAGATTGGAGATGAGTGGAATCATAAGACTCAATGTGATAGGAGAAGATTGACTCGGCTTGGATGGTAAATCTAATACCATATATAGTTATTCAGAGAATATGTGACCAATCTAAAGATAAATAGCCACCCACTTTGGTCATGAAGTCTCTTGATAGGAAAATGGAAAACAAAGGAGGAAAGTAAATGAATGATGTATCTTGAGTTATAGATATACTTAGACAAGCATTAAGGGTTGACTCAATATCCTTTATCAGTCATAGAATGGTAATAGTTGAGCTATCAAGTTGTAGAACACCTTTAGAAATAGGTTGTACTTAATACATATGATATCTACATTTTTCATAGGCATTACAGAAGTACAATCCCCTAAGTCAATCATGTAAATATGAACCAAATGTTTTCCCACAATCAAAGACATATCAAAGGGTGGATTTTTCATAATGTTTTTTACTTGGTCTTCCATTGGTTGGCATAAATTAATAGCAAGATTAGGCTTTTGAATAACTACATCAGTCATAGGGAGCTACTTTAGATATTCATGCAAAATATCTCTCTGTGATGGAATAGTTAGGGCATCCCACATTGTCACATTAACATTTTTCTTCCTCATATGTTTAAAATTTTTGAAAGGGAGGCCAATGTATTTGTGTATTTGAGGTAAAATATTCTCTTTTCTTGATTGTTCAAATGTTGCAATAGGTTTCTTTGGCTGGGAGACAATCTCCTTTGTCAATATAGGTCTGCTACTAATCTTAGGAAAACTATCTTTACTCAAAACTACCCCAATATTCTTTTCTTTATGGAGAGAATTGTCTTGATTGGAAGAAGGTGAAGGTTGAGAATCCAAAATTCTCTTCTTATACCTTGTGTTATCAACAACATGATTATGAGGTCTATAAATGGTTCTTTCTAATTGGAAGAATTTTGAACCATAAGTGCTTGAGATTGCAATGCATTTGTAAAAATATACTGATTATGTGGTTGATTGCATGGGAAACACCATTATGTCTCAAGTATGACATTATTTTTAATAGGAAAAAGTGCTTTACATGAGCTAGCAATAGGAAGTGGTTGGGTAGTAGAAACTTTCTGAAGAGGGAGGTGTGGATTTTGATTCTGCCATCTACATTTTTATTATTCTTCACATATAATTGATTTGGATAATGATTTCGATAGGGATGATAACCTTGATTGAAACCTTATTATGTAGATTCTCATTGGTTTGGGTTTAGGTAATTTTTATAAGATTGGGCTTGCTATTTATCCAAGCATATGAATTTATTTGAAAAATTTCTGATCAAGTATTTCATTTAATCATCATATTTTTGTTTTATGGAGAATAGGATGTGGAGGGAGCATATTGGGTATTTTTCTCAGGAATGGGCACAATAGAAGACTATGAAGCTTGAGGAAATTCAAGAAACAAAGGCATACGTATTTTAGGGGCTATCTTTCCAACTTGTATTAGAAAATTCTCAACCCATAATAGCTATTGGATAAGCATTAGGTAACTAGATAACACCCATGGATTACATCATAACAAAAAATTCATAATTAAATGCTCTTAAGAAGTAAAGGAAATCACCTTATGGACTTAGTATTAATAGAATTGGAATTCTATCCCATGTTTTCTAAAATTTGTAATTTAAATCAGCCATAAGCTCATTGGGACCCCTCTTGATAGTTAGTTTTTCTACCAAAGGCATATTGTATATTATCTTCTCAGATTGATTACATGAGGCTGTACAAAGTTCATCCTTGCTACAAATGGAAACAAGTATCAAGCTTATATACCATTAAAGTGCTTTACCCTTGAAATAAGAAGCAAGAATCCTAACCACAACATCATCCTTGGTAAAATAATGAACTAAAATGACATTACTAATATCCTGAATATGAGCAGTTGGAGTGGTAGAATTGTTACCACTGATAAAAGGAATACTTTTCAAAGTTGTGACTAAAATTTCATGTTGTGCATTAAGATACAAAGGACTACCAGTAGAAAAGTTGACAAAGGATAAATTCATCTATTGTTCCATGAATGGAATGTGTCTTTAAACCCTAGAGGATAGAAACATAACCCTACTAAGAGGTGGAGTAGAAAGATTTCTATTTGGAGGAGATAGTGATCAGTGGACTATTTTACCTCTTCTTCTCCTCCTTGGTAACACCTGTAAATGATCAAAAGGCTCAACCCTTGTTTCACTTGATCTAGTTTGTATTATTCTCATGAAAATAGGCACCTTGACTACTGAAACTAGTAGGTTTAATGATTAGATTCACCAGATGTGTTGAAACAAGAATCCATAGGCTAGAAATCACTAATTTAAACACCAAAACTTAGCAAAGATTTTGTAAAGTGTATAAAAGTGTCCTAATGGGTGTGGAAAAATTGTTGGAGCTAAAACTTTCACCCATATGTACATCATGAAGATCCATGTCTTTGAGGCAGAATGGGACTGTCTCCAAGTTTTTAGAATTTCTCTTGAGATAGACCACCAAACAAGGTTGGTTCATTTACCTATTAAAAACCCTAAAACTACTACTTCTGCTAGAAATGCAACTATCTAATGCTATTATATTAATCCAGTGAACTAAGGGAAGAGGAAGATGCAAGAAAAGGGAAATCCTAAACTAACAAAGGTGATAACACCAAGAAGAAGGGGCAAATAATATCTCAAATGAGGAAAAATGGGAGGAAAATGAAGGAGGAGGAGGGAAGACATGAGTGCCACAGACAAGAACAACATTCAAACTTCCATTTTACTAGAGTAAAAACATAAATTAAACCCTAAAGAGGATATAAAATATACACAACATACCAGAAAATGAATGAAGATGCCAAAGAATGCAATAGAACATAATCAAGGAGGATAATAGCCACAAAACATGAATTATATTGCCTTTAAGAATGCACAATCCATTACAATGAAGGAAGAAGGTAGGAAACACCTTGTAGAGATCCAAATTTGAGGCCTACAACTGAAAATACTTAGAAAACACTATGATGGAAGCCCTTGTATTCTGAGAGGGTCCAACCTTTACAAATGGGCATCATTCTACAATATATAGAAAATGGGAGAGAGAGGAGGGAAAAGAGAGGGAAATTTTTATTTCTACCTTTATCCACAAACAACATGATTTAAATGTCTCAAAACAAGCATGAGAACCCATATAAGTCCATTTCCCATGTCCTTTTTCTCGCAGGAGAAGGTATGGGCACCATACTTCATTAAATCTAGTAGTTTAGTCAGTTGGGATTGTTTTTTGCCCTTTTCACACACCTAACTCTACCAACCTCTACAACTAATGATGCCAAATTGAATTTTGTGATGAGAGGTTTCTAGCATGAACAATTTTTCAAGATTTGGAGTTCTGGGAGGAGGATATGGTCATGTGAAGTTTCAGAGCTTGGGAGGAACATGATAGGGTACCATGTGGGCTCTGACAACCCACTTTATTGTACTTATTCATTGGGGTGGATAAATTTGTTAGGGAAAATTTATTTTACCTAGGTTAATTATGCATTTCACATAGTTTGTTTGATTAATCATTTAATTGTTATATGGTTATATTTATGTATAACCTTCTATATTATTTTATTCAAACATACATGAGTTATATTATTTTAACAATATTATTGTTTGTATTGTTTCATGGTTATACCCGTGCAACCTATTTCTTTGGTTATATATGGTTGTCCAATATGTATAAATATTGTAGCACAACTATTGTAAAGGTTGATTGATTATTAATAAAATCTTCTAGGATTTCATCCCTATTTTACAAAATCATCCGATCAGCGAACTATTGGAAGGGAAGAATTGTTCACTTTGTAAGCATGAGGCCTGACTTACCTCACTTGCCACACTCCCCTATTCCTTGCCAATTTTTTCAGTCGATTCACGAACTATTGGAAGCATGGAATAGTTCCATAGGTTTTAGTTGTGCCCGACTTAACTGAAACACTTGACAAAAAATCTCCCAACCCCTTTTACAGATGATGCAGTAATGCAGGGAAAAAGAGAAATAAAGGAATAATTCCTCATGTCTAATTTTAGTTGACTGGGAGTATATTATGTCTAATTTTGAGGTTTTTTGCTATGTATGGGCTTGAATGGATTTACAAGGAGAAGAGGAATGCCCCAAACCACAACAACCTATACAAAACATGATATTTCCCATATCCGATCAATTTATACTACCCAATTCCAAATAAAAGTGTAAGTTATAAAAATAACTTGGCATAGAGTATTTTGGATAATAGGGCCCTTCTGACATGTATGAACTAGCCATTCTTCCTCCACTTCACGGTGCATATATATTCTCATGATCCTTCTCCAAAAAAATTACTTTTCATTTCTACCTCTCCCTTTCTTGCAAAATTATGGAGGGATTCTCCTTTCCCTCACCTCTCGACCTCTGTTAGACCACATTCCTGCTGTCGTCCATCATTTTCTCCTCTCTCTTGTAGTGGAATTTTTTTCGTGCCACCTCATCCCTTTATTTCTTTTTCCCTTCCTGCACATTATGCTTTGTGTAAGCATTATGGAGGCTCTCCACATGAATCATGCTTGAGATATCTGTCGATCTCTTTTCCTCCTTTTGCACCTCTATCCCCATGCATTTTGGAAAATATCCTTAGTTGTAATGCATTTGTTGGCTTAGGGGAAATTTCCTCTACATCAGACCACTCCATCCCTCTCTCGATCTGAGATCCCTCCTTCGTATTATCCTATAGTTTTTCTGAATTATCATTACACTTCATATGTCTCATGCACTCTTCTCCAATTGCGCATTTCTTTTCACACCTTTCCTCAAGATCACCATGGATATCCTTACCGAGTATACCATTTTTCATGCATACTCTATCGATCACCTTGGATTTATCAGCTTCTCCTATAATTTTTCTCCCATTGTTGTACGCATCTTTACCTTCGCACTCCTATACTCTTTTTTGAGTCCTTCAATTTCTTCACCTCCTCAATACCTCTATTCACAGAACCTTATTTATTTAAGTAGTTATATTATATGTACTTTAGTTAGGTCTGCACCTCTCGGAGTCTTTGAATCTCCTCCATCATTTCCTTGATCTTCGTCACGAATTCTGCATCTAATTCATATCCCTTTCTTGGTTCCATTTCATCAATCATTGCTCTTTTTCTTCTCTTGTGTTAGCTACCGACTTATCACAATGCAGAACACAATTTCTCCATTTTGGTTGTCTCACATTTGGTTATCTTTTAGTTATTCTACCTCCAAAATTTCCCACTAGAAAGAACTAACTCTTCAGTACCACTTGACGATGGAAAGCATCCACTAGGTACTCCAGAAGCATGTCATTTTCAGAGTCCAAAATAACATATTGGAATTGTTTATGTTTCATTAGTTTGGAAATTCCATACGATATCTACAATAGCTTCCTCCAGTGGGAAGTTATACAATTTTTTGTGCCTCAAGGGCTAAATTAGATTAATCTCTCTCTCTCTCTCTCTCTCTCTCTCTCTAATAACATGGTGAACCCCCCATGTATTATACTAAATAAATTAAAATTTTGAAGCGTTTTAGGACCATATATAATACCAACTAATGTTCAAGAGAAGAAGTTATATATTTGCAAATAAAATATTCCAAACATATAGTTAATCAATCATTAAGATATGAATCCTGTGAATTTTACTCTTGCATATTACATTATAAAATTTCAATTTATGTTCATATTATATTGGTTTTTATGTTTTCACAATATTATGCATTTTCAATTGATTGCATTAGAGATTTCCATAATTCACTTAGGGTTAAAAATTCATGCATATTCATTATTTGTGGATTCTTTTAAATTCTAATGGTTTCCTAAACCCTTCCATCCTTATAATGATCTAACATGGAAATGAATTTTAGTGGGTGAAACTCTCCATTTAATCATGCGATATGTTTATTGCAATGATCATTCAATATTGATTTCACTAGCGTTGACATTTATCTAATGTATTACAAACCAAAGAGTTTACAAAGTAGAGTATTAATGAGCATATTTATCATCTAATGATGGTTCCTATATATGGGTCTAAAATGATGAAGGAATTTTAATATATCTATTGCATAATAACTAGCAAATTATTATTAATATTTATAATTTTGTAAATGTTATCTCTTATTAATAGGAAAATTCTATAAAAAAATATTATAGTGCTTAAAAACATTAAAGCTAAAATGAAGTAGAATTCTAAAACTAATATGAAGTTTCGGCCAACTATATAAATTTAATAATGAAGCGCTATAAATTTAGAAGCATAGAGATGTAATAACCTTTTGTAAGTAAAAATGATGAATATTATACTAAAAACTTATGAGGAGGCTTCGGGTTAGTAGATTAATTTTGACAAAAGTTCTCTTAATTTTTTTAATACTTCTCCAGGAAGGCGACGGAAAATTGCTCAGATCTTGGTTGTGATATTAACTTTCTCCCCACCACTTATCTTGGTCTTCCTCTTATTACTAACAATGTCTCCATGAGTGTTTGGAATGATTTTCTTGACATGTTCCAAAGGAATATTGCTGGTTGGAAGGGGGCCATTCTCTCTAGTACTGGAAAATGCCTTCTTATTAAGAGAACATTACAAAACCTTCCCATCTACACCATGTCTCTTTTCTTTATTCCTATTACTATTATTGATAGGATTAAGATAGTTCAAAATAAATTCTTATGGAAGGGAACTGAGGAGAAAAATAGATTCCATTTAGTGCCTTGGGATAAGGCTTGCACCAACAAAAGAGTGGGTGGATTAGGCAACAAAAATATCAAAACAATGAATGTTGCTCTCGTCTAAAATATGAGTTATAGGTTGCTCAAGGAGGACCACCCTTGGACTGACCTTATTAGAGGAAAATATCTTGATCAAGGTAAAGCCTAGGATTTTCTTAAGAATGATAATCATCCTAGTTGCTCTATTTTTTAGAAAAATTTGGTTAAAACTAGAAATGATCTGGAGGATGGTTGTAAATGAAATCTAGGAAATGGGGAGAATATTCAGTTATGGGAAGATATCTACACATATTTCCATAATATTAGAAATAGTTATCATTGGGAGCAACTCAAAAACATTGTCACAACCGGTATTGGGAAAAAGGTCAGTGACTACATCTGTAGTATTAATGGTAGACCTCAATGGAATACTTTAAACTCTATTTTATTGATCATAAAGATCTCATTATGGATTTGCAAAACATTCTCATCTAAATCCAAATTAGCTAGATATAAAATAAATATGAGTTTATTTGGTCCCATTCCTTTGATCGAGATTACTCAATGAGAATCGGGTAGCAAGTGTATGTTGATGAAACTCCCAGTGCCTTTCCCTAGAGAAAGATTTAGCTTGAAGAGCTCACTCCCAAAATCAACCATTTCCTCTCATTGGGTTTGAAAAAAAGTATCCTTACCATTGATAAGCTCATTAAGAGAGGATCCAACATACCCAATAGGTGCTACCAATGTAAAAAAGAGAATGAGACTATCCACCACCTTCTCCTGCACTTCCCTACCATTGTTGCTTTATGAAATTTTATCTTTAGTAGATTTGGCATATACTGGTCATTTTCAGATGATATTGTTCAATCCCAAAAATAGTGGAAGCCTCCTTTCAAACATGGCTTCCTTAGGAGGTTTTGGAGGATTATTTTTCCACACACTATTTGGAGAATCTGGAAGGATCGCAATTATCTCATTTTTAGATATACTAGAAAATCCATCAAAAGAATCCTTAACAAAATCACGGTTGTAGCTAAGAAAAATATTTCAAAATTTGAGCCTCCCAAGAATACTAAGTATCCCAAGAAAGAGGAAAGGTTCTTAAGTACCTGGAATATTGAAATTTAGCAAGGTCAAATTCTATCTCCTAACGATGACAAGAATCTTGTTCAAGTGGATTCCCCACATGAAGGATGGTAAAAATTGAATTTTGATGGATCCTCTAAGGGTAACCCAGTTGTAATTGGTGGTGGTGGTCTAATTAGAAATCATTATGGACACCTCATTGTTTCTTATGTATGTCCTACGGGAAAATAATCAAATCATTATGTTGAGGCCCTCATTGCTCTTTAGGGAATCAAAACTCTCAGTGATATCAAGGTGAGAAATTTAACTATTAAGGGAGAATTTGTGAACATTATAAACAATATTATAGGCTCACAACCCTCTATCTAGACCATTAAATATTTTATAATTGAATCCAAAATCTTATCTAAAAGTTTCAATACTATTAATATTCTGCCATGTATATAGAGAGGGGAATAGTGCAGCTAACGCACTTGCTAATGATGGCATCATTAATAATAAATTAATTTTTTTTCTTGATTATGAGGATATGTCTCTCGTAGCAAGAGCCATCATTTTTAAAGAAACTAAGGCCACCTATATTGTTAATCATTCTAAATTGGTGGATTTTACACGTGTGGAGAATGCATTTTTTATACTACCAACATTCGAGAGTTATCGCTTCCATAGGAATCCTTTTTCATTTTTTATTGTTCCTTGGATTTGAGAGAAGTGTTGTTAAGAAATTTGTGAAGTGTTGGTGGAAAAGTTCTTGATGCTCTGTAAGTCATCTGTTTCGATATTCTTCTTTCGGGCTATGGAATCTCTACTGTTGTAGGGGTGCATCCTAGCTGTGATCAAGTTATTATTGATCTATCTATGATTTTAAAAATAGGAGGACCTCTTTGTAGAGTGGAGCCTAATTATGATCCATCCTGAAAGCATAATGAAGATTTATGGTGGGCTCTACATGTAGATGGCTTCACCGAGTTTATGGAAAGAATCAAACGTCACAATATACACATCTCTCTCAGTTTTTCCTACAAATGGAAAGACATGGTGATCACCTTCAAGGGAAAATAATTTACCAATACCGAGAGCCTGATATCTTTCATCATTGGTCTGATTATGGAAGTGGTTAGGTTATATCGTAAAAAAATTGACAAGATGTCGTGGAGAAATGATTTGTGGAGGTAGATGAAGCTCTACAAATTGGGAAGTCTCGTATTCTCTTCTCTTTTATCCCCCTGAATGATGAAGTAGCTAAAATGGTTGTGTGGTACATCACACTAGAAGGATGATTTTCAAATCTTCCATTATATCACTTGGTCTTTCTAAACCATTTTAAGCATGCTTCCAAGGTCATACCTTCTTACTATATTCTACATTCTCTTGTGAAATTGGTGTGTGATGTTCAAGCCCATTTGAGGAGTTTTCCTCTTCATCAAGGATTTATCTTCCTTCTGCACCAGTACTTCCTTAATGTTGTGGAAAAGGATCTTATCCCCCCTCTACCCCTCTCCTCAATAGCCCAGGATCTATTCTAAAAACCCCAACTTCAAGCCACCCACATCTTATCCCCCAGCTAAAAGAGTTCTGCATAATAGAAATAAGGAAAAATGAACTGTGGGGGCCAAAAATATTATGGTTATTAGTCAGAATTCTCTTGATCCTCTTGTAATCTCTGTTTTAATTGCATAATTGAAGCAGCAAGCCGAGGCTATTAAAGGTAATATAGGTAATGTGGACTTCCTTCTTAAGAAAGGTAACAAGGATAGTTTGGAACCCTCCAATCTTTTGAGACTAGAAGAGAGAATTAAAACCCTAACGAATAAGCTAAATTCCATGTAGGAAAGAGTTCAGCATGTTGAGAACAAGAAAACCAACCTAATTTCCATGTGCTTGATTTCATACAAATCCATTTAAGCAGATTTGTGATGGTAGTGGTATCACAGGGGCAACCTGGAAGAATGGAATAATCAAGAAGAATATTGTTGTTGAGATAATATTTTTGTTGAGAATATTTTTGGATGCTGATATGAAAAATTCCATCAACCTCCATAAGGTCATGAAGATTGCTCAGAAATATTTTAACAAGTCTCTTAATTAGTTCTTTGCTACTGTTTTGGTACAACTTTGGTGTTGCGGTTTTGTTGTTTTGTTTCTGTAGTTGGGATTCTTGTCGGCAGTTGTCCCCTTCCCTTGGCTTTATCATAATATATATATATATATATCTTCTTAGGCTTTTGTTATTGGGGTGTGGCCCCCACATATCAAGAAACCACTCTGCTCTCATTTTCCATCCTAGCTTTTGAGCCTTTTTGTACTGCATGGTATGGTCCCTTCAAAACCATTTACCAATAATTAAAAAATAACGTTTTGTGATTTTAAATTCCTCTTCTAGAATTTGTGCATTTTGTATAATTTAAAATCTTTATATTTTTCTTTGAATCTTTGTTAAAATCTATTCATATGGTTATATGTTAAAATAATAGGAATTGGTTAATTTATAGGTTGTTATTCAATCTACATCTAAATTAAAACATGTATAAATGTAAGCTTTCAAATGCTCATATATTGAAGGAAATAATTTTCATGCTATAGTTTTTAATGATAAATTAATAACACCAATTTATAACAATTTAAAAGGTTTTTGATACTCTATGTTTTACTTGTCAATGATAATTGAATATTAGTACAATTTTTCACCTCATTTTCTATACATTAGAAGGATATCATCTACTAAAATGTAATTATTTACTTTATGGTAATATGCATTACTTATGCGAGTTATCAAGTTATAGAAGAATAAAGGAAACAAGCCATTGCATACGTCATGAATTCACCCTATAAAATAGGATTCAAAATGGGATGTACCCAACTTTAAAGAGGACAATGATGTTGTATATCAAATAGAATAATATGCATCCAATACTTCTCAACATCCTAATAATAATCCATCAAAAGATGTTGAGGAAAATGATATTATCCATGGATTGTGTACTGGTACATTAAAGAATGGTTACTTCATAAAATATTGGACTACAAATGTCCTAAAAGGAGAAGTAAATGACGCTGAGGAATACATACTACCTATAATGGATGTTGTAGAAAAGTAGGGGATGTTGATATTTTGACTGTCAATTTTTATAAATGGTCTCACAAAACCCAAGCATAAAAGGAACCTCAACCATATTAGAAAATAGTGAACAGATGTACATTGTATAGTATTAGAAAGACTTGGCTGATATGGATCATGGAGTCCAAATAAATTCTGTAAAGGACCAGCATGGAAAACATTAAATATTAGGTGTACTCCATTAGAGTATAGTTTTCCTAGTAGATAGTCATGGATGTGGGTGAAAAAGAGGAAACAAGTTTCATTTCAAAGGAATAGAGAAGGCCTAGACTAGGATAAAGTAGTCATAATTAAGCTAAACATCAATGTAAATTTTTTGGATAACCTAGACATGGTGTATTAACTAGATCAATATGGACCTCATAGAATATAGAATTGTGATCATTTATTTTGCAAGATGTTAGGAATAGTGGGATGAGGTTTATTGAAAATATTAATAGTAGGGGATTATCCTGCATATTCCAAAAGAGTTGAGAGAGGATCACCATTCTTCATTATGTTATTGAAGTAGGTTAGATTACAAGGGGCTTCTATCTTGGTACTAAGAATAAAGGAAACTAGTGAATTACATTCCAAATTTTGATCTTGTGAACATTATTGCATATCTTCTTTATCCCAATTTAAATTACTATTTACACATCTTTGATAACCTTTTTTAGCATTTATTGTCTCCAATCCACCTTGCTATATTTTATATTTTAAATCTCACTACTCTCCTAACTTGTGTGGTATGGGTATAAATCAACGATATTGAATATGTTTGAGAAGTTGATGCATATGAATAATTCAATCTCATAAGTGTTTTATATAAAATTAATCAATACATTACGTGTACCTATCTTATTCCATTTGAGCTTATTGTTTGTATCCTTAAGAAACATATCATCATGAAAATAAGCTTACACCATATTCCCAACCTGAAATTCAACTTCCCTTATTGTTTTATCCACATGATTTGTGTAGTGCTTAGTTATCTTCTTGAAATCTTTATGCACTTATTGGTGCAATTCTTCCATGTTTTCTTGTAAAATCCTATGCTTTTGCACTTATTTTTTCTTTGTATAGTAAGTATCACAATTCTACCACTCCGCACAAGTTACTTCCACACACAACGTAAAATGGTATCCTCTTCATGCTATGATTAAATGATTTTTTTTAATAAAAATTACATTTATGTTGATTCCAAGTTCCATGTTCTCATAATGTCCTCCACCAAACATATGATAAAATATCCAATAATTTTGTTCACTACCTTTGTTAGTCCATCAATCCACGAGTAATAAGTAGAACTGAATTGCATCTTCATCTTAAACTTTATCCATAACATTTGTAAAAAATGAAAACAAATTATATCCCTGTCAAAAACAATAGCGTGTGGAAATCCAAGTGACCTTAAATTGATCTCCTTGAAGAAAATGTTTGTGTTATGCATTAGATCATTTATTCTCCTATAAGCAAGAAAAAGTGCCCTCTTCAAAACTCTTTCGACTACAACATACATGATATCAAATCGTCTCTACATCCTAAGTAAACACAAGACAAAATCCAAAATTATATCCTCTATGGATTCTTCAGGATGGGAAACGGTTGATATAACCTTACATTCTAAGATCTCCCCTTACCTAATGTCTTACTTTATAAACTTTCACACATATGAAGGCATCCACAATTGACAGTAACTGTGCACCAGATACACCAATGTCTTATTCAAACCAAAGTTCCCTAGAAATCCTCCATTGTGCTTTTATTTAACAAGATTATCCCTTAATAATACTCTTAGGATGCATTACCCTCTACCCTTGAGCAAAAACACTTTCTGTGCAAAATATTCCAACCAAGATGTATTTTCAACACTCGTAGGTTACACACTTTTCGTGCTCCCTCGAAGTCTTCAGTTTGCGCAAACAACTCCTTGGTGGATTAAAAACCCATGACATCGTCTACTCTCATCTATTTCAAAATATAATTTATGAATACTCAATGCATCCATAATCCTCTTGAATATTATCCACGTATGTTTCAACACAAAGGTGTGTCCCTATAAGTACTATACCCTCTTTCTATGTCTCAAGTTCAATAATAATTTGAATGTTTATAAGTGTAATGCTAGATGATGAATAATTTATATATTGTGTTGTAAAGAAAATAAAAAAAGATTTTGTAATGCTTTATGTAAAAGACTCTAATTACACTCGAGAATATTTAAGAAATTAAATAACTCTCATATAAAAAAATTGGTTGTAAAATTAGATCTTAGACTTTTTGTATTCTTCATTTTGAGGGAAATTCGCTTTTGGAGAGAACATAATATTATAACCATACACAACACGAAAAATGACATTAGATGATACACTCTAACAAGAATCTTCTCAAACCCCATTGTATTCCCCTAGACTATAAGCTCCCTATACTAACAACACAATATTTGAATTTTTTTTAAAAACTCCCTTTTCCTTATGAAACGATCCTATTTTTATAGGCTTTGCTTCACTAATTCATTAGGCCATTTTTCCACTTTTACATGACCATTAATACACTTGTCTGTTTTACTTGTAGTTGTTTTGAACATAGTACTTTGTGCCGTGCGTAGAAAAATGACTTTTCCTGGCTTAACTACTTAACATGGCTTGCTGATCAAGTTACAAAATTCAATCTCTCGAAATTTGACAGATGAACAAATGTTTGAATGCACGCTTTCAAAATATTTGTAAAACTAGAAGTCGATTAGTCCATATGAAACTTATCAGTCAACAAGGGATCGATTATAATTTGTTATTAATGTTAACTATTAGACATGTAATTTAATTAAGATTTAACTATAGGTACCATGTGGCTGAAGTTAGTTTAGGTCCCTATAAATTAGAGTTTTGAAAGATTCAGCGGCCATTCTTGCACTGGTTTTACTTCGATCTACAATCTAAGTTTCTCTGATTTGTTTGTGAGTACCTCATTACTTTTGTGTTCTTTGCAATTTGTGCAACTTTTACTCAGATCTGTGCTAAGTATTCGGAGAATATGGAGCATAAAGAAGTTTTTTCAACTCAACACAGGGGGAATAAAAAGGGAAGTGTTTACACGAGGCCTCTACCCAAAAGAGGAGGTATAAAAAGAGAGATATTTGTTTCTATTGCTCAATCAGTGGGTGAATTACTGAAGGCTCCAAGAAAGTGAACAAAAAATCTAAGAAAGCTGTGTCCAACATGTCCAAATGCAGATAGGCCGATCGCATACCTTCTTGTTGGGCGGATATATAAACTTGGAGTAGTTCATCTGCTCAGAGTAAAAGACAATTCTGTGTTTGACGTAATCAATGGATTCTGAATTTTTTCATGTTGTTCATTTATGATGAATTTTCTTCCCGCAGTCCAAAAAATTGAAGATTGGCCTGTTGTTTTCATCGCCAGCGGAAAGCACCATTAAATGAATATAAATTATTTTAGTCTATATGACTTATATTTTGGGGCGAGAGTAATCTTTCCACCTATCTTTGAATTCAACACCAAAGAGATGGAAATAGAAAGGGGTGTAAAAAATATCATAGAGAAATTGAGTAGTTTGAATATATAGTAAAATATAAATATTTTATATTTGAAAAGTTGTATTAAGATAATTTATTAATAATATAAGATTGAGATATAATTTTAAAAATACATACGTGAATCCCGACCATTGCAGTATACTAAATGTATTGAAATTTCTTAATATTTAAACCCATCCATGACACCAATTAATTTTAAAAAAAGTTGCATATTCATAAGGAAATATTCCAAACATTTAATGAATTGTTCATTAACCTATGAGTCCTATGGACTTTACCCTCCCATATTAAAATTATGTTCATATTGTAGCGGTTTTTTTTGTTTTGAAATTATTCCCTATTTTCAATTGATTGCATTTGAGATTTCTTAATTCACTTAGCATTAACAATTGAATAGTAATTATTTTTGGATTCTTTTCAATTTCAATGGTCTCCTAAACCATTCATTGCTTATAACATTCTAATATGTTAATGTGTGTTACTAGGTGAGCCTCTCCATTCAATCATGTGAGATGTCTATGCAATGTTCCTTCAATATTGATTTCGCTAACCTTCACATTTATTCAATGCATTGAAAACGAAAAGATTTTACAAACCAAACCATACATGAGCTTATTTTTCATCTAATGATGGTTCATATATATGGGTCTAAAACATGAACAAATTTCAATATATCTAATGCACAGTAACTAGGAATTGAATTTTAATATTGACAATTTTGTAAATGATATCTCCTATTAAGAGAAAAAAATCTATATGAAACTATTCTAATGCTTACAAAAGTTAAAGCTAAAATGAAATAGAAATCTAAAACTAACTGGAAATTGTATACAAATATAGTAATTTAAGAATGCACTGCGCTAAATTTAGAAACCGGGCAATGTAAGTGACATATGTGATTGTGAATACCACTTCAAAAATTTACACACATTCTAGCATATTTCTCTTTGAAAAATTATTAAAACATATTCATATGTTTATATGTTAAAATTATAGTGATTGGTTAATCTCTAGATTGTACATTAATACATGTATACATGCAACCTTAAAAATGTTTGTATATAGAAGGGAAGAATTTTCATGCTATATTTTTCACTAGAAATAAATAACTTCAATTTTAATCATTTGGAAGGTTGTTGTTACTCTATGTTATACTTTTCAATTAGAACTGAATATTAGTACAAATTTTCCCCTCATTTTCTATAGATTGGAAGGATATCTTATTGTACTAAAATTTAATTATTTCCTTATATAGGTAATATGTATTATTCTTACAGGACATCACGTTACAAAAGAAGAAAGGAAATGAGCCACTCACGAATGTACCCTATAAAAGAGGTCTCAAAAAGGTATATGTGCCTATATTTGAGGACGGCAATAATGTTATATTAAATAGAATAAACTGATACCTATCTAGCTCAACATCTTAAGATTATTCCATCATAAGATTTTGAGAATTGTTTTAATGTCAATGGAATGTGTATTGGTGCATCAAAGAAAGTTCACTTCATAAAATATTTGACTGAAGATGTCATGAAATGAGAAGTAAAGGATTCTGAAGAAAGAGCCCCCTATTTGGTGGAAG
This sequence comes from Taxus chinensis, assembly GCA_019776745.2. Lineage (NCBI taxonomy): Eukaryota > Viridiplantae > Streptophyta > Pinopsida > Cupressales > Taxaceae > Taxus > Taxus chinensis. Next base: position 774,855,381 of record CM034147.1, on the reverse strand, counting down.
CACAAGTAAATTAAATGGCAAGCTTGAAGTAATCCTCTGTCTTGATTATTCTTCTTCATCTGGGCATAAGTGTGATGGATGGACTCTGCTCCATCAAAAGAAACATTTGATGAGACATTTTCCTAGGACGGCTTCTAGTGGCGAGCCTTAATGTCTTTGTTATATCTTAGGGTTCGGCCAAGTTTTCTTTTCTCGCCCTTAGGTATAGATCATATTTTCTCATGTTTCTTCTCTTTTGACCACTGGTAGAGGTCATTTCTGTTATTCCTCACTTCTTTATCTTTTTCTCCCTTGTGTCTCTCACGATGTATCTAATTTTTTAAGGCTTCTGGGAGACACAATCCCTTTTTTATTACCTTATCTAGTAAATTTTTTTATGAGGAATACATAGTCCATATAATGCATGTTGTATAAAAGTGGGGTATATAAATATGTTCATTGTCAAACAATTTCAATGTTATCACAACAACCAAGCACAAAGTAACCTCAACCATATAAACAAATAGTGAAGATAATAAAATTGTCTAATATTGTAAATATATGGCTGATATAAAGTTCAATTCATAAAATATTCGAATGAAGATGTCATGAAATAAGAAGTAAAGGATTATGGGGAATACATATTCCATATAATGCATGTTGTATAAAAGTGGGGGATATCAATATGCATTGTAAAACAAAAATCAATGTTATCACAACAACCAAGCACAAAGGAACCTCAACCATATAAAAAAATAGTGAAGAGACTAAAATTGTGAAATATTGTAAATATATGGTTGATATTGATAATGGGATCTAAATAAAAGGATTGCATGGAGCACATATGAAAAACTAGGTTGAAATGGTTTTCCTAGTAGATCTTCATGGACATAGATCAAAAAGAGGAATTGAGATTTATTACTAATGACTCGAGAAGGCCTAAATTTGGATAAAGCATTCATAATTAGGCCAAACATCAATGCAACATTTTATGACCAACTTAGACATGACATGTAAAGAGTAACATCAACCTCATAGAATATGAAAATGCAATTGCAATAAACTTGGCTTAAAATATGGTAGGAATAGTGGGAAGAGGTTCATTACAAATACAACAAGTAGTAATTCACCCCACATAATTTTGAAGGGTTGACAATAGATATTATTTCTTTATTATGTCAATGTAGTAGATTAGAGTATAATGTTCTTCTATCTTTTCAAAGAGAAAACTAGTGAATTACATTGTTTGTGATCTGGTAAGTATTAGTGCATATATTCTTTATCTTAGTCTTCATTACTCTTTAAGAATATTCGACAATTGTTTTAAACCATGTTTTCTCTTTAGTCCACCTTGCCATATTTTGTATTTGAAATCTTAGTACTCTCCTCGCTGTGTGTGATATGGGTGCAAATTGACCACATTGAATATATTTGAGATGTTGATTCATATCAAAAATTCAATATCATAATTTTATACGTAAACTTCTTCAACACATTACATGGACCTACTTCATTCAATTTGAGCTTATTGTAGGTAGCCTTAGAAGACATATCATTCTGAAAATAGGATATCACCATGTCCCCCAACCTGAAATTAAACTTCTCTTATTGTTTCCTTTACACACTTATTGTAGTGTGTATTTATCATTTCCACCATATTTTGTATTTGAAATCTTAGTACTCTCCTCGCTTGTGTGATATGGGTGCAAATTGACCACATTGAATATATTTGAGATGTTGATTCATATCAAAAATTCAATATCATAATTTTTATACGTAAACTTCTTATTTTCAGCACAGCGGGTCTGCTTGTAAGCTCAATTCCATCACCATTTGATGAAGTCACTCGCATGATGATTCGTTTCATATCCTTGGAAGGTAGGTTTGTTACTGTCCCAGCTAAGCATCTCATCTTTTTAAATCACTTCCATAGGAATAGATTGGTTTGCTTCCCTCATTATCTTTTAAACTCTCTTGAGCGCTCCATTTTGGAGTTCCAGAAGCATACCCGGGCAGTTCCCTTGCATCAAGGGCTTATTTTTCTTATCCACAAACACTGCCTTCTCAAGTACCCCGGTCTTCCCTCCTCTCCTAGCTTGGCTCCGATGGGCTCTGCTGCTGCCAGTCCTGCTTCCCCTGCTGCCCTTGCTGCCCCTGCTACTGCCCCTGCCACCGATGCTGCTACCCCCATGCCAGCTGCACATGTTTCTCCTTCTATTCCTCCTTCTGCTCCTCCTGACACTCACCTCGCCTCTTCCTCTAAACGACCTCTCACCAGGGCTTCTAGGAGACTCAACCTTGAGACTCTTGCAGCAGGGAAAGAGCCTCTTGATCTTGACATTGCACGTGACCTGCTGAACATAAGTAGTGCCAGTCCCCGAGAAGCACAGATGGATAACCCTTCTAAGAGACTGGAGGCCTTAGAGGCTGAGATAAAAATGCTGAAGGATGAGGTCAAAAATCTAGCTAAGCAAAAAGGTAAGAAAAGCAAGGAGGGGGAAGGGAGCATTGACAATAGTCAGGTTGAAGTCATATACAAAAAGCTGACCTCCTTGGACTCCCGCCTTGGGAAGGCTAAGACTAGGCACGATTACAACATTGCCACCTTTAGGGCCATTGAGGAGTTCATCGTGGGGCATGCCAAAAGTGTTTCCAACCTCAGCGGTATCCCGGCTGCACTTTGGGGCAATGAAAAAGAGAGCAAAAGAACCATCGAGGAGCTCGATAAGACGGATGCTGCCCACATGACCGCTTTGGGTATGTTTCATGCTTGGAAAAAAGTCAAGATCAGTGTTGATCAAGCAGCCAAAAAGTAGTCCTGCATGCTTCTACTGCTCTCTTTTGTTATTCTTACTATTTCTTGGCTGTCGGGTTACTGTTTTTTTGCTGTTGTTTTGCTGTTAAGCCTCGCTTGTGTAGCTGTTTCTGGGCTGCGTTGATTTTCATTGTTCCTCTTGGACTTGGTTAGTCCTGCTATGTTTCTCACTCTTATTCCGGCTTAAAGGCCTTTTTTTGTATTCAAGGGTATAGTCCCTTTCAAAAAACTATTTGCCATTATTAAAAAAATTTATTCCATGTTCTCTATAAAATCCTCAACTTCTACACTTTATTTTTCTTTATGTAATAAGTATCATAATTTTTCCACTCCTCACAGGTTACTTCCATACAGAGCATAAAATAGTGTCTTCTTCAAGATTTGATTAAAATTCAACCTATTTTATTCCGTTTGAGATTATTCTAGGTATCCTTAGGAGACCTGTCATTTTGAAAATAGGATAACACCATCTCCCAAACCTTAAATTAAAGTTTAAACAAAAATTATTGTGTCATCTACACACTTATTGTAGTGCGTATTTATCTTCTCCAAATTTTTATGCACTTATTCGTGCAATTGTTCCATGTTCTCTGTAAAATCATCAACTTATACACTTATTTTTTCTATATGTGATAAGTATTGTAATTCTACCACTCCTCAAAGGTTACTTCCATACACAACATAAAATGGTGTCTTCTTCATACTTTGATTAAATGAATTTTAATATATGAAATATGTTTTTCTTTATGGTAAATCCCATGCTCTTACATTATTTTTCACCAAACATATAAGAAAATAGACAAAGACTTTGTTCACTACCTATGTTAATCCATTAGTCTATGTGTGATATATTCAATTAAATTACAACTTGTTCTTGGACTTCGTCCATAATGTTGCAAAATTTGAGCAAAAAGAATTATATCCATTTTCACCATGATAGTGTGTGGAAATCCTGCGACCTTAAAATATCACTGATGAAAAGATTTATGCTATGCTTTGTATCATTAGTCCTCCTGCAAGTTAAAAAAGTGCCATCTTTTTGTTGATGTATTTTCTAATTCGTAATCAATTGAATGAGTTAGTTACTAAAGAGAGCACACATCTCAGAATGGGGAGCGGATATGGTACCTCAGATGTGATGTTATGGATGAACAAGTGTAAAGTAAATGATGAATCCCTACTGATGTAAGTCAATGAACCTGCAGCTCAAAGACACTAAATAAAATTGATTAGATGAGATAGGTGGGGGATTCCCGAAAATGCGGATCCCAGAAGCGTTTATTTCCTCGGTGGATGTTAACCATTGTTTTAAATAAAAATTGATATAAGTAATGGATAGGCAAATAACATGCAAAAAGTGAAGAAGTATAGAATCTGAAAGTAACTAAGAATCATCTAAGTACTTCTTTGATCTAAAATAAATGTAAATTAAGTGTTACTTGGTTTAGGTCAACAGTGACCCAAACTGTGTAGAGGTAGGTCACCGGCAACCTAGGAGGATGGATCTGGACTGTAAGAGAAATATGCAAACCCCGTAGGATCTAGATGTTATATGAATGCAGCAGAGGACTGTGTATGTTGGAGTCAATCTAAAGAAGGGATATGAGGGAGATGAAACAAGGAAAATGATAGAAAATAAAGGTTTGAAAGGAAAGATTAGGAACTAAGACCATTGTCAACAATGATCAGGGTGAATCGATGATGAATGGGATGCAAAATAGATTGGTTTGGGATAACAGAGGAGTAAGATGATGTCTCTGGTACTTTTGAACATAGATAGAATATAGGTAGAGGCTTGAGAAGGCTCTGGAGATGGAAAACATAATTACATAGAGATGAATCGACAACAACTTGAGCTGGGTTATAATTATTTTAGTAGATTAATGCAAGGCTGAGTGTAGGACTAAAAAGGCAACCTGCGAGAAAAAAAAAACTGGAAGAAAAACCTGATAATAGAGTTACGAGCACTGGTAAACCTACAAGGTTGAAGATTGAATAAGATAACAATAGAAATGATAAAGATAGCATAAAAATCAATGCAAAACCTCATATAGTGTTAAAGATGATCAATACAAAGTTCCAAGAGATGCTAGGGGATTACCAAGATGATCTAGTTTGATGGTTAAGTCGCAGAGAGCCAAAAAGAAAGGAGTAAAAGCTATTTGTTTTCTATGTTGTGTGTCCACCTTCGGGAAAGAAAAAAATCCAATTTAATAGGGTGGACGATGATAAGGATGGGTCACCGTCGACTATGGGGAAAGTTTTCCCAATGGGGCATAATTTTTTACTTTGATTGGGATTTGATGTTTTGTATGAGTACAAAAGCTACTTTAAAGCATGCAGGTAGGATTGGGTTGTTTAGGGTTGAGTTGGGGATAAAGATATGTTATAAAAAGCGTAGAAAATCATAAAGATGTAATTGTAGAATAAAAACATCCCAAATGGAAAGCTGGTTAGGCCATGGATAAACATTAATTGATTAATTATTTAATTAATCGGAACTAATTAACTAATAAGAATTAGATGGGAATTTTAACTAATTAAGGAGGATGAATTAAATAAATATGTGCACGTAGGTAATTAAGAGTATAGATACTGAATTCAGGTCTACATTTTGCCCCTTTAGTTGAGTGGTTTGGGCTAGTAAGCCACGAGACAAAAATAATGAGAGTTGGGTGACGATAGAAAAGGATTAATGGTGAGCTCCCCCTCAAATTGGGGATCGATTACGTTAAGGGAAATAGATGATGCATTTGAAAAGGGGTTGATTATAAAGGGCATGTGGGTGAAGAAAGATGCGTAAAATGATTACCAAGGTAAGATTTCCCAAGAAAAAAAAAATCGCAGTAACAATTAAAAACTATGGTGGTGAATCCAATATCACATTGGTAGAGGACAATTATAGTCTCAATGTTTGAGACAGGCTAGAATGTTCTACGGGCCAGTCAGTGCGTGAAGAACACTGCAGTATGGATGCAGGATGTGATGATCAATGGGTCATAAGAAAACATCAAAGTATGTGCAACTAAATGAAAAAGGTATGAAAAATAATTCGTACGATAGGAATCAAGAGAAAAGGTGTGAGTCCTGAAGTGATAAGGATAAAAAAGGTATGGTGTCCTATGGGACACGAAAAAAAAATTCTGAGAAGGGAAAATGAAAAATTAGGTGATGAAATAATTTGGCCTAAGGGGTGAGAAGTATGGTCACAAGATGGATTATGCAGAAATTGGATAGGATTGTAACATAAAATGCCTGAGGAGGGAATAAGAATGTCTTGGTGGCACTTTGAATGTATAAATTAATGATTTGAATGTAAAATTAAAAATTCCTGGAGAGAAAATAAAGATGGCCATGGATGTGTAATTTGAGATTAGATTGAAATAAAATTCCCAGAGGGAAAAAGTTACATAGTTCCGTGAAGACAAAGAAACAAATGGAAGATTGAGTAACATGTCTTAGGGCAATAAATTTGGCCTCGAAGGAGGACTTGAATGTAAGAGAGATTGAATAACATCAGATGAGGTGTAGGATAAGATGAGACTTTAAAATGGTCACCTATGAGTATGCATGACACTATTTCTTATTAGGAAATGTATGAGGAAACCATGCCTCCAACTGCATTAGAGGTGTTGGTGCTCGTTTTGACCTCTCACCATTTTCCACTATTTCTCCTCTGATCTGCGTGTTATGAAATGTTATGTTTCTCGATGAGGATGCTTTGAAATATTTTACCTCCATTTGAGTGCCTCGAGTTGATTGTAGAATTCATTGTCATGTCCCTAATTGAAGAAGTCTCTGAGTTTTCCCTGTTTTTTCCCTAATTTCTTCAAAATCCGCGGGCTTTGCCGTTTTTCCTATTTTTCCTCATCAATGGAAGCTCGAGAATGATAAATTTATATTTGTATGCCTTTGAAAATACAAATCCATTGTTGAAAGATGCTCGGAACCATGATCCACTTGGTTCTATTTCGAAAAAAAATCATCTTGAGCGAAAAATTGGATTCTAGGCATGAGTGGTGAATTTATGTGTTTTTTACGGTCTGACGGGTGTCTTTTTCAAGTCAAAGTTATCACTCAATGTTCATAAGTCACGTGCCTTCCTTTGGTTGGTCAAGGGATGACGGACGAATGCTTTAACTTATCACTTTTTGCTTTTTTAGCAAAAAGGAAAATTTGGTCCTGTGGCCTCGCTCAAATCTGATTGGTTCTTTTAGTGCTTACGTGGCTTGTTCCAATTGGATGGTGTGTGGTGGGTTTGTTTTTTTGAATTTGTTATTTTTTCCTACTTTGGAAAAAAAATTGAACTTGCCCCGGGCCTACGAGGATTTGATTAAAGAAAAATTTAAGTGGAAGGGAAAAAGTCTTACCTTGACCCCATAGAAGGACACGTGGTAAAGTTAAAGGCAGAGATGCGGGCCTTTAGAGGCATGTTGGATGTTTTTACCTTTTGGCAGAATGGAGTAACATTTTAAAATGGAAGCGCGTGCACACCAAATCATTTTTGAATCCTTAAGGTTTTTGAAGAAGCGCGAGGAGGACACTTGGAGGCCTCCACTCACTTTGCTTTTTGATTGGAATTTTCAACGGTTAAAGGTGATTGCCTAAGATCCTTACACTTGGCACCTTCCACTGAGCTTCGAGACTTCAAATAAATTTTGCTGGCCTAGGACACGTGGTGAGCCCGTGTTCATTCAAGGTCTCAAATTTTGGGGACCATCTCAAGATGTGCCATTCTGACGCGTGGTAGTTTGACAAGTCAAAGCAGGTGAGGAAGCAGACCATCAGAGGCAATTTAGAAAATTTTCCTCTTATTCTCAAAAGGGTTAAAATATCAAAAATGGCCCACAAGCCCGACAAAGGATCAATCAAAGTTAGTTTCAAGTCAAAAGGGCGGGGAGGTGAATAGTCGGGGTAACTTCGATGTTTTTCCCCCTAATGTTCAAAATATTAAAACATCAAAATGGCCCACAAACCCAAAAGAGGAAAGGTCAAAGCTTGCTCCAGTCAACGGCAGGGGTGTGTGCCTTCGGAGGAAATTTATAAAATTTTCCCTTTGTGGGAAAATATTTAAAAGTGAAAAAGGAAGCGCGGTTCCACTGGGATCCACATTGGGACATGTGTTAGGCTCATTTCTCAAGGGCAGAGCTACGGGGAAAACTTGGAATTTTTTCCCCTTTCCAAAAAGGAGCTCAAATAGCAGAATTTGGCCATGGCTCCTTTGGGACCCACCTCAAGACACGTGTCAGGATCATTTCTCAAAGGCGGAGGTGCAGAACAAAATGTGAAACTTTTCCATTTCTTCAAAATTTTGTAAAAAGTTAGAAGAAATCCCCTGGCCCGTGTTAATTTGAATCTTCCACATGGATGACCCAAATTCAAAGTAAAGATCAACGACAGTTGTGTGACTGAATCTAATTTTCCTCCCATTTTTACTGAAACGTTCCTGGAAGTGTGAGTCAACATGATTTCCTGTTATTTCGTACATGCAAAATAGAGAGGAGAGCTAATGTTGATATCTAACTTTGGTGGGGAGATCTGGAGATGTCTTTCGCCATTAAGATGGTCTGACTATCAAGCTCAATCATATTTTGCATTTATGTTCTCCCAAGCACATAAGGGGCCAGATTTGATAGAATAGGAGCAAAGGTGGTTGAAGAAGTGAAGAAAGAGTGATCTGCTAGAGGAAGGAGTTGAATGCGAGACATATTCAATGAGATCTGCACCCTTGAGCACCTGCTAACCTTTTACATATTTGATTTCGAAAATAAAAATTGAGATCATGGCAAGCACTTGTAGCTCTCAATGTTTGGATTCTTTGGGGGGAAAGGGGCTCTATTGTAAATGTTATAAATGGCACAAATTTTTCGTGCAAATGGTTGGAGTGTTAGGGGTCGAGACTAATTTTTCTAATAGAAAGCTTGATGGAGCCCATCATTTTTTGAGAAGCCTGTATATATCTTTTGTATCAAATCTAATCATGCCAAGCTGGTTGTGAGTGTAAAACCATTGACAAGGTTGAAGATTACTCTAGAAACTTTCCCCTGCTAATAAATTTGGTCAGGTTCAAGTTATTCTGTGTTGTCTTGAGAAAAATGTGTTTGTTTTATCTGTGAATGTATGTGCATAGTTTTTCTTGTTTTTGTTGCAATATTGTATTAAAATATTATTCAATCACATAGGTCTCAATCCTTGTGAAAGTTTAGTGGCATCTTTAATTTCATTTCTTAGGATAACTTTCATCTGAAAGTGAAATAAACGATTTAAAATCACATTTCTTTCATCTGTTTGAAAAAATATGTTTGTAAGCCTCTGGGTGTACCTTAGGCATGGTTTGGCTTAGATCTTGATGCTTTGGTGGGTTCTCTAACTCGAGCCTTCATGTTAGAATCTTGTTGGTTGTGTGACAAAAGTGCTAATATGGGCCTCCATTGAAGCGCATACTTTGTTAGTATAACCTTCCATTTTGTGATATTTCTCAAGGAGCTAGTGAATCAAGTTCATCCTACCTCACCTCCCACCAAAAAAATTATTTAAAAAGAAAAAAAACCAATCCTACCTGTACTACCCCTGTTTGTTCTGTGTGTATGCAAATGCATAATCTCTGTTACCAAAAAATGTAGAAACAATCAGGATTCTAAATGTCTTTAATAGCCTGATCCTTGCCTAGAGAATATCTCCACTATCTAGAGTGACAACTTGTAAGAGCTAGATTATGTTGCATTGATCATATTTTCTCCATGGTCTCCTTAATAACTTCATTAGGAAGGATATCTCCAAATCCTACACAAAAAACATGCTACAAAAGGGTTCTCTTACCTTGGTTGAAAGGAATAACCTAAAATAGTGAGGATAGATCAAATCCTTTTGAGGGTGTTATCCATTTCTCTACATTTGAGTGACAGGGGGGCAGTTAGATCCTATCCCTAGCTACAAAATGACTCACCATGATCTATCTTTCTCTAAGCTTCCTGTCAAACCAGTGATGTTGCTCAGACTCTGAGGGAGAATCAATTTTGATACCAACAACTAAATGGCATCATTTTTGGGGATCTACAGTTCACACTCAAACCTTGGTAAAACACTTCTTGTATGCTCCAAGTGTTGTTTGCAGTTATTTCATTTTTCACACCTAGTGCACTAGATTTCACTTCATAAATCTTGGTAAAGAAAGGTCAGAATCTTTCCATTTCTAGTTTTCAGTGTTGAGAGACATTTGATAGATCATATTTAGTGCATTTGCACAACTAAGGTGGAAATCCTTAGTGGCGACTCCCTGTTGATATGATTTTTTACCAATTTTTGCAAAGATGGAAGGAAGAAGATCTTTCTTTACTAGGGATCCTACGAGGACATTGTTTCCAGAGCTAGGAAAAGCAAAATAAGAAGGAAGAAAATCTTGGAGAGTTATGGGAGATCAACAGACAGGAAGATGGATCTCCATTGATGAAAGTGATCAGCCTATCCCTGAAGATTGTTATTCAAGTGATTCTAAATCAGGTAGCCTCTTTGTGGAATTGGATTCTCCACCTGGAGAGGGGCCTTCATTTGATTTTGAAAATTTTTATTCACATTCTGCACCTGTCTTTTCAGAGGTTGATAGGGATTTCTAAGAGACAAGGCCCTTGGGGGATATCCATTTTGAAAGTTATACTCCTTTGTTCCAAATACCCTTTACCCCTTATCAATTTGTCACCCCTCCAGGGGCACCTCCTTGAATCAATATGGCTCATCCCCAACCCAACGCCCTTTTGTTGTAAACACCTTTCGACCTATAAATTTTGTGGGGATGGCTAGTTATCCAAATGCAGTTCCTCGAGATGTAAGGAACAACTGCCAAAGTTTTAAGGGAACAATGATGATCAGCATCTAAATCTTTTTCTCAATATGATGGAAGACTTTGAGATTGAACATGAAGATGTATATATCAAGAAGTTTATCCATACCTTAGAAGAAGATGCCAGGGACTGGTACAAAGCTTTGCGAGATAACTCTATTGATTCTTAGACTGAGATGAATAATGCATTTAGATTGCAATATGGTAATAGAACTGACCCTAGGTTTCTTTTATCAGAATTTGAAAACATCAAGAATAATCCTAATGAGTCAGTACATGATTTCAACACAAGGTTCAACAAGACCTTAAGAAGATTTCCTGTTGGCTTAAGGCCTTGTGATGAGTCATGTTTGATCAAATATTCTGATTCATTTGATAAAAAGGCTGCATATTACTTAAGAGGCAAGAACCCCAAAAATTTGAGGTAGGCCTTCACCATGGCTCTACAAATAGAGAACAACATCAAGGCAATTGAGAAGCCTCCAAAAAGGGACGGTGTAAAGCTAGTTAACCCAAAAATAACTCAAACAAGTAAAGTTTTTGATTTGGAGGAGGTTGTACAGACTTTGGTAGGGGCTGTCAATTAAATTTCCTACAAATTAGCCTGAAATGAGAAAGGAATTGGGCAGAGCTCACAAGGTCAACACAAGCAACAAATCCAAGTTAGGTTTACAAATCACCAAAGATCTAATGACAGAGGAAAGGGAGTTGTTGGATTTGGAAAATAGCAGCCCCAAGGCAGGAAAAACATAATGGTGTTGACGCTTTGGCTGCCATAGTTGTTGTTATAGAGGAGACAAATGTCATTGGTTGGTGTGAAAAATGTTTCATGCCTCATGCTCCGTGTGAAGAAGATCATTAAGAAGAAGAAGAAACAAATGATGATAATGATGATGATGTCTGCATGATGGGTTGTTCCATGAGCTCACAACAAGGGGCAACTTCAAGTGAAGTGATGAGTGCCTAAACTGCTACCACTTTTTGGGACTGCATTCATAGGGTACCTATTTTCCCTCCCTCTAATACTTTAGAAGTAGATACTGTACAAGCTTTTGAATTTCCAATAATGAATTTGAATATTTATTGGATTTAATGATAAAGAAGTATGATGGAGGAATCCCATCTAAGGAGGATAGGTAGCTATTGATGAATGTTGTTGTGGCTCAAGAAAAGGAGTACAACACAAGAAGTAGGGTTGTCAGGGGGACAGGGCCTCAAGCCAAGCCAAAATATCCCTTACTTTCAAACATTCCTAAAGATGCTTCTAAGGAAGATGCATCTTCCAAAATCCCTGTTGTTCTAAACAAAAATCATACCCCTCCTCATGCCCAAGCTGTCAAAAGTCATGTACTACTTAATGAGTTTGTTAGCTTTCCTTGCAATGCTACCTTGCCAAAGATTGTCCCATATGACATTACCTAGGTTTTAAGTCAAATCAAAGTCTCTGTTCCAATTTTTGAGTTTCTTTGGATTCCTGAGCACAAAAAGAGAGCATTTGAGTACTTGGTATTGAAAGAAGAGAAAACTTCCCTAGGCAGAAATATAAACATTGTGGAGACTCCTCCAATCATTGATGAATCAGAAACACCACTAGCATTGAAGGAACTAGGTGAACTGCCTAAGATCTATTTGAGGACATCCTTGGTGCATCTTATTGAAGATCCCAACAGTGCATCATATGAAGTATTGTACACAAATTTCGATGTTGATAACTTTAGGGGATTTTCTAACGAAAAGGAGCACAAGATTGAGGAATGTAGGTGTCTTGAACAAGCAGGATATCCTTGGACTCTATTGTTAGATGTCCAGCTTACTCCAAGTTTGGGAATGGTGTTGGTGTTTTTCTACTTTCTCCAGGTGAGGAAAAATTTGTTTTTTCCTTCAAACTCAACTTTGAGTGCACCAACAACATTGCTAAGTATGAGGCACTATTTTTAGGCTTAAGAATTTCTTGCAAATATGGTGTCAAGGACATTATTATCAAGGGAGATTCAAAATTAGTTGTAAAACAAGTCATAAAACTATATGCCACAAAAAATTAGTGAATGAATTAGTACAATCATGTAGTTTGGGATTTCATTAAGATGTTTGATTCGTTCAACATAGTGCATCATGATAGAAAGTTAAATGAATTGGCAAACAATTTTGTAGTGTTGGGGTCTCTGTTTGATGATTGTAAAATATCCCCATATTATGAATATGATGTTGACGTATTTACAAGACCCTCTGTCCCTGACAACATTAAACACTGGCAGGTTTTTGATGATGATGCTCAGATAAGAAGATTTCTACACAACTAGGGAGATTTTTCTGATCAATGCATTGATTAGTAACCAATGGTGTGTGTAACAGAAGGAAAGGAAACCTTGTTTAGCAAGAGCATCATCTAGCTAAAGACCAATACCATTCCTAGAGGGATGGTTTCTCTTGAATCAAAATTTGATAATGTTGATTGCATTATTAATAGGCATATGGAAGCCTCGAGGGATGTTGAAGAGCATGATCTTAGTACAAAAGAGAAACAAAGAAAAATTTGGTTAGGCAACAATCTTAGCAAGGAGGAGAAACAGTCATACATCCAATTGTTGAAAAAATAGAAATATTGCATGGCTTGGACCTATTATTAACTAAAAGCATACAGAGAGGATCTATTTCAATATGATATTCCCTTGGAGTCTAATGCAAAGCCATTCAGGTAGAAATAGAGGCCAATCAATCCACTCTTATCTCTCAAAATGCAAGAAGAATTGAAGAAACTGAGAGATGGAGGGATTTTTCAGCCCACAAGGTATTCTTCTTAGGTTGCAAACCTAGTATCATTCAGAAAGAAAAATGGTGACATCAGGCTGTGTGCAGATTTCAGGAATCTAAACAGGGCATCAATGAAGGATAATCATCCTCTACCAAATATGGAGAACATGTTCCAGTTAGTGACTAGTTCTAAATTGCTCTCTACATTAGATGGTTTCTCTGGTTATAACCAAGGTGTGGTGAAGGAATCAGAAAGGATCAAGACAACCTTTACTACTCCTTGGGGAACATATGTCTATGTCAGGATGCCCTTTGGTCCGATGAATGCTAGAGCCACTTTTCAAAGATAAATGCATGTTGCTTTTGCTGGTTACATCACCAAGTTTATTGCAATTTATCAAGATGATGTAATTGTATTTTCTAGGAAGAGAAGATATCACCTACTACACTTGGAGAAGATGTTGATAAGATCTAGAGAATATGGCATCTTACTCAATCCAGAGAAGTGTACTTTTTGAGTGTAGAAGGAAAAGTTACTTGGTCACATTGTGTCACAAGAAGGGGTGATGATTGATCTAGAAAGAGTAGAGGCCATCAGCAAGGTCCCAATGCCAAGAACTAAGAAAGGAATTTAGTCCTTCTTTGGGAAGATAAACTTCATTAGAAGATTCATATGAAACTTTTGTTCAGCTGACCATATCAATCACTTCCATGCTGAAGAAATACCAGGTCATCAAATGGGAGGAGGCTGTCATCCAATCTTTCAATGGGATCAAGGAGGCATTAAAGAATGCCCTTATTTTAGTAGCTCTAGACTATAAGAATCCTTTCCAACTATTTTCCTTTACTTCAGAGAACACTATTGCTTATGTCCTGCTGCAGAAGGATGATGAAGGGGCTGAGAGGCCAATTACCTTTTTTATCAAGGAATTGTAGGGGGCTTAGCTGAAATACACTATTATGGAAAATCAGGTGTTTTCCTTGGTAAAATAAAAAAATAAAATTAGGCCTTACATTCTAAGTTCTAAAGTGGTTTCTTATGTTCCCCACACCATGGTGAAGGACATTTTTTCAGAGATGGAAGTCTCGAGCAAAAGATGAAGGTGGGTGAACAAGTTGCAAGAATATGATATGGATATCTAGACCATGAAGTTGGTGAGAGGTTTGGGCTTGGCTAAGCTTATGGCTGAGAGAAAATTGCACACTATTGAGGTAAATGAGGTAGGAGAAGAAAGGGCAAGTGTTTTTGAAAGGTTGATGAGTTCTGAGTGGTACAAGCATGTAAGTTTCTATCTCAGACATTTATACTGCCTTGAGCATTTAAGTAAGAACCAGAAAAGAGCTCTTGAGTTGGCCTCCCAGAAATATGTCATTACTGATTATGGGTTAGCATGGAAAAACCTAGAGGGAGTCCTCCTAAGGTGCATTACTAAAGAAGAAGCCCCCAAGATAATTGTTGATCTCCATGGAGGAGTCTATGGGTGGCATTTTGCTGCAAGAGTCACAACAAACAAGATCTTGAGGGATTGTTATTGGTGGCCAACTCTATTCAAGGATAAAACTCATTTGGTTAGAAGATGTGAGAGTTGTCAGCACTTCTCTAGAAGATTGAAAGCTTCATTCTCCCTTCCATTGTAGCCTGTATTAATTTAAGCTCCATTCGAGCAATGGGGGATGGATTTCATTGGTGAAATTTTAGACCCTTCAAGTTTTGGCCATAAGTGGATTCTTGTAGAAACTAATTATTTTACTAAATGTGTGGAGGCAATCCCCACCAAGAAGGCAACACACCAAATTGTCATGGATTTTCTGTTGAATAATATCATCTGCAAGTTTGGGGTGCGAGTCAAGATTGTTGCTGACAATGCCATGAGCTTTAGAGATAAACCTTTGGTGGCAATGTACAAGAAGTATGTGATCAACTTGACATATGCCTCCAATTACAATCCCCATTGAAATTGATAAGATGAGTCCATTAATAAAAATTTTCTGAAGATTATCAGAAGAACCTTGGAGCTAAACAAGAGAAAGTGGGGTGAACATACTGAAGTTTGTTGTTTGGGTAGATAAGATCACTATCAAGAGAGTTACTGGAAAGAGTCCATTTGAGTTGGTATATGGGACTTAGGCCCTGCTTCCCCTTCATATGCAACTATCTTCATATTATTTTATTTAAAAGCTAGAAGATCAGGAGGTAACTCCTTATGATGCCCGCATTAACTAGATTGTTGAGCTTTATGAAGAGAGGAGGCCATCCCACCAAAGGCATGTAAAGTTCAGAGAAAAAATGAAGAAATTATTTGAAAATAAGGTCACTCCCAAAGCTTTCAATGTTCGAGATCTTGTGCTGCTATGGGATAGTACACATGAAGATAAGGGCAAGCATGGTAAATTTGACTCATTATGGATGGGCCCTTACTCTATTGATATTAGAATTGGTGAGCATACCTTTTGCTTGAAGGAATTAGATGGTGAATTAATTGAGCTGCATGTTAATGGTAGGAATTTGAAGAATTTCTTAGATTGATTCCAGGGATCAAGGTAAAAATATTTTGTACAATGTATAGTTTGTTGTTTATTTCTTGTCTTTTCTGTTTTTGCTCATTCTGGTCCGTGGTGACCTTATTTTTCTGGTTTCTTTGTTTCGTTTCTTGGGAGATGGCTTTTTTTCTCTTCTCTGTAAGTTGAATCTATTGCCCAATGGATATTTTTGGCACTTGGTCTACCGTTGTGCTTGTGGCAATCACAGGGAGTGCCCATCCCCGAGTTGAAGCCAATGTTGGTGCTCGTTTTGATCTCACACCATTTTCCACTGATTTTCCTCTGATCTGTGTGTTATGAAACGTTATGTTTCTTTATGAAAAATTCTTTGAAAGCTTTTACCTACATTTGAGTGCCTCGAGTTGTTTGTAGAATCCATTTTCATGTCCCTCCTTTAAGAAGTCTCTGAGTTTTTCCTATTTTTTCCCTAATTTCTTCAAAATCCACGGGATTTTCCATTTTTCCTATTTTTCCTTGACCATGGAAGCTCAAGAATGATCAATTTATATTTTTATGCCTTTGAAAATCCAAATCCATGGTCGAAAGATGCTCAGAACCATGATCCACTTGGTTCTATTTCAAAAAAAATTCATCCTGAGCGAAAAATTGAATTCTGGCCATGAGCGGTGAATTTATGTGTTTTTGACTGTCTGACAGGCATCTTTTTCATTTCAAAGTTATTCCTCAATGTTCATTGGTCACGTGGATTCCTTTTGTTGGTTAGGGGATAGCAGGTGAATGCTTTAACTTATCACTTTATCCTTTTTTGGCAAAAAGGAAAATTTGGTCCCATAGCCTCACTCAAATCTAATTGGTTCTTTTGGTGCATACATGGCTTCTTCCAATTGGATGGGGTGCAATGGATTTATTTTTTTGAACATTTTCTTTTGGGATACTTTGGAAAAAAATTTGAACTTGCCCCGCAGCCTCGCCAGGATTTGATTAAAGAAAAATTTAAGTGGCAGGGAAAAAGTCTTACTTTGACCCCGTAGAAGGACACGTGGCAAAGTTATAGGCGAACATGTAGGCCTTCGGAGGTAAGTTGGATGTCTTTCCCTTTTGGCAGAATGGATTAAAGTTTTAAAATGGAAGTGCAGCCCCACCAAATCATTTTGAATCCTTATGGTTTTTGAAGAAGCGCCAAGAAGAAACTTGGAGGCCTCCGCCCACTTTGCTTTTTGCTTGGACTTTTCAACGGCCAAAGGAGATTCCCTCAGATCATGACACTTGGCACCTTCCACTGAGCTTCGAGCCTTCAAAAAAATTTCCTTGGGATAGGACACGTGGTGAGCCCGCTCTCATTCTAGGTCTAAACTTCTGGGGACCATCTCAAGATGCGCCATTGTGACGCGTGGCAGTTTGACAAGTCAAAGGGGGTGGGGAAACGGACCATCGGAGGTAATTTAGAAATTTTGCCTCTTATTCTTAAAAGGGTTAACATGTCAAAAATGGCCCTCAAGCCTGATAAAGGATTAGTCAAATTTTGTTTCAAGTCAAAAGGGCAGGGATGCGGACCATCGGGGGAAACTTGGATTTTTTGGCCCCTAATGTTCAAAAGATTAAAACATCAAAATGGCCTGCAAGCCCGATAGAGGAAAGGTCAACGACGGAGGTGCGGGCCTTCAGAGGAAATTTTAAAAAATTTCTCTTTGTGGGAAAAGAGTTAAAAGTGAAAAAGCAAACATGGTTCTGTTGGGACCCACTGGGACATGTGTCAGGCTCATTTCTCAAGGGCAGAGCTGCAGGAAAAACTTGAAACTTTTTCCCTTTTCCAAAAAGGAGGTCAAATAGTAGAATTTGGCCATGGTTCCTTTGGGACGCACCTCAGGACATGTGTCAGGCTCATTTCTCAAAGGCGGAGGTGCGGAATGAAATGTGAAATTTTTTTATTTCTTAAAAAGTTTATAAAAATTCAAAGGAAACCCCCAGTCTCATATTAAGTTGAATCTTCCACATCGATGACCCAAATTCAACGTTAAGATCAATGACAGTCGTGTGTCTGAATCTGATTTCCCCCCCCCATTTTTACTGAAACATTCTTGGAAGTGTGAGTCTTCATGATTTCTTGGTATTTCCTACATGCCAAATAGAGAGGAGAGCTAATGTTGATATCTAACTTTTGTGGGGAGATCTGGAGATGTATTTCACCATTAAAATGGTCTGACTATCGAGATCGATCGAATTTTCCTTTTTTATTCTTCTAAGAATGCAAGGGGCTACATTTTATAGAATAGGGGTGGAGGTGGTTGGTGAATTGAAGAAAGAGTGACCTACCAGAGGAAGGAGTTGAATGCGGGATATATTCAATGAGATCTCCCCCCTTGAGTACCTGATAGCCTTTTACATATTTGATTCTGAAAATCATGACCGGGATCATGGCGAGCATTGGTAACACTCAATGTCTGGGTTTTTGGGGGGAAAAGGGGATTTGTTGTAAATTTTATAAATGGCACAAATTTTTTGTGCAAATGGTTGGAGTGTTACTGGTTGGGACTGAATTTTCTAATAGAAAGGTTGATGGAGCCCATCCTTTTTTGAGGAGTTGTTTGAGAAGCCTCTATATCTCTTTTATATCAAATTTGATCGTGCCAAGGTGGTTTTGATTGTATAACCATCGACAAGCTCTGAGATTGTTCTAGAAACTTTCACCTACTGATAAATTTTGTCAGATTCGAGTTATTCCATGTTGTCTTGAGAAAAATGTGTATGTTTTATCTCTGAATGTATGTGCATAGTTTTTCTTGTTTCTGTTGCAATCTTGTATTAAAATCTAATTCAATCACACAGGTCTCAATCCTTGTGACAGTTCAGTGGCATCTACAATTTCATTTCTTAGGAGAGCTTTCATCTAGAAGTGAAATAAACGATTTAAAATATTTTTCTTTCATCTGTTTGACAGATATTTTCTATGAGCCTGTGGGTGTACCTTAGGTGTGATTTGGCTTAGATATTGATGCTTTGGTGGGTTCTCTAACTCGATCGTTCATGTTAGAATCTCGTAGGTTGGGTGAAAAAGTGCTCATCTGGGCCTCCAAAGCACATATTTTGGTTAAAGAAACATTTTAGTTGTTAGGTGGCATTCTGTTCGTCTAAGCTTCCATTTTTTGAGATTTCTCAAGGACCTGGTGAATCAAGTTAGTCCTGCCTCACGTCCCACCAAAAAATTTATTTAAAAAAAACAACCAATCCTACCTATACTACCCCTATTTTTCCTGTGTATATGCAAATTCATAATCTATGTTACCAAAACATGTAGAAACAATCAGGATTTCAAATGTCTTTAGTAGCCTGAACCTTACCTAGAGAATATCTCCACTATCTAGAGTGAAAACTCGTGAGAGCTAGATTTTGTTGCATTGATCATATTTTCTTCAAGGTCTCCTTAATAAATTCATTAGGAAGGATATCTCCATCTCCTCCATAAACAAGAGGCTACCAAATGGTTATATTACCTTGGTTGAAAGGCACAACCTAAAATAGTGAGGATAGATCAAATTCGCTTGAGGGTGCTATCCATTTCTCCACATTTGAGTGATAGACGGCTAGTTAGATCTTATCCCCAGCTACAAAATCACTCACCATGATATATCTATCTTTAAGCTTCATGTCAAACCAGTGATGTTGCTCAGACTTTGAGGGGGAATCAATTTGGATACCAACAAGAGGTAAATAATAAGGTGATCCATGTAACACAATTCACATGTGACAAAATCAAATATTGTTATTCCACAAATGACAATCGGTCATACCAAATATCATAAGGAGCTTGGATGTAATGAGCTCATAAACCTAGTGTGGACATGATAAAGGGGTTTGAGATGAAATCTGTACACAAGAAAAGGGTTCTCCAAAAGTGGTGTTCCAAAAAACTTTTTTCCAACTCTGGGAAGGGGAAAGAGAAAACTAATCAATGTGGGAAGTTTTCTAAGAGAAATTTGATCAATACGGGAAGATTCCTTAGGATGCTAATAAAATAGAAGGTTAGTCAATGCGGGAAGCCTTAAAATTCCATAAGGAGTAGCCATCCTTCAAGGGTATGATCTAATTTACACAATATATAGATGGAAAGAATAATATGATAACCATTCTTTTAGGGATCAGTCTATTTCTTTTTATTTTATTTTGATTTGCATGCTTTTTCTCTTTTTTTGCATGAACAACTGTCCTTCGAGGGATTAGTCTGTTTGTGATAACTTTTGATGAGAGCATCCTTTGAATTTTAACTTTTACATGGGGGAGCGATGGAAATAACTAGGTAAACCACTTGAGAGGGGATAATAAATATACAAGATATACCCTTGGAGCCTTTCCATGGTTCCAGTAGGTGAATAAGAGGGTGATGGATGTAATGATCATAGAGTTCTTACCAAGAAGGGAGAACCTATCCACAAGGAATATACTATACGTAGAGCCGCGATGCCCATATTTAAGGTCACATCTAGGAAGTGATGGAAGACCACATAATTCAAAATCATTATCATGATAAATGAATAAGGTTAATGATATAGGGATGATTTAAGGATATTACTAGGGCACTGGTAGATGTGATAATAATAGAATGGTCGTAAGTGCAATGCGCTAAGTGGCTCCACTTCTTGTTTACCATCAAGAGAGGAAAAATTTCCATGTTGGCTCCTGATTAAAGTCATGTTTGAGATTGGATGAGAGTTTGATAGGATGGGGTGTGCTTAGATGGATGAGAAAAGAAAAAATTATGCGCTACCCTTAAGGAAGTGAAAAATAAGTGTTCCCAACGAGACGTGTAGATGGCCACAAGAGTGGGTTTATGATAAAAAATATTTGTCCCCTAAGAGAGGGGAAAACATGACAAAACTGGTGGACTTAGGATGGGTAAAATATTGGATAAGACATCGTGAGATAGATAATATGAAAATTGTGCTACCTTTCAAAGGTGAGGAAGCAAGAGAAAAATATGTGTTCTAGTGAGATGAAAAATGGCCACAAGAGTGGGCTTAGGATAAAAAATTGTGCCCTAAAGAGAGGCACAAACATGGCCATAAAGGTGGGCCTTGAATGAAAAAGATGGAGATATGGTGCCCCAAATGAGGCATGAATAGGTCCATAAAGGTGGAATTAAAGAAAATCAAGATGAATAGTCCCTGAATGGAAAGAGAAATATGGCCACAATCATGGACTTTGATGATATTTTCCCCCTCAAGGGAAGGAAAAAGTGATAAGAATATTTGACTTATATTGAATGAGGTTGACAAAGATTGTAAAATATGTGTGACTCCTGAGCAGTGAGGAATCAAGAAATACATGTTTCGAGAAATGGCCAAAAGAGTGGGCTTAAAATGATGAAGATGTTTCTTGAATATGGCCACAAAGTTGGATTAATTTGGATTAAAGATTGAATGATATGGATTTGGATGTGGTAAATAAAACAATTCAAAAAAGGAACTAATATGCAAAGAGACAAAATCAATGTCAGAAGTGAAGTCCCCTAACGTCAAGGGTAGTTGATTAGATGGATTAATGTGAATAGGATGCATTGATGTAGATAGGATCGAAATCTCAGTAGAAAGGTGCTCCTCCAACAGAAGATACTATGTCACATTGAGTGAAAATAGATGTGGATGAGTCAGTGTGTATGTCAAAGGATTTTAGATGGAATTGTTGATTATAACTTTAGATTTTAATTGCAATAGATGGTTGGGGGTCACTAGGGATGATTGGAAATACAAAAAATATTGATGAGTCAAGGGAAGACCCTCCTTCAGGAGGGATGTCATGTGTAGGAGATGATGTTGATGAATGGATGTAAGTGTAAGTAATTTTGGGACATCTTGGGGATGTAGGAATTGGATTTGGATTAGTTGTGATGGATAGCAGAAGGATGATTTCTATGAATGAGGAAGTCATCTTTCTCAATAATATTATCCACAATCAGTGTGAAAGACCCTACAATTCTCAATGTCATGGCTAATGAGTACGATGGTACGTGTATATGCAGATTAGGATTGAACCATGATATTATTTTTATTATGTGGATTAAAGGCTCTAATGGGAGGAAGCTTGATGGCATATATTCGAGTTAAATTTCAAAGGATATTTGTGTACGACTCAATCAAACTGTTATGGAGAAGATAAATATTTTGGATTTTTCTAGGGTATTTTGACTTGGATTCAGGGGAACAGATGGATGTAGATTGGAATGGGTGTATTAATCGTATTGGAAGAAAAAAAAATTTTGAGAGGAGGGTTGTATTGTTTGGATTGGGATTTATTATTACAAGATGTATTAGACGAATTGAGTGACCCTATAATAGATGAGGATGTGCCTGGGATGGATGTTGTAATATTTTATTCATGAGAAGAGGGAAAAACAAAATGTTTACAAGAATGCATAAGAGACTTTTAGGAAA
This sequence comes from Taxus chinensis, assembly GCA_019776745.2. NCBI lineage: Eukaryota > Viridiplantae > Streptophyta > Pinopsida > Cupressales > Taxaceae > Taxus > Taxus chinensis. The sequence continues at coordinate 774,833,072 of CM034147.1, read as the reverse complement.
GTTTATCATTAGTCTTAGATTTTAATCGAGAGTTTTTACCCTTATTAAGGATAATAAAAATATCGGCTTGTGGATCTGAATATGTAGGTGTAGGTTTTGGTTTGGTTGATGTAGAAAAAGTTCATTTTTTAGAGGGAGAATGAATTCCCCTTATGTATTTCTTAGGTGGAGGCACTTTCTCCATGAATGATTCAAGAGGTGTCATTGATGTGTTTACAAATAGAGGAGATGTGATTGGTGCGATAGCAGTAATAGAGGTAGATATGATCGATGTTAAAGGATTGAGTATGGTAGATTGTGATTATATAGATGGTGTGGCCATAGAAAATGACTTAGGTAAATGTGACAAAAATGCCAATATAGATATAAGAGGGATTTTTGATCAGTATATCTAGGTGTAGTCAAGATAGAAAGTGATGTAAACGAGGTAGTGATGGATGTGTTTGGTGGAAATGTGGGTATATTCAAATTTTGTGTGGTTTTGGTAAAGGTAGGGATAGATATAGATGTAGAATAGGTGGTAGAAGTTAATGTGATAGGTGTGATGATCGTAGACATTGTTGAAATATATGTAGGAAAAGGTATTAATGGAGCCATATGCACAATGTCTGTGATAAGAGTAGATGATGAGGTAGATGAGATAGGTAAGGATGAAGGTGTTTGATGTATCATATTGAACTAACAAGGATTCAATTTATAAGATGTGAAAGGTAGATATGGAGTGGTCGATGGTGGATTTGGGAAGGGTTTTCAGAAGGTACTGAGAGGTGGAGATTGAATTGGATGGGGGATTGTATAATGTTAGAAAGTAGGGACATAGTAGGATGGTGGAATCTGTTGAGACATTTGTGGAGTAGAAACGTCAAAAGATGACAATTATTGGATATGCATGGTAGATGGAGTGGGGATGACCTTGATATTAGGATATGGGGGTGAAACTTGATTCACTGGTAAACATGATGAAGAGATGAACCCATGGTGAAAGTAGTCATAGATGGGTCTAGAAGGAGACAAAAATGAGCTATGAATTGTCGTAGGTGTTTGTGGAGAAATAGAGATGGATGTGACCAGTATGGGTGTAGATGTAGGATATGTTTCACATAGCTTCAGTTGTTCAATATAATGGGTGGACAAATAAAGATGTAACGAGGATTGTTGTCTTAAATTTGAAGGGGATGTTAGATAGGATGTTTGGGGTTGGATTGACATATTCGATTGTTGGGGCGTGTGAATGGTAGTGGGTTGGGGTAATTGTATGGGCATTTTATAGGTAATGCCTGATAGAGGAGACATAGTGCTTGTACGTGGAATAGAATCCTCCAATTGAATGGGTTTATAGGATTGAGATATTTTAGGGGGACTACGAAGTAAAGTCCTAGATTGGTCTAGAGAGAGGATCAGAGGCCTCTAAAGAAGCAGATGTTGGTGGTTTGACTGGTCAAGGTGATATAGACTAAGGGGAAATATGTGAATCAATTTCGAAAGGGGCATCTATTTGAATAATATGGTCTTTACAGGGTTGAGAGATCCAATTTGGAATCTCAATATTACTAGATGAAGTGGTAGCATCATTAGATATATCACACTATTGCGTGGTCTGATCTTGAGGAAAGGAAATAGTACCATTTTTGAAATAAGGAAATATTTGTTTATGAAATGTGTTAATAAACAAGTCAAGCAACAAAGCTTTCATTATTAGGATTTAACAAAGTGTGAAAAAATAAAATAGGGGTGGATAATGGGGTACCTAGGAAAAGGCAGTCAAGATATGGTTTTAGGATTTTTTTTTCTTAGGAGAATCTCATGTGGCTTCCTATAGGGTGATGAAATCCCAATCAATCACCCAAGTGAGCATATGTTTTTATGTGTAATTTAGTTGTGTGAGTTTTTCATTGTGTGTGAGGATTTTGAAATGCAACAAGTTAACTTCCTACTAAAACTATGTAAGAAAACAGGATGTAGAAAAGAAAGGTTCTTTCTAAACCAAATCGAAGTGTGATATTTCAATGAAGACACACACAAGAAAGGGAAATACAATGAAAAAGTAGAAAATAGGGGGAACAAATGAATACTTGGATAAATATTTTCCTTTTTATTTTAACTTTAGTGGGAAGAGAAACCCAACAGTGGAACCAACATAAACAAGAAAAAAGCACGGCCTCACACTATGGTGTTAGTAAAAGACAGAAGAAGCAAGAAATTAGAAAATAAAGGGATCACCAAATGGTGGTCACACAAGACATGCCAAGAATTTTGATTTATTTTCTCATTTGTAATCAATTGAATGAGTTAGCTACTAAATAAAGAACACAACTAAAAATAGGGAGGGTTTAAGGTACTTCAGATGCAATGTGATGGATGAATGAGCACAAAGTAGATGATGAATCCCTGCTATTGTAATTTGATGAACCTACAACTTAAAAAAACTAAATAAAATTTATTAGATGAGATGTGCATGGGCTTCCTGACAAAGAGGATCTAAGAAGCGTTAAAGGATGTCAAACCTCGTTTTAAATAAAAAGTGATATAAGTGATGGATAGGAAGATGATATGCATAAACTTAAGAAATATAGCATATGAAAGAAACTAAGATTGATCTAAATACCGATTTGATCTAAAATAAATGTAAATTTAGTGTTACCTAGTATGGGTTGACGGTGACCCAGACTTTGTAGAGGCAGGTCACCAACGACCTAAGAGGTTGGATCTAGACTGTAAGAGAAATATGCAAACCTTATAGGATTTGGATGTGACCTGATTGCAACAAAGGCTTGTCTATTATCGATTCAACCTACAACTGAGACTAGGGTGAATCAACAACAATCGACAATGACCAAGGTGAATCATTGACAACTAAGATGCACAATAGGATGGTTTGGGATAAAAGAGTAGGATAATGGCTCTAGTATTTTGGAATAGAGATAGAACATAAGTAGAGGATAGAGAAGGATCTAGAGGTGGAAAACACAGTTACAGAGAGTTGAGTTGATAATGACTCGAGCTAGGTGACAAAGACTAGTAGATTAAGGTAAACGTCAAAGGTAGAAGGACTGAAATGACAACCTGTAATAACAAAAACTTGAAGAACAACCTAATAACAAAGTTACGACCACTATTAAACCTGAAAGGTGTTAGATTGAATAAGATAACAATAGAAATAATAAAGATATCATAAAATCTATGCAAAACCTCCCATAGTTTTGCAGATGATCAAGACGAGCTTCAAAGGGCTGCTAGGGGATTGCTGAGATGATCTGGTTTAATGTTTAAGTCACATAGTGTCAGAATGAAAGGAGTCATTCCTAAGTGTTTTTTGTGTTGTGTGTCCTCCTTTGAGAAAGGAAAGAATCTAGTCTAATAGGGTTGATGACGACCAGGCTGGGTCGCTGTCAGAAGCGGGGAAATTTCCTCAATGAGGCATACTTTTTTATTTTGATTAGGATTTTACGTTTTCAATGAGTAGAAATGTTGATTTAAAGCATGTAGTTGAGATTGGGTTGTTTAGGGCTGAGTTGGGGATAAAGATAAGTTAGACAAAGCTGAGAAAAACATGGAGATGCAATTTTAGAATAAAAGAATCCGAAAGGGAAATTTGGTTAGGGCATGGATAAAGATTAATTAATTATTTAATAGGACTTATATGGGAATTTTAATTAAATAATTGGGATGAATTAAATAAATATGTGCACGCGGGAGATTAAGGGTATAAATAGCGAATTCAAATATCTACACTTTTAAAATTTGTCAACTACAACATATATGGAATGAAATCCTGTCTTCATCCTAGGTAATCCAAAGAAAATATATATATTTATATCCTCACATGGATTATTTAGGATGGAGAAATGTTGATATAACACCAACATCTAAGATCCCCTCTTAGCCAATTGATATGTCTTGCATAACTATTAAACCTTTCACATATATAAAAACATCCAAACCTAAATGTATCTCTCCAGTAACTATGCCAATGTCATATTCAAATGATATTTCCCTAAAAATCATCCATTCTTATTTTCTTTCAACAAGTTATCCTACATTGATCTTATTAGTATGCACTACTATATGTCAGGTTAAGAAATAACAATTCTGACACAAAATATTCGAAGGTCAAAATGTTTTGTTCACACTCGTAGATGATGAATACACTTCTCATGCTCCCATGAAGTTATCATTTTTTTCAAACAACTCCTTGGTCAATTTAACACTCACCACTTCTACTCTCATATATTTCAAAAAAAAGTTCTACCTACTCAGTACATTAAGAACCATGTTAGATATTTTGATGCTTAATTTTAACACAAAGGTTTGTTCTTATATGTACTCTACCCACTTTATATATCTTTAGCTCATTTTTATTTTTAATTTTTATAAAATTCAATGCTTGATGATGAGTAAATAGAAAAAATCATTCAATAATAAATAGTTCTTCCATTTCTTGAAATCTTGCACAATTTCATAGAACTTTCGAACATAAACACCATACTCATTTTCTCATTAATCAACTTCCCAATGAAAAAACATATTTTCATCCCTTCTTGACTAAGTATAACCCTAATGGTTCTACCAGCAACATCAAAATATACCTGAAATGCAATTGCAACATTAGGAAATACCAACACCGGAAGTTTATTATAACTTTTCATAGATTTATTTCTATGCTTAGTACATGTAAAAATTCTTCCTATCTCCTCACAATGTCTTTATGATAGGTGCACATGTTTTGTTAAAATTTTTGACAAACTCTTGGTATAATTTCAAACCCATGAAAACTATTTCCTTAAAAATTATTCCTCAGTGATGGCTAATATACTTTTTCACACAACTTCTCTAGATCTATATTCAAACCTTCATGTGAAATAAAAAATCCTAGATGCCCCATCTCTTCTTACATCAAACTATACCTTTTCCAATTAATCAACTTCTCCTCAATCAATTGTTATGTAACATTTTCCTTATGTGCAACAAGATCTCTTCTCGTATTCACAAGAATATTATAAAATCATCAAGGTACATGATAAATGTTTTACCTAAAAGGGATCCATTCATCAACCTCACTAAATCAGTTTTTGTGTTGCTTTATTTACATGACATAAGAAGTTATTTATACAATCCTTCTTACATCATTAATGCATTCTTATACTAGTTCCCCTCTCTTATACACGAATATGATGGCATCCTCACTTCAAATAAATATGTTTGAAGTATCTCACTTAAAAAATAACATCCATAATGGAATATACACATATTAATGGGAACGTGTACTTGGAAATGATCTTATTGATAAATTTGGAATCTATTCACATATTCCACTCTCCAACCTTAGTTGACACGAAAACTAGTTGTATTGCACGTCAGATTAGTCTCTCTATCTCTCTCTCTCTCTCTCTCTCTCATAATTCCTTTATCTAAAAGTTATTAAAATAGTTTGTGTATCTCCTCATTCTTTTGCAATGTCATCCTATATGTTACCTTATTCATAAATATCAATCCTCATATAATTAGATGACATATCTTTAGTAAAATGACATGAAATTACTAGAAAAAAAATCTCCCAACATGTCTTTCACTTCTTATGGAACTAATTCATCTCCCTATAACCGTACTTGCACTCTTTCTTTATATATTGTTTTGTTATCAATGAAAAATAACATTATTCTACTTCAATTCACTCCTAGATTACTGCTCTAAAATTAATAAAACATTTGATCCTGACTCCACTCCTTCATCCTTATCCTTTATTTGATGTAAAGTTTTCTCCTTTAAATTCTTCATAACCTTGTAGGTGTTTAAACACCCATCATATTATGCATTTTGTTCAATATGTCATGTTATTCAAGCAACACAAGATATGCATCCATGGACATTATGTTGAACGTGGAATTCATCTTAATATCTCTCTTATCTGAACAAGCATTGAGAAACATGAGCCGTCATAATCAAAAAGAGTATCAAGCTTAAAAATAATGTTTTAGCACATATTTTTAGCCATATCGAGGGGTTTCTCAATCATCTTTGTCAACTTGTTTTCCATTTCTAGAGTGCTAACAACTGGGGCCATATACAATTAAAAGATACATATTTTTAATAGAAAATATGGAAAGTATGGCATTGCTACATAGATACAGGCATGCATGCATGTATTTGTATGTATATTATGGTATCATGATATTTGATTTGAGGTCGTTTAATTTTTTAGATAATATGAATACATAAATTGAAAGTTAGAAAGAAAAAGGTAGGAATTATATGCATGTACGTCCCACACATGTTCTATGACTTATATTGTTCCTACCCAAATAATATATGTTCTCTAGTCCACTTAATCAGTAAATTGATCTCACTCACACTATTCACGTGATGAGCCAAAATAAAAATAGGGAAAAATCCAATAGGTTCCACATTTGAACCCCAATTAGAATCGCTTGTTTATAGGACCACTTTGTAGCCCCCTTTCAAAGTTAATCTTGAGTAATTGCACGAAAAAATGGGATGCACGAGAAATGATGGACAATTGAGCCCCTCTAGTGGTTTTCATTTGAGCAACATATAGTTGAACTTTGAGCATGTTCGATCTAAATATGTCCCTAAGGAGAGGTGACAAAGAGATGAACGATGCCAGAGAAAAATATGACATAAACAATAAGACGTAGATGAACATTGAATTGGATAAAACCTACTAAAAATTAATGAAACAAACATAAAAATATTGTCTTGTTTATACGGATGGACTGTTTGGTGTTAGAATCAATTACCATCAATCCAACTTGTACAATACCTTCAACATAATAATTATAAGTCTTATATATTATAATATGATTGAGTACTTTACATTATTATCATGTCAAAATTATGTAACCAATCAATAATATTATAGCAACCATTCATTAGTACTATAACAACTATCCATTCAAACATTGACCCCTCTTCTCCATATCTCAAACAATTTGAATTTGGTATGTTTGCTTCTCAAATTCATTAGACCATTTGTCGAGTCTAACATGAGCCTTGTTACATGTGTCTATTATTAACATTACTACACATGTTCATTCTAGTTATAGTTGATTTCAAGATAATTCTTTGTGTCTTTGCGTACATAAAGACAATATGTCCATTCACTTGGGTGGAAGATCTGATACTTTGACTAGATAAACTACTTACTATGGCTTGCTCATCAAAATATGTATTTCGATCTTTCGAAATTGACAGAATAACAAACTTTTGAATGCAATATTGTAAATTCTTTGTGAAAGGTGAAGCTCTTAATTCCAAAGACAATATAACAATGTGAAAGCAGCAGTCGACTAGTCCTTTTGAAACAAATTAGTCAATCATAAAATGTCGTTTTTCATCTGGTCAGAGTAAAAGACAGTTCTGCATTTGATGTAATCAATGGATTCCATGTGGCTCACTAATACCCTCCAGTTCTGAAAGAGTTTGTGTTGTTATTTATGTTGTATTTTCTTCCCATCCACTAAAGCTAGGCATGTACAATTATAAGACTTATTTTTTTTTTTTGATTCCAAATGACCCGTATTTTGGAATATCAGATGTCTTCCAACCAATATTTTTAGTACTATAAGTGTTGTACAAAATATTATTTTAAAAAGTTAGATTTTTTTGAAAAAGATAAGGTTGATTAATTCAAAGGCGTCCATCTTTGAAGTCGCCTTTGCTGGAAAGTATCAAATTCAGTAGTTATATTTCCAAAAGGCTTCTTTCTAGCCACCATTTCCAAGCCTATTTATTACATATTTATGACACTGTTTTACCAATTTCTACTTGGGCCATTTCACCTACCCCCCTCACCAACTTTAATCTCTCATGGCATGTTGTGCTAACCACATCTTACTGAATATGTGTATCCTCATGCAGCATGGACAATGTTTCACCATTTTTGTACGCAACCTATTTTCTTTATGTTCCTCTACCCGTGGTGATCGTGCAAGTCATATAATCTGTTATAAAGATGGTTGCATATATGAGATTAAAACCTCTGTCTTTATTAGTATAAGGTATTACATTAATAGTTTTGATTTTTTAGTTAGTTACACAGGAGCCATTCTTAATATGAAGAAGGCGAAAACATCTTATTCCTGATAGGGATCTGCCTAAAACAAATTTATGAAAATCAGCAAATGCAAACGTCAATGGTGTCATACACATTTGATTTAGTTTGAAGATAGATCTAGAAAAAAGAGAGTGGTAAGGTTTGGATGAGTGGCTCAAAAAGTTGACTAGGCACGAAGCACATTGTAGGGAAGAAGATGCCAGGGTTTGAAATCCAAGTAAGTTGAAGATTGTGCAGGAAGAAACAAATGTGGAGAGTTATTACCTTTTTCCCAAATAGATTTGAACCCACGACCCTTGGATTCTTCCTCGATTCCAACAGGGATGATTGCTAGGTAACTCAAAGATAATCTTTTTACAACGACAAATTATGCGCTAAGGTATGGAGGATTTTTTATGTTGGATTTGGAAACTATAGACATCAAGTAACACCTCATCTATTGCTTACTATCAGATTATTCGACTACTGAAGGACTTAGAGGGTTGTGATTGATTTCATAGAAATCCATGTAAAGAAGATTTGTGATGCTAGTGGTATCACAAGGGCAATGTGGAAGAAAGGACTAATTAAGAGGAATATTGTTGTTGAGAGAAACCAGGACACTGATATGCAATCTTCCATCAACCTCTTTAAGGCCCTGAAGATTTCTCAGAAAGATTCTAACAACTATCTTAATTAGTTCTTTGCTATTGTTTTGGTGTAGTTTTGGTGCTGTGGTTTCGTTGTTTTGTATCTATAGTTGGGATTCTTCTAGGAAATTGGTTCCTTCCCTTGTCTTTATCATAATATCTAGCTCTTCTTAGGCTTTTGTTATTGCGGTGTAGTCCCCACATATGAAGAAACCATTCTTCTCTCTTTTTCTATTCTGGGCTTTTGAGCCTTTTGGTACTGCAAAGTATGGCCCCTTCAAAACCATTTACCAATAATAAAGAAAGAATCTTTTGTGATTTTAAATTCACACACTTCTAGAATTTGCACATTTTCTAGAATTTGAAATCTTTAGATTTTTCTTTGAATCTTTGTTAAAATCTATTCATATGGTTATATGTTAAAATAATAGGAATTGGTTAATCTATACATTATTATTCAATCTATATCTAAATTAAAACATGTATAATTGTAATCTTTCAAATGCTCATATATTGAGGGAAATAACTTTCATGCTGTAGTTTTTAATGAGAAATGAGTAACATCAATTTATAAGAATTTAGAAGGTTTTTGTTACTCTATGTTTTACTTGTCAATGAGAATTAAATATTAATACATGTTTTCACCCCATTTTCTATACATTTGAAAGGCTATAATATACTAAAATGTAATTATTTCCTATCTGGTAATATATATTACTTATGCAAGTCATCAAGTTATAGATGAATAAAGGAAATAAGCCACTACATAGGTCATGAATTCTCCCTATAAAATAGGATTCAAAATGGGATGTACCTGACTTTGAGAGGACAATGATGTTGTATTTCAAATAGAGTAATCTGTGTCCAATACTTCTCAACATCCTAATATTAATCCATCAAAAGATGTCAAGGAAAATGATATTGTTAATGGATTGTGTACTGGTACATTAAACAAAGGTTACTTCATAAAATATTGGACTACAAATGTCCTAAAAGGAGAACTAAATGACGATGAGGAATACATAATACCTGTAATGGATGTTGCAGAAAAGTAGAGGATTTTGATATGTTCACTATCAGTTTTTATAAATGGTCTCACAAAATCCAAGCATAAAAGGAATCTCAACCATATTAGAAAATAGAAAAAAGATGTACATTGTATAGGTATTAGAAAGACATGGCTGATATGGATCATGGAATCCAAATAAATTCTGTAAAGGATCAAATGGAACACATTAAATATTAGGTCTACTCCATTAGAGGATAGTTTTCCTAGTAGATATTCATAGATGTGGGTTAAAAAGAGGAAACAAGTTTCATTTCAAAGGAATAGAGAAGGCCTAGACTAGGATAAAGTAGTTATAATTAAACTAAACATCAATCCAAAATTTTTGGACAACCTAGACATGGTGTATACACTAGATCAATATGGACTTCATAGAATATAGGATTGTGATGAACTTTTTTTCCAACATGGTAGGAATAGTGGTGTGAGGTTCATTGAAAATATTTGTAGTAGGGGTGTAGCCCACATACTCCAAAAGAGTTAAGAGAGGATCACCATTATTCATTATGTTAATGAAGTAGGTTAGATTATAATGTATTTTTATCTTTGTACAAATAACAAAGGAAACTAGTGAATTACATTCCAAATTGTGATCTTGTGAGCATTATTGCATATCTTCTTTATCATGATTTCAATTACTATTTACACATATATGATAACCTTGTTTAGCATTTATTTTCTCCAATCCACTCTGCTATATTTTGTATTTTAAATCTTGGTACTCTCCTAACTTATGTGGTATGGGTATAAATCAACCATATTGAATATGTTTGAGAAGTTGATACATATTAATAATTCAATCTCATAAGTGTTTAATGTAAACTTAATCAACACATTATGTGTACCTATCTTATTCCATTTGAGCTTATTATTTGTATCCTTAGGAAACATATCATTATGAAAATATGATTACACCATATTCCCAACCTGAAATTCAGCTTCCCTTATTGTTTTATCCACATGATTTGTGTAGTGCTTATTTATCTTATTGAAATCATTATGTACTTATTGGTGCAATTTTTCCATGTTTTTCTGTAAAATCCTATGCTTTTGTACTTATTTTTTCTTTACATAGTAAGTATCACAATTCTACCACTCCTCACAGGTTACTTCCACACACAACGTAAAATGGTATCCTCTTCATGCTATGATTAAATGAATTTTTATATAAAAATGACATTTGCGTTGATTCCAAGTTCCATGTTCTCACAATTTCCTCCACAAAACATATGATAAAATATCCAATAATTTTGTTCACTACCTATGTTAGTCCATCAATCCACTGGTAATATGTAGAACTAAATTTCATCTTCTTGTTCAACTTATCCATAATGTTTGTAAAAAATGAAAACAAATTATATCCCTTTCAAAAACAATAACGTGTGGAAATCCAAGTGACCTTAAATTGATCTCCTTGAAGAAAATGTTTGTGTTATGCATTAGATCATTTATTCTCCTATAAGCAAGAGAAATTTCCCTCTTCAAAAATCTTTCGACTACAACATACATGAAATCAAATCCTCTCGACATCCTACATAAAGAAAAGACAAAATCCAAAATCATAAACTTACATGGATTTTTCAGGATGAGAAAAGGTTGATATAACCTTACATTCTAAGATCTCCCCTTACCTAATGTCTTACTTTACAAACTTTCACACATATGAAGACATCCACAACTGAAAGTAACTATACACCAGATACACCAATGTTTTATTCAAATTAAAGTGCCCTATCAATCCTCCATTGTGCTTTTATTTAAGAAAATTATCCCTCAATTATCCTCTTAGGATGCATTACCATCTACCCTTGAGCAAAAACACTTCATGTGAAAAATAGTCCAACCAAGATGTATTTTCTACACACGTAGGTGATGTACACACTTTTAGTGCTCCCTTGAAGTCTTCAGTTTACACAAACAATTCCTTGGTGGATTAATGGATCAATACTCAATGGATCAAGAATGCTCTTAGATATTATCCTTGTATGTTTCAACACAAAGGTGTGTCCCTATAAGTACTATACCCTCTTTCTATGTCTCAAGTTCAATAATAATTTGAATGTTTATAAGTGTAATGCTAGATGATGAATAATTTACATATTGTGTTGTAAAGAAACTAAAAAAATATTTTGTAATGCTTTATCTAAAAGACTCTAATTACACTTAAGAATATTTAAGAAATTAAATAACTCCCGTATGAAAAGTTTTGTTGTAAAATTAGATCTTGGACCTTTTTTTATTCTTCATTTTGAGGTAAAGTTGCTTTTGGAGAGAACATAATATTATAACCATACACAACACGACACATAACATTAAATGATACACTCCAACAACAATATTCTCAAACCCCATTGTATTCCCCTATACTATAAACTCCCTATACTAACAACACGATATTTGAATTTTTAAAAAAACTCTCTCTTCCTTATGAAATGATACTATTTTTATAGGCTTTTCTTCGCGAATTCATTAGGCCATTTGTCCACTCTGACATGACCATTAATACACTTGTCCGTTTTACATGTAGTTGTTTTGAACATAATACTTTGCGCCATGGGTAGACAAATGACTTTGACTGGCTTAACTACTTAACGAGGCTTGCTGATCAAGTTATATAATTCAATCTCTCGAAATTGACAGATGAACAAACATTTGAATGCACGCTTTCAAAATATTTGTAAAACTAGCAGTCGATTAGTCCATATGAAACTTATCAGTTAACAAGGGATCAATTATAATTTGTTATTAATGTTAACTATTAGACATGTAATGTTAACTAATTAGTTAACTATCAATGTTAACTATTGGCAATACCTTGGGAATTACACTCTTTATAGATTCTCAAACCACTAATTACACCCATACTACCTATGCCCGGATCCTGGTGGAACTTGACACTGATAAAAATCTTCTTGCTACTATAGATCTTAGAGTGCAAAATCGAACTTGGTCACAAACTCTTGATTATGAAGGTCTACTTTTCCGATGTAGAAGATGTTTTGGCTTAGGACACACCTCTACTGCTTGTGGGATGGAAAAACGTCAACATGAAAAGTGGAATTGGTGGAAAGATGCACTCCCAGAGCACCTAATTTTTGATGCTAAAAGGGATCTTGAATCAAAAGTGGAAACAATGGATGAATCCAAATCTGCCCTTGAAACCCCTCTATCAAAAAATCAAACTGTTAGCAGCATGAAAATTGCTCTAGTTGTTAAGGGTAACACGGAAAGTAATAAGTTTGTGGTTGTCCCATCTGGGACATATGTAACTAAGGAGAATACCCCTCCTTTGTCTCCTCCTCCAGCAGTGGAGACTCCAGCAGGCTGGGTCACGATTAACAAAAAGAAAAGAAAATTTACCCTGAAGGAGAGCTATTTGTCTGGATGATTTCTCCGTTAGTGTTCGGCCAGAGTACATTGTTATCATTTTTGTGGCCGGATCACTACGGTTTTTCTTTCCATGTGTGTTGTTGTAACTTTGTTGTTTGTTCGCTATTCAGCAGTTGTTTATTTTCTGTTGAGTTGTTGGTTGTTGTTTCTTCTTTGCAGACTGCGTTCTGCAGTTGGTCCTTATTGTTATATCAGTATGTTGATCCTTTTCTTTGTGCTTATTTTTTCTATTCTGGCTTCTGAGCCTTGCTGTACAAGGGTATAGTACCTTTCAAAAAACTATTTGCCAATAATTTAAAAAAACTATTAGACATGTAATATAATTAAGATTTAACTAAGGGTGCTGTGTGGCTGAAGTTAGTTTAGGTCCCTATAAATTAGAGTTTTGAAAGATTCAGTAGCCATTCTTGCATTGGTTTTACTTCGATCTACAATCTAAGTTTCTCTGATTTGTTTGTGAGTACCTCATTATTTTTTTGTTCTTTACAGTTTGTGCAACTTTTACTCAGATCTGTGCTAAGTATTCGGAGAATATGGAGCATAAAGAATTTTTTTCAACTCAACGCAGGGAGAATATAAAGGGAGGTGTTTCCACGAGGCCTCTACCCAAAAGAGGAGGTATGAAAAGAGAGATATTTGTTTCTATTGCTCAATTAGTGGGTGAATTACTCAAGGCTCCAAGAAAGTGAACAACAAATCTAAGCAAGCTGTGTCAAACATCTCCAAATGCAGAGAGGCCGATCACATACCTTCTTGTTGGGCGGATATAAAAACTTGGAGCAGTTCATCTTCTCAGAGTAAAAGACAGTTCTGTGTTTGACGTAATCAATGGATTCTGAAATTGTTCATGCTATTCATTTATGATGAATTTTCTTCCCACAGTCCAAAAAATTGAAGATTGGCCTGTTGTTTTCATCGATAGGGGAAAGCACCAAAGATGGGCATGTACCATTAAATGAATATAATTTTTTTTACAGTCTATATGACTTATATTTTGGGGTGGAAGTACTCTTTCCACCTATCTTTGAATTCAACACCAAAGAGGTGGAAATACAAAGGGGTGTAAAAAATATCAGAGAGAAATTGAGTAGTTTGGATATATAGTAAAATATAAATATTTTATGTTTGAAAAGTTGTTTTAAGATAATTTATTAATAATATAAGATTGAGATATAATATTAAAAATACATATGTGAATCCCGGCCATTACATTATACTAAATGTATTGAAATTTATTAATATTCTAAACCCACCCATGACACCAATTAAATTTAGAAAAAGTTGCATATTCATAAGGAAATATTCCAAACATTTAATGAATTGTTCATTAACCTATGATTCCTATGGACTTTACGCTCCCATATTAATATTATGTTCATATTGTAGTGGTTTTTTTTGTTTTCACATTATTCCCTATTTTCAATTGATTGCATTGGAGATTTCTTAATTCACTTAGCATTAACAATTGAATATTAATTATTTTTGGATTCTTTTCAATTCCAATGGTCTCCTAAACCATTCATTGCTTATAACATTCTAACATGGCAATGCATGTTACTAGGTGAGCCTCTCCATTCAATCATGCGAGATGTCTATGTAATGTTCCTTTGATATTGATTTCGCTAACCTTCACATTTATTCCATGCATTGAAAAAGAAAGAGTGTACAAACCAAAACATACATGAGCATATTTTTCATCTAATGATGGTTCATATATATGGGTCTAAAACGTGAACAAATTTCAATATATCTAATGCACAATAACTAGGAATTGAATTTTAATATTGAAAATTTTGTAAATGATATATCCTATTAAGAGGAAAAAATCTATATGAAACTATTCTAATGCTTACAAAATTTAAAGCTAAAATGAAGTAGAAATCTAAAACTAATTTGAAATTTTATACAACTATAGTAATTTAAGAATGCACTGCTCTAAATTTAGAAACCGAGGGATGTAAGTGACTTATGTGATTGTGAATACCAATTCCAAAATTTACACACATTCTAGCATATTTCTCTTTGAAAAATTATTAAAATATATTGATATGTTTAGATGTTAAAATTATAGTGATTGGTTAATCTCTATATTGTACATTAATACATGTATACATGCAACCTTTAAAATGTTTGTATATTCAAGGGAAGAATTTTCATGCTATATTTTTCACTAGAAATAAATAACATCAATTTTAATCATTTGGAAGGTTGTTGTTACTCTATGTTATACTTTTCAATGAGAATTGAATACTAGTACAAATTTTCACCTCATTTTCTATAGATTGGAAGGATATCTTATTAAACTAAAATTTAATTGTTTCCTTATATAGGTAATATGTATTATTCTTACATGACATCACGTTACAGAAGAAGAAAGGAAATGAGCCACTCACAAATGTACCCTATAAAAGAGGTCTCAGAAAGGTATATGTGCCTATCTTTGAGGACGACAATGATGTTATATTAAATAGAACAAACTAATACCTATCCAGCTCAACATCTTGAGATTAATCCATCATAAGATTTTGAGAATTGTTTTAATGTCAATGGAATGTGTATTGGTGCATCAAGGAAAGTTCACTTCATAAAATATTCAATTGAAGATGTCATGAAATGAAAAGTAAAGGATTATGAAGAAAGATCCCCCTATTTGGTGGAAGCACAAGTAAATTAAATGGAAAGCTTGAAGTAATCCTCTGTCCCGATTATTCTTCTTCATCTGGGCATAAGTGTGATGGATGGACATTGCTCCATCAAAAGAAACATTTGATGAGAAATTTTCCTAGGGTGGCTTCTACTGGCGAGCCTTAATGTATTTGTTATATCTTAGGGTTTGGCAAAGTTTCCTTTACTCGCCCTCAGGTATAGATCATATTTTCTTGGGTTTCTTTTCTTTTGACCATTGGTAGAGGTCATTTCTGTTATTCCTCACTTCTTTATCTTTTTCTCCCTTGTGTCTCTCATGATGTATCTAATTTTGTAAGGCTTCTGGGAGACACAATCCCTTTTTTGTTATCTTATCTAGTAAATTTTTTAATGAGGAATACATAGTCCATATAATGCATGTTGTATAAAAGTGGGGTATATAAATATGTTCATTATCAAACAATTTCAATGTTATCGCAACAACTAAGCACAAAGTAACCTCAACCATATAAAAAAATAGTGAAGCTAATAAAATTGTCTAATAGTGTAAATATATGGCTAATATAAAGTTCAATTCATAAAATATACGACTGAAGATGTCATGAAATAAGAATTAAAGGATTATGGGGAATACATATTCCATATAATGCATGTTGTATAAAAGTGGGGGATATCAATATGCATTGTAAAAAAAAATCAATGTTATCACAACAACCAAGCACAAAAGAAACCTCAACCATATAAAAAAATAGTGAAGAGACTAAAATTGTGAAATATTATAAATATATGGCTGATATCAATGATGGGCTCTAAATAAAAGGATTGCTTGGAGCACATATGAAAAACTAGGTCGAAATGGTTTTCCTAGTAGATCTTCATGCACATAGATCAAAAAGAGAAATTGAGATTTATTACTAATGACTTCAGAAGGCCTAAATTTTGATAAAGCATTTATACTTAGGCCAAACATCAATGCAACATTTTACGACAACCTAGACACGATGTGTAAAGAGCGACATAAACCTCATAGAATATGAATATGCAATTGTGATAAACTTGGTGTAAAATATGGTAGGAATAGTGGGAAGAGGTTCATTACAAAGACAACAAGTAGTAGTTCATCCCACATAATTTTGAAGGGTTGACAATAGATATTATTTCTTTATTATGTCAATGTAGTAGGTTAGAGTATAACGTTCTTCTATCTTTTCAAAGAGAAAACTAGTGAATTACATTTTTTGTGATCTGGTAAGTATTAGTGCATAAATTCTTTATCTTAGTCTTAATTACTCTTTACGAATCTTCGAAAAATGTTTTAACCATGTATTCTCTTTAGTCAACCTTTCCATATTTTGTATTTGAAATCTTAGTAATCTCCTCGCTTGTGTGATATGGGTGCAAATCGACCACATTGAATATATTTTAGATGTTGATTCATATCAAAAATTCTATATCATAAGTTTTTTACGTAAACTTCTTCAAAACATTACAAGGACCTACTTCATTCAATTTGAGCTTATTGTAGGTAGCCTTAGAAGACCTATCATTCTGAAAATAGGATATCACCATGTCCCCAACCTGAAATTAAACTTCTCTTATTGTTTCCTTTACACACTTATTTTAGTGTGTATTTATCTTTTCCAAATTTTTACACACTTATTGTTGCAATTATTCCATGTTCTTAATAAAATCCTCAACTTCTACACTTCATTTTTCTTTATGTAATAAGTATCGTAATTTTTCCACTCCTCACAAGTTACTTCCATACACAGCGTAAAATAGTGTCTTCTTCATGCTTTGATTAAAATTCAACCTATTTTATTCCATTTGAGATTATTGTAGGTATCCTCAGGAGACCTATCATTTTGAAAATAGGATAACACCATATCCCAAACCTTAAACTAAAGTTTAAACAACACTTATTGTTTCATCTACACACTTATTGTAGTGCGTATTTATCTTCTCCAAAATTTTATGCACTTATTCGTTCAATTGTTCCATCTTGTCTGTAAAATCATCAACTTATACACTTCTTTTTTCTGTATGTGATAAGTATTGTAATTCTACCACTCCTCAAAGGTTACTTCCATACACAACATAAAATGGTGTCTTCTTCATACATTATTAAATGAATTTTAATATATGAAATATGTTTTTCTTTATGGTAATTCCCATGCTATTATATTATTTTCCACCAAACATATAAGAAAATAGAAAAATACTTTGTTCACTACCTATGTTAATCTATTAGTCTATGTGTGATATACTGAATTAAATTACAAATTTTTGTTCAACTTCATCCATAATGTTGCAAAATTTGAGCAAAAATAATTATATCCCTTTTAACCATGATAGTGTGTGGAAATCCTGCGACCTTAAAATCTCACTGATGAAAAGATTTATGTTATGCATTGTATCATTAGTCCTCCTGCAAGTTAAAAAAGTGCCATCTTTTTGTTGATGTATTTTCTAATTCGTAATCAATTGAATGAGTTAGCTACTAAAGAGAGCACACATCTCAAAATAGGGAGGGATTATGGTACCTCAGATGTGATGTGATGGATGAATGGGTGCAAAGTAGATGATGAATCCCTACAGATGTAAGTCAATGACGCTGTAGCTCAAAGACACTAAAGAAAATTGATTAGATGAGATAGGTGGAGGATTCCTGAAAATGCGGATCCCAAAAGCGTTTACTTCCTCGGTGGATGTCAACCATTATTTTAAATAAAAATTGATATAAGTGATGGATAGGCAGATAACATGCAAAAACTGAAGAAGTATAGAGTCTGAAAGTAACTAAGAATCACCTAAGTACTTATTTGCTAAAATAAATGTAAATTAAGTGTTACTTGGTTTGGGTCAATGGTGACCCAAATTGTGTAGAGGTAGGTCACTGGCGACTTCGGAAGATGGATCTGGACTATAAGAGAAATATACAAACCCTGTAGGATCTAGATGTGATATGAATGTAGTAGAGGATTGTGTATGTTGGGCTCAACCTAAAGAAGGGATATGATGGAGAAGAAACAAGTAAAATGATAGAAAATAGAGGTTTGAAAGGAAAGACTAGGAACTAAGACCCTGGTCGATAATGATCAGGGTGAATCGATGATGAATGGGATGCAAAATAGATTAGTTTGGGATAACAGAGGAGTAAGATGATGTCTCTGGTACTTTTGAACATAGATAGAATATAGGTAGAGGCTTGAGAAGGCTCTTGAGATGGAAACCATAATTACAGAGAGCCAAATCGACAACAACTTGAGTTGGGTGACAATGATTGTAGTATATTAAGGAAAGGATGAATATAGGACTAAAAAGGCAACTTGCGAGAAAAAAAACTGGAAGAACAACCTGATAATAGAGTTACGAGCACTGGTAAACCTACAAGGTTGAAGATTGAACAAGATAACAATAAAAATGATAAAGATAGCATAAAAATCAATGCAAAACCTCATGTAATGTTAAAGATGATCAATACAAAGTTCCAAGTGATGCTAGGGGATTTATGAGATGATCTAGTTTGATGGTTAAGTTGCAGAGTGCCAAAAAGAAAGGAGTCGAAGCTATTTGTTTTCTATGTTGTGTGTCCACCTTCATAAAAGGAAAAAATCCAATTTAATAGGGTGGACGATGACAAGGATGGGTCACCATCAACCATGGGGAAAGTTTTCCCAATGGGGTATACTTTTTTTATTTTGATTGGGATTTGATGTTTTTTATGAGTACAAAAGCTACTTTAAAGTATGCAGGCGGGATTGGGTTGTTTAGGGTTGAGTTGGGGATAAAGATATGTTATAAAAATCATAGAAAAGCATGGAGATGTAATTGTAGAATAAAAGCATCCCAAATGGAAAGCTGGTTAGGCCATGGATAAACATTAATTGATTAATTATTTAATTAATCGGAACTAATTAACTAATAACAATTAGATGGGAATTTTAATTAATTAAGGAGGATGAATTAAATAAATATGTGTACATGGGTAATTATGGCTATAGATAACGAATTCAAGTCTACATTTTACCTCTTTAGTTGAGTGGTTTGGGCTAGTAAGCCATGAGACAAAAATAATGAGAGGTTGGATGACAATAGAAAAGGATTAATGGTGAGCTCCCCCTCAAATTGGGGATCGATTATGTTAAGGGAAATAGATGATGCATTTGAAAAGAGGTGGATTATGAAGGGCAGGTAGGTGAAGAAAGATGGGTAAAATGATTACCAAGGTAAGATTTCCCAAGAAAAAAAAAGATCACATTAACAATTAAAAACTATGGTGGTGAATCCAATATCACATCGGTAGAGGACAATTACAGTCTCAATGTTTGAGTCATGCTAGAATGTTCTATGGGCCAGTCAGTGCGTGAAGAACACTGAAAAATGGATGCAAGCCGTGATGATCAATGGGTCATAGGAAAACATCAAAGTATGTGCAACTAAATGAAAAAGGTATGAAAAATAATTTATACAAGAGGAATCAAGAGAAAAGGTGTGCGTCCCCAAGTGATAAGGATAAAAAAGGTATGGCGTCTAGTGGGACACGAAAAAAAAGTCTGAGAAGGAAAAATGAAAAATTAGGTGACGAAATAATATGCCCTAAGGGGTGAGAAGTAAGGTCGCAAGATGGATTATGCAAAAATTGGATTGGATTGTAACATAAAATGCCTGAGGAGGGAATACGAATGTCTTGGTGGGACTTAGAATGTATAAATTAATGATTTGAATGTAAAATTAAAAATGCCTGGAGGGAAAATAAATATGGCCATGGATGTGGAATTTGAGAGTAGATTGAAATAAAATTCCCAGAGGGAAAAAGGTACATAATGCCGCGAAGACAAACAAACAAATGGAAGATTGAGTAAAATGTCTTAGGGGGAATAAATTTGGGCTCGAAGGAGGAATTGAATGTAGGAGAGATTGAATAACATTAGATGAGGTGCTTGATAAGATGAGACTTTAAAAATGGTGACCTTTGAGTATGAATGACACTATTTCATATTAGGAAATGTATGAGGAACCCATGCCTCCAACTGCATTAGAGGTGTTGGTGCTCGTTTTGACCTCTCACCATTTTCCACTAATTTTCCTCTGATCTGCGTGTTATAAAATGTTATGTTTCTTGATGAGGATGCTTTGAAATCTTTTACCTCCATTTGAGTGCCTCGAGTTGTTTGTAGAATTCATTTTCATGTCCCTCCTTGAAGAAGTTTCCGAGTTTTCCCTGTTTTTTCCCTAATTTCTTCAAAATCCACAGGATTTGTTGTTTTTCCTATTTTTCCTCAACCATGGAAGCTCAAGAATGAAAAATTTATATTTGTATGCCTTTGAAAATCCAAATCCATGGTTGAAAGATGCTCGGAACCATGACCCACTTGGTTCTATTTTGAAAAAAATTCATCCTGAGTGAAAAATTGGATTCTGGGCATGAGTGGTGAATTTATGTGTTTTTGACGATCTGACGGATGTTTTTTTCCTATCAAAGTTATCCCTCAATGTTTAGAAGTCACATGGCTTCCTTTGGTTGGTCAGGGGATGGTAGATGAATGCTTTAACTTATAGCTTTTTACTTTTTTGGCAAAAAGGAAAATTTTGTCCTGTGGCCCTGCTCAAATCTGATTGGTTCTTTTGGTGCTTACGTGGTTTCTTCCAATTGGATGGGGCATGTCAATTTTTTTTTTTGAATTTTTTCTTTTTGGATACTTTGGAAAAAAAATTGAACTTTCCCTACGGCCCTGGGGTCAAAGCATACAAGTGTGTTCCATTTTGTGGCCATAAATATTTTAAAATCTAAGTAAAAAATAATTAAAAAAATACTATAAAAATTTAAAAAATCAGGATTCTAGATGCCCTTTGGTATTTATAGCCTCTTAAAAATGCATGAACATGTTTTGGTTGTTAGACATAGTTTGCTGAAAGTACAAAAACTACAAAAAAGTGGGACACAGTTATATGCTTTGACCCCCCGCCAGGATTTGATTAAAGAAAAATTTAAGTGGCAGGGAAAAAGTCTTACCTTGACCCCGCAAAAGGACACGTGGCAAAGTTAAAGGTAGAGATGCGGGCCTTCAGAGGCAAGTTGGATGTTTTTCCCTTTTGGCAGAATGGAGTAAAATTCTAAAATGGAAGCGCGCCCCCACCAAATCATTTTTGAATCCTTAAGGTTTTTGAAGAAGCCAGGAGGACACTTGGAGGCCTCCACTCACTTTGCTTTTTGATTTGAATTTTCAATGGCCAAAGGAGATTGCCTCAGATCCTGACACTTGGCACCTTCCACTAAGCTTCGAACCTTCAAACAAATTTTGTTGGGTCAGGACATGTGGCGAGCCCGTGCTCATTCAAGGTCTCAACTTTTGGGGACCATCTCAAGATGCGCCATTGTGATGCGTGGTAGTTTAACAAGTCAAAGGGGGTGAGGAAGTGGACCATCGGAGGCAATTTAGAAATTTCACCTCTTATTCTCAAAAGGGTTAAAATATAAAAAATGACTTGTAAGCCCGACAAAGGAACAATCAAAGTTAGTTTCAAGTCAAAAGGGAGAGGGGGCCGAACAGTTGGGAGCAACTTGGATGTTTTCCCCCCTAATGTTCAAAAGGGTTAAAACATCAAAATGGCCCGCAAGCCCAATAGAGGAAAGGTCAAAGCTTTCTCTAGTCAATGACAGAGGTGCGGGCCTTCGGAGGAAATTTACAAAAATTTCCCTTTGTGGGAAAAGAGTTAAAAGTGAAAAAGGAAGTGCAGTTCCACTGGGGCCCATATTGGGACACATGTCAGGCTCATTTCTCAAGGGCGGAGCTACGGGGAAAACTTGGAAAATTTTCCCTTTTCCAAAAAGGAGCTCAAATCATAGAATTTGGCCACGGTTCCTTTGGGACCCACCTCAAGACACGTGTTAGGCTCATTTCTCAAAGGCGGAGGTACGGAACAAAAATGTGAAACTTTTTCATTTCTTCAAAAGTTTGTAAAAAGTCAGAGGGAATCCCCTGGCCCGTTTTAAGTTGAATCTTCCACATGGATGACCCAAATTCAAAGTAAAGATCAATGACAGCTATGTAACTGAATTTGATTTTCCCCCCATTTTTACTGAAACATCTCTAGAAGTACGAGTCTTCATGATTTCCTGGTATTTCCTACATGCCAAATGGAGAGGAGAATTAATGTTGATATCTAAGTTTGGTGGGGAGATCTGGAGATGTCTTTCACCATTAAGATGGTCTGACTATCGAGCTCGATCATATTTTGTGTTTTTCTTCTCCCAAGCACGTAAGGGGCCAGATTTGATAGAATAGGGGTGGAGGTGGTTGGAGAATTGAAGAAAGAGTGATCTACCAGAGGAAGGAGTTGAATGCAAGAGATATTCAATGAGATCTGTCCCCTTGAGCACCTGATAGCCTTTTACAGATTTGATTCCAAAAATCACGATCGAGATCATGGCGAGCACTGGTAGCACTCAATGTTCAGATTCTTGGGGGGTGAAAGGGGATTTCTTGTAAATTTTATAAATGGCACAAATTTTTCGTGTAAATTGTTGGAGTGTTAGGGGTCAAGACTGATTTTTCTAATAGAAAGCTTGATGGAGCCCATCCTTTTTTGAGAAGTTGTTTGAGAAGCATGTATATCTCTTTTGTATCAAATTTGATCGTGCAAAGGTGGTTGCAAGTGTACAACCATTAACAAGGTTTAAGATTTTTCTAGAATCTTTCTCATACTGATAAATTTGGTCAGATTCGAGTTATTCCATGTTGTCTTGAGAAAAATGTGTCTATTTTATCTCTGAATTTATGCAAAGTAGTTTTTATTGTTTCTGTTACAATATTGTATTAAAATCTAATTCAATCACATAGGTCTCAATCCTTGTGATAGTTTAGTGGCATCTGTAATTTCATTTCTCTGGATAAATTTCATCTAGAAGTGAAATAAATGATTTAAAATCACTTTTCTTTCATTTGTTTGACAGAGATTGTTTGTAAGCCTCTGGGTGTACCTTAGGCATGATTTGGCTTAGATCTTGATGCTTTGTTGGGTTCTCTAACTCGAGCCTTCATGTTAGAATCTCATTGGTTGTATGAAAAATTGCTAATCTGGGCCTCCATTGAAGCACATATTCTGGTGAAAGAAACATTTTAGGTATTCTGTGGCATTCTGTTGGTCTAACCTTCCATTTTGTGAAATTTCTCAAGGACCTAGTGAATCAAGTTCATCCTGCCTCACCTCCCACCAAAAAATTCATTTAAAAAAGAAAACAACCAATCCTACCCATACTACCCCTGTTTGTCCTGTGTGTGTGCAAATGACTGTAATTTCTATTACCAAAACATGCAGAAACAATCAGGATTCTAAATGTCTTTAGTAGCCTGAACCTTGCCTAGAGAATATCTCCACTATCTACAGTGATAACTCGTGAGAGTTAGATTTTGTTGCATTGATCATATTTTCTCCAAGGTCTCCTTAATAACTTCATTAGGAAGGATATCTCCATATCCTCCATAAACAACATGCTACAAAAGGGTTCTCTTACCTTGGTTGAAAGGCACAACCTAAAATAGTGAGGATAGATCAAATCCTCTTGAGGGTGCTATCCATTTCTCCACATTTGAGTGACAGAGGGCTAGTTAGATCTTATCCCCAGCTACAAAATGACTCACCATGATCTATCTTTTTCTAAGCTTCCTGTCAAACTAGTGATGATTGCTCAGACTCTGAGGGAGAATCAATTTGGATACCAACAACTAAATGGCATCATTTCTAGGGATCTAAAGTTCACATTCAGACCCTGGTAAAAACTTCTTGTATGCTCCAAGTGTTGTGTGTAGTTATTTCAGTTTTCACACCTAGTGCACTAGATTTCATTTCATAAATCTTGGTAAAGAAAGGTCAGAATCTTTCCATTTCCAGTTTCTAGTGTTGAGAGACATTTGATAGATCATATTTAGTGCATTTTCACAACTAAGGTGGAAATCCTTAGTGGCGACTCCCTATTGATAGTGCATTTTTAATGTGTACCAGTGTCTTAACCTCTGTCAAGTGAGATTTGTTACCAATATTTGCAAAGCTGGAAGGAAGAAGATATTTCTTTGCTAGGGATCCTGCTAGGACATTGTTTCCAGAGCTAGGAAAAGCAAAATCAGAAGGAAGAAAATCCTGGAGAGTTGTGGGAGATCAGTAGACAAGAAGAGGGATCTCCATTGATGAAAGTGATCAGCCTATCATTGAAGACTGCCATTCAAGTGATTCTGAATCAGGTAGCCTCTTTGTGGAATTGAATTCTCCAACTGGAGAGGGGCCTTCATTTGATTTTGAAAAGTTTGCTTCACATTCTGCACCTGTATTTTCAGAGGTTGATAGGGATTTCTAAGAGACAAGGCCTTTGGGGGATATCCATTTTGAAAGTTATACTCCTATGTTCCAAAGACCCTCTACCCCTTATCAATTTTTCACCCCTCCAGGGCACCTCCTCGAATCAATATGGCTCATCCCCCACCCAGACCCCCTTTTGTTGTAAACACCTTTGGACCTATAAATTTTTTGTGGGGATGGCTAGTTATCCAAATGTATTTCCTCAAGATGTAAGGAAGATACTACTAAAGTTCCAAGGAAACAATGCTATAACTGGTGATCAACATCTAAATATTTTTATCAATATGATGGAAGACTTTGAGATTGAACATGAAGATGTATATATCAAGTTGTTTATCCATACCTTGGAAGAAGATGCAGGGACTGGTATAAAGCTTTGTCCAGATAACTCTATTGATTCTTGGACTGAGATGAACAATGCATTTAGATTGCAGTATGGTGATAGAACTGACCCTAGGTTTCTTCTATCATAATTTGAAAACATCAAGAAGAATTCTAATGAGTCAGTACATGATTTCAACACAAGGTTCAACAAGACCTTAAGAACATTTTATGTTGGCTTAAGGCCTTGTGATGAGTCATGTTTGATCAAATATTCTGATGCATTTGATAAAAAGGATGCATATTACTTAAGAGACAAGAACCCCACAAATTTGAGGCAGGCCTTCACCATGGCTCTGCAAATAGAGAACAACATCAAGGCAATTGGAAAGCCTCCAAAAAGGGAGGGTGTAAAGCTGGTTAACCCAAAAATAACTCAAACAAGTAAAGCTGCTGATTTGGAGGAGGTTGTGAAGACTTTGGCAGGGGCTGTCAAAGAAATTTCCTACAAACTAGCCCAGACTGAGAAAGGAATTGGGCAGAGCTCACAAGGTCAACACAAGCAACAAAGCCAAGACAGGTTTACAAATCACCAAAGATCTGATGATAGAGGAAAGGGACCTATTGGATTTGGAAATAGGCAGCCCCAAGGTAGGGAAAATAGAATGGTGCCTGATCCTTTGGCTGCCATAGTTGTTGTTATGGAGGAGACAAATGTCATTGATTGGTGTGACAAATGTTTCATGCCTCATGCTCCTTGTGAAGAAGATCAACAAGAAGAAGAAGAAACAAATGATGATAATGATGATGATGTCTGCATGATGGGTTGTTCCACGAGCTCACAACAAGGGGCAACTTCAACTGAGGTGATAAGTGCCCAAACTGCTGCCACTTTTTGGGACTGCATTCATAGGGTACCTATTCTTCCTCCCTCTCATACTTTAGAAGTAGATACTATACAAGGATTTTGAATTACCCAATAATTACTTTGAATATTTAAGGGATTTAATGATAAAGAAGTATGATGGAGGAATTCCATCTGAGGAAGATAGACAAGTTATTGATGAATGTTGTTGTTTAAGAGAAGGAATACAACACAAGAAGTAAGGTTGCCAAAGGGAAAGGGCCTCAAGCCAAGCCAAAAGATCCCTTACTTTCAAGCATTCCTAAAGAAGCTCCTAAGGAAGATGCATCTTCCAAAAGCCCTGTTGTTTGAAAACAAAATCATACCCCTCCTCATGCCCAAGCTGTCAAAAGTCATGTACTACCTAATGAGTGTGTTAGCTTTCCTTACAATGCTACCTTGCCAAAGAATGTCCCATATGACATTACAGGTTTTAAGTCAAATCAAAGTCTTTGTTCCAATTGTTGAGTTGCTTAGGATTCCTCAAGCCAAGCCAAAAGATCCCTTACTTTCAAACATTCCTAAAGAGGCTCCTAAGAAAGATGCATCTGCCAAAAGCCCTTTTGTTCCAAACAAAAATCATACCCCTCCTCATGCCCAAGCTGTCAAAAATCCTTGTACCACCTAATGAGTGTGTTAGCTTTCCTTCCAATACCTTGCCAAAGAATGTCCCATATGACATTGCCAAAGTTTTAAGTCAAATCAAAGTCTCTGTTCCAATTGTTGAGTTGCTTAGGATTCCTGAGCACAAAAAGAGAGCATTTGAATACTTGGGATTGAAAGAAGAGAAGACTGCCCTAGGCAGAAATGTAAACATTGTGGAGACTCCTCCAATCATTGAAGAATTAGAAACACCACCAGCATTGGAGGAACTAGGTGAACCACCTGAGGTCTATTTGGGGACATCCTTGGTGGACTCTCAGCTGAATGTGGATCCATTCTTCACCACTTTGATCATTAAGGATAGACTACTTGCACAACTGCATGTTTGACTCAGGGGCATCATGTAATGTCATGCCTTTGGAAGTCATGAATGAGCTGAATATCAAAGTGACAACATCAGCATATGGGAAGTGCACTACCATGGACTCCAGAGAAGTGCCAGTAGTGGGATGTGTGAAGGGTTTGGTGGTGCAACTTGCAGCTTACCCAGGTAAAAATTTAAAACTTGATGTTGTCATCGTTGACTGCCCAGCCAAGTGGGGCATGCTATTGTCAAGAAAATGGGCTTGCAAGTGTTGGTGGGAGTGTCCAAATGGATATGTCCTATGCCACCATTCCAATTGAGGGCAGCCTTGTCAGGTTATATGGGGAAAATAAGATGTTGCACCTTATTGAGGATCCCAACAATGCATCCTATGAAGTATTGTACACAAATGTTGATGCTGATAACTTTGTGGGATTTGCTGATGGAAAGGAGAACAAGATTGAGGAATGTAGGTGTCTTGAACAGGAAGGGATTCTCCTTGGACTCTATTGTTTGATGGAGCTTGCTCCAAGTTTGGGAATGGTGCTGGTGTTGTTCTACTTTCTCCAGGTCAGGAAAAATTTGTTTTTTTCTTTCAAACTCAACTTTGAGTGCACCAACAACATTGTTGAGTATGAGGAACTGTTGTTAGGTTTAATAATTGCTTGGAAATATGGTGTCAAGGACATTATTGTCAAGGGAGATTCAAAATTAGTTTTCAAACAAGTCAGAAAACTGTATGCCACAAAAAATCAGCGAATGAAACAATACAAGCATGCAGTTTGGGATTTCATTGAGATGTTTGATTCATTCAACATTGTGCATCATGATAGAAAGTTCAATGATTTTCTAGATAAGCTTGCAGTGTTGGGGTCTCATTTTGACAATTGTACAATGTCCCCATATTGTGAATATGATGTTGAGGTATTGACAAGACCCTCTGTCCCTGACAACATTAAACACTTGAAAGGTTTTTGATGATGATGCTCAGATCAGAAGATTTCTGCAGAACAAGGGAGAGTTTGTTGATCAATGCATTGATTGGAACCAATGGTATGTGCAACAGAGGGAAAGGAAACCTTGTTTGGTAAGGGCATCATCTAGCTAAAGACCAATACCATTCCTAGAGGGCTGGTTGCTCTTGAATCAAATTTTGATAATGTTGATTGCATTATTAATAGGCATATGGTAGCCTCGAGGGATGTTGAGGAGAATGATCTTGGTATAAAGGAGAAACCAAGGAAAATTTGGTTAGGCAACAATCTCAGCAAAGAGGAGAAGCAGTCATACATCCAATTGTTGAAAAAATACCAAGATTGCATGGCTTGGACCTATTCTGAACTAAAATCATACAGAGAGGATCTGTTTCAACATGAGATTCCCTTGGAGTCTAATGCAAAGCCATTCAGGTAGAAATAAAGGCCAATCAATCCACTCTTATCTCTCAAAATGCAAGAAGAACTGAAGAAATTGAGAGATGGAGGGATTATTCAGCCCACAAGGTATTCTTCTTGGGTTGCAAACCTAGTACCAGTCAGAAATAAAAATGGTGACATCAGGCTGTGTGTAGATTTCAGGAATCTAAACAGGCATCAATGAAGGATAATTATCCTCTACCAAATATGGAGAACATGTTGCAGTTAGTGACTGGTTCTGAGTTTCTTTCCACCTTGGATGGTTTCTCTGGTTATAACCAAGTTGTGGTGAAGGAATCAGAAAGGATCAAGACAACCTTTACTACTCCTTGGGGGACATATGTATATGTTAGGATGCCCTTTGGTTTGATGAATGTTGGAGCCACCTTTCAAAGAGAAATGGATGTTGCTTTTGCTGGTTACATCAATGAGTTTATTGTAGTTTATCAAGATGATGTAACTATATTTTCCAGGAAGAGAAGTGATCACCTGCTGCACTTGGAGAAGATGTTGATAAGATGTAGAGAATATGGCATCTCACTCAATCCAAAGAAGTGCCATTTTGGAGTGCAGAAGGAAAAGTTTCTTGGTCACATTGTGTCACAAGAAGGGGTGATGATTGATCCAGAGAGGGTAGAGGCCATCAGCAAGGTCCCTATTCCAAGAACCAAGAAAGGAATTCAGTCCTTCTTTGGGTAGATAAACTTCATTAGAATATTCATATCAAACTTTGTTGAGTTGACCATTCCAATCACTTCCATGCTGAAGAAAGACCAGGTCATCAAATGGGAGGAGGTTCCATCCAAGATTTCAATGGGATCAAGGAGGCATTAAAGCATGCCCCTATTTTAGCAGCTCCAGACTATAAGAAGCCTTTCCAACTTGTTTTCCTTTGCTTCAGAGAACACTATTGCTTCTGTCCTACTGCAGAAGGATGATGAAGGGGCTGAGAGGCCAATTTCCTTTTTCAGTAAGGCCTTGCAAGGGGCTGAGCTGAAATACACTATTATGGAGAAGTAAGCATTTTCCTTGGTAAAAGCAACAAAAGTTTTTAGGCCTTACATTCTAAGTTCTAAAGTGGTTGCTTATGTTCCCCACACCATGGTGAAGGACATCTTGTCAGAGATGGAAGTCTCAAGCAAAAGATGCAGGTGGGTGAACAAGTTGCAAGAATATGATATGGATATCCAAACCACGAAGTTGGTGAGAGGTTTGGGCTTGGCTAAGCTTATGGTTGAGAGAAACTTGCAAACTATTGAGGTAAATGAGGTAGAAGAAGAAAGGGCAGGTGTTTTTGAAAGGTTGATGAGTTCTGAGTGGTACAAGGATGTAATTTTCTATCTCAGACATTTATACTACCCTGAGTATTTAAGTAAGAACCAGAAAAGAGCTCTTAAGTTGGCTCCCAGAAATATGTCATTACTGATTATGGGTTAGCTTGGAAAAACCTAGAGGGAGTCCTCTTAAGGTGCATTACTGAAGAAGAAGCCCCCAAGATAATTGCTGATCTCCATGGAGGAATTTGTGGGGGGCATTTTGCTGCAAGAGTCACAACACACAAGATCTTGAGGGCTGGTTATTGGTGGCCAACTCTCTTCAAGGATACAACTCTTTTGGTTAGAAGATGTGAGAGTTGTCAGCGCTTCTCTAGAAGACTGAAAGCTTCAGGCTCCCTTCCTTTGCAACCTGTATCAATTGAAGCCCCATTCAAGTAATGGGGAATGGATTTCATTGGTGAGATTTCAGACCCTTCAAGTGTTGGCCATAAGTGGATTCTTGTAGCCACTGATTACTTCACCAAGTGGGTGGAGGAAATCCCCACCAAAATAGCAACACACACCAAATTGTCATGGATTTTTTGTTAAACCATATCATCTGCAGGTTTGGGGTGCCAGTCAAGATTGTTGCTGACAATGCCATGAGCTTTAGAGATAAACCTTTGGTGGAAATGTGTAAAGAGTATGGGATCAACTTGACATATGCCTCTAATTACAATCCCCAAGGAAATGGACAAGCTGAGTCCAGTAATAAAAATTTTCTGAAAATTATCAGAAGGACCTTGGAGCTAAACAAGAGAAAATGGGGTGAGCAGTTGAAGTTTGTTGTTTGGGCAGATAGGATTACTGTCAAGAGAGTTACTGGAAAGAGTCCATTTGAGTTGGTATATGGGACTCAGGCCCTACTTTCCCTTCATATGCAACTATCTTCATATCAGTTTATGCAACAGCTGGAAGATCAGGAGGTAAGTCCTTATGATGCTCGCATTAACCAGATTGTTGAGCTTGATGAAGAGAGGAGGGCATCCCACCAGAGGCATGTAAAGTTCAGAGAGAAACTGAAGAAGTTATTTGACAAGAAGGTCACTCCCAGAGCTTTCAATGTTGGAGATCTTGTGCTGCTATGGGATAGCAGACATGAAGATAAGGGCAAGCATGGAAATTTGACTCATTATGGATGGGCCCTTACTCCATTGATATTAGAATTGGTGAACATACCTTCTTCTTCAAGGACTTAGATGGTGAATTGCTTGAGTTACCTATTAATGGTAGGAATTTGAAGCATTTCTTGGATTGATTCCCTAGAATCAAGGTAAAAATATTTTGTACAGTGTATAGTTTGTTGGTTTGTTTCCTGTCTTTTGTGTTTTTGCTCGTTCTGGTCCATGGTGACCTATTTTTGCTAGTTTCTCAGTTTCATTTTTGGGGGATGGCTATGTCTCTCTCCTCTGCAAAGTTCAATCTATTGCCCAATGGATATTTTTGGCACTTGGTCTACCGTTGTTCTTTTGGCACTCACAGGGAGTGCCCATCCCTGAGTTGGAGCCGATGTTGGTGCTCGTTTTGACCTCTCACCATTTTGCACTAATTTTCCTCTGATCTGCGTGTTATGAAATGTTTTGTTTCTTGATGTGGATGCTTTGAAATATTTTACCTCCATTTAAATGCCTCGAGTTGTTTGTAGAATCCATTTTCATGTCCCTCCTTGAAGAAGTCTCCGAGTTTTTCCCTGTTTTTTCCCTAATTTCTTCAAAATCCACGGGCTTTTCTGTTTTTCCTATTTTTCCTCGACCATGGAAGCTCGAGAATTATCAATTTATATTTTTATGCCTTTGAAAATCCAAATACATGGTCGAAAGATGCTCAGAACCATGATCCACTTGGTTTTGTTTTGAAAAAAATTTCATCCTGAGCGAAAAATTGGGTTTCTGGGCATGAGTGGTGAATTTATGTGTTTTTGACAGTCTGACGGGTGTCTTTTTCCTATCAAAGTTATTCCTCAATGATCAGCAGTCATGTGGCTTCCTTTGGTTGGTCAGGGGATGGTGGGTGAATGCTTTAACTTATCACTTTTTACTTTTTTGGCAAAAATGGCAAATTTGGTCCCGTAGCCCCGCTCAAATCTGATTGGTTCTTTTGGTGCTTACATGGCTTCTTCCAATTGGATGGGACAGCGGTGGGTTTGTTTTTTGAACTTTTTCTTTTTGGCTACTTTGGCAAAAAATTTGAACTTGCCCCGCGGCCCCGCCAGGATTTGATTAAAGAAAAATTTAAGTGGCAGGGAAAAAGTCTTACCTTGACCCCGTAGAAGGACACATGGCAAAGTTAAAGGTAGAGATGTGGGCCTTCGGAGGAAAGTTGGATGTTTTTCCCTTTTGGAAGAATGGAGTAAAATTCTAAAATGGAAGCACGCCCCCACCAAATCATTTTTGAAGCCTTAAGGTTTTTGAAGAAGCGTCCAGGAGGACACTTGGAGGCCTCCACTCACTTTGATTTTTGCTTGGACTTTTCAATGGCCAAAGGAGATTGCCTCGGATCCTGACACTTGGCACCTTCTACTGAGCTTTGAGCCTTCAAACAAATTTTTCTCGGGCTAGGACACATGGCAAGCCCTAGCGCTCATTCAAGGTATCAATTTTTGGGGACCATCTCAAGATGTGCCATTGTGACACGTGGTAGTTTGACAAGTCAAAGGGGGGGGGAGGCGGACCATCAGGGGAAATTTATAAATTTTGCCTCTTATTCTCAAAAGGGTTAAGATATCAAAAATGGCCCGCAAACCCAACAAAGGATTAGTCAAATTTTGTTTCAAGTCAAAAGGGCGGGGAGGCGGACCATCAGGGGTAACTTGCATTTTTTTCCCCTTAATATTTAAAATATTAAAACATCAAAATGGCCTGCAAGCCCGATAAAGGAAAGGTCAAAGCTTGCTCCAGTCAACAGCGGAGGTACGGGCTTTTGGAGGAAATTTGGAAAAAAATTCCTTTTAGGAGAAAAGAGTTAAAAGTGAAAAAGGAAGCGTGGTTCCACTGGGACCCACATTGGGACACGTGTCAGAAGCTCATTTCTCAAGGGCGGAGCTGCGGGGAAAACTTAGAAAATTTTCTCTTTTCCAAAAAGGAGGTGTGAAAATTTGGCCACGGTTTTTGGGACCCACCTTCAAAATTTCTCAAAGGCGGAGGTGCTGGAATGAAATGTAAAATTTTTTCAAAAGGTAAAAAGTCAGAGGGAACCCCCGAGCCTATTTTAAAATTGAATCTTCCACGTGGATGACCCAAATTCAAAGTAAAGATCAATGACAGCTATGAGTCTGAATCTGATTTTCCCCCCATTTTTACTGAAACACTCCTAGAAGTGTGAGTCTTCATGATTTCTTGGTATTTCCTACATGCCAAATAAAGAGGGGAGTTAATTTTGATATCTAAGTTTGGTGGGGAAGATCTGGAGACATCTTTCACCATTAAAATGGTCTGACTATCGAGCTCGATCAGATTTTCTTTTTCTTCTCCTGAGCACGCAAGGAGCTAGATTTGATAGATTAGGGGCGGAAGTGGTTGGCGAGTTGAAGAAAGAGTGATCTACCAGTAGGAGGAGTTGAATGTGGGAGATATTTGAAAGATCTGCCCCCTGAGCACCTGACAGACTTTTTGCAGATCTCATTCTGGAAATTACGATCCATGTGATCATGGCGAGCACTGGTGGACACTCAATGTCTAGATTTTTGGGGGGAAAAGGGCTCTGTTGTAAATGTTATAAATGGCACAAACTAATCATGCAAATGGTTGGAGTTTAGAAAGTTAAAGGTTGAATATAAATTCCCAAGAGGAAAAATTTCACAAAGATGGTCTTTTAAGAAGTCAATCGAATAAAACTGTATATCTCTTTTGTATTAAGTTTAATCATGTCAAGGTGGTTGTGAGTGTACAACCCTTTGACAAGCTTTGAGTGTTTCTAGGAACATTCCCTTGCTGATAAATTTAATCAAACTGGAGTTATTCTGTGTTGATCTTAAGCCAAATGTGTTTGTTTTATTTCTGAACATATGCATATATTTTTTCTTGTTTGTGTTGCAATATTATATCAGAATCTATCTTAATCACACATGGGTCTCAATCCTTGTGACAGTGTAGTGGCATTTACAATTTCATTTCTCAGAAGATCTTTCATCAGGGAATGAAATAAATGATTTAAAATCACTTTTCTTTCATTTATTTGACAGAGATTTTCTATAAGCCTATGGGTATATCTTAGGCGTGATTGGATTTTAGATCTCAATACTTTGTTGGGTTTTTTAACTCGATGATTTCATGTTAAAATATCATAGATTGTGTGAAAAAGTGCTAATTTGGGCCTCCATTGAAGCACACATTCTAGTTAAAGGAACAATTTAGCTATTCTGAAGCATTTTGTTGTCTAAGAATTTCCATTTTGTAAGAGTTCTCAGAGATCTAGAAAATCAATTTCATTCTACCTCACCTCCCACCAAAAAATTAATTTAAAAACAATCAATCCTACCCGTACTACCCCTATGTTTGTCATGTGTGTGTACAAATGCATAATTTCCATTACCAAAGCATGTGAGAAACAATCAAGATTTCAAATGTCTATAGTAGCCTAAACCTTTCCTAGAGAATATCTCCACTATCTAGAGTGACAACTCGTGAGAGTTATATTTTGTTGCATTGATCATATTTTCTCTCAAGGTCTCTTTAACAACTTCATTAGGAAGGATATCTCCATCTCCTCCACAAACAACAGGCTATGAAAGGGTTCTCTTACCTTGGTTGAAAGGCACAACCTAAAATAGTGAGGATAGATCAAATCCTCTTGAGGGTGCTATCCATTTCTCCACATCTGAGTGATAGAGGGCCATTTAGATCCCATTCCTAACTACAAAATGACTCACCATGATCTATCTATCTCTAAGCTTCCTGCCAAAACATGTGATGCTACTCAGACTTTGAGGGAGAATCAATTTGGATACCAACAAGAGGTAAATAATAAGGTGATCCATGTAACACAAGTCACATGTGACTAGATCAAATATTATTACGCCACAAACGACAATCGGTCATACCAAAGATCATAAGGAGCTTGGATGAAATGAACTCATAAACCTAGTGTGGACATGACAAAGGGGTTTGAGATGAAACTTGTACACAAGAAGAGGGTTCTCCAAAAGTGGTGTTCCCTAAAACTTTTCCTCAACTGTGGGAAGGGGAAAGAGAAAACTAATCAATGTGGGAAATTTTCTGAGAGAAATTTGATCAATAAGGGAAGATTCCTTAGGATGCTAATAAAATAGAAGGTTGGTCAATGCAGGAAGCCTTCAAATTCCATAAGGAGTAGCCATCCTTCAAGGGTATGATCTAATTTACACAATATATAGATGGAAAGAATAATATGACAACCATCCTTTGAGGGATCAGTATATATTTTTTTAATTTTATTTTGATTTGCATGCTTTTTCTCTTTTTTTGCATGAACAACTGTCTTTTGAGGGATTAGTCTGTTTTTGATAACTTTTGATTTTGATGAGAGCATCCTTTGAATTTTAACTTTGACATGGGGGAGAGATGGAAATAACGAGGTAGACCACTTGAGAGGGGATAATAAATGTACAAGATATACCCCTATAGCCTTTCCATGGTTCCAATAGGTGAATAAGAGGGTGATGGATGTAATGATCATAGAGTTACTCACCAAGAAGGGAGAACCTATCCACAAGGAATATGCTACAGGTAGAGCCGTGGTGCCCATATTTAAGGTCACATCTAGGAAGTGATGGAATACCACATAATTCAAAATCATTATCATGATAAATGAATGAGGATAATGATATAGGGATGATCTAAGGATACTACTAAGAGCACTGGTAGATGTTCTAACAATAGAATGGTCGTGAGTGCAATGCGCTAAGTGGCTCCACTTCTTGTTTACCATCAAGAGAGGAAAAATTTCCATGTTGGGTCCTGATTAAAGTCATGTTTGAGATAGGATGAGAGTTTGATAAGATGGGGTATGTTGAGATGGATGAGAAAAGATAAAATTGTGCGCTACCCTTAAGGAAGTGAAAAATAAGCGTTCCTAATGAGACACGTAGATGGACATAAGAGTGGGCTTATGATAAAAAAAAGTTGTCCGCTAAGAGAGGGAAAAACATGAGAAAATTGGTGGACTTAGGATGGGTAAAATATTGAATAACACATCATGAGATAGATAATATGAA
The DNA here is from genome assembly GCA_019776745.2 of Taxus chinensis. NCBI lineage: Eukaryota > Viridiplantae > Streptophyta > Pinopsida > Cupressales > Taxaceae > Taxus > Taxus chinensis. The sequence continues at coordinate 774,796,800 of CM034147.1, read as the reverse complement.
AATTGCGCTACCTTTCAAAGGTGAGGAAGCAAGAGAAAAATATGTGTTCTAGTGAGATGAAAAATGGCCACAAGAGTGGGCTTAGGATAAAAAATTGTGCCCTCAAGAGAGGCACAAAAATGGCCATAAAGGTGGGCCTTGAATGAAAAAGATGGAGATATGGTGCCCCAAATGAGGCATGAGTAGGGCCATAAAGGTGGAATAAAGAAAATCGAGATGAATAGTCCCTGAATGGCAAGAGAAATATGGCCACAATCATAGACTTTGATGATATTTTCCCCCTCAAGGGAAGGAAAAAGTGATAAGAATATTTGACATATATTGAATGAAGTCGACAAAGATTGTAAAATATGTGTGACTCCCTAGCAGTGAGGAATCGATAAATACATGTTTCAAGTAATGGCCAAAAGAGTGGGCTTAAAATGATGAAAATGGTGCCCGAATATGGCCACAAAGGTGGAATTTGAAATGAAAAAGATCGAAATAAAATATGGTGCCTCAACATAGGCACGAGTATGGCCACAATTTTGGACTTTGGTGAAGATGGTGCCCCAAGAGCAGCATGAATATGGGCACAAAAGTGGACTTCGATGATAAATAGATGGGTTGGGCAAGATTGGATGAGATTAAATCAATGTCAAAAGTGAATTCCCCTAGCGTCAAGGGGAGTTGTTTGGATTGATTAATGTGAATAGGATGCAAGGATGAGAGGATCGAAATCGAAGGGAAGGTGCTCCCCCAACAGAAGAGACTATGTCACATTGGGCGATTTATATGTGAATGAGCGCATGTATACCAAAGGAGATTTGATGGAATTGTTGATTATAACTTTAGATTTGGATTGCATAGATGGCCGGGGACCATAGGGATGATTGGAAAGGAAAAAAATAATGATGTGTAAGGGAATACCTTCCTTAGGAGGAATGTTATGTGTTGGAGAGATGTTAATGGATGGTGTAAATGTAGGAATGTTGGGAAATCTTGTGGATGGGATACAAATTGGATTAGTTATAGATGCAGAAGGATGCTTACCTTGAATGAGGAAATCGTATTTCTCAATGAGGTTATGGATAATTTTTTGAAAGCCTTTATAATGCTTAATATCATGACTCGGAGTACAGTGATAGGAGCATATGCAATTAGGATTCAACCATGATGGTTTTTTATTATGTGGATCAAAGGCTCTAATGGGAGGAATCTTGATGGAATATATTCAAGATAAATGTTGAAGGATATCTCTGTAAGACCCGATCGAAGTGTCATGGGGAAGATAAGTCTTTTGGATTTTGATAGGGAAGTTTGAATTGGATTTAAGGGAACAGATGGATGTAGATTGGATGGGTGTATTAATAATATTTTAAGAAGAAAAAAAATTCGAGAGGAGGGTTGGATTGTTTGGATTGGGATTTATTATTACAAGATGTACTAGACGAATTGAGTGACCCTAAAATAGATGAGGATGTTCCTCAGATGGCTGTTGTAATATTTGACTCATGAGAAGAGGGAAAAAAAACTTTTTACAAGAATGCGTAAGAGACTTTTATGAATGTTTACCATTAGTATTAGATTTTAATTGAGAGTTTTTACCCTTATTAAGGATAATAAAAATATCGGCTTGTGGATCTGAATATGTAGGTGTAGGTTTTGGTTTGGTTGATGTAGAAAAAGTTTAGTTTTTAGAGGGAGAACAATTCCCCTTATGTATTTCTTATGTGGAGGCACTTTCTCCACGTATATTCAAGAGGTGTGAGTGATGTTGTACAAATAGAGGAGATGTGATTGTTGCGGTAGTAGTAATAGAGGTAGATATATTGATGTTAAAGGATTGAGTTGATAGATTGTGATTATATAGGTTGTGTGGCCATAGGAATAGATGTAGGTACATGTGACGAAAAATGCCAAGATAGATATAAGAGGGATTTTTGATTGTAGTATATTTGGGTGTAGTCAGGGATAGAAAGTGATGTAAACGAGGGTAGTGATGGATTTGTTGTTGGAGGAAATGTGGGTACATACAATTTTTTGTGGTTTGGTAAAGGTAGGGATAGATATAGATGTAGAATAGGTGGTAGAAGCTTATGTGATAGGTTTGATGATCGTGGACATGGTTGTGAAATAGATGTAGGAAAATGTATTAATGAAGCCATATCACAATGTCTGTGATAAGAGTAGATGATGAGGTAGATGAGATAGGTAAGGATGAAGGTGTTTGATGTATCATATTGACCCAATAAGGAATCATTTATAAGATGTGAAAGGTAGATAGGGAGTGGTCCGATGGTGGAATTTGGGAAGGTTTTCAAGAAAGGGTACCAAGAGGTGGAGATGAATTAGCTGGGGGATTGTATAATGTTGGAAAGTAGGGACATAGTAGGGATGGTTGGAAATGGATTTGTTGAAAGTTATGGAGTGAAGAAACGTCAAAAAGATGATGATTATTGGATATAGGCATGGTAGATGGAGTGGGGCGAGACTTGATATTAGGAGATGTACTAGACGAATTGAGTGACCCTAAAATAGATTAGGATGTTCCTCAGATGGCCTGGATGTAATATTTGACTCATGAGAAGAGGGAAAAAAAACTTTTACAAGAATGGTAAGAGACTTTTATGAAATGTGTACCATTAGTATTAGATTTTATTGAGAGTTTTTACCCTATTAAGATACACCCTTAAAAATATCGGATTGTGGATCTGAATAGTAGGTGTAGGTTTGGCTTAGTTGATGTCGAAAAGTTTAGTTTTTAGAGGGAGAACCAAATTACCCTATGTATTTCTTATGTGGAGGCACTTCTCCACGGATGATTCAAAGAGGTGCTGTTTGATGTGTTTACAAATAGAGGAGATGTGATCTATGATTGCTGTAGCCTCGCCCCCCGGCCCTAGCTAGTAATAGAGTAGATATGATTGATGTTAAAGGATTGAGTATGATAGATCTGTGATTATATAGGTTGTGTGGCCATAGGAAATGATGTAGGTACATGTGACGAAAATGCCAAGATAGATATAAGAGGGATTTTTGATGTAGTATATGTGGGTGTAGTCAGGATAGAAAGTGATGTAAACGAGGTAGTGATGGATGTGTTTGGAGGAAATGTGGGTACATACAATTTTTTTGTGGTTTTGGTAAAGGTAGGGATAGATATAGATGTAGAATAGGTGGTAGAAGCTTATGTGATAGGTGTGATGATCGTGGACATGGTTGAAATAGATGTAGGAAAATGTATTAATGAAGCCATATGCACAATGTCTGTGATAAGAGTAGATGATGAGGTAGATGAGATAGGTAAGGATGAAGGTGTTTGATGTATCATATTGACCCAATAAGGAATCAATTTATAAGATGTGAAAGGTAGATATGGAGTGGTCGATGGTGGATTTGGGAAGGGTTTTCAGAAGGTACCAAGAGGTGGAGATTGAATTAGCTGGGGGATTGTATAATGTTGGAAAGTAGGGACATAGTAGGATGGTGGAATTTGTTGAGAAGTTTATGGAGTAGAAACGTCAAAAGATGATGATTATTGGATAGGCATGGTAGATGGAGTGGGGATGACCTTGATATTAGGAGATGGGGGTGAAACATGATTTGCAGGTTAAAACGATCAAGAGATGAACCCATGGTGAAAGTTGTCATAGATGGGTCTAGAAGGAGACAAACATGAGCTATGAATCGTGGTAGGTGTTTGTGGAGAAATACAGATGGATGTGACCAGTATGGGTGTAGATGTAGGATATGTTTCATATAGCTTTGGTTGTTCAATATAACGGGTGGACGGATAAATATGTAAGGAGGATTGTTGTCTTAAATTTGAAGGGGATGTTAGATAGGATGTTGGGGGTTGGATTGACATATTTGATTGTTGAGGTGTGTGAATGGTAATGGGTTGGGGTAATTGTATGGGCATTTTATTGGTAATACCTAATCGAGGAGAAATAGTGCTTGTAGGTGGAATAGATTCCTACAATTTAGTGGGTTGATAGGATTGAGATATTTTAGGGGTTCTACGAAGTAGGAAGTCATAGATTGGTCTAGAGAGAGTATCAGAGGCCTCTAAAGAAGCAGACGTTGGTGGTATGACTGGTCAAGGTGATATAGACTAAGGGGAAATATGTGAATCCGTTTTGAAAGGGGCATCTATTTGAATAATATGGTCTTTACAGGGTTGAGAGATCCAATTTGGAATCTCAATATTACTAGATGAAGTGGTAGCATCATTATATATATCACATTATTGCATGGTCTGATCTTAAGGAAAGGAAATAGTACCATTTTTGAAATAAGGAAATATTTTTTTATGAAATGTGTTAATAAACAAGTCAAGAAACAAAGCTTTCATTATCAAGATTTAACAAAGTGTGAAAAAATAAAAGGGGGGTGGATAATGGGGTACCTAGGAAAAGGTAGTCAAGATATGGTTTTAGGATTATTTTGTCTTAGGAGAATCTCATGTGGCTTCCTGTCGGGTGATGAAATCCCAATAAATCACCCAAGTGAGCCTATGTTTTTATGTGTAATTTAGTTTTGTGAGTTTTTCATTGTGTGTGAGGATTCTGAAATGCAATAAGTTAACTTCCTACTTAAACTATCTAAGAAAATAGGATGCAGAAAAGAAAGGTTCTTTCTAAACCAAATCAAAGTGTGATATTTCATTGAATACACACACAGGAAAGGGAAATACAATGAAAAAGGAGAAAATAGGGGAAAGAAATGAATACTTGGATAAAAATTTTCCTTTTTATCTAAACGTTAGTGGGAAGAGCAACCCAACAGTCGAACCAACATGAACAAGCAAAAAGTAGGTCCTCACACTATAGTGTTATTACTAGACAGAAGAAGCAAGAAATTAGAAAATAAAGGGATCACAAAATGGTGGTCCCACAAGGTGTGCCAAGAATGTTGATTTATTTTCTCGTTCGTAATCAATTGAATGAGTTAGCTACTAAATAAACAACACAACTAAAAATAGGGAGGGTTTAAAGTACTTCAGATGCGATGTGATGGATGAATGAGCACAAAGTAGATGATGAATCCTTACTATTGTAAGTTGATGAACCTACAACTTAAAAAAACTAAATAAAATTTATTAGATGAGATGTGTAGGGGCTTCCTGACAAAGAGGATCTAAGAAGCGTTAAGGGATGTCAAACCCCGTTTTGAAGAAAAAGTGATATAAGTGATGGATAGGAATATAACATGCATAAAATTAAGAAATATAACATATGAAAGCAACTAAGATTGATCTAAGTACTGATTTGATCTGAAAGAAATGTAAATTTAGTGTTACCTAGTCTGGGTCGACAGTGAACCTGACTATGTAGAGGTAGGTCGACAGTGACTTGAGAGGCTGGATCTAGACTGTAAGAGAAATATGCAAACCTTATAGGATCTAGATGTGACTTGATTGCAACAGAGGCTTGTGTATTGTGGATTCAACCTACAACTAAGACCAGGGTGAATCAACAACAATTGACAATGACCAAGGTGAATCATTGACAACTAAGATGCACAATAGGATGGTTTGGGATAAAAGAGTAGGATAATGCCTCTATTATTCTAGAATAGAGATAGAACATTGGTAGAGGAAAGAGAAATCTCTAGAGGTGGAAAACACAGTTACAGAGAGCTAAGTTCACAATGACTCAAGCTAGGTGACAAAGACTAGCAGATTAAGGTAAACGTCGAAGGTAGAAGGACTGAAATGAAAACCTGCAAGAATAAAAACTAGAAGAACAACCTGATAAAAAAGTTACGACCACTAGTAAACCTACAAGGTGTTAGATTGAATAATATAACGATAGAAAAAATAAAGATATCATAAAATCTATGCAAAACCTCCCGTAGTTTTGTAGATGATCAAGACAAACTTCAAAGGGCTGCTAGGGGATTGTTGAGATGATCTAGTTTGATGGTTAAGTCACATAGTGTCAGAATGAAATGATTAATTCCTAAGTGTTTTGTGTGTTGTGTGTCCTCCTTTGGGAAAGGAAAGAATCCATTTTAATAGGGTCGACGATGACTAGGTTGGGTCACCGTCGAATGCGGGGAAATTTCCTCAATGGGGCATACTTTTTTATTTTGATTTTGATGTTATGTTTTCATTGAGTAGAAAATTTGATTTAAATCATGTAGTTGAGATTGGGTTGTTTAGGGTTGAGTTGGGGATAAAGATAAGTTAGACAAAGCTGAGAAAAACATAGAGATGTAATTTTAGAATAAAAGCATCCCAAAGGGAAATTTGGTTAGGGCATATATAAATATTAATTAATTAATTAATAGGAATTATATGGAAATTTTAAATAAATAATGCGGATGAATTAAATAAATGTGTGCACATGGGAGATTAAGGGTATAAATAGCGAATTCAGATTTCTACACTTTTAAAATTTGTCAACTACAACATATATGGAATGAAATCCTCTCTTCATCCTAGGTAATCCAAAGAAAATATATATATTTATATCCTCGCATGGATTATTTAGGATGGAAAAATGTTGACATAACCCCAACATCTAAGATCCCTTCTTAGCCAATTGATATGTCTTGCATAACTATTAAGTTTTCACATATATAACAACATCCAAACCTAAATGTATCTCTCCAGTAGCTATGCCAATGTCATATTCAATTGAAATTTCCCTAAAAATCATCCAATATTCTTCTTTTCTTTCAACAAATTATCCCACATTGATCTTATTAGTATGCACTAATATATGTCAGGTTGAGAAATAACAATTCTGACACAAAATATTCTAAGGTCAAAATGTTTTGTTCACACTCGGAGGTGATGAATACACTTCTCATACTCCCATGAAGTTATCATTTTTTTTCAAACAACTCCTTGGTCAATTTAACACCCACCACTTCTACTCTCATATATTTCAAAAAACAATTCCTCCTACTCAGTACATTAGAACCATGTTAGATATTTTGATGCTTAATTTTAACACAAAGGTTTGTTCTTATATGTACTCTACCCACTTTATATATCTTTAGTTCATTTTTATTTTTAATTTTTATGAAATTCAATGCTTGATGATGACTAAATAGAAAAAATCATTCAATAATAAATAGTACTTCCATTTCTTGAAATCTTGCACGATTTCATAGAACTTCTGCACAATTTCATAGAAATTTTGATCATAAACACCATACTCATTTTCTCATTAATCAACTTCCCAATGAAATGACATATTTTCATCCCTTCTTGAATAAGTATAACCCTAATGGTTCTACCAGCAACATCAAAATATACCTAAAATACAATTGCAACATTAGGAAATACCAACACCATAAGTTTATTATAACTTTTCATAGATTTATTTCTATGCTTAGTACATGTAAAAATTCTTCCTATCTCCTCACAATGTCTTTATGATAGGTGCACATGTTTTGTTAAAATTGTTGACAAACTCTTGTTATAATTTCAAACCCATGAAAACTATTTCCTTAAAAATTATTCCTTAGTGATGGCTAATATACTTTTTCACACAACTTCTATAGATCTATATTCAAACCTTCATGTGAAATAAAAAATACCAGATACCCCATCTCTTCTTGCATCAAACTATACCTTTTCCAATTAATCAACTTCTCCTCAATCAACTGTTATGCAACATTTTCCTTATGTGCAACAAGATCTCTTCTCGTATTCACAAGAATATTATAAAATCATCAAGGTACATGATCAATGTTTTACTTAAAAGGGATCTATTCATCAACCTCACGAAATTAGTTTTTGTGTTGCTTTATTTACATGAGATAAGAAGTTATTTATACAATCCTTCTTACATCATTAATGCATTCTTATACTAATTCCCCTCTCTTATGCACGAATATGATGGCATCCTCACTTCAAATCAATATTTTTGAAGTATCTCATTCGACCAATACCATCCATAATGGAATATACACATATTAATGGAAATATGTACATGGAAATGATCTTATCGATAAATTTGGAATCTATTCACATATTCCACTCACCACCCTTAGTCGACACTAAAACTACTTGTATTACACGTCAGATTAGTCTCTCTCTCTCTCTCATAATTCCTTTATCTAAAAGTTATTAAAATAGATTTTGTATCTCCTCATTCTTTTGCAATGTCGTCCTATATGTTACCTTATTCATAAATATCAATCCTCATATTCGATGACATATCTTTAGGAAAATGACATGAAATTACTAGAAAAAAATCTCCCAACATGTCTTTCACTTCTTATGGAACTAATTCATCTCCCTACAATCGTACTTGCACTCTTTCTTTATATTTGTTTTGTTATCAATGAAAAATAACATTATTCTACTTCAATTCACTCCTAGATTACTGCTCTAAAATTAATAAATCATTTGGTCCTTACTCTACTCCTTCATCCGTATCCTTCATTTGATGTAAAGTTTTCTCCTTTAAATTCTTCATAACCTTGTAGGTGTTTAAACACCCATCATATTATGCATTTTGATCAATATGCCATGTTATTCAAGCAAAAAAGAATATGCATCCATGGACATTATGTCGAACATGATTCATCTTAATATCTCTCTTATGTGAACAAGTATTGAGAAACATGAGCCGTCATAATAAAAAATAGTATCAAGCTTAAGAATAATGTTTTAGCACATATTTTTAGCCATATCGAGGGGTTGCTCAATCATCTTTGTCAACTTGTTTTCCATTTCTAAAGTGCTAACAATTGGGCCATATACAATTGAATGAAACATATTTTTAATAGAAAATATGGAAAATGTGGCTTTGCTACACAGATACATGCATGCATGCATGTATTTGTATGTATATTATGGTATCATGATATTTGATTCAAGGTCATTTAATTTGTTAGATACGATGAATACATAAATGGAAAGTTAGAAAGAAAAAGGTGGGAATTAAATGCATGCATGTCCCACACATGTTCTATGACTTATATTGTTCCTACCCAAATAATGTATGTTCTCTAGTCCCCTTAATCGGTAAATTTATCTCACTCACACTATTCACGTGATGGGCCAAAATAAAAATAGGGAAAAATCCAATAGGTTCCATGTTTGGACCTCAATTGGAATCGCTTGTTTATAGTACCACTTTGTAGCCCCCTTTCAAAGTTAATCTTGAGTAATTGCACGAAAAAATGGGATGCATCGGAAATGATGGTCAATTGAGCCCCTCTAGTGGTTTTCATATGAGCAACATATAAGTGAACTTTGAGCATGTTCGATCTAAACATGTCCCTAAGGAGAGGTGACAAAGAGATGAAAGATGCCAGCGGAAAATATGCCATAAACAATAAGATGTAGATGAACATTGAATTGGATAAAATCTACTAAAAATTAATGAAACAAACATAAAAATATTGTTTTGTTTATACAGATGGACTGTGTGGTGTCAGAATCAATTACCATCAATCCAACTTGTACAATACCTTCAACATAATAATTGTTAAGTCTTATATATCATATTTATGATTGAGTACTTTACATTATTATTATGTCAAAATTATGTAACCAATCAATAATATTATGGAAGTCATTCATTAGTACTATAACAACTATCCGTTCAAATATTGGCCCCTCTTCTCCATATCTCACACAATTCGAATTTAGTATGTTTGCTTCTCAAATTCATTAGGCCATTTGTCGAGTCTAACATGAGCCTTGTTACATGTGTCTATTATTAACATTAGTACACGTGTTCATTCTAGTTATAGTTGCTTTCAAGAAAATTATTTGCGTCTTTGCGTAGACAAAGCCAATATGTCCATTCACTTGGATGGAAGATGTGATACTTTGACTCGATAAACTACTTACCATGGCTTGCTCATCAAAATATGTATTTCGATCTTTCGAAATTGACAGATTAACAAACGTTTGAATGCAATATTGTAAATTCTTTATGAAAGGCGAAGCTCTTTATTCCAAAGACAATATAACAATGTACTAGTCCTTTTGAAACAGATTAGTCAATCATAAAATGTTGTGTTCACCTGGTCAGAGTAAAAGACAGTTCTGCGTTTGATGTAATCAGTGGATTCCACGTGGATAAATAATACCCTCCAGTTCTGAAAGAGTTTGTGTTGTTACTTATGTTTAATTTTCTTCCCCTTCACTAAAGCTAGGCATGTACCATTATAAGAATTTTTATTTTTTTAATTCCAAATGACCTGTATTTTGGAATATCAGATGTCTTCCAACCAATATTTTTAGTACTATAAGTGTTGTACTAAATATTATTTTAAAAAGTGAGTTTTTCATGAAAAAGATAAGGTTGATTAATTCGAAGGTGTCCATCTTTGAAGTCGCACTTTGCTGGAAAGTGTCAAATTTAGTAATTATATTTCCAAGAGGATTCTTTCCAGCCACCATTTCCAGGCATATTCATTGCATATTTATGACACTCTATTACCAATTTCTACTTGGGCCACTCCACCTGCCCCATCACCAACTTTAATCTCTCACAGCATGTTGTGCTAACCACATCTTACTGAATATGTGTATCCTCATGCAGCGTGGACAGTGTTTCACCATTTTTGTGCCAAACTCTTTTCTTTATGTTCCTCTACCCGTGGTGATTTTGCAAGTCATATAATCTGTTCTAGAGATGGTTGCATATAATAGATTACGACCTCTGTCTCTATTAGTATAAGGTATTACATTAATAGTTTTGAGTTTTAGGTAGTTACACAGGAGCCATTCTTACTATGAAGAAGGTGAAAACATTGTATTCCTGACAGGGATCTTCCTAGAACAAATTTATGAAAATCAACAAATGCAAACGTCAATGGTGTCATACACATTTGATTTAGTTTGAAGATAGATCTAGAAAAAAGAGAGTGGTAAGATTTGGATGAGTGGCTTAGGTGTGGACTAGGCACAAAGCACTTGCAGGGAAGAAGATGCCAAAGTTTGAAATCCAAGTGATTTGAAGATTGTGGAGGAAGAAACAAATGGGGAGAGTTATTCCCTTTTTCCCAAATATATTTGAACCCACGACCCTTGGATTCTGCCTCGATTCCAACAGGGATGACTGCAAGGTAACTCAAAGATCATCTTTTTACATCGACAAATTATTTGCTAAGGTATGGAGGATTTTTTATGTCGGATTTGGAAACTACAGGAATCAAGTAATACCTCATCTACTACTTACTGTCATATTCTTCGACTGCTAGAGGACTCAGAGGGTTGTTATTGATTTCATAGAAATCCATGTAAAGAAGATTTGTGATGCTAGTGATATCACAGGGGCAATGTGGAAGAAAGGACTAATTAAGAGGAATATTGTTGTTAAGAGAAACCAGGACACTGATGTGCAATCTTCCATCAACATCTTTAAGGCCCTGAAGATTTCTTAGAAAGATTGTAACAAGTATCTTAATTAGTTCTTTGCTATTGTTTTGGTGCAGTTTTAGTGCTGTGGTTTCGTTGTTTTGTATCTGTAGTTGGGATTCTTCTACGCAGTTGGTCCCTTCCCTTGTCTTTATCATAATATCTAGCTCTTCTTAGGATTTTGTTATTGGGGTGTAGTCCCCACATATGAAGAAACCATTCTTCTCTCTTTTTCTATCCTGGCTTTTGAGCCTTTTGGTACTGCAGGGTATGGCCCCTTCAAAACCATTTACCAATAATAAAGAAAGAATATTTTGTGATTTTAAATTCAACTTTTAGAATTTGCACATTTTCTAGAATTTGAAATCTTTACATTTTTCTTTGAATCTTTGTTAAAATCTATTCATATGGTCATATGTTAAAATAATAGGAATTGGTTAATCTATACATTATTATTCAATCTATATCTAAATTAAAACATGTATAATTGTAACCTTTCTGATGCTCATATACTGAGGGAAATAACTTTCATGCTATAGTTTTTGATGAGAAATGAGTAGCATCAATTTATAAGAATTTAGAAGGTTTTTGTTACTCTATGTTTTACTTGTCAATGAGAATTGAATATTAGTACATGTTTTCAACCCATTTTCTATACATTTGAAGGATATAATCTACTAAAATGTAATTATTTCCTATCTGGTAATATATATTACTTATGCAAGTCATTAAGTTATAGATGAATAAAGGAAATAAGCCACTACATAGGTCACGAATTCTCCCTATAAAATAGGATTCAAAATGGGATGTACCTGACTTTGAGAGGACAATGATGTTGTATATCAAATAGAATAATCTGTGTCCAATACTTCTCAACATCCTAATATTAATCCATCAAAAGATGTTGAGGAAAATGATATTGTTAATGGATTGTGTACTGGTACATTAAACAAAGGTTACTTCATAAAATATTGGACTACAAATGTCCTAAAAGGAGAACTAAATGATGATGAGGAATACATAATACCTATAGTGGATGTTGTAGAAAAGTAGGGGATTTTGATATGTTCACTATCGGTTTTTATAAATGGTCTCACAAAATCCAAGCATAAAAGGAATCTCAACCATATTAGAAAATAGTGAAAAGATGTACATTGTATGGTATTAGAAAGACATGGCTGATATAGATCATGGAATCCAAATAAATTCTGTAAAGGATCAGATGGAACACATTAAATATTAGGTCTACTCCATTAGAGGATAGTTTCCTAGTAGATATTCATGGATGTGGGTTAAAAAGAGGAAACGAGTTTCATTTCAAAGGAATAGAGAAGGCCTAGACTAGGATAAAGTAGTCATAATTAAGCTAAACATCAATGAATTTTTTTTGGAGAACCTAGACATGGTGTATAGACTAGATCAATATGGACTTCATAGAATATAGGATTGTGATGAACTTTTTTTCCAACATGATAGGAATAGCGGTGTGAGGTTCATTGAAAATATTTGTAGTAGGGGTGTAGCCCACATACTCCAAAAGAGTTGAGAGAGGATCACCATTATTCATTATGTTAATGAAGTAGGTTAGATTATAACGTAGTTTTATCTTTGTACAAATAACAAAGGAAACTAGTGAATTACATTCCAAATTGTGATCTTGTGAGCATTATTGCATATCTTCTTTATCTTGATTTCAATTACTATTTACACATTTATTATAACCTTGTTTAACATTTATTGTCTCCAATCCACCCTGCTATATTTCGTATTTTAAATCTTGGTACTCTCCTAACTTGTGTGGTATGGGTATAAATCAACCATATTGAATATGTTTGAGAAGTTGATGCATATGAATAATTCAATCTCATAAGTGTTTTATGTAAACTTAATCAACACATTATATGTACCTATCTTATTCCATTTGAGCTTATTATTTGTATCCTTAAGAAACATATCATTATGAAAATATGATTACACCATATTCCCAACTTGAAATTCAGCTTCCCTTATTGTTTTATGCACATGATTTGTGTAGTGCTTATTTATCTTATTGAAACCGTTATTTACTTATTGGTGCAATTATTCCATGTTTTTCTGTAAAATCCTATGCTTTTGCACTTATTTTTTATTTACATAGTAAGTATCACAATTCTACCACTCCTCACAGGTTACTTCCACACACAACGTAAAATGGTATCCTCTTCATGCTATGATTAAATGAATTTTTATATAAAAATTACATTTGCGTTGATTCCAAGTTCCATGTTCTCACAATGTCCACCAAACATATGATAAAATCTCCAATAATTTTTTTCACTACCTGTGTTAGTCCATCAATCCATGGGTAATATGTGGAACTGAATTGCATCTTCTTGTTCAACTTCATCCATAATGTTTGTAAAAAATGAAAACAAATTATATCCCTTTCAAAAACAATAGCGTGTGGAAATCCAAGTGACCTTAAAATGACCTCCTTGAAGAAAATGTTTGTGTTATGCATTAGATCATTTATTCTCCTATAAGCAAGAGAAAGTGCCCTCTTCAAAACTCTTTCGACTACAACATACATGAAATCAAATCCTCTCGACATCCTACGTAAACAAAAGACAAAATCCAAAATCATATCCTCCATGGATTTTTCAGGATGGGAAAAGGTTGATATAACCTTACATTCTAAGATCTCCCCTTACCTAATGTCTTACTTTACAAACTTTCACACATATGAAGACATCCACAACTGACAGTAACTATACACCAGATACACTAATGTTTTATTCAAACTAAAGTGCCCTATCAATCCTCCATTGTGCTTTTATTTAAGAAAATTATCCCTCAATTATCCTCTTAGGATGCATTACCATCTACCCTTGAGCAAAAACACTTCATGTGCAAAATAGTCCAAACAAGATGTATTTTCTACACACGTAGGTGATGTACACAGTTTTAGTGCTCCCTTGATGTCTTTAGTTTGCACAAACAACTCCTTGGTGGGTTAAAAACCAATGACATTGTCTACACTCATCTATTTCAATTAATTTTGTATGAATACTCAATGGATCAAGAATGCTCTTGGATATTATCCTCGTATGTTTCAACACAAAAGTGTGTCCCAATAAGTACTATACCCTCTTTCTATGTCTCAAGTTCAATAATAATTTGAATGTTTATAAATGCAATGCTAAATGATGAGTAATTTGCATGTTGTGTTCTAAAATTTTTTTTTTAAAAAATTGTAATGCTTTATCTAAAAGACTCTAATTACATTTGAGAATATTTAAGAAATTAAATAACTCTCTCATATGAAAAAAATTGTTCTAAAATTAGATCTTGTACTTTTTTGTTCTTCATTTTGATGGAAAGTCACTTTTGGAGAGAACATAATGTTATAACCACACATAACAAGACACATAACATTAAATGATACGCTGCAACAACAATATTCTCAAACCCCATTGTATTCCCCTTTATGTAATGTTAAAACCATACACAACACGACACATGACATTAAATGATACGCTCCAACAACAATATTCTCAAACCCCATTGTATTCCCCTAGACTATAAACTCCCTATACTAACAACACGATATTTGAATTTTTTAAAAAAACTCTCTCTTCCTTATGAAAGGATACTATTTTTATAGGCTTTGCTTCGTGAATTCATTAGGCCATTTGTCCACTCTGACATGACCGTTAATACACTTGTCCGTTTTACTTCTTGTTGTTTTAAACATAATACTTTGCGCCGTGCGTAGACAAATGACTTTGACTGGCTTAACTACTTAACATGGCTTGCTGATCAAGTTATATAATTCAATCTCTCGAAATTGACAGATGAACAAACGTTTGAATGCACGCTTTCAAAATCTTTGTAAAACTAGAAGTCGATTAGTCCATATGAAACTTACCAGTCAACAAGGGATCGATTATAATTTGTTATTAATGTTAACCATTAGACATGAAATGTAATTAAGATTTAACTATGGGTACCGTGTGGCCGAAGTTAGTTTAGGTCCCTATAAATTAGAGTTTTGAAAGATTCAGCAGCCATTCTTGCACTGGTTTTACTTTGATCTACAATCTAAGTTTCCCTGATTTGTTTGTGAGTACCTCATTATTTTTTTGTTCTTTGCAATTTGTGCAACTTTTACTCAGATCTGTGCTAAGTATTCGGAGAATATGGAGCATAAAGAAGTTTTTTCAACCCAACGCAGGGGGAATATAAAGGGAAGTGTTTCCACGAGGCCTCTACCCAAAAGAGGAGGTATAAAAAGAGAGATATTTGTTTCTATAGCTCAATCAGTGGGTGAATTACTCAAGGCTCCAAGAAAGTGAACAACAAATCTAAGCAAGCAAAACTATTTTGATAATGTGGTTGTGTCCAACATATTCAAATGCAGAGAGGCCGATTTCATACCTTCTTGATGGGCGGATATAAAAACTTGGAGTAGTTCATCTGGTCTGAGTAAAAGACTGTTCTGTGTTTGACGTAATCAATGGGTACCGAAATTGTTCCTGCTGTTCATTTCTGATGAAATTTCTTCCCCTGCCTCAAGTTCACAGTCCAGATTGAAGATTGGCCTGTTGCTTTCATCGCCAGGGGAGAGCACCAAAGCTGGGCATGTTCCATTAAACGAATATTTTTTTTTCTTAACAATCTATATGACTTGTATTTTGGGGTTGGAGTACTCTTTCCACATATCTTTGAATTCAACACCAAAGAGGTGGAAATAGAAAGCTGTGTAAAAAATATCAGAAGAAATTGAATAGTTTGGATATCTAGTAAATAAAAAATATTTTATAATTAAAAAGTTGTATTAAGAGGATTTGTTATTAATATAAGATTGAGATGTAAATTTAAAAATAAGAATATTATTTAGTATCCTCCGAACATATGTGAATCCTCCACGCATTATACTAAAAGTATTGAAATTTCTTAATATTTTAGACCCATCTATGACACCAATTAATTTTCAGGAGAAAAAAGTGCATATTCATAAGGAAACTATTCCCAAACATTTAGTTAATAGTTCATTAACCTATGAATCCTATGAACTTTACCCTCCCATATTACCATTTAAAATTTAAAATTATGTTCATATTGTAGTGGTTTTTCATGTTTTCTCATTATTCCCTATTTTCAATTGATTGCATTAGAGATTTCTGTAATTCATTTAGCATTAACAATTGAATATTAATTATTTTTGGAATTTTTTCGATTCCAATTGTCTCATAAACCCTTCACTCCTAACATTCTAACATGGCAACCCATGTTACTTGGTGAACCTCTCCATTCAATCATGCGAGATGTTTGTGCAATGTTCTTTCAACATTGATTCCACTAACCTTCGCATTTATCCAATGCATTGAAAACTCATTGAATTTACAAACCAAAGTATACATGAGCATAATTTTTTATCTAATGATGGTTCGTATATATGATATGGGTCTGAAAGGTGAACAAATTTCAATATATCTAATGCATAGTAACTAGCAACTGAATATTAATATTGACAATTTTGTATATGATATCTCATGTTAAGAGAAAAAATCTATATGAAACTATTCTAATGCTTACAAAATTTAAAGCTAAAATGAAGTAGAAATTTAAAACTAATTGGAAATTTGATACGACTACTGTAATTTAAGAATGGACTACTATAAATTTAGAAACCAAGGGATGTAAGCAACTTATGTGCTTGTGAGTACCACTTCTAAAATTTACACATATTCTAGCATCTGCAATGGTTGAATTTCTCTTTGAAACTTTATTAAAATATATTCATATGTTTATATGTTAAAATTATAGTGATTGGTTAATCTCTAGATTGTACATTAATACATGTATACCTGCAACCTTTTAAATGTTCATATATAGAAGGGACGAATTTTCATGCTATATTTTTCATTAAGAAATAAATAACATCAATTTTAAGCATTTGGAAGGTGGTTATTACTGTATGTTATACTTTTCAAATGAGAATTGAATACGAGTACAAATTTTCACCTCATTTTCTATAGATTGGAAGGATATCATGTACTACAGTTTAACCGTTTCCTTATATTAGTAATAGGTTTTATTTGTGCAGGCCATTACGAATGTACCCTATAAAAGAGGCTTCAAAAAGGCATATGAACCGAACTTTGAGGAGGACAACGATGTTATATAAAAAAGAGCAAACTGACACCTATGGCCAGTTCAACATCTTAAGATTAATCCATCACAAAACGTTGAAATTTGTTTTAATGTCGATGGAATGTGTATTGGTGCATCGAAGAAAGTTCACTTCATAAATATTCGACTGAAGATGTCATGAGATGAGAAGTAAAGGATTATGAGGAATACATGTTGTAAAAAGTGGGGGATATCAATATGTTCATTGTCAAAAAATATCAATGGTATGACAACAACCAAGCACAAAGGAACCTAAACCATATTAACAAATAGTGAAGAGACAAAAATTGTGTAATATTGTAATTATATGGCTGATATCGATCATGGGCTCTAAATAGTTTGTTTAAAGGATTGCATGGAACACATATGGAAAATTAGGTCTATACTCCATTCAAGGTTTGTTTTCCTAGAAGATCTTAATTGACATGGATCAAAAAAAGTACATGAGATTTAAACGTAATGACTCAAGAAAGCCTAAATTAAGATAAAGAAGTCATACTTGGGCCAAACATCAATGCAACATTTTACGATAACCTAGACACGATGTATAAAGAGAAATATAGACCTCATAGAATCTGCAATTGTTCTAAACTTGGTGTAAAGTATGGTAGGAATAGTGGGATGAGGTTCATTACAAATAAAACTAGTAGTAGTTCACCCCACATAATTCTGAAGGGTTTAGAATAGATGTTATTTCTTTATTATGTCAATGTCGTAGGTTAGAGTATAACGTGCTTCTATATTTTTAAAGAGGAAACTAGTGAATTGCATTGCTTGTGATCTTGTGAGTATTATCGCATATATTCTTGATCTTGGTATCAATTACTCTTTACGCATCTTCGATAAATGTTTCAAGCATGTATTTTGTCTAATCCACCTTGCTATATTTCGCATTTGAAATATTAGTAATCTCCTAGCTTGTGTGGTGTGGGTACAAATTGACCACATTGAATATATTTGAGATGTTGATGCATATAGATAATTCAATATCATAAGTTTTTTTAATGTAAAATGATGGAGGGGAATCAACTCTCAACTTGTACATAGGGATGGTATTATGAAATTTTGTCTTCCCTAGTAGGTTGATAAGTGTTAAGAAGTCATTAGGTGTCATTTAAACTGGTGTGTGTGTGTGTGTGTGTGTGTTAAGTTCTTCATAAGTTTGAATTAGGAATTTTCCCTCCAAACTGGCAATTTGAACCTAGAAGACTATTTTGTCTTGTAATTAGTGTTTTAATGAGTCCTTGGAGCATCTAAACATGAATTAGAGTGGTGGAAGTTCTATTGAGTTCAATTTCAATTCATAAGTTCAATCTAGGTCTGTATTCTTAAGTTGTTTAGTCCAAGGACGGTCATGAAGTTAATAATAAATTCTAAACATGTAATGTTGAAGGCTCTAGAAGCTAAGAATCGGTTAGTCAAACCTATGAAAGCATATACACACCTATTGTAACTATTTTACAAACCATCATTCGAATCGTCATCAAAGAAAGATCTAAAAACTCTAAGGAGATTGGAAGATTTAGTTTGCAAACTATTAAGGGTAATTATAACAGTCTGTAATTTTGGTGATTATAAATTTATATTGGTTCTATGAAGTTTTGAATCTAGTTGATTCAGGTTTACAATAGTGGAAGGAAGACTATAACATTGTATAACTCTTTTCATGCATAAAATTATAGGTTTTATTATTGGTTGTGTGAAGCATTTCTTATAAAACTTTGACTGTTTTTATGAAATCAGGATATAGTGACAAGAGAGAACGTGATTATAGATGAAGGTTTACATGAAATAAGCTGGAGCGGTTTATGAATGTGTACATTCTTTTAATGTTCTCAATAAATTGTAACAGAAGGAAAAGAGATGCCACAACCTTACTCAAAGAATTGGAATATTGAGAAAGCATGTACTTGAGGGCATGATAGAAAGGTTTGATATCATTTATGAAGTTGTAGCATTTGAGAGACTTATTAATTAAGTCATACATGTGGATAAAGGTCATTCAGACCTCAAGAAGAAGTTGAGAGCCTTAACAAAGAGATTTAAGTATTAAATGACAAAAAGGGATGCTTATGGGCTCAAATTTAAACCCTCCATTGGGTTTATGGATAGTTTGACACTTGAAGACCATACAAGTAATTTGAAGGATGGGAATCAAAAGCTAATAATCCTAACTGATTTTAGAAACAATTTTGTGAAATATTAGGGCTTAAATCTTTTAAAACCTTGTTGTTTTCATATCACTAAATATAGAGACCTGTAGGTGCTCATTTAGAAGGAATAAATATGATTCTCTTTCATTTATTGAAGACATATAGGAGGAAGTCAACATATGAAACATTCAATAATGCATTTAGGTAATAAAAAGAAGTATAAGGAAGTGATTTAGAATGTGGAGGCTTATCCTTATCATCACAGTTTGTGACAGTATAGAGAAATTGTCAAGCACAATTTTGAAGACCTCCTTGTATCAGTCAGAGAAGAGGATTAGAGGTAGAAATTACGTTGGAATTGGAATTAGGATATACATACCCTCCCCTCTACTAATTTAAAGGATTGACGAGAGAATGATTCCATATTTTTATTTTCTTCCAATAGGCAAGGTCATTGGAGGACTGAGACAAACATAGTTGGGTTGTAAAGGAGATGGAGAGTTAGATAAAGGTCAAGTAGGATGAATCAAGGGATGAAACTATACACATAGGACATTGAAACCACCTACAAAAGGATTTTTAAGGATTAAAGACTTAAGACATCACATATTTCATATGGTGCATGATAGTCTAGTTTGCATCCTAGCCAAAGGTCAAGAGGGCCTAATTGACAAGCTAGAAAGACATTTTTGGGGAAGTTGTTGCAAATAAAGGTCCCATATTTTCTTTTAACAGAGAGTAAACCCTAATGGGTACTGTAAAATTTCGTTATCTTTTTGAATGAGTGAGAATTAGCCAAGTTACATCAAGAAAACCCCCTAAACACGACTAGTGGAAGACAAGGAAAGAAGAAAGAGAACAAAGCTGAAAGAGTGACCTAATCAAGGTGTTGAAGAATAAAAAATTTCCCACAACACGAGCTCCATAAAGGGTGTTGGGAAATGTGTGTCTTTTGTTCTGAGTTGTATTAGTTTTCTCCATCCATGAAGTGTCAGAGGCAATGGCTTGAGAAGCACTTGGGGAGAGTTTTGTAACACAGTGAGTCATTTGAACTACTTGTTTGATTTGAATGAAATAAATGGGTGAAATTGCATGGAATGAGACCTAGAAGTTAGGTACATGTGTTTTTTGTTGTCCACAAGGTGGTATGTCAAGAAATTGCATGATTTTGAATCTTTTAAACCTTTGGAAAGAGCTAGTTTTGCAGGCCAAAAGCTCTTGTTTTGAGTTTTGGTACTTCCTAACATTGTAAATTGATTAATAAGAGTAAGGATCTATATCATAAACTTATTCAAAACATTGCATGGACCTATTTTATTCCATTTGAGCTTATTGTAGGTATCCTTAGGAGACCTATCATTCTGAAAATAGGATAACACCATATTCCTAATTTGAAATTAAAATTCTCTTATTTTTTTATCTACACACTTATTGTAGTGTGTATTTATCTTCTCCAAATTGTTATGCACTTATTGGTGCAATTATTCCATGTTCTTTGTAAAATCCTCAATTTCTACACTTTTTTTCTTTATGTGATAAATATCATAATTCTACCACTCCTCATAGGTTACTTCCATACACAATGTGTAATGGTGTATTCTTCATTCTTTTACTAAAAATCAACCTATTTTATTTGATTTGAGCTTATTGTAAGTATCCTTAGGAGACCTATCATTCTGAAAATAGGATAACACCATATCCCCAACCTGAAATTAAACTTATGTTATTGTTTCATGTACACACTTATTGTAGTATGAATTTATCTTCTCCAAATGTCTATGCACTTATTGACATAATTCTTCCATGTTCTCTGTAAAATCCTCAACTTCTACACTTCTTTTTTCTTTATGTGATACGTATTGTAATTTTTCCAGTCCTCATAGGTTACTTCCATACACAATGTAAAATGGTGTCTTCTTCATGCTTTTATTAAATGAATTTTAATATATGAAATTTGTTTTTCTTGATGTCAATCCCCATCTTCTTACATTATCTCCCACAAAATATATGAGAAAATAAAAAAGGATTTGTTTCACTACCTCTGTTAATCCATTAGTTTATGTGTGATATATTGAATTAAATTACAACTTTGTGTTCAACTTTAATCCATAATGTTGCAAAATTCGAGAAAAATGAATTGTATCCCTTTTAACAAGAATAGTGTGTGGAAATCCATGCGAGCTTAAAATATCCCTGATGAATTTTTTTTTTTATTCATTGTATTAATATTAGTCCTCCTGCAAGTGGAAAATTGTCATCTTCTAAAATTTGTCAACTACAACATATATGGAATGAAATCCTCTCTTCATCATAGGTAAACCAAAGAAAAAATATAGAATTATATCCAAACATACAAAATTTAGACTTATAATCCTAACATACATTCTTTAGGATGGGAAAAAGGTTGATATAAGATCACCATATAAGATCTCCCCTTAGCCAATTGATATGTACTACATTACAGTTAATATTTCACATATATAAACACATCCAAAATTGAATGTAACTCTCCACTAGCTATGATGATGTCTTATTCAAACAAAATTTCCCTAAATGACCTCCATTCTACTTTCTTTTCACCAAATTATCCCACATTCATCCTTTTAGGATGCATTACTATATGCCCTTGTGAAATAGCAATTCCTACACAACAAAATATTCTGACCAAGATGTCGTGTTCACACTTGGAGGTGATGAACACACTTCCCATGCTCCCATGAAGTTATTATTTTTTGCAAACAACTCCTTGGTCTATTTAAAACCCACCATTTCTACTCATCTCTTTCAAAAAAAAATTATGCCTAATCACTACATTCTGAATCCTATTATATATTTGGATGCTATGTTTAAACAAAAAGGTGTGTCCATCTAAGTAATCTACCCACTTTATATGTCTTTAGTTCATTTTTATTCTGATTTTTTATAAAATGCAATGCTTGATGATGAGCAAATAGAAAAATTCATTCGTTAGTAAGTAGTACGCCCACTTATTGAAATCTTTCACAATTTCATAGAAATCTCGATCATAAAAACCATACTCATTTTTCTCATCAATCAAATTCCCACATAAGCAAGATATTTTCACCCCTTATTGACTTAGTATAACCCTAATGGTTCCACCACTAACATAAAAATATACCTAAAATACCTTTCCAACATTAGGAAATGCTAACACTGACAATTTATATAACTTTTCAAATATTATTTCTATGCTTAGTCCCCATAAAAATTCTTCTTATCTCCCTACAGTTCCTTTATGATAGGTGCACATGTTTTGTTAAAATTCTTGATGAGATCTTGGTAGAATTTCCAACCCATGAAAAATATTTCCTTAAAATTTATTCCTCGGTGATGGCTAATCTAATTTTTCACACAACTTCTCTACATCTATATTCAAACCTTCATGTGAAATAAAAAATCCCAAATATACAATCACTTCTTGTAGGAAACTATACCTATTCCAATTAATCAACTTCTCCTCATACAACTATAACAACACTTTCCTTAGGTGCAACAATTTCTCTTCGCATATTCTAGTGAATATCATAATATCATCAAGGTACATGATCAATGTTTTTCCCAAAATGGTTTTAGGGATTCAGTCATAAACCTCATGAAATTAATTTTTGTGTTGCTTAATTTAAATGAAATAAGAAGCTATTTATACAATCCTTCTTACATCATTAATGCAATCTTATACTCATCCCCCTCTCTTATGTGAATATGATGGCATCCTCATATCAAATCAATCTTTTTGAAGTATCTCACTCAACAGATACTGTCCATAATGGAATATATACATACTAATGGAAACATGTACTTGAAAATGATCTTATTGATTAATTTTGAATTTTTTCACATATTCCACTCACCACCCTTATTCGACAATACAATTACTAGTATTGTACATGAGATTAGTCTCTCTCTCTCTCTAATAATTCCTTTATCTAAAAGATATTAAAATAGATTTTGTAGCTCCTCCTTCTTTGGCAATATCGTCATATATGCTACCTTATTCATAGATATCAATCCTCAGATTAGATATAGGAGTTGACTTATATCCTCATAGTTGATATCTCTTGAGGAAAATGACTTGAGACTACTTGAAAAAACTCTCCCAACTTGTCTTTCACTTCTTATGGAACTGATTCATCTCTCCCTACCACTGTACTTGCACTCTTTCTTTACATTAGTTTCAATATCAACAAAAAAATGGACATTATTATAGTTCACTTCACTCCTAAATGATTTCCCTAGAAGTAATAAAACATTTGGTCCTTTCTCTACTCGTTCACCCTTATCCTTCATTTGTTGTAGATTTTTATCTTTTCCATTCTTCATAATGTTTGTAGGTGTTTAAACACCCATCAAATTGTGCATTTTGATCAAAATGGCATGTCATTCAAGCAACATAGGATATGCATCCATGGGTATTATGTCGAACTTGAATTCATCTTAATATATCTCTTATGTTAATAATTTTTTAGCAACATGAGCCAATATAATAAAAAAATAGGATCAAGCTTAAGAATAATGTTGTAGCACATATTTTTAGCCATATGGAGGGGTCACCCAATCATCTTTGTTAACTTGTTTTCAATTTCTAGAGTGCTAATAATTGGGCCTTACACAATTGAATGAAACAATTTTTTTTAGAAAATATGGAAAATGTGGCTTTGCTACACAGAATCATGCATGCATATATGTATGTGTATGTATATTATGGTATTGTGATTTTTTGATTTGACGTCATTTAATTTGTTAAATAAAATGAATCCATAAATGGAAAGTTAGAAAAAAAAAGGTGGGAATTAAATGCATGCATGTCTCACACTTGTTCCATGACTTATATTGTTCATACCCAAACAATATATGTTATATGTAATCCACTTTATCAGTAAATTGATGTCACTCACACTATTGATACGACTACAATTTCCATTTAAATGGGCCCAAATAAAAATAGGGGAAAATCCAATAGGTTCCACATTCGGAACCCAATTGTAATTGCTTGTTTATCGTAGCACTTTGTAGCCACCTTTCAATGTTAATCTTGAGTAATTGCAGGAAAACATGGGATGCATGAAAAATTGACAATTGAGCCCCTTTAGCGGTTGTCATTTGAGTGATATATAGATGAACTTCAAGCATGTTCGATCTAAACATGTCCCCAAAGAGAGGTGACAGAGATGAATGACGCCAAGGAAAAGTACGACATCAACAACAAGATGTAGATGAACATTGAATTGGATAACACCTATTAAAAAATTAATGACACAAACATAAAAATATTGTTTTGTTGATATGGTTGGACTGTGTGGTGTCATCAATCACCATCAATCCAACTTATACAACACCTTCAACACAATAACTATAAGTCTTATATATCATAATATGATTGAGTATTTTACATTATTATGTCAAAAATTATGTCACCAATCATTCATTAGTACTATAAAAACTATAAAATATTGTCGGATCAAAACCTCCCCGTTCAAATAGTGACCCCACTTCTCCATATCTCACACAATTTGAATTTAGTATGTTTGCTTCTCAAATTCATTAGGCCATTTGTCGAGTCTAACATGAGCCTTGTTCCATGTGTCTATTATTAACATTAGTACACGTGTTCATTCTAGTTATAGCTGCTTTCAAGATGATTCTTTGCGTCTTTGCGTAGACAAAGACAATATGTCCATTCACTCGGGTGGAAGATGTGAGACTTTGACTGGATAAACTACTTACCATGGCTTGCTCATCAAGATATGTATTTCGATCCTTCGAAATTGACAGATTAACAAACGTTTGAATGCAATCTTGTAAAATCTTTGTGAAAGGCGAAGTTTTTTATTCTGAAGAGAATATAACAATGTGAAAGCAGCAGTCGACTAGTCCTTTTGAAACATATCAGTCAATCATAAAATGTCGTGTTCATCTGGTCAGAGTAAAAGGCAGTTATGTGTTTGATGTAATCAATGGATTCCACGTGGCGCACTAATACCCTCCAGTTCTGAAATAGTTCGTGTTGTTATTTATGTTGAATTTTCTTCCCCTGCACTAAAGCTAGGCATGTTCCATTATAAGAATTTTTATTTTTTTAGATTCCAAATGACCTGTATTTTGGACTCTTAGATCTCTTCCTACCAATATTTTTAGTACTATAAGTGTTGTACTAAATATTATTTTAAAAAGTGAGCTTTTCATGAAAAAGATAAGTTTGATTAATTTGAAGGTGTTCATCTTTAAAGTCGCCTTTGTTGGAAAGTGTTAAATTCAGTAATTATATTTCCAAGAGGTTTCTTTCTGACCACCATTTCTAGGCATATTCAATGCACATTTATGACACTCTTTTACCAATTTCTACTTGGGCCATTCCACCTACCCCCTCACCGACTTTGATCTCTTATGGCATGTTGTGCTAACCACATCTTACTGAATACATGTATCCTCATGGACAGTGTTTCACCGTTTTGGTGCTCAGCCTCTTTTCTTTATGTTCGTCTACCCATGGTGATTGTGCAAGTCATATAATTTTTTTTTACAGATGGTTGCATATATGAGATTGTGGCCTATGTCTCTATTAGTATAAGGTATTAGATTAATAGTTTTGATTTTTTAGGCAGTTACACGGGAGGCATTCTTACTATGAAGAAGGCGAAAACATCGTATTCCCGACAGGGATCTGCCCAGAACAAATTTATGCAAATCAGCAAATGAAAATGTCAATGGTGTCATACACGTTTGAGTTAGTTTGAAGACAATAATCAGAGGTTTCTTTATAGTTCAATATGATGATTTTAGAGTTGTAGAAAGAACTAATATTATTAATATGGCTCAGCAAAACATTGGTTTTTATTTCCTAATGTTTTCGGATGATTTTGTCTACGTTAGATAGGATCTGTGTTTCTTCCAATTATTTATTTATTTTTATATTCATATATCTCGATGTTCATAATGATTTCTTGATTCTTCATAATGCAACTATAATTTAATATTTGTCAATGCCCTTAAATTTTAGATGTCCATATAAGCAACAAGCTGGCTGGTTGTATTGTTTAAAAAATTGGGATCATGGGTTATAATAAGAATTCGGAGAAGTAACCTTTTTCTTTTTTCTTTTTAGATTCTCAAATTCAAATAAAAACAAACACGTAATAGGGGAATGGAGCTGTGAACTCAAAAAGGGGCTGTCATAATTAAATTATGTAGAAAATATACTTTTAAGAGATTTAAATTATGTACTTTTGAATACATAGAAAATTAATATGAGTCATTTTTGTGAATAAAATCATCCTTTTGAAACAGCGTGTGTCGTTATTTTATTGGTTGATTTGTAGATGTGACTTGTATTATTGATTACTTTTTTGAAAAATTTTAAGTGTGAAAATGATAAATGTTGACTTCAATTTTGACAACTAGTTTCACATACCCACTCATGTCCTACGCACATGCATAGGAAGAGCGGGCTAAAGCGCACTTCAAGCTGTGAACAGTGCAGCCATACCGAGCTTCTCTTCAAGCCTTAATGCAGCCGAGGCCTGGTGAATGTGCTTGGTATATTTGACTGTATTGATT
Source organism: Taxus chinensis (assembly GCA_019776745.2). Classification (NCBI taxonomy): domain Eukaryota; kingdom Viridiplantae; phylum Streptophyta; class Pinopsida; order Cupressales; family Taxaceae; genus Taxus; species Taxus chinensis. Next base: position 774,769,578 of record CM034147.1, on the reverse strand, counting down.
GTGCATTTAATGTATGATGTGGCCCAAATTTATTATTTTTAATGTATCTGTAATAAAGTCTGCAGAAATTTAAATATAGTCAATTTTTTTTTGCCTATGTGTTGATGACGTGACATGAAGCTGCACTGAGGCTGTTGTGCCCTCATGTGTGTAAATCAAGGTTTGAGGGCCATTGACTCCAGCAGACCGAGCCCTGACCCTGGGCTTGGCTCTTGTCCATGTGCGTAGGACATCACAGTCATTGGCTCCTTTCCCCTAAAAAGATAAAAGATGGAAGGTGAGATAAAAGGAAAAGTGACTCCCAAAAAGTCATTAAAAGAAAGGGAATGTGACTCAAATGTCATGCAATTGAAAAGCCACAAACAATATTGTTAGCTGTTGGAGATCCACACTATTCTAAAGGGGATTTTCTTTGAGTAAATATCAAAGGGTTAACTTTGAAATTTCATCTTTACACTCTGCTCAAAATTTATATATAACAGACTGTGTTCAACATGTTAAAGAATTTGTGTAATAACAAATTTAACATGAATTATGTCATTTGACACATTCGATGTTCATTTACAATCTAAATTTATATTGGTAAAAAGTGGTTCAAAAATTCACCCCTGATCTTCCTAAGGGTAATTGAAGTGTCATTTTTGAATATTAAATCATACTTGTTGGAGATGAAATACAACAAGAAGATATACTTGAAGTTGTATGTTTCAATTTCAACTAGCCTTAAAAACTTACATTGAGAAATATTTTAGAATCTCAAAATGTATATAGGTCAAACATCAGAAACATGGACATATTTGGTGCACATAAAGGTTTCCCCTTGCTTTATCATTCAACCTTAGCCATAACTCTCCCAAATTAAAAATGAACCAAAATATTCGTTAATGAAGATCTAATATAGGAAAATAAAAAAAAGCTCACATAGAAACTAAAATGAAAAATGTTTGAGAAGCTTTCAGAGTAGGTAGAGACAATGCAAACAAGAACCTTTTTGTGCACATACATGTTTCCTTCCTTATATTATTATATTGTAAACTCCGTAAGAACTCTCTCAAACTAAAAATTAAAAAATATTTGTTGATTTAGAACTAATATTAGAAGATTACAAAGAGCTCACATATAAGAATATCGAAAAATTAAAGATGTAATATATAGCCATTTTTTGGTTTAAATTTAAGTTTAAGATGGTTTTTAAGTTAGATATACATCACTTTTGAAATGAAATATGATGCTTAACACTTTATTTTACAAATTTTTAGGATTTTAATTTATGTCACCTTTAAGATGCTTCAAGGTGTCTATTATAAAGTAGTTTTCAGTGGCAGTTAAGACATATTTACATCATTCATATGAATTGGTTACATATTTAAGACATTTATAAAATATATTGATGTGTCAAAACTGTGTCTAATTTAAAGTGTTATAAAGGTGGCCCAAATATTTATAAAATGTTATTTAATTTTGATACTGATATTTCTTAAAGGTAACATATGTTTGATCAAAATTTTATAAAACTAAATGGTTTTTATATTTTTTTTGCAGAATGCAACAAATATGGAATTCTAAAATGGAATGTCATTTTCTAGGATATACTCACAATAATTTTACCGACATCAAAGAAGGAGATGTCATCACAAGGTTTCCACCATTGCAAGTTGATTGGTTGTGGTTCTACCATTCTAATTTATGGATGACAAAATATACTAAATAACACTATACATGTACAAATCTTGAAATATATCTTATAATTTAAATGTCAATAGCATGGATGACCAATATCAATGTCAAAATCACATTATTATGTGAAGAGGTCTAGATGAATGAGGTGATTATAATTCTACTCACTACACACAACCCCCTATAAACTCTTTTACATATCTACAACTATTACATATTTATATTTTAAAGAAATTTTAGTTGATACAAGGTTTCTAACCTATTAAATTATTAAACATCCTCTCTTAAAAGTAACCGTTGTATCCTCTCAAGGAATTTGATTATTTTATTACATGAAGTTTTTACAAATATAACACTATCAAATTTTTCTTTGGGAGTGCCCAAGATTCACAATGTGGGTGTTAGTAATATTTCCCAACGCTTGAATCTTATGTACATACACCTTTGATCGCTTATACCCATATTCCATGCACCTCACCACCACTCCCACATCATGAATTTTTGTACTTCTTTATCCACACCAATAGTTCATTGTGCAAGTCATTAAAATCTTAGATGGAAATATAAATACCTATGTGACCATGAATTCAAATAAAAATTATCAGCTCACATTTATCATGATACCACACACACATGACATGGAAAATTCCTAAAAGGGATGTGAACTCTTTCATTGCAATGATTACAAAATATAAACAAAATGACTTTTTCTTAAATACCTTAAGAAAATTTAATGAAACATGGAAATAAAATGAGCACTCATAGAATAAAGCCACAATTCAAACATACCCTTTGTATACTAAAGAAAAATTGAAAACATTTTAATATATGCAACAAAAACTAATCACCTTAACGTCATATCTAAAAAAAGAGATTTTGAATGTTGTGTAGACATCTAACATATTAGAAAGGGAATCTTCTTGAAAATGGTATATATATTTTTCAGGTTCCCACTACCTTGTACCTATGCCACTATGTATCACTTTTGCTTCCATTCCATTTACAATTTATTCCTTTGATTCAAATATAATATCAAATCTACAAACTCTATCAACATATGCTTAAGCAATTAATATGTATTTTAACCCCATATTCTTTTGTCCCATATATGTGCTTTGTGTAGAATGGACTTTTATGAGTATCATATCCATGGTCAAAAACCAATTCATATCAACAATGAGGAAATGCATCAATTGAAATTTTTAGAAGGAAAGCCCATAATATTGGGGTTCATATTGATAAGGTCGCATATAACACATATAGTCATACAACAAAGAATGTTGATTTTTTTTTGCACTAGTATATAAGTATAAAGAGTAGTAGTGTAAAATGGTCCACTAATAATGAGAGTAGGTAGTTCTCCTATAAATAAGTGGTAATTATATTTATATTTTCTATCAAGTGCCCTCCATATGACCAATAAATTCATCTTAATTCTCATAGTGAGTGTATGATGTCAACTATTGATCATCCGAAAATATAATGTGAATCCTCATATTTAAATACTAATAACCCATCTTCACGCACACACACACAAAATTAGGTTTAGATACATTTTGTCTCATGTGATGCATATTAAATAAAATTCATATTCAGTACAAATTCCAAGACATTCTTATGAGTTTTATTATAACTATAGAATTGAGATCATTCCTATCTTATCTTTTCTATATTTCATCAGTTTCTTGATATGTATGTGTGGACATTTTTTACTTGCACATAATTTTATATGTTTGCAAGAATTTCTGTTTCCAAACACATGAGCATGAATAACAATTACTAGGTCTTCAAAAACCTCTACATGGAGTTAAAGTGGTTCTATCATTCCTTTATATTTTTAGTTCACTTTGGTAATCTTACTAACTTTGATAGCTCTCACAACCAAAAACTTTAGAGCATTCTTGAATTAGCTTCATGCAGTATGCATTCTATCCATCCATTTACTGATCTCCCTTTTAAGGCCTAACTTCTCGAGCTCATGATAAGAAATGTCATCGATGGGAGACAAAACTGTCATGGCCGTAGTAGTTGAAACTTCGGTAGATGGAGTTGGCTGGGTTACTTTGCGTAACAGTGAAGTGAGTTGTTCGACCTTGAGTTTGAGCTCATCTTTTGTAGCCTTGTATTTGTCATATTTTTCAAGCAAAGCCCCAAGATATTTTTCCAATGAAAATCAAGAGATCCGATAATCTTCCGCAATAATTTTTTCCTTAGTTTTTCCCTCAACAGGAGTAGCAACCTCTATAATCTGCTCTCCATATGGATTCACTATTAGACTTGAAATAGTCCTTGGCCTGTTGACTTGCCTTTTGGGCATATGTTCCAATATACTAACTTGATAGTTTCTCCAGCTTAGATAACTGGAAGGGATGAGAAAAATTAGGCCATAGAAGGAGATGGGAAGGAAGAAATGATTGTGGAAGTGGAAGGAAATGATATTGTAAGTGACAAAGGAATAGATGATGGTATTGTGAGATACTAGGGGAGTCATTAAAATTAAGCACTTTTGTCACAGGTGCTGTAGGGGAAATGGCCTTAGAAATAGAATCCTTGGAGAGAGATGAGCCACCAACAACAAATGAAATTTTTCTTGGAGTCATATGAATAGTTTTGGTCAACTGTTTCCCCTTTGTAAGTGTTGATATGCTCATGGTTGGTGGGGCCTCTGTATTTTTCAGGTTGTTATGCTCCCTTGGGTGAAATTCCCAAGGTAACCAACCAACTGTAAGTTCTCTAGAGAATAGGCCCCACCTTCTCCTTTGTATTGCAACATTCCTCTACATACCAATCAATCCAAGGAAATGGTTGACTAGAAATATTATCATTTTTGTATGCCACATCTAAAACCTCATCATTATCTTGCACCTCCTTTGGGAAATTGGCTAAACCAAACAGATGAACCTCATATAAGTTCAACCTCTCATAATCCCTTTGTCAAATGATATATTCATCCCAACTCTGAATCCAAATATCCTCCAATTGGGGCATGTGGGCACTAGATAGATCTGTTTCACCAAATTTACCCCAATAATCGAAATTAGTTCATGGATGAAAGGCTTGTAAGGTCACTTCAGGAAATTCTGCATCCACATTTTTGGCCTTATGAATATTTGGGCAGGTGGGTCTACTAATTGAAATACGGAAATACATTCCTGATTTGCAGCACTTGTTTTGAATTTGATGATAATCCAACAATTGTCAGACCAATTGTAGTAGAACCCATTTATCAGTGGGGCACCTTGGCAATTTTTTGAGGGCACCTACGAATCCTGGAACATGAATGTAAGTGAATGTAGGAAACTGTAAATAGATTAATCCCCATTCATGCACTTCTTTGAAGGATTCATCTTAAATCCTTCTGTTGTATAACTTCATATCAAAACAGTAGAAAATAAGGCATCATTGACCCTACAAAAATACCTGTTCCCTTCACTCAGTGTGAGATAGGGATAAAATTCCTAGATATGGGAGGTGCTGTGAATACCTTTAGTATTCAACCGAGAGAAATCTCCCATAGTAGTGGCCACATAAACGAAGAAGGATGTCATATAGAAATTCTTTGTGGAAATCACATTTCTCAACTGGTAGTAAATGGAGCTACTAATATGCTCCTCCCATTGGATAAACTCCTTATTCTTCTTTATGGTAGTGATGTACAAGAACATCCATTCTTAGAATTCCTTTACAGAAGGGAGACCTGAAACTCTACTTAGTAGCACAATAAGGTCACCGACCTCCTGAATAAAATATGACCGATGCATGGTTTTGGGTAATTCCACAAAGCTCTTGGCCAGATAATTTTTCATAATGATTTTCATGCATACTTCCTCTTATTTCTCCCAGTGTTCCACTACTGACTCTGGGAAAATTGTGGTGTAATCTTCAAAGTCAAGAAGTTTGTGCATATCTTTGAAGAAGTCTGGGTCCAAATGGTTTACCACCTTATCATCATCATCTTTGATTGACATGGACTCTCTATCAAAGTGGGCTGCCATGGCTAAAAAGAACTATGGGAAATGCATGAATGTGGGAAAACTAACAGTAAGGAAAATCCCACTCTTGTAAATGGCTTGCATTCATGGTTTCTTGTTCGGAGCCTTTACTCTTTTCCAGAAATTTGTAAAATCAATCTTCCCTAGGTTGGTGTCCCCTATATTCCCTAAGTCAAAAGACAGGCGGGACTGAGGAGCAACTCTAAGAAATGAATACTTCATGTTTTCTTTTCCCTTTGATGTGGCAGTAGACATAAAGCTCTGTATGTCAGAACCTGGTGACTTTTATGAAAGCTAAAGTTGAAAAATCCTGAAAAAAGAGAAGTCTGAAACTCAAAGTGAAATACTTTGAAAGACAGAACCTGAAATCCCAAAAATTATCAGCTTCTTAAAACCCAAATTGAAGAGTCCCAAAGTTCCGAAAAAAATTTCCGAAATGGAAGTTCCAAAAACATTTTCCGAAATGGAAATTCTAAATTTTTTTTCTAAAATGGAAGTTCTGAAACAGATACGTACTGTCAAGTCCTCAAAATATGAGAAGGAAATCACCAAACAATACTAATCTGCAAATCCCAAAAAGTACTGAGAGGGAGAAATAGAAAACTTGAGGAGCTCCCTTGAAAACTTTGAATGCATGAGAAAACTCAAAATGTAGAAACATGGTGGGAAATGAGTTTTTCAATCCGATAGGTACACAAAAGAGGAGAAAAAGAAAACAATCAAAATGAAAATAAGAGATCTTAAACCAAAAGGAAAATAACCAAGTTAAAATACCTCGAAAATGATGTCGAAAGGTATAAGAAAACAAAATGTCAGAGATATTGTGTCAGGTAAAAATGACGAGTGAAAAAAGTGTTTAAATAGAAAACTCGATATTAATGGCAAGAATATAATCCATATGGGGGTGGGTGAAAAATTAATTGCACGAAGGACTCAGAAAGTTTGAAACCCAAAAGCTTGAAATTCCAAAATTTTAGAATTTTGGGGTTTCAGAATTCAAAGATTGGGAGATTAAAAAATGTAATTTTGGCAATGAAAAAGTTCTGAAATCCAAAAGCTTGAAACTGAAAAATCTCAGAATTTTAGACTTTGGGACTTTAGAAGTCCAAAAGCAAAAACACAAAAATGACCCTAAAAGTTCCGAAACCTGAATGCCCAAAAGTCCAAAATATTTGAATTTCAGACTTCTGAAGTCGAAAAGGAGTTTTACCAAAAATGGGATGAAAATTTCCTAAACCCGAAAGCCCAAAATTCTAAAATTTTGGGTTTTCAAAGTTTCAGACTTCGGAACTCCATGTTTAAGCAATGCCAATTTGTTGAATGAAAATTTCTAAACCCCGAAAGCCCAAAAGTTTGAAATTTTGGCTTTTTGGATTTCAGACTTCAGAGATTTGGAACCTAATTTAAAATCCACGCCATTTAAACTCTAAAATAGAAAATATCTGAAATCTGACAAATGAAAATATTCAGAATTTTGGGACTTGGAGAATTTTTGAATTACAGTGCAGAATTCTTCCATACAAAGGATTTTTTCAAAAATTTGTCTGACTACTTTCGACCTCTGTTTCTCAATGTAGGTTAAAATGTTAAAATTTTTGGTGAACTCCATGGAATGCTTTCCTACTAAGCTTTAGACTAGTAGCTTTAAGAAAATCAGTTAGTAAAGGTGTCCTAAAAGAAAACTAAACAGAACACTCACAAGAAACGGAAAAAGAAAACAAATGATATGCAAAGCACTTGGAGTAAAAGAAAATGAACACTGTACAGGGTGGAACAATCTCAAAAGCAATCTTTGAGATGTATCCCATTCACATCAATGGGATATCCTTCTCCATTGAGTCTGGATAGAAAAAATGAATTCACCTCTATGCAAGTTGTAATAATATAAGGCCCGCTCTAGAGGGTTCCACACTTGGCATGCTTTCCTAGTTTGGTTCTTTCTTCATTCCATTTGAGAACCAAGTATCCTTCTTGAAAATTCCTATCAAAAGCTTTCTTGTCAAAGGATTTCTTAACTTGAGCCTGATGTTGGTTTAAAGCTTTCATAGAATTTTCTCAAACTTCCTCCAATTCCATGAGTTCGGAAAACCTCACTATTAAGGAGCCATTTTCCATGACTTCGAGTTGATGAGCAAATTCCAACTAAGGTAATTCCAAGGAGAGTGGTAGCTTTGCCTCCCTCCCGTATACCAGCACAAAAGGTGAGTTTTCAATGGCCTTTTTAGGTGTGATTCGATCCACCCACGAGGAAGTCTTAAGTTGTATATGACAGGTCCTTTTGTTAGCTTCCATTATTCATTTGATGATCCTTATGAGATTCTTGTTACTGGATTCAGCCAACCCATTTCCCTGTGGATAGTAATTGGATGAAGTCTTGAGATAGACCCCATTCTTAACTTCCCACTCACTTAACTTTATTCCAATAAAATAAATTACATTATCAGAGATGATGTTAAATAGAACACTGGACCTTGTCATTATATTCTCCAGGAATTCAAGTTTGGTCTTTTCATTACTTTCCTTCAAGGCCACCGCTTTTGTCCGCCTAGTCAAATAATATGTTACGGTGAGGACCCATTTAAGTCCATTGTTGGACGAAGGATCGATCATTCCAATAAAATCTAATCCCCATTGAAGGAATGGTTTATCTACCTGAATGGGATGCAAAGGAAGAGTTGTCAGCCTCTTTTTTCCTACAAAAAGAGCACATTATTTACATTTTCTTACCCAGAGATGAGAATCTTTGAACAATTCTGGCCAGTAGTAACTGGCTTGCATGATCTTGGTGGCAATTTTTCATGTTGAATAATGCCCACTGGACAAACCATTGTGAAATTCCTCTAACATCATATTCACTTTCTCTAGCCTGATGCAACATGGAAGAGAACCATTCAAATATTTTCAGAAAAAAACATTATCTACCAAGGCATATGGAATGGAGTGGAGAGCGAAATTACGTCGTTGGAACTTATTCATATTCGGAGGATATGTTAGAATTTGAGGATTCTAATAAATACGGATTTAATCAACTTACATATTACATAATGTTAAAATAAATATTTAAATAAATATGACATCATAACATAAGTATATAAGGAAATACGTATAGGAAATAAATAACAAAGGTGACAGTATTTATAGTGGAAAACCCCAATAGGGTAAAAACCACTTTGAAAATAACCTTTTACTTTAGAGAACTTATTTTACATCTAGTAAGATCACCTCCTCCTTTGAAACCCTATTTACCAAGGGTAAAACCAAATCACTTGATTTGCACACCTTTGATATATTTCTCAAATATATCAAATGAGGACCTAAAGTCCTTTTTATATAAGGTGATTGGGTATGTCTTCCTACCCACCTTTTTAACCTAAAATGGTTGACACATACACCTAGGTTTATAATATTTAATGTTAGAAATATAGTCATTTGATGATATTAAATATTTAACCTAAAGTATATACCTAGGTTAGCATATTTAATAATAAAAATATAAATATTTCATATTATTAAATATTAACCTATATATTAGTGATGGACCCATATACACTAAGGGTTGGCCAGACTACTTAATTATTATGTTCCAACACTCCCTCTTAATGTTAAGCGGGATAACATAACATATGCCAATAGATTACGTGCCTGTGGTACACTACAAAATTTATAATCCTTAAATCATAAAGGTTTTAGGCTAGCATATCGGTTGAAGGAAGTATAACACCTTCATCATATTCAATTTACCTTTTGGTACAAAAAGATTTGGAATCCCAAAGATCATCTCATGATTAGTGGCTAAGTATGATTTGTGAGTTTTACATGTTCTCACAGGTTCTCATAAAAGGTTATTGAACCCAAACATATAGGAGTCTTTTACAACCAAGGACCTCCTTAACAATATACTTGTATTGGATGTTTACTAGTAAACTCAATAGCATTAAAGAGTTCACTGAAGACCTCCTTTAAGATCTTTCTACAATTATTTTCAAAAAAGAAGCCGAGGAGGTATACATGCCCGAAGTTATTTTTACACTTGTCTGAAGGTCTTTTTCACACTTGCCCAAAGGTCTTTTACATATGTCCGAAGGTATTTTTACAAAAACCAAGTTCCATTAGGAGGTGACATTGTCATGCACACTCCCCCTCAATGGCAACTCTGATAATCCAAGCTTTCCATGAAAGTGACAAAACTTTATAGCACTTAAGGACTTTGTGAAGATATTAGCAACCTCGTCTTCAAACAACATGAAATTGAGATTTATCTCATCACTTTACGCCTTCTCATGGGTGAAGTATATATGTATCTCAATGTTCTTCATCCTCTGATGTTGAACTGTATTCTTAATCAAGAGTAATACAACTCTAACCACCATATAGAAGAGGAATACTTCCTTTAAATTCCATGTGTATCTCTACCAACAGCCGTTGTAGCCACATGACTTCTTTACTTCTTCCATTGTACTTCTCTATCTTAGTAGAAGAAATTGAGATTGTTGATTGCATTTGTTGTTCTAATTAATGGTTCCTACACCAAAAATATTTAAACACATATCTAGTATATTTTATAACACAACATCAGTATAGTTAGGATCAAAAAATCCATATAATATAACATTTTAATTCTTAGATAATGCAACCCATAATTGATTATTCCTTTAATATATCTAAAAACTCTTTTTACAAGATTCTAATGATCTCTAAAAAAGGTTCCTGCATAAACCTTAAAGTAATTCCTACTGTATAGGAAATATCTAATCTAGTTATAGTTAAATAAATCAAACTATCAACTAACAACGTATATAAAATAGAATCAACCATTTTCATATGCAGTTTTAGGGTCAATATTTTTTCCAACTTCTATTGAAGTAGAAAATGGTTTGTAATTGATCATAAGAAACTTTTTCAATACAATGGTTGAATATTGTGTTTTGAAAAATAACAATAGAATGAAATATAGTCATATAAAGAACATGATGTGAGAGACCTAACTCATTCATTTCAAAGTACTGCTTCAATTTCTCTTTAATTCTATAAATTAAAGCATGATTATCACCAGTCATAAGAAAATCACCAACATATATACGAATAATGATAATATGTGATCCTTCTTGTTTAATGAATAGATCATTTTCAGAAGAAAAATTAACAAATTCTAACTATTTAAAGAAAGAATTAATTTTTGCATACCAAGCTCTAGGATCTTGCTTTAAACCATACAAGGATTTTTTTAATTTAGAAACATAGTTTTCTTTACTAGTTTCTTCAAATCCTTTAGGTTGAGACATGTAAATTTCTTCTTTTAAATCACCATTCAAAAAGGTATTTTTCACATCCATTTGGTGGATTTCCCACCGAAATTGAGTACAAATTACAAATAAGATCCTAACAGCACTTATTTTAGCCACAGGGGCAAATGTATCAACATAATCAATACCAAGTTTTTGAGTGAAACCTCTAGCAACAAGTCTTTATTTATGTTTGTTAATACTACCATTTGCATTATATTTTACTTTGTATAGCCACGTACACCTTATAATACTTCTTTTCTTTGGGGGTGGAACCAACTCCCAGATATGATTTTGAAGTAGGGCATTATATTCAGCTTGCATTGCACTAATTCATTTCTCATCCTGAGAAGCTTCTTCAAAACTTTGTGGCTCAAGTTCATACAAGGTCATTACTATCCTTGATATACCAAGTATCCTTCATGCATGGACTATATTTATGTGCATAACTCTTTCCGATGTTGGATATTACCAATGTGCAGAAGGTACTCGTTGTTCACATTACGCAAAATCATAGAAAGAGCCTCCTACATTCGTTGCAAGAATGCATTCATGTTATCTACAATTGCTTGACGACTAGTGGGAGCAACCTTAGATCTAGAAACAATTGTCCAAAGTTTCCTTGCCATAAATTTTGTTTTGACCCAAATTTTGTAGTTGGTTTCATTTAGGATCTAGGTTTTGTCAAAATAGAAATAGTTTGATGCCATTGTTTTCCTAAACCTATAAAACACACCCCATTATAATATACAATGTACCACAGAGTTAGATACATATTTATCGATAATAAAAATAACACTTTTAATATAATCAAATCTAAATTTTATAGATCTAAAGACACTATTTGATCATAACTAACTATGTTATTACAATGTATTATAATTAACCTCCCATGATCAAAATAATAACCCGCAATATAAAGGGCTCTACCTTATACCTCAGATTTATATAAAAAATATTTTCGACCATATAGAAGTGAAGAAGAGAACCTTAAAAATGAATAACAACTCCAAATTTCTGAAAAAAAATTAATGTAGACAAAGGTCCGGCCAGCTTAAATTTGACGTCTAAATGAATGTCATACTACCTTATGTTTGGTATGTCGTGATGGTCATTTGACCGTCAAATTTAATGGAGTCAAAAATTACTGTCTATTTCTAGAATTTCTTCTTCTATATAATATTAGAGAGGTTATATTTTAATACATTACATTAACCTTGTGTATTTTAATACATTAAATTAACCTTGTCTAATTGATAATGTAAAAATATATTCACTTTAAAAAAGACGTATATATTCTATATAATGTAAATACAAAACAATATATAGTCTATAAAAATTATAAACTATAGTATATACACTTTTTAAAAATAAAAAATAAACACATATAACCCTTATTACGGGGGCCCCTCATGATTTTTTTTAAAAATATTTACCAAGCCATGTAATTTTAAATTCTACATAAACCTTATAATTTACAGAGGAGACAACATTTGTCACACTTCCAATGGAAAAAATTCAAATCCTATTTTGATGAAGCTTTATATCCTCCTTAATTTACCATTGAAAAAATTCAACCTGCACATATTAAAACTATAGAATAAAATATTTCAAATATTTTACCCTTACCTCTACACAAGTTTTCACAGAATGTAAAAAGTTTCCAAATTTTTCATATGTGAATTCACCTTATTTTTCACAAATAAAAACTTTTAGGTTTCCCAATGGAAAGAAGGTGCCGATTATTTTAAATACCCTCTCGGGTTGGTTAAAAAAAATCCATACAAATTAAATAAATAAAATACAAAACATTTGATCTTAATTTATTTAATTTACCTTGCTCTGATACCATGTTAGAATTTGAGGATTCTAATAAATATAGATTTAAGGAACTTACATATTACATAATGTTACAATAAATATTTAAAGAAAGATTACATCATAACATAAGTAAATAAAGAAATACTTATAGGAAATAAATAACACAGGTGCCACAGTATTTATAGTGGAAAACTCCAATAGGGTAAAAGCCACTTTGAAAATAACCTTTTAATTTAGAGAATTTATTTTACATCCAGTAAGATCACCTCCTCTTTTGAAACCATATTTACCAAGGGTAAAACTAAATCACTTGATTTGTACACCTTTGATATATTTCTCAAATATATCAAATGAGGACCTAAAGCCCTAATTATCTAAGGTGATCAGGTATGTCTCCCTACCCACCTTTTCAACCTGAAATGGTTGACACATCCACCTAGATTTATAATATTTAATATTATAAATATAATCATTTCATGATATTAATTATTTAACCTAAAGTATATACCTAGGTTAGCATATTCAATAATAAAAATAGAAATATTTCATATTATTAAATATTAACTTATATATTAGTGATGGACCCATATACATTAAGGGTTGGCGAGACCACTTAATCATTATGTTCCAACAGGATATACCCCTGAGATTAGGAAATTTTGCATATTAGTCAACCAATCAGTATGGTCATTGCCTTCATCAACATTAGAAGCGTAACATATTCCATATCTTTGATCTCCGTGTCTATAGCCAACCGTTGACATAAACCCTTGCCCCTAAAAAGTTTACTGAATTTGATGTGCACATCATACTCCATTACTTTTGTAATCCACCTAGCACATTTCTCATTCATCTCTTTATTCAACAAAAATTCCTTGACACCAGGATGAGAGACCATTAAGTGAATTTTGTTGTTGGATAACATGTGCCTAAATTTTTTCAGAGCTCAAATGACTGCAAGGACCTGTTTTTCAATGAAGGAATATTTAAGCTCGTATTCCTTGAGAGAATGACTGAAAAAGGTAATTGGTTGTTCCGTCAGATCATCATTTTTTTGGGTTAGAATTCTTGACATACTTTCCTGGCTTGCGAAATCATTGAGGATGAAATATTTTTCAAAACTAGGATTTACCAATGTGGGAGCTTGGGAAATTTCCATTTTGATAGCCTCGAAACTCTCTCTCCCCTCTCTTTTCCATGAGAATGGAATGTTATTTTTTAGCATGGTCGTAAGTGGTTTATCTAATGTTGCAAACTAAGGGATGAATCTCCACATGAAATTTATGGTTCCCAGGAAACTTTGGAGACCATTCTTATGACTTGGAAGAGATAAGGACATAATGGAATGAATCATAGCTAGATCAATGGACAGTCCCTTTGCTGAAACAATTTGTCCCAAAAATTTCCTTTCCTGAACTACAAAAATGCATTTCTTAGGGTTCAATGAGACCCCAAATTCTCCGTTCTTCAAAAAACCTTCTTTAGATGTGTGATATGATCTTCAGTATGATTGGAATACATAGTTTTGTCATTAAGGTAAACCAAGATAATATCGGTGATTAGTCCTTTAAATTCCATATCCATGGCTTCTTGGAAAGTAGCCCCTACATTGGACAACCCAAATGGCATGTTGTTGTAAGCATACATGCCCCACTTAGTAGTGAAAGTCATTTTGAATTGATCAAATTCTTAGACCAGAATCTGATTATATCTTGAATATCCATCAAGAAAATAAAACCTTTGAGCCCTTGCCACTGTTTGGAGGATTTGCTCCATTGATGGAAGAGGGTAATGATCCTTCAATGAGGCATGATTCAAATCCCTGAAGTCTATGCACAACCGAATTTCTTCATTCTTCTTCCTTACCGAAACCATATTGGCTACCCACGAGGAATGCTTAATGGGAAAAATTATGCAGGCCTCGATAAACTTGGTTAGCTCTTTCCTCATTAGCGGCTCAATCTTGGGATTGATTGGTCTCTGTTTTTTATGAACTGGCTTAGAGTTAGGATCCAACTTGATGGTGTGTTGAGCTAAACTAGGATCAAAACCGTGCAGGTCTTTGTAGCTCCATGCAAAAATATCATGATATTCTTGACATAGTCCAATGAAATATGTCTTATATTGAGTAGTCCATATCTTACCAACTTTTTTAAAAAAATGGCTTTCCACCTCGACCTCTTCATAATCCTCTTCCTTGACCACCATATTAGTTCTCTATCATTTTTCTTGATCATTTGAGTTGAAGATAGATTCCAATGTAACTAGGCCTTTTAGCAGCTAATTTCCTTTTAGTTGTATAATTTGATAACCATAGGAGTTTTGAAGTTTATCTTAATTTTTGGTAGTAAACTCTTCTTCTTGTTGTAGGAAGAGAATAATCTATTGATCACTATTAAACACATGCCAGCTATTTACGTTATCTGGTACTATGAGACGGACCACCATTTTGACTATCTACTACTCTTCTTTCATGATGTTCGCAGGTACATCGTATTGGGAGCCAATAGTAGCTAGCCGGTCAACATCTTGATTTTGATTTTTGGGAATTGCATGAATTCCAAAAGATTCAAAGTCTTCTATTAAGTCCCAAACCCAATTTTTATATGATCTCAATAGATAATTTTTTTAGGCCCTACGGGTTGTTACTTAGTGGAAAACCAATTCACTATTTCCAAAGATGGTCAAGGTTTGGATTCCTCTTTTCTAGGAAAACTGAATTCCCTATATGAAGGCCTCATATTCGACAACATTGTTAGTACAACTAAACTACAACCAAAAGGAAGAGAAATACTTATCTCCTTATGGACAAATCAACATAACCCCTACACCAGATCCATTCTTACTTCTCAAGCCATCAAATAACATTTGCTGTAGTCATTTTGTCTCGCTTGATGTTTTCTCAAGTTGAGGTATAATTGTATCCTCTTCATGAAGGCAATATGTCCCCAATCCTATTTCTTCCAGGAGCAGGAAACTAGATTCTTCATCTGCTAATAAATCATCATAGGGATCATATTGGTGATTGATACTTACTTCATCAAGCATTATGTCTGGAACTTCTTCTGTGAGAGTAGTTTTCTTAGCAAGTGATCTTCATCTTATTCATCTAGATCACCAATGGAATAATTCCCATTTATGGGTTTGGCAGTGTATGGTTCAACATGATTATGACAAATAGGTTCATCTTTTATAGTCACCTTCATCCCGTACTAATTTCTAAGGATCATATGCGACCAATTTGATGACAAATAACCACCCATCCTGGTAGTGAACTCACATGATAAGAAAATGGTCAAAAGGGGAGGGAGATAAATAATAGATATGTCTTGCATGAATTTCAAGCTAGGATAGGCAAGGATAGTAAGTTGAAGCCCCTTAATGACCCCCATAGTTTGTACTACAATAACTTCTAGTTGAACAACTCCTCTTGAAATTGGAGTATATGGGATTCGTAATACATCTACGATATGCTTGGTCATTATGGAACTATTGGCTCCAGAATAAATCATATAATTGTGCACCAAATGATCACCAATTATCAATGAGATATAGAATGGTGGAGGCTTTTTGGATTTAGAAAATACTTTTTCTCGGTTTGGCACAGGTTAGTTGCCACTGCTAGTTCCTGACCTGAGGATCTATTTGTAGTGCTAAAGTAGTTCAAATCCTCTCGTAGCAAGTTCCTCTGAGAAGGAAGTGCAAGCGCATCCCACATCATTACACTCAAATTGGTTTTCTTCATTTTCTCCAAAATGCTAAATGGAATTGCCCCCACTTTGTTAATAACTTTTGGGGCATTAGATTCTTCTTTTAGAAAATTCCTATTGGGCATTGTGATACTTGAGGTCCCATCCTTCTTTGTGGACTAATCCATGGATACTTCTATTTATTTCTTTCCCATGCCTTTATTATCTTATATTTGTGTTGGGGACTGAAAAGCAGATACATGATCAGTCTTGGAAGATTGTGGGTCTATTTCCCTTTTCTTAGAATGTGTGTTGGACGCTATGGTGGAGGCATCAGTATTCAAACCACAAAAGTCTTCTGCTTTCCAAATTAGTAGCGTAGTTTCATCATAATATTTTTCTTTACTTTCCTGAGTGGATGGTTCGAAAGATGAGTCAGGTGGAGTGGATATGCTTTTGACCATAAGGGCCTGCCTCAGAACTCCATTTGGAAAAATATTTTGGTTATGAGGCCGAGAACAAGGATATCACCACTAATAATCTTAAATTAGGTTATTCTAGACTGGTACTATGGTTTTAGAAGAACTGGTAATAAAAGGGTTCCAGAAGTTCAAGGGTTTCATGCTTGCTACTTGGTTGGTAACCTAGTTCTGGTCCTGATTATTTCCTTGAAAAGGACGATGATTTACATCATATTGGGGTTAAAACGATCGAACATAATAGGACTGCTACCTTTTCATTGCTACAAGCTCATTTCTAAAGGTATGCAGTAATGATTTGACTTCAAATAGATCATTTGAAGAGGCCAGTAAATATTGAGATGGTTGATTAGGGGCTACTAGAAGAGGAGTAATGGTAGGCTAATTATTTATAAGATGTGGTGAAAATGGCATGGGTGGTCGGGGAGCTATCTTTCCATCCTTAATAAAATAATTTTCCACATATATGGCTATCTCATAAGCATCAGGTAATGTAGTTCCACCCATGGATTGGATATAAATTTCTACATCACTATTCAAAGCTCACAAATAGTGAAAAAATGCATTATTTACAGAGGGTTTAATGATGCTGGAATCCTATTCCATGTCCTGTGAAATTGGAAGTTTAAATTGCTCATGTACTCCTGGGGAGCTCTCTGTATTGTGGTGAGTTGTTATAAGAGTGATAGGTGATCACTCTTGTCTTCGAACTATTTTCAAAGCTTCTCTCCTATCTCATCCCAAGTGGTTATGATGCCAATATATAACCCTCGAAACCATTAAAGTGCTTTCACTTTGAAGGAAGTGGATAGAAGTATGATAACGATATTATCCTCTGTGATGTTATGTACTATGAAAATGGTGGCTACATCAAGAATGTGTTCTACTGGAGTAACATGAGTTTCTCCTATGTAAAAGGATAAAATTTTAAGTGACGCAACAGGTATAGTGTCACGTTGAGCCAAAAAAAGTGGGCTACTTGTGTTGAAAGGGAGAAAAACTTGGTTCCGCACCATAGAAACTAGAGGTTGATTGTTTCTTGATAGAGGAAACCTTCTGTATGGAGGAGTTGAATGAGATATGTGAGATAAAGCTCAAGCTAATGGATTTAAAACACTTCTGCTTCTTCTTTTGGGAGGAGACACAAAAAGATTAATATGCTGATAACTTTTTTCCTTTGAAGAAGCTCTTGCCTGAATTATTCACATATTTGAATGCACTAAAACATGGAATCCAGAGATATAGAGTTGCCATGTACTTTAATTTATGCTAATGAGAAGAGAAGTACCAACTTGCCCCGTCTGGCGTGCAAAAAACTGTTGTCACCAAATCACTACACCCCCAAAAGACCAGAATGTGAACATGATGTTTGGTGTGATTGAGACAGATGGGATCACCTCTGAATCTTTGGGAATTGGATTCGAGGTGAAACTCCGGAGAAGGCCGGCTTTCTTTTCCTAAACTAAGTGTTGTAATTTTTCCTAGTATAATAAAATGACTATCTAGTCCTAGGATAACATCTTCATGAGTTTTGAGTAAAATATCTTGTAGAAATGAAACTATACTAACTATGGTGATGCACCAAATAAAGGGATATTTAATATTTGGAATGGTTAATGTGGGTAGGATGCTTGCATCATTGTCTAACTTCACCTATTACAACCTATAAAGGGTATAAAATGCCACAAACTAGGGCATACGTTCCTTTATTAAACTTGAGCATAGGTAAAGGATAGATCAAACTTGATTCAACACATAATTAATTTATCATGAGAAAGGAACACATGCACTGATCAAACATATATTTCAGAAAATATGAATAATGATAATGCAACTTTAATAACATAAGGAAAATAAGGTTTTCACAACTGATATAAAAGATAATAACATTACTCACTCACAACATGAAATAAATAACCCGAAATAAAGGTAAGATAACCACTCACACTAAGGAATCATACATTCACAAAGTAAGCATTAATCAACCATCCAACACAATAAATCAAATTACCAATTGCAAGGTATCACTCTGAATATAATTAAAAGGTTTTTAGAATTCTCTAAAGCACTCTTCCAAGCTTGAAGAGCAACTTCACTCAAAAAATGATCTATCCTCTATCTTGAAGCATTCCACTATTTATAAGTTCTTAAGCTAAGCCATTACACCTAGGAATTTAACTAAGATTTTACTAAAAATAGAAATGTCATTAAATTAAGGGAAAATTCTTCCATAAAAATAGAATTTTTTTTGCAAGGGTTGGACTTAGTCACCTTGCAACTTCAACTGATCCAGAACTTGGATCCATCCTTTCATGGCCTCTCAGCTTTCACTTTGTTTAGCTACACCTTCATCTCCTACAAGTTTCTATTGTTCTCCTTCCCACACATCCATTCGATGTTTATACTCAATGAAGCACTTAATGATTCCCTGAATCTCTTCATCTCTAGGCCCACATGCGTAGTGATTCACTACATCTACCATCTCAATCTCTTTCATGATCTTGGTTGGCACTCTTCAAATTTTATTCACAACCTTCTTCATCCTCCCTATGAAATTTTTGCACAAGACCAATCGGTCGATGGAGTCACTGCTGAAAGTTTTGGTGACCTCATCGTCACGCTTCACCAAATCCTTGAAATTTTCCTTAATTTGATATTCAGGAAGAGCATCGATGTTTTTCATCGAATAATTTACAATTAGCAATATCAATCTCTTTTAAGATGTCATTCATGGCATCTGTGATTTCTACTCATTTATCTTCTAATTTCTTAATTAAATCCTACAATACTTGGCACTAGAATTCCATGGCCTTTTGATATTCAAATAACTTCAAGGCATCATCGATCACCTCTTCTTGAAGGAGCAAGTCAGGATATTCTTGTCTGATGTCACTCCATGTTACCAAATTTAAATTCAGATTATTATTATCTTCAGAAACGATCTCATCCATTTTACAAATAGCAGCCTTTGCATCCTATATATCATTATAGATTTTTACAGCCTCCTTTATTTAGGGATTAGCTTCCTGTAATATGTGTTCTATCCATCCATTTATCGATATCCCTTTCTAGCCTATCTTTTTGAGCTCATGATAAGAAATGTCGTCAATGGGAAATGAAACTATCATGGCCATAGTAGTTGAGACTTTGGTAGATGGATTTGGTAGTGTTAATCTGCATAACAGTGAAGTTAGTTGTTCGACCTTGAGTTTGAGATCATTTTTTGTAGCCTTTTCTTTGTCATATTTTTCAGGAAGAGCCCCAAGAGAAGTGTCCACATCTTTTTTGGCTCCTTTTTGAGTAGCTTTTCACAATGAAAATCAAGAGATCCAATAATCTACCACAATAATTGCTTCCTTAGTTTCTCCCTCAACGGGAATAGCAACCTCTGTAATTCACTCTCCATATGGATTCATTGTTAGACTTGAAATAGTCCTTGGCCTCTTGGCCTATGTTTTGGGTGTATGTTCCAATATACTGAGATCTATGATGTCTCCCAGAGGCACCTTCTTCTTCTGCTTTGGAGTCTATCAAAACAACCATTCAGGAATGACTAATGTTGATGAAGATGGGACAGTAGATCTGATACTTGAAACATTAGTTGACATTTGGGTAGAAGTGGCCATGATAGATGAGGTGTACGTAAGGATATCCATAGGAGTTGATAAAATTATGTTTGTGAATGACGTGGAGGGAAATGGAAGTATTAAGGGAAGTGAAGAAGAAATAGGTGACTCGATAGTTTCTCCTACTGAGAGAACTAGAAGGGATGAGAAAACCTGGGCCATATAAGGATATGGGATAGAAGAAATGATTGTGGAAGTGGAAGGAACTGATATTGAAAGTGAAAGAGGAATAGATGATGGATCTTGTGAGATACTAGGGGAGTCACTGACCTCAACCACTTCTGTCACAGGTGTTATAGGGGATATGGCCTTAGAAACAGAAGTCGTGGAGAGAAAAGAGCCAACAATAACAAATGAAATCTCTCTTGGAGTCATATGGGTTTTCTGAGTTGAATTTTTCCACTTCGTAAATGTTGATTGGCTCATGGTTGGTGGGACATCTGTATTTGTAGTTTTTTTCTGCTCCCTTGGGTGAAATTCCCAAGGTAACTAACCAACTGTAAGTTGTCTACAAAATGGGTTGTGCCCTCTCCTTTGTATTACAACATTCCTCTACATACCAATCAATCCATGGTAATGGTTGATTGGCAATATTATCATTTTTGTATGCCACATCTAAAACATCATCATTATCTCTCACCTCCTTTGGGAGATTAGCCAAACCAAACTGCAAAACCTCATCTAAGGCCAATCTCTCATAATTCCTTTGTCAGATGATGTATTCATCCCGACAATGAATCCAAATATCCTCCAATTGGGGAATGTGGGCAGTGGACTGACCTGTTTCACCAAATTTATCCAAATAATCAAAATTAGTTCATGGATGAAAGGTTGACAAGGTCACTTCAGCCAATTCTACATCCACATTTTAGCCTTATGAATATTCAGGTAGTTGTATCTACCAATTGAAATAGGAAAATGCATTCCTGATTTGTGGCACTTGTTTTGAATTCGATGATAATCCAACAATTTTTGAACCAATTCTAGTAGAACCCATTTATCAGTGGGGCACCTTGGCAATTTTTTGGGGGCACCTATGAAACTGGTAACCTGATTGTAAGTGAATGTAGGGAACTATAAATAGATGGCTCCCTACTCACCCACTTCTTTGAAGGCTTCATCAGAAATCCTTCGGTTGTATAACTCCTTATGAAAATGGTATAGAATAACCACTAAGAATGCATCATTGACCCTACAAAAATACCTTCTCCTTTCACTCAGTGTGAGTTGGGGATAGAAATCATAGATTTGGGAGGTGCTGCGAATACCTTTAGTATTTAACCCAGATAAATCTACCATAGCAGCCGCCGCATAAACCAAAAAGGAAGTCATATAGAAATTCTTTGTTGAAAGCACATTGCTCAACTGATAGCAAATGGAGCTACTGATATGATCGCCCCATTGGTTAAACTCGTTATTCTTCTTGATGATAGAAATGTACAAGAAAATCCATTCCTAGAATTCCTTTACAGAAGGAAGACCTAAAACTCTACTTAGTAGCACAATAAGGTCACTGACCTCCTAAATAAAATCTGAATGATGCATGGTTTTGGGTAATTTGGTGAAGCTCTTGGCCAGATAAGTTTTCATCATGATTTTCGTGCATACTTCCTCTTCCTTGTCCCAATGTTCCAATACCAACTCTGGTGAAATTATGGGATAATCTTCAACATTTGGAAGTTTGAGAAGATCTTTGAAGAAGTATGGGTCAAAATAGATTACCAACTTATCATCATCATCTTTGAATGACATGGATTCTTTGTCAAAGTGGGTTACCATGGCTAAAACGAACTCTGGGCAATGCATGGATGTGGGAAAATTGGAAACAAGGGAACACCCACTGTCATAGATGGCCTGCATCCATGGTTTCTTCTTCGGAGTCTTTACTCTTTCCCAGAAATCTGGAAAATGAATCTTCGCTAGGTCGGTGTCCTTTATGTTCCTTAAGTCTCGAAAGACAGGTAGGAGTGAGGAGAAACTCCAAGAAATGAACACTTCATCTTTTCTTTTCCCTTTGATGTGGAAGTAGACATCAAGCTCTATATGTTGGACCATGATAAATTTTGCAAATTCCAAAAGCTGAAGTTGAAAAATCTTGAAAAAAGAGAAGTCTGAAACTCAAAGTGCAATACTCTAAAAGATAGGTCCTGAAATCCTTAAAATTATCAGCTTCCAAAAACCCGAACTGAAGAGTCCCAAAGTTCCAAACAAGTTTTCCAAAATGGAAGTTCCAAAACAGATACATGCTTCCAAGTCCTCGAAATCTGAGAAGGAAATCACAAAAATTGCTAATCTCCAAATCCCAAAAAGTATTGAGAGCGAGAAATGGAAAACATGAGGAGCTCCCTTTAAAACTTTGAATTCTTGAGGAAACTCAAAACATAGAAACATGGTGGGCAATGAGTTTGTCATTCCGAGAGGTACAAAAAAGAGGAGCAAAATAAAATAATCAAAATGAAAATAAGAGATATTAAACCAAAACGAAAATAACCAAGTTAAAATACCTTGAAAATGACGTCGATAGGTAGAAGAAAATGGAATGTCAAAGCAAATGTGTCAAGTAAAAATGACAAGTAAAAAATGAGTTTAAATAGAAAACCCGATATTAATGGAAAAAATATGATTCATACAGGGGTGGGTGAAATATTAATTGGACGAAGGACTCCGAAAGTTTGATACTCAAAAGCCCAAAATTCCAAAAATTTGGAATTTTGGGGTTTCAGACTTCAGAGATTGTGAGATAAAAGAAATGCAATTTTGGAAATGAAAAAGTTCTGAAACCCGAAAGCCTGAAAGTCTAAAATTTTGGAATTTTAGACTTTCGGACTTTCAGACTTTGGAAGTCCGAAAGCGAAAACTCAAAAATGACCCCAAAATTTTTGAAACGCGAAAGTCCAAAACTTTGGACTTTTGGACTTCGGATGTCTAAATTTGGAACTCCGTGTTTATGAAATGCCAATTTTTTGAAGGAAAATTTCTGAACCCCGAAAGCGTGAAAGTTTTAAGTTTTGGACTTTTGGGATTCCAAACTTCGAAGATTTGGAACCTAATTTAAAATCCATGCCATTTAAACTCCAAAATATAAAAACTCTAAAATCCGAAAGCCTAATTTTTTTGGAATGTCAGGACTTGGATAATTTTTTGAATTACATTGCGGAATTCTTCCATACAAAGGATTTTTTCAAAAAATTTCCTAACTACTTTTGACCTTTGTTTCTCAAGGTAGGTTAAAACATTAACACTAACCATGTAGGTACACTACACATTTTTGGTATCTACACACACATTCCATGGTAGGTTCACCCTCATCACTTTTTATTTGCTCATTTTTTATCTATAGTTTCAATGCCCCTCCATCCTTTTATCATTCCACGTTTTGTCTATTCCTTTGGGGTATTTCTATTACACTCTTCATCGACATTAGGTACAAAAATCTATCCACTTTATGTTACCAATATTTTTTCTCACTAACATAAAGTAGGGTTAAAATGTAGTCACAAAATCATGCACTTTAGAAATTTATTTATCTCGTGCTCATTCTACTATCTAGACGGTTCTTGAGTGAAGAAAGTACTAAACAACCTCTATCCTTTTGGCCATTTTGTTTAATTTATTTCATAATTTATGACCTATTGCACCCATATGCTGAGACACTTTTTGACATCCTTATTTTTGTGGATGGGTCTATGCGGAAACATTTGCAACTATAGCATATCAAATCAAAAACATGAAAATACGGATCTAACAATCCCCACAAAATCTACAACAGTGGAAGTATAAAAAAGAATAATATAAATCATAAAATTACACACACATAACACATCATGTATTGTGGTTCACCCAATGTGGGCTACATCCACTAAAGATAGAGATCTCACATATATAATATAACAAGATATTACAAACCAACTCTTCTGCACAAGACTACATGTATCTCTACAAGAGTATTTCTTCCTCCCAGATCTCCAATCAGGTCTAAATGAGTGTAGTATTACCGTGCCTTTGAAACACCACTAGATCTCACATACCAGAAGATACCCTTCATCTGCTACTATTTAGCCAACCTATTTGTGAATCTGAAAAAAATACCTCTCACAAAGTTCTACCAATGTGCAACTGTAACCATGCACCAAGAAGTAAGTTTCTCCTCCACCACTACATCAACATGTAAACATGAAGATAAATTCCTCTAGCATTCTAAATTCCTATGGATCAACAATGCAATCGAATCCAATGACTCTAGAATACAAGATCTCATAAAAACCTGTGGATCTAAAATAATGAGCAATAACAATATCTCACAACACCCTCTGGATCTAACAAGAAGAAACCCTATATGTTCTTTGCATACTATGCAAACCATTACATGAGACTAAACAATAAAAGGATATAAGTAGAAGATAATGCCATCTTCTAATTATTGATGTGCCTATAATTTCCTTCAGTCCAAATTCTCACCATGAAAGGTCATGTCTTCATGTAATCTTCTTTTCCTTCTTCTTCTTCTTCATCCTCTCAACCAAGGATAGCTCAATTCTTTTTTTTTAATCCCAACCTATCCAACCCTAGTTTTCAATCTTATATAGTTATATACAAATTTAAGGTATAATAGCCATGCAATTACACCCTTTAAATCAAATTTAAAACAAAAGATAGATTAAATCCTGTAGGTTAAATAAAACATTCCACATATAGGTAATTAGTGTCGATTACCGTGTAAACCAACAAGGTGTAAATCATGTTATCTGTGAAGCAATTGAACACTAAAATCCTAAAAATCTCCCACTTAGAGATAAATTGTTGAACTTTTACCTATACTTGTACATCACCATCCTCTACATACCATGAAGACCATTTATTATTTACATAAACAACTTTCTCAAGTAATCAAGGATATTAACCCATATTCTACAACCAAGAAGATGATAAACCTGTGACTTACCATACACCTACACGAAGCTACTACTGATCCATGACACACTAGCTAACCATACATCAAGATCCCCCTAAATCATAACTTTAAGCCTCTCATGTAACCAAGTCACCATGATTAATCATACTTGTAAGATCTCCCACTCAAACTGAAGTACTAAGCTTCGAATTCATCCATAACCATATCTGTAAAACCAACCATGTTCTCCAACCATCTATCCATGTCTCCATACAATGACTAATGCAACTGATCAAAGACAAGTCAAGCTGGAATATGTAGAAATAAAACTAGATCCTAGGAAAAGACAACCCAAATGAGTTCTACATGTAACCAATGGATGATCAATCAAAAAACACCTACAAAACTCAAAGAATCCAAACACTACAATCTGTAAATCCAACCCTACATAAACAACTAACATGTCCAAGACAACCATCTAGAGATAACATATCAATGGAGTAACATAGTAAGAAGAAGAAATTCAAACATCCCCTAACCATGCTCAAAGGCATCCATGTGCAAAACAAACATTTGCATCATCATAGACTCACAAAATAGAATCTATCCTCGTGTAAAAACTCACCATGTACATATATCCATATCACAAGCTCTTTAGAAGCTCTAAGTCTTCCGCCAACTAACTCCAAAGCCACATATGAGTCGTTCTCATCAATGTCAATAAAAAAAAACTATGCTAAGCCATGCAACTAATACCAAGTGTAAATATCAACCTACATGTCATGAACATACTGCACTAACCAAACAAGATGAAAACAAAACAAGGGCACCATATAAAAATGGTAAATAAACGCTATTGTAAACCTTGTGACCAAACCAACCACAATTTCCTCATTGACCCCAATCACTATTTGACTGACCACAACTACCAGATGACCAACCACGATTTACCTTAATCAACACCAGTCTCTGTAACTAGCAATTTTTCTTCTTTTTCACCCTTAAAGCTCTGAAAAAATTCTCTATCATCTAAAACCATCTGAATTAACCATACATTGTCTTCCCTAAATAATATCCAGGCACCAAAAATTAAACCAAAAGTGACATCAAAAAGTAATAAACTCAAAATACCTACAAAATCGTGACTTCCCTCAAAAACCAACTTGTGCCTCCTACCACTCTGAATAGTAGCAACCTCCTCTAACTCCACATGTGCATCATGTATCCAATCCTGCAATTCCAACAACCATGGCTTGCTCGCACTGAACACAAAATCCCCTACACTTCCTCTGATAAAAAAATAAAAAGATGATATGTCAGTGAGAAATAAAACTAGATGAAAGAACTATAACTTTGATTCCCTTTCGTTTCTGAGAATACTTCTACACCATAGATGTTTAAAATTCTTATGAAGTAGGTGAATCCCGTTATTTCTGTCTGTGTGTACTCAACATCTCTTGTTAACTACAACTATGTCTAATCATGAATTTTCATTGAGGATATCATCCTTAGACTAGAAATGGTTGTCCTCAAGATTCCACACAACCGGGAAATAAAACTCAAAAAACACCAAAAAATGGTGTAAATTTGTGCACACTATCCAAACATAATATCAATTGCTCCAAATGAAAGAAAAAAAACATGAATCATATAGAGATACTTGACTCAAATTCTCAATGGACTAACAAAGCCAACTCGATCCTCTTTTTTATCTAAACCATGAATTGATATACACCATGTCTTTCATGTTCACTTTGTGCAAGAAACTTGATCCTCTAAAACAAGGTAAAAAAACATCTTCCCTCTCCTGCTACAAAAAACCATGTACAGATAAGTCATCTCCTAACCAACCATAGTTAGCGGATCAATATTGGTTCCTCTGTGACCGACCTTTGTTCTCATATTGATGTCATTATTGCTGGAATGAACCCAAAACCACACCAGGTGCCTACTTCAACTGAATCCGGTAGTTGAACTGAGTCATTCATTTTAAGAAGCATCCAAATCTCATATAAAAAACAATATAACAAATCCATGAAATAAATTGCACAAAGATGAAATACATCACTTTACCAGCACCAGGATACTCAACCACATTTTCAACTGAACTGAAGTACATGCTTCTTTGATGGAAGCCCCATCTTCATTCTATAATACAACCTCTCTACCAAAGCATGTGCATATAATTGCACCAAGGATGCATAACTACTCCTTTTCTCTATCTAGATATGCAATCCAAAACCATGCATTTGTAATTAAAATGAAAAGAACTGCAAAACTAAGATAAAACCATACGTCTGTAACCTATATCTACAATCTCACCACCATGTTTTTGCCTCCAATAACTAGGGACACCTCAACAAGAAAGATAGATTCCAAGCATGTCTCCATTTCTTAAGATCTGTTATTTTCTCTTTAAAACCAAGCTTCCTAGTAAGCGAAAAAAGGTCACCCTGTAACTGACCATGGTCACCTTGCAACTGACCATGGTCATCCTGTAACCAACCACGATCACCCTATCAATGCCGGAAACCATCTAACTAACACTGTCCATTGTAATTTCTTGCAACCTTTCTCTTCCAGATCCCACTTGAGATTGAATCTCTCCATGTGATCTTCTAATTAGGAAAAAAAACCATGCTCTCATACATGTTAGTAATACCACTGACAATATATTGAAGCAAAACCTTTCTTTGAAATAACCAAGCTAACCAAACTCTGATACCACTTGTTGGGGATGGGTCTATGTGGAAAAATTTGTAACTATAGAATATCAAATCCAAAACATGCAAATACAGATCTAACAATCCCCACAAAATCTATAGTAGTGTAATTATAAACAATAATGATCTAGATAACAAAAAATTACACACACATAACACATCATGCACCATGGCTCACCCAATGTGGGTTACGTCCACGAAATATAGAGATCTCATATATATAATTTAAAAAGATATTACAAACCAACTCTTCTACACTAGAGTACATGTATCTCTACAAGAGTATCTCTTTATCCTAAATCTCCAACCAGATTTGCCTGAGTGCACTATAACCATGTCTCTGAAACACGACCTATGTCTCCTCTAGATCTCTACCCAGATCTACTTGAGTACACTACAATTGTGCCTCTGACATGCCACCATATCTTACATACCGAAAGCTACCCTACATCTACTACAGTGTAACTAAGCTCTTTTTGAATCTGTAAACAAGACCTGTCAGAAGGGTCTACTAATGTGCAACTGTAACCATGCACCAAGAAGTAAGTTTCTCCTCCATCACTACATAAACCTTCAAACATGAAGACAACTCCATCTACCATGCTAGATTCCTATGGATCAACAATACAATATGATCTCATGGCTTTGTAATATAAGATATCACAAAAACCTATGGATCTACAAGAATGAGCAATAACAAGATATCACAACAACCTGTGGATCTAAAAAGAAGAAACCCTATATGTGCTTTGCATAATATGCAAGACATTAAATTAGGATAAATAATACAAGGAAATATAGTAGAAGATAATTCCATCTTTTCATTATTGATGTATCTATAATTTCTCTCAGTTCAACTTTTCACCATGAAAGCTCATGTCTTCATGCAGTCTACTTTTTCTTCTTTTTCTTCTTCATCCTCTCAACCAAGGATATCTCAATTCTTACTTTTTTATTCCAACCTATCTAACCCTATTTTTCAAGCTTATATAGCCATATACAAACTAAGGGATACAATAGCCATGCAATTACATCCGTTAAATCAGCTTAATAAAAAAATCTAGATTGAATCCTTTGGGTTAAATAGAACATTCCACGAA
This sequence comes from Taxus chinensis, assembly GCA_019776745.2. Taxonomy (NCBI): domain Eukaryota; kingdom Viridiplantae; phylum Streptophyta; class Pinopsida; order Cupressales; family Taxaceae; genus Taxus; species Taxus chinensis. The sequence goes on along the minus strand of CM034147.1, from coordinate 774,740,298 downwards.
CAGGTAATTAGTGTCTGTTACACTAACCGGTGTTGGTTTCTTAACCAGTGTCGGTTTCTTGACCAGTGCTGGTTACCCTGATCGGTGTCAGTTACTTTGTAAACTAGTAAGGTGTAAATCATGTTATTTATGAAGCAATTCAGCTCCTAACACCACTTTATTTTAGCCTCAGCTAGCGCACCAAGATTTAGTACTTGGGTGCCCATGGGCACTCTGTTCCAATGTGGGGGTTTCATGATCCTTCTAGCACTTTCTCACCACTTTTTGGGCCTCTTCTATCCATTTTACATCTTTATCTTTCTTGTGGTTGGCCTTTTCAGGGTTAATTACAAACTTATAGAAAAAAAAGCCCTATGATATAAAGTTATGAGATCATAATGAGGGACTTAGCATCATCTACTACTATCTCTCCATCTAGAGTTGCTTCCATCTATTAAATTGGCATCCACATGGCTCCATCATCAAGGCACAAGCTAGGATATCTGCATCACACTTCATAGGGGGAAATATTCTATTCTATTCCATGCACACATTTTATTACATATTCTACATTTAGCTATTTTTCATTATTTACCAAAGTGTGACTGGAAAAAGAGCACTTAGGGAACAAAATGCACACACACACATGAGAACTAAATACATGTCTAAAATGTAGTGCAACACTTAGTTAGAAAGGCCACTATTGTGGCAGCTAAGGTTAGTCTGTCCCATTCATTTGCATCTTTCTTCTTTTAGGGTTTTGATACTTCTTTTTGGTATTTTTAGGTTGTTTCTCCCTCTTAGAATATTTCGAGCATTCAAAAAAGTACATGAAAATAAATGCAATAAGTAGCAAAGGATAACCGTCATCTCGAAGAGTTGCAAAGACCAATTTTGGACATTTTTACCAAACCAGGGCTCTTGATTTTCTAACTAGAGTGCCCATAGGTGCCCCAGTCTTTTCCCAAGCACTCCAGTCTAGCTACATCACCTACATATGTCCTCTATGGGACCCTAACACAGTCGCTCCTACTTTCTATTTTTTTCATCACTGCCACACTATTGAACAAGTGTTCGTTATCAACTGAGTTATGTCCTCTTCTCTCTTGCACATTAGGTATTATTATTTCATTTTACATATTTTCTTAGATCATTAACATACTTATTTATTACATTTTTTTACTTTGGTACAATTTTTCATTGTTTATATTAACTATTATATCCTACCTATTTTAATGGATTTTAATTAATCACTAAGAAATTGGAGAATATTTTGGAAAATTTAACGCATGAGATATACAGTGAGTGGTGGTGCACTAAATGTGAAGTAGAGGGACACTGGAAGGATAATTGCTCAGGCAGTATTGTGCGTGCATTATTACATCCTTATTATATTTTCTACAAGAATATTGATGTCAGTAATTCCCCTCTCTTGTAGTATGCAATGATGAAGAATGTTTCTATATATTGTAAGATTTATGATGTGCACACTCATCATACAAAGGATTTCCAATTGATATACCAAATTCATGAGGCATGTGAGAATGGATTGCAATAGACAAAGGTGGTAATTAGATCTTAGAAAAAGGAAGCCCATCCTAATGAAGGGCATAATAATTGAAATGGAGGGTTTCAAGGTAGATATAGGAGAAGAGGTCATGACAACAAAGGAAGATTTACATGCAAGATATTTTATACTTGCGGATCCCCAAATCATCACCAATGTGAGTTTTAAAAGAACATAGTATAAACGTATTATGGAAAATAACATAAATTTGATGATTGCTCTGATTTTTATGATCATATGTGATAAAGTAATAAGAATGAAAAAGGCATGGCGATGATCAAGGTATACCATGTGAAGAACGAGAAATGGTCAATAAAGAATATTCCTGATCCAAAACTACATCTTCTACTAATGACTACACATGTATGTGAGCATCTTAAAGATAAACCAATCATTAGGAGAGAGGAATTTATCCATGTCAACTATCCAGATGCTTCTGATAAAAAAGCGGTCTATCAAGAAATTATGGAGTTGATCAGAGATTTTCAGGGTGAGATTTAGTGCTTGAAGGAACAAGTGTGTGATAGGGAACACACAAAGAAAAGTGAGCTGCCACTTAAATATGTAGATGATCTAGAGGATTTCTATAAGAGGTTGAGGTAGAATAACATTATCCTACTGTTATGAGAATGGTTGCGTGAGAAGGTAAAACAAGCTAGAGTTTAGCACAAGTGTCAGATACTCTATGAAAATTTTCCACCAAAAATCCATGACTATAAAAAAGAAATTACACTGGTTGTAGTGATAGAAGCTTCGTTGGTGAGTAATATTTTGATAGACAGGCGTTGAGGTGAATGTCCTATATTTGGAAGAATGGAGTCAGATGGGAAGAAAACTATTACAACCATCTTCTAATGTGTTGTACATGGAAAGTAAAACAAGGGCCATGCCTATTGGGGTGTTGAAGGATGCTACAATTACAATTAAAAGAGCTAATATTATAGTGTATTTCAAAGTATTAGAGCATGCTGAGGTAGAAAAATTATTGAAATTACTTGGATGACCTTGGTGTTATGCGAACAATGCATATTTTCACTTTAATAAAGGGTATATCATTTTTGAGAACAAGGAAGGGCACATGGTCATACCCCTGGATGACATGAAGGTTGCACCATATATTGATCCAGTGAGTGAAGAAGAGATAAATAGGATTTATGCAAACAAATAATGTTACCCTAAGAACGTGGAACCATAAAAGGAAACAATGCTTTTGTGGGAAGATACGAACTAAGTAAGTGATTACTGGGGTATTAATGTTAAGTGGATTATCTATCATTGTAGTACACCCCAATATTATTTCAAAAGTTTGTATATCAAACTTTAGTATGAAGATCTTCCACAAAGATCTTACATATTTAAGATTGAATTGGCTAAACTAATTTAACCACCCTATTGATTAGGGTGATCCCTCTCAAGATTGGCTATAAGCAAAAAATAGACTAGTTCCATACTAATAGCTACTCTATGATATTAGTTTGGGAATGATCTGTGATTAGTATTGTATTGAATGGGTGCAAGACATAGCTCTGAAATCCTTCTGTAAAAGACTAAGGAGCGAATTAGAAGTGTTGGGTCAAAGTCTTGTGAATTTTTAAATACATATAGTTCTTTATTTAGTCATTTTTTTCCTTCTAGTTTCTTCACTTAAATCTTGAGTTATCATATCTTTACTTGTCTATTATTTTCTTTTAGCTTGTGTTATTACATTTAGTAATTTTCATACTAAAATCTATAATCTTTTGCAATTATTTTGTGGATCTATAATAAGTTGATTATGTATTCCTTATAAATTTTAACATGGTATCATAGTAGATGATTATGCATGTGAAGGTTCAATCTAGAAGATTTTAATTATGTAGAACTAAGAATCTTCAAGTCTATTTACAGATCTGTGAATCCCTAGTTGCTCCAAAGTTGTCTTCAAACTAGCCATGTTTAAAATTCCAATTCCCGCACAAATATTATGTGAAAATAGCGGTTAAATGGTTGTTTAGATCTTATTTGTGTAGTCACAAAAATATACACTCCCACTTTATCATTGTCTTAATCTCATATACGATCAAAAATGATCTGTTACGACACTCCGTGACATTAAAACACCCGTTTGTCCCCTTTGGATGAAATAATTTAAATATGTATCACCACATCCCTGAGTCTAGTTAGTTAGTTAATTAATTAAATGGATAAATATCCTCACACCTCACCCTCACACCTCACCATCCTTACTTAGACACCTTCACTAGCTATAACTAACTAACTAGTCTACTAACGTTCCAAATATATCACTCAACCACCTCTCCACACTTAACTAGTTAGGACTAACTTAAAAATAAAAACCTTCCAAAATCACTCACATCCTCATCCTAATTAACTTGGCCCAATCTCAAGAATCTCCCACTTCATATCTTAACCCCCTTCGAAATCCTTCCAAATCAAGTTCAAAATAGAGGTAAAATCACTCCTTTTGGAAACCTAACTAATATTTCCTAAAATTACAGGCGATTTTCCGAATCCGCAATGATCTATATAAGCTTGTTTCCTGACCTCTTTTGGAGTGAATTTTTCATCTATTAAAGGTAAGTTTTCTCTTCTTCAGGCATTTCAGAGATCAATTACCAACCTCCAAGCCCCATTACCATTATTCTGGTCCAAAATCAACAATTTGATCATTGTATTGTTCGTGCTCATCGTCTAATAATGTTCATTCCTCAGCTATCCATTTGACCACTCATATAAGGCAATCATTTTTTAATCTTTTTTTATGACTAATGACATGTATCATTGTTTGTATCTTATTTCTCATGTCATATATGCTCTAAAATTTTCTTTAAATCATATTTTCATTAAGTTTTTGTCCCTAATTTTGTAGACTGTTAAAATCCACAACAATCACCTATGATTGGCTTGATCGCTCACGATGCTTGTGTAATATTTTCTTTTACATATTTCCTGTAATTTACCTAACCTTTTCTTATTTGTTTCTGCCATTCTCTAACATGTTTCCCAACTTTTCTATTTCAGATGGATTTAGAAGGTAAAAATTACCCTCTTTCTAGCATTGACTCTTTTCCTATTATCCGTCAACCTTTATACTCTGAATAGTATGAGATACTTCATAATTTAGAACTTTGTGCAATTCAGGTCACACCCTTTGACCATATAGAAGCCATTTTTTCATCAACCCAGTGTATTTGAGAAGTAATTGAGGCATTTTGGGACACGTATTATGAGGCTCGAAGGCTCAATGAATACCTTGCATAATATGAGCATAACTATGAATTTTGTTTAGACATATCAGAGGACTATCGCACTATATCAGAGCTCAACACCAATAGTTATATCAGCATCCCTGACACTGAGACCACACTTGCATATCTCTATGATACTCAAGAATAAGTTTTAGACTTCTTTGTTGAGGATTTCATTTCTAAACTTGAGTCTTATTTCATTGAGGAGGAAGGCCTAGTTGATTCTATAGGATCTACTTTCTCTAAAAACCTGTACACGGATCAAAATTTTGATATTCAGTTTTAATATTTTAAGTCCACCTAAATAAGTGACATCAGTTCGTCATATTTTATTGTAACATTATTATCAATAAAAAACTTAATTGTTTCTTTAGCAGGTTAATGTCTGTTTAAGGAATTCTTTGGACTTCTAGGGACTAGCTTGTTCTAGATAACATTCTCCCTTATTTTACTAACATTATCTTGTATAAGTGCTCTGATTTGTAGGATTTATTTTTGAAAAAGAATCCTTGTTCACTTTCTTCATGGAGCGTAATATCGAACATCGTTCATCCACATCAATAATATCCCAGAAACCCTTCCATATCAAGGTTGAGTTAGGTTGTTACCCCTTTGAGACATCAAGAAAACCCAACGTAAAACCATGATTTACATTTTGGCACTCTTGGTGGGACCCATTTCCATTATTTTCTTGTTTTACTTCATTAATCATTTAACCATTGTTTTTCATTATCATTCAATCACCCGTGATTAGGATAATCACCTGCGAACTACCAAATATCCCGTGATTCCTCTATGTAGTTCTTTCAATTTCATAACAAGTTTTTTGTTTCCTATTTTGTGTTTTTCTATTTTCTGCTAATCCGATTTCAGGTTTTTTTTTTTTCTAAATTTTCTAAGCACACGATTTGGAAAAAATTGCTAAAATTTTAAATAAAAAATCATATAGGAGTGCTCTCATGGTATGTTTTTAAAACCGTATTTTTACTTTCTATTTTGCATTCTTGTTTTCTTGTCCTCATAAAACGTTTTGTTTCGGGTTTTAAAATGAACCGCTACATACTTTTTGATAATATAGATTTAATTAGGGAGGTAAATCATCACATTTACCTGTATTTCCCCACACACAATCAAATAAATGCAAATAAAAAACACATTCAAACAACTCCCACCTAGGTGAAAGTGATTGGGATTTCATCACCCAACAGGGAAACCGACTCACTGTTCTGATTGAGAATAATCTCTTTTTTTTTAGTATATATTGGCTCAGCACCAGACGCACTTATCATAGCTATACCATGAAGTGATGGGGTAAGCCCCAATATACACGCCTGTACTAGTAATTATATAGAGGTAGGCCTCCTGTACCTTTAGGTATATCGAGGAATATGACCTTAAACACACCTAAAACCATCCAAAGTTTACCATTTCCTAAGACCCTCATTCACCATCTTACACATTTAACTTTTTCCATAATTAATCAAGATTAATTTAAAACAAAATCTTGCTTTCGTTTGCTTAGTTTTTGTGAATTAACCCATTTAGTTACTTTTTGTTTCCTAGGATTTTGTATGTTTTCTTATCATGGTACTTACTCAAACACAAGTTCGTAATCACATATTTGAAAAAACATGTCCAGTTCACCCCTACATTTCAACAACAAATCCCTTATTGTCAAACAAACACATCCAATCCCTTTTCTGACACCCAATAAACTTGGAATGAATCAAGGATTCACTATAACAATGAAATAGAACAATAATGCTTTTATTCCCCACCTATATATATCATGGTCAGATTCCTCATATGCCAGAATAATAACATCCATTTTCTCGTAGAGCATCTGAACCTCCTTTCTACAATAGGGGAGACCCTATTTTTGAAGAAATACTAGACTCAAATACCATTTACCTTAACATTTATTTAGCAACAAGGAATGTTTAAATGTAACCATTCACCCCCCAATCTGTTCCACAAACTTACAACCCTTCATCTACCATTACACAACTCATTGATAAAAACCAGGACCATGTTGTCTAGTAGTTATACCCATACACTTAAAATCGGCATGACCTACCAAAAAATAGTCAACCCCAGATCTCTTCCAGCTCCACTAACCGATTTGATAGATCAAATGAAAAATCCTTCACTAGTCACTCTAAAGTGCCTGAGGTCTCCTAGGTCCCTATTTATGATCTCCACACGATCTCATCACAAAATAAATCTACTCACCAATCCACATATTTTCCAGGTCCTTCTATAGAATCCACACCTCCTCTAAGTAGTATTTCTCCTTCCTCATCTACTTCCCCAATCTCCTAACAAGTAAAAACTTCTTCATTAGGTTCTATGGCCTTTGCTATAGTTCTATCTTCCCAACATGTCATCATTCCCATTCAGAACATCACTATGTCTATTCCTACAACTACATCGCTAGTCAATACTCGTGCCATTACTAGTACACATACCATTTCTCAATACATACCGTAACCTTCACAACCATTTATTTCCATGCCATAGTAAACACTTTAGAAAAACATTCCATAATGTAATATCTCACAAAAAAGCATTCCACGATAGGCATCATCCTCTGCTGCCTCTACTATATATTCCTAGCAAACACCCATGTATTCATAGCCGCTCACATATATGATGATGCCATTGAAATATTAATATATTCAAACCTCACAACCTATTATTTCACAATAAGGTTTCTCATCGCATCCAAAAAATCCATAGCAGAATAACCCTTATAATCAGAACATCCTTGAACAAAACATTCTTTATTAATAGAATGTACCATTGCATAACATTCCTCAATAATACACATCTCAACAAAACTTTACGCAATACCATATCCCTCAACTGAATAAATTTTATCAGCACATCACCTTATATCAACGAAACACAACACAAAAATAACATTCACCACTAGAAAAACATTCCTCAACAGTACCAAAATATACCCACAACATAGCCAGCCATTGTTTCAACCTGACTCATCTTCATAGCAACAAACACAAACTGACCCCCTCAAGGCCCTTTTAAGATGCATATCCAACCTCAAAGCTACTTTGTCTTTATACAAGAAGGCAGCCTCTTATGATAAAACTTGTAACAAATCCATCCATCCTTCAGTACCGTATAAACCATATCCACTTCACTGGTAACTTGCTAAACTTAATAACTTTAATAGCAAAGAATATCCTTAACAACATATATGTGCCCTCCGTCATGCATATTATCTAATAGATCATGATCAATACCTCATATTGAGGAATTTTCCCATGTCCCTTTCCAGGCCCGCCTTAGAATGGTAAAACAACATTCCGCAACACTCCCTATTCTCTTTTGCATAGCTTGCACAACTTTTGTTAGATCACTTTTCCATCGACTTAGCCCCGCAAGGTCACCATCAGCAACATGTATTCCATTAGACAATTTAAGGATGATTCCATCACCTATTTCTTCACCCATTAGAGGGTTGTTACCAATCAGCTATCCTTTATGCTACCATATAAAGAGTTAATCAAAACCTTCTGTCATGCATGTGCCAAAAAAATTTAATCTAATTTGAAAATTCAATCATTCCAAAATTTCAATGAGGCTTTTACAATGGCCCGTAAATGTGAATTGCAAACTTTGGAGGATAGTCAGGTAAAGCTTCATCCCAAGAAACCTAAAGAATATTTCCCATACATATCAACACCCAACTCAGATAAGTCCAAAACATCCGCCAATGCATTCATGGTCAATTTCGATCCCAAAGAAAAGCACGCTCTTGAACACATTCATCAACAATGTAACTATACACGCATAACAAAGACCTATGATGTAGTTTTTGAAAAATTTCTTTCCTCCAACATAATAACACTTCCACTCATTTGACCCATTGACATATCAGTATCAAAACCCATTTGGTATCTAGATAATGATTACTGAAAATACCATAGAGTCAACGGGAATGACATTGAATGGTGTCACACTTTCCATAATTTTCTTCAACAATTTCTTGATAAAGATGACCGTCACTTAGACAATCCAAATGCACCTCTGAATGAGAATATTGACATATTTAAACAAAATTTCCCAAATCACCCTTCGTAATCTTATTAAAAAAAATGAATGTTGTCCACATCTCTCAATCTACCTTGTCAGTTAACGAAGAAAAATCTACAGAATCAACACTAGCAACCAATGAGCCTGAAATTGTGACTATAAAGTCTCCCTCTATTGAAACCATCACTCAAAAAATTTCTACATCCTTGTCACTTACTAAATCAACACCCGCTTAACCAACACCAGAATATAACAAACATAAAATTACTGAACCACTGTTTGTTACTAAACATATTCCTATGCCCTCATCACATACCACTATTAATCCTATACCCACATCCTCTAGTACAATCACATCTCCACCTACATTTGGATTTGCAAATATAATTATGATACCTCTTGAAACATTCTTAGCACAACCGCCTCTACCTAGGCCAACCACGGGTTGTATTTGTCTTCAATCCATAAAAACAAACAATCTGAAACCTGCAAATCATTTAAATTACATTAATTGTATCATACAAAATCCTCTTCCTTCATTAGCATCAATCTTGAAAAATACACTTAGTTCATCCAAATCCTCGAAGATGCCTAAGAAGAAGGGTGTAATTTATGTTTTTAAACTACCTTATTATGATGAAACATATCATTTCCGTGGCCATACTAATTTTCATCCAGATCTTCCTACAAGGGGCATTCCCACTTTTGGAGACAGTCTTGTCATGCCAAGACTAAGGTCTATGAGACCTTTTAACCACGAAATCATTCAAGAATTTAAGGACCTTTATTATCTCCCTTCTAAAACGAATTCCCTGAATGGTCCTCACTCTCTCATACCGGTTACTCACCTCATTATTACAATGGAAAATACCATTCACCAAGATTCCACAATGAGTCCATACTATGCTTTTTTAAATCCGCAAAGGGATACTACACTTGACCCTAGCCCTCTATCTCCTACACAGTCTTGATATTCTACCTAGCTGTCACCGATACAGGTTCATTTTCCTCCATCTGATATAATAGCTACAAAGCCTCCACAACCAGTAATAAATAACCCACAACCAAACAATATACCTCATCTCTCCCTAAGAAGGATGGGGTCTCAATATTATTAAAATCTACATCTGAACCTAAAGGGAATTACGTTGCTATCTTAGCTAACCTCTTACAAAAATCACTCATCACTTTACGACCACCCAAGTTATCTGATCATTATGGGTGGAAGCCTATCTGGTATGAATTTAATGCCTTCTATGATAACCATAGAACACAAGGCCATTCTATAGAGGATTGCAGAGCATTTCATCAGAAATTTCAAAAGATTGGCACTTCACCCTTCCTTCACAATCAAAACACCACAATAGTTTATAAATCATTTAAACTTGAAGAATATTTTCCTGAAACATCTACTCTTTGAGTCGATGCCTTGCATATCACCACCCTCTCACAAAATTATGACAAGAAATCATCTAAGTATAAGAGAGGTAAGACCCCCATCGCTATACCTCCACCTCTTGAGCTATCACCCACATCTGATAAGCCCAATATATCCATTTCATTGGCTCCTAATGAGTCCAATAAAACACCACCATCGAAAGCTAAAATTTATATACAAGCGAAAACATCACCTTCCATTGTAATTCAAAATTTGGTCATCAAACAACTACATCAATCTCCCATCTGGATGTCACTTTATGAGCTTGTCTAAACATCACCTATTCATAAACATACCATCATAAAATCCCTTCAATCCATCATTATACAAACTAACAAACCAATCCCATTCACAAACTTTATACATGCTCTTAAAGCATCTATCTCTATATCATTTGAACCATATGAAATTCCCTCTCTTAGGCCTAAAGACCACGACTTGTCACTCTTCATCACCACTCAAATAAATAATATCTCTATCAAGAGAGTCATGATTGATAGTGATTATGTCATTAATATCATATCCTCCCTCACATTTAAAAAGATTAAGTTACCTAATACATTCATTCCTAAAACACAAGTCTTGTTACAGTCCTTCTCAAGTTACCCAATACTATCGTACCCACGTTAGGCACTGTCATATTACCACTCAAATTTGATGTCAAAAATGTTGATGGTGAATCATATCACCCATGAATGTCTACACCTCGATGGGTTAAGACTCTCAGTGCGCTTGCATAACATGGAGCTTTTCCCAAGTGTGGGATCTTGCGAAACGAGAAAGCTCTCTAGATGAAGGCCGGTTCCTATTCCTCTGTTCAGATGCACACATAAAAATTCAGAGGGTTTACTCAAAAACATAATCTAACTTGTCAAGGAGATAGGGTAAGAAGATGCATAAAAATTAACTTAGACTAATAAAGGTGATGCATCGAGGAATGCAGAACACCTGTCTTGCCAATAAACACAAACCATTAAAATGCAATGCAAGATCATGCACAAATCACCAAGTTTGCAGTGAAAGATCAGGAGGATGCAAATGAAAAAAGAGAGGGTTGAGAATCATCCACAGACATGTATTATTTGCTCCAAAGATTGATATAATACACTACAAAATTCCAAGAGGCAAAGTTGTATTATAGTTTTAGTTAGGAGGTTTGAACTCCACAAATTCACCTGCCAAAGAGGAGAAGGGAGGGGAAAAATAAGAATGTCCCACCTTTAGAAAGAATCCCCTCCTTATAATTTATAGGAATAATGAGAGAGGGAAGAGAGAGGAATTCCAAATCTACCCCAACCACCTCCAGGTTGTATTTAATTCATCTCATTATGGTGATAGGTGAGAACTCTAGCAAACCCAAAAAATTACAAACTATATTTTGAAATTTTGAAGAACTTGTTCTCACCAAATTAAAGATATCTAGCCATAGTTGGATAGAGGACCTTGTAAGATTTTCAAAAATTCCAACCTTGCGTTAATCCGAGCTCCCTGTGAAAAGCTATGGCCATTTGAATATCTAGGTCAGGGTTTGCTTCTTGTCGAGTTTGGGGTGTCAACGTTCAAAATGTTGCGCCTCCTGAACGTGCACCTTGGCACATCCATCCTCACGTCAACATAATTTTAAGTGTGCCACAGGCGCTGAAAATGTGGTGTCGATGCCTTCTAATCTATGCCAGGGGGGCAACTTTTTCCATATCAGCGCCTTCTAATATGTGTCAGGGGCACAACTTTTTTCATGTCGATGCCTTCTAATCTGCGTCAGGGGTGCAACGTTTTCCATGTTAGCGCCTTCTATTCTATGCCAGGGGTGTAAATTTTTCCATTTCGGTGCCTTCTAATCTATGCTAGGGGCCTGACTAGTGGTACAAATAAATGTTGGGTTTTGAGTTTCTCTGATTTCCATATTCTTCTATTTGTCTATATTTACCCAGGGGAGATATATATATATATATATATAACAATTTGGCCACTCAACGGGATCACCTACCTACTAGGTAGAAGATTAGTGGCCTTTTAGCAATCCATTGGGCATGGAGTGATAAACAATAACCTGAAACCAACCTGATATCTGATCCCGAACCTGATACCGCAACTCCTTCTCTGAGAGCACGCTGAACTATAAAAATTCAACCTGAGAGAAAAAAAACTTGTGGTGAAGCACTTAGGGAAATTAAAACGTAACTAAAAAAAGACAATATGCATCCACACTTAGAGGAATTGAAATCTAGGCTAAAATTTACAAGGGTAAACCTTTTCCTTTTAGTAGCAATGTTTAAGATAGATTCTGTTAACCAGAATCGGGAGTTCTTCTCCATCCAATGTAGACAATTGGAAGGAATTACTACTTTTACATCCCGTGACCATGTAGGGGCCACTCCAAATGGCATCAAACTTGGAATGCCTTCCTGGTTTTTCCCGATATGCATCCCATTTCAGAACTAGGTTCGCTTCATGGAAGTTCCTTGCTCTTGCCTTCTTATCAAACCATCTTTTTACTAAGGCATGATCCTTCCCAATCATCTAAACTGCAAGCTCTCTGATTTCTTGCAATTCCATCAACTCTGCATACCTGGCCTCCATTGGTTTGAACTCAAACAACTCCAACTACTTCATGAGCTCCAATGCTAGCAATTCCAATGATATATGTAATACTGCCTCTTTCCCTTAGACCAACTTGTAGGGAGAATTACCTGTACACCTCTTTAGCGTTATCCTATTAGCCCATAATGCTGATTTTAGCTTCATATGCCATGCCCTTTGGTTTTCATCCAGATTCCTTCAGATGATTCTTAGAAAATTCTTGTTTGTGGACTCTGCCTATCCATTACCCTGCGGGCATTAATTTGAAGAGGTGCTAAAAAAGATTCCATTCTTGATAGCCCATTTTGTAATCTTGGAACCTATGAATGCCAATGCATTGTTTGATATGATAGTGGTCGGCACACCAAACCTGGTCACTATTCCTTCAGAAAAGCCTAGTATGTTAGACTCATTTGCTTCTTTAAGTGCTACTGCTTCGGTCCACTTGGTGAAATAGTCCGTTACCATGAGAATCCACTTGTGGCCTTGGCTTGAGTTTGCATTGATAACCCCAATGAAGTCCAATCGCCATTGCATAAATGTTTGGTCAACAAAAATTGGGTGTAATGGAAGTGCTGCTAGTCTTTCTTTGCCTGTGAAGAGTGCACATTTCTTACACTTTATTGTCCATATATAGCAGTCGCTAAACATTGTGGGCCAATAACACCCTGCCTTCATTATCTTGAGAGCTGTTATCCATGGGCTAAAATGTCCTCTGGAATCTCCATCGTGAAAATATCGTAACACCCTCTCAATTTGACCTGTCCCAATGCACCTCAATAGAACTCCATTGATGTCTTTCTTGAACAAAACACCATCAACAAGCACATATGGAATGACTTGTAATCTAAAGTATCTCCTCTTTGCTTTGCTCATTTCTAGAGGGTATAAGCTTGTCTGTAGGAAGTGTATCATATTTTGAGTCCAACAAGGGGTGGGCACATCATCATTTTCCTGTTCTTGACCATCCTGTAGTACCAAGACAATCCTTTTTTCATCACCTTCTTCAACTTGCTGACTTGAGGCTAGTTGTTCACATAATCCCATTCCATAGACCAACTTAGCGACCTTAATTTCAATGCCATATTCCATGACACGAGTGATCCATCCTGCATGTTTCTCATTCAGATCCTTGTTTAGAAGGAATTCCTTGACTCCCACATGAGAGACCAATAATTGGATCTTGTTGTTTGAGACTAGGTGCTTGAATTCATTTAAGCTCCTGAACATTGCAAGGACATGCTTTTCAATGAAAGAGTACCTAGTTTCGTATTCCTCCAAGCCTTGACTAAAGAAATCAACTGGTTGTTCTAATCCCTCTTTGTTTTGTTGTACTAGGATTGCAGAAATTATTTCTCCACCACCGAAGGCATATAGCATGAAGTCCTTGGAGAAGTCTAGATTGACGAGAGTTGGAGCTTGAGATATAGCCTCTTTTATTGCCTCAAAACTTGCCTTGCCTTCAGATGTCCACTTAAATGCCATGCTCTTATTTAACATAAGTGTTATTGGCTTTACGAGAGCTGCAAAGTTTGGAACAAACCTGCGGACAAAATTGATCCTTCCTAAGAAGCTTTGAAGAGCCTTCTTGTGACTCGGCAATGGCAATGCTCGAATTACTTCAAATCTTTTTAGGTCAATTGTCAACCCCTCGTTTGAAACAATATGGCCTAGAATTTTTCCTTCGTGCGCCAAGAATATACATTTTTTGGGATTCAATGATACCCCAAATCTTCTACACCTCTGAAATACCTGCCTCAGATGAAAGAGGTGATCCTCTACATTTTTGGAGAATAAAGTGATGTCGTCAAGATTTATCAAAACTGTTTTATTGATCAATCCCTTGAATGCCATATCCATTGCCCTTTGGAAAGTGGCTCTAGCATTTGATATCCCAAATGGCATCTTCTTGTAGGCATAGGTGCCCCATTTGGTGGTGAAAGCCATCTTGAACTGGTCATCTTCTTTCACCATTATTTGATTATACCCTGAGTAGACATCTAGGAGAGAGAATCTCTTCGAACCAGATACCACTTGCAATATTTGTTCCATTGAAGGAAGTGGTAATGGTCTTTGAGAGATGCCCTATTGAGGTCTCAGAAGTTCACACACAACCTGATTTGTCCACTCTTCTTCTTAACCGGAACGAAGTTTACAACCCAACTTGAGTGCTTGATTGGGAATATAATGCTTGCCTTTATTAGTTTGTTTAGCTCTTTCTTCATTAGAGGCTTAATGTGAGGGTTGACTGGTCTCTACTTCTTCTTGATGGGCTTAGCATCTGGATCCAATTCTATGGTATGTTGTGCCAACTTCAGATTGAATCCTCTCAACTCTTCATAGCTCCAAGTGAAGACATCTGGAAATTCTTGGCAAAGCTGTATGAAATTTGATTTCTCCTGCACAGTGGCCACTTTACCAATTTGAAGTGTTTTTCCTTCCCCAACCAGAATTGGCTCTGAATCTTCTCTCTTGACCTGTATGTTAGCCTTTTCCTTACGGAACTGTTCGTTAGGGTTAAAGATAGACTCCAATGTTATTAAACCCTTGGGAATCTTGTTTGTCCGTAGCTGCACTACTTGATCCCCGTATTGCTGCTCTAGTCTGTCCTGATTCCTAGCTGAGAATTCAGCCTCTTCTTGCAAAAAATTGACGATCTATTGATCATTCTCAAACACTTGCTAGCTTGTGTTATTATCTAGAACTGCTGGACTCACAGTCACATGGATATGTGGTTGTGTTTTTTCCCTTCTGATGTTGTCAACCACATCAAACATTTCTCCGACTGCTGCGAGCCTATCCACGGCTTCATTTTTCTTCCTGGGTATGGACACGATGTTGAAATCTTTGAAATCCTCAATGAGGTCCCATACCCTGTTCTTTTCATTCTTCAACAGGTCATTCTTTATAGCATGTTGTCCCCTGACTTGGTTGATGATTAGCTCGCTATTCCCGAACACCTGCAAGTTATTTATGCCCTTTTTCTTGGCCCAATGAAGTCCATGAATCAATGTCTCGTATTCAGTCATGTTGTTTGAATAGGAAAATTGGAAATGAAAAGATGAAAAATATTTGATGTCTTGTGGTGAAATCAACATTGCACCACCTCCAACACCTTGTCTGCTTTTCGAACCATAAAAAAATAGTTTCCAAACTTCATTGTAATCCTTTTGTTCAGGCTGAATGATATCAGGAATGGATGAATTTTCTTTGAGTACACAATACACGCCCAATTCAGATTCTTCAATTTCCTTGTATGGGTCAAATTCATGACTCTTGTTTGCCCATTCATCTAAAGTCAAATCAGGTATTCCCTCGACCTTAGTACATGTTTCTGGATCATTTGAACACTCCTCCTGATCAAAGGCTGAGCTATTTGCATTGATAGGACTTGGAACATGAGGTTCAATATGGAAATTGGTAATTGGTTCTGGCCTGATTGTTGCTTTGGCCCCATTCCTCATCCTAAAAATCATGTGTGACCAATTTGCAGATAAATATCCACCAATTTTTGCAATGAAGTCTCTTGATAGACACAATGAAAAGAGTGGTGGAAGGCCAATCATAGAAAAATATTACAGAACTGTAACATTAGGACAGGCATGTAGTGTTAGGCTTAACCCTTTTATGACCCCAACTGTTTGAACTATTGTTTCATCCAGCTGTACTACTCCTTTCAACACTGGCTCATACTTCAAACCCAATTGATTTGCTATTTTCTTCGGCATCACTAAACTACTTGCCCCTGAATCTATCATGCAATTGTGTACCAAGTGGTTTCCAACAACCAATGACACATAGAATGGTGAAGGATTCAAATTCTTGCTTGGTTGACCCCCACCTAGTTACACTGCATTAGTGAGAACTTCCTCTTGTCCCCGGTTTGATACATTCAAGGCAGACCCATTAGCCATTGCAACTTGCAATAAATCTCATTGCCCTGAGATTGCCAATGATTCCCACATGGAAATGTTCACATGTGTCTTCTTCATTTGATCGATGATGTTGAAAGGGGATGACCTATCTTTTTGTTGTCCCTTACTTAGCGCAACCTTTAGCTTAAATAGGCACATGTGTTGCTACAATAGGTACCTTAGGCTGATTTTGCACATTTGGAACTACATTTGGTCTACTGACCCCTTGTTCTATAAGAGTGGGCTGAGAAATAACTAGATTAGACCGTTTCCCCTTTTCTATGCTTCTCTTCTTTGACTGTGTGTTGACAGCCACGCCTTGAAAAGGCTGTTGGTTAACTTCACAAAAGTCTTCCGTTTGCCAATTGGCCAACGTGGTTTATTTTGGAGGTGCTTCTTGTTGTGTTTCTTGAGACACACCAATGGTTTGCACCATCAAGGCTTGATTTAGTGCACCATTGAAACATGCTGACTGATTATGAGGTAGATTACAAGGGTAACACCAGTCGTACTCCTGTGCCATGTTGTTTTGTGTTGGAACCAAGGATCTTGAGGATGTCGTTACATTTGGATCATACGATTGAAATGGCCTGACAGTTTGAGGCTTTCCCTGGTTTTGGTTTTGATTTGTAGCATGATCTGGTGGTCTATTTTGTTGGTATGGGGGCCTAGCCTAGTACTGCGCTTGAGGCTGATACGGTCTAGCACTTTGAGCTTCTTGTCTTTTGATAGTCACCATCTCATTTCCAAGGTTCTGCAGCTATTTCATAACCTCCTACAATTCCTTTAAAGTATTTGAAGAAGTTAATGCCTCATTATTGCTTTGATTTCTAGGAGTTGGAATGGGATTCAACTCTGGTGCTTGACTGGTTGTAAGATTTCCCATATCCGGATAGAGAGGCATTGGTGGCCTTGGTGCAAGCTTTCCAACTTGGATCAAACAGTTCTATGCTTTGATAGCTATGTCATAGGCCCCTGGTAGTGTTGTCCCTCCCATTGATTGGATCATCATGGCTATGTCTGAATTTATAGCCTTTAAGAAATAAAGGAATGCACCTTCGGCGGTTGGTCTAGTAACTATTGGAATCTTGTTCCATGTCTGTTTGAATCTGAATTTGAAATCTATCATTTGTTCGTTAGGAGCTCTTTTGATTGTCATCATTTGTTCCAATAGAGACAAATTGTCTTCCCTCTCCTCGAATTATTCGTAAAGAGATGAACAAAGTTGGTTCCAATTCATAATAGACCCTGCTACTAGGCTCCTAAACCACTGTAAGGCTTTACCTTTAAAAGATGAAGCCAATAACTTAACTGCAACATCCATTTCATTTATTTCATGGATTGCACATGCATTGGTAATATCCTAGATGTGGTCAATAGGAGTAGTATGATTTTCTCCTATGAAATAGGGGATATTCTTTAGCGCTGCAATTGAAACCTGATTCTGAGGATTTAGGGCGAGTGGACTACTACCCATGAAATTGAAAAAGGGATTCAGTGGTAGATGTGCCATTATAATTGGCCTAAGAACTCTGGTTGATGCAAGAAAAGGCCTACCATGTGGAGGTGTAGACAAAGTCCAGTTAGGTGGAGATGGTGATCTTTGTGGTCCTCTTCCTCTCCTTCCTCTACCTAGTGATAGTTGCAAGTAGACAAATAGCCCCTCTTCTCGAGTATTAGACCTGGTTCAAATTCTTCTCATGTGCCTTGGCAACGTTTGCAGAACGAGCCTCAAAAGGCTGGATTCTGCCAAGTTACACACCAAACCTGACAATATTAAAAATAGAATTTAAAAATTTGAAGGACCTGGAAGATATAGTTCTTCAATTCGGTTATCGGGTCTTGTTGTGTAGCTACTAATCCCCGAAAGGTACAGGTGAAACTCAGGTCATGCAAGGTAACTTATAAAACTTGAAATACACCGTGTCGGAACTTGGGACATGCTCGACACCTGGGAAAACCCGAAATACTAAAAACTATGAAATTTTGTTAGTCAAAATCTCAAAAATCTAAGAATAACCTTTTGAAGATTATCCCTCAATCTATCAACTGGTGAAATTTTCACTTGTTTTGAGCAAGTTAAGCCCTTGAAAATCGATTTTGGAGTTCATCCTGGAAGGTGAAAAAATCTGAAATTGTAAAACTTGCAATTTCTAAGTCCAAATTTCTTGAAAATTCCTTCAAATCTTGTGGAATGACCTCTTGGTCCCACCAGGTGTGCCAAAACTGTTGATGGTGAATCACAGCACTGTTGAATGTTTGCAACTCAATTGGTTGAGACTCTTAGTGTGATTGCATAACATGGAGCTTTTCCCAAGTGTGGGACCTTGCGAATCGGGAAAGCTCTCCGGATGAAGGCCGGTTCCTATTCCTCTATTTAGATGCACACATAAAAATGCAGAGGGTTTACTCAAAAACCTAATCTAACTTGCTAAGGAGACAAGGTAAAAAGATGCATAAAAATAAACCTAGACTAACAAAGGTGATGCACCGAGGAATGAAGAACACCTGTCTTGCCAATAAACACAAACCATTAAAATGCAATGCAAGATCACACACAGATAACCAAATTTGTAGTGAAAGATCAGGAGGATGCAAATGAAAAAATATATGTTTTAGAATCATCCATAGACATGCATTATTTTCTCCAAAGATTGATTCAATACACTACAAAATGCCAAGAGGCAAAGTTGCATTACAATTTTAGATGGGAGGTTTGAACTCAAAAAATTTACCTACCAAAGAGAAGAAGGGAGGGGCAAAACAAGAATGTCCCACCTTTAGAAAGAAGCCTCTCCTTACATTTTATAGGAAGAATGAGAGAGGGAAGATAGAGGAATTCCAAATCTACCCCAACCACCTCCAGGTTATATTTAATTCATCTCATTATGGCAGTAGGTGAGAACCATAACAAACCCAAAAAATGGTGAACTGTATTTTACATTTTTGAAGAACTTGTTCTCACCAAATTAAATATATCTAGTCATAGTTGGATAGAGGACCTTGTAATATTTCCAAAAAGTACAACCTTGTGTGAATCCGAGCTCCCTGTGAAAAGTTATGGCCGTTTGAATATCTGGGTCAGGGTTTGCTTCCTGTTGGGTTTGGGGTATCAATGCTCAAAATGTTGTGCTTCCTGAATGTGCACCTTGGCACATCCATCCTCATGTTAACATACTTTTAAGTGTGCCATAGGTGCTGAAAATGTGTTGTTGGCACCTTCTAATCTGCGCCAGGGGCGCAACTTTTTCTATATCGGCGCCTTCTAATCTGCGCCAGGGGCGTAAATTTTTCCATGTCGGCACCTTCTAATTTGCGCCAGGGGCGCAATTTTTTCCATGTCGGTGCCTTCTAATATGCGCTAGGGGTGCAACTTTTTCCATGTCAGCACTTTCTAATCTGCACTAGGGGCGCGACTATTGACCCAAATAAATGTCAAGTTTTGAGTTTCTTTGATCTCCATATTCTCCTGTTTGTCTATATTTACCCAGGGGGGAGATATATAAAAAAAAACCATACCTGAACTCTTCTACATTATAGAAGGAGAGTTTCAATATAATATGTTGTTGGAATGCCCCTAAATACATACCATGCATTGTGTTCCTTCCACTATCTATCGTTGTCTCAAATATGAACATGAAGGATAGAACTACATTGTTCCCACTGATCCAAATCCATTTGCTAATTGTTATATGATGTATCACCCAAATGACGTCCTTGTACTCAAATCTACACCTGAGCCATCTAACTAGCCATCTACTAGCACATCAATATATTCTTCCAAATTATAAGATGAATCCTCTTTCAGTGAGCTTGTTAAACACCTTAATCTTGATGAATATCATTTTGTTATGCTCAATTCTATCCCTTCAGCAAAAACATATGGTCATCCTGGTAAATAACCTATGTACAACCTCGATGTAGGATACATTATCTCCTATGGTCTAGCATACCTCAATACAAATTTTATTTATGGATAAATTTATAATCCACCATCCCATCTTGTAAATCCACAACATGACATGCCATTCCTGGTAAAATATAAATCCCTTAACAATCTGAACTTTTACAACATGTATCTCCATTTTTGCGCATTGAATGATTTTGGCCTTAGGCATTACGAACAAGGGACACATGACCAACACATATTAGGCATTTTGGCCTTTAGGCATTATGATTTTGGCCTTAGGGTCTTGAGAAACGTTGTTTAGGTTACAAAAATTTACTACTTAAATAACTTAAGCTAGCACATTTGAACAAGATACACCAAATCCCACTCCCAAACAAGAAATATCACTTTCAATAAGATCTGAAGACTCCATAGATACAGATGATAGTCTATCCATCCCATATAACTTTTTCTTAATCAATGTCATATCTTAAAGACCAATCAATTATCAATCTAGACACTATATGAAAGCATTACCACTTGTTTGGCCAGAAATGGTTGAGAAAGATTAACCCAGAATAGATATCATTTAGTGTTAGGATGACCACGATATTTTTTTTCACATGGGAGATGAAGACCGTTATATTCAGAATTCTCTACTATCCAAAGCACCAAATTATCTCAAACAATCCACCTTTGACATTAACCTAGGAACCCCACAAGATACCCATAAAGTTAAGGTTAGTCAATCCTTATGTCCATAAGAATTACATGATTTCACAACATTGATAACAAAATATTATAAATCTTTCACCTGGTAATATAGTGATATGTTTGGGATTGAATCAAAAAAATTTATACACAACATAGTCACATACCCAACGTTAATCCAGTCAAACAAAAACTCCACAAAATGCACCCCTATATAGCTCTCCTTATTAAGGAAGAGTTGCAACATCTCTTATATGCCAAATTTATCATACACATTGATTATTCATAATTGGTTTCCAATGTTGTCCCTGTGAATAAATCCTTGAGCATAATACACATCTGCACAGATTTCAGGGACCTCAATATTGCTTGTCCAAAAGATGATTTCCCTCTCCAAAACATAAATCAGCTTGTTGACCTGACCGAAGGCCATGAAATGCTTTCTTTTATGGATATTTTTTTCTGGTTATAACCAAATTCTCATTGCCCTTGACGATCAACATAAAACCTCTTTCATTACCCCTTGGGGAAACTTCTGCTACCATGTGTAGAAACCAAAACTAGGTTACACTCCCCTTTGGTCTCTCGACAAATAAACACCTTCAACACATTCACCTAGCCATGGCCCCCTTCACCCCACTCTAATATTAATTTAATTAAATTAATTCATTATCCTCCTAATATTTATTAGTTAAATATTCTAATGGGATAATACCCTACACATCCACCTCACCCAAAGACCTATTCTTAGTAAGTTGTCATAACTAACTAAGATCTACCCAATCCCTAAAAATCAATGCCTACATTCCCTCTAACCACATTATGACATGCTTAAAAGAATATTTCATCCTAATCCGTGGAGCCAAATAACAAGATCCCAGAAAATTTAGGGGATCTGCCTAGTTTAGTAAACCTAGGAAATCTTGCCCTAACCGACATTAGTTACCCTTAACCACCGTTGGTTAAGCCAAAACTGCCATCGTTTACCATTTAGCCCCCAAAACAACCTTATTTAGAGGTTGGTAGATTCCAGAGAGAGGACATATTTTGAGAACAAGTTTCATCTGAGAGCATGCATGGAAAGGAGGAGATCTAGTATTTTCTCTTGCACAGACATCCAACATTCACCCAGCAACAATCCATCACTCACCCCCAACATAGATTTGATCCAATCAGGCAAGAAGGAGAGCACATGCATCCCATGCAAGAGCTCCCCAACATTTGGTGATCCTCCACAACATTCAACACCCTATCAAAACCTTCACTCTTCAGTCATATACATTTAGAACCGAATTCCAAGTAAGTAGAACATTTTGCTTCTCTAGTTCACTTATTTCATCATTGTATTTTCTTCCTTTATTCTCCTAGCCATCCGTTGACCTCATTTAATACCCACCCCTCCATATCCCTATTATAACCTCACTAAATCCCATCCAAACAACTTAATACCTCATTTCGACCAACCTATCCCTTTGTGCAATCGTAAGGGAGATCTAAAGCTCATTATGTGACATTCCCATTACTCCACAGTAACCAACACCGGTTCTCTCCAACCAGCATCGATCTTTGTATCTACCAATAGAGCCTAGAACAACAACCTACCTACCTATTCCCGCATCACCCTTAATCACATGTGACCTACCTAAGACCTCTGTCAAACCTGTAGAAACCCAAAACTAGTTACCCGACCTTTGGATGTGATTTTAACCTAGCATGTTAGATTATATCTTTCTTATTGTGTTTTAAATGTGATACCTAAATCATTTTTACCACAGTAGGATTTACTTTATTACCAACATTAAATTATTTTAAATAGTGAATTAACAGCCATCTAGGAAGTATCACACTTCCCAGATCTAGCACACACTAGGCAGTTCACTGCACATATTGTTTAACTTTTATTTGGTGGTCTTGTATCCCATTTCAAGTAGTTCCTCCAAGAAAAAAATAAGTTCCCATGATTAGCTAGGGATTCAAAAGTCATACGCATGCAATAACCTTTAACCATATTCAACAGGTAACCTCCTATGCTCATTACCCTATTTGTTTTGTCAACTTCTTAGAAACATTTAAGAATCAAGTGAAACACCGTGTCATGTCGTTTAGGCTTTAAAATGTGAGAGCCACATAACATTGTGCCATGACATATATTTTTCATGATCTTATTCATAATATTGTCGAAGACTACATTGATGGCCTCTTGGGAAAGTATAAATCACTTAAAAACCATCTTGATATTCTTGAATTAATCTTCACTCATCTCATCCAGTTCTATATTCTTAATCATGTGAAGTATTTATTTGGTGTTATTAATAGAAAACTCTTAAGATTCATCATATCCATCCAAGGCATTGAAGCTGATCCCACAAAATTTAGGGCAATCATCTAAATGACTCAACCTCCTAGTCTTAAGAAGCCACACATCCTTCAAGGTATGTTGCAGTCCATTCGACATTTCATATCCCAACTCTTTGATTGATGTCTACCATTTCACCACTTACTCTATAAGGACATAGAATTTTGTTGGGATTCTGATTTCTAGAAATCCTTTCACAAAATTCAACAATATCTATTGTCACCACCTGTGCTTACTCTGCCTCATGAAGCGGAGCCATTTAATTTATACCTATCCAATTTAGGATGTGCCCTAGGGGACATGTTTTCCCACCGTGATGTTCAAGGTCAAGAAAATTTCATGTATTACATTAGTCACACACTCCATGAGTATGAGACACATTACACTGAAGCCGAAAAAGTTGTGTTATGCATTGTATTTTGTTACCTCCAAACTTCAACAATACCTTCTTAATCACAAAACATACATCGTAACTAGTTTTAATCCACTTAAATTCATGCACACTAAACATTATCATAATCAATTCATAACCCGATGGCTTATGCCCATGAATGAATTTTATCTTGAAATTATTCCGCAAAAATCCATTAAGGGTCAAGCCATTGTAGATCAACTTTCTAAAGAACCTCTTCCAAATAATCAACCACCCCATGAATGCTTTCCTGATGAATCCATCTATAACATCAATTAAGTTAAAAACTATGAATCAAATTTCATCCCTATCAAAATTATCCTCTTCTTTGATGGTGATAAATTCCAAGAGGGAGGAGGAGTCAGTGTTGTTATCATCCCACCCTGGAACATTCTCATTCCATTATCATTCAAACATAATTTGGATTGTACCAATAACATGGAAGAATACTAAGCCTTAATCATGGGCTTGTGAACCAACATTATCTTAGGTTTCCAAATCCTAGAAATATTTGGAGATTCACATCATGTCATCAGTTAGGTCAAAGGATAATACGAGTGCCAAAATGAAGTCCTTCAAAAATATAAATTTGTTGTCAATTTTTTCCTTAGCGCATTAAATCATTACACTATTCAAGTCATTCCATAGTATTTTAGTAGGTCTGTAGACACTATGGCTACCCTTGGAACCCTCGTCCCATTTTAAAGTCAAATGTCAAAGGATAAAACAAATATGTATGTAGTTGTTCAACGATTGGATTATCCTTCACATCAAAATTAGTTTCCTTCCATCAACATCATTGACTAAAATCCATCATATCTATGATATAATCAAATATACGATTATCTCACTAAATCAAAACTTCCATTAGATCCATCATATTCTGCTATGTGATCATTCCTTCAACGTGTTATTCATTTTGTCATCATAGGAGGGATCCTTCACAAACATAGTTTCGACGATATATTATTGCGATATCTTTAAACACACGAATCGATTAAAAAAATTGAATAGGTCCATGATGGCATCTGTGGAGGTCATTTCAATGGTAAATCCATTGATAAAATCATCATTATAGCTAGCTATTACTAGCCTACCATTACCATACATTGCTGTGAATATGTAAAAAAGTTCGTCAAATGCCAACTCCATTATGATATTATTCACATTCCTAGTCAAGTGCAATAGCCTGCTCAAGAATTATGGCCTTTCTCTCAATGGGGGCTAGACCTCATTGGTGCAATCAATAAAAAATAATCCCAACATCATCACTCAACCATCAATGCAACTGAATACTTCCTTAAATGGGTTAAATAAATTCCCTTAACCTCGAATAAATCTAGACACATCGTCACTTTCATATATCAAAACAACATATGTTGTTTTAGAATCCTACATAAGCTCATCACAGATGATGGAAAATCCTTCGAAAATAAGGAGGTTAAGAATATATATGATACATTCAACAAAAAACTTAGGTTTTCATTGCCATACTACCCTCAAGAAAATGGACAAGTTGTGGCCTCTAACAAAAAACTCAACAAAATCCTTATGAAAAATGTAAATGATATAGGCAAAAACTAGCACATCCAGATCTCGTTTACCTTATGGGTTTATCAAACTAGGATCCGTACACCCACTGGAAATACGCCTTATTCACTCGTTTTTGGTTCTAAAGCTATTATACCCCTTAAAATTCAAATCATCACTTTTTGTATCTCTAAATTTTTTTATCCCTGACGAAGAATATTGCCAAAACCATCTAGAACAACTAGAATTATTAGATGAAAAGCCTTTAAACTCTCTTGAAAATAATCAAGTTTATCAACAACACATCAACAAAGCATATAACAAACATCTTAGAGAAAATCACTTGAAAATTGATGATTTTCTATGTTAATAAAAATTAAAATGTTTCTACTTTAGAGCAGAGTAAACATATAAAATTTTCCCCTAATTGGATTGTTCCCTATGTTAACACACACAAGTATGGGTCAATATCATATCATCTTACTTCTCTCCATGGGGAACCTGAGGTAGACACCTTAAATTCTTTACACTTGTGGCCTTTTTTACTATTAAATGATCGATCATCATGACATTATTTTTAATCAAATCCTATCCTTTCATCATTAAATAATAACTCCCTTTTCATAATTTCCTCAGAATTACTATTCCTATTTATCAATATCATGACATGGAGCATGTGGGTGTAGGTTACATATACATCTATCCCCTCCTCTAAAAAAGTTTATCAATCTGTGTTGGTGCTCAAAATAGTCTCGCCCCATTTTGCCTTTGAAAATCCATCGATTTACAGGCCTCTGTCACATTTCTACTTCCCTGTGTTGTGCCTGGTTAGTCTTTGTTGCCATTTTCAATCAGTTCCTGGGTCGAAGATCACGTATGGGTCCATATTTGTCTCCTCATTTCTTTGTTCCTCTGAAAATGTCTATAATTTGGGTCTCTCATTCTCTGTTCATCAAAAAACTCAGGTTCTCCCATTCTTTCTATTCTCCATAGTCGGGATTTTTCGTCCTTGTCATTTTTGCCCTAAATACTTGAAGAAAAATGAATGGATGTAGCTCTGAGGAACGTATTTGAGCCTTGTAACATTTCTAAATTCTCTGTCCTTGGAGAAAATTTCATTTCCGGGCTCAAATGATCATTTTTCTGTATTTTACGGTTTGACAGGCGTTTCTCTCGTCAAATTTACATCCTTGCATCGACAGGGGATGTGGCCTCTTTTGGTTGGACGTGGCTCAGATGGGTACTTCAAAAAATTCTATGAATAGCCTCAACTTAAAAATTTTCCACGTGGAGGAACGACACTCATTTGAAGATTTACTTTTTGGTTTGGCCTTGGAGTAGCGTCGGGAGGACACGTGGAGGTTTCCGTTGCTTCACCTTAACTTAGATAAATTTTTGTGTAGCTGGATACGGTTTGGTGAGACAAAGACACGTGGAGGCTTCCGCCGGGTCTTCCCATACTTAGTATTTTTTCAAAAAGTTTTTGGGAGGTCTAGGACACGTGGAGGAACCACGCATGTTTGGGGACTGGCCTTTAAGTTTCATTTTAAAGAAGCGCCAGGAGGACACTTGGAGGCCTCCACTCACTTTGGATTTTGCTTGGACTTTTCAACGGCCAAAGGAGACTGCCTCGGATCCTGACACATGGCACCCTCCGCTGAGCTTCAAGCCTTCAAAAAAATTTTGTCGGGCCAGGACACATGGCGAGCCCACACTCTTTCAAGGTCTCAAATTTTGGGGACCATCTCAAGGTGCGCCATTGTGACATGGCAGTTTGAAAAGTCAAAAGGGGACGGGGAGGTGGACCATCGAGGGGAACTTAGAATTTTTGCCTCTTATTCTCAAAAGGATTAAAACATCAAAATGGCCCGCAAGCCCGACAAAGGATCAGTCAAAGTTTGTTTTAAGTCAAAGGGGTGGGGAGGCGGACCATCGGGGGCAACTTAGATTTTTTGCCTCTTGATATTCAAATGACTAAAATCATCAAAATAACCCGCGGGCCCAATGGAGAAAGGTCAAAGCTTGCTCCAGTCAATGGTGGAGGTGCGGACTCTTTGGAGGAAAAGTTTGGAAAATTTTCCTTTTGTGGAAAAAGGAGTTAAAAGTATAAAAGGAAGCAGGGTTCCAGTGGGACCCACATTGGAAACTAGAAGAGGAAGGGCGGAGCTGCGGGGGAAACTTGGAAAAAATTCCTTTTTCCAAAAAGGAGGTCAAATGGTAGAATTTGTCCACGGTTCCTTTGGGACCCACCTTGGGACACGTGTCAGGCTCATTTCTCAAGGGTGGAGGTGTGGAGAAAAATGTGAAATTTTTACATTTTTTCAAAAGGTCGTAAAAAGTCAAAAGGAAGCCCCTGAGCCCATTTTTGAATCTTCCACGTGGACGGCCCAAATTCAAAGTAGAGATCAATGAGAAGCTGTGTGTCTAAATCTGATTTTCCCCCCATTTTTACTGAAAATCTCCTGGAAGTGTGAGTCTTCATGATTTCTTGTTATTTCCTACACACCAAACAGAGAGGAAGAGTTAATTTTGATATCTAAGTTTGGTGGGGAAGATCTGGAGACGTCTTTTGCCATTAAAATGGTCTGACTATCGGGCTCGATCTGATTTTCCATTTTTCTTCTCCCGAGCACGCAAGGAACCAGATTTGACAGATTAGGGGTGGAAGTGGTTGGTGAATGGAAGGAAGAGTGATTTTCCAGAGGAAGGAGTTGAATGCGGGAGATATTCGAAGAGATCTTCCCCTGAGCACCTGGTGAATTTTTGTAGATCTGATTCTGGGAATCACGATCGTGATCATGGCAAGCACTGGTAGCACTCAATGTCTAGATTTTTGGGGGAAAAGGGGTCTGTTGTAAATGTTATAAATGGCACAAATTTATCGTGCAAATGGTTGGAGTGTTAGGGGTCAGGACTGATTTTCTAATAGAAAAAAGCTTGATAGAGCCCATCTTTTTTGAGAAGCCGTCTGAGAAGCTTGTATATCTCTTTTTTTAAATTTGATCATGTCAAGGTGGTTGCGAGTGTACAGCCATTGACAAGCTCTAAGATTGTTCTAGAAACTTTCCCCTGGTGATAGATTTAATCAAATTCGAGTTATTCTGTGTTGATCTTGAGAAAAATGTGTTTGTTTTATCTCTGAATGTATGTGAGTAGTTTTTCTTGTTTCTGTTGCAATCTTGTATTAAAATATGATTCAATCACACAGGTCTCAATCCTTGTGACAGTTTAGTGGCATCTATAATTTCATTTCTCAGAAGAGCTTTCATCTGGGAGTGAAATAAATGATTTAAAATCACTTTTCTTTCATCTGTTGACAGAGATTGTCTGTAAGCCTCTGGGTGTACCTTAGGCATGATTTGGCTTAGATCTTGATGCTTTGTTGGGTTTTCTAACTCGAGCCTTCGTGTTAGAATCTCATAGATTGTGTGAAAAAGTGCTAATCTGGGCCTCCATTGAAGCACATATTCTAGTTAAAGAAACACTTTAGTTGTTCTGTGGCATTCTATTGGTTTAGTCTTCCATTTTGTAAGATTCCTCTCAAGGATCTGGTGATTCAAGTTCATCCTGCCTCACCTCCCACCAAAAAATTTATTCAAAAAACCAATCCTACCTGTACTACCCCTATTTTGTCTTGTGTGTATACAAATGCATAATCTCTGTTACCAAAACATGCAGAAACAATCAGGATTCCAAATGTCTTTAGTAACCTTTTCCTTGTTTTGAAAATATCTCCATAATCTAGAAGTGACAACTCGTGAGAGTCAGATTTGGTGTGTTGATCATATTTTCCCAAGGTCTTCTCTATAAAATTTATGTACAAAAGAAGGATTTACCAGTATTCTTCAATAATAGAGGTTACAAAATAGGTTCTCTTACCTTGGTTGAAAGGCACAACCTAAAATAGTTAGGATCAGATCACATCCTTTTAAGGTGTTACCCACTCCTCTCAAAACCTGAGTGCTAAAAAGTCAGATAGACTGCTTCCTGGCTACAAAATGACATACATAATTATCTATCTACCTCTGAGTGTCCTATCAAACCCATGATGTTGCTCAGCCTTTGAAGGAGATTAAATTTGGGTACCAACACGCTTCTGGCACCGTTGCCAGGGACATTGTGATTGTTGAGAACTAGTTCATTGTATTACAGTTCATGTTTACCCCTTGGTAAAATTTCTTATATGCTCTAAGTGCCATAAATCTTGTTTCAATATCATCCTGTGTTCGGGCCTGTAAGAAGTTTCAAGTTACAAGTGTTGTATGCAACTTTTCCAGTCTCTACAAGTTTTTACACTAGTATTCACTGATAAATTTTTGGTAAAGGAAGGTCAGATTTTTCATTTCTAGTTTCTAGTGCTGACAGACATTTGACAGATCATATTTTAGTGCATTTACACAACTAAGGTGGAAATCCTTAGTGGCGACTCCCTGTTGATTTGTTTTGATAAGGACCAGTGTCTCAAAACTCTGTCAAAGTAAGATTTGTTACTAATATTTGCAAAACTGGAAGGAAGAAGATCTTTCTTTGCTAGGGATCCTGATAGGACATTGTTTCCTGAGTTAGGAAAAGAAAATTCAGAAGGAAGAAGAGCCTGGAGAGTTGTGGGAGATCAGCAATCAAGAAGAGAGATCCCCATTCATGAAAGTGACCAGCCTATCATTGAAGATTGTCATTCAAGTGCTTCTGAATCAGGTAGCCTCTTTGTGGAATTGAATTCTCCAACTGGAGAAGGGCCTTCATTTGATTTTGAAAAGTTTTCTTCCCATTCTGCCCCTGTCTTTTCAGAAGTTGATAGGGATTTTCAAGAAGCAAGGCCTTTAGAGGGTATCCATTTTGAAATCTATACTCCTGTATTTCAAAGACCCCCTACCCCTTATCAATTTGTTTCTCCCCCAAGATCACCTCCTCGAATCAATATGGCTCAACCCAGACCTCCATTTTTTGTAAACACCTTTGGACCTATAAATTTTGTGGGAATGGCTAGTTATCCAAATGCAGTACCTCAAGATGTAAGGAACAAATTACCAAAGTTCCAGGGAAACAATGCTATAACTGGTGATCAACATCTAAATATTTTTCTCAATATGATGGAAGACTTTGAGATTGAACATGAAGATGTATACATCAAATTGTTTGTTCACACTTTAGAAGAGGATGCAAGGGACTGGTATAAAGCATTGCTAGATAACTCTATTGATTCTTGGACTGAGATGAACAATGCATTTAGATTGCAATATGGTGATAGGACTAACCCTAGGTTTCTTCTATCAGAGTTTGAAAACATCAAGAAGAATCCCAATGAGTCAGTACATGATTTCAACACAAGGTTCAATAAGACTTTGAGAATATTTCCTGTTAGGATGAGGCCATGTGATGAATCATGTTTGATCAAATACTCAAATGCATTTGATAAAAAGGCTGCTTACTACTTGAGGGACAAGAACCCTACCAATTTGAGGCAAGCATTCACTATGGCTTTACAAATAGAGAATAATATCAAGGCAAATTGGAAAACCTCCTAAGAGGGATGGTGTGAAGCTGGTTAACCCAGAAAAACCTCAAACAAGTAAGGCTGCTGATTTGGAGGAGGTTGTGAAGACTTTGGCAGGGGCTGTCAAAGAAATTTCCTACAAACTAGCCTGGGCTGAGAAAGGAATTGGGTAGAGTTCACAAGGTCAGCACAAGCAACAAGGCCAAGACAGATTTACAAATCATCAAAGATCTGATGATAGAGGCAAGGGACCTGTTGGATTTGGAAATAGGCAGCCCCAAGGTAGGGAAAATAGAATGGTGCCTGATCCTTTGGCTGCCAGAGTTGTTGTTGTGGAAGAAACAGAGGTCATTGATTGGTGTGACAAATGTTTCATGCCCCATGCTCCTTGTGAAGAAGATCAGAATGAAGAAGAAGAAGCTGATGATGATAATGATGATGATGTTTGCATGATGGGTTGCTCCACCAGCTCACAACAAGGGAAACTTTCAACTGAGGTGATAAGTGCTCGGAACTGCTGCCACTTTTTGGGACTGCATTCATAGGGTACCTATTCTTCCTCCCTCTCATACTTTAGAAGTAGATACTGTACAAGATTTTGAATTTCCCAATAATGAATTTGAATATTTAAGGGCTTTAATGATAAAGAAGTATGATGGAGGAATCCCATCTGAGGAAGATAGAAGTTATTGATGAATGTTGTTGTTGCTCAAGAGAAGGAATATAACACAAGAAGTAAGGTTGTCAAAGGGACAGGGCCTCAAGCCAAGCCAAAATCTCCCTTACTTTCAAACATTCCTAAAGAGGCTCCTAAGAAAGATGCATCTTGCCAAAAGCCCTGTAGTTCCAAACAAAAATCATACCCCTCCTCATGCCCAAGCTGTCAAAAATCCTGTACCACCTAATGAGTGTGTCAGCCTTCCTTCCAATGTTACCTTGCCAAAGTTCTGTCCCTTATGATATTGCCCAAGTCTTGAGTCAAATCAAGTCTTCAGTTCCAATTGTTGAGTTGCTTAGGATTCCTGAGCACAAGAAGAGAGCATTGGAGTATTTTGGATTGAATGAAGAGAAGATTGCCCTAGGCATAAATGTAAACATTGTGGAGACTCCTCCAGTCATTGAAGAGTCAAAGACACCACCAGTATCAGAGGAATTAGGTGAACCACCTGAGGTTTATTTGGGGACATCCTTGGTGGACTCTCAGTTAAATGTGGATCCATTCTTCACCACTTTGATCATCAAGGATAGACTGCTCCATAACTGTATGTTTGACTCAGGGGCATCATGCAATGTCATGCCTCTGGAAGTCATGAATGAGATGAATATTAAAGTAACAACAGCATATGGGAAGTGCACTACCATGGAATCCAGAGAAGTGCCAGTAGTGGGATGTGTGAAGGGTTTGGTGGTGTAGCTTGCAGCTTACCCAGGTAAAAATTTAAAACTTGATGTTGTCATTGTTGACTGTCCAGCCAAGTGGGGTATGTTGCTATCAAGAAAATGGGCTGCAAGTGTTGGTGGGAGTGTTCAAATGGACATGTCTTATGCCACCATCCCAATTGAGGGAAGCCTTGTCAAGTTGCATGGAGAAAAGAAGATGTTGCACCTTATTGAAGACCCCAACAATGCATCATATGAAGTATTATACACAAATGTTGATGCTGATAATTTTGTGGGATTTTCTGATGGAAAGGAGCACAAGATTGAAGAATGCAAGTGTCTTGAGCAGGAAGGCTCTCCTTGGACTCTATTGTTTGATGGAGCTTGCTCCAAGTTTGGAAATGGTGCTTGGTGTTGTTCTACTTTCTCCAAGCCAAGAAAAGTTTGTTTTTCCTTCAAGCTTAACTTTGAGTGCACTAACAACATTGCTGAGTATGAGGCACTGTTGTTAGGTTTAAGAATTGCTTGGAAATATGGTGTCAAGGACATTATTGTCAAAGGAGACTCAGAATTAATTGTAAAGCAAGTCAGAAAACTGTATGCCACAAAAATCAACAAATGAAACAATATAAGCATGTAGTTTGGGATCTTATTGAGATGTTTGATTCATTCAACATTGTGCATCATGATAGAAAGTTCAATGATTTATAGACAAGCTTGCAGTGTTGGGGTCTCGGTTTGACAATTGTACAATGTCCCCATATTGTGAATATGATGTTGAGGTATTGACAAGACCCTCTGTCCCTGACAATATTAAACACTGGCAGGTTTTTGATGATGATGCTCAGGTCAGAAGATTTTTGTAGAACAAGGGAGAGTTTTTTGATCAATGCATTGATTGGGAGCCAATGGTGTGTGTAGCAGAGGGAAAAGAAACCTTGTTTGGCAAGGGCATCATCCAACTAAATACTAATACCATTCCTAGAGGGTTGGTTGCTCTTGAGTCAAACTTTGATAATGTTGATTGCATTATTAATAGACATATGGCAGCCTCAAGGGATGTTGAGGAGCATGACCTTGGCACAAAGGATAAACCAAGGAAGATTTGGTTAGGTAGTAATCTCAGCAAGGAGGAAAAGCAGTCATACATCCAATTGTTGAAAAAATACCAAGATTGCATGGCTTGGACCTATTCTGAATTAAAAGCATACAGAGAGGATTTGTTTCAACATGAGATTCCCTTGGAGTCCAATGCAAATCCATTCAGGTAGAAACAGAGGCCAATCAATCCACTCTTATCTTTCAAAATGCAAGAAGAACTGAAGAAGCTAAGAGATGGAGGGATTATTCAGCCCACAAGGTATTCTTCTTGGGTTGCAAACCTAGTACCAGTAAGGAAGAAGAATGGTGACATCAGGTTATGTGTAGACTTCAGGAATCTGAACAGAGCATCAATGAAGGATAATTATCCTTTACCAAACATGGAAAACATGTTGTAGTTAGTGACTGGTTCTGAATTGCTCTCTACCTTGGATGGTTTCTCTGGTTATAACCAAGTTGTGGTGAAGGAATCAGAAAGGATCAATACAACCTTTACTACTCCTTGGGGAACATATGTGTATGTCAGGATGCCCTTTGGTTGATGAACGCTGGAGCCACTTTTCAAAGAGCAATGGATGTTGCTTTTGCTGGTTACATCAATGAGTTTATTGTTGTTTACCAAGATGATGTGACTGTGTTTTCTAGAAAGAGAGGTGATCACTTGCTGCACTTGGAGAAGATGTTGATAAGATGTAGAGAATATGACATCTCACTCAATCCAAAGAAATTCCATTTTGGAGTGCAGAAGGCAAAGTTGCTTGGTCACATTGTGTCACAAGAAGGGGTGATGATTGATCCAGAAAGGGTAGAGGCCATCAGAAAGGTCCCAATTCCAAGAACCAAGAAAGGAATTCAGTCCTTCTTTGGGCAGATAAACTTCATCAGAAGATTCATATCAAACTTTGCTGAGTTGACCATTCCAATCACTTCCATGCTAAAGAAGGACCAGGTCATCAAATGGGAGGAGGCTGCCATCCAAGCTTTCAATGGAATCAAAGAGGCATTAAAGCATGCCCTGTTTTAGCAGCTCCAGACTATAAGAAGCCTTTCCAACTATTTTCCTTTGCTTCAGAGAACACTATTGCTTTTGTCCTGCTGCAGAAGGATGATGAAGGGGCTGAGAGGCCAATTTCCTTTTTCAGTAAGGCATTGTAGGGGGCTGAACTGAAATACACTATTATGGAGAAGCAAGCATTTTCCTTGGTAAAAGCAACAAAGGTTTTTAGGCCTTACATTCTAAGTTCAAGAGTTGTTGCTTATGTTCCCCATACCATGGTGAAGGACATCTTGTCAGAGATGGAGGTCTCAAGAAAAATATGTAGATGGGTGAACAAGTTGCAAGAATATGACATGGATATCCAAACCACGAATGGTGAGAGGTTTGGGCTTGGCTAAGCTTATGGAAGTCTGAGAGAAACTTGTAGACTATTGAGGTAAATGAGGTTGAAGAAGAAAGGGCAGGTGTTTTTGAAAAGTTGATGAGTTTTGAGTGGTACAAGGATGTGATTTTATATCTCAGACATTTAAACTTGGCTGAGTATTTAAGTAAGAACCAGAAAAGAGAGAAGTTGGCTTCCTAGAAATATGTCATTACTAATTATGGGTTGGCTTGGAAGAACCCAGAGGGAGTCCTCTTAAGGTGCATTACTGAAGATGAAGCCCCCAAGATAATTGTTGATCTCCATGGAGGAGTTTGTGGGGGGCATTTTGCTGCAAGAGTCACAACACACAAGATCCTGAGGGCTGGTTATTGGTGGCCAACTCTCTTCAAGGATACAACCTTGTTGGTTAGAATATGTGAGAGTTTCCAACATTTCTCTGGAATACTAAAAGCTTCAGGCTCCCTGCCTTTGTAGCCTGTATCAATTGAAGCCCCATTTAAGCAATGGGGAATGGATTTCATTGGTGAGATTTCAGACCCTTCAAGTGTTGGCCATAAGTGGATTCTTGTAGCCACTGATTACTTTACCAAATGGGTGGAGGAAATCCCCACCAAGAAGGCTACACACCAAATTGTCATGGACTTTGTGCTAAACCATATCATTTGCAGGTTTGGAGTACCAGTCAAAATTGTAGCTGACAATGCCATGAGTTTCAGAGCTAAACCTCTGGTGGCAATGTGCAAAGAATATGGGATCAACTTGACATATGCCTCTAATTACAATCCCCAAGGAAATGGACAAGCTGAGTCCAGTAATAAAAACTTGCTGAAGATTATCAGAAGAACCTTGGAGTTGAACAAGAGAAAATGGGGTGAACAGTTGAAGTTTGTTGTCTGGGCTGATAGAATCACTGTTAAAAGAGCCACTGGAAAGAGTCCATTTGAGTTGGTGTATGGAACTCAGGCCCTGCTGCCCTTGCATATGCAATTATTCCTCATATCAGTTCATTCAAAAACTGGAAGATCAAGAAGTAAGTCCTTATGATGCTCATATTAACCAGATTGTTGAGCTTGATGAAGAGAGGAGGGCATCCCACCAGAGGCATGTAAAGTTCAGAGAAAAGCTGAAGAAATTGTTTGACAAGAAGGTCACTCCCAGAGCTTTCAATATTGGAGATCTTGTGCTACTATGGGATAGCAGGCATGAAGATAAGGGAAAACATGGAAAATTTGACTCATTATGGATGGGCCCTTACTCCATTGATATTAGAATTGGTGAACATACCTTCTTCTTGAAGGACTTGGATGGTGAATTGCTCGAATTGCCTGTTAATGGTAGGCATTTGAAGCATTTCTTGGATTGATTCCCCAGAATCAAGGTAAACATCTCTTGTACAGTGTATAGTGTGTTGTTTGTTTCCTGTCTTTTGTGTTTTGCTCGTTCTGGTCCTTGGTGACCTGTTTTTGTTGGTTTCTCTATTCATTTTTGAGATGGCTCTGTTTCTCTACTCTGTAAGCTGACTCTGTTTTCCCAATGGATATTTTGGCACTTGGTCTACCTTTGTTCTTGTGGCACTCACAGGGAGTGCCCATCCCCGAGTCAGAGCCGATGTTGGTGCTCAAAATAGTCTCGCCCCATTTTGCCTTTGAAATCCATCGATTTACGGCCTCTGTCACTTTCTACTTCCCCGTGTTGTGCCTGGTTAGTCTCTGTTGCCATTTTTAATCAGTTCCTGGGTCAAAGATCACGTATGGGTCCATATTTACTCCTCATTTCTCTGTTCCTCTATAAAGGTCTATAATTTGGGTATCATGTTCTCTGTTCACTCAAAAACTCAGGCTCTCCCATTATTTCCATTTTCCACAGTCAGGATTTGTTGTCCTTGTTGTTTTTGCCCTAAATACTTGAAGAAAAATGAATGGATGTAGCTCTGAGGAACGTATTTGAGCCTTGTAACATTTCTAAATTCTTTCCTTGGAGAAAATTTCATTTCCAGGCTCAAATGGTCATTTTTCTGTATTTTACGGTTTGACGGGCATTTCTCCTAGGTCAAATTTACATCCTTGCATTGACAGGGGACGTGGCCTCTTTTGGTTGGATGCGGCTCGGCTGGGTACTTCAAAAATTCTATGAATAGCCTCAACTTAAAAATTTTCCACGTGGAGGAACGATGCTCATTTGAAGATTTACTTTTTGGTTTGGCCTTGGAGTAGCGTCGGGAGGACAATGTGAGGCTTCCGCTGGGTCTTCCCATACTTAGTCTTTTTTCAAAAAGTTTTTGGGAGGTCTGGGACATGTGGAGGAACCGCGCATGTTTGGGGACAGGACAATTTTAAAGAAGCACCAGGAGGACACTTGGAGGTCTCCACTCACTTTGCATTTTGCTTGGAATTTTCAACGGCCAAAGGAGACTGCCTCAGATCCTGACACATGGCGCCCTCCGCTGAGCTTCAAGCCTTCAAACAATTTTTTCCAGGGCCAAGACACGTGGCGAGCCCGTGGAGGCTCTTTCAAGGTCTCAAATTTTGGGGACCATCTCAAGGTGCGCCATTGTGATGGTGGCAGTTTGAAAAGTCAAAAGGGGCTTCAAAAAACCATTTCCAGGCAACTTAGTGGCGAGCCCTCTTATTCTCAAAAGGTCTAAAATATCAAAAATGGCCCAAGGTGCGCCAAAAAGATGCGTGGTCAAAGTTTGTTTCAAGTCAAAAGGGCGGGGAGGCGGACCATCAGGGGAAACTTGGATTTTTTTTCCCCTTGATATTCAAATGACTAAAATCTTCAAAATAACCCAGGGCCCGATAGAGGAAAGGTCAAATCTTGCTCCAGTCAATGGAGGTGCAGACCTTCGGAGGAAAATTTGGAAAATTTTCCTTTTGTGGAAAAGGAGTTAAAAGTATAAAATGAAGCGTGGTTCCACTAGGACCCACATTGGAAATTTCGGAAGGGCGGAGCTGCAGGGGAAAACTTGGAAAATTTTCCTTTTCCAAAAAAGAGGTCAAATGGCAGAATTTGGCCATGTTTCCTTTGGGACCCACCTTAGGACACGTGTCAGGCTCATTTCTCAAGAAGCGGAGGTGCAGAGCAAAATGTGAAATTTTTACATTTTTTCAAAGGGTCGTAAAAATTCAAAAGGAAGCCCCCGAGCCCATTTTTTGAATCTTCCACATGGATGGCCCAAATTCAAAGTAAAGATCAACGAAAACTGTGTGTTTAAATCTGATTTTCCCCCCATTTTTACTGAAAAGTTCCTGGAAGTGTGAGTCTTCATGATTTCTTGTTATTTCCTACACGCCAAACAGAGAGGAGAGTTAATTTTGATATCTAAGTTTGGTGGGGAAGATCTGGAGACGTCTTTCGCCATTAAAATGGTCTGACTATCAGGCTCGATCTGATTTTCTATTTTTCTTCTCTCGAGCACGCAAGGAGCCAGATTTGATAGATTAGGGGTGAAAGTGGTTGGTGAATGGAAGGAAGAGTGATTTTTAGAGGAAGGAGTTGAATGCGGGAGATATTTGAAGAGATCTGCCCCCTGAGCACCTGGTGACTTTTTACAGATCTGATTCTGGGAATCGTGATCGTGATCATGGCAAGCACTGGTAGCACTCAATGTCTGGATTTTTGGGGGGAAAAGGGGTCTATTGTAAATGTTATAAATGGCACAAATTTATCATGGAGATTTTGGAAATGGTTGGAGTGTTAGAGGTCAGGACTAAGTTTTCTAATAGAAAAAATCTTGACAGAGCCCATCTTTTTGAGAAGCTGTCTAAGAAGCCTGTATATCTCTTTTGTTTTAAATTTGATCGTGTCAAGGTGGTTGCGAGTGTACAACCATTGACAAGCTCTGAGATTGTTCTAGAAACTTTCCCCTGCTGATAGATTTAATCAAATTCGAGTTATTCTATGTTGATCTTGAGCAAAATGTGTTTGTTTTATCTTCTGAATGTATGCAAATAGTTTTTCTTGTTTCTTATTGCAATCTTGTATCAAAATATTTCTAATCACATAGGTCTCAATCCTTGTGACAGTTTAGTGGCATCTATAATTTCATTTCTCAGAAGAGCTTTCATCTGGGAGTGGAATAAATGATTTAAAATCACTTTTCTTTCATCTGTTGACAGAGATTGTCTGTAAGCCTCTGGGTGTACCTCAGGCATGATTAGGCTTAGATCTTGATACTTTGTTGGGTTTTCTAACTCGAGCCTTCGTGTTAGAATCTCATAGATTATATGAAATAGTGCTAATCTGGGCCTCCATTGAAGCACATATTCTGGTTAAAGAAACATTTTGGCTGTTCTGTGGCATTCTTCTAGTTTAGTCTTCCATTTTTTAAGACCTCTCAAGGATCTGGCAAATCAAGTTCATCTCTACCTCACCTCCCACCAAAAAATCCATTTAAAACAACCAATCCTACCCGTACTACCCCTGTTTGTCTTGTGTGTATACAAATGCATAATTTCTATTACTAAAACATGCAGAAACAATCAGGTTTCCAAATGTCTTTAGTAACCTTTGCCTTGTTTTGAAAATATCTCCATAATCTAGAAGTGACAACTCGTGAGAGTCAGATTTGGTGTGTTGATCATATTTTCCCAAGGTATTCTCTATAAAATTTATGCAAAAGAAGGATTTACCAGTATTCTTCAATAATAGAGGTTACAAAATAGGTTCTCTTACCTTGGTTGAAAGGCACAACCTAAAATAGTTAGGATCAGA
Source organism: Taxus chinensis (assembly GCA_019776745.2). Taxonomy (NCBI): domain Eukaryota; kingdom Viridiplantae; phylum Streptophyta; class Pinopsida; order Cupressales; family Taxaceae; genus Taxus; species Taxus chinensis. The sequence goes on along the minus strand of CM034147.1, from coordinate 774,700,545 downwards.
TCACATCCTTTTAAGGTGCTACCCACTCCTCTCAGGGCCTGAGTGCCAAAAAGTCAGATAGACTGCTTCCCCAGCTACAAAATGACATATATAATCATCTATCTTCCTCTGAGTGGGACAACTATTTATAAAATATAAATTATCACAAAATGGACTATTCTCTTTAAAGAAAGCTACCTGTCAAAATCATGGACCAATCTCACAAAGGACGACCATTCAAAACAAAAAAATCAAAAAGTACAATAACCAATACCATACCCTCGAAGGATGGATACTCATATATGAGGTTTCCCCCTTTGATCAACATTCAAAATATAAAAAAATCAAGACCATCGAGGAAAGCTTTCTGCATTAATCAACTTTCTCATCATAAGCAAGTTTCCCACATTGATCAGTTTGATTCATAATATTACAAAAGCCGAGGCATCAATTCTCTATTAACATTTTAAAAATGATAGTATTTTTCCCCCATAAAAACATACACTCCCAATGCCTACTTTTTCCATTCTCGTAGCAAAAATAAATTTCACCCAAATCCATTGTGATTTGCATGAATTTTTCATTCACAGTCTTATTTTACATCTTGAAAGGCTATTATTATAAAGTATTATTTTAAACCCATTTTGTATACATATAAGATTTGTAGTGGGGCATTCTTTTCACTTTAACGTCATTTAATTTAGTTACATTCCTTGATTTAACATTTTAATTTGACACATTCTCAAAACACATTTAATCAAAACATTCTATATCCATTTATGAACATCTGATAAATCCATGAAAAAACACAATATTTTAAACAATATTGTCATCATCATAATCATCACCACATCTAAATGTATATAAAATTCATGTACACGAATGTCTACATAATCAAAATAACATCATTGGCTTATATGAGTCTGCAAACACAAGTATAAGTCTAAAAACCATCATCATCACATACATATATATCAAAGTCTTAGATACATCACAAATGTCTACATAATCACATCATATAAATAAAACGATCTTCTATGATCCTATGGCACTATATACAAATCATGTGATAAAATCCACATCTCCTAATACCATTCTAGCATAAACTTCTCCTCTAAGAGCAGGGGTGCCTCCCGCTGCACCTGCATCTCTACAAGAACCACCATTGGTTCCTCTCTCACTTTCACCTCCTCTATCTAGCCTCCAAGGTGGATGTCCCACACTTGCTGCACTATCAATATGCCGCGTTTTTGTTTTGGCACATCTTTAAGCAACTACATGATCAACATATGAGGTGGCATAAAGGTAGTTCTCGATGATCATGCCCACGTAACAATATCTCTCTGCTTGAACGAACTAATAATGTGACACTAAAATAATGCCAGATGTTGCGGATGCTCCCCTTTTTCGAGCCATTGGTGATAACTCCATGCCAAAAATAAAAGGCCCTATGATCCCGATTTCCTTCCTTAATGTATCTTGTAATTGTATCGATTAGAAGAGACATGTACAAACTGTGCATGTAAACTATCATGATCAACTATCAAACCATCTCGATCTATAATAAGTGTTTCACAAACTCCCACAAGATCATCATGATCTCTCTAAGTGACATCTATATTTTTATCCACTGCATCCCTCTCAACCATCATTACTGCAAAAACTATGTCTACAACATCATAACCCTCACCTTTCTCCTCCTTTGGCTCATGTTCTCCTCCTGCTGCCCGAGAACGCACTCATTTAATAGTCTATGCAGCCCTCTCTGCTACCCTCATCCTCTCCAAAATCCTCAACAATCAGTCCCACCATGCAACAAAATATGGGGTCACCCTAGTATCATCAATTAGAACCATCTGGTCCACCTCATTTGGACTTGTTATCCCAAATTTGTACCCCAAAAAATTTGGTTAGAACAGACCCCACACATAAAGAAATACGAAGGGAAATGATTCAAACCCATGAGCTGACATTCCAGAACAAGGACATGGAAAACAGAGGCCCAAAAGAGTCAAATTCGACCTTGTACATGAAGGAATAGAAGAAAAGGCCCTTTTGATCGTTTTTGTGTCTTAAATCTATTTAACGGGTCACAGAAGGACTCAACAATGGAATGGCGGGGGCTGAGAAAGACCTAACGACCCTATGCAAGAAGAAATGGCTTTGTCAAGATGTTTCTATGTCTTAAATATATTTTGAAGGCTACAGATGGGCTCGACAATGGAATGACAGGGTCAGAGAAGAAGGAAACAATGTCAAAAAGGCTAGATGCAAGAAACTGAAGAAATGGTGAAAGTTCAAAGTTTCCAAGCTTGAAATAGTTTAGAAAAGATTCCAAACTTGACTAAGTATGGAGGAGCGATCGGATAGAGCCACGTGTCAGCACGACGCTCCTCTAAAGATGAATCTAAAAAGTGAGACTGGAACAAGAGCCGTGTCCCCACGTTTCCCAAACCGAAACAGAGGTAGGGGCAAATGGTCAATAGAGTTAAAAGGTGGACAAGGATGGTCTAAAACAATTGGCTAAGTATAAAATTCAAGTGGAGGTCACCAAGTGTCAGCTTGGCACATCTCTAAAAGTTAGCCCAGTGTCCGAAAAGGTAAGAAGGGCCGTTGAAAAGTCCAAAGACCTACGGAGTCTGCCAAGTGTCTAAACGATGCTAACTCAAGGGTCAAATAAAAGGAAGATTTCCAAATGAGCACTAGACCACCGCATTTCCCTAGCCAAGAAATATGACCCCGCCAAGTAAAGGACTTAGCCAAAAAAATGTAGCAATTGAGCAAGCCGGTGGAGGAAGCCATGTTGTCAGACCCACGCCATTCCAAGAGAAAAATATAGAGGCTTCCCTTAGGCATGTGCCAGCCCTCCATGTGTCCCATATTAATAAATGGGCCCATTTTTTCAAATTGGTTTTCCCACCCATTTGTGCGTACCCATCACAGACTTCGAAGGGGTATATCTATCCACTCAGGGCTCAAAATATAGCAAATCTGACACCGTTGGAAACGTCTCGATGTCCTCTACACCATGAAAACATAAAAAACATTTTTTGAAGGACCTAGTAGGTGAAAAATGGAGAAATTTATTTGGGTGATTAATGCACGATCTCTTGCCTCAACAACTAGATCAGATTTGATCTAATTTGTCCCTTCCTCCTTCTTCGAGGCACTGAATAACAAAATGATGCAGTCAAGATAGATTTAGGGGGCATATTTTTTAGAAGGAATTGATGGCAGTGGTTGAGCTCAAACTATTTTTTCCACTCTTCTCTCTTTCTCCCCTTTGTACTGAGTGTATAAAAGAAGGCTCGGGGCTCATATAAAGTTTTTGATCATTCTTCTTCTCTACCTCCCCTTCTTTTCTTCCTCAAGGTCAAAAATGGAGTTCAAACCTCCTCCCCTACTCTATAAATGGTTTTTTTTTCCTCTTACCCGTAAATGATGTTCTATGCAAACTCTGAAGCAATAAAAACATGTGTTTTGTGATGCATTTGTCCATCCTTTGCTTGTTTTTGGTTGTTTCTTTTTTCCACTCTTCATTCCAGGGTACCTGTGCATGTTTTGATGTTTAGTTACAGATCCGGAAGTTATGTTTGATGGGCTTGAAACATGTTTTCTATTTTAATATGATCTTTGGTCTGTAATGTAGTTTTCCATCCTCTCTATTGCTCACCTCTCCTCGTTTCAGGCAATTTGGTTAGATGATCAGCAGTTTCCCTTCTCTCGTGCATCGCTGTTTTAGTTTAGGATCTATTTTTTCTCTAGTTTTCTTTCTCTACCTGTCTCCTCAGATAGTTAGATTAGGATTAGATTAGCTCTCCTACACTAGAATATCTCATGGTAGGTAGTTTAGGAAGAGGAACCAGCCTTCTCTAGAGAGACTTTTCCATTTGCAAGGTCCCACACCTTGGGGAAAGTTCAATGTTATGTAGATCATGCACTAAATGACTCTACCTTAGAAAAGAAGATCTATAGAACTCATTTGGGGGTGCTGTGATTTTGCACTAATAGTTTTGGCATGCACCTGATGGGACACTGAGGTTAGATCTTCCATCTTTGAAGGTGTCCCATTATCAACATCAAATCATAAGCCACCATGTGCACTTGTTGTAAATCTCCAGCTTATTAGAATTCTTTAGTTTGCACATGCAAACACATCTGGTGACTCCATCTGGTCAAAAACCCATTCTCTAAGTTGCAGACCTTTTCCATCCATTTCCACTCATTTTCATCCATTTTCTTCTTCCATCTCTTTTATTTTCTCCCATTCCATGAGGTTGTGCAATCATGACTTCATTTCCTTCTTGGAACTCAAACTTATAGCAGAAGAGCAATCCACCTCCAATATGTTTTACAACTCCTTCAAATCAGCATTTTGAGCAAAGGCAAAATCAGTATGTCTACCCCTATGAGCAGCAGTGCTAAGATTAGTTTGGTTATGGAGCTTTCCAAGAGTAGAGGTATGCAAACAATGAAGACAATCAAATGCAAGATGTTGGTCTACTGGAGAAGATCCAAAAATGGAGGTTGGCATGGTTCAGTCAAGGGGCATAGCACAAATGAAGGCATTCAAGATTGGTTTCAGGGCACCTTGTCCATGGGAAGGCCCTTTTCCAAGACATTACAACCCTCAAGAGAAGCTTGACTTCATGGTTGAAGTGTTGCCTCAACTTACACAATGGATTGAGGACATTGGGGCTTATGAGCAAAGTCTGAGACAACCTTGTCAATGGGTAAGTCAATCACCAACTCCTTTTCCTTCATTTTCTCTTTCTCAAGCTTTTATCATTTTAGCAGAGGAAAGAGTCAAGCTTCCCATCTGTTTCCCACAAGGGTTGATTTCTCTTCTCCATCTCCTAGTCTTCCACCTCATCTCATTTCTTCTACCCTTTTCCCTTCCAAACAGTCACCCCCTTACAAACAAATAGGTAGTTCCACCTCCCTCCACACCAAAAACAATTGCAAAACTGGTTGAACCCTTGAACCCAAACCTATCACCCCTCTTGCTTTCCCAAGTCCATGTTGGGAAGAGTCCCAAGAAACCAGTCAAGGAGAACAACAAGAGGAGGATCCCAATAGAGAAGAAATGACAGAAAATATGAAGAGTTGGCTACCAAATTTGGGTTTACAAAGATCCCCTTGATGGTCAAACCAAAACTCATGGAGGAGGTTAGAGTTGAAGAACCAGTGGTGGCTGAGGTATGAGTTTGCAACAGAAGAAGAACAAGAACAAGAGGAAGAGAATCAATAGTCTATTTATGGCACTTTTCCTTGAAGAAGATGTTGATCTAACCTAAGTCTGCACAACTAGTTGAAGAGGAGGAACAATCAGCTCCAAGTCCCATTGAAGAGGAGTAAGATGGGAGAGATCAAATCAGAGTTGAAGCCACTCAATGAAGAAAGCATCATTGAAGATTGTTTGCTTTCATTTCAAGGGCCTGATTTGATTGATGAACCCATGATGGAGGAGGACCATACAGTTTCAGAGGCTCCAAGTGAGGAGCTAGGTGCTATAGAGGAACCTTCAGTTCTAATCCTCCCACTTCATCTCCTTCAATCTCTAATGTTGAGGAGGAGTTTGATCTTTCAAACTTCATGTTTGAGGATGAGGAGAACCATGGTGATCAAATTACAGATCCAGGAGGACATCATGGAGGAGGTAGAGCACATGCAACAAGATAACAAGAGGACAAATTGTCTTGTCTGACTTGGAGGATTATTTTAATGAAGAGGAGCCTGAGGAGATAACATCATTTTCTCCTCCATCTTCCACCTTCCAAGCACATGAACCTGCTATCATGAAGGAGAATATTCAAGTGCAACAACCTGCACTTCATAATGGCTCCTTCGGAATCAGGGTTTGGGAGACCATAAACCTTCCATACTCTGTCACAAGATGAGATAAGAGAAAGGGCAAAAAATGTTCCACCATCTGCTCTACACACCATCCATTCAAGAAGCTCTACAAGAAGAATCCATTTCTGGAGTAGAAATTTCAGAGCGATGGGCACATGCCAAAGGATTATACCTTTCCCAATCAAATACTTGGCTTCATTGGAGCTAAGGGAGAAGCCAAAACATAGTCATGCCTACTTTAGGGCATGAGGATGAGCATAAAAGTACCAAAGGGTCATCATGACCAGCTCTAGGAGTCCAATGTAAGTCAACTTGAGGAGGTGCTTCCCATTAATGTTGATACCTTGATGATTTGGGTGGAGGAAACGCTTAGTAGTCAATTTTTCACTCATATAAGCAACTATATTTAGTTTTAAATCATTTACATGGCTGCCTCTCTTGAGAAAAGGAAGCTATTTCTCCCTACCTGTAGTAGGCTTTGTTTAGCATTATTTCTCTCTGGTTATTTTAGGAGTAGGAGTAGGCTTTATCTTTCAGTAAAAGAAGTGCTTATGCACACTCTACATGTCTCACTTGAGGCATGTGTGATTTGGGTCTTTGTATATAAAGATTTGTTTTTATTGCTTCAAAAAGGTGAATGAAGGCTAGGCTCTTCACTATTCATGGTAGAAAGACTCATAGTTTACCTATGATAGTTACAAATTGAAATAGAGAAACAAATACAGAGCAACTAAAGTCGTTCTGAGACAGTCCATTTGAGGGACAGATGAAAGCCCTGAGTTCAAAGCAATTTTCTACTCTCACAAACATTCATTTACAATATATCCTTATGAATATTGACAGTGCAGACGTGTGGGTAGGCTCGGGGTCAGACAAAACATAGAAAAGGCATGAAGTCATGCTCGCAGTGGCTCAAAGATCAAATCTTCGAAGTTCAGACCAATTTCATGTCTATCAGGCAGACTTCATGCCTAACGAATTCTGACAAGGCAACTGGTCTTTTCAATCTATCAGGTAAATGTCCACTGTGAGTCGTAAAATTGTTATCCCATATTTCACTCTCCAGGAAAATATTGGTATCAGCCACATGCCCCGCATAGAAATAACCTGAGAAATCAAATGATTCATATCTTGCAAGAGCAGGCATTGCCAAAATGACTCAAAGGAACAGAGTGGCGGGGGCTAAGATAGAGATCAAGTTTGACCCTACATAGCGAAAGGAATAGAAGAAATGGCTCTATTAAGCCATTTCTATGTCTTAAATCCATTAAAAAAGTTACAAGTAGACTCAACAATGAAATAATGAGGGTCAGAAAAGGAGGGGTAGTGCCACAGAGAAGTCAAGAGTTAGAAGGGGATAAAATGGCTGAAGTATTCGAAGCCGTTTCAAGGTCTCAAATCTAGTTCAAAGGCTACAGAGTTGAAAATCGACTAATGGAATGACAGTGTTCAGTGAAGGAGGAAAGCCACGTGTCAACATGGCGCTTATACAAGAAATTTGAATCCACAAATGGTGAAGGCTCAAAGTAAGCACCGCATCTCGAAACATGTGTCCCAAGCCAAATCAGAGGTAGGGTCAAATGGTCAATAGAGTCAAAATGTGGATCCAGCAGAGCAGAGTCATAAATCAACATTGCACTTCTCCAACGTATAAAATGCAAAAAGCGGAGGATCGCCAAATGTCAAGCGTTGTGCACATCTCCAAGAGTCCCAGTCCGAAGGCAGAAGGTAAGGTCAAATGAGTCAATAGAGCTCGTCACGTAGCCCAAAGTGGAAATGGTGGGTCTAAGAGGGACCTTTGACTAAGTCCAAAGATGCAAGTGGAGGCTACTGAAGTGTCAACTCAACGCATCCTCCAAAGGCAAATCTTGATCAGGTTTTTACCCAAATGAGCATAGAGCTTCACACACGTAGCCGAGGTTCTAAAAAAGGGACAGAAGGGCAGTTGAAATAGTCTAATGGATGGGGCAGGTTAGCGGAGGTTTCCAAGTGTCCAAAACGATGCACTCACTCTAGGATAAAATAAAAGAGAGATACCTCCAAGCGAACGTCAGACCACCGCGTGTCTCTTGTTAAGAGATATGACCATGCCAAGCAAAAGACTTAGCCAAAAAACGTAGAAATTGAATAGGTCAGCAGGAGGAAGCAACGTATCATCCCCACACCACTCCCAGAGAAAAATATAGAGGATTCCCTCATGCATGTGCCAACCCTCCACGTGTCGCATATTAAAAAGGGGGCCCATTTTTTCAAATTGGTTTTTCCGCCCATTTGTACGGACCTAAAACAAACTTTGAAGGGGCATATCTTTTGACTTAGGGCTCAAAATATAGCAAATCTGACACCGTTGGAAATGTCTTGACGTCCTCTATGCCATGGAAACTTAAAAATTCATTTTTGTAGGCCATGGTAGGTGAAAAATGAAGAAAAATCTTCAGGTCATTAATGTAGGATCTCTTACCTCAAGAACCAAATCAAATTCGATCTGCTCCACCTTTTCCTCCTCCTTCGAGGTGCTGAATAAGAAAATGATGCAATCAAGATAGATTTGGGGAACATATTTTGTGGAAGGAATTAATGCCAGTGGTTGAACTCGAACTAGTTTTTCTGCTCCTCTCTCTTTCTCCCCTCTGTATCGAGTCTATACAAGAAGGCTCGGGGCTCATTGTAAATTGGTTATTCATTTTTTCCCTCTCTGCCTCCCCTTATTTTCTTCCTCAGGGTCAAAATGGAGTTTGAACCTCCTCCCCTGCCTCTTGCTCATAAATGATGTTCTATGTAAAATTTTGAAGAAATAAAAATGTGTTTTGTGATGCATTTGTCCATCCTTTGCTCATTTTTGGTTGTTTCTTCTTGCCTCTCTTCATTGCAGGGTATCTTTGCATATTTTGATGTTCATTTGTAGATCTGGGAGCTAGGTTTGTTTGATTTGAAATGTTTTCTATGTGAATATGATATTTTTCCTGTGATGCAGTTGTCCATCCTCTCCATTTCTCACCTCTCTTTGTTTCAAGAAGTTGGTTAGATGACCAACAATTTTCCTTCTCTGGTGTATCACCATTTTAGTGTAGGCTCTATTTTTGTTCTTGTTTTCTTTCTCTCCCTTTCTCCTTGGATAGGTAGATTAGGATTAGATTAGCTTTCTTGTACTATAATAGCTCGCAGCATGTAGTTTAGGAAGAGGAACCAACCTTCTCTGAGAGCTTTACCTTTTGCAAGGTCCCACACCTTGGGGAAATCTCAATGTTATGAAAATCACACCAAATGACTCTACCTTAGAAAATAAGATCTATAGAACTCATTTGGGGGTGCTGTGATTTTGCACTAACAGGACCCATGGCACCCAAATTCTCGTTGATGACTTTAGCCCTCACTCCTACTCCCTGTGGAGTCTCAGTATGTCCATATCCTTCAGTATATACTCAAATGGATCCTTGGGTATACTCTGAACAAGGAAAAACTTACTCCTGACCCTACTACAACACAATATCTCATCCTCCCCGACTCTATGGCCTTAAATTAAAATGTTCTACTATAAACATAACAAGTTCTGAGGGAACTCAGTCCAATTATGAAGATGATACAATATAACACAAAATCATATTTGAAACTCAGATAGGATAAGCAATATTTCCATACACCACTTAACCTAACATGAAATAGATTGTACAAAGTAGAGTTATAAAAGGACTTAACTTGTCACTAGTAATATTTGGAAAAATATGGGACTATGCACCAGATAAACTGGGAGAACTAAACCTAAGACATCCTCCCAAACTAGACTATAAATGTAGCTTTGATGAGGTAAGGGACATACAATACAATAAATACCATACCATATCCATCAAGGACCTTTTGTATGATCTTAGACCTACTCCGAGTAGAATTTTTCAACTTTATGGGTTGCATTCCTTCCTTGATTTATCTACCATTGTCAAACCTTAGTTTTCACAGATGTAATGAATCTATTTGTGTTAACTAATCATCATATAAAACCCCATCTATGGAAGATTATTCCTACAGAAAAACATTAGAAGGGTTGTGGGCAGCCCCTACACGACCAATGTTGGAACTACTCTTAAGATTAGACAAACTACATGCCGTTCTCCACCTAGCATGCGTTATCTCGATAGATTAATCAGAATTGACAATTATTTTGAACTTGGTTTGATTTGATTTGGATATTGCTAAAATTTTTGGATAAAGGATGTTTGGATGCTTGTAGAAGAGAGGTATGACTTCCTTGACCTAATTTGCATCTTTATACATGATGTAGATGTTTCCCTAATGAATTTAGATGTAACTGCATAAGGCTTAGGGAGTGTGGGTGCCTTTTGCAAGTGTAAGATTGAGTGAGTGATTTAGTACATTTCCGTTTGGAGTTCGAAGTTCACAAATGAGGTAGTTTTTACTTATTTATATAAGGTTCTATATATTATTTGTTTAAGAAAGGATGACCGAGAAGAAGTATTAGACCCAAAAAATATTTGAAATTGAAATTGTATTTTGAAAAGATGTCAATCCAATACTATACAAGAGGTCATGACCATATGGTACGGTCCTAGCCATACTGTACAATCTTAGATAGAAGCAGGGAATGTGTTGAATGAGGATTGGAGCTATAAAAAAGATGTATTTATATATATTTAATGCATTTAATTCTTGTGATGTCTCGACATTTTAGCATGTAAAGATAAACAAGATAAATAATCTAAATAGTGGGCCTCAGAAAATCGTAAGCGGGAATGGAGAAGTTGTGTCTAGTATAACAAGACCGCATGGACAAATGAAGGATTTCCAAAGTGTAAATGCCAAATTTTAGTGTCTACAATAATATTTAAATAATTTGACTTTCATTCTATAAGGTTTCTCTTTATCGCATGTAAACGAACAAATGGAGTGGTTTATTGTTACATCAAGTGGGTTCCATTCACTATTTGTCTATTATCTTAATTAGTTATGAACGGGATGCTCAATTAGACACAAGAGTATGACTATGCAAAGCCACAAAATTACCACATGTTACAATGACCCAAAATTCCCATCAATCTATAAAATTTTCCCTCAGGGCACTAACTATCATGTAGATCATTATTAGATAGGATATAAGTTCCTTACATAAGTGTATCACATGAACAAAAGTTGTTAAGAAAGTAATTTATGAATCAAATTAAATTTAAGGTATCCCTTTCCTTATATGGACCATACTCACCCAATTTATTCTTACCTATTACTCTAAAATCATTCAACAATCCATGGTTCATTATGATAAACATAACGAGACACAATATATGAGACTATTAAAAGTAACATTATTTCCCCAATCCTGATAATGTATATCTACATCCCATTTTAGTAGTGATATGGATTTACGAGCTAGTCATATATATTAGGTTTACATTATTGGTTACCTTCACAATGAATAATATTTCAATTGGATTCCTAAAACTCTATAGGGGTTTTCAAACAAGTTTACAAACACGAATCCCAACATGAATTTTAGTATCATGTTCTTCATTTATTTTATTTTTTATTCAATTAGGAATTAGCAAGAAGGTCATGAAATAAGGGTTTCACTACTCTTTATTGTTTACTAATGCTTGTTCAAGATAATCTTGTAATGTTACATTCTTTCATTATCTAGTTTCTCAAAAAAAAACCCATGCAACTACATTGTTTAGTCACCTCCATTATAACTTAGTTTTCCAAATTCATGCATCAATTTATGTTGTTCAGACACTTTCATTCATAATTTTTTTAAATGTAAGACTATACCATTTGAAAATTGTGCCATACATGTAAATATAGGGTCCATATACATATCTCAATGGTAAAATTGTAGGTCCTTTAGTGAGGTTGATCAATATTCATGCACTCCTTTTACTTGTGTCATTCTTGGGTTTCCAACTATTCTTTGATTTTATTTATGAAGAAAGACTTACGGTTAACATGTTGTCTATAATATCCTTCACAAGGATTACTATATTAGTTTCCTTATGTTGTCTTTTAGGCTATTATCTTAACATGGTTTAACCATTTACAATCCCAAAACAGTGTTTCGTATCACTTTTCCATTTAGTATATATGTTTTATAACATGTCTTAAACTTGTAATCTTATGTTCTCTACATTAGTTGATGCTATCATATACTAATAGAAATAATATCATTCTTAAAGCTTCAATTCTATATACTATGGTGGTGATTACACATATGAGAAATCCACACAAGAAAATTACTCTTAGATCATTCTTTTCAATTAATTTCTTTCCTTCCTAGTTCCCTAATATTTAGTAAATCACACAATGAACACATTCATCATTGTACACATGAGTGTGCTATAGAATGGAATTTTAATTTCACTTTATTTGTCTACACACTTATCAACATATAACCCACAATTAGTATTACACCCATGTCATAGTACTCATTTCATATCACCCCAATGTGTGATAACATTTTCAAATTCTTTACAAAAACCAAAATTACATTTTCATTAGTGACAATAATAAAGGTTTATCATTTTAAATTATATGACATTTAAAGGTTATATGCCATTACAAAACCAAACAATTCTATTTAATCTTTTTTTTGAGGTACTTGTAACCAAAAGCATGGTCAACCTAAGAATTTGGCATGGAAATCACCTACAATCAAACACATCCTATATATGCATATTTTCCATTCACATTGATATCATAATTTTTGCATGCATTTTCAGAGGGTAAGGAATACATATTTAGTTTAATTACATTTTCAATATTTAAAGAGAGATAGGAGAGATATAAAAACACTATATTTCCCAGAAGCCAATTCATTAGTCCAAGTAACAAATAAAGGTTCAATACAGTCATGTGATAGTGTCCTAAAGTCTCTCATTAGTCATTAAGCTTAAAGGGGGTCGCACGATAGTTTTCCAATTATTGTTGCAAATATACAATTATCAAGTAACTCAACTATTAGCCCCAAATATCTTCTTTGGTATCCACGAAAGCACCCAACAAAAAAGTGACAAAACAAAATATAAGGAGATAAACCTAATCATCTCCCCTTTAATTCATCTTGCCCTAAAAGTTCTCTTCTTCATTTTCTTTGACGTTTTTTAATCATTTTAAATTTCATAAATTTTTTGTCACCCACCCAACACAACACCCACCCACCTCTTTTTAAAAAAAATCATATTACTATCATCATTATTAATTCTATAATTTTACTATAATTTAGCTCATTATCATCTTACATTTGTGGTCAAAAGATGATAATGGCCCAATAGTCCAAACATGTGAGAACACCCAAAGACAACTCATGCTTCGTGAGGAAATTTACAATTTTGATTATTTGTTTAACGATAAAACACTACAATGATTTGATTAGTTAATTTGTGAAAAACAAATGTCCACAAAAAATCTATTAACGAACTTGATAACCCAAAAATTCAATGAAATTTACATTGCAACTATGAAGAAGATCAAGTGTCATTTTGTGCCAAAATGTAAATGTGGTTGGCATAGATATTCCATTTTCCTAGTGGTTCTTGATCTTGAGTCAAATATCTTGAATATGCAATCCTACACATAAACACAATCTCGAGTTCAAGATAAGGCTCAAAGGGGATTATGTTGGTTAATCCGCTAAAAAAGCATCTACAATGCTATTGTTAACAAATATTTGACGGCCTCTGAAAATAATTTCACCAATCCAAGTATGACATAGGAGGGCATGACATGTCTGAACTAATTTGCACACTATAATCGTATTTTAAGTTGTAATAGCTAAGTGTCTTTACGAGCTTATTGTATAGTGGAAGGAACACTTTATTTTTCCAAATCTAGTCCCCATGGAACAATAGGTGTTGATTACTCTAGACTATTTTAAATATGAAAATCCATCAAAAGTCATTTATACAACTCATACGTTGAAATAATGATTAGAATTTCAATCATAACTAAAATGAAATAAAAATATCAACACTATCAAGAGAGTGATATATATCCATGCCTAAGTACATGAAGGGATAGTGTATGAGAAGTGCTCCAAGTGAAGTTGAAATGTGCATTCCATGAGTCCATAACTAGATGTATTTTTTCAACCAATTTATGTGTATTATGAGCACTCACAATTCGATCATTTAATTCCCACGTAGCTAGATAAAAATCTCATTCTCAACTCACAACACGATGAATAGAGGATTAGATGGTGCTTCACCTTCTACTTATAAACACAACTTAATGTAAAATATTATCCATGCTCTTAATGTTCCAGATCATGTTCTAGTGGCTCCATGATTTCCACTGTAGTTGAAGGAGATTGAATAACATTGTATATTTCTAGTGTTGCATATATAAAAACATCCACCTCTAATCTCCTTGCTGCACATAACCCTGTAAAAATCCATCTACATATTTTTACACTTTACATACCTTTTCTCTAAAAGGATAATAACCACGACATGGGTTAGGGAGGATACGGAAACAATGGAGGGGCTTGGATTTCACTTACTAGGAAATTTATCTAGTAAATTTATCAAGGTCTAAGAAACTAATAAGGAGGGACTAAAGTTTTATTGATGAAATACTGGTATCGAGAGCCCTCCCAAAAATCCAAAATCTTCAAATCTCCAGGGTTACGAGGAGCATATTTGTTGGGCTTCAGGCCCAAGTCATTTTCAATATATTACATGACTTCCAACACTCCTTTTGGAGTTTCCTTTGATTTTCCATTCATTTCCAAAACATTTTCAGTGTTCAAAATAGCATTTTGGATTTGACGAACTGTCAAAATGGTTTGAGGTCTTCACATGCCTCGAGAAAGAGGGGCTAACAATCTGGATGGGAGAAGGGGAAAGCGGCGAATCCTTTCATTCCTGAACCTCGTTCCGCTCCATACACACCTCTTCGGCCAACACAAGACCATCCATTTGTCCTGTCCTCGATTCATCCTTGCACCAAATGAAGGGTGTGCTATAGGGAAGGGAGGGGGTGGTTCCACACAAAAAGTCAACCGAAGGCCAGCATAAAAAAATCAGGAATTTCAATACCATCCATCTCCAATCTAAATCTCAAGCTCCCAACGTTATATAGAAATGGTCAGTTGAAGGAAGTACCACCTATTCCTCCCAAAAAGATCTACACAGAGCTTGTCTTAGCCTCATGGTGGCCACCCACTCAATCTACAAAAAATAAAATAACAAACCGTCTGCAACCATAAAGTGGATTTTCCCCCAAATCTCCTCTTTTTCTCTTTCTTTTATTAAAAGATTTGACAGTTTTCTTTTCTCTTAGATTTTTTTTTTTTATATATATTTTAAATTGTTTTATTAAATATACTGCCCATTTTTTTTTAACCCATTAAATAAATCCTGTGTCCAAAAAGGTAGGATTCATACTAGCTCAATATAGGCCGTATGCAATCTCCAAGGAGGCCAAATCTTAGATTGAATGACTATATTGGCATAGACATGGCATTTCATGTTACGGTTGATCTTGGGTCAAATAATTTGTAAATTTAAGGTTGTATCAAAATTTCAAATGAAGGTATTTTTAGGAGGGGCAATAAATCTGAAGTGGGTTGTTTTGTCTAAATTGTGTATAATTTTTTCAAAAAAGTAATTTAACAGAGATTCCCAATTTAGATATCATGTAACTATATGTCACTTTTTATTATGCCAAAAGGCATATACATTTACATATAGTGAGTTGAGGAGTTTGATGTCATGCCCGTGTCCGTGAAATTAAACCAACAATTACCAAAAAGAAGAAGTAAATGGGCCGTGCATGCATCTTCCGCATGCAACCATAAAAATAAAACATTTATAACTACCCATGCCTCTTCCGCACGAATTTATAACAACATTTCAATCGTGGATAGGATTTCTTTATAATTTGGAAACCGTTTTCAAAGAAATAATTTCTGCAAAAGTGTTATATTGCGAAACTACCTCTGCTAAGAATACGTTGCTCCAGGTCGCTTAAATGTTTTGGAAACTTTCGAATTTGAGTGTGATATCAATTTGTTCGAGAAACTGCAACATTCACATATTGTGAAACTACCTCTGCTAAGAATACGTTGCGCCAGGTCACTTAAATTTTTTTGTTTGTGTTCAGTACAAAATTTAAAATTTTATGTATACATGCATTTTATCACCATTGTATGATCACTAAAAAAATGGCCAGCAGGGATGCAGCGATGATCTTGGTAACATTCTGCATGCACCTACAGTGATCTCTTCGAAAAAAGAAGGCCACGCTCATATCGCCAGACACTCTTGCAAGCGACTACATCACTCCTCCGGAAGCTCGAATTGATGTTTTCCAAAATGAAAAGAAAAAAGTCCTGTGCGTAGGATCTGCTACTGTTTAATTTTAATGAAGCTCTTCTCGCATTTTGAAATTTTGTATGAAACAACCAAAAAATTTATGTATTTTACTATCCAAAATTTGTTCTTTTACTTTTTTTTCATTATAAATCATTCAAGCCCACATTATATTGCAGAGGAAATACATTTGAAATAAAAACGAACAGTGTATAAGTACTATATATTTTTATTGTCTCTCTCTATATCATGAAACAAATTGTAAAGCAACAACTCTAATCTAGATTAATACAATGTTAATTTTATGAAATATTGATAACAATAGGAGTTACATAAATATGGTACAATATCTATGGGAAGTAAGAGATCAAATTGATCGTATTTGAATAAAATTTTATGCAACATATGAACTATTTTATATTACTACAACTATTAAATACATAGTTGATGGTGGAAATAAACAATTTTTAACACATATATTAGTGATGTCATGCATGAGATGTATATTTCTATTTTGATGTAAAAATTCATTTTAAATTCAATCAATCTAATAATTAGATGAATACTGCCATTCTAGGAACATCTCATTTATTAGCCTCCCATTTATTATTATTATTATGGTCTATTTCTTTTATAAATGTTGTTATAGAGTAACAATGATGATGATGATGATGAAAATGAGGATGATTACAATGACATCAATGATCTATTTCAATATATCTTCTTCCCAACATATCTATTTCAATCACTTGCAATATTTGACCACGATCAAGCCTAGATATGATTAAATCCATTAATGTTTTGTTTTATTTTGTTGAATATGTTGATTAACTTCATCTTCAAATTCGTTTCTATTATCAACGTCTTCTACAATCGTCCTTCTCTTGACATGCCAATGATTATAATTAAACACAAATCATTTTGAATTTATTGAATCATAATTAAGTCTGATATACCTCTCTCTATCATGAAACAACTTGTCAAGAAATAACTTTGATCTAGATCAATACAATGTTAATTGTATGAAATAATGTTAACAATAGGAGTTACATAAATATGTTACAATGTCTATGGGAAGTAAGAGATCAAACTGATCCTATTTGACTAAAAGTTAATGCAGCATATGAACTATTGTATATTAAACCCATGGTATTTAATCCACAGACGGTAGAAATACACAATGTTTAACATATTAGTGATGTTGTACATGAGATATAGATTGCTATTTTGACACAGAAATTCATTTCAAAGCCAATCAACCTAACAATTAGACTACTACTGCCATTCTAGCATCATCTCATTTATTAGTATTATGGTCTATTTATTTTATATATGTTGTTATAGAGTAACAATGATGATGATGACAATCATTATCATCATCATCATGACAATGACAACGATGATGACGATGATCATTTTAATGATGGTGAAATAGATACATTGGGAAGAAAAGATATTGAAATAGACCATTGATGTCATCATCGTCATCCTAATTGTCATCATCATCATTGTCACCTTCATCATTATCCTCATAATCATTTTCATTATCATCGTCAACATCTTCATCATCATGAAAATGAAAATGATGATGATGATGCTTGTGTCAATGATGGTGAGTAATGATGACCATGACGATGATGCCAAACACAATGATGATGAAGATCACAATGATGATAAAGATGACAATCATTGATGTCATCATCATCATCCTCATTGAATTCAATTATTGATGTCACCGTCATCATCCTCATTGTCGTCATCATCATTATCACCTTCATTGTTGTCATCATAATCATTTTCATTATCTTCGTCAACATCGTCATCATCATGACAATGACAATGATGAGGATGGTGATTGTGTCAATGATGGTGAAATAGATATTTTGGGAAGAAGAGATATTGAAATAGATCATTGATGTCATCATCTTCATCCTCATTATCATCATCATTTTTGTCAGATGATGATGATAATCATTTTAATGATGGTGAGTATTGATGATGAAAAACACAATAATGATGATGATCGCAATGATGATAAACATGACGATGATAATGAAAATCATCGATGTCATTGTCATCCTCATCCTTGAAATAGATCATTGATGTTATTGTCATCATCCTTATTGTCATCATCATCATTGTTGCCTTCATCATTTTCATCATAATCATTTTCATTATCATCGTCATTATCATGACAATGATAAAGATGATGATGATTATCTTGTCAATGATGGTGAAATAAATATGTTGGGAAGAAGAGATATTGAAATAGATCATTTGTGTCATCGCCATTATCCTCATTTTCATCATTTTATGTTTAATGTGACTCTCGGGGCTACTACTAGCATACCTATCTTATATAAATATATGTAACATATGCCGAGACGTATAGTTCGCAGGGCGGTTATACCTCTCGGCATATTTAATATACATAAATTTATATAAACATAAATTGAAACATGGTAGGTAAAATATATAGAGAAGTATAAGTGCTTTGCGAACTATACCTCTTGACATATGTTACATATATTTATATAATATAATTATCACAATTAATATTTTTGTGCATGAATGTAACAAAATATGCGTAAGTACAAATCACGAATTATGTTTTTTTATCGTTGGAGTTTTTTGTTTTAGTGGAACGATACTAAAAAGTGAGACATAAACAAATTATATTAAGAGTATGTTATACTCATGTTGAATAAAAGTATCTAATGTCTCCTTTATTATCATATGTTCAGACAACCGCTTATTTTCTTATTTTGAAAGTGAATTTATAATCAATGAGGTGATTTATTTTAAGAGAAATATTAGTATGATAGTAAGAGCCGAGAAAGCATCCGAGTACTATATGACAATCACACGTGCACACTTTATGTGAAACAACTACAATGTGACGAATAATGAGAACAATTTGTCATCTACATTTTCCACCATAGATATCCAAATCACAGGAGAGAGAAAACTGGAAATATTGAAAATATCAAAGTTAATCATCCTCTCCCAATCTTTCTTTCTCAGTTCAAAACCACAAAAACATATGCTACAGGCTTTTGTATTTTCCACCATTGATTGATGTGATTGCCCAGTCTACAACCTTACCTAGCAGAACAAAATTCTAAAATGCAGACAATGACTAAAAAAAAAACAGGTTGATACAGAGGCTGGGGTATGTTGTTAGAATCACCAAACTGCGGTCTATTTTAACTTTAAAAACGCCTTCTATGTAATTAAGTTTTAAATTTGACTTTTTCGGTTTATTTTTTCTTAAAATATTTTTGAATTTTCTAAATAACCAGTTCCTCTAATTTGTATGTGTGGTAGAGATTACATTTGACGGCCACATATCTATCAAACAATTTTTTTAGGTGACAGTATTATCCTACGAAACAATTTTTCTTATAAACTTTCAATAAAATATATAAAAAGTTATTCTATATTTATTTCGTAAGTATTTTATGTTAAAATCATGAAGAACCTTGCTTACAATTTTTATTGGATGTGCATTAGTAGTTCCATCCAGTATTTATGACCATTTTAATGTGATGAAAAAAATATTATGTATTACTGTATTTAAATTTAGAAGATTAATTTTTGATGCATGCATATATTAGAAATAGTTTTAAAGCTCGTTGTTCAAACCAATTAGAAAGAACATGGAATTTAGGCTTTTAATTTGATGACCGTTTACATATTTATGGTTTTTAACCAAAAACATTTGCAAAATTTTGAGATCATCAGCTCCACCAGTTTGCAGGTTTGAAATATATATGTAACACCGCCTTCTGAAATTTTATAGAATATTATTGTTATACACATTTTAAAAGACAATACTCACGCAAATTTAGAATCATTGTGACCTACATAAGTGGGATATTTAAGTGCTTTTACATGAGCCATGAGGATAGCCCAACCAGAGTTAAGAACTGTCTTTTATTTTTATCAGTTGAACACAATTACGACTTATTTCTTACTTTCACAATTCCTTATCAGGCTACTGCCACAATGGAGATTTAAATCTCTTTGGATAATGAACCAAAATCTTACTCACAATATTTCTTCTAATTTTTTTTTTTAAATCAATTTAGATAATAATTAAAAGTGGTTGATTATGAACCAAAATCTTATTCACAATATTTCTTCAAGACTTTTTGATTGAAAAGATAAACATCCCGATAGATTATCATCTAATTTCTATGATGTAACAATTGTCACATATCATCATCCTCATTAATTGCGCCCAGTTTTCATGGCCGTCTTACTCACAAACTCCACCCATAGGGAAGTCATGTGATTGGCCTCTCTGCATTTGGTGTTATTGGACACAACCACATTATCAGTATAGCTTTGCTTGCTCAAATTTCTTCTTCACTTTTTTGGAGCTTTCAGTAATCCACCCACTGATTGAGCAATAAGAACAAATATCTGTCTCTTTATACCTCCTCTCTTGGGTACAGGCTTCATGGGCATACTTCCCTTCGCCTTCCCATGACTTCCAGCAGCCTTCTGAGCTATGCATCTGGTTTTAATTGAATAAGATGTTTTACGTTCCATATTCTCCAAGTACTTAGCAGAGTAAAGAAGATGTCAGCACAAAAAAATCCAGACTAAACTAATACAAAACAAGGTACTCACAATAAAAATTAGAACAACTTAGTGTAGGGCTGCTTCTTTCAAAACTCGAATTTATAGGGACCTAAACTTCAGCCATACGGCACCCACAGTTAATTTAATCTTGCTTAATTAAATTATATGTCTAATAGTTCCATTATTAATAACGTAAGGATTAGTTTACTGCTGCTTCAGAATATATTGTTATGAAAGAGCTTAAACATCAGGTATGTTAGTATTGGAGATGGAAAATGTGAACCTTTGACTTATGTTTATATGTTGAATGTAACTTGCCGGTGCCTTGGCATAACAGCCATCCAGTTACGTACTTTTCGTGAAATATTGCGCCAACATACCGACAAGATACAGTTTTCCATGTTTAAAAGTATTATTGGCCACCACTGCAATGCAATTAAAAATTGTAAATAGTTTGACTTTATAATCAACTATCAAACAATATATATTCTCATTAAAATACAAAACTTTCCCTTCTACAAAGATTTTGAAAAATTCAATTCAAACGTTTATTCAATCTGTCAATTTTGTGATCTCAGTGCTTAGGAGGATTATTTTTTCTTGTTCCGGAAGCCATGTTAAGTAGGGTATTCATTTACACAAGTTCCATCCATTTGGGTCAAAGACACACTTCTCAGCCAAATGAATGGACTTATGGTCTCTCAAAATGTAAATCTTTTCGATGACAAAATCTTTTTTGGCTCGCTCAAAACAAGGAAACACCAGTGGAAGAGATCGACTTCAACATCAATCCAACCTTTTACGAGACGAGTCAAGGTCATACTTCATATATTCGAGATCAGACGACAAGAATACACGGTATATGATTGAAGACCGTCTCTATAATAAAACGAAGAATTATGGAAGGGTTTGAATTAGAATGTTATTTTTGTTTCCAAAATGCACTCGTACATGCCAGCTTTTAATTCGACACAAAAAGCAATAATTTGGGTGGATATTCTTCATGGACAAATGACCGGAGCATCCCATATTTATAAGTAATCTTGCACAATAAAAAAACAAAAACATTTTCCTTCCTATTTATTACCGAGCTTTCTGATCTCATGTCCTAAATGCAGATTTAATAACCACGAAGAAGATTGAGGGTTACAGTGTTCACTTGGGCTTCACCAGTGTGAAGATGGATGATAAGGGAGCAGAGACGAGTTCGAATACCAATTTTATTATTGATTTTTTATTCATATGTTTGTTAATGACGAACTAACACTTCCGGTTATAGACCTTAAAACAAGTGAACAATACTCTAAAGAATGGCTCTTTAGTGCTTTGCGTGGAAAGAAATGACGAGCTGATGTTATGTGGTATCATTTTGGAGTCATGGATTTTCGAAATATATTAATACATTTTGTTGCAATTGTGTTGTAAAATTCGATTGAATGTTATTTTGGGGTATATCAAATTTGTGATACTTGTATAGTAACATTTATTTGAATGCTGATTTTCGAATACATCAAAATGTAGAACATTTGTGATGTGAAATGCAATTCAATAGCATTTATAGAGTATATCAATTGTGACAGTTGTGTTGTAAAATTTAACTGTATGGCCTTTTTGACATACATCAATTTTTGTGATAGTAAGGGAAGGGGACTAATAGTTGAGACCCCTAACTTTATGGCCATGGAGTGCCACTAAAAATGTGTTTTTTTTCTTTCAAAAAATAAATTATTCACATGGTTTGTCAAATTGTCATGATGTAGAGGTGTTTCTAGTGACACTTTAACTGATGCACACTAGTCTAAGTTGTGCTTTCCTACAAACTCTCTATTTATCCTACTTGAACCAATAGTTAACACTAAGATACCGTATTGGTAATATTAAAATATATTTAAAAATTAGACTTTGCGTCTAAAAAAATTAAAACAACGCATTCAAAAACATTAAAAAAATTTAAATGTTGCGTTGCAATGTGATTAATGCATCTATCACCACGAATTTCCCACATTCCATCATCAAAAAAAGTGAAGCGAGTTCTGTAACAAACCATTTCAATATTTCTTCATTTGCACTAACTTTCATCTCATTCTAGCCTGATGCTAGTTCATTCTAGAGGACCTACTAGAGGGCTTATCGGTTTAGTGTGGAGGTTTTGTTGTTGGCTTTCTTTGCAAACTATGTTTTCACACCATCACTACATTTAGATGCTAAGTTTTGCACATGAGAGTTCTTTGTTTGGGTTGACTATTTTTTATGGGGTCTTGTTTCTCTGATAGCTTCCATATTTTCTTAGGTTTATTGAATTCTTTTCTCTATTTTTTTGAATATGAAGTGCATTTATGAGTGCCATGATTGGAATATAATGTTTGGAATGATGCCTATTACTCTTTTTTTTAAATAAGTATCTTATTTCAAGGATAAAACCCATTTCAATTTCTTTTTCATTTCTTCTATGCACCCACATGCATTGTTGTTAGTATGAATTTGTTGGTTTACATTCATTGTAGTATTTGAATATGTTACATCAACTTGAATCTTTCAATTCTTTCTAGTTTACTCCCTTCCTTTTATAGATCCTATGGAAATATTTTTATCGTAACTATTCTAATCAAGGAGTAATGGTTATTTATTTTTCTCATTCTTGTTTAGCTTATTGAGCATATATATTGCATATAATTTTAAGTGTGAAAATTCTACAAATCATGAATGAAATAAAGACCCATACATCGTTTTCTCATTGAGTTCCTTTATTTCAGTTTTGTGGAATATTGCAAGCATATTTGAGTTGTGTGGTTGGAATTAAATGTTTGAAATGTGGACTTTTATCTATAGGATAAAACCAAGAATAATTTTATGCTACCACCACTTCCAAATATCGGCATTCCACCTACTCCTTTGTACTGAATTTTGTTTCATTCTTATCTTATGAAAATTGAATAGATAATGGTATTGTTGGTTAATTTGAGTTGCATAATTGAAATATAATGTTAGAAACGAGGACTGTTATCTTAGAGATGAAAACCATAAGTGTGAAGCAGCTTCCTTATCATACCATATCCGTATTACTTTAACTTATGTGAAACGACTTCCTTGTTATGCCATTTCAATTTTCACAACATCACAATGTTTAGATGTTTTCTTTTTACCCAAGAATTATTTGTTTTTGTTAACTATTTTTAAGGCCTATTAGAAACTTTTAAATTGGAAAGGTATCATAGATAATAAAATAACATTTTGCACTTGAAGCTCTATAATGCTAAAATATTTTAGATACAGATTATGGTATACTATTTTCAGAATATTAGGGGAATATTTGAGTTGCATGATGAAATAAAACATGTATATGTGAAGCATATACATTTTCATTTCATTTTAATATTATTTTACCTTCTTTTCTACACCCACTTTATTTCCCTTCTTGTCTTCTGCTGGTTCCTTTTGGTGATAAAGATGGTTCATATTAATATTGTAAATTCTATAATATTATAAATACGGTTCAAGGTTTAATGTAAATACAGTAAATGTCATAATTCAATAAAATATTTGTAATGCTATAGTTTTACACGCACTATCTTTTTGTTATTATCTTCTATTGGTTTAGTTTGGAGGTATTGTTAGCTTCCTCTAATTTTCATGATTGAAACTCTTACAAGTATTTCATTTTTATTAGTTTAATCTTACAAAGTTGAACTAGGATTTATAAGTTGAAACCAATAAAGTGGAAAGTGATCTTATAATAGCGATCTACTAGCCAAAACTACTAAATTGGAAAGAGAATCATGTAATAAAAACATTTTGCATTGGAAGGTGAAAGTTCAAACTTGTAAAGTGGGAGGAGATAATTTAGTTTTAATCATGAAAGTGTTGAATTTTACATTATAATAGAAAAATAAGATCAAAACAAACCTCACATCTAATATTTTATTTTAATCGTGCACCCATTTCCATTTTTAACTTACATATTTATGAGATTTATGTAAAATATGTAGGTTCTCTAATTAATGAATAAATTATTAGATTTATATTGACTTACACCTCTTTACACTTTACTAGTTTCTACTTTTAGATCCTAGTTCAAGGATGTTTATAGTAAATAAAAATAGACATCACTTCTAACATTTTATTTTAATCATGCAACTCTTTCAACTTTCATCTTATATATCTCAATTTGCAAATCGGTCTCTGTTGCATTTCTAATTAAGGAGAAAGTTATTAGATGAAAATTGAATGCAAATTTTATATATATCATAAACTATAGTGATGAGTACAATAGTGTTTGAATGTGCACATTTATGGCACTTGGTGATATTGAAGAATGCAGAAGAACAAAGTGGAAAAAACTTTTCAGCAACGTTTGTATAACATAATTAAGTCGATGATACTTAATATAAACCTTTTCTTTTTATTATTCATCTTAAATGATTTTTAGTTAAATTTAAAGTTTGGTTACTTATTAAGAAATATATTTATAATGATCGCAATAATATATACAAAGATATTCAGAAACCATAAGCGTTGCATTATAAATATACAATGAGCACCTTACATTACATTATTTTCTTTTTTGATCTATTGCAAAAATAATTACCATATATTTTACTAAACCTTAGAATAAAAAAATACAATATCCAAGATGGAAAAATGTACAATTTACAATTTATTCCTTGCATTAAAATAAAATGCATTAGAATAATGTTGTTTGTTATTGGAAATTTTTACCATGTTAATTGTAGAGGGACCTCCATAAGGATTGTTGCATGTATAAAAAGCAATTGAGAAAATCCAATTTACCACATATTTTAAAATATGATGTCCTTTGGAAAGAAGGTTTATTTCATTGCTTTTAATGTATCTTTATTTTCAATTCCTTTCTAGCCTTTTCATTTTCTCTTTCCCTTCTACCATGCTCCTCCTTTTACTTCATTTTCTACATTTGATTAAACAATCCCCCTACTTCCTCCTCTTTTTTAATGTATTCCTTGAAGATTTCTTCTCTTCAATTTGTTCTCTTCCTCACCTTATTTTCTTCAATCTCCTTCTTGTGGGTTTTTTCTATTTTTAGGCCTATGTTTATCTGAAGTGATATTTTAAGGTTGTCTTCCCAGCCTAATTCTATTGTTTCCTATGTTTTTTACATCCCCTATACACTAGCAATTTATGAAAATACGAAAAATAATCATCATTTTCCTGGTCATTTCAATTTGACTACAATCTATATTTTCATGTCTTATACAACATCTTTATTTTCACCCAAATGTAGTGGATCCTAGGATATTTCATCTTCTACTTCAATTAAACCCAAATCTCCAAAATAATGGACCAAAGGAGTTCGAAGAGGAGACAAAAGTGATAAAATTGAAATTTATTCATATACTTGGATGTATTCATAATTCATGCCAAGGTGTTATCATAGCATTTTTTAGCCATTCTAGTCTACTTACTTTGGGTAGAAAAAAATACATCTTACTAGCAGAATATGAAAGTTGTGTTATCAATTTCTTGTTCTTTTTGAGGTTTGAAATCATGAGATTCATGGCTTACATTTAGTACATTATTGTGAACATCCTCTATACTTTAAGGGTATTCTCTTTCAATAATAGTGTTTTCTTCCTTTGTTGTAAATCTTACTACATCACTATTATAACATCTTCAAAGTATTTGTAACTAAATTCTACTAATCTCATGACTGTTTCAGCAGGATTCACCAAATATCATTCATTTTATTCTACATTGAATTCATGACCTGAAATCCTTTCATTTTTAAGTGTTCAAGGTTTGATAAGCCATATATGTTATGCCCTTAATTTTAGTTCATATATTGGGATATGTATATGATTTCTTATTATTAGTGGGTCAACCTTGATGCTTTACATAACATATATATAGGAGTTAGAGAGTAATATAGGATTATCATTGTGAGAACTTCAGTCTTATTGTATGGTTTGATGGTTTCCCCTTTGAAATGGGTGATTCATTCTACTTTAATATTGTGAACATTTCTCTATATTATAGTGTTATTTGGTGTTATATTGTTGTTAATATATATTATGATCCAAGTAATTTAATTAAAAGTGATATCAAAGCTTTGATTTGGCTAGCAGTGGCTCAAAAACCATAATTGTGAAGATTCGGTTATATCTAGAAAGCAATGTCAAATGTTTCTATAATTTTTTGACTCAAGTTGCAAAATCAGTCATGTTACCAAAAACTAACTAACAAATTTGAGGGTCATAATGTTTACCTGGGCTACACCATAATGAAGATGGATGAAAAAGGGGTATAAAAAAGTTCAAAAACCAATTTTATGAATGATTTTTTATTCATTTGTTTGCTAATGGTGAACTAACACTTCAGTTTATAATGTGATGAGAACAAATGAAAAATACTTTGACAATGGTTTCATGTGCTTTGTGTGGAAATAAATTACAAGATGATATCATGCGATGTATTTTGGAGTTATATGGTTTTTCGGTGTACATTATATTTTTGTCACACTCATGTTGTAAAATTCAACTGAATGTTATATTTTGGATACATCAAGTTTGGTGAGACTTATAGTAAAATTTTACTGAATGATGTTTTTAGAGTGTATCAAAATTTAAAATATTCATTTATAAATCTCAATAAAATTGATATTATTATAGTACATGAATTGGAATGATTGTGTTGTAAAACTTAATTGAATGGTTTTTCGGAGTGCATCAATTTTTTTGACAGCAGGGAAATGGAACTAGTAGTTGATACCCCTTACTTTACGGGCATGGAGTACCACTAACAATTTCTTCTTTTGTCCCAAAAATGACTTATTTGCATGGTTTGTCAAGTCAACATGTTGTAGAGATCTTTTTTGTGACTATTAAATAATGTTTGCTTGCATAAATTAAATTTTTCTATGAAATATCCAATTTTCCTTCTCATACCAATGGTTGACTAAAATAATTTATGGGTGCAATTAAATTATCTTTTTTAAATATGTTTTATATCTTTAAAAAATGTAAAAAAAAAAAATACATTGATAACATTAAGGGCCTTGAATTATGTATGCATCATATTTAATGCAATTTTCTCCACTAACTTTCCAAATTCCATTATTGATAATTGTGAACTGAGTTTTGCAACAAGCCATTTCAATTTTGCTTCACCTATACCTTTGCATTAAATTTGATTTCATTTCAACCCGACAATGTTTCATTTTGGAGGACCCATAGGTTTATTATGGAGGTGTTGTTATTTAAATTCTTTATAAACTATGTGTTTTCACACCATCATTGTATTCATATTTTTTGTTTGGACATTATAAACAAAATTATGTTGACTATTTTTCTCAGTTCTCATTTCTTTTCTAGCTTTCATATTTTCTTAGGTATATTTCAGTATTTTCTATAAGTTCTTGAAGATTGAGGGCATTATTGGATTGTACTATTTACAATGAGTTTTATTATCTCAACAATAAAAAATGTTTGAAATGAAGTCTATTATTTCAAGGATAAAACCCATTTCTGAATTACGTTCCTTTCTTCTTTGCACCCACATTGTTTTCTATCTAAAATTGCAGGTTCACACTGATTATAACCATTGAATGTGTTCCATTAACTTGAATATTGCAATTATTTCCACATTACTTGTTTCTTTTTATTAATCATAGTGCATTGATGTTATTGTAAATGTTTTAATCAAAGAGTAATGGATAATTTGTTTCCATTCTTGAATATCTTGTCTTTGAGGTTATGCATTGCATAAAATTTGAAGTGTGCACACTCCACTAACCGTGAATGAAATAAAGACACATATATCATTTTTTTGGGTTATTGTAGTATTTAAATTTTCTATAACATTACGAATATAGTTTAGTTACATGGTTGAAATATTTTTTGAAATGAGTAATTTTATCTGTGGGATAAAACAAAGAATAATTTTAGGTCACTTCTACTACCAATTTTCTACATTTGATAAATGATAATTACAAAATAAATGTCATAACATACAATTTCAATATTGATTTACCTACTCCGTTACATACACATTTATTTCATTTGTATCTGATTTTGGTTCATTAGATAGTGTTGTTGTTATATAATTTGAGTTGCATCATTGAAAAAACATTCATTAGATATAAGTGAAGTTTGTTAGCTCAAGGATGAAAATATTAAGTGTGATGTGACTTCCTTGTCATACCATATCACTATTGCTTTACTTTTCGTGAAGCGAATATTTTGTTATGTCACTAGTGTTTTCATAAAATCACAATGTTTAGATGTGTTGTGTGGTCAAAGCATATAACTGTGTCCCACTTTTTTGTAGTTTTTGTACTTTCAGCAAACTATGTCTGACAACCAAAACATGAACAAACACATATAAAATGACCAAACATGTATTTTTAAGAGGCTATAAATACCAAGGTGCAAGGCATCCAGAATTTACCTGATTTTTTAAATTTTTATAGTATTTTTTAATTATTTATTTACTAGTCAGATTTTAAAATATTTATGGCCACAAAGTGGGACACACTTGTATGCTTTGACCATGCATTGCACATGAGAATTTTTTTTGTGTTGATTATTTTTCAATAAGGCTATAGTTTTTCATCCACTATTTTCATTCTTATCTGTGGATGGTATATTCCAAATATATTGTTGGTTGTTTCAAGTTGCACAATTGAAACCCAAGTAACTCAAGTAAGTTTCACCACTTTATTAGTTTTATCTTACAAAGTTTTATTGGAATTTATAAGCTAAAACAACTTTAGTGGAAGGAGATCATGTAATAGAGATATATAAGTTGAAAATATCAAATTGGAAAGGGAATGGTGTAATATAAATATTTTACATTGGAATGCAAAAGATGAAATTGGTAAATACAGACGATATCATTTAATTTTAATCATGAATGTGTATAATTTTACCCTGCAATAGAAAATTTGAATCAAAATAAACCTCACTTATAACATTTAAATTTAATCATGCACATTTTTCCATTTTTGAATCACAGATTTATGACACTTATTTAAAATCTTTAGGTATGTTTGATTAATGAGTAGGTTATTATATATATATATATCTTGTACGTCTTTATGATTTACTAGTGAAAATGTACCTCATTTCTAACATTGTGCATTTTGATCGTGCAACTCTTTCCACTTGTCAAATGATATATATGTACCTCATATATATATATATATATATATATATGATCGTTCAACTCTTTCCACTTTCATATATATATATATATAACAATGCAACATGTAGTTTTTGCATTTCTAATTAAGGTGAAAGTTATTAGATGATAATTGAATGTGATATTTATACATGTCATAGTGTATAGTCATTTCATATAATTTAGCTTTTGCATGTGCAAAACTATACATTGGGTGATATTAGAGAATAGAGAAAAATAAAGTCGAGATCACTTTTAGGTGAGGTTTGTATAACTTTATTAAGTCAGTGATCTTAAATATCATTCTTTTTATGGTTTCATATGATTAGTTTTAGTTAAATTTAAAGTTTGTTTACTTGCTAAGGAAAATTATTGTAATGAGAAAAATCATAAACAAAGTTCAAAAAGTCCTTCACAACCCTCTCAACTGGAAATTTATGAAAACATGATAATTTGACATGATTTCAAGATTATTCAAATATGAATGTAATCTATATTTACATCTGTGTCTAGTGAAACATATTCATTTGCACCCAAAACTAATGTATTATATGTTATTTCATCTTTTATTACAATTGAATGCAAATTTGTATAGTAATGAACCGGTTGAGGTGGGAGAGGAGGTGGTGGTGATAACATTAACATTAACACATCAACATGGATACATTCTAAATCCATGCCAAGGATTGTTGTGTCATCCTTTACCCAATATATTTTTTTTACTTAGGTAGGATGACTAATGTCTTGTTAGAAAAAAGTGAAATTTACATCACTAATTGCTAGTTCTTGTTGCATATAGAAATGATGAGTTTTATGGACTCCTTTTACTACTTGATTGTGGACATCATTTACATTTTCCAGTTGTTATTGTTGAAGAATATTTATTTACTTCCTTTCCTGAAAATCTTGCTATATCACCATTATAGCATCTTAAATATCTTCGTAACTAAATACTGCAAACCTCGTGATTGTTTTAATAGAATTCACTTCATCTTATTCAAGTTATTATACATTAAATGAATGACTTGAAATCATGTAATTTTCTAGTTCTTTAGGGTTGAGGGTCCATATACATGTCCTTCTAATACCATATTTAATTTTATTATGTTAGTTCATTATTGAATGCCAAGAAACCTGAAGTGGTCAATTCTTGTTTTTTAACATTTATCTCATGATGCTTATTCATGCATTATTTTATCTCAACTTTAAATTAGGACTTAAAGGGGTGAAAAAAAATTACATCCAATGTTTATAATTTGTGATTTATGTGCTCTGAAAATGTATGTAATTTAATCCCTAAATCCCACGCATCTTCAATTATTGGAAGTGAAATATGGCTTCCATCACCACTAAATATGAGATGATGTCTATTCATAGGTGAAAATCCACCGAACATAGATATAGAAAAATGATGCATCTCGTGTTCAATGAAAGGTTTTGTAAGAACTATTGAAATGGGGTAAGAAACACTCAACAACCCCAAAGATTTGTGCAAAAAGACCCTCAATGGACCATATGATAAGAAATGAGCAAGGAATCCTATTTTCCTACATTAACTTAAACAAATGAAGTTATCCTCTATTCTTGAAAGCTTAAAATAAATGAACCTACAAGGATCTAAGCAATCATTTTATGCTTCAAGAGAATGGATCTAACCATTAATGGCTTTAAGGCCAATGGTTCTTCCCATTTACTCCATGCTAGTGTGATGGAAATGTAAAAACCAAGAGAATAGCTCAACAAAAGGTCCTAATCCTAGAAAAAATACTATAGTTTAGGTTAGAGGGAAGAAGTGTTCTTGGAAATAAGAGGGGGGTAGTAGGCTATTTATAGTTTTCCATTTGGGAAATGGGAGGTTTTTTGGTGCATGTGGGACTAAAAGGAAGTGAACAAGTTAATTAGAAAGTCAAAGTAAGATTTGACTAGTTTTAGAGAGAGGTTGATCATAGTTAAGACTAACTAACCCTGTTTAGAGGGTAATTAATCCTATTTAGAGAGAAATTAGGTTTATAGGAGGGTTCTGAAAGGCCTAATCGATCCTATGAAGTGGATTGATATTCTAGGGAGCTAATAAAGGTGGTAAAGAAGAGAATATTAGCCAAGAAGAGGTTGTTATAACCTATTTAATTAGTTTACTAGAGGAAATACGACCAAAAGAGTGTCGTAAGAGGGGAGTTAGATAGGTCTAACTAAAGAAGTGTTTCCAACTTGCAGGAAGAGGAATAGCTAGGGAAATACTAGGGATAATAGTGCTTTGATCAAACTATAGGTGTCTACATTTTCCTCTCTTTGGGGTGACGTA
The DNA here is from genome assembly GCA_019776745.2 of Taxus chinensis. Lineage (NCBI taxonomy): Eukaryota > Viridiplantae > Streptophyta > Pinopsida > Cupressales > Taxaceae > Taxus > Taxus chinensis. The sequence goes on along the minus strand of CM034147.1, from coordinate 774,668,358 downwards.
AGAAAAGTCACTTCAAAGAAAGTAGACAAGCATAAACAAGTAGAAAAAATTGAAGGGGTGGAAGAAAAATTAATAAGATGAAGGATGAAGGATGCCACCTCGAGTGTCGATGGGGTGATGGAGAAACTCGATTGACAATCGAAAAACAAAGTAGGAGAGAAATCGAGAAGAAAGGAGATGAAAAAGTATAAAGGGATATTGAGCTATCCACAAACTAGTGCTTTATAGAAACAATACATAATTGTCATTTTTCTTAGAATCCACATCATTGGTCCTTATTAAAATGTAAGCATATGATTGAGGCATAAAATGACATGAAAATTCAAGATAAAAACAATCATCCTGTGCTAAAAATGACTAACTCCATGCAACATACATGAATGTAATGCAATATGAAAAATAAACAATCTTACTTAATATGGAAATAAGTACAATCACACACAGTTAAACTAACCACATTAAAGATAGTTGCACAAATATTTTGTCATCAAGATGTAGTCCCAAATGTTCTGATAAACGACAAGGGTGAAGCATGATGCCCCGATAAATGTGTGTATGTAGGGGAAAATATGAAGGACACTTGGGTCCAATGAAAAAGGAATGTGCATGATGAAAACAGTACCAGTCAACTGATAGTGCCTCAGAGTACAAATGAAGTAAGAAACGTGGCTTGTGTAGGTGATGGAAGATTTAGATGATCCACGAGTCATTGTTTCAAAATATTTGAAAATGTCAGCAAGATATAGAATGAGTGCCATGCAAGAGACATAAATTTTAGCTGTAACTGAGCATTTTACCAATTTTTAGGCCATTTTTGAAGTATTTCAATGCTTTTGGTTTTTAAGATGGTTTTACAATTTTTAAATTTTTTTACTAGTCGGTAGAATTTGTATAAGAGATCAAAGATCTCCTAAAAATATCCGCAATTGTCTAAAGGAAAACAAAAAGGCACTAGTCAGCACATAAAATGTCCTGGTGAGAAGAATTACAAACCAAAAATAATTATTTAATAAAAATAATTATCATGATAGGTGAAAGATAGAGGAAAAATAGAAGAAAAAAGGTGAGAAATGATGCCTGAAATATGTGTAAATCATTCCAGTGCAATGAAAAAGTGACCACAGGGTGATGCTAAGTTCCCCAGCATTCGAAAAATGAGAAAAAATAATTATTTTAATAGAAAAATAATCATCTTGGCAGATAGAAGAAAGGCTAGAATGATCACGACAGAGAAAACATGCCCCAGGGGCATCACGCAAACCTAATATACCCACCCGAGGGGGTGAATCAATCACGATCAGTTCATTTCTACTAGAGTTCTTGCGAATTTTTATTGCGAGTGAGAATGACATCCCTCGAGTGAGATGGTGAGACTACAAAGCAGGAGGAGGTGACCAGATCACATTCGAGAGTTCATGAGAGACCCAGTAGATGGACCCTATGTGAGTGGCCTATCCCTCCTTGTATATTACAAATTTAATGCACTTTTTAGGGATTTTTAGGCTAGGTAGAAGAATTTTGATGTATGCGTGCACGTGTATACGTCGATGAAAATGTATGCATGTGTGCACATGCGTCAAAAATATCAGGTACGCGTATGCATATCTGTCGAAAGAATAGATATGCACACACATATCTTTTAGAGGGAAATTGACAAGGCATGCACGTGCATCCATAGAAAGGGGCTGCTTACACGTATAGGGTTAGGGCAATGAGAACACACACATGCATACACAGAGACATGTGCATCAACGTCATACTAGGTGCATAGGCATCGGGAGAGGCAAGAAAAAAATAAGAGGGGTGCGTGCATGAGGAGAAAGGCGTGTATGCGTTGGGATGGGCATGTAGGCTTTGGAGAAGGAGCAGAACGTTCTTCCAGAAAAATGGTCAAGGAGAAAAGAAGAAAAAATTTAGAAGAAAGTGAAAAAAAATTAGGAAAGAAGATGAAAGAAAGATGATTTATGAACAATTTTTAGATATAAGTAGATAGAAATGTTAACTGAGACATGTGTGTTTTCTTGTTTGCAATGTAGACTACCCATCGTGCAGACCCTGAGTGATATGGTTAGCTAGCGACAATAGCGGTCCAGTTCGATGATGATGATAGAGTGATATTAGATAGCTTCTTATATGTTACGGGGTTGGCTCATGTGGTGGATATGCCCCAGATCACATTAGATCACGACCTTTTGATAGCCATAGTAGAGCGATGGCATAACGAGAGCCATTGCTTCCGGCTTCCAACCGGGGGGATCACTATTACTCTTGAGGATGTGTGGCGGATTATGTGGGTGTCGATCCAGGGTCATCTTATCCAATCTATGAGTCATTGGAATGATATTCTGTGATATATCATAGAATTGTTCAGTGTCCCAACAATACCACGGCGTGGGATGAGCATTAGGCTATCACATTGTATTGAGGATTTAAATCTAGATCGAGTGGTGGTTTATATGATGGCACTTTTTAGTGGATTTTTACTCCCTGACAAGATCAATGCTTCATTTCTACTCGTCCTCCTTGGAGTGATACATGGTTTGGTAGCGGGATAGACTTACTGCTACGTTCAATGCATTCTAGCACATCTATACCAAGACCTTCATTTGATTACTTACTGACGTCAAAAGATGGTAGGACCAGTCTACTTGCATCAGATTTGGGCATGGTACCACATTGCCATTGGTCATCCCTTAGGTGATTTGAGAGTTCAGGCACCTAAGGAGCCTTCTATGATGGGTTGTGTCCCGATAGGGGATGATGTGTGACCATATTTTGGGGAGGCATATCACTATCATCGTGAGCTTGATGAGCTACAACAAGCTTCCATGGTTTGGAGGCCTTATAGACATTTCCAGTGGCTAGAGGACAGTTTAGAGCTCAGTACTACCATAGTGGAGCACTTTATATTAGGCAGCTGTAACTATATGCGAGAGGTGTACAGGATGGATCGATGCTAGTGGAAATTTGGCATTACCCAGGATGTTCATGAGCTAGATAGGTGGTATGTTTGCAGGGTTTGAGAGTATGTTGATATGGGTCCGCAAGTTGCCGGAGATAGAGCGTTGGCCAATTTTTGACAAGTGGTACCTACTATGTGGGTGTCACTGAGACAGATTAGAGATCCAGGGACTACACCTAAGTATGCACCATAGTACCATGGTGTGCTTCCACATCATTTGACTATTTCAAGGGTGGCGTATAACACCGGTGTGAGAGATCCTCCAGTGGGGCCTCCTAGTGGTGGTAAGGGTGGAGTCATTGGCAGTGATGAAAGTGATGATGATGATGGCGGTGGTCCTGAATCACACCAATATGTTAGAGGAAGGAAACATGGTCTAACATTACATCAGCCATAGAGAGAAGGTCCTAGGCATAGGCCAACACAGGATTTCAGAGCACTTGACACAGAGTTTCCTCTGGTAGGCATTCCAGTGGGGATATATGCCCCTCTTTAGCAGGTATTCCTAGAGTAGGGCCCGTCACCTCAGGTTCTAGGGGGTGGTGACGGTGGTGGACACTTGGCTGCCCTTCAATAGTAATTAGAGGTAGAGATTTCCATTTAGTTATAGGTGGCTGGAGTGAGCGATGTAACCAGGGCACATGTACAGGCCATCACAATAGAGAATGATTAGGCACATGCTCAGGTACAAGCTTTGAAAGTGGAGAGGGATCAGGCCAAAGCACATGCTACTCAGGACAGGGATAGTACCTTATGGCGCAGCTAGATTAGATAGATTGCCACACAGGGGGCTTAGATACTAAGCCTTTTACATCAGTCTCAGACCCAGGTACAAATGGTTGATGCTCAGAGGAACCACACCCAGGCATAGTCACAGGGCTACCTTATGTAGAGAGATCAGGCACGAGCCTAGGTGCAGGTTATCCCCACAGATAGAGACCAAGAGGTCACTGCTTCTAGAAAGGCTCAGGCTGACAATGGCAGATTGATTGGTGAGTGAGATGCAGCTCTACATGTAGCTATAGCTTCTGGAGATGCTGAACTGATACATGATGCCATGAGATCGGGTGGTGAGGCTCTATACTATAGGACTGCCTATTTTAGGGCAGTCTCGATAGGGCAACGAGTAGTACCATTTGAGCAGTTAGGTGTGAGAACGACAGGCTCTAGGTCACGGTGCTCAGGCAGTTCAGTTAGATCATTTCGATAGCCTATTACAGAGTAGCTAGCTGAACAATAGTTAGCTAGATAGCAGGGTGATACCCCTGGTGTTGGTCCATCATAGCCACCACCCTTCCGGCCTCTAGGTCATTGTCCCGGGAGCCTTGGGGAGGGCGAGAGTTGTGGTTGAGCTCTTTACTTCTCCTTTTGTATAGATGTATTATATATATGCCCCTTATGAAGGCTGATTTTGATGTATAGTTTTATGTACCATTGTTTTGATGACGACTCTTGATGAAGGCTCGATTCTTTTGATGCATGTCCTTGTTAGATGGCATATTATATCGATGATGTACATTTGAGTATTGACATGGATAGTTATACATGTATTATATGGACATTTTGATGATGATTTTTTCATGTTATACTATGATTATGCTTTTTATGATTAGCGACTATAGCTTTGTAATCATTTGTATCATGATGTATGATTTTTCTTTCTTCTATGTATGTGACATACTTAGATTTAAAGATGTGCATGTTTCATGCTTTCTTATTGAGGACATATCCATAGATAGCACCAAATGTTTTAGATGTATGTGATGTTTCTGAGTTTTTAGTCTAGCACTTGGGATGATACTAGATGATATTGGTGAGGGGGGGGAATAGATTTGTGATTATGCGTAACCCCTCTTGCCCCCATTGATGATACGATACGTGATTATTAGCTTAACATACATGCATAATGTTATACTTATAATTTTTGTATATATGACGTAGTAGATGATGCTTTATATGTGATGAATGATAAATGATAGATGTGATAACAAATGAGTGTGCAAGAGAAAAATAAGCAAGAAAAATTTAACAAAGCTAAACAATTGTACCTATACAACACAACACACAACTTATGATGCAAACAGATGAATTGACAAAGCATACTAAAAAGATCAAATTGACATTTTAATCTAAGTAAAAGTAACCATAATAAATGCATACAAGCTACAAATGAATCAAATGTCATATATAATTATTTCAAACAAGATCCAACCCATGCTAAACAAATAAGTCACAACATCACACGAAAATGTATTCACAATAAAAACTTTACAAACCAACAACAAAAATAAATTAAACCATTACCTTGCTTTTGTTGGACAACATTGACATATTTTCTAATGTTTTTGGGTTTATCTAAAAAAGATGAGTTTTCAAGACTACTATTCACATTGTTTTCCAAAGTAACGTTGTGCGGTTGTTGCAGCTTCATCCCTGAAAAAAAGGGAGATTTTCTTAATGTGTAGGTTTTTTGTGTATCCTTTTCCGAGTGTTTTTGTTTTTTCTAAGGTCATGTTTCGAAAGTAATGTACAAGAACAAAACTGAGTGGATACCCTCAGCGTGATGTGGGAATACACAATAGGTAGAATGCCACGCACGTATGTATGAGAAGGTGAAAATGTTTTGGCGCCCTCAGTGTTAGATGGTAGTATACAAAGGAAATGTCCTTCATGCAAATATAAACATAAAATAAACCAGATCACAGTTCGGAAAAGGTGGCTTTAATAGGGTTCCTAGACCTAGCAAAGGAAGTAATATCTAGAAAGTGGTGATTACTCGTCCTGTTGTAAGAGTGACTTGTGCCCGAAAAATATTCCTTGAGTTCAAAAAATTGGTTTTCACCCAAAGACCTTCCCACTGCACCACAATTGCATGGTTTTCACATGTGGATGACCTGCTTTTTCTTTACCATTTTCTCAATTTTCCATTTTTTGCTTGTTTTTTCTTTGTTTTTCTATTTTTTAGTTCTTATGTAATATTATCATCATTCTTAAGCATAGAACCACTTGAGGTACATGGCACTCATAGGTTCTGGAAGCTCTTCACCATCCGAGTATGAAAGTTTATAGGCTCCTGATCCATACTTTGCAACTACTACATAAGGACCTAGCTAGTTAGCCTCAAACTTACCTTTATTTTCTCTATCTTTGACATTGTTCTTCTGATTTTCTTTTAGAACTAGATCTCCTACATCAAATTTATAGTGAATGATGCATTTTTTGTATCTCCTGAATACTCTGTTCTAATAGACATTCAGGTTATTGAGTGCTCTAATATGCTTTTCATCTAATAGTTTCAACTCTGCCAGTCAAGAAACATTATAGTCCTCATATTTATCAAGATAATATCTGAGAAATATTCTTAGGGAAGGAATATCCACTTCCAGAGGTATGGTGGCTTCAGTGCCATAGATGAGCGAATATGGGGTTACACTAGTAGGAGTGCAGATGGAATTCCGGTAGGTACAGAGGGTGAGATGTATCTGTAAGTGCCAATTACGGCCTATTTTACTGACCATTTTCTCTATGATCCATACAAGGGTTTTGTTAGTAGCTTCTTCTTGTCCATTACCTTGGGAGTAATATGGGGTAGACCAATTGAGTTGGATATGGAAGCATTGACACAAGGTTTTAACCTTTTTTTTCTTGAAGGATTTACCATTATCAGTGAAAATGGCTGAAGGGATCCCGTAACGGCAGATGAGATGGTTCATGATGAATTTTGAAATTTGTGCACTGGTGGCATAAGTAAGAGGGACTGTAAACAAAGAAATTAGGTCACACTCCCCTTGGTCCCTCGTCAAATAATCACCTTGAACACACTCACCTAACCATGGCCCCTTATACCCCACTCTAATATTAATTTAATTAAATTAATCCAAGTCCTCACAATATTTATTATTTAATTATCACACCACCACCTCACCTAGCCACCTCACCCTAGACCTATTCTTAGTTTGTTGCTATAACTAACAAAGACCTACCTAAACCCTAAAAAAATCAAAGCCTACATTCCCTCTAACCACATTCCCTCCCGTTACACAAGGAGCTTCCATTCTAATCCACAAAAGGAAACGAACAAGATCCAATAAATCAAGCAAGATCTGCCCATTTTAGTAAACCTAGAAAATCCCACCCTAACTTACGACGGTCACCCTAAGTTGCTTCCGGTCAACCCGGAACCATCGTCGGTTATCATTTATTCCCTAAAAAAACCTTATTTTGAGGTTGGCACATTCAAAGGAAAAAGAGACGAGACCGGAGTTGCATGCAACCATAACCAACATTCACATACACATCCAAACATCCACAGCTAGCATCAGAAGTGATCATAGAGCCACTTGCATTCACGGGAGCATACTGGGAAGTGCCATCACCACATCAAACTCCATCCATTTGATCAGCTGTCATTGCCATCCAGCCATCAAGCTCATACAACAATAAGTATTTTGTTAACCAACATTCATCTACTTTCGTTTTAGTAAGCTTAGTTACCTCTATTATAAGTTTCTACTTACATTCCCATTCTCCCATTATTCACCTTCATGTAAACTTGATCGTCCCTTTACCCACACCATTAAATTTCCCATACCTGACTATTAAAGACCTCTGAGTATACCTAAGATTTCCATAAACCTTTTCATTACCCTCTTCATTGCCATTTAGCCTCAGATTTGTCCTTACAACAAGGTTTTAATAAGTTTCTATCACTCGACTGTACCAACTCCGGTCACCCATGACCGTCATTAGTCCATCCTAAACCATCATCAGTAATACTAGACTGACATTGGTCTCTGTGTTTTAACCTCAGACCAAGAACACAGCCTAAATTCTCCACCAAATACCCAAAACAACCAAAAACCAGACCCTAACCATTACAAGTACTCATATAAAGACCTTTCCCTTCAGATTCAATCATAGCTTAGCCTGTTGTGAATGAATTTTCTTATTGTAGTCGAAAGAGATACCTTAATCATTTTAACTATAATAGGATTTCAATTATTGTTAACATTGAATTGTTTTAAACAATGGATTGATAGCCTTCTAGGGAGTATCACACTTCCTTGAACTAGCATACACTAGGCAGTCCACTGTCATATGCTATTTAATCTCTTTTGGTGGTCTTGTTATTCATTTTAGGTAGTTCCTCCTAGCCAAAAGGAAGCTTTCACGATCAGATGTGGATCAAGAAGTCATAAGTGTGCAACAACATTCAACCAACTTTAACAGGTATTCTTCCTAGCCCTTTTACCCTTATCTATTTCGTTACATTCCGATAAATGCTCTAAGAATCAAGTGAAACATTTTTGCATGCCTGGTGGGACCCATTCGGGGTTCCTTACATTTCTTCATTCCTAGGTGAAAATTTTCATGTTTGTTTCCTTTCTAAAAGGTTCTCACATTAAATTTCTACCCTGGAATCTTCTCTTCTTTCTATTGTCTCAAATCAATTGTTTTTTGGTGCTATAAAAATAACTTTTCTTCTCTTTCATTTGTACTGCATTAGTGAAAGATCATACTCTCTCATGTTCATCGTTTTGTGTCATTGAATTCAATATTTAGATTTGGGCTTAAAATCAATTGCATTTCATTCTACTTTACTACATTAAATCACATTAAATGAGGGTAACCTATACACTCAAACTCATGCCCAACTGATGGTTGACAAATGAATCGTAGAAAAGAACTGTTTCTCTCTTTGTCTCTCTCTCATTCTTACCGAACATCACAAATTCAAAAAATACACACATTCTTAAACAACATCTTACCTATTAGCATCTGTCTGTGATCACACGATTTGGTTAGTAGGTACTCCCTAACACATTACCTCTGTCGAGTCATTATCTTAGAGGATGGACCACCCATGCCATAACATTCTTGAAACCTCACCTTTTTAGATCTCCTTCTTCGTAGGAAGCCATCCTCACCAAAATGTTTGTTCTACTATTCATATAGTCAGTCCTAAATAGCATAAACTAAACAAACATAAGAAAATCACTTATAGGATCATATTTTTTTGTAGTGTTTCTCCTTGGTTTGCATTTTGAGGTGATAGGACATGTTATTCATTTTGTTATTTTTCCTTGCACGCTCCTCATCGTAGTTGGTGTATTCCAACTTCATCTGAGTGTGCTTGGACCCCATTTTCATCATTCTCATAATTTTAGGTTTGATTCCAAACTTTATTTTAAATCAAAACCACCTTTTCTTCATCTTTGTTTCAATTTCATAGTAAACGGTGTCGTTTCAGCAACCATCGTCGGTTACCCTCTGTCTGACCGTCACCAATTTTACCCAACCGGTGTTGGTTTACTGTTCTTTTGGTTAACCTACCCAAAAGGACACCTGATTCATATTCTTTGTTATTCAGAGTCTCTGTAACTCTCATCATCTTCTCTGTCGAGATAAAATCCATATGCATCTTATCTACCAAGTAGATTATTAGTCTTTTACCTTGTTTTGGAAAACTTATCTTTTTCCACTGTGACCAACCACGGTTACATGTGACCGACGTTGGTTTACCCTAACTGGCATTGGTTAGCCTATTTAATTTTCCAGCTAACATTTTTACCCAATCCACCTACCACTACTTGTTTTTCTTATTTTCTATTATATTTCTGTCATTTACAGAAAGCAGTCCCACCAAATAAGTACTCGTTCACATGGTGCTGACTTGTAGCCAAGTAAACGCCATTGTATTTCATGCTAGTTGTCAACCACTCCCACCTAGTCCTTCACCACCTTCCATTCTATCACCCATGGATCCTACCCAACCTATCACTATCGCCACAGGTGACGAGGAGTTCTCATGACTCCTTGACCAGAATTCTGCCACCTTATAGTTTTATCTTTCCCACTCATCCACTCAAGATGCCTCAAGTCAGTTGATATACGACATGCCCATATCTATTCCCCAACTCTCATTCCTATTTCTACATCATTCCCTTCTAGCTCCGCACTACCCGCACCTGCCTTGCCTCCAGTCATTTCATAGTTATACCATACACCTGATATGATCACCATGTCTGCCACATCTATCGCACCCACAACTTCCAGTATACCTTCTGCGACCACCCAGATCATAACCTCATCCACACCTATTGTCTCACACATACCCATAGCAACACAACCACCCCTGGTGATGATGACCCCTACTCCATTTCAAAAAATTGACCTTTCTATTCCACAATCCTTAGCCCCAATCGCTACTAGAGTTACCTTGACCCGTCCACCTCCATATACGTACTATCAATAGCCTCCCATTTAATCTATCATTCATTCTAGGTACGTACCACCTATCTCACTCCCTCATTCTCAACCTACCTATGAGGCATTGCCATATACTAGAATTCCACCTCCATCATATGTCCAACACCAACCCTCTTACACTATAGGAGGTACCCTTCCATCACCACCTACCAATGACCTCATCAAGTTGATGGTGGACAAGATGCAGACACTGGATGCATTAGTTTCTAGCTCGCGCAACTCTCTCACTTACAATGAAATTTGCAATGAGCACATACACCCATCCATTCATATTCGTCCATATATCATACATTGAGAAATGCCTAAATTTAACCACTTAAAAAACATAGAGGACCCACAACAACATTTGCACTCTTTCAAACATGGGTGTTATCTAATCGCCCATGATGAAACTTTTCTTTTGAGGACCTTCCCATGTCTCTGAACGAGACCATGTTGGACTAGTATAATGGGTTTCCTAGACATTCTATCTACTCTTTTAATCAGGTAGCCCAAGCCTTCTTAGATCACTTCTCCATCAACATTGTTAAGAAGGTTACCATGACTAACATCTACTCTACGTGTCAATATGATGACGAGTCTATCACATATTTTTTCACTCATTGGCGTAGCATGATCAATCAACTAACATTCCAACAACCACAAAACGAACTCATAGAGATCTTTATGCGGGCTTGTGCTAGACATATTTCACCAACCCTACAGGTGTAGACTTTCCAGACCTTCGATGAGGCATTCACCATGGCATGAAAACTAAAGATTCACACCATCGAAGAAAAGAAAATCCAACTACAAAATAAGAATGCAACATTTAAGTCAAATGATACCTCTTCTTCTTAGAAACCATAGAATCATTATTCAAAAGCCAAGGGAACCACTAACACAGAGGTTCTCAAGGCCGGCCCATCTCATCCATCAAATTAGGCTAAACCCTCATCTAATCTTTCTCCTGTTCATACTTTTCAATTCAGACGAGAACAATGGAAATACACCCCAATTGGGGAGCCTTATCCTTTTGTTTTAGAAAAGCTCATTAAAGGTGGGGCCATCACCCTTCCTCCTATAAAATTTCACATTGGTTTTGATCCTGCTCGCCCCACACCTGTATGGTACAAAGAGCATGACTTCTGTAACTATCATCGGGTAAAAGGTCATAGTTACGGCAATTGCATCACTTTCAAGAACATTTTCTAGGAAATGCTTGAGAATGGCTAGTTAGTCTTGGATAATCCGAATGCGCTTGCTATCCAAAACCTGCACATTTTCAAGAAACCATTTCCTAATCATGCTCCTTCTTCTGACCAAATTGGGGAGACCTCAACTAATGATAGCAATACCCACGAGGTCCATGCTATTTTCAGTGATGCACCAGTTGCTTCCCAATTGCCTCATATTCATTCCATAGAGGAAATATAAGCTGGAAGTCTTCCACCTATAGATGAACCCACTTCACCTATTCCTCTACCCACAAAGGAACGCCCTTAGTCTCGTCCCTCACCCGTGAAGGAGCCTTCTGTTAACATCGAGACCACTTCACCTTTGGCTTCTCCACATAGAGAACCATCACCAGCAATACCTCTCCGACCCATGGGAGATGCTTATCTATCTCCTCTACCCACAGAGAAGCACCCATCATCTCCCCCACCTATCAAATATCCAGTAGAAATTTTGTTGGCTCTAGATTACCATTCTCCATCAGCCACCCAAGATCTTCCTGACTTAATTTCATCTCTCTTACCCACAGAGGCTGAAGCTAGTGAATTCCCCATTTCTAAAACACATTTTATAGGAATCACAATTGGATTCACATTGACCTCACTCACAACAGTACCATTCTCCCGCTTACCCGAGCAACTAGATTATGTTGATAGAGCCTTACTTTGGGGACATCTTCTTCTTCCTATCTCAATACAAATGCAGATGTCAAACACTGACACCTCCAATATATATCCAAAAATGTTTCGATTGACCAAACCAAACACAACCAAAACTATCACAAATTCCCCCACTATACCACTCATGGCTCAACTCACACCTCTACCCACAACGAATCATGCATCTACATCCAAACCCACACCTGCATTATCTTCCTTTCCTAAACCTATTACTACTTTAGGGGCCATCCCAATGGCTAGCCTTACTCATCCACGGATCAAATTAGATTTAGCTATGTCCTCCAAAACTAACACCAAACTTAGCCTAACCCCTAAACTGAAGAACCAATCTCCTATATCTTATACCCCAATCTCGGAAATCACACCCTCATCACCTTCACCCCTTCCATCCATTTTAGGACCTCACCCCTCGAACCTAGCTAATAAACCTTCACCCACTGGTAAACCAAGAACACAAGAGCCCATTTCTCCCTCGCAGACCTCTAATATACCCAAGCACCCGACACAACCTCCGCCCACACCTGTAACCTTTTTACCACCCAGACCTCCAATACCATCAATAACTTATTCACTACCCATGACACTTCCTTCCCTTTCCCTCACACAACACCTCGGTTATCCCCAACCTGTGTCATCTACCTCCACAACACCTCAGTTATCCCCATGGGTAACCTTCCCTCTTCCACCATCGGATTTTTCCTCTAAATCTCGTGCACCCATATCATCTTTACCCAAGAAGGTGCAACCTAAAGGAAAAAATCCACTACCCTCCAATAAGGTAGTTAAACCAACCACACACTCTATTGTCAGTTCATCTGCCAGGCCCCGACCCAAGTAGACTCGATCAACACCTAAGACCATAGCTCAACCCACTCCTCCTCTTACAAAGACTTTTCCTATACAATTAACCGCACCTACACCCAAACCCACACTCACCTCCCATTGCAATCCACTAGTGGGATCCTATGCAAAAATCTTAACCAACCTCCTCGAAAATTCCATCATCACATTACCACCTCTTAGACGTTACGACCCACTCAAACCCAAACCAACAGGAATTGATTAAACAAAAATTTACACCTACAATCGTGTGTTAGGACACGATGTAGAGTACTGTAAGGCTTTGAAAACTATTCTTAGCTAGTTGTGCCCTCCTATAGAAAAATTTTACAATGATGATCTTCTCGATGAGGACCTCATTTTTCCAACACCAATTTCCATAATTCTTCCCTCATTTCCTAATCAGTAGCAAAAATCTCCACCCCCACAACTCTTAGAGTCATCCCTGAGATTCAAAATTAACATAGTTTGCATCAAAGAACTTGCAAAACCTCCACCCAAATGTCGGTGTGCCCAACTCATTTCACAAGGTTCCTGTTGACGGCGAATCACAGCACCCCTGAATGTATGCAACTCGATGGGTTGAGACTCTCAGTGTGATTGCATAACATGGAGATTTTCCCAAGTGTGGGACCTTGCAAAAATGGAAAAGCTCTCGGGATGAAACCCCTCTGTTCAGATGCACACTTAAAAATGTAGAGGGTTTACTAAGAACCTAATCTAACTTGTTAAGGAGACAGGGTAAGAAAATGCATAAAATAAAACCTAAACTACAAAGGTGATGCACCGAGGAATGAAGAACACCTGTCTTGCCAGTAAACACAGACCATTCAAATGCAATGCAAAATCATGCACAGATAACTGGATTGCAGTGAAAGATCAAGAAGGATGCAAAATGAAAATAGAGAGGGTTAAGAATCATCCATAGACATGTATTATTTGCTCCAAAGATTGATACAGTACAGTACACAGGTGCCAAGAGACAAATTTACATTACAGTTTTAGATGGGAGGTTCGAACTCCACAAATTCACCTGCCAAAAAGAAGAAGGGAGGGGCAAAAAAAAAATGTCCAACCTTTAGAAAGAATCCCCTCCTTACAATTTATAGGAAGGATGAGAGAGAAAAGAGAGAGGAATTCCAAATCTACCCCTACCACCTCTAAGTTGCATTTAATTCATCTCATTATGGTGGTAGGTGAGAACCCTAGCGAACCTGAAAAAGTGGCAAACTATATTTTGAATTTTTAAGGAATTCATTCTCACCCAATTAAAGATATCCAGTTGTAGTTGGATATATAACCTCATAAGCTTTCCAAAAAGTCCAACCTTGCGTTAATTCAAGCTCCCTGTCAAAAGTTATGGCCATCTGAAATATCTACGTCAGGGTCTACTTCCGGTCAGCACTCAAAATGGTGTGCACTCTTGAAGGTGCACCTTGGCGCATCCATGTGTGTGTCGAAATCCCTTTACCTGTGCCATAGGTGCATCCATATTTATGTTGACATCCTCTGATGTGCACCCTTTACCTACGCCAAAGGTGCATCAATATTTGTGTCGACACCTTCTTATGTACGCCCTTTACCTGTGCCATAGGCGCAAAAATTTTATCATTTTGACATCCTCTGATGTGCACCCTTTACCTGCGCCTTTACCTGCATCCATATTTGTGTGGACATCCTCTGATGTGTGCCCTTTACTTGTGCCATAGGAACATCTATATTTGTGTCGACACCTTCTGATGTGTGCCCTTTACCTGCGCCATAGGCGCATCCATATTTGTGTCGACACCCTCTTATGTGCGCCCTTTACCTGTGCCATAGGCGCATCCATATTTGTGTTGACATCCTCTGATGTGCGCCATTTACCTGCACCATAGGTGCATCCATATTTTTTTTGACATCCTCTGATGTGTGCCCTTTACCTGTGCCATAGGCGCATCCATATTTGTGTCGACACCTTCTTATGTGTGCCCTTTACCTGCGCCATAGGTGCATCCATATTTGTGTCGACATCCTCTGATGTATACCCTTGACGTGCACCATAGGCGTGATCCATATTGTCATGTCGACATCTCTCTGATGTGCACCCTTTGCCTGTGCCATAGGTGCATCCATATTCTGTGTTGACACTCTTCTGTATGTACGCCCTTTACCTGTGCCATAGGCACATCCATATTTGTGTCGACACCCTCTTATGTGCGCCCTTTACCTGCGCCATAGGCGCATCCATATTTGTGTCGACATCCTCTGATTTGTACCCTTTACCTATGCCATAGGAACATCCATATTTATGTCGACATACCTCTTATGTGTGCCCTTTACCTGCACCATAGGCACATCCATATCTGCCATGTCGACACCTTCTTATGTGTGCCCTTTACCTGCGCCATAGGTGCACATCCATATT
This sequence comes from Taxus chinensis, assembly GCA_019776745.2. Taxonomy (NCBI): domain Eukaryota; kingdom Viridiplantae; phylum Streptophyta; class Pinopsida; order Cupressales; family Taxaceae; genus Taxus; species Taxus chinensis. Next base: position 774,652,985 of record CM034147.1, on the reverse strand, counting down.
TCGTGTCAAAACCTTCTGTATGTGCGCCTTTTACCTATGCCATGGGTGCAACTTTTTGCATGTCAACACCTCTTTACCTACATTGAGGGTGCATCCTTTTTCATGTTAACACCTTCTGATGTGCACCTTTTACCTGTGCCATGGGCGCATACATTTTCGTGTTAACACCTTTTGCTGTGTGCAATCGCAATAAATTTTGGGCTGTGAGTTTCTTTGATTTCCCATACTCTTTTGCTTGTCTATATCTACCCAGGGGGAAGATATATACAACAATTTTGGTGACTTATCAGAGATTACCTGCTTGCTAGGTAGAAGATCAGTGGCCTTTTAGCAATCCATTGGGCATGGAGTCATAAGAAATAACCTGAAACCAACTTGATATCTGATCCCAAAGCTTAATACTGCAACTCCTTCTTCTAATAGCATTCTGAACTGTAGAAATTCAACCTGGGGGCAACAAAATCTTGTGCCAAAGCACTTAGGGAAATTGAAACCTAACTACAACAAGACAATGTACATACGCACTTAGAGGAATTTGAAAACTAGGCTAATATTTACAAGGGTAAACCTTTTCCTTTTAGTAGCAATGTTTAAGATAGATTCTGTTAACCAGAATCGGGAGTTCTTCTCCATCCAACGTAGACAATTGGAAGGCATTACTATTTTTACATCCCGTGATCATGTAGGGGCCACTCCAAATGGAATCAAACTTAGAGTGCCTTCCTGGTTTTACCCGATTTGCATCCCATTTCAGAACTAGGTCCCCCTCCTGGAAGGTCCCTTACTCTTGCCTTCTTATCAAACCATCTTTTTACTAAGGTTTGATCTCTCTCGATCAACTGAACTACATGCTCTCTTGATTTCTTCCAATTCCACCAACTCTACATATCTGGCCTCCATTGGTTTAAACTCAGCCAACTCCAGCTGCTTTATGATCTCCAATGCTTGGAAATTCTAATGATATAGGCAATACCGCATCTTTCCCATATACCAATTTTTAGGGAGAACTACCTGTAGACGTCTTTGGCGTTATCCTATCAGCCTATAATGCTGATTTTAGCTTGGTATGCCATGTCCTTTGGTTTTCATCTAGAGTCCTTCTAATGATCCTTAGCAAATTTTTGTTTGTGGACTCTGCTTGTCCATTACCTTGTGGGTAATAATTTGAAGAGGTGCTTAAATAGATTCCATTCTTAACAGCCCATTCTGTAATATTTGAACCTATGAATGCCAATGCATTATTTGATATGATAGTGGCTGGCACACCAAACCTGGTCACTATCCCTTTATAAAATTATAGTATGTTAGACTCATTTGCTTCTTTGAGTGCTACTGCTTTGGTCCACTTGGTGAAATATTCTGTTGTCGTGAGAATCCACTTGTGGCCTTGGCTTGAGTTTGGGTTGATGACCCCGATGAATTCCAATCCCCATTGCATAAATGGTTGGTCAACCAAAATTGGGTGCAATGGAAGCACTGCTAGTCTTTCTTTTCCCGTGAAGAGTGCACATTTCTTGCACTTTCTTATCCATGTATAGCAGTCATTGAACATTGTGGGCCAATAATACCCTGCCTTCATTATCTTGAGAGCTGTTACTCGTGGGGTGAAATGTCCTCTAGAATCTCCATCGTGAAAATCTCGTAACACCCTCTCAATTTGACCTGTCCCAATGCACCTCAATAGAACTCCATTGATGTCTTTTTTAAACAAAACACCATCAACAAGCACATATGGAATGGCTTGTAATCTGAAGTATCTCCTTTTTGCTTTGCTCAATTCTGGAGGGCATAGGCCTGCCTGTAGGAAGTGTATCATATTCTGAGTCCAACAAGGAGCGGGCACATCATCATTTTCCTTGTTCTTGACCATCCTGTAGTACCAAGACAGTCTCTTTTTCATCACCTGCTTCAACTTTCTGACTCAAAGCTAGTTGTTCACATAGTCCTTTTCCACGTACTAGCTTAGTGACCTTAATTTCGATGTCATATTCCATGACACGAGTGATCCATCCTACACGTTTCTCATTTAGATCCTTGTTTAGAAGGAAGTCCTTGACTTCTGCATGAGAGACCAATAATTGGATCTTGTTGTTTGAGACTAGGTGCTTGAATTTCTTTAAGACTCCTGATCACTGCAAGGACATGCTTTTCAATGAAAGAGTACCTAGTTTCGTATTCCTCCAAGCCTTGACTGAAGAAAGCAACTGGTTGTTCTAATCCTTCTTTGTTTTGCTGTACCAGGATTGCAGAAATTGTGTCTCCACCACCAAAGGCATATAGCATGAAATCCTTGGAGAAGTCTGGATTGATGAGAGTCGGAGCTTGAGATATAGCCTCTTTTATTGCCTCAAAACTTGCCTTGCCTTCAGCTGTCCACTTAAATGCCATGCTCTTTTTCAACATCAGCGTTATTGGCTTTACGAGAGCTGCAAAGTTTGGAACAAACCTACGGACAAAATTGATCCTTCCTAAGAAGCTTTGAAGAGCCTTCTTGTGACTTGGCAATGGCAACGCTCGAATTGCTTCAACTCTTTCTAGGTCAATCGTCAATCCCTCCTTTGAAACAATATGGCCTAGAAGTTTTCCTTCGTGAGCCAAGAATATGCATTTTTTGGGATTCAATGATACCCCAAATCTTCTACACCTCTGAAATACCTGCCTCAGATGAAAGAGGTGATCCACTGCATTTTTAGAGAATACAGTGATGTCATCAAGATATATTAGAACTATTTTATTGATCAACCCCTTGAATGCCATATCCATTGCCCTTTGGAAAGTGGCTCCAGCATTTGATAGCCCAAATGGCATCTTCTTGTAGGCATAGGTGCCCCATTTGGTGGTGAAAGCCATCTTGAACTGGTCATCTTCTTTCACCATTACCTGATTATACCCTGAGTAGCCATCTAGGAGAGAGAATCTCTCTGAACCGGATACCACTTGCAATATTTGTTCCATTGAAGGAAGTGGGTAATGGTCTTTGAGAGATGCCTTATTGAGGTCTCGGAGGTCCACACACAACCTGATTTCTCCGCTCTTATTCCTAATCGGAACCAAGTTTGCAACTCAGCTTGAGTGCTTGATCGAGAAAATAATGCTTAACTCTATTAGTTTGTTTACCTCTTTCTTCATTAGAGGCTCAATGTGAGGGTTAACTGGTCTCTGCTTCTGCTTGATGGGCTTAGCATCTAGATCCAATTGTTTGGTATGTTGTGCTAACTTCGGATTGAATACCTCTCAAGTCTTCATAGCTCCAAGTGAAGACATCTGGAAATTCTTGGCAAAGTTGTATGAAATCTGATTTCTCCTGCTCAGTGGCCACTTTACCAATTTGAAGTGTTTTGCCTTCCCCAAATGGAATTGGCTCTGAATCTTCTCTCTTGACCTGTATGTTAGCCTTTTCCTTATGGAATTGGTCATTAGGGTTGAAGATAGACTCCAATGTTACTAAACCCTTGGGAAGCTTGTTTGTCCGCAGCTGCACTACTTGATCACCATACTGCTGCTCTAGTCTGTCCTGATTCCTAGCTGAGAATTCAGCCTCTTCTTGTAAGAAATTGACGATCTGTTGATCATTCTCAAACACCTGCCAGCTTGTGTTATTATCTGGAACTGCTGGCCTCACAATCACATGGATATGTGGTTGTGTTTTTTCCCTTTTGATGTTGTCAACCACATCAAACGTTGCTCCAACTGCTGCGAGCCTATCCGCGGCTTCATTTTTCTTCCTAGGTATGGACACGATGTTGAAAGCTTCGAAATCCTCAACGAGGTCCCACACCCTATTCTTGTAGTTCTTCAGCAGTTCATTCTTTGTAGCATGTTGTCCCCTGACTTGGTTGATGATCATCTCACTATCTCCAAACACCTGCAAGTTCTTTATGCCCTTTTTCCTGGCCCAATGAAGTCCATGAATCAAGGCCTCATATTCAGCTCATGTTGTTTGAACAGGAAAACTGGAAACAGAAAGCTGAATAATATTTGATGCCTTGAGGTGAAACAAGCATAGCTCCTCCTCCTGCACCTTGCCTACTCCTTGATCCATCAAAAAATAACTGCCATACCTCATTGTCATCCTTATGGTCTGGTTTGGTGATGCTAGGAATATGTTGGTTTCCTTCATGTATGCAATAGACTCCTAGCTCAGATTCTTCTACTTCTTGGTAGGGATCAAAAGCATGTACCTTGCTTGCCCATTCATCAAGAGTCAAATCTGGAATGCTTCCAACTTTGGTGTCAGCTTCATCTGTGCCTGGATAATCTTCTTGATCAAATGCTGAACAGTTGGCATTGATTTGGCTTGGAGTATGAGGCTCAATATGAAAGTTTGTAATTGGTTCAGATCTGATTGTGACCTTAGTACCATATCTTGTTCTGAACAACATGTGTGACCAATCAGAAGATAAGTAGCCTCCAATTCTAGCTGTGAAATCCCTTGATAAACATAGGGCAAAGAGTGGTGGCAAATCTATCACTGACACATCTTGCAAAATGGTAACGTTGGGGCATGCATGCAAGGTAAGATTCAAACTTTTAATCACTCCCACCATTGCTACTGCTATCCCATCCAATTGCACTACCCCCTTTGATATGACTTCATATTGGAGACCCAGCTGATCAGCTATTTGCTTGGGCATGACAGAACTACTCGCCCCAGAATCAATCATGCAATTGTGTACTAGTTTATCCCCAATGATTAATGAAACATAGAATGGAGGGGGCTTCAAAAATTTACCTTGTTGTCCTCCATGATTCCCTTCAGGCCGAGCATCATTTGTGAGGACATTCTCTTGCATATGGACCTGCTGGTTCGAAGTTGACCAATTCTTCATGGCAGCTTGTAGAAGATCTCTTTGGCCTGGGATGGATAAAGATTCCCACATTGATATATTCACATTTGTCTTCTTCATTTGATCAATGATGCTAAATGGGGATGAAAGATCTCTTTGCTGTCCTTTAGGCTACACATTCCTTTCTTGCACATGGGCAGCAACAGTTGGCATTTGAGCTGGCTTAGAAGGTGGTTTGGGGCTGTCCTTGCGTGTTTGGAACTATATTTTGCTTACCAACACCTTGTGGAGTGATGGAAGGTTGTAGATCACTTGGAGCCAATGACTGCCCTTCACCAATATTCCTCTTCTTTGATCTTGTGTTAGCTGCTACACTCTGAGAAATTGTTTGATTCATGCCACAAAAATCCTCAGCTTGCCAATTCACAAGTGCGGTATCATTTGGAGCTGTGTTTTGCTGAGATGTCCCTTGTTGCTGATTTGTTTCTTGACTCACTTCACCCTCTACGCCAGTAGTTGTCACCATCAAGGCTTGGTTCAAAGCACCATTGAAGCACATAGATTGGTTGTGAGGTTCATTGCATGGGAAACACCAATCATACTCTTGAGCTATGTTGTTTTGCACTGGCACTAATGCTTTAGAAGCAGATGCAACATTGGGGTTATAGGGCTGAAATGGTCTATTGGCGGGAGGCCTTACTTGGCTTTGATTTGTAGCTGGATTGGGTGGCCTATTGGGCTAGTATGGTGGCCTAGCTTGGTACTGAGCTTGAGGCTGATATGAAGGTCTAGCACTTTGAGCTTGCTGTCTTTTGATAGTCACCAGCTCATTTCCAAGGTTTTGCAACTGTTTCATAACCTCTTGGAGTTCATTTGAAGCACTAGAGGATGAAGTAGAAGTTTCATTTGAACTTTGATTTCTAGGAGTGGGAATAGGAGCCAAAGTGGGTGCTTGACTAGTGCTTGGATTTTCTAAGTTTGGATACAAGGGCATGGGAGGCCTAGGAGCTAGCTTACCAACTTGAATAAGACAGTTTTCATCCCTAATGGCAATGCTATAAGCAGCAGGTAAGGTTGTGCCTCCCATAGATTGAATTAACATAGAAATATCAGAATTCAAAGCCTTAAGATAATATAGAAAAGCACCTTCAGCTGTTGGCCTAACGGCCATTGGAATTCTATCCCAAGACCTTTGAAATCTGAAGTTGAAGTCAGTCAGCTACTCGTTGGGAGCTCTCTTGATAGTCGTCAATTGTTCTAGTAGAGACAATTTGTCTCCCTTTTCTACCAAACTGCTCATGGAGAGCTATGCATAACTGATTCCAATTTTGTGATAGAACCGGCTCCAAGGATCCTAAACCATTGTAATGCCTTCCCTTTGAATGAAGATGCCAAAAATTTGATAGCAACATCCATGTGTCCTTAAATCGAATGAAAACCACTCCAGCTTGGAATTGTGCTTAATGAGCATGGTAAATACAAAGTAGACAAACTGAATATATCCAGTGAAATATTGAATGTTCAATTCTAAATGAAATAAACAACCCTCAAAATGGATTGCTATGCAGTTGAAAACAAGTGGATCACTACCATTGAATATTGTATTCAACAGTAAATCGGTGGTTGCGCCACTCTCATTAGAATGAGATCACTCTAATGACTAGATGAAAGGTCTACCAGCTGGATGGGTCTCGATAAAGTGCACTGTTAGGTAGAGAGATGGTGATCGTAGTGTTCTTCTAAGCTCTGCACAAATGATCCTCTCTCCTGGGTCGATAGATACAAGTGGAAAAATAACCCCTCTAGGTCTGTGGGTATCAGACCTGGTTCAAGGTGAGTCTCTGGTATCATAGGCCTGGGAAACTTCCTTTCTGCATACTACCGCTGATTTCTAGGAGTTTTAGGAGTCGCCAGATGAATGTAAGATAATGAGCCTCAAAACGCACAGACTGATATGGGAAAGATTCTTGATGCACAAACCAATAGTTTTTGTATAGAATATCTAAGGGAAAAACACTTGATTGCGTTGAGGGAGGATCACAACAGTACTAATAAGTATAACATGCACATTAAAATTTAAGCAGGAAATAATACAAATTGCAGCAGGGAAAGGTGGTTAATCAGGGAATTGTGCAGCTCACTAACCGATTGATATAACATACACAAGACTACAAAATAACTCAGGAAAGGCATATAACAACTGGGACAACTCGAGAGGGAAAAAACCATGACAAAAGTTGCTTCAATATTTATATATCTCAAAATTCCTCTAGCAAGAATCCTCCTTGTGAATATTATCAAAGGCACACAATATATAGCAACTGGTGAAATTTTGACCCCCTTGTTAAAAATTGAGCCTAAGGCTTGTACTTGCCCATGCATCCTAATTTTATCCTTTATTTAATAAGTAAATCTTGGAAGGGATGAAAATAATACAAACTGTAGAGCATGTAATTTAAAAATAAGGCCATTAATCGCCTTAAATACAATACAGTCAAATCTGAAGTTGACTGTTCTATTTTTAAGAAAAGAATGGGTAAATAATTTGCCAATAATAAAATTGCTTGCTAGGCAAGTCTCTCTCCATAACATGCAACTATGTCTTCTTCTCTATTCTGTCATGTTGTGAAGGCATGCAAAAATACAACTCCCTGTATGTGAGCAAAAATATTTCAAATATTTGCAATAATACTCATCCACATATCAATCTGGTTGGGACCACCTTTTCCTCTAATGCTAACACTCATTCTGTTTGCTAGTGATCACATGGCTAACATTTGCAACTCTAATCAACCTCCTTGAAGTGGAGACAGGGTAAGAAGATGCATAAAATAAAACCTAAACTACAAAGGTGATGCACCGAGGAATGAAGAACACCTGTCTTGCCAATAAACAAAAACCATAAAAATGCAATGCAAGATCATGCAAAGATAACCAGATTTGCAGTGAAAGATCAAGCGGATGCAAATGAACACAAGGAGGGTTGAGAATCATCCACATCCATGCATTATTTGCTCCAAAGATTGATACAACACACTACAAAATGCCAAGAGGCAAAGTTACATTACATTTTTTAATGGGAGGTTTGAACTCCACAAATTCACCTGCCAAAGAGAAGAAGGGAGGGGAAAAACAAGAATGTCAAACCTTTAGAAATAAGCCCCTCCTTACAATTTATAGGAATAATGAGAGAGGGAAGAGAGAGAAAATCCAAATCTACCCCAACCACCTCCATATTGCATTTAATTCATCTCATTATGACAGTAGGTGAGGACCCTAGCAAACCCAAAAAAGTGGCGAACTGTATTTTGCATTTTTTAAGAATTTGTTCCCACCCAATTAAATATATCCAATTGTAGTTGGAAAATGGACCTCGTAAGCTTTCCGAAAATTCCAACCTTACATGAATCCGAGCTCCCTATGAAAAGTTATGGCCGTCTGAATATCTGCGCCAGGGTCTGCTTCCTGTCAGCGCTCAAAATGTTGCACCTCCTGAAGGTGCGCCTTGGCGCATCCATCCCTATGTCAAAATAATCTTACATGCACCATAGGTGCATCTATATTTGTGTCGACATCCTTTTATGTGCGCCATAGGCATGAATTTCTTCATGTCGACATCCCTTGCTGTGCGCCCTTTACCTGCACCTTGGCGCATCCATTTTTGTGTTGACATCCTTTGTTGTGCACCCTTTACCTGCGCCTTGGCACATCCATTTCTGTGTCGACACTCTTTGTTGTGTGCCCTTTACTTGCACCTTGGCGCATCCATTTCTATGTTGACACTCTTTGTTGTGCGCCCTTTACATGTAAGTGATCGGAATACCCAAATCTGCTAATACCCATTAATGGACTTGTCATTTTAAACTTGGGCATGTGTTTGTCTCCGATTCACAGCTTGAACCTCTGTATTGTTTTCTCTATTATTAAAATGGTGAATTTGATAGTCACTCCACTTGATATTCTTTGTTATTTCTTTGTTTTATCTTCTACGGTCATGTGGGTTTATCGCCATTGTATGATTGTAGGAGTTTTGATATGGATTTATTCGTAAACTTGATAGCCTTTGTAACAAATATTGTATTCCACAATGGCCACAATTTTCCTTCATGAAGTGTCATCACCAATCCGGCACTATGATAATTCTTCACCGGGAACTCCTCGTGCTATGATTATTTACTAATGCACAGCCTTTAGTTTGGTGGATGTAATCTGGAAACAAAACAACAACATAACACAAGAATACCATTGACTATGATAAGACAGAATGATGACAAATCTGAAATATCAAAATAAATTATAATATTAACATGAAACTGTTACAATCTCACCCATGAGGGTACTTCAAGTGTTATTGACTTCACTTGCCTTTCACCAAGACTATGGGAGAAACTTTACAATTACACCTCTTAATGGCTTCTTCAACACACCTTTAAACTGATGGCTTCCTTCGCACACTTCCTACAATATTTCTCACTACTTCCTTCTATGCTAAATGAGGGGGGTGGCCTCTCTATTTATAGAACTTCTAGGCTTATCCATCTTATCTCTAAGATAGGATAAGAAATCCACTCTGACGAATCATATTTCATACCTTAACTCTTATCTGTACATGTAAGTTTATTTGTTAAGATAAGATAAACCTTATCATTTTACATGGGTTCCACATTTTTAGACTTTTTACAAATAAAATACACAAAATATTTATGACCTCACTCCTTGTCTTTATTACCAATATAATATTTTTAATTCCTAATCATGTAGACCCTACTTCTCTAATTACCCAAAATTTGACATTTTAACATTACCGGACCACTTACGACAAATATTTACTTTTTACAACATTCCTATTGTACTTTGACTGTTACCGTACTCCACATTATTGGCGGCACCATACTGACAGTGCCGTTATCTTCTATCAGATGCTACTACTGATTATACTTAACAACATCCTATTCCTAATACATACATTAATGAAATAGAAATTACGGAGGAAAATTTTAGTGTCGACATCTTCCCCCTTCCTAGCTTCTACTCCATCCTCGGAGTAGACTATTCTGGTGCTTGGAAAGTCTTCAACTTGTCGTGGTTGACCCATTTCGTAATGGGGAGTGCCATCCAATTCCTCCAGTCGGTACGTACCATTTTCATGCAAAACTGCTATTTTGTAGGGGCCCATCCATTTTGGAAGAAATTTTCTTTGTCTTATTTTTTTGTTATCTGGAATCATATACTAGAACCAAGTCATTTACATGAAATGGAGACCATCGGATCTTTTGATCAAAGTATTCCTTCTGCTTCATTTTCTTCTTATGGCTTGTATCCTTTGCTATTTCCCTCATTTCCTCCAGCAAATGAAGATGTACCAACCTTTCTTTTACTGAATCACTTTCATCCATCCTTTCATTTTTCATAACTCTCACAGTGGGAATATCAAACTCAATAGGAAGAACTGGATCAATGCCATAGGCCAACTGAAATGGGGAGTATCCTGTTGCTGACTTTGATGTTGCCCTATATGCCCACAATGCTGCATGAATCCTTTTATCCCATTTATGTACCTGCAAGGTTGCATCTTTTGCTAGAATTTGACACAACACAAAATTTGTTCGTTCCACCTGTCCATTTGCGCTTGGCTTGTATGTTGTTGCCTTCCTGTGCTGGATAGAAAACTTATTGACTAGGGCTTCTACCACCTCATTAATGAAGTGGCTTCCTTGATCTGTTACAATTTATAATGGGGCAACCAAATCTGGTGACAATGCATCCATACACGAACCTTGCCACTTCATCCATGGAAGTTGTTTTCAATGGCCTAGCTTCAACCCACTTGGTTAAGTAATCTGTGGTAACTACAATATACTTATTTTGACGTGATGTAGTTGGAAGTGGACCTACAATGTCTATTCCCCATTTTTCAAAGGGACCAAGGGGAAGAATAGGACATAATGGAGCTGATGAAGTCTTACGGTTACTATGTGTTTGACAAATATCACATGTCTTACAATAATTATAACAATCTCTAAAAAGAGTGGGCCAGTGATAACCTGCATCCAAGATCCTTCTTGCTGTAAGTTGTCTAGAGAAGTGCCCTCCACATGTATTATTATGGAATTCTTCTAGCAGTTCCTTCCCTTGATCACGTCCAACTGCCCTCTTGTACTGTCCATCAGGTCCTGATTCGAAATAATACTTCATGCAGAATAGAATATGGATGACTGGCTTGAGTAATCTTTCTCTTAGTCTTTGCATTGGCACCATCAGGAAACTTGAATTCATTTAGATAATTCCAAATATCTATGTATTCACTAGGGATTGTGTCAAGGGAGAACAATGCTACATCGGGGAAATCATCATCATCACAAGATGATCCTAAACCATCATAGGCTCGAGAGAGTGCATCTGCATTGACATTCTTCTTTCCTAGCCTATCTATAATGTCAAATTCAAATTCTTGTAGAAAAATTATCCATCTTGCTATCCTCCCTGATGGGTTAGGCTTATTTACAATATATTTTAGAGCCTGATGATCTGTTACAACTATAAATTTTTACCCTAGCACGTAATTTCTAAACTTATTTATAGCAAAAATGATAGCCAGAGCCTCTTTTTCAGTTACAGTATAATTTACCTCAGCACTGCTCATTTGTCTGCTCCCAAAGTAAATTGGATGTTCATTCCCATTTTCATCCTTTTGGCTCAAAGTACTTCCTAGTGCTGCATCTGAGGCATCAGTGTACACAATGAATGGCTTGCTCCAATCTGGATTCTTCAAAACAGGTGAAGACACTAGGGCTTCCTTTAGTTGTCCAAAAGCTTCATGCGCCTTGTTTCCTGGTTCATAAGCAACATCCTTCTTCAAGAACTGGTTAGTGGCTGTGCAATCTTTGAGAAATTCTTGATGAACCTTCTATAGTAACCCACATGGCCTAAAAATGATCTCAATTTACTTCTATTAAGAGGAAATGGTAAATCTTTGATTTTTGAAACTTTATCAGGATCAGTACCAATACCATATCTGGATACAACATGCCCTAACAAAACACCTTTAGAACATCCAAAGACACACTTTGTAGGGTTTAGTGAGGCTTGTGCTTCATCTAACCTTTGAAATGCTATCTCCATTTGGTGCAGGTGGTCCAACTTGCTCCCATAGATGCAAAAGTCATCCAGAAATACTCTGATGAAGGTCCCAATGTAGGGTACGAACACCCTATTCATCAAACGCTGGAATGTTGTTGGAGCATTACACAATCCAAAAGGCATAACTCTATAAGAAAACATTCCCCAAGGAGTGACGAACGTGGTCTTCAGCTAATATTTCTCTGCTATACGAACTTGGTTGTAGCCGTTATATCCATCAGCAAAACTATAGCACTCCTGGCCAGCTACTTCATCCAAGATCTAATCTGAAAATGGAAGAGGGTAATGATCCTTCTTTGTTGCCTTATTGAGCTTCCTATAATCAACACAAATGTGTAGCTTCCCATTTTTTTTTATTGAGATCACAATGGAAGAAACCCATTCTGAATTCTCCACAACAAATATGAATCCTGCATCAAGCAACTTATCTATTTCGTCTTTTACAGTCTTGGAAAAATTAGGATTCATTCTATATGGCATTTACTTTATTGGCTTAGCACCATCTACCAGCTCAATACAATGTTCTACCCAACTTACTTGGCGGAGTTCCTTGTAATCAAAAGTGAATAAGTTTATGTACCTTCGAAAGAGCTGGAGGTAGGATTCCTTCTCACTCTCCATCACAACATCACCAATCTTTATTTGTTGGAGATGATCATCAACTTCTTCTTCGGATAATTTTATGGGGGTCCTGGGTTGGTGTGACTGGAAGAATATCCATGACTGAAACATCAACCTCACTTTCTTCATCTTCAGTGTCCACTTCACTGGTGCTAGAGTAATCAGAGGATGTCCAATCATCAATTTCATCACTTGAATCCACAGGTTCTGCCTTATGATGTCGAGGGATCACATTTATCTTCACCCTCTCTCTACCACGTCCAAGTGTCATGAAACTTTCATTCCAGTAGTTTCTTGCATGAACTCTCCTTAGCCATGGTCTTCCCAGAAGCATTGGGTATGCAACAGTACCATTTTTCATCACCTGAAAGTCTACCACACATACAACACCCATAACAGATATTGCCACATTTGAAACTACACCTTCTGGTTTAGTTTTTCCCTTATTTAATGATCTTAACATAAGTGTTGAAGGGCAATCAATTTTTAAACCCAACATATTCATTACAGACTCAGTCATTACATTAACTACAGCACCTCCATCAACTAAGACATCATGAGTTGAAATACCATTACATAATACCTCAACTTGTGGAGCATAGGGATCTACCTCTGCCTCTAAAACAGGGACCTCAATGTCCTTCCTTCTTCAAGCATTGAGTCCACTTCGTAACTCCCGCCTCTTCTCAGAAGACATAGCCAATAGTTGACCATATGTAATATTTGCAGGCCTTCTAGACAGATCTTCCAAGATGGAGTATGGTCCTTGCCCCTGTGAAATTAGAAAATCCTGCACACCCAACTTTCTTCTCCTATGTTTCTTACTAGTTTCTTCTTTCATCTTCTTAGGATCATTTCCATCTTGATTATCTTTTTCTTTCTTTATTTTTGTTACAAACACATCTACTTCATTATTTCTGCGCTTATCTACTACATTAAAAGAATTCACAGGTGCTTTTCCTTTATCATTATCTCCTTTACTAGATGTAGAAGCTCTATCTGGACAATTATACTTATAATGACCCTTTTTATAACAACCATAACATACGAATTCAGAAATATTTCTTTTTGGACCTCTATCTCCTCCCTGAGAACTAAATTCTTTTCCTTGAAGAATATTAATAGTTAACTGACCCATCTTTTTGAGCAGTGTCTTCATACTCAGTAGATGTACTAGGAGAAATATTTGTGCTCACCGGGAGTGGTTGTGGATTCTGGACCAAAGGTGCTGGTGTAGGCTCTACTTTAGCAATAATTTCTTTGGGCTCCTCTTTCATGCTTTCTTCTTGCCTTCTTGCAATCTCCTTTGCTTGTTCAATGGTAGCTGGGCGGGTCATACTTCACTCGTTGTCTGATCTCTGGCTTCATCCCAAGAATGAAGTGCTTACAGAGGAGATTATCCACGCCATTCATCAACCCATCCGCTAATCCTTCCTTCCGGATCTGGGCATCGAGCTTCCTCCTTAGCTCTAGAACACGAGCATGATAATCCCTTATCTTCTCCTTCTCTCCTTGGGATAGCTTTGTGATCTCGATCATGAGATATGCATATTTTTGTTGTTCACCCAAATTCTTCAAGAAAAATTTTAGTTAATAAATCCCATGAATTTTTCACATTATCACCTAGTGTTTCAAACCACCTAAGTGTTGAACCATCCAAAAAGGTAGGAAAAAATTCAGTCCATTGTTCCCTTCTTATAAGGCCATTACAAATACAAGATCGCTTAATACTCTTGAATGAAAAAAGAAGCATCTTCATTAGATTGAGCTGAAAAAACAGGAATCTTTCCCATTTTCAAAAGTAACCACCGTGAAATACCAACTCACAAGTATAATCAACAAGACTTATGTGTACAAATAATTGGAATCACTATACTAGAAAGTGACTTTACACCTTTCTACAGTAAAATAGAAATGACCATGGTAAACTATGGTAAAACTTGACTTACTGCGGTAAAAACTGACTTTACTATGGTAAACACTATTCATGGTAAAAAGTGAAGTTACTGTGGTAAATACTAATCACGGTAAAAAGTGAAGTTACTGCGGTAAATACTATTCCCAGGTAAAAAGTGACTTTACCAGTGATAAATACTATTCACAGTAAAAATGACTTTATCATGGTAACTACTATTCACGGTAAAAATGACTTTACCATGGTAACTACTATGCATAGTAAAAATAAGGTTACCCTCTAATTGATTTTTGACTAAGTGGGAATATCTCTCCAGAAAATCCACCAACGAGGAATGGTCCCGGAAATGGAACCCAAAATGTCATCACCAATCCAGCACTATGATTATTATTCACCGGGAACTCCTCGTGCTATGATTATTTACTAATGCATAGCCTTTAGTTTGGTGGATGTAATTTGGAAACAAAACAACAACATAACACAGGAATACCATCGACTATGATAAAACAGAATGATGACAAATCTGAAATATCAAAATAAATTATAATATTAACATGAAACTATTACAATCTCACCCATGAGGTACTTCAAGTGTTATTGACTTCACTTTCCTTTCACCAAGACTATGGGAGAAACTTTACAATTACACCTCTTAATGGCTTCTTCAACACACCTTTAAACTGATGGCTTCCTTCACACACTTCCCACAATATTTCTCACTACTTCCTTCTATGCTAAATGAGGGGGGGTGGCCTCTCTATTTATAGAACTTCCAGGCTTATCCATCTTATCTCTAAGATAGGATAAGAAATCCACTCTGATGAATCATATTTCATACCTTAACTCTTATCTGTACATGTAAGCTTATCTGTTAAGATAAGATAAACCTTATCATTTTACATGGGTTCCACATTTTTAGACTTTTTACAAATAAAATACACAAAATATTTATGACCTCACTCCTTGTCTTTATTACCAATATAATATTTGTAATTCCTAATCATGTAGACCCTACTTCTCTAATTACCCAAACTTTGACATTTTAACATTACCGGACCACTTACGACAAATATTTACTTTTTACAACATTCCTATTGTACTTTGACTGTTACCGTACTCCATTATTGGCGACACCGTACTGACGGCGACGTTATCTTCTATCGGACGCTACTACTAATTACATTTAACAACATCCTATTCCCAATACATACATTAATGAAATAGAAATTATGGAGGAAAATTTTAGTGTCGACAGCGCATCCATTTTCTTGTCGACATCCTTTGCTGTGCGCCCTTTACCTGCACCTTGGCAATAAATTTTTGGGTCTAAGTTTCTTTGATTTCCATATTCTTCTGCTTGTCTATATCTACTCGGGGGGAGATATTTAAAATAGTTCCTTCACACCACTTGGCTTCAACCCTTTCTATAATTACACCTTTCATGGCTCACCTACATCATCTATCTACCCACCTCAAATCAACATGATCTATGTTTCCACCTGCACTCAGTAGGACAAAGGCAAGGAAAAATTAACCAACCCACCAACCAACCCTATACCCAACATACCATCTACGCCCACACCTAAAGTTACTATCCGCGGCTTCACATATCCTATTTCTAATGGGGTTACACATCTCACAATGCTCAATAAATTACACCAATCTTCCATCAAAATGTATGTATATGACCTCATCTAAACCTCTAAATCCCATCATCAAGCTCTCATGGAGGTTCTTCAATATATTGAGGTTTTACCGAATGACCCCACACCCGTAGCCTCCATTATTACACCTCATCATGTACCCTCTCTCACCAAATTACTACCTTCTTTTATACCTTTACTTACTCACCAAGTGGCCACCCTCAGCTTCTGAGATGAAAATATCACACCGCACCATACTGATGACCCTGATATAGTCCTTTTCATCTCCATCCATAGTGATAATATATGTTTACGACTTGTTATGATCGATGGGGGCGATAACATTAATATCATCTCCTCCCATGCATTTGACCAAATGCACGTACGCGATAATTACATGCATAAACATCCCATCATGTTGCATTCATTTAATGACACTATCACCTCTACACTTGGCACTATCATCTGCCATGTTTGCATGGGCCCCCATATTGTTACAGAGTTATTTTATGTCTTTGAGGGGGAATTTCAATATAACATGTTGCTTGGTAAAACATGGATTCATGTTATGGGTTGCTTTCCTTCCACTTTGCATCCTTGTGTGAAGTTTGAGCATGTAGGGCACACCTATACCATTCTAGTTGACCCATCACATTTCAAAACTTGTAGCATGCTTTACCGATTCAATGACGTGCTTATACCCATTAAGGCTTCTACATCCATGACCACTTTATCTTCACCTACACCTCCGCCCACCAGTGCCACCATTACCTCAACCACACCTAAATCCTCCATTCCTACCGCTACCATGATCTCCACTTCCGACCCATCCACCTCCTAATCAGTTGGCTCCACCTCTGATTCAATCTCTAACACATTGTCTATCCCAGCTACCCACATATCAACCACTGATCCCATGGAAGGAATTTTTCAATGCCTCACTTTGGGGGAGTATTGTCTATATAATGTCAACACATTCCTTACTCCATAAGAGTATGGAAGCCTTTACCAACACCCTCACTATGATCACCACATAGGAGAGCATATCCTTTATGGTCCTCCCCACCTTCACACCCATCTCACCTATGGGGGACTTGATGTTTCCACTTATACACCTGATCCACCATCACAAACCTGCCCATTTTCTACCATCCTCTAGTCACTCACCAATCTCCATTTTTCCCACACCTTCCTGCACCGATGTGTGTGGAAGGGTTTTGGTTTTGTCTTTTACGAGAAAGGTTGTCGCACGTATTCCATGCACTACCCGCAAACATAATGACTATAGTGGTATCAGCTTTGCTGAACTACCTACCAAGAAGGCTTGCATTGAACTCATTGAAGATATGGACCCTTCATCACCTTCTTCACCTGCTCCACCACCTTCACCACCTTCACCAACAGAGTTGATGGATCCAGAATCCATCCCTCCCAAGAAAAATTTCATAAGAACCATTTACTTAGGGCCTTTGAATTATCAATGTGAGGGCGAGGCTCCCTCTTCTCTTCCCTTTCTTTATTCTGAAATGATCGATGATGATAAACCTTCTATTAATATTGTTCAATGTCAGGATGATGAATCTATACTCACCTACCTTGGTGTAGAAGACTCATATATTCATCAGTCGTTATAATCTGAGATGCAAACCATGTTGAATGAATCGACTATTGAGATCAACATCCATACTCAGGATGACCCACACATTGTAAAGATCGGCCAATCTTTAGATGTTACTGAACAAAAAGCCATCACTTATTTTCTCAAAAATCATAACCATGCTTTTTCTTGGTCTTACGCTGACATGCCTGGTATTGATCCCGCCATAGTGGTCCATAATATCCTAACCATTCTCGATGCTAAACACATAAAAAAAAAGTTGAGAAAGATGCACCCTCACATTGCTCTTCTTGTTAAAGAAGAACTTCATCACCTCCTTTATGTTTCCTTCATCTTACCCATTAATTATCCCTGATGGATTTCTAACATTGTCCCCGTTACTAAGCCGACAAGGGGACTTCACATTTACATAGATTTATGTGACCTCAACTTAGCTTTCCCAAAAGATGACTTTCCTATACCTGGTATTGACCAACTGGTTGACCTTACTGTTAGTCACAAGATGCTATCACTCATGGATGGTTTCTCAGGTTCTAACCAGATATTTCTTGCCCCAGAGGATCAACATGAAACTGCATTCATCACCCTTTGGGGAACCTTCTACTATCGAGTCATGCCTTTAGGCCTTAAAAATGCTGGTGCCACATATCAATGAGCTATGACTTACATCTTCCATGACATCATGTATCGTATATTGGAAGATCACGTAGATAATCTCATTGCCAAATCAAAATACCACTCCGAGCACCTCGCCATTCTAAAAACCATATTTGACCGCCTCATTTAGTATTGTGTTTTCCTTTAGCCAAAGAAGTGTGTCTTCATGGTTCTCTCGAGAAATCTCCTATGATTTATCGTTTCCTTACGTGGTATAGAGGTTGACCTTGCTAAAGTCAATCCCATTCTTGAAATACCTCCGCCCACTAACCTGTGACAACTACATAGCCTGCAAGGTAAGTTTTAGTCTATTCATCATTTCATTTTGCAACTTTCTGATCAATGTCAGCCATTTTATCATCTTCTCAAAAAGGATGTCTCCTTTAAATGGGATGATGACTACCACAAATATTTTGAGGCCTTGAAACAATACCTTCTCCAACCACTTGTACTCATTCCACCTAAAGACAATTAGCCCTTCTATCTATACATCTCTGCTACCGATCACTCCTTAGGGGCCATGCTCGCTCATCATGATGAACAACATAGGGAGCAGGTGGTTTATTACATAATCCTTACTCTTTTGGAATACGAAACCCGATACACCCATGCCAAAAAAACTTTTCTTAGCCTTAGTTTTTGTTGCCACCAAACTCCGCCATTACCTACTTACCACAAAACCTATGTTGTGACCAACATCAACCCCTTACGCTTAGTGTATGCTAAACCTTACCAAAATTAATTGGATGCATGCTAGATTATGCTTCTAGACAACCTTGAACTCGAATTCATCCATCAAAATTCCATAAAGGGCCAAGCTATCACTGACTAATTGGCCAACGCACCTATTTCCAGGGATCAACCCTCTAATTTTGACTTTCAAGATGATTCAATTACTACCCTTTCCTTGGATGAACCCGTTTACAAAATGACACTCTTCTTCAATAATTCCAAGTGTTAGCATGGGGTGGGGCTGGTGTTATCCTCATTCTGATCGATAGTGAACCCAAGCCTTTATCCTTCAAACTCAATTTTTACTATACAAACAATATTGCTTAGTAAGAAGCACTCGTATTGGGTCTACAGGCTACTTACACCTTAGATATTAAGTCAATCAACATCTTTGGTGATTCTCAATTGGTCATAAACTAAGTCAATGGTATATGCCAGTGTTATAATGAGATACTTCAAAAGTATAAGCATCATGTAGACATACTTTTGACCACCTTTGACCATTACACCCCTCAAACTATCCCATGTTCTACCAAAAAATTTATAGATACCATGGCCTGCTTGGCTTCTCATATACCCGCTTCGCCCACCGACTCTAAAATATTTGTCACTGTACAAAGACTCCAATCATGCTCTTATTTACCTCGTGAATTTTACTCTATCAGAACCGTAACTCTTGACCCGAGTGACCTTTGGTATAAACAATACTCAGACTATCTTTCCCTCTCCATCTTTCCTCTGACCTCACTCGTAATAGACAACACACATTTATTAAAAGGGTCTCTCGTTACGACATCATAGGTGGCATGCTCTATTATTAAAAGGGTCTCTCGTTACGACATCATAGGTGGCATGCTCTATAAATGTGGCTTGAATGGTATTCTCTTATGGTTCCTTACGAGTTTTGAGATTCCTTATACCATTAAGGAAGTGCATGATGGCATATGTGGAGGTCACTTCAGTGGGATTGCTTTTGCTAAGCACATTCTTCACCCAGGCTATTACTGGCCAACCCTTGACCATGATTTTTGTGACTAGGTTAAGCATTGTGTAAAATTATAACAACATGCTAATCTTCATCATACACCCAGTCATGCCTTAGAGGTCTCCCGTGACCTTTCGCCCTTTACTCAATGGGGTTTGGATCTTGTTAGAGAGATCAATCCCCACTCTTCCCAGAGACATCAATGGATAATCACCACCACCGAATATTGCACCAAATGGGTTGAAGCCATACCTCTCATCTCCATGAAAGCTAAGAAAATATGTGAGTTCATCAATCATCACATTTTTTTTCACTTTGGTGTTTCACATCACCTCATCACTGATAACGGAAAACAATTAAAAAATAGAACCTTACGAAAAATATGTGACACCTTCAGTATTAAATTAAGTTTCTTGTCACCATATTACCCACAAACCAATAGCCAAGCCAAATCCACTAATAAAACCCTAAACAAAATTCTCATGAAAGTGGTTAATGATATTGGGAAGGATTGGAATATGCACATTCCTTTCACTCTGTGGGTGTACCATACTAGTATTCGCACTTCCACTACTGCCACACATTTTTCTCTAGTCTATGGTATAGAGGTTGTTCTGCCTCTAGAAGTCCAAATTCCATCACTTCGCATATTCTTTCCATGAAATGCTCAATAATGCTAATTTTTGCCAAGACCATTTAGCACAACTCGAGTTATTACACGAATGTCATCTTAATTATCTTGATCATCTTCAACTTTATTAAAAATGTATCAAACATGCCTATGACAAATGTCTTCATGAACGAACTTTCCAAGTTGGTGATCTCATCCTGAAGTAAAATCAACATGTAACCAAAGCAGAAAAAAGTAAACTGGGAAAATTTGCTCCTAATTGACTTAGACCATACATCGTGACTCATGCTTATGGATCAGGTGCTTATCATTTATCTTCACTAGATGGTAAACCTGAACCTGAGCCCATTAATGCCTTGCATCTTCGACCATTATAATATTTACTTTTAGTCCTACCTCACCTTCTACCTCTTTTCATGCTCATCCCTTGAGCGTTATTCACTTCCCTCCTTTCACTATGACATCTCCAACGATTAAACAATAATAATGTGTGTACCCATCACTCTTTTACCCTCTCTTAAATATATGTACCACAGCTCTACACATGGCATGATTCTCATGGATACTTTTCATCTGCTTTCAGATGAGATCCCATGTTTGTTTCACCTTTCTTTCTAAAAAGGAATCTGAATCTTCTCCTTAGTCTTGTCCATGACTTAAAAGCCCTCACATGGGATCCAACTCCTTGAGTCAGACTTCCAATAAAAAGATGACTCCCTCAAAAAATACATCTTTCTCTCTCCATCTCTGCTATAAATAGACTACTCCCTCAAAAGGAAAACTATGTAAAGTCTTCTTCATTAAAAAAAGAATCTGAAGCTTCCCGCATCGATCAGTCTATCTCAAATAAAAATCAAAAACAGAAAACTTGTTCATCATGGACTTTCTCATTGTGATCTTGTATCTCTTTCCAAAAATCCATGCTCCCTCATACCATATAAACTAACCACTTTTCACCTTCTCACCACTCGCACCTTCATTTCCTACCACCTCAAGGGACCTACTGGAACCATGACATTTGGTGATCATGTTACTATTATTCACCTTTAGAATAATCCATCATGCAATGTATTTAGGGTCTTCCATTCACCATCTTATCTAATGTATGATCCAGCCATTATGATCATTCCCAATAAGGTGGATTTCTTGTCTCCTCTTATGTTTTAACGTCTTCATTACGTATTGATCATCCTATACAGGACTAGATCCTCAACGATTATCTCTAGGAAATTTTCCTCTTTTACTACAATCAACTTAATATCACCCATACCTATTTTCCCACAATTCAACCATCCCTAAAATATCTTGACTCAACCATGCCTATAACTTACCAACCCATTCTCATACTCCCTCACATTTTCCCTAGCTTATGGAAGAACTACATCGGCTTGAGGTCCCTGTTCACCGGGACTATGTAGGCAGCACTCTGAGGGCATGGGGCCCTTGGAGGTTAGCTCGACCAATCTCTACCCTAACCAATTACCTCTCCCCCTTTCCTAGTCACATCCTACCTTAGTTAGTTTCCTTTTTATATCAATAATTGGAAATTAAACCAAACAAACAACACTTGCTTCACATATTTATCATCATCATTCATACATTCATTATGTCTACCATTTCTTTACCATTATCATGCATTTTACTACAAAACATCTCAACGTGACCCATATCATCATTAATTACACAAATTAATGAATTAGAAACTTAGCCAATCCCAACTCAATCATGTTTAAACCAAAAACCTGACTTGATCCATGCCTAAGTCAACCTGACTCGAGCCATGCCTAGGACCTGACTCGATCCATGCATAAACTACAAACCTGACTCAATCTAGGCCTAACCTGACTCCATCCATGCCTATGACCTAACTCCATCCATGCCTAAACCAAAACCCTGACTCGATCCATGCCTATGACTTGACTCTATCATTCCTACACAACTTAGTTTCTATCACATATACAAATCAAAATAACCAGTTAAACACAAACATATACACATCAAGCCATAATCACCATCATCTCTATAAATAAATAATCTAAACATGTGTATCCATATACATGGCTCTCAAATATCTTTAGCACGCAGGGTGGTGTATATAAAAAAATATCAAAAACTCTCATATATATCCTCACTATCTTGGACACACAGGCTGCTATATATGTCAAAAATATAATATTAAAAATACATGACACTATAGAGCTCAATAATCTCCCCATCTAATATCTAATCATGTCTCATCTGTCTCCTCCTCCGCTCCTCTAGCCTGGTGTCTAGCTGACCTCCCTCCATCTCGCCTTGTTCTGGCCCCTGATGGTCCTGCCTCTGGAGCTAGCCTCTGTGCACTAGTGGCCTCACCCTAAACTATCCCCTAGGGTCACTGACCCCCTGTGCTCTCCACACTTTGTGTGTGAGATCTACTCCTCTCACTCAAGGTCTGTTGTGCTTTGTGCTCAGCATATGATAAGACATATATCCCCCTGCCATCAAATGATCCTGGTAGTATCTCACCTCACCCATGGAGTCTCTCAATCTAGCAACAGGTAATGTCTGTGGTGGTACCATTGGCCTCTGACCCTGCCCTACTCCTACCTAAATAATGGGACCCTATCCCTTCCCCTATGGTGGTGCCATTGGCCCCAGATCCTACACCTATACCTAGGCCTAAAAGGTCACTATCTGTGCCTACGCAACAACCAACTAGCCATAAAAACCTGTGACCTGTCCCTGGATCATGGCCAACTAGCCTTGCAAACTTTTCAGCTACACCTATAGGGTGGCTACCTGCACCCCATCTCCATCTCTACCCTCTCCATCTCCCTCCAGTGTGGGTGATGGTCCCTATACTCCCTATGCCTGAAAAGAGGCCACCTATGCTTGCAGGGTCACAACATGTGCCTTAGCCCCTATCAGATGTCCTTGTACTATGCCCAACTGGTTCACCAGGGTAGCCACCTGCATCTGTAGGGTATCTCTTCATCTCATGCTCCCTGGCCCACGGCCCCTCTATCCACCTATAAATCTATAGCCCATCCAGCTCTGCTGCCATCTTCCTGTGTAGGATAGTGTACATATGGCCTCTAAATAATTTCCATGCCAGACAACCCCTCTAGTAATCACCTATAATAGGCTACATCATGTGTCACTCTAGTTGCTTGGCGCTCTCCCATAATTGGCACCCATCACCTATAGCCCACTTGAAGAAAACCTAGCTCGAATGCGTCAGCTCGAGGCATACCAACTTGGTGCACACACACAATGTGCTCATAGGCCCAATAATGTAATAAGAATTTGTAACACAAGATGAACCACTGAAGTTGCCCATAAGCACACAACTCCCTGTATAACTATACCAAGAAAGTAGGCCCCCATGTAAATCAAGTCCTGCTCTCCACCATGTCGTGTAGGACCCCCATTAATGTCCGTGGGAATATCCCACCCTCTACATTTGGCAATGTAAAACAACAGAATACCTCCATCATAAGCACTACTAGCCTCCTCTCCTCGGGGTAAGCTCGATACATTTCCCTGTAGCTCATACTGGCACTGTGGAATCCTAACAATGTCAGACCCTCTCCAAAAAATGGTAATAGTAACTCCTCGGATGCCTCTGAGGAGATTGATTACACCTGTGTACCTACTATAGGTAGTCATAGGATCCTGTAAACATCCTCTAGGGTGATCATGATCTCACCCGTTAGAAAATGGAATGTATTGGTTGTCGAATCCCAGCTATCGATGAGGACAACCATCAAACTCACCTCTTGGACTACGTGTTGGTAGCATCTGAGCCCAATCAGGCCCACATCTGTGACATAGATCCACTCCTCACATGTCATACTCCCATGTATCTCCATGAGCAAGGGAGGTACCTTATCCCTCATCCATAGTTGGTCCTTGGCTTGCATACAACCAATCATTTTATTAAACCTTAAGCACTCCTGCAGGCAACCTTGCCACCGCTACTATATCATTTACCCTGACTAAATTAACCTTTCACCTATTTCTATGCCCTAAATTCACACCACCTATCTACCCATGTCTCGAAACCTCACCTATTTTCATTTTTTTCCCTCGCACCGATCTTCCTTATCCACCCACCTACCCATACTCATAACTCTCCCCCGCTATCCAACTCTCCCTACCCTTACCTATCTGTCCACAACCCATCTATTTTAGCTCTTCATGGGTCTACCTCTCTTACTTGCCGATTGTCATTGGTCATCCTTGACTGATCACAGTCTAATGATAACTGACATTAGTCGTCACATCTATGACCGATACTGGTCCTTACCCACTGACGTCGGGTAAGAGAAAAATGATGTCGGTCACTGTCACAGTGATAAACCTGCGACGCCCTGCACTTTTTCTCCCCCACTGATCCGTTCTACACATTACCCCTACCAATACCTAAACAATACCTATTTCCACCCGTCACCTACCTAAACCTACCCTCCCTTGTTCCCATTTTCTCATTACATTCCCTCCATTCAAATTTCAAATATTTTCCCCCCCGAAACACCATTTTCCCTCCTACCCTCCACCTACTCACAAAAAACAACAATAGGAATGGATCTTATCTCATCACATTTCCATCTACGTGGTGACACCTCAGGCCACTGTGTAGGTCCACTCGATACCTCTCATGCCTCTGCCATCACCGATCGTCCGCTAGCTCAATAAAATCAAAACAATCACCTAATCTAATCACCATGCTCGTAGACCCACCTATCAACCAAAAATAAATCACTCTGTGGATCCCCAACTCAGCTCTTCATGTTGTTTAGTCACTTTCCACCTTGTTATTTCTCTCTTGTCATTTTCTCCAATTTGGTAAAGGAAAAATGATTTTCAAAACATGACACCATTTCTTTTTATAGCCTTCCCGACTTGACTGACACCTATTTTACCTTAACCGACATCGGTCCTATGCCCTAGCCTACTTTGGTCGGTTCATGGCGACCGACATCAGTTAATTCTTATCGTTGTCCGTTATCCTACTTAGTCTTATTACTACCCATTACCCCTCATTTGCTAACCTGAATCTTTTTTACCTCACCCACACTTGACTTGGACATTTCCCTTTACCCTCTCAACCTCATCATTTACCACCTACCCTCTTCATCATTTGGGGATTCGTTATTTTACCCATACCTCAACCCTACCCATGCCGTGACATAGTTACGTGGACCTGGACCATTGCTAGTGACCTGTGACCTCATGTGCTCACTATACCTTGTGACACTGTTACCCATGTTGTTTGACCTAATGACCTTACCTTGCCTCTTTTTGTGACCGTTTATCTTGACCCAACCTTTGGTGTACTAGAACAGGCCTAAATGTTCCTGCACCTAAACTGTGATGTGTTTCCTAACCATATCCTATACCTTAGATACCGGAATCACCTAAACCTTGTTTGGATAAACCTATCGACCTTAGAAAACGTAGAGTTTACATGATCTTCAACCTAGTATAGTGCTGCAGTTTATACATGTGCATTTGTTTTACTATTACTACCTTTGACCTTGACCCATTACCTAGATTACCCGATTGGACCTTTACCCCTTTACACCCGTTGCCCACCTTTCTCTTCATCACATTCACCTTTTATCAAACCAATCACTAATTTTTCCTTCTACTTCATCACTTCCTTGTTTGAGGGCGATCACGTTCACCCACACATGGGGCAACCACATCTTATTTTTGTCAGCGTCACTTACCAATACAAGCTATGCAATACAAAGGGGCAAAATGTAGAAAATAAAATTGGGTCAAAATCCCTTTGGTTCCTTGTCAAATAATCACCTTGAACACACTCACCTAACCATGGCACCTTTTACCCCAATCAATTAAATTAATCCATGTTCTCACAATATTTATTATTTAATTATCACACCATCAGTTCACCTAGCCACCTCACCCTAGACCTATTCTTATTATTTTGTCATAACTAACTAAGACCTACCTAAACCCTAAAAAAATCAAATCCTACATTCCCTCTAACCACATTCCCACCCATTACAAAAGGAGCTACAAATCTAATCCACAAAAATAAATGAACAAGATCCAAGAAATCAAGCAAGATTTTCCCATTTTAGTAAACCTAGAAAATACCGCCCTAACCGATGTCGGTCACCCTAAACTGCCACCGGTTAACATGGAACTATCATCACTTACCATTTATTCCCCAAAGTAACCTTATTTTGAGGTTGGCACATTCATAGAAAAAAGAGACGAGACCAAAGTTGCATGCAACCATAACCAGCATTCACATACACATCCACAACCAACATCAGAAGTGATCATAGAGCCACTTGCATTCACGGTAGCATCTTGGGAAGTTCCATCACCACAAACTCCATCCATTTGATCAACTGCCATTTCCATCCAGCCATCAATCTCATACAACAGTAAGTATTTTACTAACCAACATTCATCTACTTTCATTTTAGTAAGATTTGTTACCTATATTATAAGTTTCTACTTGCATTTCCATTCTACCATCATTCACCTTCATGCAAACTTGATCATCCCTTCACCCACACCATTAAATTTCCCATACCCAAGTATTAAAGACCTCTGAGTATACTTAATATTTCCATAAACCTTTTCATTGTCCTCTTCATTGTCACTTAGCCTCAAAACTGTCCTTATAACAAGGTTTTAATAAGTTTCTATCACCTAATTGTACCGATGCTGGTTACCCATGACCATCGTCGGTCCATCCTGAACCATCATTAGTTATACTAGACCAACGTTGGTCTCTGTGTTTTACCCTCAGACCAAGGACAAATCCTAAATTCTCAACCAAATACCCAAAACAGCCCAAAACAAGACCCTGACCAGTACCAATACTCAGACAGAGACCTTGCCTTTTAGATTCAATCATAGCTTATCTTGTTGTGAATGAATTTTCTTATTGTAGTTGAATGAGATACCTAAATCATTTTAACTACAGTATGATTTCAATTATTTTTAACATTGAACTATTTTAAACAGTGGATTGACAACCTTCTAGGGAGTATCACACTTCCTGGAACTAGCATACGGTAGGAAGTCCATTTTCATATGTTATTTAATCTCTTTTGGTGGTCTTTTTGTTCATTTCAAGTAGTTCCTCCTAGCCAAAAGGAAGCTCTCGCGATCAGCTGTGGATCAAGAATTCATACACGCACAACAACCTTCAACCAAATATAACAGGTATTCCTCCTATCCCTTTTACCCTTATTTGTTTCGTCACATTTCAAGAAACACTCTAAGAATCAAGTGAAACAGGGACAACCTCTACCCATTTGGTAAAATATTCAGTGGTAGTGATGATGTGAGTTTGAACATCTAAAGAAGAAGGATGGAGCTTCCGTATGAGATCCAGGCCCCATTTTAGAGAATGGCCAATGTGTTGCAATAGAATGAAAAGATTGTACTAGTGCATGTATTAAGTTTCCATATTTTTGGTTTTGGCATAGTTCACACTTCTTTACAAAGTTGCAGCAATCTGATTCCATGGTAGACCAATAATAGCCTACTCTTAATAGCTTTTTAGATAATACCATGCCGTTGGTATGTGATCCAAAAATACCACCATGTACTTCTTTAATAGCGTAAATCCCCTGATCAACGGAAATCCCAATTAGAATGCTCTTGGTATGACATCTCCTGTGGGAGTGATAAGCACCACTCCTACTCCTGATCCATGGAAGGGGAATGATCTATCAAAATGAACCCGCCACTCTACAAATTATTCAATGTACATCATAGATGCATCTAGAAGATCTAGACACAAAGTTTCCATACCTGGTAGAGGTGCTTCTGATAATTGATCAGCCAATACCTATCCTTTTAAGGACTTCTAATTCATGAAATCAATATCAAATTCACTCAGGAGAATGATCCAATTAGCTATTCGGCCCGTGAGGGTAGGTTTCGATAAAAGGTATTTGAGAGGGTAAAATTTGGATATAAGTTTGGTCTTATTATTTAGGAAATAATGGTGAAGCTTTTGGAAGGTAAAGACAACTGCCAAACACGCCTTTTAAATTTGGGGGTAATTCAACTTGTATATAATCAAGGTGCAACTGAGATAGTAAATTGCTCTCTCTTTATGGTCTAAGTCATATTGGGCAAGCAGTGCACTAATAGAAAATTGGGTAGTAGAAATGTACAAGAGAAGAGGTTTGCCAAGAGTAGGTGGCATGAGTACACATGGATTGACCAAGTATTGTTTTATTAGTGCAAAGGTCTTTTGGAAATCTAGTCCCCAGTTGAATGCAACATCCTTCTTTAGCAAATGAGTAAATAGGTGACACTTATCCGCAAGCTATGAAATTAAGTGATGGATTTCCTGAATCTTTCCCTGTAAAATCCTTAGTTTCTTGAGAGTTGTCGGTGGAGACATTTCTGTAATAGGTATGACTTTGGTTGGGTCCACTTCAATCACTCTTTGTGAAACTATGAAATCCAATAATTTTCCTGATAAAACACCAAAGAAACATTTCTTGGGATTCAAGTGTACCTTATAATCTCTACTATGCTAAAAAATATTCCTAAGCACTTCAGGGTTCTCTCCCCTACTTTTGGATTTGGCTAGGATGTCATCAACATAATCTTCCATGATGTCGTTCATCATATCATGGAAGATGACAGCCATACCCCACTGATAAGTAGCCCCGACATTCTTAAGTCTGAAAGGCATGAATTTATAGAAAAATTTTCCCCATGGGGTGATGACGGTTGTCTTATGTTGGTCTTCTTTTGTAATCTGTATCTGGTTATAACCTAAAAATCCATCCACTAAGGAAAACATTTCATAACCAGTAGTGAAATCTACTATCATGTCAATGTTAGGTAGGGGAAAGTCATCCTTCAGACATGCCTTATTAATGTCACAAAAATCAATACAAATTCTTATACCCACATGCTTATTCTGTGCAGGGACTATTTTGGATATCCATTCTAAATAGTCGATGGGTTTAATAAAATTAGTAGCTAACAGTTTTTAAAATTCTTCTTTGATAAGGAGCGCCACCCTAGAGTGCATCTTTCTCAACTTTTATTTGATGGGTTTGGCATCTGGGTACACAATGAGGTTGTGCACAACTAACTCTAGGTCCAAACTAGGCATATCTGCATATGTCCATGTGAATATGTCTGTTTATTCTCTTAAGAGCTCTACAAAGATATTTTGTTCCTGAGATGAGAGTGAACCCCCAACTTTATCATTCTAGGCTACTCTTCTAAGGCAATGTTGATGTTGATTGTTTCCTCAACAAGCATCTTAGAAGCATATTCCATCCATGTAGGATCAGGGGGGAGAGTAAGATCAACCTCCTATGGTATCTCATTATCATCTTTAAATGGATGAACTACTTCATCCATAAACTTTTCATTTTGTTTATCTATGAGCATTTCAAAAAGTTTTCCACTGTGAGATTTCCGTCTATCCTTTTTGCCAGGTTTCTCAGAATTGGTTTTAATCTTGCTCACCATCTTCTTATTCAAACAACCACATATATCTTCTTCTTCCCCAAAGTATGCACAGGTGTCTAGTTGAATTGGAAATCCTTTCTTGTGGTCCCCAGCCGGAATAGAATCCCTGAGTCCCATGAACTCTGCAAATGCCTCATCATTTTTAAAGAAGTCTAGTGGCACGTGAAGTTATAGATCCCAATCTATAAGTTTAGGATATACAAGGGCTACTTGATAATTGGTTAAGGGGGTGGATCTAGATAAGGTAACGACAGCTGAATCTGGGAATAGGTTAGTGGAAGCAAGATCCTTGTAGAGGCTACAGTGGGAATCTATGTTGCTATCAGAACGAGATGAAACATCCTCATGTTTAGAAGAGGTTGTGTCATTCTAATAGGGTAGAGTGTTATGAGGCCTTATCCCTATGTCATGCTTATTTGAATTAAAAAGAGGGATGGGAATAGGATCTAGTTGTCCTTGTGCATTAATACCACATCCAAACCCATTATAGCCCATGAAAAACATCATACAGTGACCTTAGATGTATTGGGGTGATTGATGGAATGAAGCCATGGTACCTTATGGCACTCTGTTGGTAGGATATTCTAACATTTTATCCTCATATGGGATACTACTATGGAAAAATGTTTCCAATGGTTTAGGATACTACTACCAGGTTCTCTTGAACTGAAACTAAGGCTTACCCCTTTTCTAGGAGATACTGATAAATTTGATATTAGCAAAGCCTGTTTAAGAGAAAATGGCTCACCTAGGCCATATTTTGCTGACATTGCCTCTTATGAAGAGAACGGGTTGACTAAAAAAGGTAAGTCTTGATTATAAGGAGTGAGGGACTCTAAATCTATTTGTTTCTTAATATCTTCCTTTTATAGAGGCATGACAATATCCACTAAAGGACATTCATAAGCTGCATGAGAGAAGCTATGCAAATCCCTACAATGTGTGAATGGTTTCGGGTTGCCCAGGATGGTAACCACTTGACCTACATGACACAACTTGATGCATTGATGGAAAGTTGATGGAACAACTTGCATGGCATGAATCCATGGGCTCGCCAAGAGCATGTTATATGGAAGGTCTAAGTCAAGGACATGAAATGTCATGTCATGAAAAGTTGGACCTACTTCCATGGGAACTACTTTAGTACCTGCTAATTCCCATTCTTCATTGGCGTAAGCTATGATTGTGATAGTCTTAGCTCCCAGATCTGTTTCTAAATGGCCTAGCTACTTAACCAGCTTCAAAGTAGAAATTTTTAGACTAGATCCACCATCCACAAGTACCCTCTTGATTTTTCAACGGGTAACCACCACTTCGAGGTATAAGGGTAAGTTATGTTCTGGGTTGTTACGTAGGATTGCAGTGCTATCAAAAGTAATATTATCACTAGGGTCTAGGTGTGTAATCATGACTTGGAGTTGTGTAGGGTCTACATCTGTAGAGATTCCTAAATTTTTCAATGTTTTATACAATATGTTATTATGGGTATTAGATATTCTGAGGAGATCAATAATGGATATCCTAGCAGGTGTTTTCTCTATCTGATCTATCAAATTATGCTGACCTTCCTGAGGGATAGGCATGGGATCTAGTATGAATAAACGAGCTCGTCTCATCCCTATTGCGCAACTCTTTTCTAAGATTTAGATAGTGTTGACCTGCTCATTAGAGGAGTGAATACATCCTATGAGAGAATCAAAGGGAATATCATTGGTAGGGTAAACATAAGCGACATTTCTATAGTCATTGGAGGTTTTCCCATGATCTGGCTTCCATTTATTTTTATCTTCATGATTGGGAAAAGGATCTTTGTAAGTACCCATTTTCTCATTTGGATCTTTTCTGGATTCAGGGGGAGAATCTACAGCGATGTTACCCTCCTCAATGAGGTCTTGTATGTAATGATGTAGTCATAAACACCTATCTGTCTTATGTCCCTTGACATGATGAAAGTCACAATACTCATGGTATTTGAACCAACTAGGTTTTGGAGCATCCTCTGGGTATGGTACTATCGAAGTTGGATATTCCACCATCTTTCCATAATCTAACTAATTTAGTATGGATGACATGGATTCTATTAATGTCGTGAACGTGCGTTTAGTGGGTGCCTTGTGATGAGGTCCTTATCAAAGCTTTAAAAGTAGGCTTGTCTTCATGGTTTTGACTCTTTTGGAGTTGGTAATTCCATCACCAACGACATGCTTTTTATTATTAAAATAATTTGGTTTGTCTACGGATTTGGCTTCATGTTTGTCTTGAACAAATGGTTTAAGTGTACCCTTTACAATGAGGGCCTTCTTGATTTGACCTCCATTCTTTATGACTTCTTCGAATTTAGGGCCACAGTGTATTTATAAATGGAAGGATATTTCTGAGTTTAAGTCAGGAACAAAGATGCTCACTAGCTATTTTTCCAGCAATGCACAAGGGAAACAGCTTGCCAACCTACACCATCATTGCAATAAACTTGCAAAGATCACATGGGGTTTTTGTTTTGTATTGCATAAATCATTCATTGTGATGTCACTTTCCATATTATAGGAGTACTGTAGTAAACAAATTTTTGCTAATGCGTGCCATGTTGTAATGGTTCCCTTGGGTATACTATATAACCATTCCAATCCCATGGCTCCTAGGCTGTGAGGAAAAAGGTGTAGTAAGAAGTTATCACTATATGCGACCTCTTGGAAATACGTGTAAAATTATTTTATATGATCAAGAGGATCACTCTTACACTTATAATTATCAAACTTGGGAACAGTAAAGTGTTTTGGGAAGGGCTGTTGTAACATGTCATTATCAAAGGGGTAAGGGCATACTTCTTCATATGAATATTTTCTATTCTAGCCTACATTTCCCTCTTGAAATGTAGTAAGCATATTTTTTCATTGATTATAACTCTTTCTAAATGAGTTTCTCTTTAGTAGGTGACATTGGTCTTTGCACTTGAGTCACTTTATAGGTATGGTCTGTGTGTGGATCAAAGTGAAACCCGCTAGTTTTAGTTTTGTCTTTTTTTTGTATATGTTTCTTCTTGAAGAGCCTAAGTTTTCTAGTTTCTAGCTCAATTTCAAGATCTATTTTTGAAGGATTTCATCTTCATCCAAAGGGTCCTCTTCTTCATCAAATTTGGGAGGAGGGGAAGCCTTAAACTCAGTTTTCACTTTACGTGAATCTTTGTAGTGCGGTCTTCGTGATGGGTCCCCTTCGACAGTAGCATGATATTTCCCAGAAGTGGAAATGTATCCCACATCAAAAGGGTTATATGTGTTTAATATGAATATTCATTCTCCTAATTGAGGGTTAATGACCTTATTTTCTATTTCGCTCTCGTGTGGAAGTTTTTATCCTAATTCTAGGACTCTTAAGAGTACATGATCTCTGTTATTAATATAGGAGTTTATCAAATCTACCTAGGTATAATATTTTTTTCTCTCCGGAAGAGTCTGACTCTTCTGCACTATGGTCAATTAATGGATCCATGTCCTTGACTTGAGAAAAGAGAGGCACTAAGTTTTTTCTGCTAAATGGGATGGTTTCGAAAGGGTTTTCTGCTAAGTCATGTTCATTTGATTTAGTTGCCATCTTTGGGATTTTTAGGCATTACTAGCCAACGTTTGTATGTAGCTATCGTGAATCCTAAAATGTATTTTTTTTTTACAAGTGGTTTGAGGTGATGTTTGAAATATGTCACAATGTGTCCTAGATGCAAGGCTATGCAGTTGTTTTATCAAATAACACTCATTCGAACACCTAGATGTAATGATCACTAAAATTTGGTCGTTATGCAAAGCTTATACCCTGAAATAGATAGTGACAATATCATACCAATGTGTAGGTCAAGTCAGAATTTCTAAAAGGACCTAAATATCAAAGCGGTGTTGACGTAGTCTCTTAACGAGGTATACTTAAAAATTAGTTTAAATGCCAATGAAAGCTAAATCTTCTGAAAAATGGAAGTCGCGACTAGATATAGCGTAATAATGTCATCGTGATACATTAACCGAGCAAGTAAGGTTTTAGTATCATGAAAACCTCATTATGATATATGTAAGGTGTTATTGAAACTTTTCAAAAGACTCATATGACATCAAAACTGAAACCAAGTGATAAGTATAACAAGGAGTTTTTTAATTTTGTGAGCAGCGTAACCGTGTAATAAAGGGACTTATACCATTTTCTCATAAAAATGAGAACACGACGTAAGTACCAAGATTGTGCATCTAGAATACGAATAAAACCATCAACTCAAGAAGAAACGAGTGACGAATCAAACCTACAGTGGTGAAAATGATCTTGAAATCAAGATTAAAGAACTGTTATCAAAGATACAAAAAATGTACCTATGCACTTTAGATGTTTAACAACCCATCTGCAAACATGGATGGGCGTAAATGGACAAAAAAACTGGCGAGCACTATCTTTGATAAAAAAAACGCAAGGTATGCACCTTTGTCAACCTGAAAAATGGGTGGTGAGAATGCAAGTGTATAGATCAAAAAGATGAAAAATAAACTAAGTGCCACTTGGGCAGAGCTTTGCCTCATCCTAAGGCGAGAAAGAACCTAAGCTAAGTGAGATGTCATCTAATTTTCGTGATGAAAGACACTTAGATCAAACTTACAAGGATTCTTTTCCTTGTTTGAAAAACAAGGTTTAGATACCAAATGAGTTGTTAGGTCATGATGGTTTTGATGTAACAATCGACTAGCAAAGTGGGCTCAAAGATAGAATGGCCTCTCTAATAAGTTCTCTCACCTAGGTGTTACAAAGTTGTCTTAAGCGAGCGCAATTTACCCAAAAAGTTGTAATGACTAATTTGGGAGTATCTGAGCTTTACTTTACCCCCTTCAAGTACATTGGGCAATAAATGTGTCCATGTGTACTCTCACTGGGGTTGCCATATGGAAAACCAGAAACGTTAACTCATGAGGAAAACTAGTCAAGTGGGTAAGCAGAGTGCTTCCTGTTTCATCCATGAGGTTACACAACGGTGGATTACTTTAGGGTTCCTGGAACCACCCCCATTGTTATAGCTTAAGGTGTTATGCCAAAGGGGTTATCTTCCAATTAAGTGGATAGGGATGTACCCTTTTCCAAAACCTGCAATACAATGTGATGAAAGTGGTGTGTTTTTTTTGTATTTTTTAATTTAAATGTTGGTTTAAGTAGCACACCATTTGGTAACTTGCATAAAACACATGTATGAGAAGTGTTGTGTCTGGTTTGGTTTTGACATCATTCTTCTACAAGTGTTGTGTCCTATAGACAACAATTTTTAGTAATTTCCATTTTTCACAGATTGATGTCATGAAAGAGAACTTTACACCTTAATTTTGATTCCTAAGATCACAAAAAGGCATGAAGGAAGAGAATACACAATGTGAAAATCCTATGAAATCACATGAAAGTTTACTTTATCCTTTATAGAACAAGTGTTTTGAACATTTAATACAAGTTTGTACAAGTGTTTCTGATCTCCAGGATCACCTTTGAAGGTGTGAGGAGAGAGCATACACACTTTTACAAATGTAATTCAAGTTAAGAACCAAAAACACTTAACTATGCAAACTGAAATACCAAAGAAAACTCTGTATTTAATTTGTTAGCCCCTAGAAACTTATAGCAGAGATCAAAAAAATTATTTTTTATAGACTGTAGAAAAAAAATTCTAATTTTAACACAAACGCCTATGCACCAAAACTAACACAAGCGTGCCCTAGCCAATGGGTACACGCCTCTCTCAACGGATACACCTGAATTTTTTTTTAGTAAAATCCAAAGTATACCAAAAACACAAACGCATCTAGAGAGACAGAGATGCTTGCAACTCGACGTGGATGCTTAGGGTTCAACAGAGATGTGTCTAAGCATAAAAAAGTTTCAAATTTTACACA
Source organism: Taxus chinensis (assembly GCA_019776745.2). Lineage (NCBI taxonomy): Eukaryota > Viridiplantae > Streptophyta > Pinopsida > Cupressales > Taxaceae > Taxus > Taxus chinensis. The sequence goes on along the minus strand of CM034147.1, from coordinate 774,616,873 downwards.
TTGGGGTTATTTACACAGATGCGCCCAAAGAGACAGAGATTCCGACCCATTGACAGAGACGCGTGTGCATCCCTTAAGACAAAAAACTTGTTAATGATAAGTACAGCTAGACAGGTGCACACCTGTTCCGATGGGAACGCTAAGTTTTCAACGTGGACACACCCCTTTATAACACCTATGCATAACATGTGAAAACCCTACAAAACTCACAGATTCTAAATTTTTAAACAGAAAACAAGTTAGTTGTTAGTCAAAGTATCCTCTTTCTAGTTTAAACCCATAGAACATATGCAAATAAGTGCGATCTAGCTAGTGTTAGAAGTAGGAATGAGAAAATAACAATTTTTTTATAACTAAAAAGACCTCCATTAATGGAGGATGGAAATAAGCATCCCACTAGGCATGCCAAATGTGTTCAATGAAAGGTTTTGTAAGAGCTATTGAAATGGGGTAAGAAACACTCAAGAACCCCGAAGCTTTGTGTAAAAATACCCTCAATGGACCAAAGGATAAGAAATGAGAAAGGAATCATATTTGCCTACATTAACTTGAAGTAAACAAGAAACTTAAATAAATGAAGTTAGCCTCTATTCTTGAAAGCTTAAAATAAATGAACCTAAAAGGACCCAAGCTATCAGTTTATGCTTCAAGAGAATGGATCTCGCCATTAATAGCTTCAAGGCCAATGTTTCTTCCCATTTACTCCATGTTAATGTGATAGAAATGCAAAAACAAAGAAAATAGCTCAATAAAAGGTCCTAATCCTTGCAATAATACTATAGTTTAGGTTAGAGGGAAGAAGTGTTCTTTGAAATAAGAGGGGGGTAGTAGGCTATTTATAGTTTTCCATTTGGGAAATGGGAGGCTTTTTGGTGCATGTGGGACTAAATATAAGTCAACAAGTTAATTATCAAGTCAAAGTAAGATTTGAATACTTTTAGAGAGAGGTTGATCATGGTTAAGACTAGCTAACCCTGTTTAGAGGGTAATTAATCCTATTTAGAGTGAAATTAGGTTTCTGGGAGGGTTCTAAAAGGCCTAATCAATCCAATGAAGTGGATTGGTATTCCAGTGAGCTAATAGAGGTGGTAAATAAGAGAATATTAGCCAATAAGAGGTCATTATAACCTATTTAATTAGTTTACCAGAGGAAATACAACCAAAAGAGTGTCATAAGAGGGGAGCTAGATAGGCATAACTGACGAGGTGTTGCCAACTTACACAAAGATGACTAGCTAGGGCAATATTAGGGATAATAGTGCTTTGATCAAACTAAAGGTGTCTACACATCCATTTCACAAATAAGACCTTGGTCATCCATGCATGGGGTTGGGCAACCAATAATTCCCCTAGAAATTATGTGGCTACATTTTTCTTTGAATAGGTAGAATCCTAGGATACTTTTCTAGAATATATTGGCATATAATAAGAATTATATCCATTCTATGATTTTAGACATGATATGTGGCACACTCCTTGACCTTTTTTTGTAGTCACTTACAATCAAAAATTCATTCCATCTTTTAACCTAGCTTAATCATAATCCCATACATTTAGGCCTATGTTTGTTTAGTTCATACACGTATTTCAAATTATTGTAAAACTAAACAAATATAGAGGGCCTAAGTATTCTTTTATATCTCTATCCAAGCATTATATATTATTTTAATTAACAAATCAAGATATCTATTATTGAAGATTTTCAACACGACTTTCCAATTCCTCCTACTATGAAAGGGGTATCCTTGGTTTCACATATATGTGAAAATCTGACTTTCATATGTAATATGTCAAGCCCATGGCCCATGTAAAATAATTTTCTTGCTCATTAGACCAGGTTTAATTCCTCTTTCTAAAGCAAAAATTGTTGGCGGACCCCTTATATTTGTTCTTGTTACCCCTTTCGACTAACTGGCCAAAGAGTTGGGGTTCATATTCCATTTATATTATATACTTATAATAGGATACAAATTGTCATCTACATCTCTAATATCACTATTCATATTAGGATTCACCTACTTAGTACCATTTTCAACCTTTTTTTCATACCAACATTTCATCTCACTTGAACATTTGGTTGATTTTATTTTGTAATGGGACTTGTATCCTTTTCAAAAAATAATTTATTGTCAATGTAATCCAACCCAAAAAATCTATTGATCACGGTTGATTGAGGCATTATCCTACAAATTTTTATCTTCCTCTTCCCATTTCTCACCTTACAACTAAAAAATTGATATGAAGTCTGTAACTCAATCTTTCTTAGTAGAATGAGAACACTTAAAAAAATTTGTAATGCATAAGCTCCTAGGAAACTTATGAAAAAAATTTATTTCAAATTTTATGCAATATTTAAGTTCTCATGAGAGCTAGATTAAAAATAGCCATTATTCCTCAATTAGAATATGTACAGAAATATCCTTGCAGTGGGACATATAAGTAGAAACTACTTAAAGTGTAAAGAGTTGCAAGATTAAAGTTAATGTAACATATCCATATACTACAATTAGTGTAGACCAATAACTCCAAAATGAAAACAAAGTGGGTGAAAAAAATAAAGGAAATAAATACTAAGATACAAGGACAATGCATACACTTCAAATTTATGGATTTTATCCCTAAGATAAAATACCTCACTTTAAACATTTTAATCCAACAAAATAACTCAAATATTCCCCCATTATTCAAAAAAAAAAGTTTATATGTAGAGGATCTTATAGAATCAATGGATGAATTGAGCCATTAACTATATAAATACTTTGAGAAGATAAATACACAACACAAGAAGCGTGTAAATTAAACAATAGGATAAGTTGAGTTTCAGGTTGCAGATATAGTGTTATCCTAGTTTTAGAATGATAGGTTTTTGTATGTACCCAAAAATGCATGTGCTACAATGTCAGAAAAATAGTTACAAAAGGTCCCCAATGATGATTCATTTCCTTTAAGGTGTTTGAGTTCTTAAGCCCATTAACACTATATATTTTTAGCTTAGACATCCCTACTCAGCATTTGCGCACTTTCTTCTAGCTTCTTGCTTCTTTTTATGAACTTTTTGACCTTTAGTTTCAAAACCGTCACCTTTTCTGGAAGGCAATTTTGTAACTGCTGCCCAGGAAAGGCAGCGGTTTTGTGATTGTCACTCTAGTCAGGGCAGCAGTTCTATGTTCATCGCTATACGTAAGGTGGTAGTTCTGCGTGATTTTTCCAGAAACCTTCATACGTAAATTAGACATGCATCATTTAAGTTAAATTCACTTCCAAGGCACATTTGTGAAACAAATTAGCTAAATTTATGCTTGATTACATGCTCTTAAATCCTATTTTTAAATGGAATGAATTAGTTTAAACTGCCCCTTCATCTAATGATGTGGCACCACAAGGATGCCTTATGTGTGAGTTCATAGCCTAGCCAATTTTTTTTATATAACCATTGTTTGTTCTCAAGCAAAACCTGGAGAATTTTGAGTATTCTTGTTATTTCAAAACTACTACCTTTCTTTCTAGAAATTTCCAAATCCAATCTCTGTCAAATTATACTTGCACTCTTCCACCTGTATTGTTTCCCAATTTGTTAATTGAAGTTGTTGTTCCTCCTACACTTTATAATCTTGATGTAACTACATTCCCACCCATTTTACTCACATGGACATAAAAATCGAAAGGATGAAATGAGGGGATGAATATTCACACAACTAGATTTGTCTGTGTTCTTGCATATTCAGATTGAAGGTGTTGTTTGTTTTCTTTATTGATTAAAATATCAAATCTGAATTGTATTCATTAAAATTCATATCAAATAAATTAGAGAATTTTTTTTGTTATTTAAATTACCAAGCACTCACAATAGATCAAATCATATTAGAAATCCTTCTCTTCAATATTACTAGGGAATTTATAGGAATAATAGCTTCTTTGAAGCTGTGATTTATTCTCTGTCTCTAAGGTAGGATTGAAGATTTTGATTAAGAATGATTCAATTAGTTAATTGTTTTAGGTTTACATTAACATGATTGCACAAGCATTTAGCTACATATGGTTAATTTCTTTTATTAGCTTAGAATATTTGTTCAAAATATCAGAAAATAATAAAATATATTTTCTTTACTAGATTAGTTGTTTTATTCCTTTTGTTGATTCATATATTGAAAAATACCAAAAACATAGTGTATATTTACTTTGATTATTTAATTTTTTTAATTAGATCAATTCAATCATTTCATGTATGAAAAATATGAGGCCTAGGGAACTCAAATATTACATATTCGATCCAATTGTACCTTAGCCAAATCTAGCAATTCCTTTAGTAGATATCAATCAAGGCCTTAGGTTCAATGTTTTCAAAACAACTAGACATATAAAAAGAATCAACCAACAACATGACACATTAAACATTGAATACAATAAAGCCTACCAGAATTGGTTAAAATAACTGAATTACAAATTACCTTGAAATTATTAAGTGTTTATATGACCTTCAATGAAAAAAACCAAGAAAAAACTTATGTAATTGATCCATTAGTTAGGAAACCAAACTTATAAGATTTATTCATAGACCTTGATACGGGACTACGCATACAATTTTCTAAATACCAAATGTCATACTCTCAAAAGATTGAACAACTCTTAGTTTTAAATATTGAAGCAGATAAGGCTTATGTTTTTTGGATCGACCCCATGTGTAGATTACCTGACCACACTTGGGAATAGATTCTAGATCATACCGCATGACTATACAAGGATCAAAACTAGAGATATTTTACCATTATGACCCTACAGTTCCCCAACCAAGTAGGACCAAGAGCTGATAAGACTTAGATATTGGATTAAAAGTGTTGGTCTTTAGATCCTCACCATTACCCCCTGACATCATTAGGTAGTTAAACATCCTAAATGAAGAAGCTCACCTAGCCCTCTCATTTTGCACCAAACCTGATAACCCTCAATAAAGATAAAGGAAATAATGCCTCTCACTCTTTCTTGTTCCATGACCTTTTATGAATAGATTTATGAGTCCCCCTTTAGTTTCCCATGAATTCCAATACCGATAGACATGAGCCTCTTCATTATCATCCTTTCTGATTTCTCCATCTGATCCACCCAGGTTAGAGAGCCTTTCATCATGCTTGACGAGTATATCTAACTATTTCCAGATAGAGAAATTACATTGAATTGACAACGTATCCACACATATTACTCCACTTCCACACTCCTCTATGATTTATCCATCTATTATTTCCACATTGACTTCCTCGACATGACCTCAGGGATTCGTGTGTAGTTAAAGGTTGCGTGTTGATTTTCATTTGTACAAATTGGTGAAACCAAGGTGAAGATCTAGTATCTTTTTTGTTTCCACCTTCTTCATCCACTTTTACTCTCTCCCATTATTCTACAGCCCTTGAATATGTTCGGATATGAAGGATTCGGCCGAACCATTTTGGGTCTTGAAGTATACAACTATCAAATGGGTTGACAAAAATAGTCACCCTCACTTTCTACATGGGAAGACAACTATTGTACTTCCCTTTTTTAAACTCCTCATACTCATGGGACCAATGTCTATTCCTCAGTAAGGATCGATGAAATTGATAAAATTACATAAACACAACCACATGAACTCTCAAACTCTAATAACATGACTTTTACTGGAGAGATAAGATCATCTCCTTGGGATTTTTTTAGAAAATTGATCAGTATGCAGTCTGACCAAATCCTACATTTAGATGAGGATTACTTAACACATTACAATGGAATCAACCAACGCTTCCTAAAAATGAATCAACCTTTTGATAGGCCATAAGGGAATGTTGATGTCTTGCTTCAAAATAACACCACTACCCCACCTATAGCAAAAAAAAATTATAATGAGGGGTGGAAAAAGAATGAACAATTTATAGCAGGATATCACATTCCTCAACAACCAACAAAGGATTAACAGTGTACGTAAAAACAAAAATCCACACCATCAATGGGAGAAGTCATCTCAGCGTTAGTGGATAAGGTCAAGGAATTGGAACTTGCTCAAAATACTTAGACTTCATATACTAGGCAAGGAAAGACTCATTATTATCCTCAGAACTATGGTCAAGTACCCACTCCTCCAAGTCCTCTAGTTTATATGGGTGTTCCTAGTCCTAGGGATCTTTTAACTGGGTCAGGAACCTTAGATATGCCCCCCATGCTACATATGGATATCCACAACAGATACAATCTAGAAGCGTGTTTTCAAATGCTATACCAGCTAGAAATGTAACGTTCCCTAGATTTTTACCTCTGAGTCCATATCAAGGTAATGTTCCTCCCTACGTACACATGTATTCTAAATCACAAAAAGGGGAAATTTACTCTTTCCCATATGGTCAGCCATAAGGTATGTCTTATTCCCCAAAAAATATATTAGATTATGCATCCACCTCTCTAACAATGATCATCAATGGTTGAGTCTTATGTAGTGGATACCTACTCAGAATATCTCAAGGATCCTCTTGACTTATGTATATGGAATGTCATGCTCCTAAGACCTCTACCAGACCTTCTTAAATATAAAGGGGAAGGAGATCCTAATGCGCACATCAAGGCATACGTAACTGGCATTTAAGAGCTTCTCCCATGGGATGTAATTGTTACAAAAATATTCCCTTAGACGTTAGAAGGTATTACTCTCAATTGGTATTACAGAATACTAAATTCTTTGATACATTCTTTCAAGCAACTCGTGTTAGAGTTTATTAAATATTTTGACATGAACAAACTTTTGAGAATAGGAATCAGAGAATTCCTCCATATTAAACAAGAGAGCAACGAGTCTGGTGCACATTTCATACAAAGAGGGTGACAATTTCTTTACTCCTTAGTAAGTTCTCCTAAGATGGATCAAATGGATCTCTACGAATTATTCATTAATTTTCTTAACTGAGAAATGAATGATGAGGTCTAGAAATTCCCACTTCGGAGATATGAAGATGTGTTAGAGGGTGATCTTTGAATAGATCAAGAAACAATAGACAACGGTTCTAACGGGAGGTTGATCACTCCCAACGAAAGGTAACTCAGGTTACCCAAATAATAAAAATAATAACCAAGGACCTAAGGTCCTCAATAAAAATCATGGTGTTACAACCAACAGTGTTACCGATCAAGTGAAGAAACCTAACGTTGTTAATATGTTGAATATGAATAACACTAACAACAACAATAACGGTAACAATTAAAGTAGTAGCAATTTCACTCCCATGGTTAATGCAATGGATTTAAATCATCCACAGAAACCAAAACAACAAAAATAATAGCAAGTCTAATCTCAAAGCCCTAGCCAGTCTCCTAACAGATATCCAAATCAATTTCCAAATCAAGGGAAATGGCCTCCCAATTTCAACTATAATAACCATCAGTATAAAAATAATTAGAACTTTGGGTGATAACAAAATGCCAATCAAAGACATTACGATTACGATCCTGACCTTTATTGTTGTTTCGATTGTGTCTGAGGGAACGATGTCATAACCTATTGGTATTGTAACAAGTTTTTACAGTGCTTACCTAAGCAACAAATATAAATATTTGTTGATATGTTTTTGAAAACTTCTATGACGCCTACCTAGAATGCTTACACGGGGAATGTATACCCCTAAAATTTTCCACTCAAGATCTTCAACGACCCTCTCCCAACACATCCCAATAATGATAATATATACCACAATGGATCAAACAAGGGTGTCATGGTGGGAGCTAATAATCATGAAGCTTTGACTTCATCAAATACATATGTAGCACCTTCATTGGACGGTCTTCATCAAACTAAGATAGTCGGTCTCATAGAGCTAGAGATTCAGCCTGAGATAAATGTTACCACCAGAATTAAAGATTATTCTTCATAGCCTATTTCAATTTACCCATCTATAGTGAATGATATACGTGAAACACTTGGAAAGCTAGTAGGAGCTTATGACTTGATTAGTGACCTTACGAATACCTTTTCTCATATCTCCTTCTTGGACTTGTTGAATAACTCCCCTACTCATAGATTTGTTTTATTATAAGTATTGGGTCTTGCAAACTTAGTCAATGCCCCCCTCCTTCGAAAATGTAGATAAAACATATAGATTTTGATGGCTATCCCTTGCAGCGTGAATGGGATCTCAGATTTGTTTTTGACATTAGTAAGATGCCCACAAACACTAACATGACATTTAGAGGTGATCCAGATTTGAATTTATAGGTTTGGATCTATAATAACTATGTAAATAATGCTATGATTGATGATGGGGTGGTGGTAAACATTTTCCCCTTCTCTTTTCTTCATAAGTTAGGTTATGAAGAGACTAACTTCTCTTCTATAAGAAACATTGTAAGGGGTTATGTTATCCTCAAGGAAACATCAATTGGAACTATAATCCTCCAAGTCACTTTGGGGCCTAAGGAAATCCTCACATATTTTTATATTATATACCTAGAAACCAACTATAATATGATCCTCAACCATCCTTGGATACACCACATGAAGGAAATTCCTTCCACGTTGTTTGAGGAAGTAAGATTCCTACACTTAGGGAAATTCTTCATTGCACGGGGTGACCCAAAGCCCTTCGATATATACATAACCAATATAAAGAATAGATCAAGATTGCGTTAGAAGTTCACACTCCCCACAAACCAAGTAAACATACAAGTGAGTTCAATGCTCGAAACAAAACAAGTTCCTACAACGAAGTTAGAAACTACTGGATTGATCAAGGGATTTCCTACAGTCAAGGACGAGACTATTGACGCAAAGATAGTATAAAGAGAAACCACAACAAATATTTTCAAGTTTTTGGAGAATGATTTACCCATTCTCCTTCCATTTAATTCTATGTTCATATGACATGCCCTAGGACTCGAATCTCTTCTAGTTGATGCAGTCTGCATTGTGGAAGTTTCAAAAACAAAGGAAGAGGATACGAAAGATGATATGATGTCAACATTCCCACGTAATTTTTAGACCCTTCACTTCGATGGAGCTAAGTGTTGCTTTAGTGCTAGAGCAAGTGTGATCTTTACTTCTCTGGAAGGGAAGGTCATGAAATTCTCTTTCAGACTAGATTTCTAATGAACGAATAATGGTGTTGAGTACGAGGCTCTCCTTATTGGTCTCATTATATCCAAAAGGATGGGTGTTATCAATATTAGAGTAATGGGTGATTTTCAACTAGTATCCAATCAAGTTTCATAAGTATACTAGACTAGAGAGGAACAACTAAAACTCTATAAATTTTTGGTTCTTAATCTAATAAAGGGTTTCGAATTCATCTCAATTGTAGCCAATCCATGAGAACTAAATATCCTCGCAGAATCCATAGCCCCCTCTACTTCTCACTTTTTTCTGAGCAAGGATTTAGAATAAGAAAACTTCATTGTCTTGGTACATACAGAACCCTTAGTGCGTAAATAATCAACCATCCCAATCCTAACATATGTTGAGGCTGAGAATGAGTCGGCCACCCTAGACTACACAGAGAATGATGAGGATATTTTGGGGTATCTTAATGCTTATGTAGATTTACATCCTAGATACCATAAGAGACGATTTTCTCTCATTTATCACTCACCCTCCTATTCTAGAGATCATACGATGGATCCTTACTCCTCAGAAGGCCTTGAAATTTTTGAGGTAGAAAAAGACAGGGAGTTGGAATTAACTCTGGCTCCACCTGAGTTTGAAGAAGGTAAAGCTTATTTGATCAAAGAGATGATTGATATTAACATCGGGATGGAAGAAGATCTAATTTTTTTTAAGTTAGGCTCTTCACTTACCCCTGAGGAAATAGAAATACATACCAAAATCCTTAAGGAGCATTTGAAAGCCTTTATGTTGAACTACACATAAATGACAAGAATTTCTCCTCATGTGGCAGTTCAGAACTTGGTGAAAAAATCTAATGTAAATCCCATCAAGCAAAAGTCTAGGCCAATGAAACCAAAGGTGGATTTGATGGTTAAAGAGGAAGTGATGAAACTATTACAAGTGGGATTCATTAAGCTAGCTGATTACTCAATTCGGGTGTCCAACCTCATCTTCATTCTATAAAAAAATGGAAAGATCCGCATTTGTATTGACTTTCGATATATCAACAAGGCATGTCCCAAGGAAAATTTCCCACTCCCATCTATTGATGTCATCATTGATGCAACAATTGGCTATGAGATGTTGTCCCTCATGGATGGATTTCTTGAGTATAACCAAATCAAGACATTTGAGGAATATCAAACGAAAACCACATTCATCACTCCTTGGGTAACCTACTATTATGCAATCATGACGTTTGGTCTCAAGAATGTTGGTGCCACATACCAACGAGTGATGAATTACATATTCCATGATCTTATTCATAAGATTATGGAATCCTACATTGATAACCTACTAGCTAAGGCTAGAAAATGAAGTGATCATCTAGAGGTGCTTCACATCATCCTCTATCGTCTAATCGAATACGAAATTACACTAAACCATGAAAAATTTGTATTCAGTGTTGTTGGGTTATAAAATGATACTTTAATCAAAACCACAGTCAAGGGACAACAAGTCTCTCCTCTTTATGGGAGAGGTTCCCTTATTGAAAGAAAGCAACAAAGCTTATATACAAATGTACACTTTCATTTTAAGGTTGAACATCTGACATCTAGAAATGCTTTTGACCAAAATAGCTAGTCAATACAAATGAATAGAAGAAATGAAAAGAGGAAAGAGCAGAATATAACAACACTTTAAGGAAATATAGATAGAAGAGTATAACCCTATGCATGTTGAGCAAGAATAATACAGAACAAAATCATTCACATTCACAGCATAAGATATCATTCCATAGACACAAAGTTCCAGAAATCATATCAATAAGAACACAAAGTTTCTTATTACAAAAGATATATGATCAATAGATTTCAGGTAAGAAGGAAGAGACAATAGATGAGATAGAGAGAAAGGGGAAATTCTACAGTATTGATTTCTTTCGATTATACTTATACTTAAAAAGTATCAGAGCCCAACCTTTTGCAGTGAGATAAGTTGTTACATTTATATAGGAAGCCAAGAGAGGAGAAGAAAAGAAGGAAAAAAAAAATGATTTGGTGCCCAACCACCAACCATCAATTCCAATGCAAATCTACCTACGATCTATCAAATTTGGTTCTGCATGTCTTTGGCGTGCTGAAGAAGGAAGGATGGAAGATCGGATCAGATTTTCTCTAGTTGAAACAGTCAGATCCCATATTAAAGTCTTGAGAGAAAATTTTGATATTTTCAACCAAATAAAGATATCCAATTGGTTCCCCATGTCTATTTGGCATGTTGGAGAAGAAAGGATGGAAATTAGATCAAATTTGATCTGTTTTGAAGCAACCAGATCCTACATTAATAGATGAAATACATTTTCCATATTTCTAACCATTAATTCTAATAGAAAACAATATCTTATGCTTCCATGGCGTAGAGGAGACCAAGACCTTTCCAACAGTATAAAATTTGTCAAATTTCAAGCACTAGAGAGAAATTTATGGTCATTCAAATATTTGAATCAAATTTGTACAAAAATGGTGAAAATGCAAAAATGGATCCGCAGACCCAAAATTGGAATTGTGCCCTTAACGCAAAAGATGCAAAAGTTAAAAATATTCTCCACAGCCCCGCAAGCATGAAAATTCACATTTTACATTTGGGTATGACATGTGGCATCACCTGAGTGGTAACGGAGTCGCGACTTACTTTATAATTTTAATTCTTTTAAAAATGAGGTTCAAAACCTCAAAGTTCTCTGCTGACCCGCTTCTCTGCTTTGAATTTTGATGCGGGATCAACAGTTGACTTTTTCCCTCTTGGAAACAAGGCTCAAAATCTTAAATTTTTTTGTCGGCCCACCTTCCTGAAAACTTTATGCATGACCCAGGACACGTGGATGCTTCCCGTTCATTTAGAGAATCACTTTATATTTGCCTCTTGAAAGACTGCCGAAGAGACATGTGGCTCCTTCCGCTACCTCGCCTTATTTCTTTTTGTTCTGGATAAGTCCATTTTTGTTTGGCGGGCCCATATGTCTAACCCTAGACACGTGGAGGCTCAGTGCACATTTGGGACCTGCCTCAAGATTTTTCCCTTGAAGTTACGCTGAGATGACACGTGGAGGCTTCTGCAAACCCTTCTATACTTAGCCGATTCAATGGCTGAATCTTTCTCCTTTTCATACCTGGTACATGTGGAAAGTTGGTGCTCATTTAGGAGACCACCTTTGGTTTTGACCCTTGAATTTACGTCATTGAGACATGTGTAGAGATCGCGCAAGTTCAGGGTCTCTCTTTGGGCTGCACCTTTGAAGTTACATCGATGAGACACGTGGAGAGCTGGCACATGTTTGGGGAATCACCTTTGGCTTCAACCCTTGAAGGTGCACTAATGAGACATATGGTGCCATCCACGGATCCTTTTGTACTTAACCAATTTGGACTCGCTCCTCTTTCTCTATTTTTAGGCTAGGTCCCTTCTACTTATTTAGGAGGGACTATGTTAGGTTCTGGACACGTTGAATCTTCGTGCTTATTTGGGGTTTGTCAATTGGGTCTCACTTCTGAATTTGCACTGATGAGTCATGTGGAAAGTCTGTGCTCACTTGGGATCCTACTTTAAACTTAGCCTTTAGAGGTTCATCATTGGGACGTGTGGAGGCTTCGGCTAGCTCTTTATACTTGGCTAATTTGGGCCTCGATTGAATACTACCTTTCTTCATACATGACAAAAATTCTAAAAGTGGCCCGATGACCTACCTTCCCACATCCACTGAGATATTTCTGCAGACATGTTGATGTTGGGGACAAAAATTGACAAGGAAGATACGCCCGTTACTTGTGACTGTGGAAAAGTATAGAGAGGGAAAACTCCACCATTTACGTGTGAAAAATAAACTGCTCCTTGTGGAAATAAGAACTGTAAACCATACCAATCTCGATGTGATCTATGGCCATTTTGACAATTTCATTCGAATGGAGGAAATTTTTTTCAGGGATCTAAACGGGAATCATGCAGACTGCAAGATTCTAAATCAATAGGGTGAGTTTGCAAATGAGCACCAGTTCTTCAAAGCATGATTTTTTTATCTCTCCAGACTTCTCACTCTACTCAAACATCTCTCAAAGGCACAAACTAAAAAAAAAAGGAAAGCTTGATTTGAAAAAATGAGGGGAATTTTGAGGGTAACAACAACTAGCTCTTTCTAGAGATGACTTGGTTAGGATAGAGGAATGTGCAAGATCAAGAACCATAGAAAAAATATGGGAAAGTAGACCAGTGTATTATCCATTGGGAAAATACAGTCAAACGTAAAACTAATATAGAAGACAACACACATGGAAGGGAAAAAAAAAAAAAAGGAAAGACAAAAACAAATAAAACACTGCACACAATATATACACAAGGACTAACCAAATCACCTAAGACTTGAACAACTTAAAATAATGCCCACTATAAGGAAGTGGGAGAGATGATCCATCCATATAATCCAAGTAGAAAGAATTTTCTCTAGCAAAGTGTCTAATTTTGAAAGGACCAAGCCAAAGATAATCCAACTTAATATGGCTTCCTTGAGGTTCATGTCTTTTTTCCCACAACAGAACAATGTCTCCTACTTGAAAATATTTAGGCCTATCCTTCTTATCAAAAAAATCTTTCACCTTCAGTTGATGAGTTGAGATCGTATTAAAAACCTACATTTTGTCTTTATCCAGCTTCTGAAGCGTACATGATTCTCTTGTCCAAGGAACTGATGAAACTTGAGTCCTCAATAGCCTTCATTAAGTTCAAAGCTAGTAATTCCATTGTTACTGGTAGCTTAGATTCAACACCATACACCACCTGAAATGGAGACATCCCAATTTCTCTTTTGGGTGTAATTCTATCTACCCAAAGAGCATCATAGAGCTTCTTATGCCAATTCCTTTGAGATTCATTTACAAGCTTCAGAACGATGGTTACCAGATTCTTATTTGTTGATTTTGTTTGTCCATTCCCTTAAGGATAATAATCTGAAGAATGAGTAAGGGAAATTCCATAGCTATAGCAGAAATCCATTATCTCATAAGAATAAAAATTGGAAGAATTATCAGTAACAATCTTGTTTGGTACCCCAAACCTTATCAAGATGTTCTCTTTGATGAAATTACACACCACCTCAAAAGTAGTGCTTTTGACTGGAATAGCCTCTACCCACTTTGTGAAGTAATCTGTAGCAGTTAGCATGTGAGTATGTCCAACACTGGAAGGTGGGTTAAGAGTTCCAATGAAAGCTAATCCCCACTATTGAAAAGGTTCATCAATCACTACTGGTTTGAGTGGTAAATCAGCCAACTTAGGTCTCCTGACAAAATTTTGACAAGATTCACACTTAACTACCCATTTTGATGCATCTCTAAACAATGTAGGTCAATAGTACCGTGCACGAAGGATCTTATGGGAAATGATAGAAGAAGAGAAGTTCCCTCCACAAGCCTGATCATGATAAGCTAAAAACAACTTCTTTTGTTTCTCTTTGTCCACACATTTAATGAATCTTCCATCTATGCCTCACTCGAATAAAGATTTTACCCATAATACATACTATGGAGACCTTAGCTTAATAGCTCTCTTTTCCTTGGCACTCAAATGGGATTGAAATTATCCATAAGTAAGAAAATGTGCAATATCAACATACTAATCATCTGTTAAACTAAGGAAGAGGAAAATAGGGACATCAACTGCTTTTGTGGACAATTCTTCATCAACCCCTTCAGCAATAAGCTCACACAAGCCTTTACCCTGAACTAGCTTAGCTGGCTTGATATCAAGGTCATATCCTTGGAATTTTGCTACATAATTGCCTCTCTTAATTCTAAAATCAAGTTGTGTAAGAATATACGTGATGGTTGTATCAAGTACAAGTACAACAAAGTGAGAATTAAGAATATAAAAACAAAATTTCTTAACAGATTTGACCACTGCAAAAGCATGTTTCTCCATCATAGTATATTTTAATTCATGAGATTTCAGAAAATAGCTCATGAAGGTAATTGAAAGTTCATGATTGTCATAATTTTTCTAAGTTAGCACAACAACCAAGGTATTCTCTGTAGCATAGCAATAAATAATAAAATCCTTGCTAAAATTAGGACATGCTAAGATGGGAGTTTTAGCAATGGCTTTCTTTATATCTTTGAATGCTCCCTTACCTTCAGAATACCAATTAATGGTTTGCTTCCATTTCATCATTTGAGCAATGCTCATAATTAGTTATACAAAATCTAGAATGAATTTCCTCAAGAAATTTATCTTACCAAAGAAGAGTGAACACCCTTTTTGTTTTTATGAAGATGAATCTACTAGACTGCTTGAACTCTTTCTGGGTCTATCTTGATCCCTTCTTTGGAAAAATAATGCCTGAGAAACTTGTGTTTAGTAACACAGAAGATAGACTTATTAGGATTGAGAGAAACTCCATGCTTCCTAATTTTTGAAGAACTATTTCTAGATGTTGAAGATGATCTGCCCTTGCTTTGGAAAATAATAGTCAAATTATCAAGGTACACAAAAATATATTTTCCCTTTAGACTACCAAAAGATAAATCGGTTTCCCTCATAAAAGTGGCACTAGCATTGATAATATCAAATGGCATTCTCTTGTAGGAAAAGGTGCCCCAAGGGGTAGTAAAGGTAGTCTTGTGCTGATCTAGAGTACTGAATTCCACTTGATTATATCTAGAGAATCCATCTATCATAGACAACATGCCAAATCCTGAGACACCTTGCAAAACTTTATCCATCATGGGGAGTGGGTAGCTGTCTTTTAGATAGGCCTAATTCAAATTCTTGAAATCCACACAGATGTAAATCTCACCATTCTTTTTCCTAACAAGAAAAATGTTGGCAATCCAAGTTGAATGATGCATAGGGAAAATAATCTTGGCTCCTAGTAAATTCTGGATCTCTTGAAAATAGAATCAGTGACCTTAGGATTGTACTTCCTTTGCTTCTTCTTGAAAGGTTGTATCTGAGGTCTCACAGGGATATAGTGTTGCATATCCTTTGGTTAAAAAGCCTTAAGAACATCATATGAATAGGAAAGAACATCAACATACTTCCTTAATAGCTTTGCTGTCTTATTCTCTTCTTGGGTGTAACATTTTCCAATATTCACCAGCTTAGGTTCATCATTGCTTCTAATGTTGACCTTCTCATACTAATCAGATTGTCGAGTCCCTTGAGAAGCTTCAAATTTGATGAACCTATCATGTTTGTCAAAAATATCTTCTAGACTCACCATCCCTTTGGGAATCTTGTTACCGTTGAACTTAATATAGCCATCTTGATCCATTTCTTCCATGATATATTCTTCATTAGAGGGTACATATTCTCTAGGAAGAGTTTCACATCCTTCAACATATAACTTATTGAAGTTGTATTTAAGCTCAAAGAAAGAGAGGAACTATTGATCATCATTGAAAACCTTATAGTTGCTTGCATTATCCGGCACACTAGGCCTATGAATCATTTTAATGGTAAATTTATCTTGAGAGAAATTTGGATGAGGAATCAACAAAGATCTCGAGATAGCTAGACAATCAGCTCTAGTATTATTTTCTCTTGGCACAACTTCAATTGAGAAAGCATCAAGGAATTCAATGGAATCCCAAACAAAATTTCTATAATGTTTCAATCTCCTATTCTTGACTTGGTGAAGATCCCTTACCTATTTCACAATCAACTCTGCATCACCACGAGCACAAAGATTATTTACTCCTATTTCTTTTGCCATGCTCAACCCAAGGATGAGAGCCTCATATTTAGCTGTATTATTTGTATTTTCAAAATGAATCTTGAAATAAAATGGATGAATATTCCCTTCTAGAGAGATTAACACCACACTAGCTCCAGAACTAGCTGAAGAGCATCTTCCATCAAAATCCAAAGTCCAAAGGTCATTGGGGTCATGAATCACTCCCTTGGGGGTATTTTCCTCATCTTCTGACATGATCATATAGTTTCCATTCCTATATCTTCATAGAACATTTGTGCTTTTGGATCATCAGTATTTTGCACAATATACTCAGTTTTCTTTTCTGGTAACAACTTTCTTATTTTTCCATTGACCAGGATCGAAGCATGTGACCGGTCTATATGAATTTAACCTCCTACCTTTTTACAAAAAATCCCTACTCAGAAACATACCATATGAGGGAGGAATATAAGAAACTGAAATAATGGTTAAGACCCTTTTCTATGGAAAAGTAACGAAGGCTACTTGTGCATCTTTAATCCTTCCAACAAAAGGCACTTTTCTACTCTCCATGGAATAGCAGGAAGCAAAGGCATGCGTTAGAGTTAGGCCCAAATCATGAGCTACTTTTGTAGGCATTACATTGTTTGATGCTCCTGATTCTATGACACAGTTATTGAGTTTATGGCCAGCTATGAGGAGAGTCACATAAAATGGTTTAATTTTCTCATTAGGAGAAGTGACAGTAGCCAAAAGGCTTGGTTGAGGTGAGGAAGATAGTGGGAAAAAGACCTTTATAAGTATTGGATGAGGCTTTGGATTTGGGAATTGACAAATTTTACCATTTAAACAAAGGATCTTAGATGGGTTTGGTAAAACTTTTCCTCTGAAATTTGGATTTTGGTATTTTTGAGGTGACCAAGAATATCAAAAGGCCCAGAGGTGGATGGTGCAACATTACTAGGAATAGGAGAAACCTTTGATTTGTCAATTTTAGGAATTGAAGGACAAGAAGTTTTGGAAACTAAGGTAGAAGGAGGAGGATTGACATTACTCACCTTTTTCATATAGGTAGTGGGAATAGGGGCTCCTCTTTTATAAACCACCAGAATAGTTACAAGAAACTCCTTATATTTCTTAACAGCTTGCATCACTTTTTATTTTCTTTTCGTTTACTCCCGAGTCATAACAGCATATGAATCGCTATTCATCACTGTCACTCTTTCATCATATTCATCTGTTTCATCCATGCCATCAATGGTAAGGAACTGAACTTGAGATCCACCAAGATCTTCCAGTTCTTCATCAACATCTTCTTCTCATTCTTCACAGAGTTCATAAAACTCCTCATCATCAGGTTCTTGAACTTCACCAGTTACATTGACTAGAACCTTGATAGGTGGCCCTTCAATAGCCAATTTAGTTTAAAGAGAAGACAAATGGTTCCTGGCTGAAAAATCTTCCATGGAATATCTTGGTAAGGAGCATGTTGAGCCAATTGTTTCTTGATAGCAATGAGATCATTTAAAAGCTTTTGTACTAATTGATCAGAATTGGATCCAGGGGAAGAGGAATAAGAAGATGCTTTAGATTTGGAGGATTCTCTTTCTAGTTTACCAGACATGATTAAATCATCCTTAACACTGATAGCCAAGCACAAATCAACATCCAGAGTTGCAAGGTTAGCTCTCTTTAGTGCATAGCTTACTTCAGGAAACTAAGAATTGAGGAAGAATAACTTTTGGATTTGATCTATGGGGGGAGTGTTCTATGGAATTTTAAGAACTAGCTTATTGAATTTAGCCACAAACTCCCTCATGGGTTCATGTTGTTCCTTCTTGATATGAGAAATCTGAGCTAAGAGGGCATGCACATCTTCAACAAGTTTGAAACATTGCTCAAAGTGAGTTGTCAAGGTGGTCTAATTAGTAATTGACCCAGCATGAAGATGATAGAAGTAATCAGCAATGTTATCCTTCAATGGTTCCATAACGATCCTGACAGAGACATCTTCATGTTCAACCCAAAGAATCCCACATGCAATGATGAAGGCTGCAATGTGTTCATCGGGTGTACTTTCCCATCGCCTCAGAATTTAGGAAAAAATTTCCTAGTACTCCTAGGTAAATAATTCAATGGTTGAGGAAGAGAAAGGGGCCCAACCCATTTTCCCCAAGGTAGATATGTTGTTATCTCTAGGAATATTGTCTAAAGGGGAATTGAAACACCAGCAAGTATTAGAGCAAGAAGATTAGGATTGAGCTGTTATAGAGGAATGCTATTCTTGGAGTTTCTATCTTTAAAAGGAGGTGTGCTTGAAGAATGAGTTCCTTTGTTCCTTCTTACTAGAAAAAGAGGGAAGTTTTGTTGCTCTAGAAGTTGAAAATGAGAATCTTTAACCCCAAGATTTTTCTTCCCATGGGTATATCGTAGATTCTTCAGATCAAAAATGATCTTGAAGTTGTTATTTTGAAAGGGATATGTTTGAAACAAAATCCCTAATGGAGTCACCAAAAAAATTTGGGTTTTAAAATGGTACTTTAGTGAAAACCATAGTTAGGGGACATCAAGTCCATCCTCTTTATGGGAGAGGTCCCTTTATTGAAATCAAACAACAAATCTTATATACAAATGTAATCTTTCATCTTGAGGCTGGAAATATGACATCTAGAAATGCTTTTGACCAAAATATCTTATCAATACAAATTAATAGAAGAAATGAAAAGAGGAAAGAGCAGAATATAACAACACTTTCAGGAAATATAGATAGCAGAGTATAACCCTATACGTGCTAAGCAAGAGTAATACATAATAGAATCATTCACATTCATAACATAAGATATCATTCCATATACACAAATTTCCATAAATCATATCAATAAGAACACAAAGTTTCTTATTACAGAAGATAAATGATAATAGATAAGCATGAAAAGATAATAGATTAGATAGAGAGAAAAGGGAAATTCTTCTATATTGATTGCTTTTGATTCTATTTACACTTCAAAATTACCAGAGTCCAAAGTTTTGCAATGAGCTAAGCTCTTACATTTATAGACAAAGCCAAGAGAGGAGAAGAAGAGAAGGAAGAAAATTTGATTTGGCACCCAACCACCAACCATCAATTCCTCTACAAATCCACCTACAATCTATCAAATCTGGTTCTGCTTTTCTTTGGCATACTGAAGAAGGAAGGATGGAAGATCATATCAGATTTGGTCTAGTTGAAACAGTCGGATCCCGTATTAAAGGCTTGAGAGACATTTTCCATATTTTCACCCAAATCAAGATATCAAGTAGGTTCCCCATATCTTTTTGGCATGTTGGAGAAGAAAGGATGGAAATCAAATCAAATCTAATTTGTTTTGAAGCAACTAGATGTCGCATTAATGGTTGAAAGACATTTTCAATATTTCCAACCTTCAACTCCTACTAAAAATAATATTTTATGCTTACATGGTGTAGAGGAGACTAAGACCTTTCCAATGGTATAAATTTTTTCAAATTTCAAGCACTGGAGCGAAAGTTATGTTCATTCGAATATTTGAATCGAATCCATACAAAAATGATGAAAATGTAAAAATGGATCCACGGGCCCGAAATTGGAATGATGCCCTTAACACAAAAGATGCAAAAGTGAAAAAAAATCCCCGCAAGCCCGCAACTTCACATTTTTCATTTGGGTCTGACACGTGGTGTCACCTGAGTGGTAATGGAGTCACGACTTACTTTATAATTTTACTTCTTTTAGAAACGATGTTCAAAACCTCAAATTTCTCCACCACCCCACCTCTCCACTTTGAATTTTGATGTGGGCTTAACATTTTACAGTTTCCCTCTTGGAAAAAGTCTCAAAATCTCAAAGTTCTCTGCCATCCTGCCTCCTTGAAAACTTTATGCATGACCTAGGACACATGGAGGCTTCCCGCTCATTTAGAGACTCACTTTGTATTTACCTCTTGAAAGAGCGCCGAAGAGACATGTGGCTCCTTCTAATGCCTGACCTTGTTTCTATTTGTTTTGGCTAAGTCTCTTTTTTTTTGCGGTGCCATGTGTCTGACCCTAGACACATGGAGGCTCAACAAAAATTTAGGACCTGCCTACAAAATTTTCCCCTGAATTTGCACCAAGCTGACACATGGAGGCTTCCGCAAACACTTCTATACTTAGCCGATTCAACGACCAGCTCTATCTCCTTTTCAGACCTAGTACATGTGGAAAGTTGGCACTCATTTAGGGGACTACCTTTTTCTTCGACCCTTGAAGGTGCGCCGGTGAGATACGTGAAGAGCTCACGCTAGTTCAGGGTCTCTCTTTGGGCCGCACATTTGAAGTTGTGTTGATGAGACACGTGGAGAGCTGGCGCATGTTTGGGGGACCACCTTTGGCTTTGACCCTTAAAGGTGTGTTGATGAGACACATGGTGCCATCTGACGATCCTTTTGTACTTAACCAATTTGGACCTGATCCTCTTTCTCCATTTTTAGGTTGGGTCACTTCTACTTATTTAGGAGTGACTATATTAGGTTCTGAACTCCTTGAAGCTTTGCACTTATTTTGGGTCTGTCCTTTGGGTCTCACTTTGAAATTTACACTGATGAGGAACATGGTGATTCTGTGCTCACTTGGGATCCTCCTTTGAACTTATCCTTTGGAGGTGCATCGTTAGGATGTGTGGAGGCTTCCGTCGGCTCTTTATGCTTAGCCGATTCAGGCCTTGATTGAATACTTCCTTTCTTCAAACAAGAACAAAATTCCAAAAGTGACCCAATGACCTACCTTCCCACATCTACTCAAAGATGTCGATGCACTTGTGGATGTTGGGGCCAAAAATTGATAGGGAAGATACACCCGTTACTCGTGACTGTGGAAAAATACAAAGAGGGAAAACTCCACCATTTACGCTTGAAAAACAAACTTCTCCTTGTGGAAAGAAGAACTGTAAACCATACCAAGCTTGATGTGATCCACAACCATAGAAAAAGATTTGAAATTTTCTTTCAAATGGAGGAAACAATTTTCAGGGATCTAAACAAGAATCATGTGGATTACAAGATTCTAAATTAACAGGGTGAGTTTGCAAATGAGCACCAGTTCTTCAAAGCACATATTTTTTTATCTCTCTAAACTTTTTTTTTTGAAATATTGACTTGAATAAATGAGGGGAATATTGAGGGTGACAAAAAGTGTGAGGGGAGGGAAGCTATTGGGATATATCATCTCTTCATGAGGGATTGATGTAGACCCAACCAAAATTTGAGTAGTTCTTGAAATGGTTCCACTATCAGATAAGTCGGGCATAAGGTCCTTTCTCGGAAAGGTCAGTGTGATCTGAAGGTTCATTCCTGATTTAACCTTTTCTATTCATCCAATAAATAATCTATTGAAAAAAATTTAATGTAATATTTGGACAAAAGAGTGTCACAAGGCATTTGAGTCAGTTAAGTGATTCGTACTATTTCCTCCCACACTCATGCCTCAAAAATTGGATTGCCCTCTTATTCATAATTCATGACCTGTAGATGTCTCATTAGCTTACATGCTAGCTTAAGAGGATGATGATAATCAAGAGTGTGCAGTATACTTTATGAGTTGAACATTGCTTGACTATGAGACACACTATATGCAAGTAGAAAAAGAATGACTAGTTATTGTTTTTGCAACGAAATGGTTAAGGCACTACATGCTTAATTAGGAAATGAGGGTTATTGTCAAGAATGATCATTTGTGGAAATTTATAACACAAGGATAGTTATCCAAGAAGACTCGATGTTTCATAACTCCGATGGATGAGTTCGAGTTGATGTTTATTAACCAAAAGTTGGTCAAAGGAAAAATCATTGGATACTAGCTAGTTGACAACCCATTAGATGGCGGTGATGTAGTTAATATGGATTTCCCTAATGAGTGAATATATTAATGTTGAAACTAATCCCCCCATCTCAACATGTCCATGGTATACTGACATTATTAATTTTAATATGGACCATGCATACCCTAAAGGGGCGGCCTCGTAACAATGAAGTCAGCTATGCATCATAACCGCTAAGTATGTGATCATATAAAAAGTGCTCTATCGCAGAGATTTCAATGGAATGTTGCTAAAATGTGTTAATGAAGAAGAATCTGAGAATATTTTTTATGAATATCATAGTGAAGTATGTGGAGGTCACTTTCGAGGACACACCACTACTCAGAAAAGGCATCGTATGGGCTGTTTCTATCCCATGTTAGAACATGATGCAATAGAGTTTATGTGTAAGTGTCATAAATCTCAAGATTTCTCCCACAATATCCACATACCAGCACATGCTCTGCAACCAATTGCAACACTATGGCCTTTTTTCATGTGGGGCCTATATTTGATAGGGAAGGTCTCTCCCTCATCAACAGATGACCATAACTTCATAATCGCGGCCACAGAATTCTTTACTAAGTGGGTAGAGGCCATGCCTCTTACTACTTTACCTAGATGCATAATCATTAAGTTCATTTTGAAGTAAATCATTTATACGTACAAGGTCCCACGAGTCATTATCTCTAATAATTACAAATCTTGAAAAAATGACGAAGTGCGTGAACTATGTGAAAAGTTCAAAATAAATCACAATACAGATTATCTCTATTATCCTCAGGCCAATAGATAGGATGAGGCTAGAAACAAGACGTTAAATTCCATTCTCCTTAAAATTGTTAAGGAGAATAAATGAGATTGGCACTTAAAGCTATTTCCAGCCTTATGGGCCTTTCATACATCGATAAGAATGCCAATTGGGGCAACCCCCTTTTCTTTAGTATTTGGTGCAGAAGCGTTTTTTCTTCTTGAAGTTTAAACACCTTGTCTTTGTATCTCGCTACAAGGAATTCTGGGAGAAGAAGGCTATCGGGAGGCGCAACTCTCTCAATTAGAAATCCTCGACAAAACTAGGCTCAATGTTGAACAAGGACATAGTTTTTACGCTGACCGAATGGCTCGGAAGTATAACAAGAATGTTTATGAGTGTGAAATATGTGAGGGATATTTGTTTTTAAGACTCAAAATTTGAATAGAAAAAAAGACTAGCGAAGGAAGGAAATTGAGGCCCAATTGGTTGGGTCCATATCAAGTAATAGAAGACTATAAAAATTGGGCATTTCGCTTGTTTATACTAGAAGGTGAGGAATTTGGAAAATCCGTCAACTCTCTATATCTTATAAGGTATTACACATAATTCACTTGCATTTATACATGTATATTACTACATCTGCATTGCATTCTCATTTGCCAACTCATTTCATAAATTTTGTAATCAAGGGACTTATTCTTACAACAATTCCTAAAAAGTTCTAAAAATATTGGCAAAACATTCAAATCATATCGCTTCAAATTTTCATAATATCATCAATTCAAACAAGATAAGACAACATTTACAGTAGCCATACCAAGGCCTATATATTTGGTTATACTCATATTTTTCATCTATATTAGGGTTCTTTTCCTATATTTTATTCTAGAAGCTTCATGATGTCAAATCTATCCCATATACCCCCCTTTGGAAATAAGAACATTCTAAACATTTTACCCTGATATATATGTCAAATGAAAATTAACAGAAATTTTTTTATTTACACATTTCTTTCCCCCACCAACCATCGGTGTTGAGCCCGTGCCTCTTACTAGTGGCATGGGGTTGGGAAAGGAGATAACTTCCCTTACTCGCATATGCCTTGTCCTTGGTGATGAGCCCATACTTCCCACTGGTAGGATGGGGAAAGGTTTAGGAGGTCTCTTAGCAAAATAAGAAAATTAAAAGCAGTTCATTCAATATAAGATGTTGTAAAATCATAAATCCAAAAAAAAGTGAGTTAGATGTCTAAATTTAAGTGGGTTTAAAACCTTAAAACCAAATTTTGTAAACCAAGTTTCCATCTATGGATCTAACTCTAGATAAAATAGAAAGACATTCACATTTTAAACTATGTAGCAAACTTGAGTTGAATGATGTCGTAAGTTCTCAATTTGGTTTTTTCCAAATCCTTGTCTTTCTCTCATCATTACCATTCAACAAATCAATATAAATTATGTCCCTTCTGGATATCGGTGTTGAGCCCTCACATCTTATCAGTTGTATAAGGTTAGGAGTGGGGAAAGTTCATTCTATTATCATATCACCTTTTCATCACATTTTGCAAAAAAAATAATAAGTACCGAAAATTGATTAGAGAAACTAAATTTCATCATTAGATTGTGCTTAAACAATCATCATATATGAGCATTGCAAAACGAACAAAAATAAAATCATTTTGTTAGAATTCACTATCCATTGCATACATTCTAAAAAGCATACAAAACCAGAAATTCTAAACATCCAAAGTACACGCGTGAATCAAACCATAAATGGAAGTCAACTCTATGCATGGATTAGCCAAACCAAAAATATGTATATGTAAATATATCACCATAAATTGAGTGTGTGTACAATTCCATCACGCACTAGGCATGGTCAAAATTTTCGCAATGAGCCCAAAAATACAAAAAAAACCATATATATGCATCACAAAATGGCAACAAAGTAATAATGGTTCAATAGCCTATCAATTCCTGTGGGACCCTTGAAAAGGCGCATGCCTAGGGATCCTGTTGCAGATCTGACATCGTGAATTCAATGAGTAGTGTGAGTTCCCGTGAGTATGACCACTAGTCATGGTCTCACTGCGGCTCCTCCTAAACGATGCTCTCTCTCTCTCTCAACTACCTCGTAACCCATAACCTTGGTCTTCAAATCCATAATCATCTCCATGGCCTTCCAAAGAGGAAAAAAATATTGGTGTGGCACCAACCCTACAAATTCTTACCCACATCATCCATAAACTATGCTCTGGTCTTCCCCATGGGAAGAAGAAAGGTGTCCATGTAGACCCGACAAATAACGTCTCGCCACTTCTGAGTGTTCGCTGTAAAACAAAGAAACAATGGTGAGTTAGAAATCATAAAACAAAATAAACAAATAATATATATGTGTAGCATTTAATATTTCTATCTAAATAAGTTGAGAAAAGGGCATCTACATACACAGATCTCCA
The DNA here is from genome assembly GCA_019776745.2 of Taxus chinensis. NCBI lineage: Eukaryota > Viridiplantae > Streptophyta > Pinopsida > Cupressales > Taxaceae > Taxus > Taxus chinensis. The sequence continues at coordinate 774,591,041 of CM034147.1, read as the reverse complement.
GGCACCCATCCAAGGTCCAATGGCATGGTTGGTACGACTGCTGATGGTGCCCATGGTGTCTCTCCCCCACCTAAGGAAATGTGTTGTCCTACAATGGAATCCTTATCTCCTCCTTCATCTCTAGGAATTGGATCCTCAAAGACTAAGGTATCCATCTTGGAATCTTCCTCCTATCGCTCCACTCTGGATACCTCCTGAGTTTCATGCCACTCAGGTTTACTCTCCTTCTCCTCTATATGGGATACCTCACAAGTCTCACTACCCATATCCTCATCATTTGACCCATCACTGGTATCCTCTCCAGTCTCACCACTGGTATCCTCTTTAGTCTCATCACTTGCCTCCTCAAAATCAAAACCTATATCTATGGGTACCTCCTCCTTTCCACTGTGAGTGGGTATGACCTTGATCTAATGTAAAGGTGTAGGAGTGCAAGAAGTTGCACACCAAACACAAAAAACATGTTTGACTGCAATAAGAATCCCTAGAGTCACTACAGTCCAACTGGGATCTCCGCTAGGGCCCTTTTGAGCCTCCTTGACACTCATGTATACAGGTGCCACAAAGGGAATCATATCAACTTACGAAAGACCAAACTGTTGAGGAATTTGGTCAAATGGGTGAGTCTCCATCTTCCCCATCCTATCCAATAATGAGATATTAGTGACACAAGATATCATTGTGGTCTTATCCTTCCCCCATACTCCTTCCATATCCTGGTAAGGAGTAGCAAAAAGGTCTGGATTAGTCAATAAATCCACTGGATTATGTGGCCCTCTAAGCACTGACATCCCTGTCCATTTAGCAGCCCTGCCGATCCTTGGATCTTGTATTTATATTGCCCTCTGGTAGGAGATAATGTGCTCATAAACCAAACTCATCATGAGTGTGGTATGACTCAAAGACTGACCTTATAAGTGAAGCACCCGATACAAGTCATGGTAAGTGGTCCCAAGGATATCTACTCCTTAGACATATGTATGGCCATGTGCCTCTATCTTAGTAGTGATGGGAGCCAAGTAGTATAGTAACGTATAACCCCCCTTGTCCCCTCTCAACCACGAAGCCAAAATATTCATTATGGCCTTTCAGATAGTGGGGATAGGAGTGATGGTAATAGATTGGACCTTCATACCTTGTTTGGAGCCTAGTGACACCACGACATCACCCATATAACTAGCCCAAAAAATCCTCATATCTCTATATCCCATTGTCTCAAGAGTCAATCTCCTCCCAAGAATAAGAACTCCAAGTATCTGATATGCGTCTTCTAACATGATAATCCAATCATCACTAACACCTAGTATCTAGAAAGTATTTCGGTCACCATCCCAATAAGAAAATAAATCACATAGTATATGGCTAGCAGGAGTAACATGGGACACCCACGTAATCCTCCATATGCCTGCTCTCTGTAATCTATCAATATTAGCCTAAGTTATCTGATCAAAGATCTCCAGGAGCTATTCACACTCCATCTCATAACTCCAACAAATGTACTCTTCCTTCTTCTTCATCGACCAAAATAGCAAAAAGAGCAAGTCCATGACATTTTCAATAGGCAAGTTCATCAAAAAACATTGTAAAACCACTAAAAAAGTTAGAGTTTAGCACAAGTACATTTGCATTCTAATTCAAAACCGTTGCCCTGTCCAAAGTGGCAATTTTGTGACTGTCTCCTTGTTAGGGTGGTGGTAGTTTTGTAACCATCACCCTGGTAGGAAGGTGATCCTATAACCGTCACCCTGAGTAGGGTGGCTGGTCCTAAATAGATTCACCAAACGGCTACATAACCCTAAAATTCTCATAAAAAACACAAAAAATTAACCATTTTGGGGTGAAATAAAATACTACCCTAATGGGCGCCCCCCCTAGAGACTAGTTTAAAATAAGAAAATTTCAAAATTGACCCATCCTAGACAAAGTTTTTTTAACATTTAACATTTTAGGTTTTAAAACAAATAAATGAGAAAAATAAGCCTTAGACCATGCGGCTCGATCTCTTGCTCATGGAGGTATGATCACGGTCTCGTAATGGTCATTTTGGTTGTACTCTCATTGAAAATGGTCACCGTATATCTAGAGCTAAAAAATAACAAATCAAATATGCGCAAATGAATTGAAAAATGAGATGTTTTGATCTATTATATATATATATATATATATATATATTGTTTTGACCTCATTTTGAGTGTATGTGTTTTGCAAGGCTGGAGTATTGGTGTAGGTATACTTCTATATCCTCGAAAAAAAGGAAAGCCCTCTTCTTGTTTTAACTTAGCTTTTATTTTTCAATATTTCATCTATCTACACTTGAGTATTCTTTTTCATTTTACAGGTACCCGGGAGCTTGATGACGTACATTTCAGCAAACAGACATGTAGGGTATAGATTATAACTCCCCATTTCAGTAACAACATACTCGGACTCTACGTTTTACACTTCTTTATGGCTAAGATGCTTCTTTGAGGGGGCAATATGTACACACCCAAAATATACACATGCTACATTACCACAAAAATGGTGACAAAAAGTTCGCAATGATGATTCATATCCTTTCAGAAGGTGTTTGAGTTCCCAATCTCATTCATAGTATATATTTTATAGCTTATACATCCCTAGTCAGCCGTTTCACACTTTCTTATAGCTTCTCGCTTCTTTTTATGCATGTTTTGACCTTTAGTGTCAAAATCGCCGCTCTTCCTAGGCGGGGTAGTTTTGTGACCACTTCCCTAGTCAGGGCAGTAGTTTTTTTTTATTGCTGCCCTAGTCAGGGTGGGAGTTTTGTTACTACATCCCTAGTCAAGGTGGCGGTTCTGTGTTCGTCACCCTACACAAGGTGGTGTTTTCTACGTGAGTTTTCTAGAAACCTTCATACGTAAATTAGACGCATGATTTCAACTAACTTCACTTCCAATGTTCATTTGTAAACAAAATTAGCTAAATTTAGGCTTGATTGTATGGTCTTCACTCCCTCATCTATTTTTAAATGGAATTAATTAGATTGAACTTACCCTTCACAATGATGTGGCACCACAAGGATTCCTTGTGTGTGAGTTCACAACCTAGCCAATTTGTTATATAACCATTGCTTGTTCTCAAGAAAAACATGGAGAATTTTGAGTATTCTCTTTATTGAAAAACTATTTCCTTTCTTACTGGAAATTACAAAATCCAATCTCAGCTCAATTATGCTTGCACTCTTCCACCTGCATTGTTTCCAAATTTTTCCCAATTCAAGTTGTTGCTACTCCTACACTTTCTTCCCTTGGTGTTACTATATTCCCACCCATTGGACTCATGGTGGACACACAAATTGAAAGTGTAAACCAAGGGGATGAATATGCACACACCCATATTTTCCACTGTTCTTGCATATCCAAGTTAGAGGTGTTGTTTGTTTGCTTCATTGATTAAACTTTCAAATTTGAATCATATTCATTCAAATTCAAATCAAATAAAGTAGAGAAATTGTTTTGTTGTTTCAATTACCAAGAAATCACAATAGATCAGATCAAATTAGAAATATTTTCTCTTTAATATTTCTAGGGGAAATTATAGGGAATAATAGCTTCTTTGAAGTTGGGATTTATTCTATCTCTGAGGTAGGATTGAAGATTTTGATTAAGAAGGATTCAATTGGTTAATTGTTTTTGGTTTAGATTAACACAATTGCACAAAAAAATTTCTACATCCGGTTAATTGATCATATTATATTTATTGATTAGATTAGAAGCTTTTTTTTAAAATATCTAAAAATAATCAAAAATATTTTGTTTACTAGAATAGTTAATTTATTGCTTTTGTTCATTCATATATTCAAAATTACCAAAAACCTAGTGCATATTTCCTTTGATTAGTTAATTTTTTTAATTAGACCAATTCAATCATTTCATGAATAATAATTATGAGGCCTAGGGAAACCAAAGTTTATATATTCGATCCAATCGTACCTCATCCAAATCTAGCAGTTCCTTTAGCAGATCTCGATCAAGGCCTTAGGTTCAATGTTTTCAAAATAACTAGAGATATTCAAAGAGTCAACCAATAACTTGACACATTAAACATTAAAGATGGGAAAATCCTATGACTATTGGGAAAAAAAACTAAGTTATATATTACCTTGAAAGCAATTAAGTGTTTATAAGACCATTCAAAGCACAAAAACCAAGAAAAAAATTGTCGAATTGATCCAATAGTTAGGCAACCAAACTCAAAGTATTTATTCACAGACATTAATACGAGGCTACACATACATGTTTCTAGATCCCTAGTTCCATACTCTCAAAATATTGAACAACTATTAGCTTTGAATACTGAAGAAGATAAGGCTTACGATTTTATGACTGACCCTATGCATAGATTACCTGACTGCCCTTGGGCATAGATTCTAAATCATACTACATTACCAAACATGGCCTACAACTAGAAATATTTTATGGTGTGTGACCCTATGGTTCGGCATCTGAACATGACCAAGAGCCAATCATACTTAGATCTTGATTAAGAGCATTAGTCATTAGATTCTCATCATTATCCCCTAACATCATTAGGAAGTTAAACATCCTAAACGATGAAGCTCACCGAGCCCTCTCATTTTCGACCAAACCTTCTAATCATCTATAGAGCTAAACAGATTCACACCTCTCACTTTTTTTTTGTTCCATGAATTTTTTCGGACATATTTACGATTCCGCCCCCATTCATTTCCCACTAATTCTACAACTGATAGACAGGATATCCCCGAAGCTCAATATTAACTAGAGCCTCCTCATTTCCATCATTTCTGATTTCTCCATCCAATCTCTCTAGGTTAGATATCTTTTCATCATACTTAACAAGTAGATGCCATTATTTCCAATTAGAGATGTTGTATTTCGTTGAAAACCTATCTACACATGTTCCTCCCCTTCCACATTCCGCTACCATTTAGCCATCCATTATTTCCAAATCAGTTTTCCTCGGCATGTCCTTGGGGAGTTGAGTGCAGTTGAAGTTTGCATGTCGATCTTCATTTGTAAAGTTTCCTAAGGATACCTAAAATTATCTCAAATGGAATAAAATAGGTCCATGTAATGTGCCGAGGAAGTTTACATATAAAACTCTTATGATATTGAATTATCCATATGCATTAACATCAAAAATATATTTAATGTGGAATATTTTTACCCATACCAACACAAGCTAGGAGAGTACTGATATTTAAAATACAAATTATGGGTAGGGTGGAATATAGAAAATAAATTTTATTTTTAAGGTTAATGAGTATGCATAAATAGTAAACAAACCCAAGATAAATAAGATATGTAATAATTCTCAAAAGATCACAATTTGCAATGTAGTTAAGTAATTTCCTTTGTTCTTTAAAAAAATAGAAGCACATTTTATTGAGACCAAATACAATAACATAATAAATAATGGTTTTCCACTTAAAAATATTTCAAAGTATATTGGGTACAATCCTCCTAATTCAATTTTCACCAAACTTCGTCTCACTATTCCTACTGTCATGCACACCAAGTATTTCATAATTCCATATTCTATGAGGTCCATATTTCTCTACTTTATACATCATGTCTAGGTTGGAAGAGAACGCTGCATTGATGTTCGACATAAGTATGACTACTTTATCCTAATTTATGATTTTTCATGCTTATAAATAAATCTCAATTCCTCTATTTAATCCATGCCCACTAAGATCTATAAGGAAAATCATAATGGAATGTATTTTAGACCAAGTTTTTATATGTGTTTCACACAACCCTTTAGTGAATTTATTTGGAGCCCATGATCCATAACATCCATGTCTTTACAATACTACACAATTTAAGTCTCTTCCATAATTTTTAATATGGTTGATGTTCCTTTTTTTTATTATTATTGTGACACCATTCAATAACTTTGACGATGAACTTATCGACGTCCCGTAGTTTTATACAACATCTACTATAGATAATATGTATTCCTCCTCATGCTTTACTTATGATTTCATGACATATTCAATCCAATATGTTATGAAGTAAACTTTATTTGGTGCACCAGTACATATTCCACTGACATTAGCATTTTTCTCAACATATTTTAATGGAGTTGATCTTCATATATCGGTTTGGATTTGACTCGGTTTGTTCTATTTGATATACAAAATCAGTTTAATCTTCAAAGCTAGGTATACATATAATTTTGAGACCACTTGTATATGGTCCATTCAAATCACCTATGTAGTGGATTATTTTATTTCTTCTTTGTAACGCAATGACCTACAAAAATAATAAATATAACCAATAAAAGGAAACAATTAAATTATAGTATATTAAATCCTTCAAATTTATAGAAAATGAGGTGAAAATTTGTACTAATATTTAATTCTCATTGAAAAGTATAACATAGAGAGAAACTAACCTTCTAAATGCTTACAAATTGATGTCATTTTTTTTCTTACTTAGAAATATAGTATGAACATTCTTCCCTTAAATATATGAAAATTGTGAAGGTTACATGTATATATGTTTTTAATGTAGATTTAGATTGAATAGAAATGTATAGATTAATCAATAACTAAAATTTTAACATATAAACATATAAATATATTTTAACAAATCTTCAAAGAGATATCCAACCATTGCAAATTCTAGAAAATTTGAATATTTTAGAAGTGGTATGCAAAATCACAAGGCCCTTGCATTTGTAGGTTTAAAAAATTTGGCAATGCATTGTTAAATTTCTACAGTTGTCTCAAAATTCCTATTAGTTTCATATTTCTACTTCATTTTATCTTTAAATTTTGTAAGCATTAGAATATTTTAAATAGGTTTTCCCTCTTAACATGAGATATCATTTACATTATTGTCAATATTAATATTCAATTGCTAACTATTATGCATTAGATGAATTAAATTTCCTTCACCTTTTTAGATCCATTGTTGGGTTGACTAAATTGCCCAAGTATTGATAGGGAACAAAAAGGGGGTGCATATGCACGCCAAAGTTTTGGTTGAAGTAGTGAGTGCCCAAGAAGATCAATTTTATAGCTTAGCCAATTTTTCATGGTACAAGCTAAAAATAGGGAAAACGGTTGGAGTGCGGCCCAAGTAGAGATAACAATAAGAAGACTTCACAACCAAGCAAGAGTTAATTTGGGACTAAAGATAAGATCAAAGGTCATGCAAGGATTGAACTAATAATAGGAATAAAAGTAGTTTTTATTTATAGATTAATCTATTATTAGCCTTCTTGGAAAATCATGCATTGTTTTTGTATGCACACATGGTTGTTTTTGGAGCATGTAGTCTATTTTGATATTCATGGGTGGTGAAGGGAAAGTCCAAACCCCTATAAATATGTAATGTTTGGCATTATTTTGGACACCATTTATTAGGATCTATATTGTAATAGAGTTATACTTCTCTGATGTTCTAGCACATGGCTCTTTGGTGACTATTGTGATGTATTAATCTTTTGTTATGTAATATTTTGAGTATTAATCAAGAATTATGGATGGATTCTGGTTATTGATGCAACTGAGCATGGTGAATAGTTAATATAATTTATCTTAGTATTGTTTATAATCTTATTATGTTTCCTTATTATATGTGTTTCCTTGTGATAATTTTAATGATTTATATCTAAATGTTTTCTTGATAATGGTAATCATGACCTTACATACTAACATATTGATAAAGACATCAAAAAGGAGGGACCTGGTAGGATTTGTGCACCTTAAGGTGAGAATTCATATTAGTTTGACTGAAGAGTGTTAGTCGCGTCTAAGAATTGGATATACAAAATAAAGGCTACATTTTGGTTCCATTATCGGGACCTATTTTCAAATTTTCTGTTAGGATGTTGCATATAGATAGTGTATCGGTCGACTCTGGAGAGTATTGAAAGTTGGGTAGAAGATGGAAAAGACAAGTTTGTGCAAAGATATAACATTGGTTTATATTTTATTACACACATATGGGTGGAAGACAATTTTGTATGAAGCACTTTATGAAACTTTAATTTTTCATTTTTACAGTAGAGTTGTAACGAGTGACTATCAAAATATGCAATACGGAAATGTTGGATTTATAGGCCAAAGATCTGGATGTTGAAAGATTACAAGACTCTTGTTGATGCAGATGTGGAGTGGACAAGATCTGTAAATCATTGGTGGGGACGGATTATTACATAATTATATTTTGGAGTACGCTATTTCCAAATATCTTTGTCCTGAAGAAATTGGGTTTCAATTCTTATGTGAACCTAGAGGATATTTACTTGCCCACTATACCTTTGTTGATCAAGATCTTGATGATAGATTTGGATTTAATGTGCCTCCCTATGGAAACCTAAACTCCTACCAAACGCAGGGGAAGGATCAGGTTTCATGAAGGTGGTGGACCTGATGTTAGTAAGAGAAATAGAGAAAATATGGCTCGGATATAATGAAGTACAAGAGAGGGAAAATTTTGAGAGAGACCAAGATTGATGAGTTCCCCTAGAATTTAGGAAAGAAATGGCTCACGAAGGATTTTTATCTTTCGTGGAAGAGGAGGAGCTGCAACATCTAAGTTCTCCTGATAATGGGTAAGCACATTCAAGAATCCCCTTCAGCTTTAGATGAGAGTGCATAAGAGGAGGGAAATATTAAGGACCACAGGCATGAATCAGATCCCACTAAGTAACCTAGCCTGCAACATGGTGTTTTTAGTTCCAAAATTAGTCATTGGGAATCAAGATAGTGTGAGTAAGAAAGAAGAGACAAGTATAATTTTGTGTTGAACTGAGGAGATTAAGTTAATACGGTTGTCCATGTCAGCACAGTCAATATCGTTGTTTATAGGTCCAATATGGAGTAATATTTTCTGGTACGTCATTAGGATAGAGTGTAGGTGCAAAAAAAAATGGGAATATGTGTGGGAAATACTACAAATTCACAAACTATGGGAGTTGAATTTAACACTACAGTTGGGACGCAATAAAGTACATCCACTGGTTCGATGCCAACCACATGAAGGTTAGGTGGATCAAAAGGATTAGGAGGATGGAGATCAAGTGGATCAGGCAGTTTTGGAGGTGGAGGAGATAATAGTGGAGGTTTTGGTTATCCATATAGAGGAAAAGGGAAAACATCCTTAGCAGCCCCCACATCAACCTGAGCAAGTATATTATGATATGCCTCTCAACTTATGAGAATAAAAGGTAATTGAATATGCAGTAGAGAATTTGCACAAGTCTGAGCTATTATGGCATGCTAAAGGGATTATAGCCTCATATAGAAAACTAATTCAGTTTTATACTAATCTTCAAGAGAATGCATATATCTGGTATAGAGAGTATGATCCACACTAGACTAGGGTGGATTATGATGCTTTATGGTCTACATTTCTAGCTAATATCCATATACCAAAGTTTGAGAAGAAAAAGTATCACTCAAGGACATCAAGGAACCGTTATCTGAGAGTGTAAGGGAATATGAAGCATGTTTTTAAAAATATATTTTGAAATATGTCTTATGATATCCATCCCAGTTAGCATGCACAATGGTTTATTGGTGGATTATTGACCCCTTTCATAAGGGTGATATCTCATAAGAATTTTATAGATCCATGTGATACCTTTGAAGAATTTTTACATGTTGAGGTAGTTGGAAGTTTGGACACTGGAGTAAGCCCATTTTGTGAGGCACATAATGTAACTATGAAAAAGTAGCTGGAGAAAATTTCAGTTGGATTCAATTCATGAGACGCACAGTGGAATCTGGTGCATAGATTGTTAAAGTTGAGGGATGTACTAAAGATAATTTCCCATGCAAGTCGGTGTATGCATTACGATTGGATTGTGAGGTTTTCCACTTGAACCATGATGTATGAGATTTCCCTCTATTTAAACATGTGCTTATACAGAAGGTTTCCATGTATTATAAGATTTTTAATTCCAGCACTCATGACACCACCGAATATAAGTTGATTAATCACTTTCACGAGGCCATTGAGATAGGAGTGTTCAAGAAGAGTGTGGCTAGTGGATCTAAGGAACATAACAACCATAACCATGAAGGGTGTGATAATGGAAATAATCATAATGGTGGCTTCTAAGGTGGATATAGAGGTTTAGGTCACACTGGTGGTAGAGGAAAATTTCCACGAGGAAATTTTTATACTTCTGGATCCCCTAATCATTATCAGCATGAGTGCCCTCAAAAAATTACTTTGTCATGGTGTGGGAAATGACATAAGTTAGAAGAATTCTTAGATTTGTATGAGCACATGAGTAATAATAAGAAGGAAAAATAACATGTGGGGATGATTAAAGTGTAGCGCGTTGTTGCTGATCATTAGATGTCGAAGAAGACACATGATCTTGAATTACAGACTATCAAATTTACCACACGTGTCAAGGTTGCACATGCACATGATCCTACGAAGACTAAGCCACTATTTTTTTATTGAATATATGATAAATACTAAGTATCCAGATGTGGGTAAGTGCACGAAGTTGGTGGACAATTCCGTGGACATAAAAACCCGAAATAAAGGTACCCCCGCGATCGTGGTTTTAAAACCGCGAGCGCGGGTCCTAAAACCACGATCGCGGTTATTGAATTCTAGGTTAGGTAATTACCGAACCTAGTTCCGCGATCGCGGTTTATAACCGCGAGCGTGGTTATCGCGGAACTCTGAGACAAAATTTAACAGTCCCGCGACTCGTTATTTTCCTAATTTTCATTTCAAACCGTGACTTTTCTTAAACGTTTTTCACTCGCACTTTCAATACTATCTCAAAATTGCTCATCGGACTTCTGGATAGCGATAGATTCAACCATGCCGCCAAGACGAGGAGGTAAGTCCCCGATTGTAATCATTTTTTTGCATTTTAGGTTGTTTTTTTTGCATTTTAGGTTTTTTTTGGCATTTTCATGGGTTTTGTGAATTGTTTGTTTATGTATACAATTTTATTGTTTTATCAGTTGGTCGGCAAGCTCGGGCTCGTGCAAACCGTCAAAACATTCCTCAACAACCCACCGAACATTCCTCAAAACCCTCCGAACATTCCTCAAAACCCTCCTCCAAACATAGATCCGCCCCCTGTGGCTCCTTCTGTCCCCACTGAGCCAACAGGAACGCAAGATAATATCATTGGAAGAATCCAAGAAAATAAAATTGTCATTGAGAACCTAATTCAAACTATAAGACAAAATCATGCTACAAATCCATCCTGCATGACTTTAGCCAATACATTGCAAACATTGATTGGCGAAGTCGAGTCTGCAACCAACCAAATACATAGATGGAACACCTTTAGAAGTGACTGTAGGCGGTGGTATGCGGATAAACTATCTCATGCGGCCCGTCAAAGACAAAAAAATTGGAAAAGACCTCATTTGTGCATTATTTACCGACCCTAGAACCAATGCCCCCCCTGCAGTTACTTGCAAACGGTTCCCAATCCATTGGTGCCATGATGATAGAATCAAAAACAATTTTTGGGACCGATGGTGGATGGTTTTTGATTATCCACCATGCAACAACAATGAGGTTCCTCTTTATTTTTTGAAGAAATTATATTGTGAGTTTGTGCTCAATGAGGTCCCGAATTATTTTGACTTTTCAGACTTTTTTGGTCGAGGAGGTGGCTCTGCACAGAGCAGACCTGGTGCACGCGTAGGTCAGCCTAGGATCCCCCATGCCCCAAAACCCCCACTGCCTTCAGTTATCCCTCCTACAGTGAAGGAGGTTGTGGAGATTGATACATTGCATGCATTGAGGGAGCTCACTGACACTCTCACCCAGCATAGCACCCAGATTGCATCCGGTGATGTTGGTGGAGGCGCCAGTTCTAGTGCACCACACCACTGTGGATCATGTGGTGCCGTATGCACTGCAGGCGAGACATCATTTGCTGGTTCACAGGATTTTTTTTCTATAGATGAGATGCTGGGGAATGTTTTTGGAACTGGAGCCACTGATATTGGTCTTTCACAGGTAAATTTTAAATAAATTTAAATAATATATATATGTACAATAGTTTAATTCACATGTTTGAGATATTAATATATATATGATTGTACGTCATGTACATACATGTAAAAAACTAATTTTTTATTTTATTTTAAATAGCAAGAGCCGGTGAAGGAAACATCCGGTGTTGACATGCTAGCTACTGCGGTTGGGCGTGTTTCAAACGTAAGTTTCAAGTTGTACAAACTTACATTTTTAATAAATCATTTAATTGCACTAGATTATTATTATAATTTGTTTCACGTGTATGTTGTACATGTATTAATATTTTTCTCTTTTATACACAGGAGCCTGGCGGGTCATCATCTGCTCAGGGAACTGAAGCTACTGGCATGCCTCGCATGAGTTTTACGCAGGTTAGTTACAAATCTCTTTAAACACTTTGTTTCTAATTCTTGGACCTCTGTGTACATGAGTTTCACTTTCTTATGTACTCAACGTATATAAAATACATACAACAGCTACCATATATAAAGTTGTAATTTGCTTAGAATACCATAGTATCTCACACTTGTACACATGCTCTGCTGCATTTTCAATACCTCTAAATTTTTTGTAATTGGAGATACATGTCATAATAGACTTGAGGTGCTTACTTTAGGTGAAGAGGATTATTAAGTGATTATTATGGATGTGGACCCTATCCTCTAGATCCAGAAATAGAAATCTCATAAGTATTTTTTCTAGGTGGTTACTGACCCAATCCTCTTGATCTTCTTGATCCTCTCGGGCCAGTTGATAAATTCCCTTATGTCTCGTTTGTAGTACTAAACTGGATACACATGGTCTACATGTTCCCAACATCCAAAATAATGACACGTACTGCAAGTTGTCATAGGTATATTATTTGTACATGATGAACTTCTCAATCCAATGTAAAATGATATCTTCCCATATCTACTTATTTACCTAGACTATATCTTGATTCTCAATAACTACCTCTAGATATGTAACACCATGAGTCACGAAGGAAAAGATACTTGACAAGGTGGAAGCGATCAACTCGTAATCAAAATGAATGATAAGAGTGATGAAGAAATGTAAAAAAGGTTATTAAATCCTCTTGTACCTTTATCTAAAAAAATCTATGCGTCCTTTCCATATGATTATAAGTTTTATATGGATTGGTGTACTGAGATTTAAGAATTTACAACATCATTGTATGATCAAGAAGTGAGGTTTGTATTTACTTGTTTCTTATCTATTAATCCAACATTTATCAATACTATATTGAAATGGGGGTAATTTGTAGTACCTAAATGTATTCCCAACACTTGGAAACATGACGTGTGTTACAACTATAATGATATATATCTCATTCACACATAACTTGAACAACTTAAGGAAATGTCTCACTCTATATCCACTTCGCTTCTACTAGATAACAAGTATTCTCCATCCCAACCCCTCACAAATCACTGCACATGTTATTGAACATATGCATAATCCTCCATGTGTCTCAGACCTAATTTATTAGACATCATGGACATGTTTGTAGGTTTAGGATAAGTTAAACTCCAACCTATCCACCCCCCTACGAACCTATCCCATACACTTCTAATATTAACTTTTTCAAAAGGGTTACTTGGCTTAGTCAACCTAGGTAGTACTTTTAGGTTTGTTGAGTAAGAAATCTAACGATTGGTCATATATAAATATTCATTCACTAAAACCTAGTAGGGTGACCTTGGAAAATTCAAGGATCCTCTATTCTCACTCTAATAAAATTAAGAAGAAACATTGGACCATTTGATTCCTTAAGAGTACCCATAACAACAACAAACTAGGTCAGTTTGAAGTTATCCATGTTTCTTCCCATAGATCTCTAAGCCAGCAAGGTGGAAGGAGGTTATGTTCTTTATTTCCAAAGGGATAACACACAAGTAAGATCCTCTAGGCTCGTGCACCAAAACTCAAACTCAGCTACCTTTGGACACAAATACATATAAATAGTGCATTATAATCTATATATTTGCAACACACTTGCCCACCAAGGATATACAACTCTAGTCTACTCTTCGTCTGATCTATATGTTTGGTCTGGTGATGTTAGATTTAAAAGTTCTTCAAATTTGAATGATGCTCTAATTGTCATAGAAGATGACTATGGGTTACCTAGATTAAATACAAAAGTTTGTCAAAATCTTATGAAGATAGATGGCCTCCGTGCTAACATTTATAGATCCTATGTATTTAGCCTAAATAGAAGATAAAATTTAATAATGTATTTTTATTCTTTCTTGAGTAACTAAATATTGATTTGTACATGTTTTTTGTATAGCTCTTAAGTAGATTTTAATAAATTGATTTGTACATGTTTTTTGTATAGCTTATGACTGCTACAGAGACTCCTCCACATATGCAGACTGTGGAGGCTGCTGTAGATACTGCCATAGCATCTGCAAATCCACTAACCGAGGTACACAATTTTTTAAATTTGTTAAATTTTAGAGGTTCATTATTTCTTATTAAACTTAAATCTACAATATCAAATTTTGTAGGTATATATATGTGTGAAATAATTAATTTGAAAATTAATTATTTGTATGTAGCTTACCCCTCGTGAGTCTATTGTTGTCCCTGCGATGCATCAACAACAAATCGATAGGGATCATGACATTGCGGTAAGATTGCACATGCATTTTAACTAAATTGTACAAGTTTCTAAATTTTGAAGGTATTTTAAAATTTTGGGTGTTAAAAACTTGTTGTTTATGAATGTGCAGGTTAGGTTGCAGGCATGCTTGGAGACACCTAGGACCACACGGATGAAATCCGTAGTGGCATCTCCCTCCACTACATCCCCAGGTCGTGGACGTGCTACTTCTAGCAGGGCGAAGAGAGGGAAGATGTTTCATGAGTAGATTTATAGTCCACTTGGATGCCACATATATGTGGTCATGAGTACATCTATTCACAGTCCATTGTATATATATCTAGCCTTTTGCGACCGCATGTGGTCCCATATGTACATTATGACACGTGCTTAGTTCGCGATGTATACATACATTATGAACTTATATGTGTACATATATATTTTCAGAGACGTGCGCGTCTTGAGCACACTTTATTTGATTCTTATATATATATATATATATATATATATATATATATATATATATATATATATATATATATATATATATATATATATATATATCCATGTGTGTTGGTTAAATAAGGCTATAAATTTGGTTATTTTGGTATTATTGCTAACTCTGAGAAAGTGGGTTTTGATCTCTGTTCGGTGGATTTAGTGTATTACTTCTAGTTATATATTTTCTAGTATCTTTCTGATTATTATTTGTGGTATATTTCGTGCCATGGGCATTTTGAATTTTTATTTTTCAAACTAAAACAATATTGTTAGCTCTATATCAAGCCAACTTAAGTATTAGTAACTAGAGATGTGCTATGTATAACGTGCATTGATTCTTGAGGTACCAATTTACATGAAGAAAAAGTAATGAAATGGCGGACTTAGAATTTGGGAGTGAGAAAGATGCTTTAAGCATAGTCAATAAATGTGTAGTTTTACATGTTGGATATTTTTTAAATGTGAGAAATATTGCTTCTCTCCCTCTCTGAACAATCATTTGTAGTTTTACATGTTGGATATTTTTTGTAGGTTGATTACTTTTTATTTTTCTCATTATTTTTCTCTAGTTTTTTATTTTGTTTACATGTCACTTCTAAAAATATGAATTATTATATTGATTCCATAACTTCCACACCTTATTTATAATATTGGATGCTCAATTCAAACCAATTATATTACTATGTTAACAAAAAAGTGGTGTTGATGTAAGGCTATAAATTTGATCTGATAAACAAATATGAGAGAAACAATTTACTTAGGATATAACACCATGCCATGCCATATAGAACACCATGCTGGATATAATGTGTATTTGTGTCAATTTTTAGGATATCTTTAATATATAAAATTCACTAAAATATTCTGATCAAAAGGGTTGTAATTTAATTGGTGCACATGTGCAATAGTAAAAGTGTCATGTAGTGTTGAATTCATTAAGATATAAATGTTTAGTACCCAAAATTTGGTTTGGGAACTTGGAAATATAGAATTTTGTACTTATTTTGATATACACTTCATTTATGCATTGTTTTAACAACCATAGGCGCCTTCTTGATCTATCTCGCACCGTATATCCACTAGATAAAAATACTCATACCTAATTTTTGTCATACTCTAGACACACATCTGAATACAACTAACCACATCCTAGATCACACTCATAGCCCTGGATGTATATCATCCTACCAAGGACAAGATGACAACAACAGATAACATAACAACCAAGTCATTGTAATTTAATTTAAATAAATAAGGAAACGCTGTATTTTGCAAACGGTGGGTCGTGGCACCGAACCGCCTGCGCCGGCACGTCCGGGTGGCCAGGTGAACGCTAGAGGAGGCAGTGTTTCGGTGCGCGAAAGGGTCGTTGCTTCCGGGCTACTTCGTTCGGGCGTAGTCCCTTAAGAGCCCTGAGACCAAAATATCGTTCAAATTCGACGGGTGACTACTTGGACTCCGTGGCACCTAGAGAGGCCTCGTCTAATCCGACAACTCGACATACGGACCCTCTATAATAGCCTCTCTCATTTTTTTCCTTCTCATTTCGGTGCTCTCTGCCGTCCTAATGTTTGCAAACGCACGAAATAGTGCAGTTGGAGCCAGTGTAAGGTTGTCAAACGCTGTATTTTGCAAACGGTGGGCCGTGGCACCGAACCGCCTGCGCCGGCATGTCTGGGTGGCCAGGTGAACACTACGGTGCGCGAAAGGGTCGTTGCTTCCGGGCTACTTCGTTCGGGCTTAGTCCCTTAAGAGCCCTGAGACCAAAATATCGTCCAAATTCGACGGGTGACTACTCAGACTCCGTGGCACCTAGAGAGGCCTCGTCTCATCCAAAACCTCAGCATACGGACCCTCTACAATAGTCTCTCTCATTTTTTTCCTTCTCATTTCGGTGCTCTCGCTGTCCTAATGTTTGCAAACGTGCGAAATAGTGTAGTTGGAGCCAGTGTAAGGTTGTCAAACGCTGTATTTTCCAAACGGTGGGTCGTAGCACCAAACCACCTACGCCGGCACGTCCGGGTGGCCAGGTGAATGCTAGAGGAGGTGGTGTTTCGGTGCGCAAAAGGGTCATTACTTCCGGGCTACTTCGTTCGGAGCGTAGTCCCTTAAGAGCCCTGAGACCAAAATATCGTTCAAATTCGATAGGTGACTACTTGGACTTCGTGGCACCTAGAGAGGCCTCGTCTGATCCAACACCTCGGCATACGGACCCTCTACAATAGCCTCTCTCATTTTTTTCCTTCTCATTTCGGTGCTCTCGCTGTCCTAATGTTTGCAAACGCGCGAAATAGTGCAGTTGGAGCCAGTGTAAGGTTGTCAAACGCTGTATTTTGCAAACGGTGGGCCATGGCACCGAACCGCCTATGCCGGCACGTCTAGGTGGCCAGGTGAACGCTAGAGGAGGTGGTGTTTCGGTGCGCGAAAGGGTCGTTGATTCCGGGCTACTTCGTTCGGGCTTAGTCCCTTAAGAGCCCTGAGACCAAAATATCGTTCAAATTCGACGGGTGACTACTCGGACTCCGTGGCACCTAGAGAGGCCTCGTCTGATCTGACACCTCAGCATACGGACCCTCTACAATAGCCTCTCTCATTTTTTTCCTTCTCATTTCGGTGCTCTCGCTGTCCTAATGTTTGCAAACGCGCGAAATAGTGCAGTTGGAGCCAGTGTAAGGTTGTCAAACGCTGTATTTTGCAAACGGTGGGCCGTGGCACCGAACCGCCTGTGCCGGCACGTCCGGGTGGCCAGGTGAACGCTAGAGGAGGTGGTTTTTAGGTGCGCGAAAGGGTCGTTGCTTCCGGGCTACTTCGTTCGGGCTTAGTCCCTTAAGAGCCCTGAGACCAAAATATCGTTCAAATTCGATGGGTGACTACTCGGACTCCGTGGCACCTAGAGAGGCCTCGTCTGATCTGACACCTCGGCATATGGACCCTCTACAATAGCATCTCTCATTTTTTTCCTTCTCATTTCGGTGCTCTCAGCTGTCCTAATGTTTACAAACGCGCGAAATAGTGCAATTGGAGCCAGTGTAAGGTTGTCAAACACTGTATTTTGCAAACGGTGGGCTGTGGCACCAAACCGCCTGCGTCGGCACGTCCGGGTGGCCAGGTGAATGCTAGAGGAGGTGGTTTTTTGATGCGTGAAAGGGTCGTTGCTTCCGGGCTACTTCGTTCGGGCTTAATCCCTTAAGAGCCCTGAGACCAAAATATTGTTCAAATTCGACGGGTGACTACTCAGACTCCGTGGCACCTAGAGAGGCCTCATCTGATCTGACACCTCGGCATACGGACCCTCTACAATAGCCTCTCTCATTTTTTTCCTTCTCATTTCGGTGCTCTCGCTGTCCTAATGTTTGCAAACGTGTGAAATAGTGTAGTTGGAGCCAGTGTAAGGTTGTCAAACGCTGTATTTTGCAAACGGTAGGTCGTGGCACCAAACCTCCTGCGCCGGCACGTCCGGGTGGCCAGGTGAACACTATAGGAGGTGGTGTTTTGGTGTGCGAAAGGGTCGTTGCTTCTGGGCTACTTCGTTCGGGCTTAGTCCCTTAAGAGCCCTGAGACCAAAATATCGTTCAAATTCGACGGGTGACTACTCGGACTCCGTGGCACCTAGAGAGGCCACGTTTGATCTGACACCTCGGCATACGGACCCTCTACAATAGCCTCTCTCATTTTTTTCCTTCTCATTTCGGTGCACTCGCTGTCCTAATGTTTGCAAATGCGTGAAATAGTGCAGTTGGAGCCAGTGTAAGGTTGTCAAACGCTGTATTTTGCAAACGGTGGGTCGTGGTACCAAACCGCCTGTGTCGGCACGTCCGGGTGGCCAGGTGAATGCTAGAGGAGGTGGTGTTTCGGTGCGCGAAAGGGTCGTTGCTTCCGGGCTACTTCGTTCGGGCTTAGTCCCTTAAGAGCCCTGAGACCAAAATATCGTTCAAATTCGATGGGTGACTACTCAGACTCCGTGGCACCTAGAGAGGCCTCGTCTTATCCGACACCTCGGCATACGGACCCTCTACAATAGCATTTTTTTCCTTCCCATTTCGGTGCTCTCGCTGTCCTAATGTTTGCAAACGCGTGAAATATTGTAGTTGGAGCCAGTGTAAGGTTGTCAAATGCTGTATTTTGCAAATGGTTGGCACCGAACCGCCTACACCGGCACGTCCGGGTGGCCAGGTGAACGCTAGAGGAGGCGGTGTTGCGGTGCGCAAAAGAGTCGTTGATTCAAGTCCCTTAAGAGCCCTGAGACAAAAATATCGTTCAAATTCGACGAGTGACTTACACTCCGTGGCACCTAGAGGAGTCGTTTTCAAAATTTACAAATTTAAAATTTACAAAAAATTTACAACATTTTCAAAATTTACAAAGTTGACTTTTCAAAATTTACAAATTTTTCAAACAATGTTCAAGCTTCTCTTAGCTTCGAGAATTTAAAATTCTCTACTAACGATACCAACCATGTGAAGGTGGAAGCTTTTCTGGCACCACTAACCTAAACATAAAATTGTTAGTCAAAGAAATTTAAGTTTCAAATCAAAACCATATACTAGATCTATATACATGACATACAAAATACACAAATTTAAAATAAAATATATTCAAACTTAAATCTAGATCTTTAAACTAAAAAAATTATATATATATATATATATATATATATATATATATATATATATATACGCTATATAAATTGAAACTTGAAATTAAATATATACCAGACATGAGCATTGTAAATTCATTCCAATGAACCATCAGGATCGGATCTACTCTGAATAGCAGACAAGATTGCTTCATGATCTGACTCTCGAACCTTCCAAAGAATCTTGTTATTAGGTCTTCCTCGATATCTATACAACTGAATATTTGTCGCTAGAACTAGATGTGAATATAAGAGTATTTTCCTGTGTGTCTCAAAGTCTTCAAACACCCAAACAGAGGAGTTTTTTAATGGATACCGTCGAAGCCAAGTTCCAGTAACTACCACTGACCCTGTAGGATACTCAATCTCTTCGCCATCTATAATAGGAGAAGTCAACTTCTTTCTTTCCTCGATGCAACGACATAAGAAATAGTCTGTTCCTTCTTCATTGTCTTCTGTCGCAATTACTGCAAACACATGTCCTACAAAAAAATAACCAAGGTTGAAAAACTCAAATTTAAATTACATATTAAAATTTCAATGGACATAACTCAATACAAAAATTAAATAAATAACTGGATAAATACCTTGTCGCACCAAAATCGAAATTTCGTCAAAGTCCTTGGATGTTGTAACTTCATCTGCAGAAACAAGTTGTAATGCTTGTGGAGGTTGATAACTAGGAAGCGGAGTTAGAGGCCTACAAATCCATCCTTCCACCCATTCTTGTGAATCACACTCAGCAGTGACAAATTCGATACAAGATGCACAAAAACATGTCAACTTTCTTGTCCATACGGCCCACGAAGTAGCGTCTGAGCTACAAAATGAGTGCATATCACTGGACCCAGTGAGTGTCATACAATCCTCGTAGTTAGCAATATGTTTTTCCTCTATCAACCAAAAAAATCTGCAAACTGTGGAATTTTCTTGAGAACCTCGGGCCATGTTGTTAGTACACCATTCCACTATGCTTTTTACATCTTTTAATTCAGCACCATCTTTGTACTTCAACTCTTCTCTTGCAAGAGCTCTTTTCACACATGCCCCTGCACCGTCATGCTCTCCTTTTCCATGTCCAGCCTCAGTGAAACTCCAAATATGTTGCACACCCATCTTGACATGCATTCTGCTCATCCAATAAAACATTCGTGCATTCTTAAACTGAGACGTGCAATTATCTGACCATATATAATGTTGTTTGAAGTGGATGTCCCTATCACACAAGTTTCCATAAAATAACTGGAAACACCCTTGCACAAATTCAGTAGAATGAGTACGATCATCACTGATATAAAAGTGGTACTCTCTTAAAAATTTTCGATCATTCTCTGTACTGTCAGGAGAATGTAGAAATGCTATATGCACAAAAATGGCAACTTGTACTGAGTTGTAATATTGCGATTGAACCTCCATTTGTGGTTGCAATGTGTAATTCTCTGCAAAATCGACCACTGAAACAATAGTACCAATAGGAAATGTGTCTTTGCATAGCTTGAATTGTTCATCCAACCATCGAGCTCTATGTGTATGCCTCGCATACTCATAAACAATTTCATCCTTAAATTTTGTCATAAATTGAAAAATGGGCATTTGTTCTGTAACTAGCTCACACCGTTTCGACTCTTTTCCATCTTTCAACTGGTATGCAACTGATTTATATTTATCAAATTCAACTAAATTATGTCCTATTGTACCTTCAATTTGTTCATGGATGCAACTTTCCAATTTAGGTAATCCGCCGCATGTACTACAACTTCCATCTAAACAATCCTGACTATAAAAAAATTGTCCAACTTCTTTTTCACAAAATATAGTAGGAATGAAATCCCTAGAAGATATTGGTGGAACTTGAACACCACATTCAGATAACATAGTTTCAGAATGAAAAATAGAACGAATACGTAAAAATTTAGCATAATGCATCGCAAATTCAACATGTTGCCTACAACAACAAGTGGTGCGAGCATGGTTGATTTTCACATAGAATGGTTTCAACATTTCAAAAAAACGTTGACTAATTTTAATTTCCAGATTCTCTTGTTCAAACTTACGAAAAAATTGAGTTTGAGTCATATCTAAGAAATGCTTTGGATGTGGTTCACGATTAGTAGAACCAACTCTCCGTTTTATAACATCTCTTGTATTAGGTGAAACTCTAGTGTTATCATGCCAAAATTTAATAACAACTTCTCTTATAGCATCAGAATTATTTTTGTCCTTACGCGGTGCTCTAGCAGAAAATGCCCAAAAATCGACATTATTGAGTGATTGAAGGATATTACGTCTTTCAATTGCTTTCATTAGAGTTTTTCGATTAACTTGCAACATTCGACTTGTTTGCGTAATCAAACGTTGTTTTTTTATTGATTCACTTACAACACTAGTAGCAAGTACACGACGCACAATATTACTATCCCTAGTGCGTCTCTTGACACCAACAGTGTGATATGCATCATGAAGGTTTTCAACAATTGTAGAGGTTTGACCACGTATGTTAGATGTTGTCAATCCTAAGGTGTTTAATGTAGGTCTCATTTTAATCAATTTCATCAAACTAACCAACAACTGACATCTTTGGGAATCATTTAAAATTTCAAAATGATTATCCCAAATTTCAGTGGCTTTTCTTCTGATTTGTCGTTCAGAAAGTTTGTCAGACATTGGTTTCAAAATGTTTTCATCAATTTCAATCAAAAAATTAGGTTTCTTATGTAAAATCCTAGGAGGTGTTTTTGTCAAATTTTGCTTGTCTATAGTTTCAACATGAATTTCCTTATTCACATTTTCATTGTCTCCTTCAATTTCAACATTTGCTACATCATGAGTATTTAATTCTTCTTCAACATTGACAGTAAAAACTTCTTCATCACGAGTATTTAATTCAACTTCAACATTGACAGTAGAAACATTACCTAGTTCTTCATTGCTTACAGTAGTTGGGATTGAAGATGAACCTCTTCTAGATTCACGAAGTTTCCGCATTCGCTCAGCATTTTCAATTTTGTTGGCCTCTAATTCGTCTGGTGTTTTTTTACTTAATGACTTCCTTTTTTGACTTCGTTTTTTGTCTCCCATGATGTTTTTTGCTTTCGGTGATAAAAAAACGTGCCTGGAAAAAGACAGAATTTCACAGTAATTCGTACGGTAAGGTCAGAGAGTAAAAATCACATGGTAATTCGGACATTGGGATGTGTGTAAATATGATTTATAAAGCGCGCTCGCGGTTTATAAACCGCGAACGCGCTTTATAAACCGCGAGCGCGCTTTATAAACCGCAAGCGCGCTTTATAAATGGCGTTCGCTCAATATTTTGTACAAAAAACTGCGATCGCGGAGCTATTTTCCGAACCTTAGCCTCGGAAAATCTTTGTTTTTCCCCAACCAAAGCTATGGAAGGTCATTATGAAGTGCAAAAGGTCAAAAAACCTCAAATCTGCTCTTCCAAAGACTTGAACCATGCTAAAAAACTGAAAACATTTCACAAAAATGGTGCCATCACGTAGGGTAGAATCTTAGCTTTGTAAAAATATTGTTTTTAAAGTGAATAGAATAAGATAAATATCATTTTATAATTTATTACTAACAATAGGTCCTTAAGACATTTTTTCCCGTGAATGTTCATGTCTACGTTTAAGACTGTAACTTTTGTTTCGCTTATCAAAATATGATAAAAATTATACCATCCCAAGCGTGGAAAAATTCTATACACCTTAAAAAAAAAAAAATTGATTTCGATATTTTTTGATATAGTTATGGCGGGCAAACGGAAAGCGCTCCATTTTCTAAATATTTTCAGACCACTTTCACGGAAAAAATCATAAAAAAAAAAAATATTGCTAAAAAAAATACAAAATAAAATCCATCCCAAGATAGACAACTACATCTAACGTTTCACCAAAGGAAAAAAAAAAAATAACAAGATTTGGTCATCCAAAATGCGGGCAAACGGACTACAATCTTATAAGTTTTTTCGAAAAAAAAAAGTAATTCATATAATTTTAAGTGTTTAATATAGCTAAACTTGTCCGTTTTTTACAAAAATTAGTATTTTAGAAACTAGATTCCGAATGCTACGATTCATACTTTATATAATTTTTTCTAATTTAGAGTGCATGTATAGCTAATAATCCCTACAAGTTGAGATTTCACTGTTTTTTGCAATATGACGTCCACGGATGACCCTATATTTGTCCATCAACTTGGTGCACTTAGCCATCAAAAAACAATGAAAGGGCTAATGGTCTTCAACTTGCTACTTTTGAGAAAGGAATAATGTTACATCAGGATCACCTAGGCACTCTTCTAGGGATCCATGATAGAATTAGGTCTAGGTCCAATTCTCCCATGTTTTTTTTTATGATTTTCTAGAGGTCAGCATAGCCATGTTATGAAAAGTAGTATATCTTGTCCTTGTAATTAATGTTGGAATGGCTAATTATATCAAAGGTATCCGCATGTTACATTAGAGTCATCCTTTTTATGATACTGTTAATTAGAAACATACTAAAAACTTAAAACCATAAATTTTGATAGATTTACAAATATAACTTGATGCAATAATTTGGTGAACCTGGACCCTCTCTATTTGCAAAATTCTTCATCGATCTATCCCTAAAGCTTCTCTAGGAAGTTTCATTTTTATGATTCTATTAAGTGTGACTTTGATTGATATGGGTTGATCGATGGCTTAAAACTATTTATGAATGTGTTATGACTATCTTAAGTATAAACCTAGGGCCTATCGATCATCATGGGTTGACTAAAGGCTCTCCAACATATTCTGATTCGGGGAGTTAACACTGTTATTTCTTACCTTGAGGTCTTAGAACTTGTTGACTATGATATGTTCTCAACTTTCCATAGATAATCTTGTTACTAATGTGATCTAATGTAGATTTGTGTTTTAACAATTGATACATTACACATTGAGAATGAGGAAAAAACTTCTAATCATTACCCTTGTTGAATTAAATGTATGATCCATGTGTCTAGCACATGTAGACATTAGAAGAGATTAGTACAATTGTATTTTCATGGAATGTGTTATCCATGAGCAAATTGGAATCATCTACAGAAGGTGCACATCATTGACAGGACATACAATGTGTATAGATAACACTAGAAGTGTTTCTTGTGATCATGTTAGTGTTTCTAGTGCACATACATATGAAATGGTTGACTTCTGATTTTCACTTTGATTGATGGTCATCACTTATGATTAGACCGCATAACGAAGAAGTAGTTGGGATTCAATAGGGTATTAAAGTATACTGGTGAAAAAAATCCTTATATATTTAGGTGCACTATTGATACTCAGTGGTAGAATGAAGGGGATAGAACAAATATGTTGGTATATACTTTGTGTGGCACATCGTCGCGCTAGTGGGGAAACACATAGAGATGGTAATTTGGAGTGGAGAGAAGTGATAATTTCTTTCTCCACCAAGTTCAATCAAATCAATGTACCTACATAAATATGTAAAATTTCATGGGAAGTATTTTTTCCTTTCACCACGTCTAGGAGTGTGAGAGATCTTGGTTACGGGGGAAAGGAGGGATTAATCCCATAACTTTGGGTACATAATTTCTAATCCACCTTAAACTTCTACTTACATGTATGGTATGTCCATGATGATTTGAAAAGGGAGATGTTGATATTATAATTGGAAAGAGATAACCTCTCATATGATTCATACTTTTCATTAATTTTCCACCATGCCTCCAGTCATTGAAGCACTATAGATTATGAAGTTCCTTACATTGAGAGATAACATGAAGGATGAAGAGCATATGTTAGAACTATGTAGATAAATTGATCTTGAGGCATGACTTGATCTTGTGGAAATAGATGAAGAAGAGATGATACGTGCCTGTAAGGAAAAATAAAATGGAAAACTGGTGTACATGATAGATGATAAGGAAGTGGATACACTAGATGTCGACTACACTGATGGAGTGAGTGAGGTGATGGACATGTTGATCAGATGAGAAGGTGCATGTAAATCATGGTCCTATGAAAATAAAGAAGGTTAACATTGGTACAAAGGAATAGCCTAAGGAGGCCATTATTAGTGACTACTGGGTAGATCAGGAAGCATGGAAAAGATTATTTAGTTATTGCATGACTTTCATGACTTATTTCTGAGGGTTTATAATGATTTAAAGGGAGTAAATCTTTCTTTAGGTGAAATGAAAATCAAAATAAAATAAGGTGCATACCTGGTTAAGAAGAGGACTTTACAGGATGAATCCTAATCTACACGTGAAGGTACATGAATAAATTGTCAAGATTCTCAAGTATGGTATAATTGAGCCTATTGAATAATTTTAATGGTTCAGCCCCATGGTAATAAGCACTAAAAAGGATGGGAGAGTAAGGATTTTTTTTGTACTATAGAGAGTGTAATGCTGTCATTTCTTTATTCCTAATCAAATGAATGAACTAGTAATGAAAACAACTAGCAACTCAGAACATGGAGGGTTTATGGTACCTCTAATGTGATGTGATGGATGAACTGACACAAAGTAGATGATAGATCCTTGCTGCGACAAGATAATAACTAGGTCTGGGTTGATGGTGACCTCGGGGGGTTCACTTAGAAAAAGTATGGTATAACACGTGCATTCAAAATGTATTAAAGAACACCATTAATGTTATTTTTCACCTCTCATTATTGAATTGATAATACCCCATCCTGTTATATTATTAGAATGAAAATAACTCCTTTTTTAATGTACCTTACAGACCCATTTTTCCATTACAAATTTATTTACCCCTTTTTATTTATACCCTAATATATTAAATAAAAAATATAATCATGTTTCCCACTCAATTATTATTTTCTTAATGTGCATTTTCTATAGAAAGTGAGTTTGAATCCATTTAAGACATATTACTATTTACCTTAATGTTAAGCTTTAACCATTTATCAATATTTCTTCAAATAATTAATATGGTGAAATAATACCATTTTTTTAAAAAAGCATACTCAATCCTAGTTTTCTACCATCTTATTATGTTTTGTTTAAAAATATCCTAATTCACATTTCCTTACTCAAAAAGAGATTATAATATAAATTTATGACCATAAGCCTTTTGCAATTTTAAGGTATTTACATTTGAAAACTTGGGTTGAAATGTTTTAGTTTTATATTAAAATTAACACTAACTCTTTTCTAGCCCATCTCTCTAACCTACCCCCAATAGCTAATTCAAAATATTAATAAAATAAACCCTTTCACCCCTTATTGTCTACCGGTATATTGAATTCTATTTTATCAATTTGAATTACCTCAATATGAATTAATTTGCTAAGATATTGCATTACAAATTAACCCCCCATGATGGCGACCCCAACTTTACAGAGGTAGGTCGACGGAAACCAAGGAGAATGTAGAATAAGTATGAAGGCATGCGAAATCCTGAGTGAAAAACTGGAATGTAACAAAGGTATGTGGATGTTGGGAGGGGACCATTAGAATATTCTCAGAGGTATTAAATACCCAAGGAATGGCTAAAAACAACATTAAGAAAGGATAGTTTGGAAAACATGACCCTGATCGATGGCGACTAGGTTGAGTTGACAACGGGCTATAGAAAATTTAGATAAGGCTGAGGTCAAAAGGATGAAATGGGAGAACTACAAGTAAAGAAGATAGAAAATAAGGTTGAAAATGGAGCTCTGGGTGTAGGACAAGATGATCTGAACCTAAAAAAAATTAGATGCAAACAATACAAAGATAATTTGATATATACCCACATAAATAACAAAAATATGATGATAAATATCACAAAGGATGATCGTGATAGATGTAAACACATTGAAATGATTTCCAAGAGATCTATAACTGTTGAAGGAATGCTTAGGCATGAGAAAGAGTTCAAAGGTCACAAGGAAGATCCAAAATTCATATGCATATGATTATTATGGAAAGAAAATGCTTATTTTTATAGGGTCAACATCAACTAGGTTGGGTCACTCCCGACTATGGGGAAATTTTTCCCAATGGGGATTTTTTTTGTGTTGATCGGGATTTGGGATTTCTTAAAGATGGGAAGAGTGCTTTAAATCATGTAGGCAGGAAAGGGATTTTTTATGGATGTTAAAGGACAATGATAAGCAAGATAAGAATGATAGAAAAGCAAGGAGAAAGTATGTGTTAGGATAAAAATGTCCTAAAATAGAAGGTTTGTTAGGGCATGAGATATAAATTGATTAATTAATTAATCAATAGGGATTGATTAATTAATGGTGATTGGATGGGCATTAAAGGTGATAGAATAATTAAGTGGGGAATTTTAATTTAAATAAAATTGGGGGGATGAATTAAATTAAGAGGGGCCTAGGTAAAGACCATGGTAAAATAAGCGGCATGTGGGAAGACAAGGTATATATACCGAATTTTAGTGTCTACATTTTTCCCCTTTTAATTAAGTGGTTTTTCACTAGCAATCCATGAGACAAAAAATGATGAGAGATGATAAGGATTGATGAAACTTAGATGATGAGCTCCCCCTCAATCTAGGGATCGATGACACTAAGGGAAATCGATTTCACGTTCCAAAAATATAGATGATAAAGGGTAAAATAATTATCAAGGAAAGATGCCCCAAGCACTAAGGTAATCACAATAAAAAATAAAATCTATAGTTGTGACTCCAATATCTCACTAATAGGGGGACAATTGTAGTCTCAATGGAGATGAGCTACAACGTTCTACAGGTTAGTGAGTGGGGTGAAGATCACTGCAGTATGGATGTAACCCGAAATGACCAATGGGCCCATAGGAAAACATCCAAGTATGCACAATTTTTTTTAAAAGTATGTGAAATACTTCACACACAAGGAATCGAGAAAAAAGGTATGCTTCCACAAGGGATGAGGATGAAAGGTTTTAGTGCCCCCAACACAGGACATGAAAATGGCCAAGAAGGAAAAGTGAAAAAGTGGGTGATGAAATAATAAATATGTCCCAAGGGGGAGTAAGTATGGCCACAAAGGTGGGATTTGAGAATGTAGATGGTGCCCTAAAAGAAGCATGAGTAAATCCATACAAGTGGACTTTTATGAAGAATAGTGGTGCCCCAAAAGAGGTAAAAATATGGCCATGAAGACAAATAAAAAATTAAGAAAAAGAGTCCCAAGGGTGGGAATATGTATGGCCATAATGAGGACTATTGTGCATAGAATAGATAGGGTCGTGAGCTAAAATGCTGGAAAGAAAAGTAAGTATGGCCACAAAGAGTGGGACTTTGAGAGTATAAACATGCCCGAAGGAAATAAAAATTGCCACGATGGTGGACTTTGCGAGTATAATGCTCAAAGGGGATATAGATATGGCTGTAAAGGTGGAATTTGCAATTGGATTGAAATTTTTCGGAGGGGAAAATAGGCATGTCCTAGAGGGACTTGGAGTGTATAGAAATTCCCAAAGGGGAAATAGATATGGCCACAAAGGTGGACTTTAAAAATGGAATGGAATAGAATCCATCGAGGGAAAAAGAGTATGGCCACTGAGGTGGGACTTGTGAATAATGCCCAAAGGAAAGGATGTAAGGAAGATGAGGGAAAGCTCAAAATAATTAATCTAAAGGCTAATCGATGGCGACCCCCAGGGGAACACCATCGACTAGGTATCGGGGGCTATATAAGTTCAAGGTTTTTTCAATGAATCTGATTTTCACATGCACATTTGACAAGCAAGATTAGAGTAACAAAAACCACACTTATTTTTAATTTAATATTATGTTGTTATTACTTTTTTTTCATTTTTTTCATAAGAAGAGGATAACACTAGGGGTGGTCGGGCGGGTGACCCAAATGGGTCAACATCAATGCATCCCTAAGGTGTGTCAATTTAATCCTAAAACGCGTCGATCCGACTTGGGTCGGCATCGACTAGGGTTGGATTGCATGATTTAGGGTTTAAATTGGATTTCAAAATGAAAATTTTAATCAATTTGAATGGATTTTTGGAATTTTTGGATCGGATGTATGTATGTTTTTTTTGTGATTACAGGCCAGGGAGACCCTGTCCTTGAGATACAGAGTTTCCAATTTATATGAACATATAAGAGGATATGTCATAAACACCGAGTGGGATCCACTGGGGTTATTGAGTTATGGAGCTCAATTGCTTCACAAATAGTATGTTTTATTAACTTTCTAAAATACACAGTAACCAACATCGGTTGGTTAACCACCATCAGTCACCTGAGGAGCCGACATCAGTCAAACAAGGAGGAACTAGTATCGGTTAGGGTAACCAACATTGATTACCTATGCATGATTACTTTTATTGAAGTCACGTGAATTAGATCTAACCATTGATATAAAGGTTATCTAATGGTTGTAAGTGCATAGCTAAAGTGCCCTAAGTTTTAATATGCTTATATAAGCTATCAAGTTAGGGTTAGAAGTAAGAATTAGAAAAAAATGTAAGAAGGAATTCTTGTATAGATAAAAAAGAGAATCTTGTGAGGAAGAAAGTAATGTACTTCTATGAGAGGTGTTGAAAATTATAGATCTTCATTGTATATCCTATGTGAAGCTTTGAGTAATATAATGGTTGTTTCTTTATAGATGTAATCGACACTAGGTGAAACCACATTATATCTTTTGTATTGTTTCTTCAAGTTTATTTCCATATTTATTACTTGTATGCTTAGATCTAATATACTGTACAAATAGTGTGATTAAACCCCAACAACTTGTATCAAGGATTTTTTGTTTGAGGTTTTTGTGTGTTTACAAATTTACTCACAGAGGGATTTCTGATTGAGTGGGAGTTACAATAATGGAAAAAGATGGAAAATACAAATTTGAGAAATTTTAAGGCCATGATTATCAATTATGGAAGATACAGGGGGAAGAATTAGCTGTATAAGAAATATCTATACTTACCATTGGATGAGAAGGAAAGACCTACCATGATGACTAATGAAGAATGAAACATTCTTGACAGAAAGGCTATGGGATCTATAAGATTGAGCCTGGGAAGCATCCATTTTCTTTGAATATTACTGAAGAAGAAACCACGGTAGAGATGATGCAATATTTAGCTAATTTATATGAAAAACCTAGTGCTTCAAATAGAGTTTATTTGATGAATAAAATTATTTAATTCAAAGATTAAAGAAGATGAATCTGCATCAAGTCATTTGAATAATTTCCATTCTATTCTCAATCAATTAAAATCGGTTAATATTATGTTTAATGATGAAGCGGAAAACACTTTTATTCATATGCTCTTTGCCAGATAGTTGGGATAACTTGGTAATGGTTGTTAGCAATACAACGTCTGCTACTAATATTTTAAAGTTTCATGATGTGGTTAGTATAATCCTGAATGAATAAATACACAGAAAAAATATAGGAGAATCATCATCTCATAATGATTTGAATGTAGAAAGTAGGGGATGGAAGAAGGAGATATCTCAAGAGAAAGAATAATTATAAATCAAAGTCTAAGAATGATAGATATTAATTCAGAGGTAAAGGAATAACCTGCTAGAATTGTGGAAAGAAAGGACATGCAAAAGAAGGATTACTGGTTCAAGGAAAATAAAGAGAATGTACCAGAGCAATGTAAAGAGGAAAATGTTGCATCTTATTAGGTAATGTAAGATGCCCTTATTCTCTCCTTGGATAATAAAATTGAATTATGGGTTTTAGATTTAGGAGCTTCTTTCCAGGTTACCCCTAATAAGGGGTTATTTTAGAAATTATGTCCATGGTAATTTTGCGGAATGTTTATTTAGGAGATGATGAACTGTGTAATATTATTGGCAAAGGATAATTTCATATAAATTTACAGAATGAGAATACATCAATATTGAAATATATGAGGCATATACCAAGCCTTAGGAGAAATCTAATTTCTACAGGACAACTAGGTGAATCCGGTTGCATGGTTACATTCACAGCCAACTGTTAAGAAGGGTTACCAAGGGATCTCTTGTAATAGCAAGAGGAAAGAAGGTAGGAACATTGTATTTTGTCCACCTGTATTATTGATTCCTTTTCGGGTACTATCTACTTCTGATTTATATGAAAGCATATGGCATAATCGGCTAGGCCATATGAGTAAAAAAGGAATGCAGATCTTAAAGGAAAAGGGTATGTTATCAAATTTGAAAGATGTAGATCTTAATTTCAGTGAGAAATGTATATTTAGAAAAAAAAAAGTGATATTTCTCAAAGTTGGGGCAACAAAGAAGGAGAAAAAAATTGGATCGTGTGCACTCAGATGTGTGGGGGACCAGGCCAGGTAGATTTTCATGGAGGATCCCAATATTATGTGAATTTCATTGACGATGCCACAAGAAAGGTATGGGGTTTATTGTATTAAATGTAAATATGATTTTTGTAGACTTCTAAAATACTGAAATCCCTTGTGGAAAATGAATCGAATTCAAAATTAAAATGCCCTTAGATTTGACAAGGGGTGGTGAGTACTGCACCACAAATTTCAATGATTATTGTTTAGTGAATGGAATAAACAGAGAAATAACAGTTCTTATAACACCATAGGAGAATGGTTTTTTCTGAAATAATGAACATGAAAAATCATGGAACGTGCAAGAAGTATGAGGATACATGTTTGATTTCTCTTGTAGTTTTTGGTCAAAAGTAGTAGACACAATAATTTATTAAATTAATTGTGGGCCTTCAAGTGTGTTGGATTGTGGAATACCTGAAGAATCATAGACTGGAAAAGAGGTAGATATTTATTTTCTTAGACTACTCGGTTTAGAATCTTTTGTGCACGTTGATAAAGAAAATGTAAATAAGTTGGATGTTAAATCTAAGAGATGTACTTTTATTTGTTATGGCTGTGGTGATTTTGGATTTTTTTTTTTGGGATTTAGAAGATTCTAAGATTGTTAGGAGTCATGACATTGAACGAAATGATAAGATAATGTATAAGGATCAAGTTTTGGTACCCAAAGATGAGCCAGTTAGAAATTTTGTGGAAGAAAACTCATTATCGGATTTAGAAAAGACATCTACATAGTATCAATGTTGGTTAGGCTGAACCGGGTATCGGTTGAACAGAACTAACACTGATCACTAGGACAAACATCGGCTAAAGAAGAGTATGACAAGTTTCGGTTAGCTGAACCAAAATCAACAAGAGGTGACCGGCATCATTTATTGTTAGAGGTGGATACAAATGTACAAGACATACAGATTGAGCCTCTGGAACCCCATATCTCAGTTAGAAGGTCAAAAAGGATAAGTAGACCTCTAGAAATATTTACACCTTCCTTATCTTATCTATTTTTTACTAATAATGGTGAACCGGAAAGTTTTGAAGAATCAATGCAGGATGAAACCCACAAGAAGTGGGAACATGGAATGGATGAGGAGATGGGACTCCTTAGGACAAAACAAGACATGGGCTTTGGTTAAGTTGTCAGAAGGTAACATAAAATTACATAACAAATGGGTTTATATGATCAATGAGGAAGAGGGGTGGACAAGAAATATAAAAGGAAAGGATTTTGGTTAAAAGTATTTTCACAAAAATCGGGTATTATTTTGGTGAGATATTTTCTCCTGTAGTAAAAATGACTTCCATATGTAATGTATTGAGTTTAGTTGCAGTATAAGATTTGCGTTTACTATAATTTGATGTCAAGATGGGAATTCCTTCATGTTTATTTGGATGATGATATTTATATGCAGCAAACCGCTTGGTTATTCAGTCAAGGGTAAGGAGAAAAACTTGTGTGCAGGTTGAAAAAGAGCTTGTATGGGCTCAAGCAAAGCCCTAAGGAAATTGTAATATGAGGTTTAATAGTTTCATGCATGAGCATGATTATATGAGATGTGAATTTGACCATTGTGTTTATTTCAAGAAGCCTTTAAACTGGAATCTATATTATTTTATTAATTGTATGTGGATGATATGCTTATTGCAGGATCTACTATGCAGGACATTGGTGAGCTTAAAGAAAATTTATCTCATACATTTGCAATGAAGGATTTGGGAGCTACAAATAAAATATTTGGCATGCAAATTCTTAGAGACACGAAGAATAAGAAATTTTATTTGTCTCAGGAACATTATATCAATAAGGTGTTACAAAGGTTTAATATGCAATATTCAAAACCTGTAAGTACACCTATGGCTGGACACTTTAAATTGAGAAAATATCAATGTCCTACATCAACATGAGGAGGTTGAGTAGATGGCATGAGTTCCATATGCTTCAGTAGTTGGAATTCTTATGTATGTTATGCTTTTTACCAGACTAGACATTACACAGGGAGTGGGATGTTGTGAACAGATTTATGGCCAATCTGGGTAAAGAGCATTGGAAAGAAGTCTAATGGATTCTCATGTATTTGAGACAAACATTGAACATGCAATAATGCTATGGAGGGTCAGATACTTATTCATGTGGCAATTTTGATTCGAATATTGCTAGATATTTAGATGATAGGAGAAGCACCATTGGATATGTATTCACAATAGGTGGCACAACAGTTAGTTGGGATTTCTAGATTGCAGAACGTTATGGCCTTGTCTACTGTAAAGCTCGAGTATGTTACAGCTACAGAGGCTTGCAAAGAGATGATGTGGATGAGTAGGTTCATGGAAGAGTTGGGGAAAGAAGAAAGAGTATTATAAACTATACAATAATAGTCAAATCGTTATTCATCTAGAAAAGAACTCATCATTTCATTCAAGAACAAAACACATTCATTTGAGATATCACTTTATACGGTAGGTGTTGGAGGATGGGAAGCTAAAACTGAAGAAAATTCATATGAAAGAGAACCCTACTGATATGCTAAAAACGTCGTTGGAAAAGGATAAGTTGGAGCTACACTCCATTTCTGTTGGTCTTCAAGTTTTTAGACTTGAAGAGGAAGACAAATACCAAGGGGAAAGGATCCAAGAATGGAGTTTTATGATACAGATCAGCAATTTATCTCAAAGTGGGATATTTTTGAATTTTGGAGCTTAATTGCTTCACAAATAACATGCTTTATTAACTTGCTGGGATACACAGTAACCAACGTTGGTTGGGTAACCACCGTCGGTCACTCTAGGACCAACATCAGTCAAGAAATTAGGAACCAATATTGGTTAGGGTAAGAGACATAGGTTATCTGTGTGTGGTTACTTTTATTTAAGTCATGGGAATTAGATCCAACCTTTGATATAAAGGTGATATATTGGTTGCAATTGCATAGCTAAAGTGACCTAAGTTTGTAAATGCTTATAGAAACTAGAAAGATAGGGTTTGAAGTAATAATTAGAAGAATTGTAAGAAATAATTCTTTCAGAGAGAAAAGGGAGAAAGCTTGTGAGGAAGAAAGTACTGTACATCTGGGAGAGGTGTGGAAGATTGGAGATCTTCATTGTATATCCTCTATGAAGCTTTGAATAATATATTGGTTGTGTCTTGGTGGACGTAGCATAAACTGGGTGAACCAAGTTAAATCTTGTGTATTGTTTGTTCTGGTTTATTTATGTATTTATTGATTGTATGCTTAGATCTAATATATATATATGTAGAACTTGTGTGATTCACCCCAACATTGGCAGCAATAAGGTTGGGTGGTTTTCAGGCACTACTAGAGGATCACATGGTATGTGTGATTGATGATAGTATTGGTAGGAGATATGGGACAGACATACAAGTTACATTTAGGTTTAGGAAAGGGGAGATAAACTATCACCTTATATGATGTATACCACATCCTCAAGATGCTTATTCAGGGGGAGTAGATAGTCCCCCATCACAAGTGATGATAGACTAGCAGTGTTGATGCGGCTATTTGGAGTTGATGTGCCCCATATTAGAATTTCTTTAGGGGATTTTTCTTATGATATAAGGTATGAGACAAGGGTGCCACGTAGTCGAATTGATATGATTTTTTATGATAGTTTTGTATATTTATACACTTTTTGGACTCAGGAGGAGCTCGGTTTCCATGGGAATAGATAGGTGTGGGTGGCAAACATAATATATCACCAGACAATATTTTCTTTTGGGACTCCCTTGTTAGCTCAAGTTTACAACGAGCTATCCATGTATAGGGAAGGAAATAGGTAAGGATTGGATATGGGATTCATATTACACTGTTGGGCCTACGAGCACATCATAGTGATTAGGCAACTAGGGATACCTTTAGTGTAGGATACCACATAGTGTTAACAATGATATTCTTGAGATGGAGGTTCGATCAGGCCTTTAGAGATAGGAGTGAGAGGATTGTGGATTAGTATGTTGATAGGTTGGTTGAGTTGGGATGTTTATCATATTAGATTACAAAGAAACTGATATTTCCCTGCATGGCCTAGGGTTGATGTAAAGGTAACAGGGATTAGGAGGATGAGGTGGGTAAAAGAGAGGGCTAGAGATGATCGAGGCCATTCACTTTGATTGAGTGTGGTGAAATTTTGAAGTCATAAATAAAGTGCCTCATGATCCTATTTTATACAGGAGGGAATAGCTTAATAGGGATTTGTTGAGTCCTATTATGGTAAACCCATTGGAGGATGATCCTTTGCCATGGCATGATGACCATAATGTGGGATTCAGAGTGGGATACTGTAGCTAACATACTACAGCATGGGAAGATCGAGTTGGTTTAGAGGGAGGAGATGGAGGTTGACGTAGAGGCGGTCTCCAGGAGGTGGTGGATACGATGGTGTTAGAGAGCCCACGGAGGTGGCACGATTGTGGGACGAGTTGGAAAAATTGAGGATGTAGAGGGATCAGGTGCATGTAGAGAGAGATACAACTCTACAAAAGCAAGATGCAGTCACATAGGAGAGGGACCAAGTTGTCTAGGATAGAGACCGCTACCGCAGACAGAGGTTGGCCCTACATGGGCATGTTTTGAAGATCTATCAACCTATATTGGAAAAAGAGTCAGTTAGTGGGGCCTAGGTTCAGCAACAAAGGGGGTCAAGAAAGGTTGAACCTCCTTACATGATTTCCCATGGATAGGGACAGAGCCCTATCCAAAAAGGCTAGGTATTATGAGGGGAGATTTTTTGAGAAGGCTACATAAGACATTGTGTTAGTAGGTAGCATCATTAGAGGATACCGATAGGATGAGTAGTGGCCATCTAGGATCACAGGTGAGTGTGAAAAAAACCAAAATGAGTGGAGGGAGGCCAATGAGTGGTGGCGGTGATGCACTAGGATTGGGTGTTATACTTGTCCCTAGATGAGAATGATTTAATGATTTTGGATGTATAATTTACAGATTTTGATAATATATCTACTTTGAGGAGAGAGGTCCCTTAGAGGCTAACTATGATGTATTCACACACACACACACACATCCATGATATATGATTTATTTGTGGATTATTATATGTTTATTATAGGATGTGATGAATGGATTTATGTGGTGATGATTATATGTGCATTTATTTATATTTGATTTCAATTTAGAATGTATGATGAAATATTTTGTATGATATTAATGATGATATGGTTACTTTGGAGGTATATGTGTATGGATAAAATGATGATATAAGTGTATTATATGTTAATGAAGACCATGATTATATGTTTTGTGTTTGAATTTGATCATGGTGATTAATATGTATATGGAAAAATGTGATGTGAATGAAAGAGAAATTTGAAAATTGATGTGATTAATGATGGACATAAGTAATAATAAATGAATGAAGGATAGATGGATAACATATAGGTGATTGCGATAAAGAAAGATGCATTTTTGGCAGGATGAAAAAGTAATGAAAGAAATATGTGATAGGATTAAGGATGTAATGCAACGGTGGAGACCTATAGGTGTGAACAACACTACGTCATATCAAGTAACATGTGAAGAAAAGATGCCTCTAACTACATTGGAGGTAAAAAAATATAGTATCTAAGTAATGTAAGACACATGTGACCAAAATAGATGTTAGTATGCAACAAACAGTAGTTGGTCATACCAAAGATCATAAGGAACATGGATGGAATGAACTCATAAATTTAGTGTCATCACAACATAGGGGTTTGAGATTTAAATTGTACGTGGGAAGAGGGTTCTCCAAAAGTGGTTTTCCTTAAAACTATTCCCCAACTCTAGGAAAGGGAAAGAGAAAACTGATAAATGCATAAAGTTTTATAGAAGAAAGATGATTAATGTAGGAATATTTCTTAGGATGCTAGTAAAATGGAAGGATGATCAATGTGGGAATCCTTCAAATATCATAAGGATTAGCCACCCATTTATGGTATGGTCTAATTTATACATAATATATATGATAGTCATCCTTTCAGGGATCAATCTATTTATTTGATTTTGATCTTGATTTCATTATTTATATTTTTTTTATATGAACAACTGTCCTTTGAAGGATCATTCTATTTTTCATAACTTTGATTTTTACGAAGAGCATCCATGAATTTTGATTTTACGTGGGGGAGATATGGGAATAATTAAGTAGAGAACTTAAGAGGGGATAATGAGTGTAAAAGAGAAACTCTTGTACCATTTGCATGGTTACAATAGGTGAACAAGAGTGTGATGGATGTAATGATCACGAAATTATCTCTAAGAAGGGAGAACCTATCCATAAGAAAAATTCAATGGGCAGAGACATGGTGCCCATATCTAAGGTCACATCTAGGAAGTGATGAAAGACCACATAAATCCAAATCATCACAATGAGAGATGGAAGAGGATAAGATTGAGAAATGATATAAAGATATGACTAAGAGCATTGGAAGACATCCTAACAATATAATGGTTATAGGAGCAATATGTTAATAGGTTCCACCTCCAGTTTACCATTAAGAGAGCCCAAATGGTAGGCTCCCAACCCATACTTGTGCATGATAATATATGGTCCAATCCAGTTAGGGGACATTTCCACATTAGATCCTTTCTAGAGTAGTAATGTTCTAATGACAAGATTGTATATGCTATTTTCACATTAGGATACGATATGATTAGATTTGTAGATGAGCGGAGATGAAAACTATGCAATTCACTAAGGAATCGAGGAAAAGATGCATCCCTAATAAGACAAAGAGATGGTTTCTTAAAATGGAAGTATCATGCCCCCTAAGGGTACAAAAATATGGCAACAAAATTGGGCTTAGGATGAGGGTAAATGGTCCCTTGAGAGAGGTACAAATATGGAGAAGATAATTTTAGATAAGATTAAATGAGATGCATCAGATATAGATTATAAAATATGCGCAACACCTTAGAAATGAGGAGGTGAGAATAATGGCTAGAAAATTGGTCTTAGAATAAAGATATGGTGCCTATAATATAGGCACAAATATAGCCACAGTGGTGGTCTTAAGGTAAATCCATGGTGCTTCTAAGGAAAACACAAATATGGCCTTGTAGGTGGTCACAAGAGGAGAAGATGTTAGACTGATAAGCTAGATAAGATTGGATGTAGATAGGCTAGATGAGATAAGATGATGTCAAGTATGAAAATGAACAAGTCTGGAATCAAACTGATCCTAGAAATAATTCCCCCTAGAGTCAAAAGAGCCATGGGGATTGGATGAATGGATTTAGGAACAAGTCATGAAAGGATAAATGAGAAATGGATATGCTCCCCTAGTGAGAGGAATATAGATAAGATAATGGATTTCAGAAGATATAAATTAGATGTCAAAGGGGGGGTGTAGCAAGGAAAACAAAATCAATGAATAAGGGAGGAACCTCATCAGGAGGGGTGATGTGTGGAAAAGAGATTATAGAGGATGATGTGCAAAGACGAGGAGGATGGGTAATTTGGATGCATGGGGATGTAGAAACATGAATTATATTGGTCATGGATGAAATGGTAGAAGAAGGGGAAGAATCCTCAAGAATGGCATCCCTCTCAATAAGGTTATGGATGATGGTCTAAAGGGCCTTGCAATGTCCAGTGTCATGACCTCGTATATGGTGATAGGTGCAGATGCAGTGGGAATTTAACCATGAGGGATTTGTATAGCTTTGATCAAAGGAGCGTTGTGGAAAAAGTTTGGCGTAAATTTTGGAGGACTTCTACATATGATTCGATATATGTGTTATGAGGGATCTTGTGAGATGATGTGGATTTCAAGGATAAGGGTAGATTGTTTTGAGATATTGGTGCTTTCATGTTGGTTAGTACTCTGGAAGGAGAA
Organism: Taxus chinensis; assembly: GCA_019776745.2. Classification (NCBI taxonomy): domain Eukaryota; kingdom Viridiplantae; phylum Streptophyta; class Pinopsida; order Cupressales; family Taxaceae; genus Taxus; species Taxus chinensis. Next base: position 774,551,172 of record CM034147.1, on the reverse strand, counting down.
GTGTTAGATGATTTAGAATTAGTTTGATTGGTAGGTAGAGGTGGAGGTGTTCTTGATGAAGGATCTAGTCCTAGGAGGGAATGAGATTGATTGGATTTGGACAGGTTGATTGATAATGATGATGGAGGTGGCCATAGGATGGACAGATGTGGCCCCAAGATGGAGGATGTAGATTTTATCTTTGTTGGAGGAATGTCAATTTTTCTATGGGGATACACAAGGGATCCTTATGGAAGGGAACCATGTTTTTTGGATTTGGATCATTGAGGAGTACCCTTGGTAGTGATAACTGTGATTTTAACCGACGGATCTGAAGGTGATGTTGTGGATGATGGGGGAAGTAATTTTTGCATGATTTCACCTAAGGATGATGGGGATTAGCCTGATGAAAGAGGTTCTGATGGTGTAGATGAGACAAGAGGGTCACCTATAGTTGCCGCATGTTGAAGTGCTCTCTAATATTCTTTAAATGATGAATTTGGTGTGGAAGAAGAGGGGGATAATGGAGATGTTGTCATGATGTTCGATAGGGTTGGTCCAGGGAAGATAACAGAAAGAGGAACCGATATGGATTATAATGATGGTACGATGGGTAAAGGTGGAATAGATGTGGATAAAGTGGGAGAATTTAATTAAGTGGATGATATAGATGCGGGTGTGGAATCAATTATAGGTGTGCACACAAAAAGAGAGAGACGTGTTTAGATGATGCGATTAATGAGAGTATCTGAGATGGAGATGATGTAGATTATGGATGAGTTGGTGCATAATTGAGAGGTCTTATAGAAGAGGTATGAATTCCATTTTTTTTTCTGTTGTGCTTCAAGAAGTATTGTAGATGTGGATTTGGATTCAGAAGATGTGTTGGGGGATGTAGATGTGGGAATGGTACATGCTGAGGAGGAAGAGGGGGATGAAATGGATGATGTGGGAATTGGTAAAGAAATATGTGATAATGATGTTAAGGTATATAAGGGAGGATTTGTGGATGTAGTGGATATAATTGTAGTGATGGGTGTGCTCGGGATAGGTGTGGATAAGGAGGCATGTGCATATAATGTTAATGTGGATGTTGTAAGAGTGGGAATAGACGTAAATGAAAGAGAAGTGGTGGAGGTTAAGGTGGTAGGTATTTTGATTGTGGGTATGGTTGCTGTGGGGATATCCCCTGATAGAGACATAGTCACAATATCTAGGATGGGAGTAGATGATGAGGCAGATAAAATAGATGTGGAGGGAGGTGTCTAGTGTATGGTGTTGATAGAAAATGGGTTGAATTGTTATGGTATAGAAGGTGAAGATGAATCTTCTCGTAGTGGATTAGGGAATAGTTGTCTGAAGATGTTAAGTGGTGAAGATTGGATTGGTTGTTTGGAATTAAGAATATGATGAGGAGATTGGGATTACATGGGAGGATCCAAGATATGAGGTATGGTAATGTCAATAGATTGGATAGGCGTGGCGATATCAGATGAAGCATGAATGATACAAAGTGATGGAGGTGGAAAAGGATTCACTAGTCAATGTGATCAAGAGGTGGAAACTTTACGGCATAAGAAGTCATACATAGGGCTAGAAGAAGGTATGGAAGTAGCTAAGGGTTTGGATGGGATACTGGTCATGGTGGATTTTTGTACAGGACCATTCGATGAATTTTTTTGTTCCATTTTCAATTAGACAAGTTGATAAAATGATTATTTTATGTTTTGATTAAGAATGTGTGAAAAATAAAGGGGGATGGATAACGAGGGACCTAGGAGAAGGTAATCTACATCTAGTTTCGGGTTTTTTATGGCTTGGGAAGTCTCATATGGATTCTTATTGGGTGATAAAATCCCAATCAATCAACCAGTTAAGATGATATTTTGATGTGTTATTTGATTTGTGAGGTTTGGTTATCTGTGGTAGGATGTGAGATGTAACATGTTAAACCCCTACTTAAACTATGTGAGAAAGCAACATGTAGAAAAGAAAGATTATTTTCAAACCATATTGAAATATGATTTTTTTATGAAGGCACACAGAGGAAAGGCAAGTATGATATAGAAATGAGGAAATAAGGAAAAAGAGGAAAAGCTGGATAAAACTTTTTCTTTTTATCTGAATTTTAGGGAAGAGTGATCCAATAGCCGAATCAAAATGACCAAAAAATAAGTAGGGATTCACGTTGCAGTGTTAGTAGAATACAAAAGAAACATAAAATATGAATGAAAATAAAGGAATCACTTAAAGGGTGGTCCCACCTAACGCACCATAATATAAAACAATTTTCTTTGTTCCTAATGAAATGAATGAAATAATAATGAAAGTAACTAGCAACTCAAAACATGGTGGGTTTGTGGTACCTCTAACACAATGTGATGGATGCACATGCACAAATTAGGTTATGGATCCTTATTACTACAAGTTGATAACCTTGTTTGGGTCGACAATGACCCTAACTTTGTAGAGGCTGATTAATGGAGACCTGGGATAATGGATTCGGAATGTAGAATAATTATGTATTCCTATAAATGCGTGAGTGCAAACTAGAAGGTAACAAAGGTGTGTGGATGTTTGGAAGTGACTTGTAGAATGTTCTCAAAGGCATAAAATACTTGAGGAATGGTTGGAAATAGAAGTAAGAAAGGATTGATTGGAAAGCATGACCCTAGTCGACGACAACCTATACTAATTCAAGAAACCTCAAGTCATAGACCAAACTAGCTACCTGCCTCACTAGTTTATTCAAGTATAATCATCACAAGAACAATTCTTGGAGCATATTACCAATTTAAGAGTATACTCACCATATTCTTTAATATAACGCATGCTCTACCTCTTGAAAACATTTTCCATAAGTTATCAGATAATCCCTATAGATCTATTGGTTTGAATATTGCACAAGTGAATGATGCGATTTATGAATTGTTCCAAGACAAAACAATGCAAGCATCCAAGATTGTAAATTATGAAAATACAATCTAGATATAATTAACTGCTTCAGTTTTACAGATCTAGCATCTTTATACCATTGCCATTCAGAAACTGATTTGGGTACAAAAACTATTATAATCACATCACTTGTATTATAATGAAGAGTGAGAATCAATAGGTACTATAGTGGTTCCAATATAAATACCTGGCCAACATATATCATGATCTAAAAAATTCCCTGTCCTAACGGTACCATGGCATGATGTCATCATGTCATCAAGATCCACAGTATATTAAATTCCACTGCATGGTATATGTCATGGACCTTATAATGGATTCAAGGATGCAAAATCAATGCACAAAGAAGGTTCCAGAACCTATTCCCATTCCTTATATTTTAAATTGAACTTGAACATGGCCTTGGAATCAAGCTCCATAATGATCCACCTTATGAGAATAAAAAATTTCACATGCCAATTTATTTCTTTGATCCAAGTGCAAGAAAAACAAACATAAGTCTCATAGTGAAATCCTCAAGTTGAGTCATTAGTAAACAAACAAGAAAAAGAACATATAGATTTAAATTGGTATATACCCATTCAAAGATGATGATTAACCATGTTACACTGCTTGTTAAAGAACTGAAAAAGTCATAAATATGATTTAACCAACACACATGGATATATATATAAGAATCAAACAAAGTGTGCTCCAGACGCACGTCTCTGAAAAATATATATGTACATAAGTTCATAGTGTATGTGTACATCTCGAACTAAGCATGTGTCATAATGTACATATGGGACCACATGTGGTCGCAAAAGGCTATATATATACAATGGACTGTTAATCTACTCATGACCACATATGTACATCCAGGTGGACTATAAATCTACTCATGAAACATCTTCCCTCTCTTCACCCTACTAGAAGTAGCACGTCCAGGACCTGGGGATGTAGTGGAGGGAGATGCCACTATGGATTTCATCCGTGTGGTCCTAGGTGTCTCTAAGCATGCCTGCAACCTAACTTGCACATTCATAAACAACAATTTTTTAACACCCAAAATTTTAAAATACATTCAAAATTTAGAAACTTGTACAATTTAGTTAAAATGCATGTGAAATCTTACCGCAATGTCATGATCCCTATCAATTTGTTGTTCACGCGTCGCAGGGACAACAATAGACTCACGAGGGGTAAGCTACATACAAAAAATTAATTTTCAAATTAAATATTTCACATATATACCTACAAAATTTGATAAATTGTAGATTTAAGTTTAATAAGAAATAATGAACCTCAAAAATTTAACAAATTTAAAAAATTGTGTACCTCAGTTAGTGGATCTACAGATGCTATGGCAGTATCTACAGCAGCCTCCATAGTCTGCATATATGGAGGAGTCTCTCTAGCAGTCATAAGCTATACAAAAAACATACACAAATCAATATTAAAATCTACATGACAGAGGTCCAAAGCATGCAATCCGTGCGTGAACTTCCAGTAATTAGAAACAAAGTGTAAAGAGATTTACTAACCTATGTAAAACTCATGTGAGGCATGCCAGTAGCCTCAGTTCCTTGAGCAGATGATGACCCGTCAGGCTCCTGTGTATAAAAGAGAAAAAATTAATACATGTACAACATACACATGAAACAAATTATAATAATAATCTAGTGCAATTAAATGATTTATTAAAAATGTAAGTTTGTACAACTTGAAACTTACGTTTGAAACACGCCCAGCCACGGTAGCTAGCATGTCAACACCAGATGTTTCCTTCACCGACTATTGCTATTTAAAATAAAATAAAAAATTAGTTTTTTACATGTATGTACATAACGTACAATCAAATATATATATATATATCAAACATGTGATTTAAAATATTGTATATATATTATTTAAATTTATTTGAAATTTACATATGAAAGACCAATATCAGTGGCTCCAGTTCAAAAAAAATTCCCCAGCATCTCATCTATAGAAAATAAATCCTGTGAACCAGCAAATGATGTCTCACTTGCAGTGCATACGGCACCACATGAGCCACAGTGGTGTGGTGCACTAGAACTAGCACCTCCACCAACATCACCAGATGCAATCTGGGTGCTATGCTAGGTGAGAGTGTCAGTGAGCTCCCTCAATGCATGCAATGTATCAATCTCCACAACCTCCTTCACTGTAGGAGGGATAACTGAAGGCAGTGGGGGTTTTTGGGCATGGGGGATCCTAGGCTGACCTACGTGTCCACCAGGTCTGCTCTGTGCAGAGCCACCTCCTCGACCAAAAAAGTCAGAAAAGTCAAAATAATTCGGGACCTCATTGAGCACGAACTCACAATATAATTTCATCAAAAAATAAAGAGGAACCTCATTTTTGTTGCATGTTGGATAATCAAAAACCATCCACCATCGGTCCCAAAAAAAAAATTGATTCTGTCATCATGGCACCAATGGATTGGGAACCGTTTGCAAGTAACTGCATGGGGGCATTGGTTCTAGGGTCAGTAAATAATGCACAAATGAGGTCTTCTCCAATTTTTTTGTCTTTGACGGCCGCATGGGATAGTTTATCCACATACCACCGCCTACAGTCACTTCTAAAGGTGTTCTATCTATGTATTTGGTTGGTTGCAGACTTGACTTCGCCAATCAATGTTTGTAATGTATTGGCTAAAGTCATGTGGGATGGATTTGTAGAATGATTTTGTCTTATAGTTTGAATTAGGTTCTCAATGACAATTTATTTTCTTGGGTTCTTCAAATGATATTATCTTGCGTTCCTGCTGGCTCAGTGGGGACAGAAGGAGCCACAAGAGGCGGATCTCTGTTTGGAGGAGGGTTTTGAGGAAAGTTTTGAAGGTTTGCACAATTTTGAGCTTTCCGACCGACTGATAAAACAAGAAAATTGTATACATAAACAAACATTTCAAAAAACTAATGAAAATGCAAAAAAAAACCTAAAATGCAAAAAAATGATTACAATTGGGAACTTACCTCCTCGTCTTGGTGGCATCGTTAAATCTATCGCTATCTAGAAGTTTGATGAGCAATTTTGAGATGGTGTTGAAAGCACGAGTGAAAAACGTTTAGGAAAAGTCACAGTTCGAAATGAAAAATGAGGAACATAACGAGTTGCGGGACTATTAAATTTTGTCTCAGATTTCCACGATTGCGATTTATAACCGCACTCGCGGTTTTAGGTTCGGTAATTACCGAACCTAGAATTCAGGAACCGCAATCGCGGTTCCTTTATCTCGGGTGTTTATGTCCACGGAATTGTCCACCAACTTCGTGCACTTACCCAGTAAGTTGCATAGCACATAAAATATTTATCTTTTTATTTGATTATATATGTATATATATATATATATATATATTATTTGTTAATAATTATAAGGTTTACATCATTAACTTTATTTAATAAAAGAATATGTATTATATATTGTCGGCTAGAGTTTTTTCATCACAGACACGATACGAAAGACTTTTTCCCTCCCTTTTCAATAGATAAAACATGACATATAATGTTCTTCTATTGAATAAAAAAACAAATTATTAATCAAGATACAAATAAGATAATTTCTTTTTTAGAGTATAATAATATTGAACAACAAACACATGTCACAAAATATTTTCTTATTAATGATAGGTATACTATCCTACTATCATATATTAAAAGAGAAATACCATTTTCCTTCCATATAATTACATCATCGCCATCACATAAAACCACATATTATATACCTATAATTAAACTACTTTTGTATACAATAGATATCCTTATCATCTATAAAGCCTAGTGCATGCTTTTGGAAACTACATGCTAGCGTGGTTTGGCCTTCAACTTTAAGAACTTCCTATTCCTGTCATCCAAATGTTGTAACACCCACTTCCATTTCCTTTATGAGAACCATTATCTTCTATATCTGCTCCGTCTAGAAGACATGCATACATATGAAAGAGCCACGGGAACATTGTTCAGCATGTTGTATGGCCTTCGCCACTTTCAAGTTTTATGGAAATTATAGCATTAATCTTCAAATTGGAATATACATATTTGCTTTTCTTTGCAATAGATTTTCCTACATGTTTCTTGTGGTGTCAATAAAGAATTTCACCAATTTGACTATTGTCAAGTGATGTTAATATGTTGTTGATTAGTGCAGGCCTGGAATTTATAGTGTCTTTGTTTCCTTGCTAAGAATTATATGTATTAATTGGTTCATAATTCAGCTTTTAACAAAAGCAACACTGTAGTATTTGGTTGAAGAATTCAACAAATTCACCATGTAAAGTGTTTTTAACACTACACCTTTTTTTCAACACAATGCTATAAACCCCTAAATGTTTACAGTCAAATTCAATGATAGCAAGTAGCAAGTCCCGTCAAAATACGCCAAAGATGCCTATTTAAGAAACCATGGATCCATATATTTTCACAAACAAATGGAAGATGAAAGTGTAAGAGATCATGAAGGAGATGGAGATATAGGTAACAATGAGGATGTTATAACAATTGTAGGGGGTATCTCATTTTAGGTTTAGCCTATAGCCTCTGGTCTTTGTTGCGTCCTTGATGAAATGATTTTTCCCCACCTAGGCATTATAACTACTTGTAAGCTAACAAAAGAACCTACAACAATTATTGGACCACTAAACAATGGGTGTAATCTAAATCCATTGGAAAAAGGGTATAGTGACTTGGGTGGGGTGGACTAGTTATCGGTGTTGGTGTTGCTGGTAAAACGTAAAAGAATATTTGTTTTTTCTTATGCTTAGAAAATTGAAATCATCAAAAAATTGTAGCATGTTTACAGGTGATCTCAAAATATGATAAGGAAAATCATGGGAAAGCATAAATATTAGCGAGCAAGCTTGTAATTCAATGAAATGACAATCAAATTACATCATTCACAAGATAATTTTACATTACAATATGCTTTGAAATGTAGGATGATGACACACAATCAACTAAAAGTGCAATTCAAGGAAGTTGTCATCCAAAATTAACTCAATACATGATTATTAGGAACTATCCTTTTTAATGCATTTACATATATTTTGTTGCACATAAAGCTGTGTATTGGTATTTATTTTACATCACAAGTTGGATATTATTTTGTTCTCTACAGTTGTGAGTTACACTTTACATTTGCCTTTCAATAGTAGTATTGCTCATAGGCCTTGTTGTGTACAATGTGATAGGTATATTCAACGACAATGGTGGCTTGCGTTAACATTTGAGCCATTATTAGAGAAACAACAATCATCACAAGATTGAGCAATAAAACATTATAATCGTAAAAACAAACTATAGCGTGAGCATTCATCACATTATTAGCTAAGTAATCACGTGAAAGCAATGTATAACAAATGCAACCAATACAATAGGTGTGAATACTATCTATTGGGACAAGAAAACACATTGCGGCTACATGCAATGAAACACACACAACGGGAACATGATCTGGAACTAAGCATGTCGAAGAGTCGCATATTGGTCATAATAGTAAACAATTAGGATGTAATGAAAAAGTGTTTACGTAGATAGCCATTTTTTTGGTTGGTTGGAATAATAATGTTAGGAAACAAGGCATTTTGAGAAGGCATATTCGGTTACTTTAAAAGCAGTAAGTTGGGTTAACATTACACTTTAGTAAAAGATTATAGTAGTGTTGACAATATAAGTAAAAAATAATGAATAAATGGATCAAAGATAAAACAATAAATGTATATGTACACTTTATTACATTTTGTTTTTACAGTGTAATACATTGAAACTGAGGTTATGAGTGTGTGTTTACATATGAATGGGTTGTAATACAATAACCTTTTTATTAATTCAAATCTCCATATAGACTACGAAAATAGACCCCCAAAATATTGACCTCGGTTTCTAATCAATGATATTCACATACAAAAGTTATTTAAAAGAAATATCAAACAAAAGATGGTTCGTTGCATGTGGCTACCAAATTAGTCAGTGCAATCCCAAGTTATTTTTTACAGAAAAAAATGTTGAAGTGATACCACAAATTAGAAACTGGGTTCAATATTAAATGAATTGATTTGGGGGCGTATTTTTGTAATCTATTTAAAAGTTTGAGTTAATGTGCCAATAACACCTAATAATTTATACTAGTGAAATAAACAAGTATTCAACTTATACAATTTAAGTGGGAGAAATGGTAGGAGAAACAAATTTATTTTTAAACTTTACCATTTCAAAAGGAAAAATAATTTATTAAAAACGAAATTTACATTTTTAACACTTTCTAATTCAAATTTATGTTAGATGTTTTGAACCCCTCTAAAGTTGATATGTTTTTATGCTAATTTAATATTTTAAACTTTGTTTTAATATTAATTTATGTGAACCAATTTAAATCCTTTTATGTTTAAATCTTTGACGTCATTAGCATCCCACATGGCTTTAAGGAAAATATTCAAATTTTCTCGATTCCATCTAAATTATTGAAATTTGTATGCATTTCATATGGTCTTCTTCTCACATAATGGTGACAACAGACAAGATAGGTAAGGTGTTAAGAAGTATCGGTGGCTGTTGTTTAATGACACACCTGTTTCGCATTACAGGGCTTATATCGGACACACAAACGTTTCCATGTTTTCCTTCCTTGGTTTGTTCCGCCGTTTTCATCCATGTTACCTTTCTTAACTGTGTTTAGAGCCAACATGCCTGAAGTTTAAAACCTACATGCCTGAAGCTCAAAACCTACGGTTTCATATATAGCTGCTGATTATTCTTCTCACGGATTCAACAGTTGGAATTTGACAAGAAATCCGTAGCTTGAAAATCATATTTAAATTACGAAATCAGGGAATATCTTTCTCACCTGAACCTTACATGGTGTAAATCATATACACAAAAAGCATTTGTATCTAACTCAAAAAATGGCAAGGCAACAGATAAAATCTACCTTCCGCTACAGGGGCTCAAAAAAACAAAAAAAATAGCGAGATTCCCTCCTAAGTGCGAAAAAGGCAGCGAAGGAAAATGGGGTACAAACAAACACCATTTATGTAAAGATAGGTCAGGAATAGCAACGCGCATGTCACTTACGCGAGCAGACTAAATCGGCGGTGCTAACCGCAGCAGCAGGCAACTAAGGAGAATGGTGGTGTGATAGGTAAACAGTCTATGCAAAACAGGAACCCGTTTGACGCAGACAGCACCACCCACAACACAATACGGGTTGCAGTTATCAATAAATATTGGTATTTGAAAAACAATCACAGTATGGCCAGTAAACAGGGAAATGAAAGAATCAGTTTCCTTTGCATTCACCAAAGTAGGCTTTATTCCTACAAAACGAAATAAAGAAGCAGCATCAATTAATATTGAAAATGATGAGACATACGATCTGAAACGAATTAAAAACTAATAGCAAAAGTATTTGTTGTAAGAATTCCTTGGGTGAGTGTAACATGATCATGTATTTAATTCCAGAATTTAGTTCTTTTGTACCAGCCATTAAGTTGAGTATAGTAAATGTATTGCAAGGCAAATATTTTGCACATTTTCCAAATTTACTTGGTCATATTGATACAGTGCTAAAGTCAACACATTTAATCTTATCCAGATTTAAATCTTTTTAATTTACCAAAATGCCTATTATCTTTTGTAGTCAATTAATGTAAGTTTTTCCATCGAAAACATACTTTTGCGATACAACGGGTTTTGTTCTAGTGGTAAGTACAGGAAAGGCCTTTATTGCAACGAAGACCCAGTTCCAAACCCAAGTTAAGTGCTGTCCATGTCAATATGTGACTTGGTGAATTTGATGGATGTGACAGAGAGGTTGTAATCATTGATCCAAGGGTTTTATGACATGGTATTTGGTTTCTCAACTAATGAGAATTTTATATTAAAATAAAGAATGTAAATAAAGTAATGGAAACCAGCTTCTACAAGCAATTCAAGCTTGAAACCCAATGCTTTGATGGCAGATCAGACAAAATAAATGAAATGATAAAATTTTAACTTGAACCCGTTCTTGCAAATGGTTTAAAATTTAAATATTAAACCCAATGCTTTGGTGGCAGTAAATGATAACATTCGATCTAAAATCCATTTCTACAAACACTTAAACTTAAAACCCAATGCTTTGGTGATAGTTCAAAGTTCAAACTTTAGACAACTCACAATAACGAAATAAAATTGAACTTAAACCGATTTCTACAAACAGTTCAATTTTAAAACCAAATATTTTAATGACAGTTCCAACATAATTAATTAAATTAACAAAAATTCAATCCTAGAGCCATTCCTCCAAGCATTTTAAGCCTAAAACCCAATTCTTTGATGGCAGTTCAGAGAAAACAAAATAAATAATAAAATCCAATCATGGATGCATTTATAATTTTACACAAACAATTCAAGCTTAAAACTGAATGTTTTAATGACAGTTCAGACAAAACACAATAAATATCAAAATTTAATACTACACCATTTTTACAAAAGGTTCAACCTTACAACCGAATGTTTTAATCGCAGCTCAGACAAAATAAAATTCAATCCTAAACTACAAACAGTTTAACAATGCATTGATAATAGTTCAAACAAAACAAAATAAATAATAAAATTCAATCCTAAACCCATTTCTACGAATGGTTTAAACTTAACCCCCAATGCTTTGACTGAGTAAATAGTAAAATTCAATCATAAACCTGTTATCACCAAATCACAGCACCCTAACCTTTCTACAAGTGCATATAATTGAACTCACGGTGTGATTGGATAACATGGGTACTATCTCCAAGTTGTGGGACTTGCTACTTGAGATAGACCTCCAGAAAAAGTTGGTTCTTGCTCCTAAACTTCCTGCCACAATCTACTCTAATGCAGGGGAGACTAACTATTCTAATCTAAATTTCCAAGAGACCACGGAGAGAGAATGCATAGAATGAAATCCTACACTAAAGCGGTGATACACCAGAAAAGGAGGGTGTGAGAGTAGTCTTCAAATGTGTGAAATACAGAAGCAAAGTGCACACTAGAAGAGGTGATGACAGTTCTCCACAATCTAGTAAAATGCATTCACAAAAATATTTCAAACATGCACAATGATAATGGATCCCTGCAAGAACATAATAATAGACACAATATTCTTGTAATCAAGGTTGAAGGGGCAAGAAGAATGCAAGAAAACACAGCAAGGGAAGATACATCCACAAACTTATATTTTATTGCTTCATAATATGCACAGTTCAATCGGTTACAAGAAAAGGGCCTGGATCACCATGCAAGGAGTCCACAACAAGGGCCTGCAACACATTATCTTCACAAAGCAATTTTTGCAGAGCTTTTCTACCAAACTACCTCCTTTTACAATGAGCCCAACACTCCAATTTATAGAAAAGATGAGAAGCGAGAGAGGGGGAAAAATGAAAATCCCGAAATATGTCCTTCAACCACTTGTAAGAGGCATTAAATGGAGTAAAATGATTATATATTACTTGCAAAAGGCTCCCCATACTGTTCCAAGTGTTGCAGCAAAGAAGAAATGATGACCATGCCTCTTAATTGCACTCTCAACCACCAAATAAAACACTGTTATGAACCTAGCCACGGTTTCTTAAAAATCTCAATCAATATCTCATCAAATCTAGAATTTCCTGATTTCTGTGCATTGGGCTCAGAGCCACAATTCCAACGGTACTAATTTTGTGCGATTTTGTTGAGAAATGCAAAAGTTATGGCCTTCTGAGTGCGGGTAGTTGCTTTGGGCCTGGCAGGCGTTTTCTGTCATTTGACGGGAATGAGCATTGACTGACTGGAGCCGAATATGTTTCTTTTATTTAGATATATCTACCCTCATTAAAAATAAGAAATCCAGTTTTTGTGGCGTAGAGGACGTCGTGCTCGTTCTAGAAAGTCCAATTTTGTGAAAATCGGAGCTCGGAGTCAAAAGTTATGGCCATTTGAAGTTCACAGGTCAAATGTTGACTTTTCTTCTTTGCCTTCAACCGCTTCGGCTTTTCACGTCCCGCGTGTACCCTTTTCCCAATTGTCCCGGATGAAAATATCCTGCTTCGACCGATTCGGGGCTTCCTTGTTCATTTTTGCGGCCTTTTCACCTTTTCGTGTCCCACGCGTCCCGCGCGTACCTTTGTCCCGGCTGTCCCAGACGAAAATATCCTACTTCGGCCGATTTGGCTTTCCGCGTCCCTCGCGTCCCGCCTGTACCTTTGTCCCGGATGTCCCAAACCACGCGAAAACAAAACTTGACGATTTTTTCCACTTTCGGCCGTTTCGGCTTTTCGCGTCCCTCGTGTCCCGACGTCCCAAGTGTCTCGAACTGCCTGGGACAAAGGACTTAGCTGATTTTCTTACTTTTTCGGCCCCAAGCTTGGTACAAAACCCTTTTCCGCAAATGGCCTCTAAAACCCAATGCTTTGGTGACATTTTACACAAAATAAAATAAATGATTAAATTCAATCCTAAACCCCTTTCTACCACAGTTTAAACTTAAACACCAACACTTTGAAGGAAATAATAAAATTCCATCCTTAACCCATTTCTGAAAAAAGTTTAGCAATGCATTGATCACAGTTCATACAAAACAAAATAAATAATAAAATCCAATCCTAAACCCATTTGAACGAACAGTTTAAACTTAAACCCCAATGTTTTGACTGGGTAAATAATAAAAATCAATCTTAAACCCATCTCTGCAAACGGTTTAGGCCTAAAACCCAATGCTTTGGTGGCATTTAACACAAAATAAAATTCAATCTGAAGCCCATTTGACAAACAGTTAAAACCCAAATCCCAATGCTTTGATGACAATTCAAACAAAGCTGGGTAAATAATAAAATTCAATTCTAAACCCATTTCTACAAACAGTTTAGGCTTAAAACACAATGTTTTGGTGACATCTCGGACAAAATAAAACAAATGATTAAATTTAAGTCTATACCCATTTTAAGAAACAGTAAAAGCTTAAAACCCAATGATTGCATACACCTGAAATCAACAAATTTGGCACCAAAAAAAGCTTCCAAAAAAGTAAAATATCGCCAACCTCGCAACCAATACGTCTGCGAATAATGCGCTGGACATAGTCAATAACCTCGTTCCTCCTTTGCTCAGATTTTACAGTCGGATGTACGCACAATATAATCTCTGAACTCCTTTCTTCGACTACCGCCCACAATTTTCCGTCAATTGACGAAGGATTAGGGTTAGCTGAAGACAAGCTTTCTTTTTCTTCTGTCACGTTGCCGTTTGGCTGAGGCCAAACTTGGGGATCGCCCATGCAAACCACCGCTATTTTATCTATTTTTTTAGGAGAATCTTATGTACGCAATCAACGCCTCAATCGTCCTTGGATGATTAACTAATGCACCCCAAATTTAACGGTTTTAAGAGGTCTCTGAGTGGTGGAACCGATCTACGCCAAATTCAGAGGAAATATAGATAAAACAACAAGAAGACTGTAAAACAGGTTCCTAAAGCCACCAAAATTTTCCCGCCACGTGAAGGGTTGATATGGGTCCGTATTTCATCGACCGATGCATCTCATCCATTGATAGCTCTATTAGTTGTCAGAAAGGGCCGGGCTTTCTAACATAGAACATGCCTTTCGGCATAATTATAAAACATGTTGACAATTAACATGTGCAATAAAGTGAAAAGTGCGGTTCGTACGAGCACACCGACTTCTATTCGCCTCATAACGTAAATATGGTCTAAAATTCCAAAGTCCTCTCGGATAAGATGTACACTCATTGATTTATTTATTAAAATGAATTTTTGACATGCCGTATTTTCCCAGAGAAAAATAATAATAAATGAAAGAAATGGTTTTAAGAGAGCTCATATTTGACATTTGTTTTGGACGTTTTTGTCTATTTTAACCATATTTTACACAATGTCAAATTATCAGTCTATCTCTATTTTTTTTTATTGATGAAAAAGATCTTATATTATATTAAATGCAAAATGATACAAGATTCTCTCAACAAGGAACAACGTAACAAGTGCCTCAATGATGACACAGGTCTCCTCGTAAGGTGTTCGGGATCCGGAAAAGCTCTCCAAGTGTGTGTTAACATCCCACATGCCCCACTTAGCCCCCGCGTACTTTGTTTTTCCCTTTTCCCCTCTTTTCTTGGCCTTTTACTCTTCAGTGACGAAACCGCCACCCTGACTGGGTGGCGGTCTTGTGACCGCCACCTTGAACAGGGCGGCGGTCCTGTAACTGCCACCCTGCTCAGGGCAAGCGGTCCTTTACACATTTTACAGAAAGCTCTTTTAACACGACTCACATAATTTCAACATTTTACCAGCTTTCTTTCACCGCCATAAGCTTGCATTTATGATTCTGGTTCCCTGGAATAGTGTTTTACCATTGTTTATAGTTTAAGAGTTCTATTTGGTTTTTACCTTGGGTAAATGCAAATGCTATAAATAGTTGGCTTGTGCTCAAGCAAATGGCCCCTCAAATTTGCCTCTGAATTTCTCTTTGCAATAGATTAGCCTTTCATTTTTCTTAGAGTTCTTAGTTTCTTTCATTGCATGCTTAGTTAGTATTTTTTCGCTATTAGGAAGCCACATATCCATCTTGTGCAAGTCCTGTTGACATTTTATCCAATCCATTGGAGTAGAATAGTTTTTTTTCAATAGGAAGCCATTAAAGTTATAGGTTTTGTTCTTCAAGACAGGATAGTTTCAGGTTCTTGGACGCTTTATGTTGTATGACTCGCAATAAATCCCGCTAGGAATTGCATAAGCCAAGCTCTGTACTCTTGCGCTATCTCTCTCCTACTCGCATTGTATTCAGTCTGTATCCTAAGCTGCCTTTGTCCCAATATATACTTCTGTTGATGCTAGAATTACACGCTTTTCTAGATCCAAGTGAACATGAAGGAACGAGGAGATCACACTGAGGGGACAAGATCACACACGCCATCAGATTCGCCACTATTCTGCAGGAATCCAGGTTCTAGCTTTCAAAGTTCTAAATTAGAATCGTATCAAATAGAGTAGTTAATTACTTTATTTCAGTCAAATATACTCTCGATATTGCCAGGG
Source organism: Taxus chinensis (assembly GCA_019776745.2). Lineage (NCBI taxonomy): Eukaryota > Viridiplantae > Streptophyta > Pinopsida > Cupressales > Taxaceae > Taxus > Taxus chinensis. Next base: position 774,535,188 of record CM034147.1, on the reverse strand, counting down.
AAGCTGTGGGGATTGATAGTTTCTGAGAAACTATGATTCACTCCTCACTTCTGAGGTAGGATCGAGAGTCTTACATATAGATTAAGTCAATTATTTCATTGTTTAGAATAGGCTCACAGTTGCACAGACAAATAGCTATACTCGGTTATCTTGTTTGTTTTAATTTCTTATTTTAGCCATCAATTCTAGATGTATTAAAGTAGTTGCTCTTTTAAAATTCCTTCATAAAGTTCATCACAAAATACAAAAAAAAAGGAGAGAGAAATCATATATGCTATAGATTTACTTCATGTAGTTAAATTTCACTTTGCTACAGTTCAATTTACATTGTTGCTTTTGTATGAAAATAAAGGGACCTAGGGAGCCCAGAGAATACGTATTCGAGAAAATCATGCCCCAGCCCAATCTCATCATAGAAATAACTGATATAGATCAAAATATTAGGATCCAAGTCTTCCGAAAAATGGTAATCTTGCAACAAATCAATTACCCAGTTGAGCGGATTAAACATAAAGACGACCAAGCACACATGTGTTGGTCAAGTCAACCAAACTACAGATTACCCTAGATAAACATGCCCGCATGACTGTAAAGGGGTTTGAAAGAGAGAAAATATATGGTTGTGATCCTTTGGTCCCACAATCGGATGCAGGAGACACCCTCATAGATATAGATACCAGCCTAAGAATTCAGGTTGCACGAACAACTGTAAGATATTCTGAGAAGATCACACAGTTATTAATTCTAAATATAGAAGCTGAGAAAGCATACAATTAGTGGATACTAGGGATTAGGGACTAATTCCATACGCATGACCATAGCAGGACTGCAACAACCACGAATATACGGTTGTGACCCACAAGTCCCACAACCCAACGAGCCCATAGGTGAATTAGACATAGACACTAGCCTACATACACTAGTATTCTAGTCTACTCCATTTCCACCTATCATCATCGAACAGTTATCCTTATTAAACATAGCAGCTAACGAAGCTAGGGAATTCTGGACTAGGCCAGAGAATCACCCATAGAAGTAACTATATCCAGCATTCATTTTATGACCCTGTTCGGAGACATACACGAAACTATCCCAGGTCATTTTCCATGTATTCCACAACCTATAGACCGAATCACGCCAGAGCTCGATATTGATTGGAGCCTTCGAGCAGTCATCCTTGCTGATCGATCTATCACACCAGTTCAGGTTAGAAGGGCCTTCTTTGCTTTAGATTCGCAAGTTCCACTAGTGCGTATTGAAGACATTAGATTGCCTAACTAGTTTGTCTGCATCCCACACATATTCCATCCCCACCGGCTGTCTCAGCATGACCTCAGGAGGTCAGGTGCGAGGAAGAGTTACTTGTAGATTCCCACGCTCGCTTGTCACTTTTCCATCATACAAAATTGGTGAACCCGACGTGAACCTTCCTACTTCTCTCTGGTTCAGATTCACGTGTGTCTGTCCAAATTACTTTTCATCTTATCCGTCTCATTAGCCTTCACATCAGTTTCATTGGTGAACCCGACGTGAAACTTCTACTTTCTGGTTCTGGAGTCATCTTGCTCTTTCAAATAACATTTATTTCATCTTATCTACCTCATTAGCTTTCACCACCACCCCTTCGCTCCTTCCCATTATTCTACGGGTATTCATATACCCCCTGAATATGTCAGGATTCGATGCATATGGCAGACCCCTCTTGGGTCTTGAGGCATACTACGCCCAACAGAATAGACAATCATCACCCTCGCTCTCAGTATGGGGTGAAAACTATTCAACTAATCAATTATCAACACAAACTCCAAGGATTAGATATAGCTCGTCCTTCCAAACAGAGGAGTTGGATCAACTCGCTCAAACGCAACAAACAGGGCCTTCAGGCTCGAACAATATGACGTTCACAGGAGAATCAAGTTCGTCTCCTCAGGTACTACTTAGACCACAAATTAGTAGACAATCAGACTCATACCTGGGTTTAGATGATGAACATTCAGTACGTTATGCCAGGAACGACCAACGTTCTCGAAGTATGTACCCACCTATAGAAGGTCTACCAACACAACCTGAAATCTCTTTTCAAGAAAATACCTCCATACCACGTCATATAGGAAATACCCTCGGGGAAACTTGGCAAGATAATGATCAATTTATAGCAGGATATCACATGCCTATACAACACCATGATATACAACAAACGCCGCCAAGGCAAAGTATCACGACTTCACCAAATGAAGTCATTTCAACCCTAGTAGAAAAGGTTAGAGGGTTAGAACTTGCTCAAGCAAGTCAAAATTCTCAATTCATGCAAGCAGGAAGTTCCAATCCTCTACACCATCCTAGCCAAGTAGACCTCCTCACAAGAGTAGGCACGTTAGGCATGACTCCTCAGTATTCACAACAAACCCCAACAAGAGCTGCCATTTTTAACACCTTTCTGACACCTCCCAGTCTAGTACAAAGTAATCCCTTCCTGGATAGTACCCCGTCATACTTAAACATGTACTCCAAATCACCTCAAGGGGATATGTTCTCCTCTCTCGACATGGTTCCTCAAACACAGGGTTTTCCTTATGCTCCTACCAATGCATATGCAACGCCATGTCAACAACCCATTCCACCTCCACTCCCTCAATAGGCACCATCAATGGTCGAAACCTATGCGATAGGGACCTACTCAGAATATTTGAAAGAGCCCTTAGATTTCACCATACGAAAGCGTCATGCTTCCAAGACCTCTTCCCGACTTGCCCAAATACAAAGGTGAGGGAGATCCGAATGCACATATCAAGGCTTACGCAACAGCCATCCGAGAACTACTCCCATGGGATGGGGTTGTTGCTAAAATATTCCCAAAAACCTTGGAAGGCATTGCTCTCGATTGGTATTATAGAATACCTGAGGCTTCCATCCATTCGTTCAAGCAACTCGTGTCAGAATTCATCAAGGCCTTTGACATGAACAAATTATTAAGGACAGGAATCAGGGAATTCTTACACATCAAGCAAGAACACAACGAATCTGTCACCCATTTCATCCAGAGGTGGCGTACAGTTCTTTATTCTTCGGCAAGTGCTCCAAACATGGATCAGATGGAACTATGTGATTTATTCCTTCATTCTCTTAGCAGAGAGGTGAAGGAAGAAGTCCAGAAGTTCCCACTAAGAACTTACGATGAAGTACTTGAGAGTGCTCTCCGAATAGATCAAGCGGCAATTGATAGTGGTCGCAAGACATATGGAGCAAATGGGAGGTTAATCACCTCCAACCAGAACACTACAACTTATCCTACTACCACGAACGTCAATCAAGGACCTAAAATCCTTAATAAAAATCGGGGTGTAACAATAGATGGAGTAACTGACCAGCCTAAGAAGGTAAATATTGTCAATACTCCATCACAAATAAACAATCAACGAAACAACAACTTTACCCCGACAATCAATACGGTGGATTTTAATCATCCACGGCAACAACAACAACAACGACAACAATGGCGAAGCCCTACACAGGGCCCAAGCCAAAATTCAACTAGGTACCAAAACCAGAATTCAAACCAAAGACAACAAACGCAAAATTTTAATCCTAATAGGCAACGGTTTGATCAAAATTTTGGGCCACAATACGCACCAAACCAACAAACTAGGAATTACAATCCTAATTCGTATTGTGGTTTCCACAAAATTTGGGGCCATGACACTAGAACGTGTCGTGACTACAATAAATTCATGCAACGCTTGCCAGATGAACAAAGACAACTTTTCATGGATATGTTCTTGGCAGATCCTACGTCACCAGCATCAAATACTTTTTCAGGGGCAGTTTCCCCTCAAAACGCACCCCTGAAGATCTTTAATGATCCACTCCCAAATCACGATAACAACAGGCTAAATCTAACTGGGACAAACAAGGGTGTAATTGCAGGAAACAATGATCATGAAGCTTCAACTTCGCTAAATCCATTAGTTGTGCCACAACTAGGAAGTCAGCCATGACCTAAGATAGTCGGTTTAGTAGAGTTAGATGCCGAACTACCCATCGAAGCTGTGACAAGGACACGAGAGTATTTCTCTCAGCCAAGTCCAAGCCACCTGCCAGGGACTGATAACTTCCAACAAATAGTAGCAAAACCTGTGGGTGCCTATGATTTAATTAATGACCTAACAAAAACCTTCTCGCACATTTCATTTTTAGACTTACTAAAGAACTCTCCTACCCACAGGGCTGCTCTTTTAGAGGCATTAGGTTTAGGTCATTTAATTAACATCACTCCACCTCCTGAGACACAGGTAAATCATATAGACTTTGATGTTCATCCTCCGGGGCAGGCGGATAGGGATGTCGAATTCATATTCAAAATAAACAAAATGCCAACAGATGCTGAGATCGCACGCCGAGGTGATCCAGCCTTACATTTGCAAGTATGGGTTTATAACAACTATGTAAAGCATGTAATGGTAGACGATGGGGCAGCGGTCAACATAGTCCCCTTCTCTTTCCTTCAAAAGCTAGGGTATGGAGAAACAAATTGTTCCACAACTCGAAACACACTAAGGGGCTATGATAGCCTTAAAGCCACCTCGGTTGGAACTATAATATTACCGGTCACCTTAGGACCCAAAACCATCCTGACTGAGTTTTATATTATAGATCAGGAAACTAACTATAATATGATCCTCGGCCGACCATGGATACACCGCATGAAGGCAATCCCTTCTACGCTATTTCAAGAAGTAAGGTTTTTACACTTAGGAAAGATATTCGTAGCCAAAGGTGATCCAAAACCATTCGATGTACACCTAGCTGACTTAAAGAAAAGACCAGGCGTGCACTCGGAGTTTGAACTCCCAACAAACCAACTTAATAAACCTACCGATGCAAAACCAGAAGAAAAGTTGGTACCTACGACAGATCTTGAAACTATGAGCCTAGCCAAGGCAACCCCAGCCCCCAAAGATGAGGCTAACGTTGTAGAAACAGTATCATTAGGAACTACTGCAAAAATCATTGAATTGCTAGAACATGATCTACCAATGTTCTTACCATTTGATTCTGTAGGCATAGGATATTCCCTAGGTGTTGGTTCTCTCCCAGCAGAGGATCTCTGCATGGTGGAAGTAGAATACGCAAACACAACAAATATCCCAACATCCATACTCCCAACTAAATATTGGACTCTCCATTTTGATGGAGCTAGATGTCATTATGGAGCTGGGGCAGGGATAATCCTTACTTCTCCCGAGGGAAAAGTCCTACCATTTTCCTTTAAACTAAATTTTGAATGCACAAACAATGACGCTGAGTACGAAGCCCTCCTCCTTGGCCTCATCTTAGCCAAGAGAATCAGTGTTGATAACATCAGAGTCTTAGGAGACTCACAATTGGTAGCAAACCAAGTCTCTGAGATATATGAAACCAAAGCTGAGCACTTACAGCTTTACAAAACAGCTGTATTAGATTTAAGCAAGGAGTTTGACTTCATATCAATTGAAGCAATCCCGCGAGAGAAAAATCTTCTCGCTGATTCAATAGCAACTTCAGCATCACGTTTTACTCCAAACAGTAAGTTAGAGGATACCCATTTCATAGTATCCCTTCGTGATGAACCATTGATAAAAACAATGCCAAAACCTCTTTTAAATGGAAGTGAAAACAAATCTACTATCCTAGACCACATTGATAGTGATACAACCACTCTTGATTACTTAAACGCCTATGCAGTGTTACATCTCTCCCATCACATGATAGATTTGTCCTTAATCCCACATTCGTCTTCCTACTTCGGGAATCCTATGATGGAGCTTCCCTCACAAATGGAGCCTAGCATAAACACAGTAGAAAATGGGGACGATTTGGACTTACCTCCAGCCCCGCCTGAGTTTGAAGAAGGTAACACCTCTTTGATCGAAGAAACAATTGATGTTAACATCGGAACGGAGGATGAACCAAAGATCTTAAAACTAGGATCCTCGTTAACCCCAGAAGAAGTAGAAATACACACTCGAATCCTCAAAGAACATCAGAAGGCTTTTGCATTTAATTATAAGGAAATGATAGGAGTTACACCCCACATTGCGGTGCACAACCTCGTCACTAAATCAGATGCAAAGCCGATTAAACAAAAATCGAGACCAATGAAACCTAAGGTAGCTCTCATGGTGAAAGAGGAAGTAATAAAACTCCTCCAAGTAGGATTCATCAAACCAGTCGATTACTCTCAATGGGTATCTAATATCGTTCCCGTTCTCAAAAAGAATGGGAAGATACGCATCTGCATAGATTTCTGAGACATCAACAAAGCATGTCCTAAAGACGACTTCCCGTTGCCATCCATTGATGTCATTGTTGATGCAACAGCTGGATTTGAACTTTTGTCTCTCATGGATGGATTCTCGGGATACAATCAAATCAGAATATCTGAACAAGATCAAGCTAAAACCACGTTTATAACTCCTTGGGGAACCTATTGCTACATTGTTATGCCATTCGGTCTCAAGAACGCTGGTGCCACATACCAGCGAGCTATGACATATATATTTCACGATCTAATTCATAAAATCATGGAATCCTACGTAGATGACTTGTTGGCTAAGGCCAAGAAGTGTTGTGACCATCCGGAAGTACTTCGCATCATTCTTTCACGTCTGATAGAATACGGAGTCACGCTAAATCCAGAAAAATGTGTCTTTGGTGTAACAGGAGGGAAGCTCCTAGGATACATCATATCGTCACGAGGGATAGATGTTGACCCAACCAAAATTCGGGCTGTCCTCGAAATGGTCCCACCTTCGGATGAATCTGGAATCAGGTCTTTTCTCGGAAAGCTTGGTGCAATCCAGAGATTCATCCCGGACTTAAGTTTTTCCATTCATCCAATCAACAATCTACTCAAGAAAGATTATAGCATTGATTGGACCGAAGACTGCAATGAAGCTTTCAACGCAGTTAAGCGTTTCTTGTTATCACCACCTACGCTAATGCCACCTAAGCTAGATCACCCGTTAATTTTATACTCGCGAGCTACCAATGTCTCGCTAGCCTATATGCTGGCTCAAGAAGATGATGACAAGAGAGAACGTGTGATTTATTTCATTAGCCGAACGTTGCTCGACTATGAAACACATTATACACAAGCAGAATGAGAATGCCTCGCCATAGTCTTTGCAACCAAACGCTTAAGACATTATATGCTAAATCAAGAAACAAGGGTCATGGTAAAAACAAACCATTTACGAACTTTTCTCACGCAAGGGTCCTTGTCTAAGAAGGCTGGACGTTTTATAACCTTAATGGGAGAATTCAAATTAACATTTGTAAATCAGAAATCTGTTAAAGGACAAATCATCACGGATTGGTTAGCTGATAACCCATTAGACGGAGGCGATCTAGTAGATCTGGACTTTCCAGATGAGTGCGTGTACTACATCGAAACCCGACCCTCTATCTCTGAGTGTTTTTGGTACACTGATATCATTAATTATATCATGGACCATACGTATCCAGAAAGTGCTACTCCACAACAAAGAAGGCGGTTACGCATTATCATAGCTAAATACGTCATCATAGAACAAGTGCTCTATCGAAAAGTGTTCGATGGAATGCTTCTAAGATGCATCAACACAGAAGAATCCAAGAAGATTCTCCACGAATCTCACAGTGGAATGTGTGGAGGCCACTTCGGTGGCCATGCCACCACTCGTAAAATACATCGAATGGGCTATTTCTGGCCCACTCTAGAACACGACGCAGTAGAGTTTGTACGCAGGTGTCATAAGTGCCAAGAGTTCTCCCATGAGATCCACATGCCCGCACAAGCTCTACAACCGATTGCTACTCCATGGCCCTTTTCTACGTGGGGCCTAGATTTAATAGGGAAATTCTCTCCCTCGTCTACAGACAGCCATAATTTTATAATCACGGCCACCGAATATTTTACCAAGTGGGTAGAGGCTATGCCTCTTACTACTGTACCGGGTTCTGTAATCGCCAAGTTCATTTTGAACCAAATCATTTGCAGGTATGGTATCCCACAAATCATTATCTCAGATAATGGAACTTCTTTTAAGAATGACGAAGTTCACGAATTGTGCAATAAATTTAAAATAAGCCATCATACGGCTTCATTATATTACCCTCAAGCCAATGGACAGGCTGAGGCGACAAACAAAACATTAAAAGCCATTCTCCTTAAAACGGTGAAAGAAAACAAACAAGATTGGCACTTGAAGTTATATCCGGCCTTATGGGCCCACCAAACCTCAATAAGAACACCAACAGGAGTGACTCCTTTCTCGCTAGTATTCGGGGCAGAAGCAGTTCTCCCGCTTGAGGTTGAAATACCCAGTCTCCGCATTTCGTTACAAGGGATCCTGGATGAAGACGCTTATAGAGAAGCACGTCTTTCCCAACTAGAAAGCCTAGATGAAGCTAGGTTAGATGTTGAACAGCGGCACAGAGTCTATGCTGACTGGATGTGTCGGCAGTATAACAAGAAAGTCTATGAACGCGACATATATGAAGGTGATCTAGTTCTAAGGCTAGACAGCCGGATCGACAAAAAGACCGGCGAAGGAAGGAAGTTCCGGCCCAAATGGTTGGGCCCATACCGAGTCATGAAGGACTATGGAAATGGTGCATACCTCTTATGTACACTGGAAGGTGAGGAATTTGGTGAAACAGTCAATTCCCTACACCTCAAACGATTCTACACGTAAGCAACTAGCACTATTTATAGCTATATCTACATTGCATCTTCATATAGATTAAGATCATTTTGTCCGCTTGTTTCGTACAAAAAATTGTGATCAAGGAATTTTGTTCTCAAAGCAATTCATTACAAACTCATGATGTTGTTGGCATAAACACTCTAATCATACTTCTCCATTTCCATGATATCATCAAATTATCTCGGAATCATTTCATCAAATAAAGCTAGATATGACAAAGTCTTAACGGTAACCATGCCAAGATCTGCAGGTTTATTCTCACTTTTGGTTTCTTCTTAGGATAGGTGTCTTGCCTATGGTTTGTTCTAGAAGCTTCATGGTGTCACATCTATCCCATATATATATCTCTTTGGAAATAAGAACACACTGACATTTTTCTCAAATAAACAAGTCAAATATAGAATCAAACAGAAAATTTTAAATTTACACATTTCCTTGCCCCACCAACCTTCGGTGATGAGCTTGCGTCTCTTACTAGTGACGTAGGGTTGGGAAAGGATGGAAATGCCCTTACTCGCCTATGCCTTGCCCACGGTGATAAACCCACGCTTCTTACTAGTAGCATGGGGCAAAGTGTAGGGGGTCCTCTTGACAAACAAACGTAAAAGGTCATAAGCAAACAATTCAAACCTTGAAGCTTTGAGTCAAAAACAAATGAATCAGATGTTCAAAATTCCAAAAGAGTTAAAAGCCTAATAACCCAGATTTTGTCTACTATGTGGCCATCTACGGATCTAAGTCTAGATAAACCACAAAGCAAGTTGCATCCAAAACTATGAAGTCACTCGAGTGGAGTAGGCTTGTGGTATCCTAATTTGGTTCCACCAAAGCTTTGTCTATCTTTCATCAATATCATTTCAACACATCTCATAACTTGCACCCTTCCCAACTCTCGGTGATGAGCCCTCACATCTTACTAGTTGCGTGGAGTTAGGAGTAGGGGCAGGTTTATCTGCTCATCATACCGGTTTATATTCATCACTTTGCCAAAACAAATATGAAGTATCCAAAATTGCTTACAGAAACTAAGACTCAACATCACATTATATCTACATTATCATATATCAGCATCATGAAATACAAAAGAAAGTAAAACACTTGCATCATTTGTTCTCCATTGCATACATTTTAAAGAGCATACAAGTATAAACATCATAATCTACATGAGGAAACTGGAAAGGAAACAAAGCCATGAATGCCAAGGGTTTGATCCAAAATGAATATATATATATATATATATATATATATATATATATATAAATGATCAAAGTTTCTGTACAATGCCATCATGCACTAAGCATGGTCAAAACACTCAAAGAGCCCGGGATATACAAAAGAATATATCATACAAAATCTAGAGAGCCAAGTGGCTTCTCAATCCCTACGAGACCCCTCTGAAGGTGCACGCCCATTCCTAGGACTCCGGCTACACCAGCGCTCTGAGTGCACGGAGGGCTCAGGATCCCGAGGGGCAGCCACAGTCTCGCCACGAGAATGACTCCTCATCAAGTGCTCGGTCGTCCTATACCCCGCTAGCTCCGTGCGAAGAGTCGATACCATCCTGGCCACATGCCAGACTGGGGCAAAGATGTCAGTGTGTCTACCAGCTGCTAAGGGCTCCCCAGCATCCACAGACAACTCGGCATGGGTCCTCTCCATGGGGATCATCAGGGTATCGGTGCATACCCTATGAATCAAGTCCCGCCACTCATCGGCGGTCTTTGCAAACAAAGGAGAAAACAAATTAAAAACAAAACAAGAGATTAGAAATACAAGATAAAACAAAAGGAGAGATAGCAACTAAGGAGATCCTAACTAAAAAAAAACATTAAAAGGAAGAGAGGGTAACTTACTCGGATCACCAGGCCTCCAGGATGGATCTATAGGATCAGCACCTGCCACGGATGCCGCCGCTGACTGAGGTGTTGCTCCTGTGACTGGAGCAACGTAGCACCCCGCAACGGACTCATCCTCCCCGCCATGGCCCTGGGAGAGTGGCTCCTCTGAAACCAGAGTAACTCTCTCTGCACTCTGCTCAGCCCTCGCTGCCTGCATAATATCCTGAGTATCATGCCACTCAGGATCGCTGTCCTCCTCTGTCTCTCCCCCTGTAAACTCCTCGGACTCGGAGTCTATGTCAATAGGGTCATCGCTGCTATGGGCAGGACCCACGGCGATCTGAAGCAAGGGTGCCTGAGGCAAACCTGCTCTCCCTCTAGCACGTACTACCCTCCTGGCCGCAATAGGAACACCAGGAGTAACCACTATCCAACCCCGACCTCTAGGACCCCCTATGGCCTCTCAGATTGACCTGTATACTGGCACTACCCGGGGAAGCATGCCCATGTAAGGTAGGCCAAACTACTGAGGAACTCGGCCAAAGGGGTGTATCTCCACTCGCCCCACTCTATCAATAAGTTGCCTTGTGGTGGAGCAGGAGATCAAAGTAAGAGCCTCCTCGCCCCATATACCTGCCATAGTCTGATACGGTGTGGCCTCCATGTCAGCAGTGGTCAAAGAAGAAACTGGCTGATGAGGTGCTCGGAGCACCGACATATCTGTCCATCTAGCTTCCCTCACAGCTCCGGGATCTGTCACCTCTACACCTCTTCCATAGGGGATAAAGTGCTCATAGACCCAACTCATGACCAGGGTCAGGTGGCTCAAGGACTGCCCCTATAAACGAACTACCCTATATAAATCATGGTAGGTAGTCCCAAGAATATCTGCTCCCCAAGCATATATCCGGCCATGTCCCTCTATTTGTGCAATGATGGGGGACCAGCAGTATAGCAGTGTGTCTCCTCCCTTGTCCCTGATCAACCTCGAGGCAAGGATCCCCATGATAGCCTGGCAAAGCAAGGGGATGGGAAAACTAGGAATGGATTGAACTCTGACCACCTTCTTCGAACCCGTGGAGCTGACTGCATCTCCCATGTATGTGGCCCACTGTGCTATCTGGGCCCACAAACCTGCTGTCTCAAGGGTCAGACATCTCCCAATGATCGGGACCCCCAGGATGCAATAAACATCCTCCTAAGTGATGGTCCACTCACCGCGGACCCCTGGTAATCGGAAGGTGTTCCGATCAGCATCCCAATATGAGAACAAGTCACAAAGAATGTGACTAGATGGAGCAATGTGGGGCACGCGCGATATACGTAGTATACCAGCCCTCTGAAGAGTATCCTCCTCGTCTTGTGAAAGGGCATCTAACACTACTGGGAGCCTGTCACACTCCCTCTCCCAGCTCCACCGAATATACTCCTCTCTCACCTGCGTACACCCAAAAACACACAAAATAGAGCAAGTTAGCATCCGAGTAATGCTAGAAAAATCATAAAAACACGTAGAAATGCTAAAAATGCAAAAACAATCTCAAACAAATGTTCTTTTGGCATTCTGTGCAAAACCACCGCCCTGAGCAGAGAGGCGGTTTTGTAACCGCCCGCCTTAAGGGCGACAGTCGTGTAACCGCCGCCCTGAACAGGGTGGCGGTCGTGTAACCACCGCCCTGGACAGGGCGGCGGTCATGTGCCGAAAACCCATGTGGGTTTTGTAATTTAAAAAGCCTAAAAATGCAAAAAAAATGACCTTTTAACTAAAACAAAGCCTACCTAGTAGGTGCCCCCCCTAAATGGACCTTTTGAACCTAACATTTTCAAAAAGTACCCCCCCATGACAAAGATTTTAGCAGTTTAAAATTAAGGGGGTAAAAAGGATAAATTAAAGGAAACTAACAGGTGATCTCGCAGGTCAATGTTCTACTCGTGGAGGCATGATCACTATCCCGTCATGAACGTTTTGACTCTACTCACGCAAGAAACCATCACCATGGGTTCCAGAGCTCAGAATCAATCAAATCAACTCGCACAAATGAATAGGAAAATGGGCCAACTTTCATATATATAGCAGCTTGATTCATTTTAAATGCCTTTTCCACAGGTTTGGAGCGCCAACGGAGGTAAGTTCTTATCCCTGCACAAATGGTACATTCTCATTTCCTATTATTTTAGCATTTATTTTCCAAACTATTGTATCTATCTGCACTTGAGTTCTCTTTTCGTTTTGTAGGTAGCAGGAATTTTGGATGGCGTCATTTCAACACACAGACGTATCAGGTATAACTGATAACTTCCCATTTTGGGACCCGCCATACTTGGACCCACCATTTTGCGCCTCTTCATGGCTAAAACGCTTCTCCGAGGGGGCAATATGTACGTACCCAAAATTGTAAGGTACTGTACTGCTGGAACAACATAACAGGTACCCCAATGATGATACAGGTCTCCTCGCAAGGTGTTCGGGATCCAGAAAATCTCTCTAAGTGTGCGTTAACATCCCGCATGCCCCGCTTAGACCCCACGTGCTTTGTTTTTCCCTTTTCCCCCTCTTTTCTTGGCCCTTTTCTCTTCAGTGATGAAACCGCCACCTTGCCTGGGTGGCGGTCTTCAGTGACGAAACCGCCGCCCTGAACAAGGCGGTGGTCCTGTAACCACCGCCCTGCTCAGGGCGGCGGTCCTTTACGCATTTTCCAATAAAGCTCTTTTAACATGACTCACGTAATTTCAATGTTTTACCAGCTTTCTTTCAACGCCATAAGCTTACATTTATGATTTTGGTTCCCTAGAATAGTGTTTTTTCCATTGTTTATAGTTTAAGAGTTCTATTTGGTTTTTACCTTGGGTAAATGCAAATGCTATAAATAGTTGGCTTGTGCTCAAGCAAATGGCCCCTCAAATTTATCCTCTGAATTTCTCTTTGTAATAGATTAGCCTTTCATTTTTCTTAGAGTTCTTAGTTTCTTTCATTGCATGCTTAGTATTGTTTTGCAGTTAAAAAGCCACATATCCATCTTGTGCAAGTGTTGTTGACATTTTATCCAATCCATTGGAGTATAATAGCTTGCTTTCAATAAGAAGCCATTAAAGTTGCAAGTTTTTTTCTTCAAGCAGGATAGTTTCATGTTCTTGACGTTTTATGTTGCATGACTCGCAATAAATCCCGCTAGGAATTACATAAGCCAAGCACAGTACTCTTGCGCTATCCCTCTCCTACTCGCATTGTATTTAGTCTATATCCTAAGCTACCTTTGTCCCAATATCTACTTCTGTTGATGCTAGCATTACATGCTTTTCTGGATCCAAGTGAACACGAAGGAACGAGGAGATCACATTGAGGGGACAAGATCACACACACCATCGGATTCGCCACTGTTCTGTGGAATCCAGGTTCTAGCTTTCAAAGTTCTAAATTAGAATCGTATCAAATAGAGTAGTTAATTGCTTTATTTCAGTTTAAATCTACTCTCGATATTGCCAGGGAAGCTGTGGGGATTGATAGTTTCTAAGAAACTATGATTCACTCCTCACTTCTGAGGTAGGATCGAGAGTCTTACAAATAGATTAAGTCAATTATTTCATTGTTTAGAATAGGTTCACAATTGCACAGACAAATAGCTACACTCGGTTATCTTATTTGTTTTAATTTCGTCATTAGATTAATTTTCAAATTCTAGGTATGTTAAAGTAGTTGCTCTTTTAAAATTCCTTCATAAAGTTCATCAGAAAATACAAAAAAAGGAGAGAGAAATCATATATGCTATAGATTTACTTCACGTAGTTAATTTCACTTTGCTACAGTTCAATTTACATTGTTGCTTTTTGTATGACAATAAAGGGACCTAGGGAGCCCAGAGAATATGTATTCGAGCCAATCGTGCCCCAGCCCAATCTAATCACAGCAATAACTGATATAGATCAAAATCTTAGGATCCAAGTCTTCTGAACAATGGTAAGCTTGCAACAAATCAATTCCCAGTTGAGCGGATTAAACATAGAAGATGACCAAGCGCACAATTTTTGGTCGAATCAACCAAACTACAGACTACCCTAGGTAAACATCCATATGACTATAAAGGGGTTTGAAAGAGAGCAAACATTTGGTTGTGATCCTTTGGTCCCATAGCCTGACATAGGAGACACCATCATAGATACATATATATCAGCCTAAGAATTCAGGTTGCACGAACAACTGTAAGAGTATTCTGAGAAGATCACACAGTTATTGATTCTAAATATAGAAGTGGAGAAGGCATATGATTACTGGGTGTTAGGGAGTAGGGACTAATTCTACGCATGACCATAGTAGGACCGCAACAAATACAAACATACGGTTGTGACCCATAAGTCCCACAGCCCAATGAACCCATAGGTGAATTAGACATAGATGTTGGCCTACGTACACTAGTATTCCGTTCTACTCCACTTCCACCTATCATCATCGGAACAATTATCCTTATTAAACATAGCAGCTAACGAAGCTAGGGAATTCTGGACTAGGCCAGAGAATCATCCATAGAAGTAACTATATCCAGCATTCATTTTATGACCCTGTTCGGAGACATACACAAAACTATCCCAGGTCATTTTCCACGTATTCCACAACCTATAGACCGAATCACA
This sequence comes from Taxus chinensis, assembly GCA_019776745.2. Lineage (NCBI taxonomy): Eukaryota > Viridiplantae > Streptophyta > Pinopsida > Cupressales > Taxaceae > Taxus > Taxus chinensis. The sequence continues at coordinate 774,519,998 of CM034147.1, read as the reverse complement.
CCAGAGATCGATATTGATTGGAGCCTTCGAGTATTCATCCTTGCTGATCAATCTATCACCCCAGTTCAGGTTAGAAGGGCCTTCTTTTCTTTAGATTTGCAAGTTCCACTAGTGCGTATTGAAGACATTAGATTGCCTAACTAGTTTGTCTGCATCCCACACATATTCCATCCCCACCGGTTGTCTCGACACGACCCTCGGAAGGTTAGGTGCAAGGAGGAGTTACTTGTAGATTCCCAGGCTCGCTTGTCACTTTTCCATTGTACAGAAACTCTTGTTCTTCTCTTGTTTATTCCGATTGAGTGATAACGGGCAAGCCTCCTCAAGGTGCCTAGTGTGATGGTAAAACTGACAGCGAAAGGTTGTGTTCTCATAATCAAGAGTTTGAATCCACTTGAAGTCATCATGGATTAATTTCAACTTGTCCGAACGCCCTATGCTAAAATCTACCTCAATGCATAGACGAGCATAAGTGAACAGCCGTTTCTTAGACCACTCATCATCCATCTTTATGAAATGACCTAAAGAGTCACTAATAACAACACAAACACAGAGTGCCAAAAGGGGAGAGGAAGATTGGTGAGGAAAACCAAAACTGAATTTTTGAAACTACCATAGTATTAGGATCAAAATCTAAAAACTAGGGAATAAGAAAAAGACTAGCCCTACTCCAAAACCAAGGACCCTCATTGAAAATCCATTGACACTCTGTATGAGAGAGGAAGTGATCAATAAAAACAATTGTGCATAATTGAATCTCACAGTCGCTGGTTCAAGTAGAAAGGATCCAGTTATGTAGATCTTCACATCAAGGCCAAAAACCATTAAAGTGACATGTAAGGGTAGAATCTTGGAGGGTGGAGATAGATTTAGTTACCTCTGAACATGAAATCGTAATCATAGGAGTAACCTCTACTTTTTCCATGATGTATGGCGACCCGAGAGTTGATGTGTTTTGTCCCAGATAACCAGCAGTGGCAGCCAGGAAGGATTTATTGGCAATTAAAGTAGCAAAGTCACAGCCCAGGTTTTGATAACTGCTACCGGTTTAAACAAGTGTCCCCTGCCTCCCTGTTTCTGCAACCTTCTCTTGTCTTGCACCACTGCCTCCATCCCCATCCTGTCTAATGTGCAGACTATCACTGGTAAAAGACACAGGTCGGCTAGGGAAAAGGCTAGGGTTTGATTTTCTCATCATCAAACTATGCTCTCTTCTGAAATCTGAACTTGAAAAAACCATCATTGTTAATATGAACACATTCAATATAAATATAAGTGTAACATTACATAGATATTTAAACAAGGCCAAGAATGGTGGATCCTGCCTAAGCAGGAGGAAAAAGTTACCATTGAAGTAGCCCTAAAGATCTCATTGCACAAATTTTCATATGATTCGGTTGGGAAGGTTTTAAATTCCACCAAAAATTACACAAAGGATTGATGTTTACAGAAACAGAAAACCATTTGTGAATTCGGCACTGGGTTTTCCCCTCGATTATACGGCTATTTTTTCTTACTGGTATTAGAGAGAGCTCAGTTTAGCATAATTCTCATAAAATCAAGAGAAGAATAAGAAACACAATGTGAGAAAAGAACATGTAAAGGTTAATCGTATGGGCTTTAACCTTTACAAAAACATAGTGAGAAAAGAGCAGCTTATAAACTTGGTTCCAATCACACAGAATTCATACGATCTTATATTTCTGATAGAGAATCATAGAACACCATATCCAACTACATCCTTGGGTACAAGACGAACACAAAAAATGATGTCTTATTTCTCAACATTCCAAGCAGAGGTGTTTGGGAGGGAACATTTTTGTTCACATCTGAACTCTTCAGTTGCTCCGTTGTCATCACTAGGCTGAATGATGATACATACCATTTCTTCCATGACTTTCATGTGAACCATGCGGTTTTTTATGATAATGTTATAATGTATGTATATTAGGATGACCATCCACAAGGACTTCACCTTCAAAAATAGGAATTTTAGATCACATGCACCGCTAGAAGGTGATACCATCGACAGACTGAATGCATTGTCTGCAGTGTATGTGATTATACATTAGTTCAACTGTGACCAATCAATAAATTTTGATCTTTCTATGGCCAATCAAGTGCACTCTTACCTAGTGAACATAGTCCAAATAGTTCATACGGGCATGTTAGATAGTCCAAATACTGCGCTGAAAGGTGAGATACTAGCAGGATAGGTTTCATTCTCCAAATTCTGCAACGTTTTCAAATTCATGGCCATGGAAGGAGTTGCACTTTTCCTCGACATTGTCAATGTGGACTACAGTGTTTACCAGCTATTATTAACTCAAAACGATGTTGACAAGACCATTTACGAAACTCAGTTAGATTTTGACTTGGCAAGCATTGTAGCACGAGATGTTGGCCTCAGCGCAGGACTGGTAGAGGAAAAAATTATGGCCATGGATTTGATTGGAATTGGCGTGGCTCTAGGTGGCTTGGGAATTGGGATTGGAGCCTTGGCTCATAATTTTAGAAAAATCACTTAAGACCCTATTCTCAGTGAATCACATCACCCCTATGTTTACACAAGTGCATATACTTGAGCTCATAGTGTGATTGGATAACATGGGTACTATCTCCAAGTTGAGGGACTTGCTACTTGTGATAGACCTCCAGATAAAGTTAGTTCTTACTCCTAAACTACCTGCCACAATCTACTCTAATGCAGGTAAGACTATCTTTCCTAATCTAACTTTCTAAGGGACCAAGGAGAGAGAATGCATGAAAATGAAAGCCTACACTAAAGCGGTGATGCACCAGAAAAGGAGGGGTGTGAGAGTAGTCTTCCAATGTGTGAAAAATAGAAGTAAAATGCATACTAGAAGGGGTGATAACAGTTATCCACAATCTAGAAAAATTCATTCAAAACAACATCTCAAACATACACAATGATAATAGATCTCTGATTTAGCATTAAAATAGACACAGTATTCTTGTAATGAAGGTTGAAAGGTCAAGAAGAGTGCAAACAAACACAGCAGGGGAAGATGCATCCACAAACTTGTATTTTATTGCTTCATGATATGCACAATTCAATCTATTACAAGATAAGGGCCTGGATCACCATGTAAGGAGTCCACTACAAGGGCCTGCAACACATTTCCTTCACAAAGCAATTTTCATAGAGCTTTTCTACCACTAAAAACTCTCTCCTGCAATGAGCCCAACACTCCAATTTATAGGAAAATGAGAAGAGAGAGAGAAGGGAAAAATGGAAAGCCCGAAATCTATCCTTCAACCACTTATAAGAAGCACTAAATAGATTTAAATGATTATATGTTACTTGCAAAAGACTCCCCATATTGTCCCACGTGCTGCAACAGAGAAAGAATGATGACCATGCCTCTTAAATGCACTCCCAAGTACCAAATAGAACATTGTCATAAACCCGGCCACATTTTATGAAAACTCCCCATCTATTTCTCATCAAATATGGAATTTCTTGATTTTTTTGCATCAGGATTGAAGCCATGATTCCAATGGTACTAATTTTGTGTGATTTCATTGAGAAATGCAAAAGTTATGGCCTTCTGAGTGCGAGCAGCTATTTTGGGTTTGCCAGGTGTTTTCTGTCCATTTGAAGTTTGGGAGGTCAAACTTTGACTTTTCCTTTGAATTTTGGGTATTGTAGAAAACTTGGGTCCGCATGTCCTGGCTGTCCTAGACACTTTTATCCACATCGCCCAATTCGGGCTTCCTTTTGCTGCGATTTTTCCTTTACGCGTCCCACACATACTTTTGTTCTGACTGTCCCAAACACAAATCTCTGCACCACCTGCAATACACTGACTTGCGGAAAATCAGCCGATTCGCGTCCCATGTGTACTTTTTTCCTGGTTTTCCTAGACCACATGGAACAAAAAATTCCACTTCTGCTAATTTTTTACTGCCTACAGCCATCTCGACTTTTCGCGTCCCAATGTCCCAACTGTCCTGCGGACCACCTGGGACAAAAAGTTCCAACTTTTCCGATTCCTTTGTATTTTGGATCCAAACTTGGTACGATGAACCTTGGTATGACCCACAACGTTCAGACCCGCAATGCATTAAAAAAAACATGCGACTTCATTTTTTACATTTTTTTAATATTTTCTAACTAGTTGGGATTTTTCCTTGGATGGGAGAGTTAGAGAGAAGCCAAAGGGGCCCCAAAAACATGATTTTGGGCATTGAATCAATCTACTTGCTCAGGACTAAAGAATCTGATACATGTTATCAAAGTTTACCTAGAGGGGTGAATTTTGGATAATAGACCCCAAAGAAGTGGATGAGGCTTATAATGATGGCGGACAAAAATACGAAGAAGAGGAGAAAACACTAGTGCCTCCTCCTCAAGGAGTCATCATAAGCATAACAATGGAAGAAAAAGTAATAGAAGTATGTGTTGATTTTGATTTCTTTGAGAAGAAGGAAGCATAGGCTCTTCCTCTAGACTCACTTGATGTAGATTCTTCACTAATTATAAAAACTTGAAGTTGATGTTCCCACAGATGATGAAAGTGATGATGGGGATGATGGTGTTGATCTGATAGAACCACAACCCACAGGAACAACTCAGCATATACCCAATTGGTGTACTATCATGTTTACAAGATGTAAGATTGGATGCTCCACTGAATACATCAACCCCTGGACCATGGAATCACAGTAAAGTAAGAGAAGAAGTTAACTTTGCTTTGATGAGTAGAGTTATCAAGTCTGATGATCCCTCTATAGTCTATGAATCCCTACAATCAAAAACTTTTGATAGATTCCATGGACTCTAAATATCAGTCAGTAATGAAAAATAACACTTGGTAAACTTGTCGATCTTCCACCAGGGAAGAAAACCACTGGATGTAGATGGATATTCAAAATGAAGTACAAAGTAGATGGGACATCGGAAAATTACAAAGTGAGACTAGTAGAAAAGGGGTATGCACAAAAAGAAGGCATTGACTATGAGGATACATTTTCTCCCAGAGCTAAGATCAAGACGATCAGATGATCTTTTCTCTAGCTACATATTTTGGTTGGAAATTCCATTAGATGCACGTAAAAAGTGCCTTCTTGAACAGATATTTACAAGAAGAAGTCTACATGACTCAACCTGAGGGATATGTAGTACCTGATCAAGAAGCAAAGGTATGCAGACTTAGGAAATATTTGTATGGCCTCAAAATAGGTACCTCCCAGCATGGTACATCAAAATTGATGAGAATCTCGTACAACATGGATTTGTTAGAAATCCATACGATCCCAATATTTACCTCAAAAATCAAGGGGGGGAGATTGTGATTATCGTTGTTTATGTCAAAAATTTATTCATCACTGGAATTTCAATGAGGATGATCGATGAAATGAAGAAATATCTTAATCAATCGTTCAACATGACAAATCTTAGGTTGATGCATTATTGTCTTGGATTGGAAGTATGGTAGAAAGAGAATCACATATTTGTTTCTTAGATGAAATATACCAAGAAAACACTCTAGAATTTTAAGATGATGAATTACACACCGATTTCTACACCTATACAGAAAAGGTTGCAGTTATCTCGTTTAGATCCATCTCCTGAGGTAAGTGCCACTCTCTATTAGCAGTTGATTAGGAGTCTCATTTACCTAACCTACACTAGACCAGATATTAGCTTTGCAGTAATCTATCTATCTAGGTTCATGCAGAAACCCAAAGTTTGTCATTGGAAGGTAGAAAGGCACATTTTGAGATATCTCAAAGGATATGTGGATCTTGGTCTAGAATACAAGAAGAATGACAACTTCTTCTTGTCAAGATATTTGGATTTAGATCATGTAGGCAATATTGATGATAGAAAACCCACTTCAGGATTTGTATTCTTCATGGGATCTGGACCAATATCATAGGGAAGTAATAAACAACACTTTGTGTTCTCATTCATTCAAAGAATTTGAGTATCATTCTACAAGAGAAGCTATCTGTGAAGCGATTTAGCTACGTTGCATACTAGGACCTGGAATACCACAGGACAAACTGACAACCATGTATGTTGACAATGAAGGTGTTCTCAAACTTGTTCACAATCTAGTTTTTCATGAAAGAACAAAGCACATTGAGGTACATGTTCATGTCATATGCAATCATGTGTTGAAGCACAACATATAGCTTCAATTTTGTCCAACAACTGAACAACGGGAAGATATCTTCACAAAGTCACTTGCACGTGACAAGTTCGAGTTGTTCAAAGAGTTCTTCTCCTAATCCCTTGAGACAATGCACAATTAAGGTAGGAATGTTAGGTTAATTATTATTTACCTTTATTAATTATGCATTACATATTAATTAGTTTATTTACTTATTGGTTATATGGTTATATTTCATCATAACCATCTAATTGTCTTTATTCTACATATGGGTGTTGTTGTATTGTTTTAACAATTATATTGTTTATTTGTATTTAATATTTGTTATGCTTCCTACATGATATTTTGGAAGCTTATGTAATCAGGGATATCGTTGCACCTGTGCATCTTATTTTCTTGTGTGTATTCATCTGTACAATACCTATAAGTATTGAAGCTCATACCAATTTAATTTGGTTGATTTGATATTAATAAAGTTTATGAGGCTTCCACCCTTGTTGCTCAGTTTACAAATATATCTTCATGGATGATGAAAAGAAGTTATTTATCAAAAAGGTATGTTCCTCAACTGAAAAATAATCATTTATTAAAGTGTTTAAAGTATTGAAAGATTTTTTTTCTTGTAAATACCAAGATCTAATAGGTTTTGATCCTAGTTTATCTCAGCATACTATAGGCTTACAACCAAATTCCAAGCTAGTTAGGCAGAAAAAAAGGCCTGGAAATCTGAAGATCAAACCATTAATGAGAAAAGAGTTATCCAAACTAATTGAATCAAGCATTATCTTTCCAGTTAAATATTCAATTTGGGTAGTTAATCTTGTTCCTGTTCAAAAAAAGAGTGGAGAAATATGGCTATGTGTGGATTTTAGATATCTTAATAAATCTTAATTAAAAGATCATTATCTGTGGCCCAACATGGATCAAATTTTAAGAACAGTTTCAAGTTCAGACAGGTTTTCCCTTTTGGATGGTTATAGCCGATACAATCAGATTCTTGTGCGTGAAGAAGATAGATACAAAATAGCTTTCACCATGAAATGGGGTACTTATGCTTACACAAGAATGCCTTTTGGACTTTCCAATGTTGATGCAACGTTTCAACATGCAATGGACATGGATTTTCACATCCTATTAAATAAATGTATATTGGTTTATTTAGATGATGTTATTGTATTTTCAAAGAATTATAATGTTCATCTTATGTAATTGAGGTATACTTTTTAGCTTTGCAAACAGTTTGGAATATCACTAAATCCCAAAAATTCTATATTTTCAGTCCAAAGGTAAATTTCCTAAACATATTGTTTCCAAACAAGGTTTAGCTATTAATCCTTTCAAAATTGAAGCTATTTATAAACTATCCTTACCTCATCATAAGAAAGAAGTACAAATTGTTCTTGGAAAAATTAACTTTTTTAGAATATTTGTTCCATATTTTGCAACATTAGTCAAGCCATTAATAGTCATGTTAAGAAAAGATAAAACTTTATCTTGGACTAGCAATGGGAGAAAAGGATTCGAAGCTATCAAGACAACTATTGGCCCAACATATTCAAGGACTACTTCAAATGGATTAGAAAGTGTAAGAAATGTGATTTCTTTTTTGGAAAATAAGGTTTAGCAGGATGGATTACAAAAGTTATTTTTTGGAAAATAAGGTTTAGCTTTGTTTCCCCTACATCATATTTCAGTGGATTAGTCATTCATGCAGTGGGGTCTTGACTTCATTAGCATGATAAATCAAACTTCATCACAGGGACACAAGTGGATCTTGAATTCATGTTGGACTTAATCAATACCCGCTTCAAATGGATTAGAAAGTTGAAAGTATGGATTACTTTACATGTTGGACTTAATCAATACCCTTGAAAGAAGCTAACAAGACTTCAATCTTATCAATTTACCAAGGGATAATTTACAGATTTGGTGTTCCAACAACTATCATTTCTGATAATGCCTTAGCATTTCTTGGTGTAAAGGTAACAGATTGGGTTTTCAAGCACGGAATTTATTTAAGTACATCATCTAATTATTACCCACAAAGTAATGGGCTAGCTGAAATTACTAAAAAAAATATTATGAGGATTATCAGAAGAACACTCAAAGATAACCAAAGAACTTGGCATCTGATGTTAAATTTAGCACTTTGGGCTGACATAGTGACTCCTAAAATATCAGTTGGCAATTCACTGTACAAATGTGTTTATGGATGAGAGGCAAGAATTCCCATCTCAGTTGAGTTGGCTGCATTGGATTTATCGCAGTAGATGGAACTACTTGAGAATGAACCATTGTAGGTTCGTTATGTAGAATTAATGGAGATGTAAGAGCTAAGAGATCAAGTTCATCTAGATATGGAAAATAATTAGAGATAGCTCAAGAAAACATTTAATAAAAAGGCTAAGTTCAAAGTCTTCAATGAAGGAGACATTGTGTTAAAATAAGATGTTGATCGTGAAAAGTCAAGAAACCACAAAAATTTTGATACAATCTAGAGTGTTCCTTATATGATTTCAGATTGAAAAGAACACAATACATTTTAGATTTCAAGGGTGAATGGAGAGGAACTTCCCATTTCTGTGAATGGTATGTTTCTTAAACATTGTTATTGAAAATCCTTCAGTTTTTGGTTAGAGAAGGATTTCCCTTTCAATAAGTATAGTTCATGCTCATTGCAATATTTTTCAATTCAATGAAGTGCACTCATGCACATGATCTAGTTTACCAAATTCTTTCCCAACTTTAGTTTTCTTTTTGGTAAGGCACATTTTGGTTATATGCTTTGACTCCATACCAAATGGAAAAGAGAAAGGCACTGGTGTACAAGCTACGAGGAATCTTTCCTCGCAGGATCGTCAGAAATTTTGACATTTTTTTACACTCATGCAAAAAATGGGAAACTCAAAACTTTGTTTACAATGGAAGGCATTGATGAAGTGAACCTCACTAGGGGGTGCATTATAGTTTTTATTGTGTTTTCAGTTACATAAATTAATTAACTACATGCAATTTGTATCTATGTGTGCTATTAAAAAATGTAACACCTCACATAAATTGTCATTCCATATTTGTCTTCAGTAAGGAAACACAAAATCCTTGAAGAACTAATGCATTACCTTGATGAAGGCGGGAATCAAAGTTTAGGTGAAATGTTAAATTCATGAACAACAAATAGAATTGCAGTTTACATGAAGAAGAGTTCATTATTAAAGTTACAGGTACATTAAAACTCGTTAATTTCTTCATGTTATAAACATTTAATTATGTGATTGAGTTGTTATTTCATTATATAATCAATATTCGTCAAAAAAGTTGAATGCAGAAAGAAGTATACAACTCAGTTACAAAAATTAATGTTATTTATTCATCAAGAAATTCAATGTTTCCCACACAAGCTATAGGATGTAACTCATAACTACTGAAGAAATAAGTACATGTGCATAAAGTTAAAAGTAATAGAGTATAGAAGAAACCCATCATTTATTTGGGTTTTATTCTAATCTTCTTATCTTCAGTTCTAGCTTCATCTTTTATCTGTGTTGTAAGTAGATACATTGTATCTAAAAAAAATGGCATTAGTCAAGATCTAAGGGTGTTTCAACATTTTATTTACATTTTGGAATGTGAAAAAATAGATAGTATCATAGGCTGAGGAGGAATACCTGTTGTGTTGGTCAGTTGGAGGTTGATGTACGCATTCTGACTTCTCAATCCGATGTTGACTGTGAGAGCTTCATTTTGGCTAGGAGGAACTACCTGAAATAGAAAAAAAGACCACCAAATAAGAGTTGAATAATATATGATAATGGACTTCCTAGCATATGCTAGATCTGGGAAGTGAGATACTCTCTAGAAGGCTATCAATCCACTATTTTATAAAAAAATAATGAAATAACTGAAATACTAGATAAAAAATATAGTGCTAATATTCTGATTTGGGTACCTTATGTCACTATCAATGTCGATCTGATTAAAAACTAAAACTATGTGGGTCAAAGTCTTTAGGTTAGGTTGTAGGTTGTTCATGTGGTCTGTAAGTCATAGATAAGGTCTTAGTAGTGTTGGGTAAGGTGTTTGGGTTGTTTTGGTAGGTAGGTGGTTGTTGGTTTACACAGTCTTAGCAGACAAAGAGACCGGAGTCGATTGGGTATGACTAATCAAGGTTAGGTATAACCGATGACAGTCATGGGTAACCGGCGTCGATAGAGGTGGGATGATAAAACTCAAAAATATTTGGTTGTAGAGGTTGATCTGAGGTTAAACAGAGACAAAAAGGGGGTGGAGCCATCTGTAGGAATCTTGTTTATACTCAGAGATGTGTAACAGTCAGATATAGGTGATTTAATGGTGTGGGTGGAGGAATTGTTGAGTTTACAAGAAAGTAAATAGTAGGGGAGTGAGGGTGCAAGTGGAAGCTGATAATAGCAATAGAAGAACCCAATAGACTAAAGTAGAAATAGATGATGTAGGTAAAAAGTGTGTTTATTATGGTGTAGGTTCAAATCCTTGAATGGTGATGATGGTTGATTAGAGGAATGATGTTGGGTACCGTGGTAGTGCTTCCTGGAATGTTATCGTGAGTGCAATACCTTTAGATCTATCCTAGTGCTGGCTATGGATGTCTGTAGGTGTGAAAAGACTCTAGTTCTACTTGCATGCAGCTCTCTTCTCTTCTCCTCGATTCCATAATGTGCCAACCTTTTCCACAAGGTTCTTCAAGTGATTAAATGGTAACCAATGACGGTTCCTGGTTGATTGGCATTGGTTTAGGGATGATTGGTGTCGATTAAGGATGGATTCCCTAAGTTTTCTAAAAATAACAGATCCTGCAATCATTTAGGCCAGGTCTGTCCATTTATTCATGGATCAGAAGTGGGCGTTATGTTTTTATGAGTAGGAAGATGGTTAGAGGAATAATAGGCCTTGATTTTTAGGGTTAAACCAAGTCTTACTCATTTATGGAAACATGCTATGAATAGGTCTATGGTGAGACGTCTAGGTGAGGTGTGCATCCATTTAATTAAAGTAACAAAGTTAAATTAATAAATGAGGTGAGGATGGGTATTAATTTAATTTTAAATAATTAAATTAATATTAATGTGGGGTATAAGGGTCATGGTTAGGTGAATGTTTTTAAGTTGGTTCTTTGATAAGGGACCAAGGGGAGTGTGACACAATTTTGGTGTCTACATTTTGCCCCTTTTTTTGCATAGCTTGTGTTGGTAAGAAACGCAAACAAAAATAGGAAATGTTTGTGTCGAATGTAAGTGAGAGTGGTGTTGCCTGAAGCGTGGCTGAAGGTAACCCCCCTCAAACTAGGAATTGATGAGGTGAGAGATGGAAGCGGTGAGTAGTTTGATAAAATGAAGAGGTGGGAAAATGAAGACCTGTGGGTGCATTGGGTAACGGTAAAATTTCAAATCAGGTAAACATGTAAATGGGCTAGGGTCAAACGCAATGGTAGTCTAACGCATGCACACGTTGAAAATATAGCATGGTACCAAGTTGAGAAGTTGTCAAACTCTACATCAGATAATGTCGATAGGTCTATCCAAAAAGGGTTGAAGTAAATCTGGTATCCAATGTATAGGATATGGGGCAGAAACACAACAGAGGTCAGGTGCAGGAACATTTAGGTATGTTCCGGTACACCAAAGCTCAAGTCAGGATAAAAATCACTACAATAGGAAAGGTAAGGTCGGTAGGCCGAACAACATGGGAAAGCACGACACAAGGTACAAAGAGCACAAAGGGTCAAAGATCACAAAAGTGGTTCAGTTCAAGGTATATAGGAAAAATAACAACTCTTAAGATGCAACAAAGGTAATGCAAGGGTAGGTTGGGTTTGTAGGTATGGTTTAATGGGTGCCCGTGATTATAAAAAGTTACGTGGGTATGAATGGTTAGAGGAAAAAGGAAGTGTTGCAAGACCAAATGGGGAGAAAGGTGGACCGATGTCGATTATAAGGTGATCCGCATTAGTTTGCTAGGGCACAAATAGGACCAACGTTGGTCAGGACGGGTGGGTGTATAAAACAAAAAAATTATATTTTACGGAATCATTGTTGTGGTGTACCGTTGGAGAAAATGACAGAGTCGTTTGAATTTTGGTACTTTTCAAGAGTAAAGTACAAGGGACTATACCTGGCTGAGATGGAGAGATCTGGTTGGTGAGAGGGGCTAGGTAGATGGATCCATGAGATCAGTGTGGATAATTTGAGTGGGTAGAGGTGAGGAGATCATTTTGGTGATGGAAGAGGTAGGAGAGGGGTCGAGTGGGCCACTACCTCAGCAGAAAATTGTGCCTCTATGGAGACGGCATTGCAATGAGCTAAGATTCGATCTCATTCTTTGTTGGTTAGGTGAATTTGTTGGTGAAAAGTGTGTTTGGGGGGGATTAAATTTAAATTGGGAAGAAAATGGGTGAAATAGGAAGGGTAGGAATTGGTATATAGGTTAAAGAGGGGTGGGGATGAATTTAGGTGAGATTGGGGTAGGAATGGGTGGGTAGGTAGGGTAGAATGTTGAATTTTTAGAGAAATAGGGCATGGTTTGGTGGATTTGACGTTGCAACAGTGACCAACGTTGGTCAAGGTCGATGTTGGTTGAAGTTAGCCGACATCCATCATGGATGGGGTGACTGATGTCAGTTTAGGGAGACCAACTCCACCTAAGGAGAACCGATGTCAGTCAGTATTGAGAGAAAAATGGGCGAGGAGATGAGTAAGGATGAGTGGGTGAGATAGGAAGGTATTGTTAAATGAAAATAGGTAGGGTAATAGTTGTAGGCGGGGGGTTAAGGGTGAATGTGGGTATGGTCAAGGTTTAATAATGTTATGGTTTGTTGGATGTAGGTGAGGGATCAACTATGGATGCGGGAAAGAGTTCCACCACTATTCCTAGCAATGCGGGGAGACGTGACTGATGAGGAGTGGAGACACATGACCGATGTTGGACTGATTGGAATCCAATGTTATAGGCATATAGTACATGATTCTAGTTTAATGGTTGCTCTCATCGATAGATCATGTTCCATCTTCTGACAGGTGAGATCATAGTCACTTTAGAGGATGTGTATATGATCATGAGATTACCGATAGTGGGAGCGTAGGTGTACTCCATTTCTTAAGAGGCCTCTGAGGAGCTGATGTTGACATTATTTGGAGATGGGATGGCTGAGATGAGGTTCCATAGAGTGATCCTAGGCTATGGAGATATGTATGCAGCCCATCCCGAGGAGATGTTTTGATTATGGAGGCAATGTGTTGTTTTGCACTACCAGATGCAGAGGGTATGATATTCCCATGAGCATTGATGGGAGTTCTTCATGATATGATGGAGGATAGGACTCAGTTTTCATGGGCACCAGCCTACCTTGTGTAGTTATACAGGGAGATATGGGCCTAAGGGAGGCTATAGAGGTTCAATGTGTGTTACATTTTCCTTCTTCACTATTGTGCCTACGAGCACATTATATGTGTGCAGCTGATTAGTTTTCCGTAGCTAGATGCATTTGAGCTAGGTATGGTCTGGGTTGGTTATAGGTGTTGGGTTCTAGTTGGTGGTGTGCACCGGGGGGCTATGGCTACACATGATGTAGCTCACTACAGGCAGGTGCTAGAGGGGTTGTTTGGAGTAGACATTATCTGGAGGCCATATGTGGTATATCCATCATATAGTCACATGGCTGATGAGTTGGATGAGTTATAGTTAGTTAGGTGGATAGAGGGGCATCGTACTAGGGAGCATGAGATGATACCGGTAGATAGATTCCAACGGTAGTTTGGGCTACCCCAGAATGTGCCCCCACCATTTCCATAGTATAGGAGGGATGACGTGGAGAGAATTATGTCTCCACCTTGACCTACAGTGCCGACAGGGTAGGAGAAGCATCTAGTAGACTGATAGATAGATGATGTTGGCTACATGGATGCATATAGATAATGGTGGGTAGCCCAGCTATGACCATCACCACCTAGACTAGGTTAGCTAGATGTGGCTACCCCCACATTCCAGAGAGACACATTACAGGGATAGGTGGCCCCATTACAGGCCCATATTATTGGTTTACAGGGGTAGCTGATGGGGTCATAGGTAGAGGTGTCCACATTACAAGCACAGGTTACAGGGCTATAGGGCCAGTTGACCATTGCACAAGCACACATTGTGGCCATATAGGCCTAGGTATAGGCACATACACCTACACATGCTCAGGGATAGGGTCCCACTTTACAAATATGGGTGGGATAGGATCCCTTGGTATAGGTACATGCATAGGAATAGGGTCCCTTATTACAGTTAGTAGTGGGACAAGGTTCTAGGAGACAGGTACAGGGGCCGAGACCGATGGCACCTCTGTAGATCATACAAATGGCTAGGCTCAGGGATGCCCTAGGTGAGGCACGATACTATCAACACCACTTGATGGCCACAGGGACAGACTTTCCATCTTATGTTGAGTATAAAGCACAACACGATTTGAGAGATAGGACCAGGTCCCGCATGCATAGTGTCGAGAGTACAGGGGGGCAGTGATCCTCGAGACAAGGGTAGGGCAAGGCCACTAGTGTATAGAGGCTAGCTCTAGCTAAGGGGCCATCAGAGGTTAGACCAAGGCCCATGGTGGGTGGGGAGAGGCTAGTGTAACACCACACTAGAGCAGTGGAGGAGGAGACTGGCGAGACAAGCATGGAGCATATATGACAAAGAGATGTTTGATAGTTGCATGTACCACCATATGTTTTTGTGCATTTTGAGATATATCAGCCTTCATACTGAAGAGAGTGAGGATGTACATGAGGGTTTTTGAGATTTTTGGATGACATATCAGCCTACGTGTTGAAGATGGTGAGGATGTATCTAAGTGATTTGAGATATTTGCATTTATTTGTATCTTTTTACATATGTGTGTATACACAAACTTTCTGATTTATAGATGATTATTTTTATAATATGGATGGTGTACTTTTTATTAATTTCCATTATTATGTGTGTACGTGATGGAAACTAGGTGAAGTAGGCATGATTGAGTCAAGGTCATGTAGGCATAGCAGAGTGGGGTCAAATAGGCATGATTGAGTCAGGTCAATGTAGGCATGATTGAGTTAGGTTAATTTAGGCATGGTGGAATGAGGTTGGTTTAGGCATGATTGAGTTAGGTTGATTTAGGCATATAGTGGAGTCAAGTTGGTTTAGGCATGGTTGAGTTAGGTTGATTTAGGCATGGTGGAGTCAGGTTTGTTTAGGCATGATTGAGTTAGGTTGATTTAAGTTTTATTTAACATCCAAGTTGTTGGTATCATGGGGGTAAAATGGTGATGTATATGCAGGTTATGATTTAAATTTCCAAATATGTGCTATAATGAAAATGTGAAAATAATAAATTAATGATTTGATGATGTGGAAAAAATGTGTATTAATTGATGCTTGTTTGGTTTAATTTCCAGTTATTGATATAAAATGGAAACTAAGGTAGAATGTGAATAGGAAAGTGAAAGGGGGAATTGGTTAGGGTATAGAGTGGCCGAGTTAACCTTCAAGGGCCCCATGCCCTTGGAGTGCTACCTACATAGTTCTAGCAAAAAAGGTACCTCAGGCCGATGTAGTTCTCCCATAAGCTAGGGAAGATTATGATGAACTAGAGGAATGGGTTGGTAGGCGTTATACCTGGTTGAATGTAGGTCATAGGCATGGTCCAGTGTAGGTCGTAGGCTTATTTGAGTTGTGTTAAATATAGGTGTTGAGGATTTGATCCTGTGTAAGATATTCAATAAGTAATGAGGAAGGTGAATGGTAAGAAGTGGCAACAGAGCAGCTAAAATGATAAGAAATCTAATGATTCTAACATACCCAAGATAGAATTATGAATGTAAGACCCTAAAGGTGTTGCATAATGGACCATTCTAAGGGTGAAGAAATTTACATAATCACAAAATGTCACGGTTTTGGTAAGTCCCTTGTGTAGAGAGGAAATTAGGATGAAAATTGCAATGAGGTCAAAGTGGGTGGTCTAGTGTAACTTAGTGTACGACAACATGTTTTTCTTCGCAAGAAACCCATGATCAAAAATAGGCAAGTCCATGACGAAAATTTCATCATTTTCCTCATGTTTTCAAAAAAAGAAATTGTATTTTCAATAGATTTATCAATGTGAGAAGTCTATACAGGATGAGTATATTATCTCCTTGAGGTCTTCGCGAAGCTGATCGATGCGGGAAGCTTATAGATTTTTTTATTGTATTTTTGCAATGATGTTATATAGTTTTTCTTCAACGGAGCACTATATTTATAGCAGTGGAAATAGAGTGAAGAGATGTGCCGTTTTGAGGGACTCATCTTTTGTTGGAATTTTGACTCAAGGAGTTGCATCCTTTTTGCTTTTGGATGTTTAAGTCATGGAAAAGACTATAGAGGAAGGGTAGGCTCTTGTTAGGAAGACAAAACCATAGTACACAGGAGATAACTATGAAAGGGGTGGTTTCGAGTGATGAACGGCCATGGGATTCCATCTTGGAGAAGATGAAAAGTATCCATGAGAATCATTCTATGAGTAGAGTCGTGATACTCATATTGAAGATAAGGCAGAAAGGTGACATGTAATCACATGATTCTTGTTTAGTTGTGGATCCTCAAAAATGGGAAATATGGAAGGTGAACAATGCTCAAGGGAAAAACAATCAACTAATAGAAGGTTTTATAGGACTTGATGTCAACAATAAAATGGCTGAAGATGCAAGGCATTGAGAGGCTCAAGTTTGGGTTTACCTTCGAGTGAAGACAAACGATAAGCACCTGATCTATAGACTTAGGTAATGATATAGGGTCCAAGATAATTAGGAGCAAATTTTCCCCACTTACTTTTCTCTTCTTTGGTTATATGTTGATTTTCTTTCATGATGAGGTCACCAACCTAAAAGCTTTATTCATGAACATGTTTGTCATAGGCACGTTTGATACATTTTTAGTAGATTTTGAGATGGTCAAGAGCATGTAGATGACATTCATCTAATAACTCAAGTTGCGCCAAATGATCTTGGTGAAATTCATCGTTGTTGAGCATTTCTTGTAGTGAGATGGAGAGTGATGGAATTTGGACTTCGAGAGGTAAGACAACCTTAGTATCGTAGAGCAGAGAGAAATGTGTGGCTGCAGTCGAAGTATGAATACTAGTGTGGTAAGCCCACAAGGCAAAAGGAATGTGCGTATGCCAATCCTTCCTAGTGTCGTTGACTACTTTCATCAAGATTTTGTTCAAGGTTTTATTGGTTGATTCTACTTGGCCATTGGTTTATGGGTAATAAGGTTATGAGAAACTGAGTTGGATGCCAAAAGTGTCACATAGCTTACGTAGGGTTTTGTTTTTGAATTGCTTTCCATTATCTTTGATGAGGCGGTGAGGAACACTAAAGCGACAAATGATGTGATGGTTGATGAATTCACATATTTTTTCAGATTTGTAGAAATGAGGGGGATGGATTCTACCCATTTAGTATAATATTCAATAGTGGTTATGATCCATTGATGGTATTGTGAAAAATGGGGATTGATCTCACCGACAAGATCCAAGCCCCATTGATAAAAGGGCCAAAGGTCTTGTGCTACCTATAAGGCATGACCAGGTGTGTGATGAAGATTAGCATGTTGCTAGAATTTTACAAAATGTTTGACATAATCGTAACAATCATGGTTTAGGGTCGCCTAATAATAGTCAAGGGGAAGAATGCATTTTTTGATAACTAAACCACCAAAGTGGCCTCCACAGATGCCATCATGAACTTCCTTGATGGTGTAGGGAATTTCAGAACTTATAAGGCATCATTAGAGAATATCATTAAAGCAACGCTTATAAAGGAGACCACCCATGACGACATAATGAGAGACACTTTTAAGAAAGGCCCATTATCCATTATGAGTGAGGTTAGTAGATAGAATGGAAAGGGAAAGATAGTCAAAAGAATTCTTATACCAAAGGTTATGTGGGTCAAGTGCAATGGTTCTGATGGAGTAGACTTCACAAGGGAAATAAGAGGGTGATTTTAGCCTTTGTACTTAGACAAAGATTTTAGATTCAGTGAGAGAAGCATGTATGAGAAGCCAAGAAGGCCATGGTATCTGCAAACTGATTGGTAGAACATGGGGTGGTTTGAAGTTCATAATAGTCAAATGTAATCAAAAATATATCTATGTGATGTTTATACTTTTGAATTATCTCATTACAACACTCATATATACCATTGACTTGGTTAACAACCAACTGGAAATCACCAAAAATATTGATGGACTTAACATTTAAGGCATAAATGGCCTTGAGGCCTAATATGAGTGATTCGTATTCGGCAATATTGTTTGTAAAATCAGAAGGAAGTTTGAAAGAAAAAGGCATTGGTTCACCATTAAGAGGAATGAGGATGACACTAGCCCCACCTCCATGCTAACACTTGGAACCATCGAAGAACAGTGTCATTCGGTAAGTGAGTTTTTCTAAGGAGAGGATAGCTATGGATTCATCTGGGAAAACAAAATTAGAGATTTGATTCCCAGAAAAAGGCACGATAGCAAGTTCGTTAGGGATAGCTTGGCCCTTGATGGAATTTTGATGAATGAATTCAAGGTCGAGGTTGGAAAGAAGCATAAGCTAACATGCGACACGTTGATGTTGATAGGGTTTGGCGTACATGTAGTGTAAGGGGTCAGTATTAGTAATAATGAAGGTTTTTGTGGTTGAGTAGGTAATGACAGAGTTTAGTGGTGACAAAAAATAAGGCTAAGAAGAGTTTTTCAGCGTGGGTATATCTAGTTTCGTAGTCCAGAAGGGTATGACTTATGTAATAAACTGATTTCTCTCAGTGTTGCTCGTTGTGATGAGTGAGCATGGTACCTAAAGAATGGTCAATGGAAAAAATGTATAGGTAAAAGGGTTGGTCATCCTTAGGAGGAATGAGCACTAGTGATTGAAGAAGGTATTGCTTTAAGGCTTCGAAGGCTTTATGGCATTCATCATCCCATTTGAATGAAATGTCCTTCTTGAGAAGATGATGGAATGGTTGACAATGGTCAGAAAGCTGCGAGATAAAATGACGAATGGATTACAATTTTCCTTGTAGGTTTTGAAGTTTACGAAGATTAGTAGGTGGAGGCATTTCCAGAATAGCCTTAACTTTAGCAGGATTAACTTCTATGCCACACAAAGAAACGATGAAACCAAGGATTTTCTTGAAATTACTGCAAAGACACACTTCTTTGGTTGAAGACAAACATAATACTTGAGGAGGAGGTCAAAGATGACCTTAAGGATGGCCAGGTGTTTAGCTCGATGTATTGATTTGACAAGAATATCATCTACATAATATTCCAAGATGTGATGCATGATGTCATGGAAGATGTAAGTCATGGCTCATTGGTATGTAGCACCAGTGTTTTTAAGGCCAAAAGGCATGACTCGATAGCAAAAATTCCCTCAAGGGGTAATGAATGCAATCTTGTGTTGATCTTCTTGAGCCAGTAATATTTGATTGTAACCTAAGAAACCATTCATGAGTGATAGCATTTCATGTCCGGTGGTGAGATCAACAAGTTGGTCAATGCCTGATAGGGGAAAGTCATCTTTGGGACAACCTAGGTTGAGGTCACAAAATTATGTGAAAATGTGGAGTCCCCCTATCATCTTTGTGATAGGAATGATGTTATAAATATATTGAGGATAGTCAATGGGTAGGATGAAGGAAACTAAGAGAAGTTGTTGAAGCTCTTTTTTGACCAGAAAAGTAATGCAAGGATGCATTTTCCACAACTTTCGTTTGATGGGTTTGGCATTAGGAATGGTTATGATATTATGGACCATGATTTTCGGGTCAATACCATGTATATCGGCATAGGACCAGGAAAACGCGTTGTTATTGTCACAAAGGAAAGAGATAAAAGCTTCTTTCTCAGTAGCATCTAAAGATTGGCCTATCCTTAGAATGTGTAGATTGTCTTAAGTGTTAATGTTGATTTCAATGGTTTGATTCATTCAACATGGTTTTCATCTCAGAAGGTAATGACCGATGAATATAAGAATCCTTCTGCACCCAGGTAGGTGAGGATGGACTCATTGTCCTAAATTGAATGGCATTAATAGAAGGTGTATCATCATCAATCATGTAAGGATATAGGAATGGGAGAGAAGAGGGAGCCTCGCCATCGCGTTGATAGGTCAAAGGTCCCAGAGAAATTGTGTTTATGAAAAAAAATGTTAGGAGGAATAGATTCAGGATCTATCGACTATGTGGGTGAAGATAATGACGTGGGTGAATGAGGTGGAGAAGGTTTTTCTTCCTTAATGAGGTCAGCGCGAGCCTTCTTGGGAGGTGGTGCATCAAATCCAATGCCACTACAGCCATTGTGTTTACGAGTGGTACAGGAGATTATAGTGTGGTAGACCTATATATAAAAACCAAAGCCAAATCCTTTCCACGCGTAATGGTGAAGGAAAGTGTGAACAAAGTGGTAGTTAGTAAGGTAGTGTAAGTCAAATGAAAATGGTTGTGTTTGGGATGTAGTTTTGGGTGAATAAGTGGCAGTATCAAGTCCCCCATACATTAGATTAGTGCAAAGGTGGGGATGACCATAAGGAAAACCTCACCTATGTGATAGTCATAACTAGGGTACTGACATAGGTTTCCATACTCTTGCGGAGTGAGGAATGTGTCAATATTGTATAGGTGGTACTCCCCCAGAATGAGGCATTAAAAGACACCTTCTAAGGGATCATTAATCAATATGTGGGTAGTGGGGATAGAAAACTCGTTGAATGACTGGGAGATAAGTGAGTCAACGGTAGAGGCTATGGTGGTAGTAGGAATAATAGGGTTAGATATGAGAGGGGCAATGGTAGTCTTGGTAGATGTGCTTAAGGTGAAGTGGGGATTAGTGGCAAATGCCTTAATTGGTACAAGCACATAATTGGGTTGGTATAGCATGTTATAGTTCTTGAATGGAAATGGGTCAGCCGTGATGGTGTAGTTATATCCTTCATGTTCAAATTTAAGGCACTAGTGTAAAGTTGAAGGGACAGAACCCATGGTGCGGATCTAAGGTCGGCCAAGTAATAGGTTATATTGGAACTCTCCTTCTAGGACATAGAATAGTTTTGAGATAGTTTGTGGACTTACATAGGCATGGAGAATGATGGTACCCAAAGTAGAAGTCATGGCATCATTAAAGGATTATAGCATAACTGGGTTACCATGCATGCAATTAGCAAGTATGCACATTTGGTTGTACACATGGGAGGAGATGATGTTAATACTAGCACCACCATCAATCATATCACGTTGTATGTGTATATTATCGATATGGATGGAGATGAAAAGGGCGGGATCGGAGTCCTCAGACTGGAAGGGAGCGATCTCTTCATCTGAAAAGCTTAGGGCAGCTACTTGGCAAGTAGGTGGAGGTGTAGATGAAGGAAACAACTTAGTGAGAGAGGCTACATGATGAGGGGTAATGATGGAGGCTACGGGCGTGGGGTCATTTGGCAAAACCTCAATAGATTGAAGGACAAGTTCATATAAAGACATTTTGAGGGAGGATTGGTGTAATTGTTTTAGCATTGTGTGATGTGTGACCCCATTGGAAATAGGATAAGCAGGACCTTGAATGGTGACTTTGGTTGTAGGGTACAAATTATATGTTGGGTACATGGTTGGTTGATGGGCTAGTTGCCTTTTCCTTGCCTCTGTCTTTCTGGGCGCAGGTGGCAATGTGGATCATGTTGATTTCAAATTTTAGAGTTGGATAAAAGGGTTATGGGGGTGGAGATACTTCTCATTGAGTAGGTAATGGAAGAATATTTGGGGAGATTGGAGAAGGCAGAATGGGGTCCTCATGAAGAAGATCATCTTCTAAAAAAATTCTTCGGGTGGACATAATTAGACAATAATGGTTTTTAAAGCTTTGCAGTTCTCTACATCATGTCCTGGCACATGATGGTTGGCATAAATTTTAGTTTCGTGAAACCCTTTTGGTTTGGGTTTGAGTGGGTCATAAGGTCTAAGAGGTGGTAATGTGATGACAGAGGTTTCAAGGAGATTGGTTAATATTCTAGCGTAGGACCCTGCTAATGGATCGCAATGGGAGATGAGCGTGAGTTTGGGTATAGGTGTGACCGATTGTGAAGGAAGAGGTTTTATAAGAGGGGGAATGGGTTAGTCCACTATTTTATTATGTGGAGTGACCTTAGTTCTTGTGGGCATTAGTTTGGCTAAAGATGGGGTAGAAGAGTTGTTGATGGAAGGTTTGGGCTGGTTTGACTACTTTATTGGAGGGTAGCGTATTCTTAGGTTAAGGTTTAAATTTCTTGGGTAAATGTGACATGAGAATACGAGACGTAGAAGGAAAAGTAGATGGTGGAAGAGGATGGGTTACCTATGGGGGTAAACAAGTTGTGGTGGAGGTGGTTGATAGAGGTTAGGTAGAAGGTGTGAGTGGAAGAGAGGAGAGTGTCATGGGTGGTGAAGAAGTTATGGGAGGTAGTAGTGGTAAGGGTGGTAAGAAGGTTGTGGGTGATGGCGGGGGTTATGTGGATCACTTGGTTATATTAGAGGGCCATGATGAGGAGGTGAGATTCGGTGTTCTTGGTTTACAGGTTGAAGAAGGTTGGCTGGATAGGGTCAAGGGGTGAGGTCCTAGGATGGACGAAAGGGGTGAAGGTGACAACAGTGTGATAGGTGAGGTTGGTGTAACTGGCCTGCAAGGTTAGGTCTTCCTTTAGGGGCAAGAATAAATTTATTGTTGGTCTCGGAAAATGTGGCTAAATTTAATTTGATGGTTGGGTGAGTAAGTTTTAATGTCGACATGACCCCTAAGGTAACGATGGGTTTAGGCAAGGGAGATGATATAGGCGTGGGTAGGTGTTTGGGTATAGGTGTGTGTTGGGTTATGGGAAGAGGCATGTGTTGGGTTGTGGGTGATGACATGGAAGGTGTTCCATTAGCCATGGTTGTGTTTGTTTTTGGTCGCTTCAAACACTTTTGGATAGATTATGGAGGTGTCGGTGAGTGACAACTACATTTGGGTTGAAGAAGGAAGTAGCAGATGTCCCCTAAAGTAAGTCTCTGTTAACATAGTCTAAGTGATCAGCCAAGCATGAAAATGGTACTATTATAAGCAGGGCTGATGTAGATCGATTAGCATTCTCTATAAAATGTGTTTGAGAAACAGGGAAATCGCTAGCTTCAAACTTTGTGGGTAAGAGAGCCGAAAGTAGATCAGTAGGATCTTGGAAGTCTAATGAAAAATTGTCATCTAAAGGCACTGGTGTTTCTATAAGATCCTCTATGGGTAGAGGAGATGATGGGCTAGACTAGGTAGACTCTCCTTGTGATGGTATAGGGAGTGGACATGTGTCCCCTATGAGTAGGATAGGTGTTAATGATGAGTGCTCAATAATTTGAGGGGCCAGAGGTAGAGCACTACTTATGGGCTCTTTCATGGGTGAAGGAAGAAATGATAGAGGTTCCTCTGTGGGTGGAGGAGTAGGTGAAGTAGGTTCCTGAGTAGGTAGGGGAGTTTAGGCTAGGATTTCATATATGGAAGGAACAGAGGGAAATTGGGAAGCAACTGGTACGTCCTCAAAAATAACAAGGACCTCACGGACATTGCTATCATTGGTTGAAGTGTCACCAGTTTGGTTGGAGGATGGGGCATGATTAGGGAATGGTTTTTTGAAGATATGTAGGTTTTGGTTATCGGGTACATTTGGGTTATCCAAGACTAGATCTCCATTGTCTAACATTTCTTGGACAATATTCTTAAAGGTGATGTAGTTACCGTCGTTATGAACTTTGACACAATGATAGTTACAAAATTCATGTTCTTTATACCACGTAGGTGTGGGGAAATTGGGGTCAAAACTAGTGTGTGGTTTTATAGGTGGAAGGGTAATGGAACTAGCCTTAATAAGATTTTCCAGAATAGAAGACTATGGTTCTCCTATTGGGGTGTACTTTCATTATTTTTGTTTAAACTAGAAAGTTTGGACGTGTGAGATATTGGTAGAAGGTTTGGCTTGGTGTGATGGGTGAGAGGGTCCAGCCTTGAGAACCACAGCATTGACAGATCTTTTGGGTTTCGAATAGTTTTTTTGGGGTTTCAAAGATGAAGAAGCGTCATTCGATTTGAATGTAGTGTTCTTGTTACCTAGCTGAATTTTCTTCTCTTAGATAGCATGAATCTCCAATTTTCGTGCCATGGTGAATGCCTCATCAAAGGTGTCAGAAGGTTTGCACCTGCAGGGTTTGTGAAATGTGTCTAGCACAGGCCCTAGAAAATAAATCTATGAGCTCATTTTGGGGTAAATTAAAATGTCAATTGGTTAATTAGGTTATGCACCAATGAGCGACCAAAGTCAATGATAGAATTTTCATCATACTGTCGTGTGGAGTAACGATTAGTCATGGTGAATTTCTTGATAATGTTGATTGAGAAGTGATCTAGGAAGGCTTAGGGCTACTTGATTAAATGAGTAGATGGAATGTATTGGTAGTCCCACTATACCAGTCTAATGCAAGTCCCATGAGGGACATCGAGGAGGTCTGTAGGAGCAAAGTATCATCATGGGTGATCAAGTAACACCCATGTTCGAAAGACCCCAAATGTTGCTGCGGATCTTCTTTACTATTGAAGCAATTGAATTTAGGAATTTCCCAATGTACAGGGTATGGGCGAAATAGGAATGGATGGATGAATGGTCTCATTACATATTTCATTGTAGGTGAGAGAATTTTGTGAGCTGGAAATTGATGCTTCTAGTGTATACATCCTTTCGAGCATTAATTTGATGAGGTCATTAGTAGGTTGTGATATAAGGATGCTGTTGTAGCAAATAGCAGCAACCCCTGGATGCAAATCAGGTTTCTAAATTGATGTTTTAGGCATCCAGTGTGATTACACAACATTGAAACCTCTCTCCAATGTGTGGGACTTGTTAAAAATAAGAGGGATGGTGTTGAACATGTGATGTGGGTGGCATTCTAGTTTATGGTGATGCCAAATAGGAAGGTTAAGAATAGGATACCGACATAAAGGGTGTATATCCAGAATTAATGATGGATGAGATAGGGGGTTGTTGATAATATGTATATGTAGGTGGGGAAGTTACAGTGAATCTAGTAGTGATTGGGGAAAGAGACTGCGGGATGGAGAGGAAAATATTATGGAATGGGGTAGGGGTCATCGACACCATGGGTGGTTGTGCTGCAATTGGTATATGTGAGATAATGGGTGTGGATGGGGTTATGCTCTAGGTGGTCAATAAAGGAACAACAGATACTGTGGGTATGACTGATGTTACAGATGCAGCGATCATAGTGGGTATGGGGCCTAGCTACAAAACCACTGTGGTAAAGTAGATGAAGGTAACGCCAAACTAGTAGGGGCTAATGTAGAATTGGGGATAAGGGCAGGAGAGATAGATACGAGAATTTCATATATCAATTGACCTACGGACTCCTGAGTGGAAGAGTGGTAAAGGTAGAATCATAAGGCTATGGGATTCTGATCGAGGAGTCATGTGAAATCCTCGTCACCTATAGAAATGGTGGTAGGCATGGTTGGATCCATGGGTGATAGGACAGAAGGTGGTGAAGGACTAGGTGGGAGTGGTTGATGACTGGCATGGAATATAAGATCATTAGTTTGGCTGCAAGTCAACACCATATGAGTAAGTGTTGACCTAGAAATACTTTATGTTGTAAATGACACAGAAAACAACAGGAACAAAGGAAAAATGAGGTTAGGACGGTGAATTCGGTCAAGGTTTGAATTTTGAAAACCAAACTAGACACCGACATCGGTCAAGCTAATTGGTGACGGTTAATGGGGAAGTGATGTTGGTTATAGAAACCGATGTCGATCAGTATAGGAAAAGCACCAGTTTCAGCAAGTGAAACAGGACTGATGAATGTGTAATGAGGAAACTGTGTATGATAGAAATATCAATAGTGGGGAATAGAATGGTGCCCTAAGGGCCAAAAAACATAATAGAAGGAGCGATGAAGGTTATTCCAGGAAAAATAACTAGAAAGCCAGAAGCCAACACCGGTTAGGTTTAACGGATGACGGTCAGATGTGAACTGATGATGGTCATTGGACAGACACCAGTTACTATGAAATGAGAGAGGGATGAAGAAACCGGATTTTGTGAATTTAAATCAAGTGAAGAGTCAAACTCAGGAATTTGAGAATGAAATATGGGGCTCTGACGCACTCAAAAAAATTTAGAATACTCCAACTATGATGGTGGAGTGTGCAAACAAAGAAGAATATTGTAGATTCATAGTCTCACACCTCAAAACACAAGTCAAGAAGAAAAAAATGATCCTAAGAGTGATTTTCTTATGTTTGTTTTATCTTATGCTATTTAGAACTGACCATGTGGATTCAGAATAGAATTTTTGGTTGGGAAGGTGTCCTACAAAGAAGGATGTCTAAAAGGTGAGGTTTCAGGTTATGTTATGGTGGGGGGTGCTCTCTGATGGGGTACTGGATAGAGATAACCAAATGGGGAGTAACTTCCAATCGTCTGATTGTGTGATCGTTAACAAGTGTTCCCAATTAAGATAGCGTTTAAGAAAGTGTGTAGATTGATATTTTTGTAGTTTGGTAAAAGAAGAAAGAGAGTGCTTTCTATGGTTCAATTATGTCAACCATCAGCTGGGCATGAATTTTATCATATAGGTTACCCACATTTTAATGTGAACTAAAAGTGAAGCAAATCAGAATGCAATGCAAGTGTTTTTAAAAAACCAAATCGAAATATTATTTTCAATGTATTAAGTGATGAATAGGAAGAGGAATGATCTTTCACTAATGCAATGCAAAAAAAAAAGAATGTGTTCCTTTTAAAGAACCAAAAACATGCTTGTTTT
Source organism: Taxus chinensis (assembly GCA_019776745.2). Lineage (NCBI taxonomy): Eukaryota > Viridiplantae > Streptophyta > Pinopsida > Cupressales > Taxaceae > Taxus > Taxus chinensis. Next base: position 774,492,943 of record CM034147.1, on the reverse strand, counting down.
TATACAACAAAGAGAAGAAGAATGATTCTAGAGGATAAAAATTAATGTGTAAGATTTTTGAAGGGAAACAAACACACAAATTTCACCTAGAAATGAATAAATGCAATAGAACCCCTAATGGATCCCACTGGGCATGCCAAAATGTTTCACCATTTTCTTTACATTTTGGAATGTGAAAAAAAAATAAGTGTTATGGGATGAGGAGGAATACATGTTATGTTGGTCATTTTGAGGTTAATGTGCGTGTTCTGACTTCTCAATCCGATGCTGACTATGAGAGCTTTCTTTTGGTTAGGAGGAACTACCTGAAATAGAAAACAAGACCACCAAAGAAGAGTTAAATAATATATGATAGTGGACTGCCTAAGGTATGTTATATCTGGGAAGTTTTATACTCCCTAGAAGGTTATCAATCCACTATTTTATAAAACAAATATGAAATAACTGAAATATGTATATAAACAAATCTAGTGCTAGTATTCTAATTTGGGTACCTCATGTCACTATCAGCATTTATCTGATTAAGAAATAAAACTATGTGGGTCAATGTCTTCAGGTCAAGTTGCATGTTGTTCAGGTGGTCTGCAGGTCATAAACAAGGTCTTAGCATGATTTGGTAAGGTGTTTGGGTTGTTTTGGTAGGTAGGTGGTTGTTGGTTTACATAGTGTTGACAGACACAGAGACTGGTGTCGGTCGGGTACGATCAATCACGGTTATGTATAACTAATGATGATCATGGGTAACCGATGTCGATAGAGGTGGTATGATAAAACTCAAGAAGATCTAGTTGTAGAGGTTGATATGAGGTTAAACATCGACAAAAAAAGGGGATGGAGAGGTCTGTAGGAATCTTAGTTATACTCAAATATGTGTAACAGTTGGATATAGGTGATTTAATGGTGTGGGTGGAGGAATGGTTGATTTTATAGGAAAGTAAATGGTAGGGGAGTGAGGGTTCAAGTGGAAACTAATAACAACAATAGAAAAACCTAATAGACTGAAGTAGAAATAGATTTTGTAGGTAAATAAGTGTGCTTACTATGGTACAAGTTCAAATGGTTGGATGGTTATGATGGTTGATCAAAGGAATGATGTTTGGTACCACGGAAGTGCTTCCCGGAATGTTACCGTGAGTGCAATACCTCTAGATCTGTCCTAGTGTTGGCTATGGATGTCTGTAGGTGTGAAAAGACTCTGGTTCTACTTGCATGTAGCTCTCTTCTCTTCTCCTTGATTCTAGAATGTGCCAACCTTTTCCACAAGGTTACTCAAGTGAAAAATGTTAACCAAAGATGGTTCATGTTTGATCAGCACCGGTTTAGGGATAACTGGCATTGGTTAAGGAGGGATTCCCTAGGTTTGCTAAAAATAACATATCCTGTAATCATTTGGGCTAAGTATGTCCATTTATTTGTGGATCAGAAGTGAACATTATGTTTTTATGAGCGGGAAGGTGGTTAGAGGAATAATATGCCTTAAGTTATAGGGTTGAGCCAAGTCTTACTCATTTATGGAACTTGTTATGAATAGGTCTATGGTGAGGTGTCTAGGTGAGGTGTACATGTGAGGTGTACATCCATTTAAGTAAAGTAACTAAGTTAAATTAATAAATGAGGTGAGGATGGGTATTAATTTAATTGTAAAAAATTAAATTAATATTAATGTGGGGGATAAGGGTCATGATTAGGTGAATGTTTTTAAGTTGGTTCTTCAATAGGAGACCAAGGGGAGTGTGACCCAATTTTGGTGTCTACGTAGGGTTTTTTTATACTCATGTAATTCTAACTACATGAAAATGGATTTCCTAATATCATAAGCATAAGGTACATCAGATACATATACAGAATTGATAAAGCACTATTCTATGGTAGCACATATGATTCCCAGAATCATGTCAGAAAAGAAAGAGGAAAATAAAGGGACTATGGAACATAAGAGAGGCCAAAACGAATAATTATTTTCTAACTATTTTCTTAAAGTGTAAAGGTACAGGTTTCAACAGAAGAGATCAATACATGTTTTAAAATATTGTATTGTCAAGTATAGATTGCATCTCAAATATTTGGATATCCAGATCAACTATCAAAAGGATCAAATAGATAATCAAACACAAGTTTATTGCAGATTTATAATATTTTTCAGCACATGAATTAGGATAAAAAATGAAGAGTCTTTATGATAAAACATAAGTTTATCTTGTAAATTACATATATAATCAAGACACATGCTACAGAAAATTAAGAGTGAAGACTCAACTGAAAGACATTTACTCATACTTTCATATTAAATAGAAAAGAAAAAGCAATGCTATAGTTTTCCAAGTCTTTCAATTGAAAATATTTCAGATTTCATAAAGTAGATTTCAAATATTAAACTATAAATACTCTCAATGGTTGACAACTAGTACATGATACAAGAGCTAATCGATTTTTAGTTTGTGCAAGATAATGGACAGCAATTCATCAAGGCAGAGATCCTAATATGTTCACAATATCAGTAATCAAAAGCTTCAAATAGAAAGTTACAAGTACATTTCCAAGCCATATTCCTTAGGCTATCATTTCCATTAGAATGGAGTTGTTGATCAGTACAAAAGGTACAACCACATTGATAAAAGTTGAAAAGTTATCAAAATAAGGATACAGATTCAAGAATAGAACAAATTATAATGAGAAGAGTAATGTAAAAGTACAATTATTGTAAAGCTAATGAACACCAAATGTAGCAGGTATAGAAAGTAATGCAAAGTACAATTTTCCATCATAATGTAAACAATACAAGTTTCAGTTGAATGAAACAACTCAATGAATAATATACTTGCACCTTATGGTTTCTAAAAGAAAAATATTACATCATTACTTAAAACAGAATTTATGCCTTTCTTACAATGATCAAGTCACCAATACAGGTGCTCACACTATCTACTAAAGATAAAGTAAGCTAATGAAATTAGAAAAAATCCTACACAAACTAGAAAAGGGAAATAACAACAATCTATCAACAAAACAATCAAAACCTTTGATGTTGAAGTTAACAGCTAAGCCACATAAGTGAAATATCATCAACAACATCAACACACCAAACCAACCAAACCTTGTCTTCCATCAAGAGAATGTCAGTTGGCACAACAAGGAACAAATATTTTTAGAAGTAAGCAAATACCAATGTATAGGTATGAAAACCAATTATAATTGAGTATGTTTTCAAAGACTATTTCATATTTTCAATATCCAAAAAAATATCTAGATGAGTATAGAGGTACAGAAATCCCAAGTTGGATACAAATAGTATGATGCAAGCTACAATGGAAGTCCTGAAGAAGAAGAATTTTTTTGAAAACAACTATAAAAAACAACAGAAAGATCAAGGTAAAAATGGAAAGTATGCATATATTCATGCTTGGGAATTCTGGTCTAAGAGATAAAATAGCCAAAAAAATTCAAGATTAAAAGGAAAATACATAGCCTTATGGAGTTTCTCAAGCTTCAAACAACAAAGGTTAAGTTTCACATATTTCATGTTTTCTTTTAACTCCATTCACCGACATCCAAAGATGCATACATTATCATAAGATACTCCTAGAAGCTAACACAAGATGGAATTTCAAATCTAACTTCCTAGACATTGAACTTATCTTACATAATTAAATTTAAGTGTTGAAGTGTTTTAAAGAATTAGTCAGAATTGAAATATAAGCCATAGTTCAATAGATGTAAAATGTAGTGATTAATTCAAATAAAATAAGTGTTTCAGGTTGATCAAGTAAACTTTTCATATTATGCACAATGTATGCAAAAGACAAGTTTCAAACCAAATTTATTTTTTATAATAAGTAAAGGGTGCCACAATCTGAAATAAGGAGCTATTACAAATATAGTGCTCATAAGGTTGAATACTCATGATCAAAGTACAAGAAAAAAAAATTACAGTTTTATTTTAATGGTGGTAAAATTCCTCACATTTCATAACTAAACAAATTTTCATCTACAACTAATAAAGGATGATTGTCAACAAAGACAGAGAAATCAGAAAATAGAGGTATCACAACCATTACAATTTTCATCATAATTTTCTAGAGAAATCAGGAAATGAAGCATAGTTACCATTTTCTTTTTCATAATCAAATTCTATAACAGATAAAATCAAGAAACTGCTTCACAAAATAAAGAAGACTTATGAATTTTTTTTCAATGAAAACGAACCCATTTATGGGTGTTTCGAGATTTCAGTTTTATTGCAAAAGACACATAAGTGTTAAGATGGAAGGTGAGACTCCAATGATGCCTGAAGTTCTCAAAAACCTCAAAATATCATCAAGTTTAGAGTTAAAGAATGAATACCTAGAGCCATTTTGCGTTCATAAAATTCCACAGGAGAAAAAAAACATGAACTCAAAAAAATTTCAAAGCATTTCTATATGGATTCAATGGAAAGAAATAACTCAAATAATAGAAAAGGAAAGTTCTCAGAAGCTAGACATTGCACAACCAAGCCACAAAGTCTAAAATAACATAAAACCCATTAACATTTTCATACTCAAAAAAGCATAGAAGCCCACAAGAGACCAATGCTCGAAATTCATAAAAATAACGACCGTTTCATATAATCAGTATTTTAGGAATAAACAACAAAGAATTCAAAGACAAGGGAGGGTTTCATAAAATTGAAGCTTACCTTAACAGCCAAGATATATTTTGAATGGATCAAATAATGGTGGTACATTTTTGCTAGAACCAAAGTCTCCAAGAGCCAAGCACAACAAACAATACAAGGTTCAAACTATACATACAAAGAAGATACAAAACAAACACCTAGATGGAAATGGAAGGATAGATTTTACTTACCAAAAAGACTCATGTAACCAAGCTCTAGATGAATTTCAAAATAAAATTCCCTCACCCAGCTATCAAATGGGTTTCAAAACTTGAACCAGAGCTCCAACAGGGAGAATCAAACCAGAACTTTGAAATTTATTCACAATTCTAGGTTTGAAAACCAAAAATATTTTTTTGGTGGAGTTATCAATGAGCTCTCCAAGGCAATGATTAGAAGAAATGGCTAAAGCCTTCAGGAATTGCAAACATCACACAAAATTTCATAGCGGCTAAAAATATAAAGACTCTCGCATATAACCAAGCTCCAAAATAATGGTGGTCACACTTTTTAGAGCTTGAACCAGAGCAAAAGAAATAAAATGTGCAAGTATTCATAGATACAGAGCTTCAATAGTCAAGAGAATACCATTTTTGAGCTCATAATCATGCATTAATGGCGGCGAGTAGAAATTTTTTTAGGGCTTCACCTGAAAAATGAAAATGAAAATGAATCGAATGATCAGGTTGATTTATTTTGATAATGCTAAGGTTTGACTATGTTTGTATAGTAAGATGGTGAATTCATTTAACTCTTGAAAATCTAGAGATTGACCAAATTTAACTATGTGAGACTCCTGTAGAATTCCTATATTAACATCGATAGTGGATTCATTGATAATTTTTTATGTGTTTGGGAGTAAAAATTTTTAAAGGTTATGGTCCTCCAATCCCTTTTTTAAGAGTGTAACATGTTTATTTCACCTAATTATTATGCACGTTGGCACTTCATTCATACATATCTAAATGCTCACTTGGGGGTCCCTTCAATTTGTAGTTGTTATCATCACTAGAGATATGTGATTGATATTTCTGGAAGCTCTAAGGTCTTGTTATTGCAAAGGTTTGAATCCTTTCTACAAATAAAAATTGCAAGAATATTCTCCCAAAAAAATCCAGAGATACTAAGAAATCCATCTATAAGAATTATATATATGATCATCCATTTGATCTTGCACAAAGTTTCTAGGTCCCTCCTTTGTGTTATCTTGTCAAAATGTTAACATGCATATCCATAATTACCATTACCAAAGCATACACTCAAGTTTAAACCATTACAAACATCATATCATGAGCTTAGAATGGAAACACATGTAATAAGGAAGCACAATAGATCAGATAACTATGAACATTAATTACACCATGAATTAACCATACTAGGAGACATCAATTACCATAATCCATCCTCCATAATACATTACATGAAAGTATTACATAATATAATACTTTCACAGAGCCATGGGCACAAGAGCATCATAGTGGCATAACCCTATTACATCATAGTGTGTCTCTTCCTCTATACCTAAAATAAATATAATACAACAAGTATATATAGGTGTGGGGACTTTCCCTTCACCACTTATGAGTTCTCAAAATAGACTACATGCTCAAAATAGGCATACGTACATATTGTGACTTGCCCCAAGCAGAGTTAGCGTATCATGCAAAGGGAAGAAATTGATAGTTGTAAGATTGACACAATCACTAGGGTAATAGATAAAAGTATGACGTTTATCAAGATTGTATTGAAATGTTGAAGGATTCACTTTAAGGGTTTTCTAATTGTAGGATTTCAGTGATAAGTGAATGTTTGTTCGAAAGTTTTTTTATTTTTTTGGATTTTTGAAATATTTTATTTTTTATTTTTGCAAGTTCAGAAATAAAAATGCAAAAAAAAATGAAGACTTTCCATGGCTTAAATAAACTAGGAAGAAAAACACAACACATGCAAATGACAAAAAGATATAAAATAAGTAATATCAAGAAACCCAATATGAACAAGAAGGAACCACACCAAAGTTATATGTGAACTAGGATGTGAATAAATTTCCTATAATTGCTCCATGAGCACATTCTAGATACACAGAGTACTAGTTATTCAAACTATCAAACATAAGAAACTAAGCTAATAATATACAATACAAAATTCTATATGTACAAATGTTAAACAAGCAAACAAGCTAGTGAACAAAAACACACTAATGTAAAAAAATTCTAATAAAGAAGCAAATATATATAGATGTCAAGTTTCCCCCAAGAGAAAGCCAAAGACAAGTGATGTCTCTATGTAAAGTAAAATTGCAAAGAGTGGATTGATTGATTAGAAAATATGATTGGGAACAATCACATGAAAAATGGCGAAAGAAATTACATAGTCGCGAGAATTTTTTGAAAAGTATTTTCAAAACATTTTGTATGTTTTTTTGTATTTTCTGAACAATTTTATAGTGTTTTTGGGATTTTGACCAATTTTATATTTATTCTTTTAAGTTTTGTGAGACATTTTTGAAAAAAAATTTGTATTTTATAACTCGGTAAAAAGGTACACTGCTTGAAAGAAGGTACAAATAATTAAAAGCATTCCATTCCATTGGTAGAAATGTAGAAGATAAGATGATGATGTATGTCACTCTGCTCATGGCTCCACGCAACTAGGAATATGTGAGGGCTCATCACCTTGAGCCAAAAAGGATGTAAAAATGAGGTGAGTATTGATATGGAAGTGATGATAATGGATGTGAAGACACAAGATGTAATACTGATCAGTATGAAAAAAATGTAACTCATAGCCAATCAAGATTATTTGACCGATTACAAGATGATTCCACTGTATAGGTTTTGAATTGACTTAGATCCATTGATGACCTATTGATTGGAAAATTTGGTTGAAGGAATTGGTGTCTCTTTGTAACATGAGTAGCTAAATTAATTCTTGGGATGTTTTTAATTAAGCACTTTAATTCAGATTTCATAAAGGATTTATTTGAATGATTATTTATTGATTTTTTTTAAGGACACCCTACATGTTGCCCCATGTAGTCATTAAAAGGCAAGGGTTCAACACTGAAGAAAAAATGTAGGTGAGTAAGGGCTTTCTCCTGATATGCCCTTAACCTATTGCTTGTATTAGGATATGAGTAGGTAACTTGTGGCTTTCCATATCATTTTATTATATCATTTATACTTTTTCATGCTTAGTAGGTCGACCTTGGTGATGGCCATAACATAGGAATAGTATATATAGGGGATTGCAGGTAGTAGATGGATCATCATTAGAGCATTTGAGTCTATTTTATGGTTCAGAGGTTGCCCCCTCGAAGTGGTGAAGATATTCTAATTGCATATTGAGATCATTATTCTAAAATATTGTGTTATTTGGTGTTCTATTTATGCTCATAATCTGAGTTATACAAGTAATTTCATTACAAGTGGTATCAGAGGTACGATCTAGGCCAAAATTAGGGCAAAAACACTAATTTTTTGCTTCTGCCATATATTGTGAACTAGATCAAATTGGTGGGAGATAGTTTTACCAGAGTTGCAAAACATTTTAATTAAGGTTCCCTGAAAATTTTAGACTGTTTTGATTTATTTTGCAAATGCTATTACAAATTTAGGTTTTTTCAAAAAATCATTCCCTAGGGTGCCAATTGTGGAATTTTCTCAAGATATTTACATTTTCAGATAGATCTCAAAATGGTAGTGTTAGTATCTTCTCTGTATTTTTTCTTTTTCGGATGAATTTGTATCGAAACCCTGAACCCTAAGGTTTAACATCATGGTGGGGCCTTCCACAAGAGCAAAAAGGAATCTAGTTACTTCAGGTAAAACCACAGATAAAGATGGGGTAGTGATTGAAGAGATGGAGTCAGAAGGGGTAAATATAGATTCTTCAGCACTAGGGTTTACCTCAGTTGATCATAAGGTGAGCCAACTTGAGTATGAGGTGCGAAATGTACAATCTGAGATGGCCTCTAAAGGAGACATAGACCAAATCAATCAGTGGTTCGATGATATCATGAAACATGTAAAGGGTAAACAATATGGCCCAAATCTGCCCCATATCAACCAAGGAGGATATTCAGTTCAAAATCATGGACACAATAACCATGTTGGATCACTTTTCCAACCCCATCAAAATCCAACTTATTTACAACCACAGAACATGATGCTGAAAGTGGATATGCCCAAATTTGATGGCAAGGATCCCTTGACTTGGATGAATCCAATGGAGAATTTCTTTGAGTTACATCAAACACCATCATGACAAAAGGTGACATTGGCATCCTTGTATCTTGAACCAGACCAATTCATTTGGTATCAATGGTTATGTGCTCAGAGGCTAAAGAATGGTATCAGTGTCACTTGGACAATTTTTACAGAGGAGTTGCAATTACACTATAGTTTCAGAGAACTACTTTAGTCAATTAGCAAAGTTACGAAAAATAGGATTAGTCAAATATTATGTGCATCAATTTCAGAACCTATCCTTAAGGGTGGAGAATATTCTAGATGAGAATCTAAATGACCTATTTCTTGGGGGTCTTAAGGACCACATCAAGCATGAGGTATGTATGTTTAATCTACTCAAACTTTCTTATTCTATTATCATGGCACGTCAAGTAGAGGAAAAAGTGCTTTGTAGTAGGAGGCCACCTTTCATTAAGACCAGAGACCATAGTATCTCTTCCCCTTCATTCACTAGGCCAATTAGACTGACTCCTCAGCAAATGGAAGAAAAGAGAGATAAAGGATTATGTTTTAATTGTGACAGAAAATATGGACCGGGACACAAATGTGCTAAGAAAAAGTTGTTTTATATTGAAGAAGTTAAAGAGGATAATGAGGAAGTTGAGATTGTAGGAGAGGTTGAGGAACCAGTAGAAGATGAAGTAGAGGATCACCAACCTAAAATTTCTTTCCATGCATTGTTAGGTATTAGTACTCCTAAAACACTCAAGGTTATTGGATACCTTAAAAAATAGAAGGTGACGGTGTTGATTGACTCGGGGAGTACTCATAACTTCATAAATAGTAAGTTAGCTGCTCGCCTCAATTTTTTTATTTACCTAGATTTAGAAATGTAAGTTATGGTTGTGGATGGTGGGACAATCAAGTGCACACAAAATTACCATAGTATCAAGCTTTCCATGGGAGACTACCTATTAGAATCGCCTATGTTTGTTATTTCTTTGGGAAGGGTAGATATTGTTTTGGGTTTCCAATGGCTCACAACCTTAGGTACTATAGAGATGAATTTCCAAGAATTGTTCATGTGATTTCATTCAGATGGAAGTAAAATACAATTTAATGGGATGGTAGCTAAGTCTCCACTATTGTGCCCAAAATTTTGAACACATAATTACAACAGTAAAATACCAGGATAATTTTTTCTTGACTTACATTGCTCACTACACACAACACAACAAGGAATCCAAGTACAGAAACTCGACTTGCATACAAAATTACGTAAGTCATCGACTCACATAGACACAACAAAGCAACATAGGCATGTCGATGCCACACCTTTCCCAATGAATGGTTATTAGTACTGACCCAACCACAAGAAAAATGACTTCAGGAATGGCGAACCCACAACACATCATTTCTTTAATTGTATTTTAGTTATGATTAACACTCCAAGAACATTATTGTGCAAGGATAGCTTCCTCCTTTTTCTAGCTGCAGAAACTTTAAGTTCATCCCACATATAATTTACAGTTCGACCATTTTAAGTTATCTTCTTATTCTTTACAAAATTTCCCATAACTTACACACTTATTTGGAATAATTCAAATGCATATAAAGTACTTAATTATCCTACTCTTATGTTAAAAAAAATCTTCTTCTCGAATATACATTCAATGTCTACCTTTTTACTCTTACCACTCAAGTGAATGTGACTTGGTGTCCATATAGTGATATTAGGATTTAATGGAGATTTAAAATACAAGATAGCTTTTTACCACAAAAACATTCCTTGATCACGGTACAGTTATTTCCCTACCATATTTATTCTAATTCAATGACTTGTGGAATTTCGTTTTGTTTTATATATGTATTTTGTTTTCTCGAGGGTTGATCACACCAAGGCAAAATCATATTATTTGAAACAAATGAATATATTTAATTGTGTTATAAGGTCTCCAAGAGTGGCATTATTCCGAACTTCAAATCTCGTTTTTACTCTTAGATGCTTGATTTTCTACGTCACATTATGGTCTTATTATTAGCATTGTCTTGTAAAAGGAGTTACAAAGTGTTTGTCTAACCTCTTAAAGACACAAATGATTAGAAGACTTGAACCTACACACGAATCCTAAGTTAACATCCAAATCAACTGAGTTTTAGACTAATTCCAACTTCACCTAAGGATCTACCCCTCAACTATATAAGAGTTTTAAGCGAGAGGAAAAATTTATGCTAAACCACCTTCAAGAAAGGACCAAGGTGTTATGTTGAGAGAAACCAAGGTAACACATTTAGCTGAGCGGAGCTAAGGGGTTCATTAACAAGAGTTTAAGGACCTAGAACAACTAGGTCACAACCTCCATCCATGTCATCTAGATCCAACAGGGTTTTCACTCAATGAAGAACTTTCATTTTAAATCTATCTTTAGATAACAAGGTATTATGCTAGGCTACTAGGGAGGGGGTTAGCTCTACACACTCCAAGAAAAGTTTGACTGTGTCACTCCTATCCATCAGGTTTATGATAATGTCATTAACATACTGACTAAGACGATAAACCCATTCTTGGGCTCTTATTTACTCAACTAGGAGGTTCCATTGAGTGTAGAGTATAAGTTCATTCTACAGTTTTCAATTTCTTCTACGGTAAGGAGTATCACACATGAAACAAGTTGTGCTCCGATATTGAGAAGGGGTAGAGTGTTTTGATTAAATCTCTTTATTACATTTACAAAGTATGAATGTACAAGATGACTCGTTAATCATTTATTGAACACTAAATATGCACTGCAAGATATTACTTCAAATTCATTTATCTTTTATAAATATCAAATCTTTTTACCAAGTGTACTATAAATCAAATTGACCTATGATTAAATACACATTTTCTAGATATCCTTGAAACTAGCATCATCATATATATCAACAAATTATCAAATATAACCTTCTGTAACATGAGACTACATTATACATTTATTCATTTAACAATGAACTATATAAATTACAATGATAATTAATGCATTACACAATGCCTTTACGTCTTCATTCTTTTATCCTGCAAAACCACGTGAGCATGATATCAGCGATAATTGTTGGCATGGTATCCACCCTAATCTAACATAATTATCATTTTTTAGTTTCCTATTTACATATGATAATAATTACAATTTGCATTCAAAATAAAAGGTTTCGAGACATGTATTCATTACATTTCATTTTAATTCTTTTTATAACACAAGAGAGAGAAAGAGAAAGAGAAGAGAGAGAGAGAACACCATTTTGTCAAAATTTCTATTTTACACAACAAGTTACACTATAGAGATTTAAACAGTTATTTACATGTGTTAAAAGTTTCTAGGGTGGTTTGGGAACCCTAAGAGGGGTTCCGCAGCTTTCTATTTTAACATTTTATCACTAGCTACAAAACTTTCAAAACGGCTCGGAGGCTATGAAAATGCTTCCAAAAGTTAACTTCTGATGAGAATGCACACCACAATCAAATTTCTGTGTGTTCCCAGATATACCAAGAGTTCATACCAACTGAAAAAATTGGGGAAAAAGCGAACGGTTTGCGTTTGGCGGCTAGTTTTCCGGGGCTATTGGTCGTATCTGACCCAATTGCAAATGAACAAAAGTTAGCTCGACTACCCAGAAAACCACGTCCATAAATGGCATTCGATGGATGAGCATGCAACGAGACACTTCCTATAAGTTCCCCTATATAAGGAGAATTCATTAGAGTCGATGGGATGGAGAACTACAAAACCATTTTTAAATGGCGACAAGTTTTCTGGGAGTGACAAGTTGAAATTGGTCAAGTTTGACCTTGTCAAACTGCGACCGGAGGCCTACAAAAATGGCTTTGTCAAACTATCAAGAAAAGTGCTTTTCCCTAAAATGAATGTTCCATGTAATTGTCTAGTATAAACACTAGAGATTTGTGAAGACGGGAAATAATTTCTCTCTCCATGTTTTCAAATGGCGGTTCAAAACAAAATCCAACTTCTTAGATTTCACAGCAATCTACTGCCATAAAACAGTGTAACAGGGCTCCTATAAGAGCATCAAAAAGATCACATATGTTCGTTTGGGGTCAATCCAAAGGTCAAGGTGACCCCTAACACAACAAGGTACATGAATGAAGCTTAACATCTCATTTTTAGAGTTACGAAGGGTACTTAATGAGTCTCTGAAAAATGCAAAAATTAACTATTTAAACCGGGTGATGATCAATGTTATTACTGGAAAGTCAATTTCGTTTGGTCGATAAAACAATTTTGTAGTGAACCAGTTGGGTAGGAAGTTTTCTAAATGACCTCAAAATGAGGGTGGAAGTTCATGTTTTAATACAAACGGGGTTATTTTGACTCCGTGAGTTTTGACACGACGTTTCATTAGTTTTACAACGAGTTGAAATAAATATTTAACGGTATTAAAATCCTAATATTTTAAAAATCTATTAAGTTGCAAAAGAGAACTAAAACACGAGAATTATGAGAGATAAGGGAAGATGAACCATGCCTGGAAGGAATGGAGTCGGTCAAACCTGCAGGCTTCGGTTCAGCATCTCGCTTGGGCACTTCGCCAACTAGTTCATGAGTCTTGATCTAACCTCCACAACGTCACACAAACTTCTCGATCACTTGAATTTTTTCCAACATAATAGGTTGCCCATTATGTTCTGACAATTTTCTAAGGCCTGCACAAGGCTCCATTCTTGCACACGGGCTGAGAGAATGTAGGCAACAAAGAGGAGGCTCTACACCTGCGAGTGTAGTTGCTTGAAAGTTTCTAAAGCCTTCTGAATAGATCCATTATGTGCATATCCTGAACTCATGGCACTCCATGAGGCCGCATTTCTTTGAGGCATTTTGTCAAATATTTCTCCTACCCTGTGTGTATACTTTTCTCCAACTGTATAAAATGTCAAAAAAACCCTTTTTCATAATTCTTTGAAGGATGTCCATACCCAATTTAAAAAACTTGTTTTGGTGCCACTGAGAGGGTGTTAGAAAAGGTGTTAAGTGTTGATTTACAACTGTCAAATACATCTCCTTCAAAGTTTCAAAGGCCTTTACAAAAAGCTCATCTATGAATACCCTGTAACCATTACATTCCATGAGATGAAATATCTGAGGCATTTTGTCGAACCATTCACATGCCTTGAATACACTTCCACATTTTTCATACATACCAACTATGACACACTTCCACATTTTTCACGCATATCAACTATGACACTAGCAAGTACAAAATATTACAAAAAACTAGATTCTATTGTTCATACCTTGTTCCAATACTCATATTATGCCACAGTCTAAGATTATGCTGGAAAAGGTGTTTCTTTATTGGCATCTCTACCAATGGCTTTGGAAAGTAGCGAAGGGCAAAAAACAGTTTAAGAAACAACCCAGCCCAAATCTGTCTCCAGTATAAATGGGTGTGGGGTATCCTAAATGACACACTGCAGGGTATCCCAGAAGTATTACATGGTTTGAAACTAGTAGATTCAAGCTATGTATTTCATGGATCTGAAAAAGAACAGTAGCTCAAATGGAAGGCCCGACAAAAAGGGCATGTGTGGTTTTTGCTATGTATTCCCCTTGCCTTGGTTTTCAAAAACTATCCCACATGCCTACTAGGGGAACAACAGACTAGTAGACCTGTCGACACTAAAATTTTCCTCCGTAATTTCTATTTCATTAATGTATGTATTAGGAATAGGATATTGTTAAGTGTAATTAGTAGTAGCATCTGATAGAAGATAACGGCACCGTCAGTACGGTGCCGCCAATAATGTGGAGTATGGTAACAGTCAAAGTACAATAGGAATGTTGTAAAAAGTAAATATTTGTCGTAAGTGGTCTGGTAATGTTAAAATGTCAAAGTTTGGGTAATTAGAGAAGTAGGGTCTACATGATTAGGAATTAGAAATATTATATTGGTAATAAAGACAAGGAGTGAGGTCATAAATATTTTGTGTATTTTATTTGTAAAAAGTCTAAAAATGTGGAACCCATGTAAAATGATAAGGTTTATCTTATCTTAACAGATAAGCTTACATGTACAGATAAGAGTTAAGGTATGGAATATGATTCGTCAGAGTGGATTTCTTATCCTATCTTAGAGATAAGATGGATAAGCCTGGAAGTTCTATAAATAGAGAGGCCACCCCCCTCATTTAGCATAGAAGGAAGTAGTGAGAAATATTGTAGGAAGTGTGCGAAGGAAGCCATCAGTTTAAAGGTGTGTTGAAGAAGCCATTAAGAGGTGTAATTGTAAAGTTTCTCCCATAGTCTTGGTGAAAGGCAAGTGAAGTTCAATAACACTTGAAGTACCTCATGGGTGAGATTGTAACAGTTTCATGTTAATATTATAATTTATTTTGATATTTCAGATTTGTCATCATTCTGTCTTATCATAGTCGATGGTATTCTTGTGTTATGTTGTTGTTTTGTTTCCAGATTACATCCACCAAACTAAAGGTTGTGCATTAGTAAATAATCATAGCACGAGGAGTTCCCAGTGAAGAATTATCATAGTGCCGGATTGGTGATGACATTTTGGTTCCGTTGCCGGGACCATTCCTCGTTGGTGGATTTTCTGGAGAGATATTCCCACTTAGTCAAAAATCAATTAGAGGGTAACCTTGTTTTTACTGTGCATAGTAGTTACCATGGTAAAGTCATTTTTACCATGAATAGTAGTTACCATGATAAAGTCATTTTTGCTGTGAATAGTATTTACCAGTAAAGTCACTTTTTACCGTGAATAGTATTTACAGTAACTTCACTTTTTACCGTGAATAGTATTTACCGCAGTAACTTCACTTTTTACCATGAATAGTGTTTACCACAGTAAAGTCAGTTTTTACCGCAGTAAGTCAAGTTTTACCATAGTTTACCGTGGTCATTTCTATTTTACTGTAGAAAGGTGTAAAGTCACTTTCTAGTATAGTGATTCCAATTATTTGTGCACATAAGTCTTGTTGATTGTACTTGTGAGTTGGTATTTCACGGTGGTTACTTTTGAAAATGGGAAAGATTCCTATTTTTTCAGCTCAATCTAATGAAGATGCTTCTTCTTTCATTCAAGAGTTTAAGCAATCTTGTATTTGTAATGGCCTTATAAGAAGGGAACAATGGACTGAATTTTTTCCTACCTTTTTGGATGGTTCAGCACTTAGGTGGTTTGAAACACTAGGTGATAATGTGAAAAATTCATGGGATTTATTAACTGAAAGTTTTCTTGAAGAATTTGGTGAACAACAGAAATATGCAGATCTCATGATCGAGATCACAAAGCTATCCCAAGGAGAGAAGGAGAAGATAAGGGATTATCATGCTCGTGTTCTAGAGCTAAGGAGGAAGCTCGATGCCCAGATCCGGAAGGAAGGACTAGCGGATGGGTTGATGAATGGCGTGGATAATCTCCTCTGTAAGCACTTCATTCTTGGGATGAAGCCAGAGATCAGACAACGAGTGAAGTATGACCACCCAGCTACCATTGAACAAGCAAAGGAGATTGCAAGAAGGCAAGAAGAAAGCATGGAAGAGGAGCCCAAAGAAATTGTTGCTAAAGTAGAGCCTACACCAGCACCTTTGGTCCAGAATCCACAACCACTCCCGGTGAGCACAAATATTTCTCCTAGTACATCTACTGAGTATGAAGATCTGCTCAAAAAGATGGGTCAGTTAACTATTAATCTTCTTCAAGGAAAGGAATTTAGTTCTCAGGGAGGAGATAGAGGTCCAAAAAGAAATATTTCTGAAGTTGTTTGTTATGGTTGTTATAAAAAGGGTCATTATAAGTATAATTGTCCAGATAGAGCTTCTACATCTGGTAAAGGAGATAATGATAAAGGAAAAGCACCTGTGAATTCTTTTGATGTAGTAGATAAGAGCAGAAATAATGAAGTAGATGTGTTTGTAACAAAAAGAAAGAAAGAAAAAGATAATCAAGATGGAAATGATCCTAAGAAGATGAAAGAAGAAACTAGTAAGAAACATAGGAGAAGAAAGTTGGGTGTGCAGGATTTTCTGATTTCACAGGGGCAAGGACCATACTCCATCTTGGAAGATCTGTCCAAAAGGCCTGCAAATATTACATATGGTCAACTCTTGGCTATGTCTTCTGAGAAGAGGCGGGAGTTGCGAGGTGGACTCAATGCTCGAAGAAGGAAGGAGGTTGAGGTCCCTGTTTTGGAGGCAGAGGCAGATCCCTATGCTCCACAAGCTGAGGTATTATGTAATGGTATTTCAATTCATGATGTCTTAGTTGATGGAGGTGCTGCAGTTAATGTAATGACCGAGTCTGTAATGAATATGTTGGGTTTAAAAATTGATCGCCCTTCAACACTTATGTTAAGGTCATTAAATAAAGGAAAAACTAAACCAGAAGGTGTAGTTTCAAATGTGGCAATATCTGTTATGGGTGTTGGTATGTGTGGTAGACTTTCAGGTGATGAAAAATGGTACTGTTGCGTACCCAATGCTGCTGGGAAGACCATGGCTAAGGAGAGTTCATGCAAGAAACTACTGGAATGAAGGTTTCATGACACTTGGACGTGGTAGAGAGAGGGTGAAGATAAATGTGATCCCTCGACATCATAAGGTAGAACCTATGGATTCAAGTGATGAAACTGATGATTGGACATCCTCTGATTACTCTAGTACCAGTGAAGTGGACACTGAAGATGAAGAAAGTGAGGTGGATGTTTCAGTCATGGATATCCTTCCAGTCACACCAACTCATGACCCCATAAAATTATCTGAAGAAGAAGTTGATGATCGTCTCCAACAAATAAAGATTGGTGATGTTGTGATGGAGAGTGAGAAGGAATCCTACCTCCAGCTCTTTCGAAGGTACATACACCTATTCACTTTTGATTACAAGGAACTCCGTCAAGTAAGTTGGGTAGAACATTGTATTGAGCTGGTAGATGGTGCTAAGCCCATAAAGCAAATGCCATATAGAATGAATCCTAATTTTTCCAAGACTGTAAAAGAAGAAATAGATAAGTTGCTTGATGCAGGATTCATATTTGCTGTGGAGAATTCAGAATGGGTTTCTCCCATTGTGATCTCAATAAAAAAGAATGGGAAGCTACGCATTTGTGTTGATTACAGGAAGCTCAATAAGGCAACAAAGAAGGATCATTACCCTCTTCCATTTTCAGATCAGATCTTGGACGAAGTAGCTGGCCAGGAGTGCTATAGTTTTGCTGATGGATATAGCGGCTACAACCAAGTTTGTATAGCAGAGAAAGATCAGCTGAAGACCACGTTCACCACTCCTTGGGGAACGTTTGCTTATAGAGTTATGCCTTTTGGGTTGTGTAATGCTCCAGCAACATTCCAGCGTTTGATGAATAGGGTGTTCGAACCCTACATTGGGACCTTCATCAGAGTATTTCTGGATGATTTTTGCATCTATGGGAGCAAGTTGGACCACCTGCACCAAATGGAGACAACATTTCAAAGGTTAGATGAAGCACAAGCCTCACTAAACCCTACAAAGTGTGTCTTTGGATGTTCTAAAGGCGTTTTGTTAGGGCATGTTGTATCCAGAGATGGTATTGGTACTGATCCTGATAAAGTTTCAAAAATCAAAGATTTACCATTTCCTCTTAATAGAAGTAAGTTGAGATCATTTTTAGGCCATGTGGGTTACTATAGAAGGTTCATCAAGAATTTCTCAAAGATTGCACAGCCACTAACCCAGTTCTTGAAGAAGGATGTTACTTATGAACCAGGAAATAAGGCGCATGAAGCTTTTGGACAATTGAAGGAAGCCCTGGTGTCTTCACCTGTTTTGAAGAATCCAGATTGGAGCAAGCCATTCATTGTGTACACTGATGCCTCAGATGCAGCACTAGGAAGTACTTTGAGCCAAAAGGATGAAAATGGGAATGAACATCCAATTTACTTTGGGAGCAGACAAATGAGCAGTGCTGAGGTAAATTATACTGTAACTGAAAAAGAGGCTCTGGCTATCATTTTTGCTGTAAAGAAGTTTAGAAATTACTTGCTAGGGCAAAAATTTCTAGTTGTAACAGATCATCAGGCTCTAAAATATATTGTAAATAAGCCTAACCCATCAGGGAGGATAGCAAGATGGATAATTTTGCTACAAGAGTTTGAATTTGATATTATAGATAGGCCAGGAAAGAAGCATGTCAATGCAGATGCACTCTCTCGAGCCTATGATGGTTTAGGATCATCTTGTGATGATGATGATTTCCCCGATGCAGCATTGTTATCCCTTGACACAATCCCTAGTGAATACATAGATATTTGGAATTATCTGAATGAATTCAAGTTTCCTGATGGTGCCAATGCAAAGACTAAGAGAAAGATTACTCAAGCCAGTCGTCCATATTCTATTCTGCATGGAGTATTATTTCGAATAGGACCTGATGGACAGTACAAGAGGGCAGTTGGACGTGATCAAGGGAAGGAACTGCTAGAAGAATTCCACAATGGTACATGTGGAGGGCACTTCTCTGGACAACTTACAGCAAGAAGGATCTTGGATGCAGGTTATCACTGGCCCACTCTTTTTAAAGATTGTTATAATTATTGTAAGACATGTGATATTTGTCAAACACATGGTAACCGTAAGACTTCATCAGCTCCATTATGTCCTATTCTTCCCCTTGGTCCCTTTGAAAAGTGGGGAATAGACATTGTAGGTCCACTTCCAACTACATCACGCCAAAATAAGTATATTGTAGTTGCCACAGATTATTTAACCAAGTGGGTTGAAGCTAGGCCATTGAAAACAGCTTCCATGGATGAAGTGGCAAGGTTCATGTATGAACGCATTGTCACCAGATTTGGTTGCCCATTAGAAATTGTAACAGATCAAGGAAGCCACTTCATTAATGAGGTGGTAGAAGCCCTAGTCAATAAGTTTTCTATTAAGCACAGGAAGGCAACAACATACAAGCCAAGCACAAATGGACAGGTGGAACGAACAAATTTTGTGTTGTGTCAAATTCTAGCAAAAGATGCAGCCTTGCAGGTACATAAATGGGATAAAAGGATTCATGCAGCATTGTGGGCATATAGGGCAACATCAAAGTCAGCAACAGGATACTCCCCATTTCAGTTGGCCTATGGCATTGATCCAGTTCTTCCTATTGAGTTTGATATTCCCACTGTGAGAGTTATGAAAAATGAAAGGATGGATGAAAGTGATTCAGTAAAAGAAAGGTTGGTACATCTTCATTTGCTGGAGGAAATGAGAGAAATAGCAAAGGATACAAGCCATAAGAAGAAAATGAAGCAGAAGGAATACTTTGATCAAAAGATCCGGTGGTCTCCATTTCATGTGAATGACTTGGTTCTAGTATATGATTCCAGATACAAAAAAAGAAGACAGAGAAAATTTCTTCCAAAATGGATGGGGCCCTACAAAATAGCAGCTGTGCATGAAAATGGTACGTACCGACTGGAGGAATTGGATGGCACTCCCATTACGAAATGGGTCAACCACGACAAGTTGAAGATTTTCCAAGCACCAGAATAGTCTACTCCGAGGACGGAGTAGAAGCTAGGAAGGGGGAAGATGTCGACACTAAAATTTTCCTCCGTAATTTCTATTTCATTAATGTATGTATTAGGAATAGGATGTTGTTAAGTATAATTAGTAGTAGCGTCTGATAGAAGATAACGGCGCCATCAGTACGGTGCCGCCAATAATGTGGAGTACGGTAACAGTCAAAGTACAATAGGAATGTTGTAAAAAGTAAATATTTGTCGTAAGTGGTCCGGTAATGTTAAAATGTCAAAGTTTGGGTAATTAGAGAAGTAGGGTCTACATGATTAGGAATTAGAAATATTATATTGGTAATAAAGACAAGGAGTGAGGTCATAAATATTTTGTGTATTTTATTTGTAAAAATTCTAAAAATGTGGAACCCATGTAAAATGATAAGGTTTATCTTATCTTAAAAAATAAGCTTACATGTACATATAAGAGTTAAGGTATGGAATATGATTCGTCAGAGTGAATTTCTTATCCTATCTTAGATATAATATGGATAAGCCTAGAAGTTCTATAAATAGAGAGGCCACCCCCCTCATTTAACATAAAAAGAAGTAGTGAGAAATATTGTATGAAGTGTGTAAAGGAAGCCATCAGTTTAAAGGTGTGTTGAAGAAGCCATTAAGAGGTGTAATTGTAAAGTTTCTCCCATAGTATTGGTGGAAGGAAAGTGAAGACAATAACACTTGAAGTTCCTCATGGGTGAGATTGTAACAATTTCATGTTAATATTAGAATTTACTTTGATATTTCAGATTTGTCATCATTCCGTCTGTATCATAGTCAATGGTATTCTTCTGTTTTGTTGTTGTTGTGTTTCCAGATTACATCCACCAAACTAAAGGTTGTGCATTAGTAAATAATCATAGCACGAGGATTTCCCAGTGAAGAATTATCATAGTGCCGAATTGGTGATGACAGACCACATTCTCTTTCAACGCACTCTGTTCCACGCCAACACAATCTACCATAGGCTACCAATCATGGCACTCCATGAGGTGACATCTGGCGAGGCATTTCTTTGAAAACAACAATAAGCTCCCTTAGCAAAATGGGTCTGTGTAAAAAAATTGACCATAGTAATCCATGAAACCACGTTTCTTTCAGGAGTTTTCCTTTATTATTTTTTTAACTAAAAAATAAAAACCCTAAGATGAAGTAAAATAATAATAATAACAAATAATAATGATCACCATATTCATAATATAGCACAAATTTATTAACCTTATTAATAAGGATCACCTGTCAACACTGAATAAAATAATAATAAGCACAAATTGAAAATTCAATATAATAATTATTATGTAGATGTCCCTTCTAGTTGGACACACCCTATAGACATCAAGACATCATTAAAACCACCTATATAATTTGAGAACGAGATTTTCCTTAACAAGGTAATCGAAAAGGCACTGTGGAGGCCCTCCACTAGTAACATCGGCAACGACACGGACACAGGAAGGCCAAACGAGGAGGAAGAGTGCTAATCGTTCTCTGGGACACAGTCGAGGTCGACTAACGATCAACAAACTCACACCCACTACCTACCCCCGCTTATCAATAGTGTCATTCGAGAAAGGTTGGGGTAATGTCGAACGGGGCATTACATTCTCCTCCTCTTAAGAAAGCATTGTCCTCAATGCGACATACAAAGAAGAAAGAAAAATGGTAAGCAACAAGGAACAAATATGGGTGAAGGTACGCTCTAAGGTTAAGATTTCAGACACAAAATCATGGTCACGGGGTGGCCCTAGGAACATCAAGTAGAAATTTTAACTTTCAAGTTTCTGTGAAGATTGGTAGTTCCATTTTACTTTATTACTTAGTTAGCATTTTCTTTTATAGTATTTCTTATCTTAAGATTATAATATTTCATTGTTTAGAATTTTTTAGTTTTCTTAAGTTTTATGGCTGCCCAACAATAACTAACATCAAGATGTCACACAAAACTTAACACAACACAAACAACCCACGAGACATCTTGCTACCTACTTTCCTGAATGTATCACATCACAAGGTATTTTAATTCCTCCATGGAATGACAACAAGTAGTCCACATAGCAAATAATTTCTAACAGTTACGTCCTAGACATAGATCTAGTACACACATATGACTGACAAACATAATCATCGCACTGATACATAAACAACAAGTATCACAAGACCTAAAAATCCATGAATGTAATGATGTAGTGCCAAGACAATATCCAATAGTACATACCAACCAAGGAAAGAGTCAAGCCTCAAACACAACAGGGTGTCAAAAAGACTCACAAGGGTACACATAACTCACTATACCAACTCCACACATCTCAAAATATCAAGAAATAACTCTGTATATCTTCTGAAGCATCATAAAACAACTCCATATACCTCTCAAACCATCACCAAATAACTACATATACCTCCCAAGGAGAATAATCGTAGTGCCAAAACCAAGTTGGGTCACTTAACCATAGAGCCCCATCAAGAATATCAGGGCACTCCACCATAGAGTGCCATAAAGAATAATAGGTCACTCAACCATAGAGGCCCGTCTCCTTTCTCCTTTTAATGAGGCTTGGTCACCCTATGGCCCTGGGCACATAGAGCCCTTTCACCCCCAACCTAAGTGACATAATAACTCGTGGTTCAACAACCCGCTAGTTATCTGTAACTCCTTGGGGCGTACCCCCATACAATGAAGCGGGTCTATAGGTTCAACCACTCCATGGTTAATCCCATGACCCTATTCCAACACATTATGACATTAGAACCAGCATAACAATCCAATCAAATGCCAAGTGGCAAAATCAAAAGCCTTGGCTAGGCTACAAAACTTTTAAATATGAAAAGAAAGTTTTAAAACTAAGAAAAACAAATGGCTAATTAGCCATGGTTAGTACAAAATCCAAATGTTAATGCAATAATCAAATAAATGCGCAAAATATAATAACATGTCAATCAAGAACACGGCTGGTTCTAGCTAAAAGAGATAAAGATTAATTTACAAATAAAATGCGTATTGAGAAAATAGCACATTATAATCACTATGTGGCCTCATACTTCCACCAAAGGGGTACTCATCGAGTTGATGGCACTTGGACATCAAGCCTCAGCTTGTAAAAATATACATGTAACCAGAAATGAGTATATCAAATAATGTAGGTGTCATCATCTCTGCCTGAATCATCCCTCTGAACTCCCACAAGGATATACATAGTCAAAATTATATAGGATTGTCCAATGAACAACCTAATAAGAAAGAGTAGGGAATTCTAGTTGCATAAGTTGAGCCTAAGGTGGTGGGCACCCACAATATACTGAGCAAGCTCGAAGTATACTAAACAGATAGAAGTGGGTTTTCAGTCTATATAATACTCCACTTCCTCACTCATACTCAGCTCAAGATTATGAAAACTTGGTCCACACCTTCTCTCTCCACACATACACTCTACACGCAACCCAAATAGTAAATAAATGAAAGCCAAACCAAATCCACCCCTCAACCAAAACAACAAAAAATAAAAAACAAAACATCAAACACAAAAAAAATACAATAACACATAAAATTTCAATACTAAAATTACAAACAAAAACCAAATAAAACCCCACAACCACCCCCGCGTTATATCTCTTCTCACGACCCTAAACCATTACAAAAAAAAACAAAACCAATTAAAGCAACCAACACCCTCCCCAAATACAAGGGTGGTGGTTGGTGCCGGGGGGGTTGTGGTGGTGGGGGTAAAACAACCAAACTCCCTAAAACAACAATAAACCGATAAAAAATCAAAAAAAAAATTAATAAATTCCACCTAACCGTCAACATGCATAAAATACCAAGGAAAACTACATTACTTAAATCATCTCAAAACAAAAATAAAATAAATAAAAAATCCAAGAATCACTCAACACCAAACAAACCAAAAAAACCTAAAACAAACAAAAAAAATTCGTTTTTTCAAAAATTCCTTCTTATAATGAAGAGAAAATCCAAAAATCAAAATAAAAATACACCCCCATTGCAATATCCTCCCCCTTCACCCTCGCCCCCCCCCTCACCTCCCCTCCCCTTTATTTCCACGCTTCAAAACCACTAAACTAACACTACATAAATTCGGTTAATTTTTAACAACACGTTTTTGTTCTCCTCTCCAATCCATTACACTCGCCAACACCTTCTCCACAAAATCTTAAAAAAAAAAAACAAAATTCTATCCCCCCTACGACTCCGTTCTTTCCCCCGCATAAAATTACCCCCCCCCCATCCTCCCTCCCCCCCCCCTCCCTCACCACCCCCACCCCCCCACCCCCCCCCCCCCCCCCCCCCTCCCCTTTCCCGTTAAATCCAAAAAAAAAAACCATAAAGCTTCCCCCTGTTTTCCTCCGCTCCGTCCAAAACAATTAAAATCGCTTACAAAAAACAACCTAAAACCTTGTCCTTTCGACCCTCTATATTGTCAACCAAAACAAAAATTTTTTTTTTTTTTTTTTTTTTTTTTGGGGGGGGGGTGGGGGGGGGGGGGGGGGGGGGGGGGGGGGGGGGGGGGGGTGGGGGGGGGGGGGGGGGTTGGGGGGGCGGGGGGGGGGGGGGGGGGGGGGGGGGGGGGGGGGGGGGGGGGGGGGGGGGGGGGGGGGGGGGGGGGGGGGGGGGGGGGGGGGGGGGGGGGGGGCGAAAACTATAAGAAACATGTCATCAGAAACCACGGGTGGTTCTAGCCTAAAAGAGCTCGATAAAAGATAATTTACAAATAAACGCGTATATTGTCCCTCTCGAAACTAGCCACATTATAATCAATATGTGGACCTCTACTTCCACCAAAGGGGTACTCCCGAGGTGATGCACTTGGACATCAAGCCTCAGCTGTTAAAATATAAATGTAACCAGAAATGAGTACATCAAATAAGTAGGTGTCTCATCTTGCCTGAATCATCCTCTGAAACTCCCACAAGGATCGACATGTCAAAATATTATAGGATTGTCCAAGAAAAACCTAATAAGAAAGAGTAGGGAATTCAGTTGCATAAGTTGAGCCTAAGGTGGTGGGCACCCCACAATATACTGAGCAAGGCTCGAAGTATGACTAAACAGATCGAAGTGGGTTTTCAGTATATTATATACTCCACTCCTCACTCTACTCAGCTCAGATTTGATGAAGAGACTTGGTCCCACCTTATCTCTACACACATACACTTTGACAGTTGATCCAGTCGGGTATCTAGTGTAGGTTCACACCTACAAATAACTACATCACTGAACAATGGTGATTCATGCACATTAACCATAATGTCTTTAACATGGTTTTATATACAGGTTATAAACACAGTCATACTTTTATGGGTGATTGATAAATCACATACCACAATTCTGACCCAAGTGCAATCACTATCCACTAGGGATTACTCATCAATTCACCTAAATCATGAACATGACCATCACATATTACATGAAGTAGCATTGTCTTGTGAAAGGAGTTACAAATTGTTTTTTCTAACCTCTTGAAGACATATATGATAAAGAGACTTGAAGCTACACACAAACCCTAAGTTAACATCTAAGTCAACTGCGGTTTAGATCAATTCCAACTTCATCTAAGGGTCTACCCCTCAACTATAAATGAGGTTTAAGCGATAGGACAAATTTATGCTAAATCACCTTCAGAAAGGACCAAGGTGTTATGTTGAGAGGAACCAAGGTAACCCATTTGACTAAGTGGAGCTAAGGGGTTCATTAACAAGATTTTAAGACCTAGAACAACTAAGTCACAACCTCCATCCATGTCGTTTATATCCAACAGGGATTTCACTCGATGTAGAACTATAAATTTAAATCTATCTTTGAATGACAAGGTAGTCCACTAGGCTACGAAGGAGGAGTTAGCTCTACACACTCCAAGAAAAGTTTGAATGTGTCGCTCCTATCCATCCGTTTTATGACAATTTCATTAACATACTGAATAAGACGATAAGCCCATTTCTCAGGTCCTTGTTTACTCAAACTAGGAGGTTCCATCGAGTGCAGAGTTTAAGTTCATTCTATGGTTTTCAATGTTGTCTACAGTAAGGAGTATCAAAAAGGAAAACAAGTCATGCTCCGATATTGTACAAGGGTAGAGTGTTTCGATTAAATCTCCTTATTACATTTACAAGTATGAATGCATAAGATGACTTATTAATCATTTATTGAAAACTAAATATGCACTACAAGATACTACTTCAATTTCATTTACATTATATAAATATCAAACCTTTTTACCAGGTGTACTATAAATCAAACTTGAATTATGATTAAATGCACATTTCCTATATTTCCTTGAAACCAGCATCTCATATATATCAACAAATTATCAAATATAACCTTCTGTAACATGAGACTACATTATATATTTATTCATTTATTCATTTAACAATGAACTATATAAATTTCAATGATAATTAATGGATTACACATCGCCTTTTTGTCGTTATTCTTTCATCCTGAAAAACCACGTGAGCATGATATCAGTGATAATTCGCTGGCATGGCATCCACCCTAATCAAACATAATTATCATTTTTCAGTTTTCCCATTTACAAATAACAATAATAACAATTTGCAAGTGAGAGAAAAAGTTTACAGACATGTATTCAATGCATTTAAGTTCACTTCATTTTGTAACCCAGGAGAGAGAAAAGAAGGGAAGAGAGAGAAAAAACCATTTTTCAAAAGTTCTATTTCACACAAGTTACACTATAGAGTTTTAAATAGTTATTTACATGTGTTAAAAGTTTCCATGATGGTTTAGCAACCCAACGAGGGTCCCGTAGCTTCCTATTTTTATATTTTCTTACTAGTTACAAAAGCATTCAAAATGTCTCGGAGGCTAAGAAACTACTTCCAAAAGTTATCTTCCATTGAGAACGCACACCCCAATTAACATTCTATGTTTCCCCAGATAAACCAAGAGTTCATAGCAACTGGCGGAATTGAGAAAAAGTGAATGGTTTGCGTTTGGTGGATATTTTTCTGGGGCCACTGGTCGTAGTTGACCCAGTTGTAAAAGGAAAAAATTTAGCTCGAGGGCTCAGAAAAAAAAGTACAAAATTAACGTTTGATGGATGCACGTCCAACGAGAAACTTCCTACAAATTTCTCTATACAACGAGAGTTCATCAGAGTTAATGAGATTGAGAACTAGAAAACCATTTTCAAACGGCGACAAGTTTTCTAAAGCAACAAGTCGAAATTGGTCCAGTTTGACCTCATGGAACTGCGACTGGAGGGCTACAAAATGTCTTTCCCAAACTATCCAGAAAAGTGATTTTCCCTAAACTGAAAGTTCATGCAATTGTCTAGTAAGAACACTAGAGTTTTGCGAAAACGGATAATAATTTCTCTATCCAGGTTTCAAATGGTGGCTCAAAATGAAAGCCAACTTTATAGTTTTAACAGCTTTCTACTACTATAAAAAAGTGTAAAAGGGCTCCTATACAAGTGTCAAAAGGATCACATATGTTCATTCGGGGTCGATCAAAAGGTCAAGCTGACTCCTTGCATACCAAGGTACATGAATGAATCTTAACATCTCGTTTTCAGGGTTACAAAGGGTACTTAATGAGTTTCCGAAAAATGCAAAAATTAACTATTTAAACCGAGAGATGATCAACGTTATTACTGGAAAGTCAATTTCGTCTGGTCGATAAAACAATGTTGTAGCAATTCAGTTGGGTAGGAAGTTTTCTAAATCACCTCAGAATGAGGGCAAGAGTTCATGGTTTAAAATAGAAGAGTTTTTTTGATTTCGTGAGTTACGACACAACATTTCATTGTTTTTGCAACGAGTTGATATAAACATTTAACTGTATTAAAATCCTAATATTTTAAAATTCTATTAAGTTACAAAAGAGAACTAAAACATGAGAATTATGAGAGGTAAGGGAAGATGAACCATGCCTAGAAACGATGAGAAAAATGGGTATAAGGGGCTCCAAGTGGTTTACACTTGTGATCCATTGAGACCACCATTGTTGCCACATGATTCCAAATAGTAATGTGAAAACCCAAGCCATTCGTTGTGCACCCATGTTTCATAAAAAAACCATTTTGTGTTTTCATGTAGTCATCCCAATCCATGAGATTGCATTTTCTATGTCAAACAGTTCACACGCCTTTTCAACAAATCCATTTTGCGCATATCCTGCAATCATGGCATTCTATGAGACCGCATTTCTTTGAGGCATTTTCTCGAATATTTCTCCTACCCTGTGTGTGCTTTTCTCCAACTGTATAAAATTTCAAAAAAAACCCTTTTCCATAATTCTTTGAAGGATGTCCATACCCAATTCAAAACACTTATTTTGGCGCAGCTGAGAGGGTATTGAAAAAGGTTGTTAAGTGTTTCTTTACAACTGCCAAATACATTTCCTTCAAAGTTTCAAAGGCCTTTACAACAAGATCATCTATGAATACCCTGAAACCATTGCATTCCATGAGATGAAATATCTGAGGCATTTTTTCGAACAATTCACATGCCTTGAATACACTTCCAAATTTTTCATACATACCAACTATGACACACTTCCACATTTTTCATGCATATCAACTATGACACTTGCAAGTACAAACTCTTACAAAAAAAACTAGATTCTATTGTTCATACCCTTCTCCAAAGATTCTTTTTTGGCACTGACTAGAAGTACACTGGAAAATGCAAACTGATTGGGTTGGAGGCCTTAAATGGGACAACCTCATATGTGTCCATCAAAGCATTTGTAACTACAACATCTGACAAAACCCCTCTATGCATTGATAGAGGTCCACATAGTTCAAGGGGCTCGTGTTTGACATAGGCTGGGAGGATACTCGCCACAACCATGGCACCCCATGAGATGACATCTGGTGATTCATTTCTTTGAAACGAAACAAAAAATTCCCTAAGTAAAATCAGATCTGGGAAAAAAACTATGACCACGCATGAGAAGAACCCTCATTTCCGTCAACAGCTAGGTGGGGTGCGCCAAGAACTAGTTTAGAGCTTCCTCTCTCCTCATGGCAGTGGTGGCTACTATCTCTCTTCAAAAAAGATTGAAAAAAAACAAACCATAAGGAGCCCCCCCCCTCTTTGCCCTAAACCGCCCAATTTCACGGGCTTTTTAATTTTAAAACTTTTATTTTATTTATTATTATTATTTTTTTAACTAAAAAATAAAAACCCTAAGACGAAGTAAATAATAATAAGCACAAATAATAATGATCACCATATTCATAATAATAACACAAATTTAATAATAATAATAATAATAACACAAATTTATTGACCTAATTAATAATGATCGCCCGTCAACATTAAGTAAAATAATAATAAGCACAAATCAAAAATTCAATATAATAATTATTATGTAGATTTCCCTTCTAGCTGGACACGCCCTAACGACATCAAGACATCATTAAAACCACCTATAGAATTCGAGAATGAGATTTTCCTTAACAAGGTAATTGAAAAGGCACTGCGGAGGCCCTCCACTAGCAACATCAGCAATGACACAGACACGGGAAGGCCAGACGAGGAGGAAGGGTGCTAATCATTCTCTGGGACACAGTCGAGGTTGAATAATGATCAAAAAACTTACACACACCACCTACCCTACTTATCAATAGGGGAAGGTTCTCAGAAAAGGAGTGGATAACTTTATAGCAAAGCTATTTTCCATAGAAGTAAAAAATACAGAGTCTTCAATGCCACCCGATCTTAAGAAGATTGTGGATGCTCACTCATCTATTTCTTATGCAATTCCAAAAGGACTACCACTAGTTAGGGATCATGATCATGACATTCAGTTGATTCCAGGGAGCCAAACACCTAACATCAGACCATACAGATACCCATATTCCCAGAAAAGTGATATCGAGAAAATGGTGGAGGAAATGTTGAAGGCAGGTATCATCAGGCATAACTAGAGTGCATATTCTTCACTAGTGGTCATGGTATGTAAGAAGGATGAAACATGGAGGATGTGTCCAGATTATCAAGAACTCAACAAGTACAACATCAAAGATAAGTTTCCTATTCTAGTAATTGATGATTTACTTGATGAATTGCATGGTGTTGTTTATTTCACAAAATTAAATCTTCGTTTGGGGTACCATCAAATTAGGATAAAAGAGGAAGATGTTCATAAAACAGATTTCAAGACTCATGAGGGCCATTATGAGTTTTTGGTAATTCCTTTTGGTCTTACAAATGCACCCTTAACCTTTCAAAGCTTGATGAACACTATTTTTAGGTCATTTTAAAGGAAATTTTTATTAATTTTCTTTGATGACATATTGATTTAGAGTAAGACATGGAAAGAACACTTACAACATGTAAATAACGTGTTGGAAGTTTTGGAGAAACATACTCTATATGCAAAGCCATCCAAATGTTCTTTTGGTGTACAAGAGGTAGAGTACTTGGGTCATATTGTATCCCATGAAGGCATCAAAGTTGATCCTTAGAAGATCAAAGCTATGGTGGAATGGCCAAGGCCCAAAAATCTCAAAAATCTTCGTGGGTTCCTAGGACTAACAGGGTACTACAGAATATTTGTGTGGGGATATGGTAGAATAGCAACCCCACTCAATGCATTGCTAAAGAAGGATGCCTTCCATTAGACAGACGTAGCCACTAAATCCTTTGAGCAACTAAAGGAAGCCAGGTGCAGCACCCCAGTTTTGGCTACTCCCAACTTCTCAAAAACCTTCATTGTTGAATGTGACGCTTCATGATCAGGTTTGGGAGTAGTTCTAATGAAGGAAGGAAGACCAATTACATTTGAGAGTCACCAATTCAAAGGAAAATATCTGCTCAAACCTGTCTATGAGAAATAAATGATGGCTATTCTTCATGCGGCAAGCAATGGAGGCCCTATCTCATGGGTAGACACTTCAAGGTAAAAAATGATCATGATAGTCTCAAATACTTTTTGGAGCAAAGGTTATCATCTGAGGAAAACAAAAGTGGGTAAAAAAAATGTTGGGTTATGATTTTGAAATCATAATAAAAAAGGGTAAAGAAAATGTAGTAGTTGATGCGTTGTCAAGAAGGGATACATCCATAGATGCCTTATTATGTGGAATGTCCATGTTGACGGCCGATTGGGTGGATGAAGTAAGATTGGAATGGAATCAACATAAGGATACACAATCTCTAATATAGAATATCAAGCAAGTATCTATGACATCTAACGAATTTAAGTGGAAAGTTAATGCCCTATGGTACAAGGATAGGTTATACTTGAGTAAAGATTCTGAGTTGAAGCATAAGATTCTTACAGAGCTACATGCCTCACCTGTTAGAGGACACTCTGGTTTTTGAAGACATATCATAGAATAAAAAGAGAATTATTTTGGGAAGGACTCAAGGGGGATGTACAAAAGTTTGTATCAAAGTGTTTAGTGTGCCAACAAAACAAAGGGGAAACAATTAAGACACCAGGTCTATTGCAACCCTTACCAATTCCTAGCTAGAGATGGGAGGAGGTCTCCATGGATTTCATCACCAGATTTCCTTGTTCAGAGGGTAAGAATTTTGTTTTCATGATTATGGATAGGCTAAAAAAATATGCCCATTTTTTTGCCCTATCACATCCATTTGCAGCCAGTACAGTCATAGCTATTTTTTTGGAGACAGTTCAAATGCTACATGGAACCCCAAAGATAATTGTAAGTGATCGCGATCCTATTTTCACAAGTAATTTTTGGACGGAATTATTTTCATGTTTGGGTACTCAGCTAGCTCACAATTCATCTTATCATCCTCAAACTGATGGGAAAATAGAAGTGGTCAAAAAATTCTTAGAGGGGTATTTACGTTGTTTTTTATAAGATAAGTAGGAAAGGTGGATTAAATGGCTACCACTGGCAGAATGGTGGTATAACACATATTTTCATGCCTCTTCTCAAATGACCCCATTTTTAGCATTATATGGTTACTATCCACCTTCTATCACTTCCTCTTTGAGGGTGCAAACTAAGGTTAGAGATGTTGAGGAACACATTCAACATCAACAATAGGTTTTGGCTAGTTTGAAGGAGAATTTAGCATTAGCACAAAACGGGATGAAACAAGAAGTAGATAAACATCGTAGTGAAATACATTTTGAAATTGGTGACTAGGTTTTTGTACATCTCTAGCCTTACAAAAAGATGTCCCTAAAGCAACAGAAAAAGGAAAACAAACTTACTCCTAAATATTATGGCCCTTATCAGGTTCTACAAAAAATTGGTAGTGTTGCTTATAAACTAGAGTTGCCTCCATCTTCACACATACACCCAGTATTCCATGTTTTAGGCCTGAAGAAGGTTATTGGACAAAAAATTGAAGCCCAGACAGAGTTACTAGAACTTGATGAGGAAGGAAGAATCATTTTGGATCCAGAGAAGATTCTACAAACACGTACTAAGAGGCTGAGAACTAGAGACATTAAGGAATATCTGATCAAGTGGAAGAATATGAGCATAAAAGACGCCACCTAGGAGGATGAAGGTTTTCTACAGCAACATCCAGGATTATTCAATGTTGAGGACAACTTTGGTTTGAAGGGGAATGACATGCTATGCCCTTAACCTATTGCTTGTATTAGGATATGAGTAGCTGACTTGTGGCTTACCATATCATTTTATTATATCATTTATACTTTCTCATGCTTAATAGGTCAGCCTTGGTGATGGCCATAGTATATGAATAGTATATATAGGGGATTATAGGTAGTATTTCATTATCATTTGAGCATTTGAGTCTTATTATATGGTTTGAAGGTTGCCCCCTCGAAGTGGCGAAGCTATTCTAATTGCATATTGAGATCATTACTCGGAAATATTGTGTTATTTGGTGTTCTATTGTTTCTCTTAATCTGAATTATACAAGTAATTTCATTCCAAGATTGATCTAGGAGCCACTCGATACCCCATACCTTTTACTCGAATGCTCAAATAAATCACCTAAATTATATCCTAGAAATCATTTCATCTGTGAACTATTTTCATTGGTCCTTACTTGTAAGCATTAAATCCTTCACTTCCATGTTGAACTCTCTTGTAATTCTATGCACATTCCTTATGATGTGAGATTTGAACTTGAACCACATCACTCACCGACTTGTTTCGTCATGACCGTTGACCAAGATCCTTCATTGGTTCTTATTTCACATTGGCCCAATACTTTTCTGCCATAATCTGTCATCAAGTGACCTACTCAGTGCTACCTGAGTTATACAATTAGCTCACCATTCTAAGTTGTTCCATGTACTCCACCTTTAAGAAAACCATGACATAGGTCTCGAGCTCCTAGTGAGCTATACCCTTAAGACTTTGAGCTTCATCATGCAAGCCTCCAAGGAATGACTCTTGAGCGTTGTGCTTCATAATATTATTATACTTGAGTTGGCTCCTTTGGATGACTACGGATATATCCAACCTCTACCTTAGTGAATTGTTCCCTACCAAGACAAGATATGTATTGAAGTGACTCCTATCCCGAGTTACCTTCTAAGTTGACTACATTATCTCGACCAAGTTGATGAAAGATTTGACATTACCTTCTTATCTTCCCACCATCAAGCTACACACTGAGCACCCTATCCAAGTTGGCATATGAGTTGAGCCTAATTTGGGCTCCGTGTTGATCCTGTTTAAAGCTAGGAGATCTCACTTATCAATTTATTAATTATTTTAATCATTTTATCTTTGTGATGACCAGAAATAGGCCCCTGGGACCAATGTCATAATTTATTTGTAATAGGACCCTGTTGTCCAATTTTTTCCTATGTGCAAATTTGGATAACAATTCCCATGCCCTTGCCTATGAATCTTGATGGTATATTGTAGGGAAAAAATGATCTATTAGGGATATTAATGGTGATAGGATTTATAGACAAAAAATTGTCTTCATTCATGGAAAATATAAATTCTAATTTTCCTCCCATAAATTTCTTTCATATTCCCATATTCTATAAATATAAGTGCTTAATAACATTCTATGGGATGGATCCTTCTACCTACATGTTATTCCTTGGAGCAATTCCTTTTCTTTCCTTAAGACCTCCACAACTTCACATTTTACATGAATTCCCTAACCTCTAACATATGCTTTGTAAATGTGATGGATATTTATTGAATGCAATACATTTGTGGTTGTTTTCCCTAAAAATTATCTATGCTTGTTATGGATATTTAACCTCTTGTTTTCATTAAGTTTTATTCATTCATTTCTTTCTGAACTCTTTATTTTCTTTATATTTATGTACATGTAATTTTATTTGTGTCTTTCTGGTAAGATTTGAACCTTGTTTTAGTGTTTGCACACTGTCATTCTTTCATTTTCCATCTTTTTATTCTCTCACCCATGTATACCATATGTTTAATTTTTTTTTTTAGTTTTAGTTACAAACTAAGTAGTTTAGGTTAGTTTTGGTTGATCTAAGAGATAAGGAACCAACCTTCAATGGATGTTTATCTCAAGGACCAAAGTCCCACACTTTGAAGATAATCCCATCTTAGATAAAGTATAATCTTTGATAAATTCAAGGGTGTTACTTCAGATGATAAATTCACAGGGTGTTACTTCAGGATATGTAATAGTTTTGGCATTCTTGGTGGGAAAAAATTAGAGGATTTGATATTATATCATTAGGATTTGTTTGTATCCTAGATATTTGTAGCCTTTGGATGCTTCACAACAACACATCTAGTGAATCATAATCATCATATATAATATTTTTAACAATCAAGTGTCTCAGTTTCATGAGAAGAGTTCAAAAAATACAAAGGAGAGAATGTGGAGATACGTTTTGCTACTTATAGTTGTCACCAACGAGAAGAAGAAGATGAAAACTAGTTTAAAGATCACCATCACTTCTAGATAGTGTTTTCTCCACTCATCCTCCTGGTAGGCATTTCTTGTCAACTTCTATGGTTATAAGACCCATCACACTCATGGAAAATCAAATAAATAATTTTTTCAAATTTAATGAGAATCCCTTTATTTTTGGCCCAATATGATGAAATTCTAATTCTAGCCCTGAATTTTCATTTCTTTACCAGAGGAACACTATAACACCCATAGCACATTAAGGGCATTGCAAACATTTCTCAATTTAGCCCTGATTAAAGTTTTCATTTCTTTACCAAGAGAGTGTAACACTATAACACCCATTGAGCACATTAAGGGCATTGCAATACATATTCTCAATTTATCACATCACACAAGAGAATATAGTAGTCTTATTATTGGTCACTTTTTTCAAGGGAAAATATCTGTAATGGTATAAGAGTTTAAAAGTTAAATTTATGTCTAATTGGGATGAGTTAGGAGAAGCTCTTTGTAACTATTTTGAAGATAAGTCAAACCATCTAGATTTCAAGGAGAAATTGACTGTAAAAAATAGTGCACCACATGGGATAATTATTGATTTCAACATCATATTTCAAAAGACTTAGGATAAAATCCCATAAATGGTAAGACCTACACCCTAGTATTATTTTCTCTATTACTTAAGGGATTTAAATAATGAAATTTTTGTCATGATTTATTCCATGAGAGGTATAACCTTACCAAATGCCTATGATATTTCTATTAGGGCTAAAAAAAGTCTTACTGGGTAGGTAAACTTGCTCCTAGACCTCTAATGCCCATATTCCTAGAATTAGGGACATCCATTCCTTACCATAATACTAAATTATCTCATATTCCAATGCTACAAAAATACTAAATGTAGATCATATAATGCATCAAAAATCTAAAGCTTAAGACAAACACATACCTCTACAAGACCTTAGTAAGTTGTAGCCCAAAGTAATGAAATAATTGCAAAATTTTGGCAATTAGTTTATATCCTTGAATAGGAAAAAATATCAAAAGTTTAGACCTTATCATCCTCCATACTAACCAAAATCCTCCCTTTTTTTCCAAACAAAACACCATTTTAAACAAACCCTCCAAATAAAAATCAAATTACCTATGCAAATCCATTTCAATTTTTACAATCCAAATGTGACTAGTTCTTCTAAGGTTTTGGTTCCACTACATAATAATCTTGTGTAAGATTATGATAGGTGATCCCCTTGTAATCTTCTACACAACCAAGAAACCAATGCCAATGTCATTATAAACTAATATTTGATGGTACAAAATGCATCTTTCCCTCAATATGTATCCGTAGAGGATAATCTGCATCAATAAGTTGTTAAAAATACTCAAAGTGATACTTCACTTATGAACTGGAAAATGGATGAGTTATAGGGAATCAATCAACTTCAATGGATAATTCAACCTTCTACTTTACACAGCTAAAAACAAAATGTCTACAAGAATGCAAATGGAGGAAAACACTCCATCTCTTACTTTGTTAAGTCTTCCTCCCAAATATAGATAACCCACAGATTTGAGTATATTCTAGGATTCAACAAGTGATCCATGGAATGTAATAAAACCATAGTGATCTACAGATATCTGGAATATTTTAGACCCACAAAATAATGAGATTTTACATGATAAATATATTTCCCCTTCCAAGAAAAAATTTAAGCTCAAAGTAAATCCATGGAATGTATAATTTTTTTCATCCAAATAAAGAACGTGAATTGAGTGGAAAAGAAAGGAAAGTACGATACAAAAGGAACAACTAAGAAAAAGAGGAATACATGGATAATGCTTTTTCCTTTTATTATTTTAATTTTTAAGAAAGCAAAAAAATCCAGGAAAAGCAACATGTTATCTCAATTTTCGCCCTCCCCCAAAAAAATTGGATCACCCACGACCCTGTGCAATATAAATTCAAGGGACGGTTCCGATTGATACGAGCCCATGCTTCAAATCCAATTAGAAAAGTTACAGGACTAGGCTCTATAATGGAGTAGCAGGGTTAGGGAAGAATAAAACAATGTAAAAGAAGCTAGAGGCTTAAAGGAAAAGAAACAGAGAAGGCTCAAAGTCTTCGAGCTCTGTAAATGATTCAGAACGAGCCCCAAAATTGGCTAAGTATGGAGCAAGTTTTGCGGAAGCTGCCAAGTGTCTCAACGGTGCATCTTCAAAGGTTAAATCCAAAAGTGGAGACTCAAACAAGCGCTAAGCCTCCACATGTCCAGAGCCCCAAAATTTGCACTGGCTATTGAAAATTATTCGACTCAGTGAAAAGTGCCAAGTGTGTAAATGGTGCTACTTCAAAGATAAATCCAAAGAGTGGAGACCCAAATGAGCGTGGTCTCACCACGTAGTCCAAATTAAAAAATGGGACAGAGTGGGCAAAAAAAATACTAAATATAGAGAACAAGCGGAAGCCTCCACATGTCTCATTGGTGTGATTTCAAAAGGAAATTTTGGAGTCAGTCCCCAAATGAGTGCAGGCTCACAACATGTCCTAGGTCTAAAAAAGGGGACATAGTCAGGGGTTGAATAGTCAAAGTAGAGGCAGTCCGATGGAAGGAGCCAAGTGTCAATACAACACTATTTCAAAGCTAAAAAACTAGGGGTGGTTTCCAAACAAGCGTGAAGCCTCCACGTGTCCAAGGTCAGACTTTTGGCCCTGCCAAACAAGGATACCTAGCCAAAAAATACAAAGGAACTCAGAGGAGCTCGCGGAAGCTACCACGTGTAATTCTGACATGATTTCAAGAGCATAAGGAAGGAGCTGAATCTCCAAGATGCACGAGGTTGCCACATGGACCTGGTATGGACAGACTCTTTCAAATATTGCACACCTATGACCCTAATCTTCAAATGGCCATATATTTTGACTAGAAACTTAGATTTGGGCAGGAGAAGACTTTTTGGAAATGTCACGACACCTTCTATGCCATGGAAACATAAAATATCATTATTAATAGGCTTTGTTGGGTGAAAAATAAGAAAACATCTTCGAGGCCATTAATATAGAATCTGATTTCTTCAACTACAAGATCTGATTTAATTTGATCCACTAGGGAACCAGAATCAAAAAATTGTAGCAGATTTGAGATAGGAATTGATTGATATTGGTTGAGATTTCAAAGTACTATTCAATTCATATTTCAAGGTGGTTGGATTCGAATTTTTCCCTCCTCTCTCTCATTCTTCCTATATATTGTAATGAAGGAGCATATTCAAAGGGTTGTTCATATTTTCTCTCCTTCCCCCCTCTCTCTTTCTTCCTTAGGGTAGAATGAGGAGTCTAAGCCTCCTACCATGGCTCTATAATAGTGTTTTATTACCTCTTTCCCACTGATGATGTACCGTGTAACATTTTGGAGTAATAAACATTGTTTCATGACGCATCTATCCATCTTTGGCTTATTTTGTTGTCTCTTCTTACCTTTCATCATTGCAGGGTATAATGTGCATACTTTTATGTTTGTTGTAGGTTCTAAAAGCTATGTTTAATGGGTTTTGATGTGGTGTTCCATGTAAAATCTATCTTTGGTCCATGGTGCATTCTATCCACCCTCTCCTGTGCTCACCTCTCTCCACTTCAAGCAGTCAGTTTTGTGATTCAACCACTTCCTTTTCTAGTGTAGTACCACTTAGTGTATGCTATTTTATCCTCTCTCTCTCTTTTCCCCTTAGAATGGTTAGATTAGGATATAATAGGTTCTTCCTGCACTGGAGTAGCTTGTGGCAGGTAGATTAAGAAGGAAGAACCGGCTTTCTTCGGAGGTCCATCTCAAGTTTCTCAAGTCCCACAGCTTGAGAGATGGTCCCATGTTATGCCATCACACCGAATGTCCCACTTCACACCCAAGCCATTTGGGGGTGTTGTGATTCTGCACTAATAGTTTTGGTACGCCGGATGGGACACTGAGGTTATTATTTTTCTCATCTTTCCAAGGTGTCTCATTACATAGCAAATCATAAGCCACAGTGTCACCAAAATAATAGTTTTGGCACACCCAGTGGTACAAGTCTGAAGCACCTTACCACTTCATCTTAGTAGGTCGGTGTGTTCCTGTTAAGGTTCAGCCTTTTGAGGCACATGCAAACACATCTGGTGACTCCATCTGGTCAATAACCCCATCTATGAAGTTGCAAACCTTTTCCATCCATTTCCACCCATTTTTGTTCACTTTTCTTTCCATATCTCCCATTTTTTCTCCATTTCATGAATTTGTGCAATCATGAATCCATTCCCTTCATGGAACTCACACTTACAGGAGCAATGCAATCCACCTCAAATGCATTTCCCAACTCCTCCAGATCAGCATTATTATCAGATCCAGAATAATCATGATTACCCATATGAGCATTGCCAAAACTAGTTTGGCTATGGAGCTTATCAAGAACAAGGGTATGCATACAATGACAAGACTCAAATGGAAGAAGTTAATCTGCTAGAGAAGATTAAAAAAATGGAGGCTGGCATAGTTTATTCAAGGGCCAAAGCACAAATGAAGGCATTCAAGATTGGTTTTAGGGCACCTTGTCTATGGGAAGGCCCTTTTCCAAGACATTGCAGCCCTCAAGAGAAGCTTGACTTCATGGTTGAAGTGTTGCCTCAACTTACACAGTGGATTGAAGACATATGAGGCTTATGATAAAAGTGTGAGATAGCCTTAGTCAATGGTCATTCCCTCCACCATTATCTCGTAAACAAGAAGTTCCACTTCTCTCACCACCACAAACAACTACAAAGTTGAGTTGAAACCCCATCCACCCTCCTCTTTCCTTCCCAATTCCATGTGGGAAAGAGATTTCAAAGACCATTCAAGGAGGAAAACAAGAGGAGGAACCCAACATAGAAGAAATGATAGAAGATCTGAAGCGATGGGTCATCCAGGTTTGGGTTTACAAAGATCCCCTTGATGGTTAAGCCAACAGAGGAGGTCAAGGTTGAAGATCCAGTGGTGGCTGAGGCCTGACTTTGCAGCAAAAGAAGAACATGAACAAGAAGGAGAAGATCAACAATCTGTTTGCTTTGAATGGAGTGTC
This sequence comes from Taxus chinensis, assembly GCA_019776745.2. NCBI lineage: Eukaryota > Viridiplantae > Streptophyta > Pinopsida > Cupressales > Taxaceae > Taxus > Taxus chinensis. Next base: position 774,452,654 of record CM034147.1, on the reverse strand, counting down.
CATGATGAAAATTTTTCTGAAGAGGATGCTGATCTGATCCAAGTTGCACAATCAGTCAACATTTGGAAGAAGAACAACTAGCTCTAAGTCTAGTTAAAGAGGAGCATATGGAGGTGACCAAGATAGATTCAGAGACACTAAATCATGAACCGGTTACACAAGAAAATATAGAACCCTCTCCCATTCAACCTCTCCAAAAATTTGATTTTTTGGAAGAGCCTGAACTCACTAGCTTCATGTTTGAAGATGAAGGGAGCTTCATATGGTGAAAATAACAGAGATTTTGAGATCACCATGCAAGAAGGAGATACCTTGTTACAATAGGACAGTAAAGATTTTGATTTCCTATCAGACTCAAAAGAATGTTTTGATAAGAAAGATCCAGCTGAAATTGTAATCATTTTCTACCCCATCATTCATTCTTCAACCACAAGAACCTGCTAGCATGGAAGAGAACGTGCAAGCACAACCTGTAGTTTATAACATGCCTCCTAAATCAAAGTTGGAATATTTTGATCTTCCAAAAGTCACACCTGCTGTAGGAGGAAGAGAAAAGGAAAGAAGATTTCATCATCTCTCTCACACCATCCACCCAGGAAGGTCAGCAAGAAGACTCCATTCTTGGAGTTAAATATCAGAACAAGTGGGTACATTCAAGGGATCAGACCATTCCCAATTAATTACTTGGATTAATTGGAGCCAAGGGAGAAGCCAAAACCAGTCATGCCTACTTCAGGGCATGAGGATGAGTATCAAAGTACCAAGGGTCATCATCAATACTTCTAAAAGTCCAATGCTAGTCATCTTGAGGAGGTATTTTCTGGTTGATGTTGATACCTTGATGATTTGGGTGGAGGATTGGCTTATTTTCAGTTTTTCACTCATACGAATAGCCATATTCAGTGTCAAATAATTTGCATGGTTGCCCCTCTTGAGAAAGGGAAGCTAGTTCTCCCTGCCAGTTGTAGGATTTTTTTGAGTCCCTCTTCTCTCTGGTTAGTGTAGGAGTAGGTTTAGGTTTTCTTTCAGTAGAACAAGTGATTGTGCACACTTCTGTATGTCTCATTTGAGGCTTGTGTGATTTTTTTCTTTGTACATAAGTTTTGTTCGTATTGCTCCAGAGGTGCATGAGGCCATGCCCTTCAGTATTCATGGCAGAAAGACCCATATCTTCTTGTAATAGTTGCTAATTTCAAAATAAAACAAGTGCAGAGAAACTAAAATGGGTTTCGAGGCAGTCCATTTCCAAGGACAGGTTCAGGGTCACCAAGTGTAAACGGTTGGGCTCGCAGATCAGAGACATAATCAATATCAAGCTATCATTCTTGACTCCATGCCCAATGGATGCTTCAAGGCCACTGGATCTCTTCATCTAGCAGGAAGATGTCCCCGTGAGTCGTCAATTTTTATCTCAATTTGCACCCCCTCAGCAAAATTAGATCACCCACGACCCCGTGCAGAAATAAATTCAAGGGATGGTTATGACGTATGAGCCCATGCTTCAAATCTAATAAGACAAGTTACATGTAGGCTCTATAATGGAGTAGTAGGGTGGGGGAAGAAGAAAACAATGTCAAAGAAGCTAGAGGCTCAAAGGAAAAGAAATGGAGAAGGCTTGAAGTCTTTAGACTTTACAAATGATTCACAATGAGCCCCAAAATTGGCTAAGTATGAAGCAAGCCACAGGAAGCTGCCAAGTGTCTCAACGATGCATCTTCAAAGGTTAAATCCAAAAGTGTAGACTCAAGCAAGTGCCAAGCCTCCACGTTTCTAGAGCCCCAAAATTTATACCGTCTGTTGAAAAGTCTTCAACTCAGTGGAAGGTGCCAAGTGTCTTAAACGACGCTACTTCAAAGATAAATCCAAAGAGTGGAGACCCAAATGAAAGTGGTCTCACCACGTATTCCAAATTAAAAAAATGGGATGGATTGGGCCAAAAAATGACTAAGTATAGAGAAAACGTAGAAGCCTCCACATGTCTCATTAGTACGATTTCAAAAGGAAAGTCTGGAGGTAGTCCCCAAATGAGCGCAGGCTTGCCACGTGTCCCAAGTCTAAAAAAAGGGATAGAGTCGGGGGTTGAATAGTAAAAGAAGAGGTAGGCCGGTGAAAGGAGCCAAGTGTCAACATGCCACTATTTCAAAGGTAAAAAACTGGGGGTGGTTTCTAAACAAGTGCGAAACCTCCACTTGTCCAGGGTCAAACTTTTGGCCACCACGCAAAGCAAGGAGACCTCAGCCAAAAAATACGAAGGACCATAGAGGAGCTCGTAGAAGCCACCACATGTCAGTCTAGCATGATTTCAAGAGCATAAGAAAGGATCTGAATCTCTAAGATGCACAAGGCTGCCACATGGACTCAATACAGACAAACTCTTTCAAATATTGCGCACCCCGCGACCCTAATCTTCAGATGGCCATATCTTTTGACTGGAAACTTAGATTTGGGTGGGAGAAGACTTTTTGGAAATGTCTCGACACCCTCTACAATCATAGAAATATAAAATATCATTCTTAATAGGATTTGGTGGGTGAAAAATAAGAAAATGTCTTCTAGGCCATTAATACAGAATCTAATTTCTTCAACTACCAGATCTAATTTTATTTGATCCGTCGGGGAACTAGAATCAACATTTTGTAGGTGGTTTTGAGAGGGGAATTGATTGATAGTGGTTGAGCTTTCAAAGCAGGATTCAATGTATATCTCAAGGTGGTTGAAGCAGGATTCAAATTTTTCCCTCCTCTCTCTCATTTTTCCTATAAATTGTAATGAAGGGGAATATTCAAAGGGTTGTTCATATTTTCTCTCCTACCCCCCTCTATCTTTCTTCCTTAGGGTAGAATTCAGAGTCTAAGCCTCCTCCCATGGCTCTATACTGGCGTTTTCTTGCCTCTTTCCCAATGATGATGTACTGTGTAACATTTTGCAACAATAAAATATGTTTCATGATGCATCTGTCCAACCTTGTCTTATTTTGTTGTCTCTTCTTACCTCTCATCATTGCAGGGTATATTGTGCATACTATGATGTTTGTTGCAGGTTCTGGGAGCTGTGATTAATGGGTTTTGAAGTGGTGTTCCATGTGAAATCTATCTTTGGTTCGTGATGCATTTTGTCCACCATCTCCTTTGCTCACCTCTCTCCACTTCAGGCAGTCATATCTGTGATTCAACCACTTCCTTTTTTGGTGTATCACTGCTTTAGTGTAGGATCTTTCACCTTCTCTCTCTCTCTCCTCTTAGAATGGTTAGATTAGGATAGAATAGGTTTTGCCTGCACTGGAGTAGCTTGTGGCAAGTAGATTAGGAAGTAAGAACTAGCTGTCTCTGGAGGTCCATCTCAAGTTTTGCAAGTCCCACAACTTGAGAGATGGTCCCATGTTGTGAAATCACACTAAATGCCCCACTTCACACCCAGGCCATTCGGGGGTGTTGTGATTATACACTAACACAACCCTCATACGTAAGCAAGTGAGCAACCCTCCTTCCTATAAGGTTAGTAGAAGATGGGTAGATAAAATAGAAATGAAAGATAAATGAAAAAGACTCACCAAGAAAGGGTGGTCCCACTGGGCATGCCAGAATATTGGAAAATTTTAATTGCTACATGTTTCATAGTAGTAAAATTGTAAGAAGAGAACAAACAATTCCAAGCATGAGAGGGTTTAAGGAAGCTCTAGATGGGATGACGATGATTACAGGTGCAAACAAGAGATCCTCCTCCTCGTAGTGAGCTAGATGACCTGCAGAACAAGAGAAACTCAACAGAAAATTGATTAGTAGATAGATGGGCGGGTTTCCTGAAAAATGTCAATCTTGAGAAGTGAAAAATTCTTAGGATGGATGTCAGCCCATGCTTTTGATAAAGATAAGATAAAATATTGATAAATTGGATGTAGTAGAATCTGAACCGTAACAAAAATTAAAATTCAATAAAAGTGATAAAATGCATATACGATGTAAACAAAATCAAACCAAACCTTAATAGGTTGATGGTGACCGAAGACTATAGGGCCTAATTGACGATAATTAGAATAGATAAACTGAAACAACGACAAAAATATAGATCTCAAGGCCTTGGAGGAATTTCTGAAGTTAGTAATGAGACTGAGATGAAGAACAAGAACCTGCAAGAGATCTAGAACTAGATCTGACAAATACGATGTAAGAAAAGTATGGAATTTGATGATGAATACAATGAAGACTAATCTAGTTGACGGTGACCTGGCTGAGTCAGCAGTGACTAGAGATAAGAAAACATATCTGAAGTGATAGAAAGGGAAAAACAACAAAATATGAAATCTAAGGGACAGTGGGATCAACAAAGGGATGATTGCTAAACTAAATGATAGAGAAGCTAATTGAATGGAAGATGTGTCAATGGTGGCCAGCTAGGGTCGACGATGACTGGGGCTGATGTAGGGTTTGATGGGAGAGAATGAGTAAGAACAAATATCTGCATATTGAAACTAAAGACCTGAGAAGGCAGAGATAGGGAGCCTGGATGATAGCTGGACCTGCACAAGATCTGATGATGATAAATTGCAATAATATACCCAAGCATACAAGAGAGAAAAATATCTCCAAATATTTCAAAGTGATGCACAAGATCTCTAAGATGATGATGGTAGCTGCAAGATATATCAAAAAATGAAGGAAAGATCAAAAGAAATCCTAAAGTCTCTAAAATTTCATCCTGAGAAAAGGAGGGGTAAGGGAAACTTTATAGGGTCGACGACAACCGGAATGGGTCACCACCGATCGCAATGACCAGTCCATTTGGGTGGTGGAAAGGTGACAAGATCAAGGCAATGAGATTTTTTGAGGCAAGATTAAGGTTTTAAATGATAAGGATGAGCAAGGGTTGCGTAGGATGGATAATTGAGTAGGTGGAGGGTGGAACAAATTTAAATAAATGCAAAGGGGCAGTGAATTTATTAAATGTTGGCCTATGGAGGATAAAATGGAGGATTTAGGGAGAATAAATGAATTAAATGGGGATTAGGATAATAAATGGTGATTATGGATGATTAATTAAGGGTGTGAATAAGGAGTAATTAAGGTGGGCAATAATGATAAGTGGGATAGATTGAATTTAGGAGGGAAAGGGGATTTGAATGGGAAGAGATATATGTATGTGAAAAGATGACGGAGAGCGAACGCGGGGTGAGGGGTAGCAATACCAGAAATTGGTGTCTACATCTGCATCATCAAATAAGTTAATTGATAAGTAAGACTCAAATTGTTGAATCCGTTTATCTAATGTTATGTCATCAATATTACCTTTGAACATTGGGATATCAAGATTCACTTCAACCCTAAAATTATTTTATTTTTGAAACTATTTCAATGTTTTGATTGTGAGAACGAAGGGGAGTTATTGCGTTAATTTGCATCATGAGATTGCAAAAGATCCAAACATTCAAGTATGGTATGTCTCAAGGGATTCACTAGCAAGAATTTATGTTTCGTCATGTTGCTTATGGGTGTCATCCATCTTTCTCTTATTGTTGCACACTTTTAATTAGTATGGAACAAAGTCAATTTATTGCCATTCTATTTGTCGACATGTGTACATGTGTTTACATAGAGAGGTATATCTTAAATACCAACAATCTGGAGTAAGGGATACATGATGTTGGTATAGGGGATAGCCCTACTCTTAGAGATAAGCCATGAAGGTAATAGAATGTATATGAAGAGTTAACCACATTAACTAATCAAACACATTCAAAATAAGAAAGGATTCTTGTATGAAATGAAACTTCTATTCAAATGAAATAATAAAGAAAACACATATAGAAAGGTGTACAAAATAGTTCAATAAATATGAGAATCCATATGCTCAACAAGGTGAAAACACTTCCTTGGTTAAGCTTTCTAGATTAGAATTAGAATGTTGTAGTGTGAGAGTTACAAGATATGCACAACATGCAAGTATTCCTAATATCTACTTTAAGGTGCTCTAAATCTCAATGGATGGCTTGAAAACCAAGATAAATTACATATTTATACAAGTATGATTGCAAAGGAGGAAATTACAACTAATGATGGTTACAAGAAGAGGTGGTCACAAAATGATTCATCTTTCCTTATCAGATGACGAATATTTTTACAACACAAGGCATGTTGATAGATGTTAACAATCTTTCCAACATGATGTAGGTGTAAATCATGCCACAGTAATAGGATGATGACATGTGACCACATATCACAGAATTCATAAGTAGAATTGTGAAGATGTGTGACAATGCTAAGAAGTAAGACAACATTGTGCTAAAGTGCAACAAGGTTGTAATGTGTTGCGAATTGTTATGAGAACTTACAAACATTGTGAGGAAACATACAAAACTGTAATAAGTTGCCAATGTTACGAGATGTTGTGCAATACTATGAGAATTGTGAAGTGCGTGTGTGAGGTGTGTAGGACTATACGAAGCAATATGCCAAGGACCACGAGGCTCTTGTACATGGTACAAAGTGATGGGTGAGTTGCAAGATACTACAGAGTTGTGTGACAGGTTGCGAGGAGTTGCACAAGTATTACATGATACCGACACAAGATTATATATTTGTTATGAGATATCGCAACGTTGAAAAATAAAAAATCTTAAGAAATAAAAATATGTAAATGATAATATACAATTAGAAAATAACCAATGAAATTATAAATGAAACAAATAATCAATAAACATGTAAATACAATAATAACATAACAATTAACTAATCATTTACCAAAATTAAATGTGTACACAACCAATAAATAATCCCTAACCAAAACTAAATGTCTACACATACTTAATAATAGACATGAACATAATTACACAATATTCCATCATTATTAGAATTTTGTACCACAAAAAATATAATAATTATTCAACTTTTACCCAAAAACAAACTATAATTACCAAAACACACTATCCACACACACACACATATATATATCCCAACGTTTCGAGGGCCTTTGTTTTTTTGGTTTTATAAAGTGTCAGAAGTGAGGGTACGAGGGGACACGGGGTATCTATAGAAATTATAAAGGGGTTGAACACCCATTGAACGCGCAAAGCGCAAGTTGAGCACACGGACACGACGCGCGATATTATTAAGAAACCTTTTAAAGACTCGCGACGGGACATATTTTAGTAGAATGAGGAGACCAAGGGCGAGAGGGATTGGAAGGCGACTCGCGAGTCGAAGCACTTGCGCCCGAGCCAATGGTAAGTCATTTGTTTTATCCCCAAGCCCCACAATATGGATATGGATGTATAATTTTCTATTCTACCAAAAAGGTTGGTCTTCTTTTAATATTTGCTATAATCCTTTATGAAATTCTTAAAGGTTTATTATTTAATGAGATTTATTAGCTTCGGGATTTGACTTGTTCAAAGTCATCTTGTTTGTTTTACCTTTGTTGTTACTGATCTTTCACGAGGGTACCTTTATAATGTTAAGAATGGTTTTTTTTAAAAAGTAATAATAGAATTGAGATTGGGTGAATTTTTATTGCAATTTTTATTTATAATTTGAAGGGATCAATGAATATTTAATAATTTGGAGTTATTAAGAGTTTAAATATATGTTTTATTTTTTTAAATCGAAGGTATATTTTTTATATAATTTATAGTTATTATATTAAAATATTCATTCATCAAGTTTTTGCATAGAGAGTCATTCAACAATGACAACAAGGTTGCGATGTAATGGCGTGACCATGTAATTTTCATGTTTCAGATGTTTATTTGACTGTCACATAACAATTTCAACCTTAAATTTGATGTTCATTTGACTATCACATAATAATTTTAACCTTAAATTTGATGTTCATTTGAGTATCACTCAAAAGCTTTTTCTTTTTAATTTGACAAGTCGAAAAAAATCAACCTTAAACTTAGTGTTCATTTGACTCTCTCTTAAAATCTTTTTCTTTTTACTTGGCAAAAGGGCAATTTCAGGATCGATGGAGACTATTGTGGGTTACATCTCTCCTTGAACTCCTGACTGCTCCTAACCTCAACCAAGGGATTCTTTCAAGACCTCTATTGATCAATTTCAAATCTCCTCGGAATGTTGAAACAAATTGTTGTGGGGAGTTCTACAAGTCTTCTATCCCTCCTTCCATCACTCATGCTCCCACTTTGGATTGGGCTTCTAATAATCTTGTCATTGCTCCCTCAAATCCCTCTTAGATTTAGGGTGTTGTTTATTCTAAGTCATTTCCCGACCTGGTTGGTTCATTGTCTCATCATTTCACACTCAGAATTGGTTATATTCAATGTCTTTCTCAAAGAAGACCCTTGAGTTGGTTTTATAATTCTTTTATTCTTGACATGGAATCATAATTTTGTAATAGGCCTCTCTTTGGAAAATGTGTGGTTAGATAGTTATCCCTAACCCATCTTTCCATGTGGGTTGTGTATAGTTGCAACTCTAATGAATCCCCTACCTTATCTTAGCTTAGTTTTGGCTTTTTCCAGGTAATTTTATGTACCGCAACGGATAAATATTTTGTTTGGTCCGTCGGCCCTTGGTATCACGACAGTTTCAGTTTCTTCTTTTTCCCTTGGTTACCTTTTTTTCAATCTCACGACACCAAAAATCTCAACTACTCCTCTTTGGCTCGAATTGTACAATCTCTCACTTGTTCTTCGAAGAGATGATCATATAAAAATGTTGGTTACTAAGGTGGTATATTTTCTTAAGATTGATGGCAAATATTTAGGGAGCATATTTGGGATCTAGTTTACACTTTGATTGATTTATCCAAACCTCTTTTCCATTCTATCAAATGTGCATCTTCCTAGGGTTCATGGACTCAATTTCATAACTTTAAGGTCTTTCCATCCAAGTGTTTTAGCTACAATGTTTTTAGGCATCGAGCAACTTTCTTGATGTTACGTTCTTACCATTGTCAAATAGTGTTTCCTATTTAACGAGAGGAGCGATGAGACCAATACTTGTAATGGTACAACATGTAATCAATAAAGGTGTGAAATAGCCAATTACACCGTGACACATTATATTTACAACTATTAAATACATAATGCACATATTTAGGTCTAATTATATAAATTTGAGGTGAGTTAAACAAGGTTTGAGGTGAGTTAGTGTCGTATCTTAGGGTCTGCAAGGGAATGTTGTTTTGTACCATATTGTAATGGAAGATTGAATGTTAGATTTAGTAGATTATAGAAGACGTGGTAATCCTCGTAAAGGATAGACACAATTTCATCAAATGCAAACTGATAAGTGTTCAACTTGATTAGTTCACATTTTCTAGCATACTCCTAATGTATGTTAGATAGAGTATAGGCATCCACTAAAACTTGACGGAGAAACAACATTTTACAAATCTTTTTGTTGCAAGTGCCTTGGTAGATATGTATGTAAAATGTGGTTTAGGCATGCACAACCCATGTGAATTGTTTAACGAAAAAAACATAAATATGGTCTCATAGATTGCAATGATTGCAAGATATGCACAAAATGGTTTATTGAAAAGGCCTCAAAAATTTACATGCAAATGGAAATTGGCGGGTGTAAGGCCAAGCTATGTAACCTTTTTAAGGATATCCTCTTAACCTATTTCAAAATGAGATTTTTAAAACAAGGAAATGATGTCCATCAAAACATAATGGAAAGTGTTTTTTAGTTATATGTAGTTGCAAAGTGCCCTGGTAGACATGTAAGCAAAATGTGGAATCCTACATAAGGCACATGACATATTTGACAAAATACCTCGGTGACCTATGGTCTCATGGACTATAATGATTATATGTTATTCAAATAATTGACATGTAATTTAAAAGGCCTTTGAAACGTTTAAGAAAATGTATAAATGAAAGTCATAAAGAAAAACTCCATAGCATTTGTCAACATACTCCCACCCTATGCCAAAATGGGAACTTTCGAACACGGTATAGACATCCATCAAAGTATAATGGAAAGTGGATTATTTATATGTTATGGTGGTAAAATCCCTAGTAGACATGTGTACAAAATGTAGAAGCACATGCAAATGACGTGAATTGTTATAAAAATGGGTCAAACAAATGTAATCTCATGGAATTTTCCATGATTGTAGTATATAAACAAAAAAAACTTTTGGAAGGATGCTCTCTAACTCTTTGAAGTAATGAAGTACTATAAAACATACCATGACCATGTGAGCTTTATATTTTTTACTATCAGGCAACCATGTACATTTAGTGGATGAGGGATGTGTAAATACTAAAATGACATTATGCCTTTAATTGATTTTTATGCTTGCATGTTTAACATTCTTTGTTGTGCTAGCTATCTCGAGGACACTTGAAATTTTATCATCAAAATGACAATAAAACCGGATGCACTTAAATGGATGTATTTTATGGGAGCTTGTAGGCCACATAAAAATATAGGGTTAGGATAACCTTTGGCAATACTCCTATTTGAGTTGGATCCTCAAAATGGTACACCATGAGTTCTTTTGTCGAACATTTATGCAGTAATGAATAGGGGGGTAATTTTTAAAAGGTAAGAATATTGATAGAAGATAGAGCATTAAAAATATATCTAAATGTAGTTGCATTGAAGTCTATAAAACATTACATATTTTTTGTGTACTCACACCCACAAACACATGAATTCCATGCAAAGTTGAAGGAAGTATTATTAACAATATTTATAGACATAGACTCTAGACTCTATAAACATAGATGAACAATGTGAGATTCCTAGTGGTAAGAAAAAATACATTTATACTCCACTTTGGAAAAATATTGTAGTGTTTGTAAAATTAATAAACCAACATGTTGCACATCAACTTCATTTGATCAAGTTGTGTATCATGGTGAAGGGATTTTTGTTTATTCTTACGACCCACGAATAATAAACAATTTAGGCGATAACTTGTCTCAAAAAAACAAAAAAACAAAACGTGCCGGAAAAAGACCAGTACTCTACCCCTTCCAAAAAAAAACCACGTCTTCGTACAATTGTGGAAGTCACAAAGACTTGATCTTCATCATTAAAAAACACTTTTACAATGTGGGTATTAGCGCTACAGTAACGCGTTCTGAAGAGAAAACCCTCTACAGAACGCGCTCTGTGGAATGGCGTTCTCATGAAAAACCTTACGCGCAGTATAGAGATGAACCGTGTCCTGTACGCGTTGTGTGTTCAAAATCCAAATTATAAATATCAATGTCGGTGAATGACCAGATGATCCACTCCCGTCTTTGTTGGACTACAATTGCTTTGTGGGGTTTTGAAAAAATAAAAATGGAGTCCAGGAAAGACAGAGAACGACATAGGGATCTGCCTCCAAGGAGGGGAAATATAAAAAGGAGAATATATTCGTCCTTGGCTGAAGCAATAATGTGCTGCTTCAACCCACTAAAAAAGCAGCGGAATTAGTTTATTTGGTGGGAATGGGGGTGATGGCAATGGTGCCTGTGATAATTGCCATTGCTGCTGTTTCCGAAAGAAAACGTGGGGTTTTGTTTTGTCTGCAGAAAGCAGTACTACTTCTGTCTTGCACACTGTAATTTGAGGTGTTAAGGTTTTTTTCTGAAAGGGGGTTTGTCTTTAGCTAGATGTGTGAGATGCCGGTATTACGTTGCCCGGTTGTTTTTTGGTTCCTGGTTTTGTTAAGTTTTAAGTTTTTAAAGTTGGGAAAAAAAATGTTAGTGATTTTCTGTTTGCAAGTTGAATATGGTACAACGTTTTAAGTCTAAGAATTCTGTGCATCTAATTCGTACACGTGTTTTGTACGTTTAATGGTACCTTGCTTAAAAAGAAATTATGCCTGTTCTTCAGGGTAAAATACTGTTTTGAAAATCAATTACAAAATGAACAATTGACAATTGTTGGTGCCCGTTTATTTATTGGTGTGTTTGTATCAACAAAATTCAACTTCAAATCATTTACAAAATGGTTAATTATTCCAATCAGATGATTTAGGGATGGGTTTTTTAAGGAAAATTCAAATTCAAATCTGCAACATTTAATTTATGGGAGACTTTCATCTAAATAATATGTGATTTGGGGAATAAAATGACATATTAATACTTAACTTTTTACAATTTAATAGTAATTAATACCAAAAAGTGTTAAATATAGAGAGTTACAGATTTAACACTCAACCAAGGTAGTAACTTTAAATATGGAAAAAAGATCGTTATCAAAAAAATACAATAAATACGGAAAAAAAATACAGTCTTATTAATTTATCAAGGACTACTTACTGAAAAATGAAAATACTTTTAACTGTTGATTATAAAATCTTGAAAGTGTTCATAATTCATTTATGGTATAAAATAATAATAAATAACACACTTTTTTGTAAATCCTATATTTTAATTTTTTATCATTAAAAATACAATTCTATATAGTTAAATAGAAAAAACTGAAAAATACAGAATTTTAAAAAGATTTTACAGTATTTGATAACTATTTGATAACTATATACTCAATATGCACAATTATTGAATTACTATATTAATTATTTCTTTTAATGTAAATTTTTGAAATAATGAACAGCTGTAAATTGCAATTCCCACGAACACAATAATATGAGTATTTTGAATTGTACTCAATAAATTCCACAATAAAAATTAGGAAATTAGTGCTTCTAACATTAAATAATATTGAAAACTATAAAAAAATATAAATTTTTATACATATGGTTATATATTATTTATTAAAAACTCAATTTTAATTTTATAATGGTATTAATAATTCAAATAAATCCTAACTACTAATTTGCGTTCCTTATTAATTCTTTAACACTTGACCGAACTAAAAACTCACATATTTGCTTAATAAGCTTTTGTTTATAAGAACCTGTTGACTTATTAACCACTTCTAAACTTTAATCCCTATAAGTATAACTATTTCGACTGTTATGAATTGTAACCTGTAATAAATATTGACTTATAAATAATATGAGTTCATTAAATTACATTATTACCGAAATTAAAAATAAATGAAATTAAATTTAATTTTATAATAGCAATATTAAGAGATTACTAATTTATGTTTGCATTTTTTTAAAAATAAATTATATATAATTAGCAATTGCATGTGTATAATACAATGTGAACGCCGAACGGTATATGTTATTTGATTTAGAGGGATAGTTACTACTTTTGTAGTAGATGTCGATAAGGGTTGTGATTGATTTTTTAAGTGTAGGTATATAGATGAAGCATTACATTTAAAGGTTCTATCTCTACATTTCAAATTTGTTACGAATTCGTACATATACATTTGCAAATCTTATATCATGGGTGGTAGCATTTTGCGGACTATTTTATTTAAACTAAACATGAATACATGAAGACTTCCATACATTTTCCAATTTTATATCATGAGTGGTAGCCTTTTGACGCTGTTTTTTGGCACTAAACATGAATACATTTGATACATTTAATACCGCTTTGGATAGTTAATTACTTTTGTAGTTGATGTGGTTTGTAATTATTTGGGGGAAATTGTATTAGTGTTGCAACATGTTTGAGATGGTGGTTGCATTGGTTGTTTGATTGCTTTTTTGTTGAAAAGGTCTTTTTTGTACTATCAATAACATGTTGATAAGGGGTGTGATTGATAGTGAAATTGTAGGAATATAGATGAAACATTACATTGAAAGGTTCGATGTGTACATTTCAAATATGTTACAAATTCGTACATTTACATTTGCAAATCTTATATCAGAAGATATGAACTAAACATGTATACATGAAGACCTTTGTGTTATCCAATTTTGCCTCTCAGGCAAAATAGAAAAACATGACCTTGCACACAGAGAAGCCGACAGGGTTGTTTCAGTCATGGAGGATTGCATTTTGGAGTTGGGTGTATAAAGAAATTGCGAGTTCTCCGATTTCAGACATTTTACCTCTCAGGTTGAACTCTGAAATCGATTTTCAAGGTCTTAACTTGCTCAAAAAAACTCCAAATTTCACTAGTTGATAGATCGGAGGCTAATCTTCAAAAGGGTATTTTAGTTTTTTGAAATTTTGATTTTCAAAATTTTGGAGTTTTTTGAATTTTGGGATTTTGGATTTTGGGATTTCAGGTTTCGGGATTTCGATATTTCGGATTTCTGGATTTCGGGTTTCAGAATTTTGGGATTTTGGGTTTCAGGATTTCGTATTTCGGGATTTCAGGATTTCAGATTTCGGGATTTCGGATTTTAGGATTTCGGGTTTTGGGATTTCAGGATTTCAGGTTTTGGGATTTCAAGATTTCAGAATTTCAGGTTTCAGGATTTTAGAAGTCTCAACCCCAAAACATAACAAGCAAGACTCAATGTCCGAAATTCCAAATTCTGAAAGTTTGAAATTTTAGACTTTCGGATTGTCAAGTTTCGGACTTTCAGAACTCTTAGGCCATTTTGAGCGGTGAACACTAGCTCGACTTCCAAAACCAAAATTTCTGAAAGTCAGAATTTCAAGATTTGGAGGTTGCATGCATTTCAGATTCCAAAAATGAAGAAATACAGATCACCATTTTTTGAGGTGTCCTAGGATTCTCACCTACCAAAATTATGAGGTATGGGCTTCCTTTCTCGCCCAACAAGGAACAACACATGGGGGCATGGGTTTTGCAATAGAACCCATCAATATTGTTGCAATCGAATTCAATGCTCTTTTGGGGTGGTTGAAGCTAGATTTCAGATTTCTTCTCTCTCCTTCCTCTCAGATTCTTCCTATATATTGTCAAGAGGGGCATTTTTCTAAAGGTTGAACATTTTTTATTTGCACCCTCCCGTATTCTCTTTCTGAAAGTGGATTTGTGGAAGTTCAAATGTCCAAAAATGCAAATCTTGCCTCTTGTCCAATGTAATGGATTGTATCAAATTCTTGGAGTAATAAAAAAAATTTGTGGATGATTTCAACCCTCTCTTATGCTCATTGCATCTTCTTGATATCTCATTGCAATTTTGGTTATCTGTGCATGGATATTGTATCACATTTTTAATGGTTTGTGTTTAATGGCAAAGCACATGTTCAACATTCCTTTGGTGCATCACCTCTATTAGTTTAGGTTTATTTAATTTCATCTTCTTAACCATGTCTCCTTGGTAAGTGAGAGTAGATTTTAGAGTATATCCTCTACAAATTGTATGTGTGCACCTGAACCGAGGAATAGGAACCAACCGTCATCCGGAAATCTTTCCTGATTACAAAGTCTCACACTTTGAGAAAATTTCCATGTTATGTAATCACACTGAGAGTTTCAACACATCGAGTTACAGATATTTAGGGGTGTTGTGATTACGCATCAACACTTTGTACATTTGCAAATTTTATATCATGAGTGGTAGCCTTTTCTAGCCAATTTTATTTACACTAAACATGAATACATTTGACACCCCTTGAAATACCATAAAATCCCTTGCAATTCCTTGATTGTGATACTTCTTTTGGTTTGTCTCTAGGAGCTACAGTGAAAAGATATGGCAATTTTATGAAATTTGGGTGTAAATTTTTGAAAGTTTCAATTTTTGATTCTGAACCCCATAAATAAGAGGTCAAACCTCTCATTTTTCATTCATTTTACAATTAGAGATTTTTTATATTTTGGAGCTCTTATGAAATTGATGCCTAATTTGGACAAATGTTGTATATTATGATGTGATTTGAGATAACTATATATAGATATGAAAACATTTTTTTACTAAGTATACATGGCTTATTATGTTTATGTGGTTGGATGTTGTATTTGTGTATATGTGATGTTGTATGATTTTATTCTTCTACTTGAACAAAAGTGAAAACAATTGTGACTAAAATGAAAGGGCAAATGGTAAAGATAAGTAGGTAATAAAAACATCTAACGTAAAATAAATAGTAAACACAATAAGATAAAATTTTTACTATGTTAGCTACAAAGACATCTAAAGTAAAAAAGATACTATTAAACAAAATATGTGTTAGCATGTGTGATTACAAGGGCATCTACTAAATAAAAAAGGATAAAAGATGCGATATAAAAAGAGAGAATATGGTAAATAAATTTTATGTAAAAAGATAGTAAATATAATCAACAAAAAATGTGTTACACTAAATAATGAGGAACTTTAATAAAATCTAAGAGAAATCAACAAAAATAAAATATTTAATAAAATTGGAAGCACAAAATTGAGTAAGACCAAAGAAATGCTTGTACTAGACCATCTTAGATGATAAACATGGTCATGTAATGTCATAAGTATAGTGATGGAGATGGTGTGAATGTTGAGGGAAAATATGCGAAGAAGGCTTAGATGATTCCCCGAGCTCTTACAATCTTACACTCATAAATATTTAGCTATAGCTAGATTTAAGGAGGTTAGAAATCTGAAGTGGGATGAAGAAAAGGATGTAAAAGAAGAAGAACATGGTAAACTATCTATAATATCCATCAAGGGGATATAAGAGCGATCACCAAAAAAGAAAAAGGATAATGCGCCATCATGTCAATACAAAATCCTTAGTAGAGATAAAAAACTCTAATCAATAGAACATGACTAAGAGTTTTAATCATCTAGGCATGAACTAAGTTACCAAGGTTGGTCCCCCAACCTCCCATACCCCCATGGATACGTACCCAGTACAGATATCTCTTGGGTATGTCAAGGTATGTATCGGGTACAACTCGGATACATTTTGATGTACCTTGGATGTACCCACAAGGTTGGGTAGTGTGAGGAGCTCTAAAAAAAGTTTTATTTTATTTTATTTTGACTCAAACAAAATTTAGTTTTATTGAGGATTAGATTGGGAGGGCATGGCAATCGGAAGGAAACTTGGAGATTTTATAAAATACCTGTAGTTTATTGAAGAAAAAATATTCAAAGGATATCAAGAATGTTTAAGGTAATTATTTGGGATCATCGCAATTGGCCAAGGAAAGAGGCTATTCATAGAAATTCAGACATATATATGATCATTCCTATAATTTAGTTATGAGATCAAATCTCAAGTGATCGTAAATACTCATAGAAAATTTTGGCACCAAAAATTGCATAGCCAAAAGTTTTAAAGAGCATCCTTTCCAAGAAAATATCAAGGCATAAAATTGACTCCTTCCACATCCTTAAGGAGGATTAGAAGGTTATTTTGGATAATATGAATGCAAGAACCAACCGTTGGACTGATCTCTTTAGTTATCATTGGCAGGTTAGAGTCACTCTCATTAAATAAGTCCTTTATGAGCTCCCTATATACATCTTTTATGGCCACCATCACAACAAAAAAATTAATCTCAAAGGAAATGGATGAAACATAGAGGAATACAATATTCGTATGTCATAGAAAATGTAAAATCTTAAGTATATTGAATTTTTTAAACATTGATCATACTATATTTTTCAAGTTGTGTATTTCTTATGGACTTAAAAATGAGTAAAACAAGTATATGTGTGTGTGAGTGTGTGTGTGTGTGTGTGTGTGTGTGTGTGTGTGTGTGTGTGTGTGTGTGTGTGTGTGTGTGTGTGTGTGTGTGTGTGTGTGTGTGTGTGTGTGTGTGTGTGTGTGTGTCCTATTATACCCAAGGGTTTTTCAAAATCAATGTATCCACGTATCGAACCCATACCCGTACATGTATCCTGGCAACATAGGGTATGAAAGAACCCAGTTGTGCAAGTTCAAATTTTTAGTAAATGAATTCCTGGTACTGTAGTTTTATAGTAAAGAATGAACTTGGTAGTGTATTTGCAAAGAAAAACAATGAACTTGGTAGTGTATTTTCAAAGAAAAACAATGAACTTAATAGCAATGTGCCAGTCCCCACACACACAGATTCTCAAAGACTTTGATAGGTATTACAAGTAGAGTGATAATTAGCCCAAATGTGATGGCCAGTCTCTCACCATGATGCTAGATAAGTTTCTTTCTATTCTTAATACACATCATGTAGAACAAATTTTTTGTTAGGTGCATACCTTGCTACTTTAGTTTACACCGGAAATCTCTCCAATGTTGCATATGCTCTCTATTTGTGGGTGTGATCTATCTTCCACCATGCAAAAATTTATAGTATTGTTGATTCAATCCGCTTAGTCCTGGATCCTTTCTAGCTCCCATGTCTTTCATCATATATCTTATTTTTCTTACATCATCTCACATGCCATTTGGAGCATTTATATTTGAGTAAAAATTACACATACACAAGGAAAAAGATCCATGTCTCAAGGTATAAGAGTAAAAAATTACTGGAAAGATTTTATTTCGGTTACAAAATGCACATTTTCTAATTTTAACTACTCAAAAAAAAGAATTATTTCTCATACCTTGAAGTATTTGTACATGGTGACTTGGTTCATGTACTTGTTGTTTGAATTCTCCACAACAAAGAGAATGTATAAGAACACCAAAAATTATAACCAAGCCTTCAAATTTGTGGTCAATTTTCTTCCTTTACTGTCACCAAGACCAAGACCCCCCACAAGAATACAAGCCATCCTTGAAATGATGGAAATGATTGTTCTTAGGGATGAACTTGGTAGCAAGTATGGAAGTCACTGCATGCTTCGAGATTCTTAATATTTTTGGTTGGTGTTCCGTGCTCATTATTGATTGGAACAAATGCAATGCTCAATGTTACACTGTGATGGAAAAGAGAAGTTTCCTTTAGGTCCTAATCCATTAATGAAAAGGAAGTTTGTGTCAAGTACATACCCTGTTGCTTTAATTTGTTTCATTAATATCTCAAAGATTTTTTATATGTTGTGTGTTTTGTGGGTGTGATTTATCCCCTTACTGTAAAACAATTAATGGTATTGTTGACCTCATTCCAGCTTAGTCTTGGCTCCTTTTAAAGTACCCTATCTTTCATCATATTTCTTACTTTTCTTGAATCGTCTAACCTGTCGGCCGACGCATAAATTTTTGAAATCAAAACATATGTGCTAGAAGTGTGAGGTTTAAGCTCTATGATGTGTTCTATTGAACACTTACCCAATTCCATGTTCTCGTGGATTCAATTGGTTGTGAGCAAGGCAAACCACACAATAAGAGATTCTAGCCTACTAAAAACTCCAAGAATACCGATAAAGGTAAAATGGTTAGGCTTCATCCCTATCCGTTGCATTTGGATAAACATATTAAGTGCCTCCTTCCCATATTTTTGAATCAAGTCAACATTTGTGGTCTTGAAAACACCTATAATCATTACATTGTATGTAGCCACATTTCTCTCAGGCATTTTGTGGAACGCTACAAGTGCATTCTATATACTCTCACATTTAGCATAGATGTTAACTATTGTAAACCCAACATAAACATATGATTCAAATATAGTTTTAATGATGTGTGAATGGATCAATTTTACACGCTCTTGAATTCCACCACCACCACATGCCTTGAGAATGCTACCAAATGTGAAAAATGAAGGCTTCAAACCTACTTGTTGCATTTCACCAAATAGTTTCAGTGTCTCTTCATCATGCCCATTATGGGAATATCCTGTAATCAATGCATTTCAAGAAACTCTGTCACATTTAGAAGCTTCATCAAACATTCCTTGAGCCTCCGACACTTAGCATACATGTCAACCAGTGCATTTTATACAAAGACCCAAGACCTGAACTAGGTTCTAATGGTGTGGGTGTGAACTTGTTTTTTCTGTTCTAGATCACCAAGTTTTGCACATGCACTCAATGTGCTAGCAAATGTGAAGTGGTCCACCTTCATGCTCAGCTTATACATCTGCCAAAATTTTCCTTCAACATCCTTATAATGTCCATGTTGGGCATATCTTGAAATCAATGAATTCCATGCAATTATATTGGGTTTAGGAATTTTGTCAAACAGTTTGCGTGCATCATTCAAACTACCACATTTGACATACATATTGAAAAGATTAGTGAAGAGAAAAACACAAGGCCGGAATCTAATTTTTATCATGTGGGTATGAATCTTCTTACCTTCTTCTAGTGCTTTCAATTTAATATAACCTTGTAATAGAGAAGTATATGTACTGGAATCTGGAAGTAGGTCATTTCTGTACAAATTACAAAATTGTTCACTAATTAAATAGTAGCCATTTTGGGGTTGTGAATTCTACGTTGAAGCTTATTTTAAACAATCTTCAATCCTTGCACAACTACTGTGATACCCAGGAGCAGATTGGGTTTTAATCCAAAACCTGACAATTCTAACAACACTTGTGTACATTTGAATTTCTAAAACTACTACTGAATATTTCACTAGAGTGGTGAGATTCAAATGATCCATTGTTGAACCTGTCTATGCCAATGCTCCCACAAAAACCCAATCTTCTCCATAATATCTAATTACAATAAAATACAGGATTTGAAAAATAAAAATAGAGTTTTCATAAACCCAATATAAGTGTTGTTGAATAGGTAGGTTGATTAGGAAAATGGGTTGTTTCCAACCCCACCCAATTTCAATTATGTTTGTGGCTCATTACCGATTCATAGATAATTCTGTAAATATGCATATGTAAGGCATTGGAATACCTAGATTGTGAATGGTAGTACGAACTATGTAGCCCTTTTGGAGAAGACCATGAATGAGATCACCCACAACCAATTTTATGCCACCTGTCACACACATCTCCACACCGTTGTCTCCCATTTCTCATGACCAAATTAACAGTGCTAAAAAAACATGCAAGTGATATGCATTCAAAAGTAAACCACCGAATTCAACATGCAATGGATAAAAATCGGTAAAAACTGTAAAAACGTCAAAACTTCCATCAAAGTTAGTCAAGCAAGAGAAATGTCAAAATGACCATCAAAATTAGGCCAGTGACATGAAATGACTAGAAGGCCTTTCCTATAGGGGGAATGTTTTTGGCGTAATTAATTAAATACTAGCAATCGAATGTGTATAATGCAATGTGAACACCAAACGGTATATGTTATTTTATTTAGAGGGATAAATATTTCTATTGTAGTTGATGTTGATAAGGGGTCTGATTGACTTTGTAAGTATAGAAATATAGATGAACCACTTCATTTAAAGGTCCTGTCTACATTTAAAACTTGTTATAAATTCATACATATACATTTGCAAATCTTATATCATGAGTGGTTGTATTTTGTGGAGTAGTTTGTTTGAAATTAACATGTATATATGAAGACTTCCGTACATGTGTAGATTTTATATCATGAGTGGTAGCATTTTGTGGGAATTTCTTTTTGCAATTCTTATATCATGAGTGGTCATGTTATGTGGAGTAATTTATTTGAACTAAAAATGAATACATGAATACTTTCGTACATGTGGAGATTTTATATCATGAGTGGTAGCATATAATGAAATAGATGCCATAGCTAATGCTTGCAAAACCCATGGTAAAACTTGCTTTGAATCTCAAGAGGAAAAAAATTTGGAACAAACTTAAAATTTTATAAGAGATCCTGTGCAACATCATATTGTTCTGATGGTTTTACCTCAACCTTTAAACAACCCACATAGACAACCTCAAAATCCTCATATAGCCCATCCTTGAGCTGCAATAGCAAGGAATCCTCATCCCAACTGAAACACTAACTCTTACCTTCATGATTTCTATGAGCTCGCAAAGGAACTTGGTTAACCACAATAATCATTCGCTTCATACAAATTGATGAGAGGGTGTCTGAGGTAACACTATTAGAATTATCATCATCAATTTAAAATATTATCCCAGGCACAATCATTACAAGGGGAAGTCATCTCACAGTCTGCCCAAAGTTAGGTATATTGCCCACAGCCAAATCTAAGAGGTTTGAATATGATCTGGACACCATGTTATCTTTAAATTCCACCCTACATGAACTTCAATTATGATTCTAAATAGTTTGTAAATGCACAATTTCCAGTCTAGGACAATTCACTACAAAAAATAGCACCTTATGGGGTGACTCAACCAAACCTGCACTAGTTTTCAGGTAAAAAAGATAAAGAAATTCTCTCTCCAAATGTTTATTTAGTTTTTTGTCACTTGACAGAGCTAAGAATCATTCAGAGTTTTCTATAAAATAATTGCTCGATCCAAAGCTGTAAGAAATACTTGCAATTGGAAATATAAAGGAATATATAAGGTAATCCAACAATTCTATGTCCAACAGATAGCTATAGTGGCAACAAATATCTCTACAAAAGGAATAACAAGAAAATATACTTCTAGAAAAGCTTGAAACATACCAAATAATTAAGAAGAGTAAAGCTCGAGGAAATTATATTTCATAAATTTTGGGTAGAAAAACATATGGCCAAATAAATCCACCATTATTGGTTTTAAAAATGAGAACTCCTTCCACCATCACATTTCATTTTAAAATAAACGCTATAAATGAAATCGGGTACATTTAAGAAGATATTTGCAATAGTCTAGAGTTGCTTCTTTGCATGGATCATCGCATGTGTTGGGAGATTGTAAGGTTGAGGCCTTTCATGAGCGGCAATAACGGGGAGTCTTTGCGTATCAATTCAGCTCTGTAACTCTTAGCCTCATCTAAAATGGTTCAAGATCCATTGTAGTAAATGGATAATCCGATTACAATTACCATCTACAAAATACTTGGTGTATCCATGATTGCACAGACCCTAATTCACATACAATTTTCTTTTCTTCCAGTGATTTTATAATACAATCGCCATTGTTATTGCCGATACATAATTCATAAGAAAAACACAATTTAACTACATAATTGAAGCTCATCTTGTTGTGCATGGCCATGCAGTTTTTAAATATTAGATGCATCTCTTCAACCTTAAAAATATAATATAATTACTCTTGTTTTAGATAAGATCACCGAATACCAACCAGTTAACATGTTATTTTTGAGAATCATGCAAAAACATGAGAAATCTTGTCCAAAATATGATCTTATCTTCTTCTATAAGATTATGCATGCACTAGAAACAAAAGGGGCTAACTCCACTTAAAGCCAAGAATAACTGAACCGTCATTTTAGTTGCCAAATTTAATATAGTGACGTGAATTTCTGCAAATCCATTTCCCATAGGGGAACGCCTTCAATGTAATTATAATTTAATTTCTATTTTTATGAAGATAGAAATTAATTAAATTTAAGGGTAATTTTTTTGATAATTCAGATATGAATAAATTTTTAAGGTCAGAAGTTTCTCTAACGCAAAAAAAGTACTACAGATTAATCTTTGGAGCAATCTACAAATGTCCCACTCTATATGTCGATAAACAACAACAAAGTAAAATAGGTTGTAATTGGACTAATTTTACATTGGTGATGATTGTGAAACTATGGTATTTCTATTTTGTCTAATCAAAATGCAATATAGAAATTATTTTTTAGAGTGTGTTAAAATTTTTGATAAGTATTTTTATTTTTAAAAAAATTAAGAAATAATTATTTTTTCAGTACTTTAGGTGCATGCCTTCATTTCACACCCTCTTCGAAAATAACCTTAAACCTTAGAGTGAAAGGTTAATATAATATTAAAAACATACTAAAATAATTTTTTATTTGCCTTGGTTTACATTGGCTCATTAAGAAGAAGGAACAAGGTTCCCATATTAGATATAGGGCACAAAGTCCTATATAAATTATATAACCAAGTTCCCTATTTCATATATGACACATAATTCAAGTCATTTTGTTACGAACAAGGCCACTCACTATTTAACCTTATGTTCTATATAATGTGACATTTTCTAAATAACAGCGAGTTTGGACATGTGAGAGTTTCCATGGATGTGTATGACTTTAGAAATGAATTTAAGTCTATTAAAATGATACATACAGTGATCTATGTTTTATATAATATGCGGCATTTTGTAAAAATCAGTGATTTTATATTTGTGAGAGTTTCAATGGATGTGTATGAATTCAAGAATGAATTTAAGTCCTTTAAAATAGTACATAGGCTGAGCTTTAATACCACTCTCCAATATCCTATGTATCTCTACCATGTAATTATGGAAAGAAAACGAAACATGTTTTTTTAATGTAGATGGCATAGCGTCCATGTTCTATCTGGGGTTTGGTATTTTTTCCCTCTCACATTTTCATTTTCAACTCTGGAGCTTGTGTATGTAGTGTGAGGTGTCATACTTCATTGTGGTGGGATGTAACATGTGCTAACACTAATCATGTTTGCTTTATTCAAACCTTGATTTGATGATTTAAAAAATTTCTTGCACTTAAAGTGTGACCCTATTGTGCATGGAAGTGTTTTGCTCTAGGAAAAGATGTGTCTATGTTTACCAAGTAGATTCTTCTCCATTCGAATCTTCTTGCATTGTTAGGAATAATTTTTTTATAGTTGTGTTTTCATATTGTTTTCTATTGTTTTGTCTCATACTCAGAATTTTAACCTATATTGATAAACTACTACGTCAAGAATCTAGGCCTTAAAGGTGTAACCCATTCGTTGTCACATTTAAGAGAAAAATTCCATATATTAATCATGAACAATATTGGGTATCTTATTTATTTAATTTTTATTTTTTCCTAATTAAATTTGAAATTTGGGTTTTTTGTTTTGCATATGATCTCCTTTTCCTAAAATAAATAAAACTAGCATTTTCACATGAGTTGCAAACTACGCCAGAAGGGATGTCCATGCTTTTTCGTAAATCTTCCATTTTTCCAGAGGCTAAAGTAGGCCAACATAAGCTATGGAGTCTAGCTTTACACATGGCAATTTCATTTTCCAGAAAGGTTCCAAGGCCCTTTCAACAAACCGATTTTAAGCATATCCTACTATCAATGCAGTCCACCTTCCACATTTTACATATATATTTACTAGACCACAAACAAGGACATCATCTGCCAAAATTCATGTCCCATCTCGATCATGTATTGGTGTATGCCCATGTTTTCTTTCAAAGATCCTATTTTAACATAGTCAAATCCAAATTTTGGAATGAGAAAACCAAGGGCAGAGGTAGAGTTTTTTGCTAACTTCTTACCATGGTGGCAGAGGAGTAATTATATTTTGGCCTTGACCACATCACTTGGTACATGCTTTCAATCTGAAAAATGTCCTAGTGCCTTCATCTCCCATGAAAATCTCTCCAGCTTTGCATAAATCTCATGTGTCCTCGGGTGTGATTTTTATCCTACCTAAAAACAATGAATCCTTTGATGGCCTTTAATCCAACTACATGTCTAGCCACATAACCACCACATGTTTATTTAGAAAGTTAATGATAAAGTTTAGAGTTTTGAAAATTTAGCCTCACAACCAACAATGTAAAGCATGTAGACACAATGATCCAACACAATCAAGAATGTCAATCATGCAAACATAATGATCAATTCTAGGTGTATGTTTGTAGAAGGGGCACTCATGCAATTGAAATATATTTACAACCCTCATCCATTATACCAACATAGTTTCATGCTAATAAAGAAAGAAAGAAGTTTACATGATCAGGGTATTGTTATAGAGAAATTCATTACTTCAAAGAGTTTGATAACATCCCTACAAAATCTATTTTGTGCATACTCCACAATCATGGGATTTCATGATATCCCATCTCTTTGAGGCATGTTTTTAAATAATTGTCATGATTATTGCCAATTCAAATTAAGTCAAACCAAGTTTATTGTTTGTACACCTCACATAACCTTCTTACAACACCTTAGATTTCAATCCAAAAATGCAAGAATTTTTTTTTGGGCATGAATTCATGCAACCATGATTTTCAAAACATTATTTCTCAAAGATAACAATAACTATGTAGCTACCTTTCCATTTTTATGCGGAAAGGCATATTCACTCTGGGAAAAGGCTCTTCCTTCTCTAACATTAATGGCAACAAAGATGACTGAGATGAATTTGTTGATGACGTATGAAATTTTTCCAGCCTTACAATTGGCGGTGAGTAGTTCAATTTAGTAGACTGGTCTGCTTGGGTGCAAGGAAACTGACAGGTCTGAAACGTCGATTGTTTAGCTGGCGTCACTAGGTATTGGCACTGACAGCTTATCGGGAGTATGAAAGGTTGACATGAAATATGGGGTACATGTGTTAATGCAGGAAAATGGACATTGCATCCATACCAAGCCATATAAAGAGAGTGTTGCATACCTAAGTACTATCGTCCTTCTGTCTTAGCATGTTAGTTCTTTCCCTCTTTGAAAGTGCATCGAATGGGTGAAATGGACAAAGATATTACACACAAGAAAAGTAGTGATAGATTTGTTTCATCCATTGAAGGAGGAGCATCCTTGAGAAGTTGTTTTTATCATTTCATTAACATGTACATCCATTAGAACCGTTTCTCGTCCATATATTTGTTTGAAGAAGCTACCATCAAACATTCACCGCTCCTCATGAACATTAACATGACATGTCTACAAAATTTGATCGACACCATCTTCAATGTCGTCATCTGACTGCGAGGTAGAGGATATGAGAAGAATACTATGTGGAGGCATGATGCTCCTTATATAGATGTGAATGCCCTCTTTCTTAACATCCAGACGAAGGTTTGCCTTTTTTTTTTGTATGGTAATAGTATATTTATAACTTAGAAAATTTGATTAATATGGTTGGGAGTATGCTTATGAAGGTATGGGATGAGGGTTCCCTGGAAGAAATAGTTGAAAACCTGGTGAAAATGTGAAAAATGGAGCTTTCTCATAAGACACGAGTTCATGAATTTAAAGTAATTGATCTAGGCAACAACTCACTTAAAGTAAACAGTAATCCTCACTCCCACCCTCCTTCGTCTTCTTCTCTAAGTTATTCTAGCATTGAACTGGTTGATATTCATTTCAGGTAGAGCTCCTGTAAATGTAAGATTTCATAGTGCCTGTGTGCCTCTGCCAAAAAAAATTAAGACTTTGGAGTATGAGACACAAGCCTAATGACTAGTGAATTTGTGACAATTATATCCATTTTCCCTTGGGTTCTTCCTTATTCTGCAAAATAAAAATAGCAACGGAAAGTGGAGAAATCCAAGGAATGAAACCAAGTGTAAAATGAATGAAGTGGGGCACAAATTTATAAAATATACAGGTTCAAGTTTTGTGAGAATAAGTGTGGCCACATATGCCACTTCCTCCAATCGAGGGTGTGGAAGATTGATGATAAGGAACATAATGCTAGCCGTGGAAGACTGATGATAAGGAACACAATGTTATCCATGGAAGTCTTGATAAGTACACATAATTGTAGTTGTGGGTATTGTAATTTGCTTCTTTTGGAATGAAAAATCACCAAACTTATTAATGAATTGTAGGTGTTACAAATCGGAGATGACTTTTGGTCATTGCTGTGAAATTTTAAAGCTCTTGACATTTTTTAAATCCATCGGCCATCCACTTATTGGAGCCTTTAGTCCCAAACTCCCATCTTCCATTTTTAGCCCTCCTATTGTGAACTTCAAGTTCAGGCACTGGGGTGTCATGGAAGGTCCGTTGAAAGGCCATGCCCCATTAGTCAAATTGTGTAGTTCACCGGAATATTCATTGTCAGGTTATAAATTTATAGTATTTTCTTTTATATTGTTTATTATTTTATAATAATTTTAAGAAAAATAAAATTTTAATAGATTTTATGAATTCCAAAATTATTTTATGTAATCATTTTTGAAAACCATTTTACATTTTTAGTTGGAGAGCTTGTTACAATAAGTGTTGGTAAATACATAATTACATCACGTAACATATCGTTATGGTAGGTTTTAATAAATACATATACTTTTTGAGTGCTTAAAGATATATTGTGATAAATAGAAATACAGACCCTTCATCCACAAATCATCGTTATCTAATATTTAACTGATGAATTATTAGTCTACAACGTTTAGAGGGAATGGTTGGTAAAAAATGATGCAGTCACCACCCACCAATAACAGAAAAAGAATATAAAATTTCATACCTACATTATCCTTTTCCCATCCTAGGGGGAAAGGAGAATGTATTGATTATCAATATAAAAACAATTAACCCAACCGAAAATTTTCTTGCCACTTGTCAAGCCAAAAGTTCAATACATAGTTATCTACAATTGTTGAGCATTCAACATATTTGGCACCTAGATGATGGCCACATTGATAAATACACATGTCTCAAGAAAAGAGAAAAGATTAACCAATCTTATTTGATTGTAATAATATTAGAAGCACACGAAGAAAAATTTCAATGCAACATCAGGTCTCCAAAATGTGTATTGCGGTCATATTTTTTTAGTTTTCTCCTCTCTATATAGTGCAAACAACATGCGACACAAGAAACCATACAAAGTCCTAAATATGGGACATTAAGTTTTTGACTTTATTTAACTCATGGAAGTATAAAGAGATCCCTGAATTCTATCTTGGCCAACCATCCCTAGATTGTACTGATCCGATTTATCAATTTTTCCAATCTTTGATTGGTATTAGTTTCATTTACACAAAATGTTTCAAACCGTGAAAATGTTAGGCTTTGGAGCCTTAAAATGTTCCCAATATACCATGAAATGTGCTTTTCTCATATGGGTGGGTTTTTTGACCCATGGGTTTATGGGATGGTTTTGGCCCATGGTTTTGATACCCACAGTTTTGTAAAACTACTTAAGAAGTTGTCTACTTATGTGGTTTTGTGCATATGGTAGGGTTAATGTAACATTGCAAATGCGTTTTGAATTTAGGTGTGAATTTTGCAGAGTATGTTGAGAATAGCTCCAAACATATATGGGTATTGTATTGAGAGAGTGGTGGCTTGTAATAAAATATGAGCAAGTGATTCTTGGTGGACGTAGCCCAAATTGGGTGAACCACATTAAATACTATCTCTTTGTGTTGTGTTATTTTATTTTGCACTTTTATTTTAGATCTGTAATATTTTCTGCATATTAGTGTCTACTCTTGCTATTTTGTAAGCAATTATTCCACATATTTTATCCCTTATTTTCTAACAATTGGTATCAGAGCCTGGTTTGGTTTACTGAAGTGTTGAATCGTAGGGAAAGTTTTATCTTGAGTGGGAGCTATGACAGCTGATGGAAGATCAAGGGTTGATAAATTCAGTGGGCATAATTTCAATCTTTGGAAGATGAAAATGGAATATTACCTTTATCAGAAGAATCTTTATATTCCATTATATAAGAAGGTGAACAAACCATCAAGCATGAAAAATGCGGAATGATATTTTTTGGATAGGAAGGAACTTGGGACAATCCAGTTGTGTCTTGCATCTTCAGTATTATTTAATGTTTCAAAGGAAAAGACTAAAAAAGAACTGATGGATGCATTAGGGAAGTTGTATGAAAAACCCTCTACCTCTAATAAAATATTTCTAATGAAAATGTTGTTTAATATGAAGATGTCTGAGAATGGTTCAGTAGCTAGATCATTTAAATGATTTTAATATGGTTGTAAATATGCTAGCTTCAGTTACAATAGAATTTGATGAAGAAGTTAGGGTTTTATTAGTTTTGTGCTCTTTACCTGAGAGTTGGAATAGCATGGTAATGGTGGTAAGCAACTCGGTTCCAACTAACTCAAATTTGAAGTTTGAGGATGTTGTAGGCGTGATTCTAAGTGAGGAAATGTGAAGAAAAAGATCTGGGGAATCTTCTACTTTAGGAAATTCTTTGACAGTGGAAACTAGAGGGAGATAGAAGAATAGAGGAAGCCGTGGAAAATTAAAGGATTGGGCAAGGTGAAAATCCAAAAGCAAGATAGTATGCTAGAATTGTGGAAAGTCTGGGCATACAAAGAAGGACTGTTGGGAACTTTGGGACAAGAAGAAATAATAGGAAGAAAAAAAGGTGGTAAATGTGGCAACGGGTAATGTATGTCAGGATGCTTTGATTTTTTCTTTGTACAATATTACTGAATCTTGGGTTCTAGATTCGGGGATTCTTTCCATGCTACTCCACATAGGAATTATTTTGTTGATTATGTTCAAGGAAATTTTACACATGTTTTTCTTGGTGATGAAGTGCCCTACAACATAGTTGGAAAAGGTTCTGTTCAGGTTAAGATGTAGAATCAAAATAATTGGCTATTAAAAGATGTCAGACATATGCCTACATTAAGATGGGTTTTGATATCGGTAGGGCAATTGAAAAGTGACGGTTGTACTATGATATTTACAATGGAATCTTGGAAGGTTACCTAGGGTGCTCTTGTGGTGGCAAGAAGTAAGATGGTTGGAACCTTGTATTTAACCACTTATAACATTAATGTTTGAAATCTTGTGGCTTCAGAAGTAGATACAACATTGTGGCACTATAGGCTCGGTCCTATGAGCCATAAAGGCATGGAGATCATAAAGAAGGATTTTCCTGGATATACATAAACAAGTTTGGAGTTCTGTGAGGACTTCATATATGGGAAACATAAGTGAGTAAATATTCTCAAGGTTGGACCTATAAAGAAAGAGAGTAAGTTAGAGCTAGTGCATTCTGATGTATGGGGGTTGGCTCAGGTATCATCTCCTGGGGGTTCAAGTTATTATGTTACTTTTATTGATGATGAAACAAGGGAAGTTTGGGTTTATTGTATTAGAAACAAATCTGATGTATTTGACACTTTTGTTAAATAGAAAGCCTTGGTAGAGAATGAAACAGGTATTAAGCTAAAATTTCTCAGGTCAAATAATGGAGGGGACTAATATTCAACAATGAATTTGATGATTATTGTTCTAAAAATGGAATCTGTAGGCAAAAGATGGTTCCAGGAACTCCGCAATAGAATGGGATGTCAGAAAGGATGAACAAAACAATAATGGAACGTGCTAGGAGCATGAGGTTATATGTAGGACTACCTTTTTTTTTTGGGCAGAAGTAGTGAGCACAACTGTGTACTTGATAAACAGAGGACCCTCGAGTGCCTTGGATGGAGGAATACCTGAGGAGGCTTTGTATGGTAAGAAAGTTGATTATACATTTCTTAGAGTTTTTGGATGTGAGGTGTTTTTCCATATAGAAAAGGATGATATGACCAAACTAGAGGCTAAATCAAAAAATGTACTTTCATTGGTTATGGTGGTGATGAATTTGGATATAAATGTTGGAGTATTGAGGACAAGAAAATCATTCGATCTAGGGATGTGGTATTTAATGAGAAAGTCATGTATAAGCAATAGTTACAGGAAAATAGGGAAGAATCCAAGAAAGAATATGCAGTGGTAGAGGATCTTCTGGATGGGAAAGTGACACATGAATCAGTTTAGGAATGTCCTCAATAGGAACCCCAAACTCCTATATTGAGGATGTCTTCTAGTGTAAGAAGAGAACTAGAACATTTTTCTCCTTCTCTTTATTATTTATTACTTACTGATAGTGGAGAGCCAAAGAGATTTGATGAAGCAATGCAAGTAGATGCTAGGAAGAACTGGGAGCAAGCCATGAATGAGGAGCATTAGACTCCCATGGAGAACCAGACATGGGATTTGGTGAAGCTACCCGAAGGTAAAAGCGCATTATAGATCAAGTGGGTTTTTCAGATTCAAAGAGGAAGGAGGCAAGAAAAGATACAAGGCCTAGTTGGTGGTCAAGGGGTTTGCACAGAAAAAAGGTATAGATTTTGATTAGATTTTTTCTGTTGTGGTAAAAATGACTTCTATTAGTTCTGTTCTTGAAATAGTTGCACCAGAAGACTTGCACTTAGAGAATCTTGATGTAAATAATGCAAATTTCTCCATGGTGATTTGGAGGAGGATCTATATATGCAGCAGCCGGAGGGCTATGAGGTCAAAGGTAAAGAGGAGATGGTGTACAAACTAAAGAAGAGCTTGTGTGGTTTGAAACAAGCTCCACGTCAATGGTATAATAAATTTGATAGCTTCATGATGGAGTAAGGTTATATTAGATGCCATTCTAACCATTGCATGTATACAAAGAAATTTGAGGATGAAAGTTATATTATCCTGTGTTTGTATGTGGATGATATGTTGGTTGCAGGTAAAAAACATGTAGGAAATAAAAGTATTCAAGAAGCAACTAAGTGAATCCTTTTCCGTGAAGGATTTGGGGGAAGCCAAAAAAATCCTTGGTATGAGGATATCTCAGGATAGGAAGGAACAAAAGCTGACTTTATCTTAGGAAGAGTACATTAAGAAGGTATTGGAGAGGTTTAATATGCAGGATGCTAAACCGGTTGGGATTCCTTTGGCAAGCCATTTCAAGTTATCAAAGAGCAGTGTTCCAAGACAGAGCAAGTGAGAAACCAGATGTCCAAGGTACCTTACTCATTAGCGGTTATTAGTTTGATGTATGTTATTGTGTGTACCAGGCCTGATATTGCCCATGCAGTGGGAGCAATGAGTAGATTTATGAGTGATACAGGTAGATATCACTGACAGGTAGTAAAGTGGATCCTTAGGTATTTGAGAGGGACCACGGCGACAATTTTGTGCTACAGTGGATCAAACACCACTTTGTGTGGTTATATAGATTTAGATATGGCTGGAGATGTAGATAGTGGGAGGAGCACGATAGGTTATGTTTACAGTGTAGGTGGGATAGCCGTGAGATTGATTTCATGACTACAGAAGCTGGTGGCTTTGTCAACCACCGAGGCTGAGTATGTTGCTGCCACAGAGGCAAGAAAAAAAAATGATTTGGTTATAGAAATTTATTGAGGAGTTGGGGCATAAGAAGGAGGAAGGAAAGTTTCATAGTGATAGTTAGAGTGCTATACACCTAGCTAAGAAATCTGCTTTCCACTCTAGGATGAAGCATATACAATTAAGGTACCATTTCATCAGGACAACTTTGGAGCAAGAGAAGTTGAAGCTAGAGAAGATTCATACCAATCAGAATCCTATAGACATGATGACCAAGGTGGTCACAAGGGAAAAATTGAAGCTACGTTCAACTTTGGTTGGTCTTCATAGAAACTAGTGAAGGGTTGAGAAGCTTTCTCAGAGGAAAAATAGTCTCCAAGTGGGATATTGTTACGTTGTGGAACCTTAAAATGTGCCTAATATACCGAGAAACATGCTTTTCTCATATGGGTGGGTTTTTTGACCCATATGTTTAGGGGACGGTTTTGGCCCATGGTTTTGATACCCATGATTTTGTAAAACTTCTTAAGCAGTTGTCTACTTATGTGGTTTTGTGCATATGGTAGGGTTAATGTAACATTGCATATGTGTTTTGAATTCAGGTGTGAATTTTATAGAGTTTGTTGAGCATAGCTCCAAACATATCTGGGTATTGTATTGAGAGAGTCGTGGCTTGTAATAAAATTTGAGCAAGTGATTCTTGGTGGACGTAGCCCAAATTGGGTGAACCATGTTAAATACTGTCTCTTTGTGTTGTGTTATTTTATTCTGCACTTTTATTTGAGATCTGTAATAATTTCTACATATTAGTTTCTACTCTTGCAATTCTATGGGGGATTATTTCGCATATTTTATCCCTTATTTCTTAACAGAAAACTTGTTCTTCATCTAGACCTTCATTCTAAAATCAATAATACAATTATTAATTTTAAAAAATAATTCCAATAACATGTTGTGTATGTTGTGGGTGTTACCTTAACATATGGATAAATCTAAAATATCTATATGACTTGGAAATCGTAAAATTTTGTTATGCCGCCATGCATTTGGACATGCAGAATGCTCCACCCCTTCTGACAACTACATGACATCATTTGAATAGGTCTTGGCGAATGCACTTTTGCAAAACCAATAATTTTCTTACATCAAACATTTCCTATTCAGAAAAGATTGATATTGACGCATAACATGAGGATTAATCTAAAATATTTATATAATTTGGAAATCGTAAAATTTCGTCATGCCAAAAGACATTTGCACATGTGGAATGCTCCATCCCTTCTGATAACTGGTGGGACAAGGATGGGAGAGATGAATTGGTTGATGAAGCACAGACTCACGTATGCCTTTCACGTGGCAGCCAATTTTTTGACAGTTAAATATATTCTGAAATAATTATAAATTATGTTTTTACATGTACCTGCTAGAGAATATTTTCCCTAAATTCATCGATTAGAGGTTTTGGAGTAGGCCAATGGTTTGACGATAATTTTTTTTCTGAAATATGAAATAAATCATTTTTTTCTCATGTACCTCCTAGAGAATATTTTTCCTGATTTTATCGGTTAGGGATTTTGGAGGCAGCCAATGGTTCGACATTTAAATCTTTCCCAAAAAATAAATAAATCAATTTTCCGCATGTACCTGTTAGAGAGTATTTTCCCTTACTTTGTCGGTTAAGTGCTTTGGAGAAAAAGTGGAGGCAACCAAGGGCTCTACGTCTTGTTGCTGCTCAACTAACTATGGCGACAACAAAAACAACTGTCGCGGAGGCGTGGAATCCACAAACAAAGTCTCCTGAGCAGGCGTATTAATTTGAACAGGTAGCAGCGATTGCACTTTGGGGTGACATCAAGACCTTGCACATAATACTAGCTAATCAACGAGTTCTTTTCAAGAGAAATTACGACGCGGTTCCCCTCTTGCTCGTCTATGCTTAGGATGTTTTCGCCCTAAAGAAAGTCAAAAAATGGATTTATAATAGACTCCTTTTGGGTAGTTTCCAGATATGGTTTTCAGAATGTTTTCATATTTTTTGGATCTGTGGTGACCACAACTTTTTTTTCCATCCATAAAGGCCTTAATTGTACTATGCGATGTAGAAAAGAGGGCGAGCAAAAGGAGGAGTAAAAGCGTCAGAGTGATGTAAAGAAGAAAAACAAACTAGAAAATAAAGAAATCATGTAATTTCCTAGCAGCTACGAGTGATGATAGCAATTGATGACAAGCTGGACAACCACAAGCTTTAATTGTTGAAACTCCTTTACTCTCCCAGTGCTAGATCATTTGCTTAAAACACCGGGCCAACTGACTCATAATAGGTTGATCATGGATCTTCTCCAACAAAAACTTTTTCTCTGCGTCGACCAAAAAAAAGTGCTTTGCACATATTTGTGAATTGAAACATGTCTTGTAAATGGTGCTGCTAGCTCTCTCGTCGACATTGTTTACGATAATTCGTTATGCCCCCCTTATTTCTCTTTGCTTATTGTCAACAAATTTGATTGATGCATTGGGATTTATTGTCTGTTTCAATTTCCTTTTCCACTCGCCAATATTTCACTTTCGGCATTAACATCGCACACCTCTCATGCGATTGCTAGAACCAATGAACACCTTAACAACTTCTCTAGCCAATTGCTTGTGAATCTGCAAAAGCAAACAATAACAAAAGAAATTGACATATACAGTATTTCTAACTCGAAACTCACGAATACATAAACCACATCACACATGATATAATCATCTAAAAATTAAAAACATCAACATGGTGTTCAGCGAAGAGCTGGAAATTTACGTCGCAGTAGACCATTATATTGCAGGTGGGTGCAATATTTTTTCAATATACTTCTTTGGAACCATTGCCTCGCTCAAGCTGAAGGAAATTAGATTGGCTGTAGAAATTATTCTATACCGTTGCTTTGTAAAAAATATTAGATTTGAAGAACTTATTTCCCAGGGGAAGACATTCTTGCTGCAGCCGGGTCCAATAAAAAACTGGCAGAAATTTGTGCAAGGATCAAATGATTCTGTTTTAATCGCTTGCAGAAAATACAAAATCAGAAGCGGGAGCGAAAATTGCTATGTACCTGTAGACGCTAATTTGTATTTACAGCATAACGTTTTGTTTCGGTTATGTTTGATTGGGAAGCCATCCACCGGATATTTCAGTCCCACAAAAACGCCACATAGGCACCAGAAAACGCTAGTTTGAATATTGGAGTATTAGTTTTAATTTTTTAATTTGAAAACAAGATCTATATAAGGAGTCTCGGACTGGAAATAGCTGATAAACAACTATTTATTGAAGTACGGTTTATTGAGGACCTCTAAATTGGTATTGAACTTGGGACTGAAAGTAGAGCCCACTCTGTGGGTCAACTCTAACAATTCGACCATAATGTTTAGTGGAATTTAGGACAAGCAAATCTGTAGTCCTAGTTAGCCAATTCGTGCTAATGACATATGATGTGGGCGAGTGAGCTAAGTGTGGTAATGAGTTCAAAATGATATGCTTAAGTATCGCGGTTGGCTTGGTGCAAGATTGTAATGATATGCTAAGGTATCTAGGTTGGCATGGTGCAAGATTACAATGCAATGTGAGGTAATATGGCTTGAGTTTGGCATGATGAGCTTGGTGAGATCAACCTCAATTTGTCAGATCTAGGACTTAATTCCACATGGATTATGTGTGGATAGTTATAACATTTAAATGTACAAGTGCATCCATATTAAGGAAGAAACTTGGCGAAGCCATGCCCACCATATGCTACTCAATCCACAGAGGTTGAGATGATTGTTACACATGTAGCTTTGCCCAACCTGTAAACCTTTTGCAATAAACATCTTCTAGTTACGGAAAAATAATAATGTCATCAATATCAATTTTCTCTTATAAATCAACAAACTATTTAACCAAAACAATTACAACTGTAAGCATCTTGCTTGCAAATACATTACAACTTTTATTTATTATGTAATGAAAAGAAACATTCACTTTTATTTATTTAGAGTTTTCATTATTTCCCCCACATAAGGACTTGAGACTATCCTCTATAGTTTTCCTTCCCTTACTCCACCAAATTGGTGTTGATTAGCGGTTAAGTATGGACTATTTGGCACTTTTTAGTTTTTTAAAGGTTAAAGACCAATGGATTCAAAGTCATTCAACATAAACCCTTCTGTTGTTTATGTGGGCCCTTGCAAAATGTATCCCTGCAAGGTGGAGATCAAATAAAAATAGGCATGTAGATGTCCAAAATTAAAAGGAAAGTCGTCACTAGGATTTCGTTCTGCTAGGGATTCACATGCTTTCTCTCGTGTTGACATCCTTGAATTTACTATGCACCTTTAGTCACCCATTGCTAAATCCTTCACGCTTTATCATAATAACCCATGACATTTAATCCACGCTTTAGGCGACGAGCAACTCATATATGGCCTTTAATTCATATGTTGCAACTACTATTGCTAATGGTGGTGACAATGGCTCCCAAGCATACCCATACTTTTTTGTCGAAAGTTTAAGACGAGGTAAGGATTCTAAATCTACCCTAGATGTTGTTATTGCTACCGAGTATTCAGAACTAGTAGTAAAATGGTATGGGAATAATTGCCTTTATTGCTTATTTTCGTGGTCACATTCCTTCTGAATATTTTTTGCAAAACTAGATTAAAAACCATTGGGAGTTGAACATAATCATGGTTTTAGGTATCTATAACCTCACCAAGGGTTTTTACCTTTTTTTGTTTCACTAGCGACCACAGGTTCAAGACTTACTCCTTAAAGCTTCATGTTGGTACTTGGGTAACACCCTTTTGGTTATTTTGCAATGGACCCTAGATTTCAACCCCTCAAACCAAGTTTCTTTAAAAATTCCCATTTGGATTGAGTTTCCAGGGCTCCCAATGCATCTCTGGGCTTTTATCCAAAAGATTTTCAAACCCATTGGTAAGGTGATTTGCCATGAATAAGAACATATTTTTATGCTTGCGCTAACAAATAGGTTTACATTGAGGTGGGTATGGTGAAAAATATGAGGGACCACATAGATCTACAAGTGGTATCCATGCATCACTCTCAAAAAGTTGTTTATTTTAACTTTCTTGATACCTATTTTCGTTTCTAAGGTCATGACCATCATATTCATGATTTTTTGCTTCTAGCCCACTCCAAGTAGCTTGCTAACTCTCCCTTGAATCCTAAGCCTAAGTTCGATCCACCATATAGTGGATGGACCTCAGTGGGTAATAATAAGGCTTTAGCTCGACTAAACCCGTGTCTGTGGAGCTTCTAAATCCTACTACACCACGTCTTCTGTCAAAAATCCATCTTATAGTCATAAGAAAACTCTTCCTTTCCCTTTAGTTCCCCATCCTTTGTCGGGCCAATTATCATCTCCATAGTAAAACCAAGAATGTGGGATCTATTCTTCAACTTATCTATCTCAACATTGTTCACGTAGCTCACCCTGAGAGGTTCCTGCTCGGATGAGGGGAGAAATTGGGGCTAAACATCGTTCTATTCAAGTTGAGCATCCGATGTCAAACCAATTTCTGACTCTTTTTAATACTTTTTCTTTATTGGGTTTTGAGTTTTAGGAAGGACAAAGAGAGATCGACATTTCATAACTTTCATGAATCTTTTCTCATGGAATGTTCGAGGTCTCACAGATTCCTCCCGAAAATACTCTGTGGGAGAAACTTGTTAGTTGTTTGGTAGTTTAGATTTGATCTATTTACTACAGATTAATTTTTTTGTTTTTTTTTCTTCAAACCACTCTAACTTGTATTACTCCAGATTAGACATACTTTCATACCATGCACACAAATGGGAAAGGTGGTGCCAGTATTTTCATTTCCCCAGGATTTTAGCTTTAACTACTTCCACGAGCTATGATCTTGTTAATTACGTGGTGTAGGTTACTGTAGAAGTTAATGAATTTTCTTTTGGCATTGCTAATCTTTATGCCCCTAATGATGGTACAAAAAGGACTACATTATGAAAATGGTTAGGTGAATTTTTTTAGCTTTCTTATTGGTTTATTTACAGAAACTTTAATATGATTGAGGATCTGACAAAGTTATTAAAATGCTAGATCGTGTCATGTTATCTCAACAAAAAAATATTTGATTTAGACTCTAACAGTCATTCATCAATCTTTGTTTGGTAGGATATTCTTTTGTCAGGTCATATCCAAATCTCATTTAAGGTTTTTTAGATTTGAACCCATTTCAAATTTCCTTGCAATCAATTCTATCTTAATGTCTTGTTGGTGAGTCATGACAGGGTCATCTCTTGCATTACTAAAGTATGGAATATGGTACTACATCCACCTTTTGCTATCACTTGTATTGAGTAGTGGAGTATGACCATTTAACACACCACCAAGTTCGTCCGCCACTTTGGAAAGAATGCAGCTTGGGTGTGAAAATGCATGGATTCTACTATGAACAAGGAATTCAAGAGAATTTCCATCCTTCTAGGATCTCATCCTTTTGATATTCCGACCCAACTTCAAGCTACCAAGCTTAAACATTAGGTAAAGGTTGTAGAGTTATTTTGTTAGAGGAGTCCACATATGAACTTGTGTCAATTGGCTCAAGGTTGGAGATAAATCTTCTAAAATATTTTTCAAATACCCTTGAGTGAAGTATGGTCATGATTAGATCAAAGCTATATAAACATCACATGATCAGCTCACTAGTTTTCTAGAGATAACCTCTAGTTTTGTTGAGCATTGTAAATTGGTTTTTCAAAAGTAAGAACTTTATACTAAATTCCTTCCGGATCTACAACAATTCATGGTGGTGGTTCCTTACAAACTCTCTTCCAAAGACAAAGTACGGTGGAAAGCTTCTATCTCTCTTGATGAGCTTCATGAGGCTTTAATGTTCCTGGAGAATGAAAAATCTCCTAGAATTGATGGCTTTCCTTGTAAATTCTACAAATCCATGTGGTATTTTATTGGTCCAAAATTGTTACAGATTTATAATGAAGTCTTGTAAAACAATTCATTAAGGAAAATTATTAATAAATAAAATATCAAGTTTATCCCTAAAGATGATAACCCAAATCTTATTTCCAATTGGTGTTCGATTATGCTTCTCAATGTGTCTTATTAAATTTTGGCCAAAGCGTTAGCCCTTCAGATTTCTGATATTCTTCCAAAAATTGTGAGACCAAATAAGACTATTCATTTCAAAGGTCATTACATTTTGGATAATCTCATTGCGGTTTGGGAAGGAATGAAATGGGCCAAGACCTCTCTCCAGCGTCCCATTTTTTAAATACTGATTTTGTGAAGGCCCATGATAATGTTGAATGGAATTTTATTTTGGCCATGCTTGAATCTTTTGGCTTTGCTTCTTTTTTTCTAAATTTTGTTAAAAATATTTGTATAGATGATTCGTTTGGTCTTACTATCAATGGTCATCAATCTAGCTCATTGGACCTTTTTCAGTCCATCGAACAAGGATTCCTTCTATCTCATGCTCTCTTCATCTTATCAATGGATACATTGGGCTATATCCTTGCTTGATGGGAAGAACATGGGTGTATCAGAGGTATCTTTCTCCTAGATCATTCTACTCAGCTCATTAATGGTCACTTTTTAAATGTCTCTTTTCTTACCCTTTCTGAGATTGAACAAAATGTGAAGGAAGCTTTTCAATATCTTGACATTTTCTTGCAAATATTCTATCTCTAGAGTTCAGATGGCCAAAAACATTAGAATACAGATAAAGAGCTTTGCCCATTCCTGATTAGTTGAAATATTATCCTTGGAAATAGATTGGCTATGGTGAAAAATTTAAGTTCATGGGGACTACCTTCACTTTTGATAATGATTTTGCTACTCTTTGGAAATATGCTATTGATTGGATTGGGAAAAAGATCTTGCGGCAGGTTTCTATAATTATGTCCTTATCAGTAAAATTTCATGTGTGTGCTAAGATTTTAGTAGCTACTCATGTCAACTACTCTACATGTTGGTGCCCATCTTGAGCATCCTTTGGTAGAATTACTAAACTACTAGAGATTATCTCTCGTCTAATGGTCAACAAGCTGGAGGTTTTCATTGTATACAGCTAATTTTTCACATTTCATCTTTCATACATGTTAATAAAAAATTCCCTTATGTAGATAAGGGTACATGATGCATCTAATTCTTGAGTAAGTGCATTAAGGGGATTTTCATGAATGGGTATGACTATTTAAATGGTCATTATGGGTTAGAGACAACACATATAGAGAGTATCACTATATCGTCCCATCCTTAGTTGTCCTTAAATTAGTTATCCTTGTCACTTTAAGTCTCATACACATTGCACTCCTGACACGTTGTTTTCATTTCACCGTTTGGAACCTTGTTTATCCATCTGCTTCATCCATGACACCTTTTTTTCACTCTACATGACATTTAACATCCTTGGCTGATGCCATCGCCCATGGTTGATGGGGTTGATGTTAGGTTTTTCTCTGGTGAACACCACCATCCATGGATGATGGCATCGTTTATACACACACACCACACTT
This sequence comes from Taxus chinensis, assembly GCA_019776745.2. Lineage (NCBI taxonomy): Eukaryota > Viridiplantae > Streptophyta > Pinopsida > Cupressales > Taxaceae > Taxus > Taxus chinensis. The sequence continues at coordinate 774,411,697 of CM034147.1, read as the reverse complement.
TGAAGTTTCAAAACGAAGGAAACTAGAATCATAGGAACTGCCATCCACTCTTCTCTCTTACGCCAACTTCATATTCACTCACTTTTCGCTTGGTTTATCTTGCAAGTGACTTGGATTGGATTCAAAACTATTCTTGGCTAGATTGTTTGCACTACTAGGTCATCTAAAGTGAGTCGAGTACAAGAACGATGTTCCCCTTATCCACCCAATAATGATTCTCTCTTTCTATGTGGCTTCTTTACAGAGATAGATGAATTAGTGACCACCTCAAAGGTAAGTTCTCTAACTCACTTGATAATTTTTCATAGATTAGTTCATTTCCCTTCCTGATTATTTTATGTTAGCTTAGTTTTGTATGTACATCAGTAGTAGTTAGCATAGGGCTCCTATATGATCAACTACTTAGCTTTCATTTCTTTCATTTTATTTATATTGTAGTAGTATAGATTAAGTATGCTTGACCTATCCCACATTGATCTATATCTCTTCCCCATCTACTAATAGCTGAAGAGGTTACTCCCCTGTATCATGATTGCAGGCCTTGGGAACCCTAGGTTGACCTAGTGTATAGATTACTACCCTCCAAATATGTGACCTTAGCACTCGCCGTAGCCCGTCTAAATAAACCAATTGTGTGGCGGTTCATGTTTCTCTTCTATTTGTTGCCTCAATAACATTGTAGAACAAAAGAATTAGGAGTCCAAGACATTAAGACACATTCTTGGCCTGCCATACATCTCCGGTGAACTTGAAATGAATCATATAGACCTCCTGATGGATCACATCTCATTAAAATCACCCATCTCTGAACTTGATCTTATTTCGAACCAAAAAAAATAGAAAAACTAAAAAACTAGTCACGATAAACATCATCACCCAATGGTGATCTTTTCTATTTTGAAATTTTTGTTTCTAGATGCCATTGGCCCATGTATAAGATTTCTGGCATAACCAATCTTTTAGGCTCCTGTCAATCTGTCTCCTGATGCCATCGACCCCTGTGCAAATACTTGACAAAGCCAATTGTGTTTGGAACACAGATTTTAACAACCCTATTTTTAGCTCCCAAACTACGAAAATGTCTCCTCTGAGGATATTTTTAACATAATTAAACCCCTTGAATTTCTCCATGAGATATTTATTTGTGCCTACATCTCCTTTTCATGCTCTTAAATGTGCTAGATGTCATCCTATGAGCACTAGCCTTCATAGTTAACCCAATCTCACATGTGAGAATCTACCCTCCCAACCTTATCTCTGAATAGTCAGAGCAGGGTCACTCAATAAAATGTAATGTGGTTGAGATTGAGATAATAGATCCCAGATATATTATTATGAATTTCAACAAAAACGATTACATTACCCCTAATAAGGATGGAGGTTTTTAAAGGATATCGACCTATGCTATTGAAATGAACATACCCCATCCTAACTAGGGAATACCCTATCATGATCAGATTGCTCCCTGTAAGACTGATCAAAATGAATCTCCCAAAACCCCCACTCATGAACATGATAATTGTGAAAAAACACCCACAAAAAATGGTCGTTCTTCTTATATGGATCTTCACATGGTGATGGTCGAATAATTAACTAAAATTGGGAATACAAGGATAGTTAATCTAATCTAGAATGACATGTAAATGCAGTGAATGAATGTAATAAACAAGTATGGAAAATGACCCAAAAAACTATAAAAATTGAGATTGTGAACCCTAAAGTGCAAGGAGAGTTAGAATGAACTTAACTGATTAGAGGAACTCGTTGGACTATGTCACAAAAGTGACTGGAGAAATAGAAAATAGGAACAACTATACAAATGGCTTAAAATGGAAGGATCCAAACTATTTAATGACACTAGAGTACCTGGAGAGGTACTGGGGTACCTATAGGCACTTTGGTCTATAGAATGGACGCCTTGGTTTGTGAAAAAGATCCATATTTGAGTTTCAGAGGTCCAAAAGGTGGTCCAAAACCCTGGCTATGGGTCGCATAAGACTCGATGCACTGCTCAAGATGTCATTGATAATCCAAGATGAATAGAATACCTGAAAAATACCAAAAGAAGTATCAAAACCCTAAACAAGAAGAAGATTGCAAATGAATGGCTTGAACTAAACTCAACTGCCACAATAGTGGGCTTACTAACAGAGTGTTGCACTAAATTTCAGACCCAAATCTAGTGTGTGTGTGTGTGCGTGTGTGTGTGTGTGTGCACGTGCGCGCATCATATGCCCTAGGTGATCTTGTGTCAGTTGCACTCTATGAAATAGCGAGAAATAAATATATGTAGAAAATTTAATAGAATGTGTGCATGGAATAGAATAGAATCCCTCCCTTGTGCAATGTGATGCAAATGAACCAACCTTGTCTTTGTGAAGGAGCTAATGGATGCAAACAATCTCTAAATAGATGAAACTCTATGTGGATGATAGTAGTGACTAGTGCTTGGTACCTCATTATGGTCTCATAAATTTATATTTATAGGGTTCTTTTGATCTAATTTCATAATTAACCCCTTAATGGCTGACCACCAAAAAGATAAGAAACTGAAATGGCTAGAAAGAGCCCAAAATGTGGTAGGAAAGTTTAAAATGGATCGGGGTGCCCCTGATGGGACCAGGGCGCCCATGGCCACCCTAGTACTATCCTGAGAGCCCCACTCGAGACTAAAATAATGGAAGATGACCGAAAAAAATTGGGCATTTGGGTGTAAAAGGTCGGGAATGATGAAATAAAATAAGAGAAGATGGCTACAGGATGGGGGTTAATTAGTAATTTCTTCACTCAAAAACCTTCTAAATAGTAGCATGAGAATAAGAATAAATAATGTCTAAAGTGCATAATTTTGTGTCTACAATTTGTCCCACTTTTTGTTGGTGAGCAGAAAGCGCGGTAACATAAAGTAGGTAGAGATGCCTATCTGATAATCCATGTAGAGTGATGTAGAAACACACCAAGGGACTAGAAAAAGTGTGGAATGATAAAAAGATGATGGAGCTTGGAAAGTAAAGATGAAAACACACAAAAAGAGTGATGAGAGTGAACCTAGGGCGGAAACATGTGTGTAGCTACTGATGTGTGTGATGTACCTGTATGGTTAGTAAGGTGTGTGCTATCGCGAAGTGTTGTCATTGACATCGTCATCATTGTTGTTGTTTCCCTCATTTTATTACTTGTTTATCATATGATCATACCTTCAAGGAGAAAATGATCAAGTAGTCAAATATGTATGTATGCATGTGTAAAAAAGATATGTAAAAGATGCATGTAAAAGTATGTAAATGTAAAATATACAAATGAAAAAAATATAAATGGGCTATATGCACCTGATCCATGTTAGGAAAAATAGTATAAAAGGATATCCTGTACTTTTGGAGTTTTTTGGGCAATCTGATGCCATGGGCCGAAGAATTATAGAGAGCAAGTTGCATTATTCTCCAATCTTTAATTGCTTCCTCGAATGTGTGTGAAGAGATATCTGTGCATCTTGGTTTTTTGGGTGATCTGATGCCACTGTCTGAATTAGTGTAGGAAGGTACACCCATTGTAACCTCTAAGTTTGTAACTTCTTCTCATGATGTTAAGGAAAAAATGTCCTATAAAAGCCTCTGTGTATGGGGTTTGTAGTCTTATCCGAACCCACTCGCTGTATGTAACCCACAATGTTAAGGGCGGAAAGTACACTAAACTGAACCAGTGTAAATGTGCTGTGTTAGTATGTAAAAACCCCAAATGACGTCCCCCCTCTTTGGGGGTGCATGTGACATCGCTGATAGGAGAATGCAACCCCAAAAGAGGACCAACCATATAAACTCTGAAACTATGCCTTATAGGGGTAAAGGAATGTGCTTGGTAGAAACCAATGTGTGCACAAACAAGAAGGCTAGTGAAAGACAAGTGTTAGTATGAACAAATATGCATATAGAAAATAGTGTGTAAACTATATAAACATTGTGTAAGATACCAAGATAAGTAATGTAAACACACAAGAAGACAAAGTAAGCCTCACGAAGTGGGTTGCAAACATGGGACATCACTCATGATGTCACATGACCTGTAAATGCCCTAATTTCCTCATATAAACAAACAAGTGTGCACACCAAACATAGGGCAAGACCCGTATACACGAGAAAACAATAAAAAATGTAACAAAGAAATATGGAAGCAAATATCTATGCATAACAAATACTACACACGAAGCACCCGTTAACATGTTAGAAAGATAATTAGCATGTATAGGAAGGTGATGTGAAGTGTAAATTATAAAATGAAATAATAGAACATATGAGAGACAAATGTGGATGCCCCCAACAACTAATGTAGGAAGGGTAGAAGACAAGCATCTGTGTTGCATGTAAGTGACCTGCTTCTATGATCACAACTAGAAAAAGATGTGAACGAGCATGTGTGTATGTTATAGATAAATGACATATAAGTAATCTAACTAGCATATGTAATGAAGCGACCACGAACAAAAAAAATTAAGCAAGAGTAAAAGCAACCATAATATGCAGTATGCTATGGATGGAAAGAATGTAATGGAATATGAATGCAAATCTAGGTGGATGATAGTAGTGACTAGTGCTTGGTCCCTCATTATGATCTCATAACTTTATATTTATAGGGTTATTTTGATCTAATTTCATAATTAACCCTAAAATGGCCGACCACCAAAAAGATAAGATGCTGAAACGGTTAGAAAGAGTCTAAAAAGTGCTAGGAAAGTTCAAAAAGAATTAGGATGCCCTTGGTGGGACTAGGGCACCCATGGGCACCCCAGTAATGTTCTGGGTGCCCGAGTCGAGGCTAAACTAATGGATGATGACCAAAATGTGAAAAAGGTCAGGAATGAAGAAATAAAACAAGAGAAAATGGTGAAAAGATGGGGGTTAATTAGTACTTTCTTCACTCAAAATCCTTCTAAATAGTAGTATGAGACTAGGACTAAATAATGTCTAAAGTGCATGATTTTGTGTCTACAACAAACTCCTTGATCAGATGTCTTTATCCCAGGAAACTGTTAGGAAATTATTATTTTTTAGTGCAAACAATTAAGCGTGTATGAAGTTGTTTGTAACAATTCACACATTTAGGATAGTTTTCGGAAAGAACATTTGTAACTCTCCTATTTTATAGGAGATAAAAAACTATATATTATGTACCTACTTATTGAATAAAACTAAGATTGTTTTTGTAAATCTGATCCACGCTATTCATCTGGTATGACAACAATGTTATGTTTTTCCTTGTAATGAAGTTTTAAACTTTTTAGGGGCAGTTAATCAGATCTGCGTTGGCCTTGTGAATGCGAAAGAATATTTTTTTTAAGAGTTTGTAGCGTAAGGTAAATTAGTGTTAATAGTTGGCTCTTTGTACCTGTGCACTCATGGCATTGATTTGATCCTCATGCTTCTGTCATTTGTGTTATATCTCTAAAGGTGAAATCCTTCAGACTCTATTCCATTTAGCAGAGTTTGCTGATTCTTCGTTGAAGACCCGGTTTCATCTTTCCCATCGTACTTGTCATTAGAGTTCCTGTAGATTCTTGTTCTGGAAACAACTTCATCATATGGTAGATCAATGCAATCCACTTTTCACTTGGCATCACGCTCTCAAACACATTTGCAAATGTATAATGCGAAACAAACCTGTACTTGACCTTGACACTTTTAAAATTTCCTCATCAAAGATACAGTTGCTTATGTGGATGAGATACAAGTTGAAAAGATATGGTAACAAATGTATTCATTTGACACCATTTGTAAATACCTGAGTAGAATAACCCAACTAAGGAAAATATGTATGTCAAGGTTCCAACGTCTCTCCTTTGCAGAAGCACATCGGTTTGCTAGTCTACTGAGAGCCACGTGTGTCATTAGTTATTAGTATTAATTTCTTTATCTACTATTTAGGGTTGTTTATATTATTTAGTGAATTTTGAATAGGTCTTTAATGTGTCACTATTATTTTAAATAAGTATCCGTGAAAGTTTGAAAATGCACCACGTTTTCACTCATGTGGAGATTATCATAAAGTTTGGATAGTTTCCTTTTATATAGTTTCTTAAAGTGTGTTAATTTTTTAAAACTCTTTAGGTTGGGTAAGATTCATTTCTCTCTAGAATAGAGTCCCTTTCTAAGTGGTATAAAAATAAATTTACTATGTATAGTATCATATTTAGAAGTTTCATTTAATATATAGTTGGATTAAATAATACTATTGTTGTCATTAAAAAATATATTGTCAATGTGTTAGTTTGACTAAGAGTTAATAAAGAACTAGTCTCTTCACATTAGTATTTTATGTTGTTAAAAATAAGTCATTTTTAAAATGAAGAGTCTTCGTGAGTCAAATTCAAAAATTTGTAAAAAAAAATTGCTCTTTTCAATAATTAGAAACATTTTCGCTTGTATGTGATGACCATCTTTTGGGGATAAAATTATACAATGATCTACATGATCAAATCTCTAGTTGGGTTATCAACTCCATACAGAACGAAGCAGGCACAATAGGGAGGAGAACCATCAATGACCTCTCGTTAGTCACTAACAATGGGGCCACATATCAGTTGTGGTGGAATATTTGAGGTGTGAGTATATGGTGTTTTTCGTTGTGTAGTGTGTTTCTTTTCAGTTTTCTACTTTGTGTGGTTGGTTGTGGAGGCTAGAAACATATTTGTATTAGAGAGCAAATGACTGCAGAGATCCTCTAAATCTGGTTATCCTATGACTTCCGTAATTCATTGGAATATGATCAGTCAGTGAATACATTCATTGACAATGGTGATCATGTGTATAAAGATCCAAGACACTAAGATCTGGTCAGTAGTATGCAGTTCATTATGGTTTTCTTTTAAATGTTCCTAGTTTGATGAATAATGGAAATTTTACATTGTAGGGGGGGACATGACACCTATGCTCCATTTCCATTCTACCCCCCAAATGACTAAAGTCAGAGGAACATTCCAATGACACTGGCAGTTTCCTATGTTGTTCAAGATCAAGTGATAACTATCGACAACAATAGATGCAATTAAGAATGTTGCGATTCTTATGGGAAGTAATGTGAAATATATTTGGATTGTATATGTTCTATTGTGAAGTTTTTTAATAAGCGAGTTGTGATTCCTCTATACTTCCTTTATATACAAACATAGTGGTGAACAAAAACACTAGAGTAATTCAATTCATAGATCTTGAAAGGGTTTGTGGGAGAATCCAGAAAATCACCCGAGGTGGATAGTTGATGGGGCCTATTCACATTAAGGTTTGTGGTAATCCTGTTTAAAACCATGGAAGGAGAGATAATTTCTTTTGATCAAGATCATGAGTCACATTTTAGGACATGTTTTGCAGGGGTAATCATACTAGAGATGAGTGTGCAGATGTTTTCACCATAATCACACTAAGGGGGGACTGTTAGGAAATTATTATTTCTTAGTGCATACATTATGTGTGTATGAAGTTGTTTTTAACAACTCACGCAATTAATATGGTTTGTTGAAATAAATTTTGTAACTCTTCTATTTTCTAGGAGATAAAATTCTATATATTATACATCTATTTATTGAATAAAATGAAGATTTCTTTTTTAAATCTGTTCCGCGTTCTTCAATGACCACCACAACTAGCATGATCCAAATGAAAAATTATATTTTGTAAATGAAATCTATAATTTTGGTTTCTAGCAGATCTTCTTACATACCTCCCCATTGGTGAATGCACATGAGAATCTTATTCCTCCATTAATCCAGAGAAAGATGTTACAAACCATCCAAAATGAGCCTTTAGCTCCATACAATGCTGTCATGGACTTGGGAGAGAATGTCCCTACCATCTCCAACAATGTTTTTGTGGATCCAAACCTATACCTCAAGACCTTTGGAAACCTTTACAAAGAATCGATTCAAACAATAAATTTTGCAACTACTAAACTTCTAGAAAAGACTTTAATGGGCGAGGAATTAGAATGGTGTAGCTAGATTCCTCCCAACTGGATAGTTAATTTAGAAGGTTTAGTCAAGAATTTAATTTTTGAATTTCAGGAACAAAACCTTCATGAAAATACTCTATAAGGATTCAAAAACCTTAAAGCAAGGGACACATGAATCTGCCCATGATTTTATTAAAAATGGAAAGCATTTTATATATAAACCAATGATAAATTTGATAAAAAGAGCTTATGTCAATATTTCTTAAGGACCTTACCCCTAATTTCCAGTATAAGGTAAGATCCTCCTCTCCCAACACATAGTAGGAAGCCCTCAAAGAAGAAAAGAGACAAGATCATATCATGCATGAATTTGGATGTACCTTGAATTCATCACCTAAAATTAAAATCAAACCGCATGTAATCATCCCTTTGAGCCTTCCAAGAGAAAAGGGGATGGGAGGAAACCAAAAATACCTTAGCTCCTCCCCTCATACTCATTTATCTTGTCCCAAACTTCTCCAAATTCTTCCCACTTCTTGAATTGAGAGCCATTCAAAACAAACCTTACCTAACTTTAGAGGTGATCTATTTTGTTGGTGGCATGCCATTATAGGAAACTCTCAAAGTGATTATAAGGACCTTAGGAAATCATCTCTTCATTTCTTCCTTGGATATTCTTTCGATTACTATGTCATTATACAAGTGAATTAATTGAAATAAAAATCTTTAGAAATATCCCACTCCAACCATAAAAATAAGCACCACAATAACCACATGAGCAATATCGCGGGAATTACAGAGCCTTCATATATCATAACTTCCTAGATTTCCAATATATTAATGCAGATAAGGTAAACTATAGATGTAAACCTTCCCATAAAGATATCTTTATTAAAACAAATAAATCATCTGATAATCCACCATGGTTTGATACTTCCCAAGACCCACCAATGACGGAACTTGTTTCCACAGCCGAGCTTCCATTTGTGGTGTCATAATAAATAACAAGTAAAGATCTTGTCCCACATTCCTCCTAAAATATAGCTCCAACTAAACCATCATCAAATCTAGATATGTATTCCAATTTTCCACTACCATGATATCGCTATGGGAGTTACTCAAAGCCTCATTAGAACATTTTACATGAGCTAAACTCCCTTACATACAAGATTCCCTTTATGGAACTCATGCGTACCTCAAATTCACATAGAAATTCTTACTTCAACAATTGCAACACTTTGAAGATCTTCCTAGTGAAACCCCCAAGATTCCTACCATATCGCCAAATCTTGAAATACATCACATATAGACCACATGATCATCCTTAAAAAATCCACGCCTCAGTTGCTTAGCCTTGGATTTTGTAGAGGATCACATAATTACCGAGGAGGTCATATTCCATGTAAATGAACCACCCTTACTCATTAGTGTTATCATCTATGATGCGTAAGTACGTAGATTCCTTATGGATGAGGGGTCAAGAATTAAATTAGCCTATTTTTCTATCATCAAGAATCTCAGATACTTTATCGATGACCTTAAGCCTACCTAGTTAACTTGTCGCAGATTTGAAAAAAACCAAAAAAGACACCATAAGATACATATGGTTACCCATCGCAGTTAGAACCAAAATTATCTGTACCAAGCTCATGGTTCTAGATCATCCTATCTCATATAACCTCTTATTGTCCTGACGATGGAAACATCACATTGTCTGGGTACCAATGCATTAAATTCATCCATAACAACCAACACTTTCATCATGATGCTGATCCCAATACCATTTCCTAATGAGCCTTTCCTAATGCCAACTATTACGAGATCCCAAGTATTCAATACACATAATTCTTCAATCTTAGGTCCAAAATCCAAGTTACATTAGCATATTTATATGATGATGAAACTAATTAACTTCAAAATAAAATCAATAAAAATAATTTTCTTAATGACATTACATATCAGTTGCCTTTGGTTCTCCTACCTTGAGACCAATTTCCCCCTTAAACGGAAATAAAGAAATCAATGAGTGATGCCTAAAACTCAAACCATTTAGAATGTAACAAGTTAGGAATTGAAAAACTATTTTCTGATCACCCTCCCCTTTCACCAAGATATTTTAGTAAGGTTGGTTTCTCAGGTAAGGAAAAGGTGCCTAATCCTAAAGGAAAAGGGATTAGGTTTGATGAAAATTACATTATTTCACAAACTGAGTTTAGACATTTTGAATTCTTGCATTACCAACATGACATGAACTAAATGTGGTCTTCTCAAGTTGAAACTATTACCATAGACGCATCTTACAAGCCCCTATCTATGATACTAGCGATAAAAAGGAAGAGGAAGAAAAATTTACTTACGTCCCTCCCATTAATCTGAAACTTCTCAATACTCCCTAGGTCATAGAGAAAATATTTGACTATGATTTATTTCACACTCCTATAGTAAATCCACCACCCACACCAGCTTCCGAGCCAACCTATGCCCTCAAAACTGGTTCCAGTGCTCCTAACAAGTCCATTATTGATTCTGAACCCAAAGATATCACCTTAGATTTTAGGGTATTAATTGTACGACATACTATTTTTAAGTAGCATAGAGATGGTAGATGATATGTAAGCCTAACAATCGATGTAGAATACCATGGAAATTGATGAGGCCATTCTATAAATCCTATAGGTGCAAGAAGATAAATTCCCAAAAAATCATCATAAGTTGGGAAACTTATCCAAGACTCTTGTGGGCTTTGATGATTATGTCGCTACTATCAATCCTAGCCATGATGAAGTAGCCATGTTATAGGAAGCCCCATATCAGTTCCAAGATGAAAATATTATGTTGAATGAATAAACCATTACTGTATATCTTGATGACGATCTGACACACATAGTCATGCTTGGTGATTTCTTTTTTCACTTATGTGAGCGCCACATAGAGATATTAACAAATATGGAATTTTTAAAACCATAATTGTAGAGTCACATATGATAAAGAAAATGCTAAAGTATAGAGTTGAGACAAACAATAAGCTATATAAAAATGAAACCCTAGGTGCAATAGAGGGAATAAAAGACTTAGCTAATTTCAAAGTAAATCCTGAAGTGTTCTGGAATAGTAAATTAGTAAATAGGAGGATGAGACTATCGCAACGACGCCTGATAAATTTTGTAGTTCTGTAAAATAAGATTGCACTAGGTTAGGAGTTCCTGGGCACTAAATACCTCTGTGGGGTTCCCGTGACTATGAAAATGGTCAGAAAAAAAATTCTTATTGTGTCACAAGATGGTCACTAACCTTCTCTATTGGTAGCTTGTATGTCACTAGATGATTGTCAAGTTTACCTATAGCCTGTAAAATGAATGATATCACGAAAACCCCAAAAACACATCAAAACCTAAAAAATAAATATGTAAATGGGGATTATGACTGACCCCAGTGGTCACCTGACTGTGTGATCTTACAACTAAGTACTGCACTACATTTTAGAATCCATGTAGTTCTAGTGAATGTGTGTAGAAATCATGCCCTAGGAGGCTCTTGTGTAAGATGCACTTAATAGTGAGCAATAACTATATTTAGCAATGTAAATAGATGTGTGGATGGAAAAATGAACTTCCCTTCCTATGTGTGTATGTAAAAAATGTAGTCCCTTGTCACTTGAGTGAGTGCTAAATGGATGCTTTTATGCTCTTAGAATGCCTTTGGATGTAAACTTAGGTGGTGATAATAGATGCTTAGATATTTTTTCTTGTTATGGTCACATAGATTTGTATTTAAATGATTTCCTTGTTTGAATTTTTTAATTAACATGTAGAATGCCCACCCATAAGAAAACAAGAGACTGAAAAGAGGTGAGTGAGATACAAAGAGGTTAGGGGCACCCAAAGGGGATGAGGTTTCCTGGGCGCTGGTGTCTAAAGTCGATAAAGATAAAGCAATGAAAATAAGATTGGGTTGTGGGGTGTGTAAGAACAAAGAAGAAGCAAGAAAGATAGAAAAGAGTCCAAAGATAGATGTCAATTGCTAGTTTTCTTGCTTATGAATAATATGAATAGTACTACGTGATTAGGACCTAGAGATGTACCCAAGTTTTTGATTTTGTGTCTACATTTTCCCCACTTTATGTTGTTTGAGTGAATACTTGATAACATAAAGTAGGTAAGAGATGCGTACTTGATAACCATGTAGATTGATGGTGGAAGCATGTCAAAGAGAAAAGAAAACATCATGGAGTGATAAAAATGAAGTGTGGAAGCTAAGGAAGAGGAAGTTACCCTAAGGGTGAAGCGTATGTGTTGTTTCATGTTTATAATTATATGTCATCATTGTTGTTTGTTGATGTGTGGTTGCTTCTTGTTGCATATTAAATAAGGAACTACAAAGAAAAGAAAATTCAAAGTCATGTGTTATGAAAAATCTATTAAAAACATTTAAAATTTTATAAAAATGAAAAAAAGAAGTAAAAGGAATGTGTGCACCTAATCCATGACAAGTGAAAAGGATAAAACATGTCTTGAATTGTTCCCCTTGGTCATAGGTTCCTATGAAAGGTTAGGAGTGCTTAGGTTTCCATGTCTGTATTTGGGTCCTGGTGTCTGTGATAAAATGATGACCTAACTTAAATTTTGGGCCATTTCTGTAACTATATACTGTGTTTTTCTTGTACTATGTAGGCTTGTACTAAAGATATGAGTTTTTATATGTGGTGACTAATTCACCTAATGTATGCCCCCTTCATTTGGGGTGCATGTGATGTTGCTAAGAGGATGTGACCCAAAGGAGAGACCCTGAAAACTAGTCTGAAACTGTATCAATGCAAGGGGAGGGAATGTGCATTTTAGAAACTAAGGAACATGCAAAAAAAGTGGCTGGAAATATGTGTTAGTATAAAATTATAATAAACATGTAATAGAAAAATAATGTAATAAGAAATAGTGCAGATAAAGTAGACCATGAAAAGTGGGTTTCAAACATGGAACATTTCTCACAATGTCACAAGACAATCAAGGCCGAAGCTTCCAAAATCATATAAGAAATGAGAAAAAAAAAACATAGGGCCTAGCCCACATAACAATGAAAAATAATGACATACAATGGAAAACAATGGAAAGTAAAGTATCAGACAACCATGGTGGCAAATAGTTCTTGCAAAGAAAATTTTATGCATGAAGCATTTGTTAGCATGTTAGAAAGATTAAAATTATGTTAAGATGTGTATATATTGATAGAGTAGTGTTCTAGTAAGAATAGGGAGTAGTATAAAATGAAAAAATAACACATGTAATGTATAAGAAAGTAGATTCCCCCAGGAGCCTTGGTGGGACTAGTAAAAGGTACAATACCAAGTATCATTACTACACGTGAAAACCTATAGAAAGTCTACATTCACAACTAGAGAACAAGTGAATGTGAATCTGTATATAGAAAATATAATGACATATAAAGTATTTTTATAACATCGTAAGAAAATTCCAACATGTAACTAGTATATGCAAGAAAAAGTATGGACAACCAAGATGTGCAACATGCTGTGAGTGTGTGAGATGGAATGCTATGAAATGTGAATGTGATAGAAGTCATGTGATTCCTGAGCAGATGTGGATGAGTATGATATGAGGTTCATTTATACAAGACCCCTCAACAATAAATAATGAACCATAAAACAAGAGTGTGTGATTGGGAAATGGTTTGCATTGTGTGTATTTTGAAGATAGACCAGTGAAGCGTAGAGCGTAACAAGTGTGAGTAAGGGGAGGTTAATTTTTGACTTAGAACCTCAATAGTTGAGTATGAATTATGGAACTAAAGTGTTTCATAGGGTTAGTGTGATGTGGAAGAATGTGATTCTAGAGAGATGTGTCGTAAATGTGCAAAGTGTGAAATAAATTGTGTTTATTATGTGAGGTTCATGGATGTAGTATGCGCTGAATAGTCAAGTGTGAACCTTAGCACAAGAGTGTGCCATAGGTTGGTGATAATACAAAGTGTATCAAGTTATGCAATGATGCTTATAAAGATGAGATATGAAGCAAAAAGTGGAATAATAGAAATGGTAGACACTTGATGATGCTAGGAGGGGGGGGGGAGAATGAGCATGATGTCCTCAAAATATGTGATGGATATCTATCCAAGAATGGAAGACAAAAAATTCCATGGTGGTGGATATAACAATGTGTTAGGAGTAGTATATTTAAAAAAGTTGTAGCATTGAGATAAAATGGAAATCTCTTTTCGTGATGGTGATTACGTGAAATAGCGTAAATATAAATAGGATATGTGGAAGGAACAAAAGGATAAATCTTATGGTGATATATTAGGCTGAGTCTAGTGGATTGTGTGGGAATGGAAAGAGACTCTTTGACTCCCTGTGTAGGTTTTCCTAATATAATTCCAGCGAAACCATAACGAAGCAAATACTTATATCCAAGACCATATTTGGAGAAATGATGACTAGATGCAGAAGAGCTTGGGGTGTCTATGGAATTCTAAATAGAACTACAATAAGTAGAAGGTGATGTATCCACTGGAACGTCATAGATAACTCTGGGGTAAAGGAATTTAGGCCATGTATGAAGAGTGAAAGGGACCGTATGCATGACATGGATCCAAGGCCACCCAATAAGAATATTATAATTAAGGTTGTTGGGAATTACATGACATGGAATAGGTAGTGTAAATAGTACCCAAGACATGCTTGGAGATATTGTCAAATCCACATATAGAGAAAAATGATGGAGCCAAAGAGGCCTCAGAGAGGCCAAGTTGGTGGAGAAATGCAATATTAAAAATATTCAGACTTGACACATTATAAACTGAAGCTCATTTAACCCTAATATTATTGATATAAACTTGAATATAAAGGGGGCGATCATTATGTAATGTGTCTTGAGAAGGCAACTCATCTGATATCAAAGTAATGTTGTATTCATTAAGAGATAGATCTGAAGTAAACTTATGATAGACATATTTAGGTGAAGTATGAGGATGAATGTGAGTATTAGCCAAATAAGATATGATTTTATTCACACAATCAAGATTATATTGCAAGAAGTTATGAATTGAGATATCCATGGTGAAAGAATGAAGAGTAGGCTATAAAAAGAAGTAAGATCTGTAAGTTTTCAAATGACAGGTTCAC
Source organism: Taxus chinensis (assembly GCA_019776745.2). Lineage (NCBI taxonomy): Eukaryota > Viridiplantae > Streptophyta > Pinopsida > Cupressales > Taxaceae > Taxus > Taxus chinensis. The sequence goes on along the minus strand of CM034147.1, from coordinate 774,396,627 downwards.
CAAATGATTTAAAAAATATAGAATTTAAAATACCCTAATTGTAGAGTCACGTATAATAAATAAAACACTAAATTATATATCTGACACAAGTAATAAGATAGATAAAAATGAAACACTAAGTGCAATAGAGGGAATAGAAGACAACTGATTTCATAATCAATCCTGAAGTGTTATGGACTAGAAAATTTGTAAATAAGAGGAGGAGACTGTTACAACTGTGCCTAGTAAATTATTTAACTGATGAATAATAATGGACTAGGTTAGTGCCTCTTGGGTGCTGGATACCTTTGATGGGCGCCCGTGACTGCAATAATGGTCAGAAACTAATTCTTATTGTGTCATAAGATGGTCGCTAACCTTCATTATTGATCACCTGTATGTCATTGGATGATCTCCAAGTTCACTTGTAACTTGTAAAACAAATGATATCTTGCAAAAAAACAAAACACATCAATTACTAACAAATAAAGATGCAAATGGGGAGTCAATCTGACCTCGAAGATCACCCAAATGAGTGAGCTTAAAACCAAGCACTGCATTACATTTTAGAAACCATGTAGTTCTTGTGTGTAGAAAATTTTCCCTACTAGGCTCTTGTGCAAGATGAACTTAATAACAAGCAATAACTAGATGTAGCAATGTAAATAGATGTGTGGATGGAAAATTGAACTTCCTCTCTTATGCATGTATGCAGAAAAATGTTGTCCCTTGTCTCTTGAGTGAGTGCCAGATCAATGTTTTGATTCTCTTAGAATTTATTTGGATGAAAACTTGGGTGGTGAAAATATATGCTTAGGGAGTGGTCCTCATTATGTTCATAAATATTTGTATTTATATGATTACCTTGTTTGAATTTCATAACTGACAACTAGAAGGCCGAAATTTAATAAAAATGATGACCAAAAGATAAAAGAGGCCCAAAAGAGACGAGTAAGATTCAAAGAGGTTGGGGGACCTAGAGGGGTTGAGGGCACCTGGGTTCTTACATCCTAGCTAGGCACTAGTGTGTAGAGTAAATAAAGATAAAGTAATGAAGATCAAACTGGGCTGTGTGGTGTGTAAGACCAAAGAGGAAGAAATAAAGATAGAAACAAGGCCAAATAGAGATGTCAATTACTAGTTTTATCACTTAGGAATCATATGAATAGTATTATGTGATTAAGACCTAGAAATGTACCTAAGTGTATGATTTTGTGCTTACACCCATAACATCATTACTACCATGAATCTTCTCTCATTCGACAAAAGATAAGGAATTTCCCAACCAATATCAATGATTTGTGTCATAAGGAGATTATCAAGATCTTAGACATAAAATTCATTCATATAGTAGAATAGTCTGAGTGGGTGTCCGACATTGTCCCAGTTTGGAAAAATTCCACTTTGGCCATCTCCATTTGTATTGACTTACGAAAACTTAATCTTGCTTGTCCTAAGGTTAACTTTCCTTTACCCTCCATTAACACCATCATTGACACTATGACATGGTATGAAATGCTTTCTCTTATAGATGGGTTCTTATGGTACAACCAGATTCAAATTACCTCTGAAGATCAACACTAGACTACCTTTACAATGGAACGGGGAACCTATTTCTACGTGAAAATTCCCTTTGGACTCAAAAATTCTGGTGCAACATGTAAACCATCCATGGCACACATCTTCCATGAAATCATACATAAAATAATTGAAGTCTACGTTGATGATCTACTCTTCAAAATTTGATGAACTAATGATCACAAATATAAGATACCCCTCAATCTTGAAAAATGCATATTCAGGGTGACATGGGGAAAATATTAGGTTTCTTAGTATCTCATCATGGTATCGATGTTGATCGAAAAAATATTAAATATATCGTCGTCATGCCATAACCATCCTCCATAGTAGACATACACACATTCCTCAGAAAACATGGGGAAATATGAAGGTTTATCCCTAATTTTACCTATCATACTTATGCTGTAAATATCCCGATTCAAAAATATACCAAATTGGAATGTACACCAAATACTGTCAACAAGCATTCAACAATATGATACACTCTTTATCCTCGTTACTGACCTTACAACCTCCTTTGATAGATCTACCTTTACTACTTTATACCTCTTTCACTCTAGTGTCCGTTGGGGAAATTTAAGTAGAGGAAGATGAAAAGGGAAAGGAGCATGTTGTCTATTATGTTAGTCGAGCCTTACTATATTTTGAATCATGGTACACATCTGTTGAGCAGGGTTGTTTAGCCATATATTATTAAGCTATGAAGTTATGCCACTACATGTTATATCAAACTACTTACTTCATTTTCCATATAGATCCCTTACGAGACTTACTCTTGCATGCTATCGTACTGACATATCACATTGGGAAGTGAATGGATCTTTTTATGGCATTTGAATTTCGTATTATCACATTAAAAGTGGTAAAAGGCCAAGTTATAGCATACTAGTTGGATGTCGCTCCCATATATGCTCCTTAACCATTCATGATGTATTACCTAATGAGGAAACCCTCCTCATTAAAGCAATAGATATTGCCATTTACATAAAAGAATACTACTATAGCTTCACAAAAAATATTTAGCTACAATACTCTGACATTACTAGTGAAGTTATTCCATCACATAAAACCAAACCAACAAATATTATATAGGAGGATGTCACCATTAATCTCCACGAGGATACATGGATGCTACACTACAATGGGGAAAAATTCCTCTAAGGGATAAGGAAGGTTTTGTACTCACCGACCCATCTGGTCAAACCTTCCCTCTTTCCCATCGACTCGAGTTAAAAATCACCAACAACATGGCCGAATATGAGGCTCTTTTATTAGGAATACATGATTCCTTGGATAATAATGTCTCTTATCTTCATGCCATGGGGGATTCTTAGTTAGTGTTTCGATATTTTAGTGGTGCATGTCAGTGTCGAAGTGAAAGCCTTAAGTCTTATTACGAATCCATCTAGGAGTTAACACCACACTTCACTTAATTTACATAGAATCAATTCCACATGAAAAAATTACCTTGAATAATTCTTTAGCCATGTCTTCCACTCAAGTCTAGTCACATTCTGATTCCCCTGATGACACTCTTAAAATGAAAATCCATCAAAACCCAACTACTTCACCTCCTTGAGACATTGAAGATGTCATTAGATTAATCCAAACCACCCTATATAGGACCCTTAGGATGCTAACATATGCCAATTCATACAATACTAGACTTACCCTACAGTTAATAATCCCAAAACGTGACTATGAATATGTAAAAAGGCTTTGAAATACGTACTTAAATATGACATATTATACTATCGTAACTTTGAAGGCACCCTACTCCAATGCATTAAAAAAGATGAGGTCCCTCTTGTCTTAGAGGAAGTGCATGAGGGCACTTATGGTGCCCATTGTAGTAGTCATGATACTGTATGTAAGTTCCCATGTATGGGTTATTATTATCATACACTCAAATATGACTCCCACACCTTTGCAAAAAAGTGTAGACCTTGTAATTATCACTATGAATTAATTCATTCCCCTTCGGTTGAGTTACTATCTATTTTAGCTCCCTAGCCTTTCAACATATGGGTATTATATTACATCAAGAAATTTCCTTGGTCTCATGATGGCCATTTATTCATCATTGCAACCATGGAATACTTTACTAAGTGGGTTGAAGCCATGCCTATCACTAATATTTCTGACCTTACTACATCTAAATTTTTCTTCAATAAAATCATTTTCCACTATATAATTCCTCACACAATTATTTTTGACAACGATGGGAGCTTCAAATGATAATAAATGAAGCAATGTTTCTCTAATTTCAAAATCAAACATCAATTCCCAACACCATATCATCCAAATTAAAATGGACAAGACAAGTCTACAAATAAAATTTTCAACAAGATCTTACAGAAGATAGTCTGTGAATCATGCATAGATTGGAATGCGAAGATGTATCCTACATTATGGGCATACAACACTAGTGTCTGTATGGCCACTAGGAAAACCCCATTTTCACTCACCTATGGAGCTAAGGAAATCCTTCCACTCGAGGTGGAACTCCCTTCACTCTGCATTTCCCTTCGTGGTATCATTCCAAATGAGGAATTTCATGAAACGTGTCTCCATGAAATTTACCTATTAAAATAACGACACGACTGAGTATACACTCATAATTAGAAACATAAAAAATTATTTTCCAAACAACATTAAAAACTTGTTCATCTCCGTGATTTCGATGTGGGTGACCTTGCCCTAAAAATTGATTATACACATGACAAAGAAGGAAAATAAGCTGAAAAAGTGATGGGGTCCCTACCTCATTAAAGATATCGTAATTCTTAATACATATCATTTTCAAACCAATCAAAGGCCATATCTTCAAAGAACCAAAATATGCTCAATTCCTCAAAAAGTTTCATGCATGAAGGAAATCGATATTTTCGGTATTCAACTACAATCTCGGTTCCTTTCTTCTTAAATTCACTATTTTATTAACCTTTTCCTTGTCTTTAACACTCATAAAATTATGAATTTTTTTTTCTATGTATACTCTGGTCTTTCCCATTTGAATCTCTACGGTATTATGCAAATCCTCACTCAGGATCAAGGCCTTTCTTGGATTTATATACCTATTTGACAACCTTTTTTTTTAATTGAATTTACCTCAAGGTTTTTTTACACTTTTCAACATTTCTGTCCCCCCCTTCGGGATAATCATCTATGTTCTCTTTATTTACACCTTCATGTTTATGATAGTTTTTCTTAATACCTTCTACCATATGTTTTTTTTTGCTTTTCAACGTTTCTACCCACTGCTTAGCTATGATACTACGATATATATGACATTACAACATCTCCACACTGTGACACCATATCCATCCCATGCCCCCCTAACTAGGTGATTTATCTATTATTTTAGTGATGATCCTCTAGTTGTTTCCTTTCAATTTTTCTTCTTTAGGGTTCTTACAACATTGATTATGCCCACACATGACAGAATGACCAACACTATCAAGTACGCATTAATGGGTATATTTCATTTCAGCTAGTCCTTTTCTTACTTTCAAGATCTACTTTTAATTTCCATGTTATGGAATGTTTTATTCCATTGATCATCCCATTTTTTGGTATTGTGATATGCGGTGATCAAAAACTAGGGCATATGTAAACACCTAAATATTCACTTTTCATCTTTCATACCGGCTAATAAAAATTTCCCTTATGCATATAAGGGTCACTGCTGCAATCTATTTCTTGAGTGAGTTCCTTAAGGGGCCTACTAGGAATGGGGTATGACTATTCACATGGTGAATAGGGGTTATAAAAAAAACACAAAGAGTATCTCTATGTGGTCCAAGCCTTATTTGTCCTTGAATTATTTATCCTTGTCCATTTATGTCTCATACACATTACACTCTTGAAACCTTGTTTACATTTCATCGTTTTGCACCTTGTTCTTCAATCTCCTTGATTTATAAAACCTATTTTTCACTCTACATGGCATTTAACATCCTTAGTAAACACCATCACCCATGGGAGATGGTGTCAGTATTAGATTTTTCCCTAGCTGACATCATCATCCACGGGCGATGGTGTCATATACATACACACCAAAGTTTGACATTTCAAAAGGAAGAAAGCTATAATCATAGGAACTACCATTCACTCTACTCTCATGAACCAAATTTACATTTTCTCACTTTTCCCTTGGTTTATCTTGCACTTGAATTGGATTGGATTAGACACTCTTCTTAGTTAGATTGCTTACACTACTGGGTCATCTATAGTGAGTCTAGGATAAGAATGGTTCTCCTTCTCCACCCAATAGTGATTATATCTCAGTATACTACTTCTCTAGAGAGATAGATGTAATAATGAGCACCCCACATGTAAGTTCTCTAAATCTCTTTGTCATTTTGTATAGATTAGTTTGTTTCCCTTCCCCATTATTCTATTTTAGCTTAATATTGTATGGGCATCGATAATAGTTAGCATATGGATCTTATATGACCAACTACTTAGCTTTCCTTTCTTTCATTTCAGTTATATTACAGTACTATAGATTTTTTATGCTTGACATATCCCCCATCAATCTACATCTCTCCCCCATCTATCAATTTCCAAGGAGGGTACTCTCCTCTATCTTGATTGTGGACCTTGGAAACCATAGGTTGACCTAGTGTACGTATTACTACCCTCTAGATAAATGACCTTATCACTTGTTTTAGCCCCTCTAAATTAACCCATTGTGTGCTGGTTCATGTGTGTCTCCTATTTGTTACATCAATACCCTCTTAAGATGGAAGAATTAGGAGTGCAATCCAATGAGATACATTCTTTGCCCACCATACATTCATTTCATGGCTTAGGATGAATGATTCCTTCCTTAAGACAAATGCAGTATGAGAATTATATAAGTTTAGAGGAAAATTATAGCCCTTTGTTCCAATTGGGCAGTTCATTACGTTAATGGAAATCAATCCAAGAAAATTCTTCTCTAGCATTTCATTTCTTTTGGATCTCCATGTTGGAGTCTAGTTTCCAACACCTTACTAAGTCAGGCACATTGATACTGCACTTAGAAAAATGACTAAGCTCTGACCCGAAGTTTTCGGGACCTACTAAGTTACTTCTCTGTCTCACTTGTCAAGATATGGGCTATATACTTAACCATTATCATAAATTAAAGATAACAACACAATACAAAAAAGTCAACATGTAATATTAAAGATGATCATTCATTAAGAGAGACAATTAACAATAGAATTTTCATTTTAAATACAACATGCTCATCTCTACAAACCTTGGAAATCCATACACAGTTTTCCATTATAAATGAGTAATAAATTCTATTATAGACTTCAAAACACTCTTATAGTCATATACAACCCATGAGCGCATGAAAACTATACACAACTCATACACTACTTAGATTAGAAATTTATTAAGGATTCTCCATTTATCACTTTTTCCATCTATCTATGTCCATCTCTTATAAAGGAATTGTACGTACCCAAAATTGTAAGGTACTGTACCGCCAGAACAGTGTAACAAGTGCCCCAATGATGATACAGGTCTCTTCGCAAGGTGTTCGGGATCTGGAAAAGCCCTCAGAGTATGCGTTAACATCCCGCATGCCCCGCTTAGCCCCCAGCGCCCTTTGTTTCCCCCTTTTTCCCTCTTTCCTTGGCCTCTTGACCTTCAGTGACGAAACCGCCACCCTATAGGGCGGCGGTCCTGTAACCGCCGCCCTGCTCAGAGTGGCGGTCCTGTGCACGTTTTCCAGAACACTCTTTTGACGTGACTCGCATAAAATATCACGTTTCACCAGCTTTTCTTTGCTGACTTGAGCATGCATTAATGTTTTTGGTCCCCTGGAATAGTGTTTTTCCTTTGTTTATTGTTTAGGAGTTCAATTTGGTTTTGGTTTTTGAGAGTTGGAATTCCTATAAATGCATGGTTTGTGTACATGCAAATGGTCTGATTTTTGGTCTGGAGTTTTTGGTCTGAACTTGGGTGAAGAATTTGAGCTGGAGCTTTTGGTCACCATTTTTCCTTGTTACAGTCTTCTGATTTTTTGTGTTTTGGTTAGCTTGCTTAGGATTGATAGCATAGCTTATTTCATACTTGGTCAGTATTGCTCAGCTATTAGTAAGCCACAGACCCATCTTGTGCAGGCAGTGCTGTTGTTCCATCCAATCCGGTTAGAAGCTTGCCTTTGAATTCCTCTTTGCTGTAGATTTGTTTTTACTGTGTCTTGGAGTTCTTAGTTCAATTCATTATATACCTGGTTAGCTTTATTCAGCTGTTGGTAAGCCACATACCCAACTTGTGCAAGTAGTGTCTTTATTTTGGAATAGAGTAGCTTGGGAAGCCATTAAAGTTGCAGGTTTTGCTCTTCGTATAGGATAGTCAAAGGTTCTGGTCGCTTCACATTGCATGACTCGTAGTAAAATCCCGCTAGGAATCGCATAAGCCAAGCTCTGTACTCTTGCGCTATCCCTCTCCTACTCGCATTCTCAGTCTGCATTCTGAGCTGTCCTTGTCCCAAAATCTACTCCTATCAGTGCTAGCATTACACACTTTTCTGGATCCAAGTGAACACGAAAGAATGAGAAGATCATACTGAGGGGACGAGATCATACACACACCATCAGATTCGCCACTGTTCTGCGGAATCCAGGTTTTACATTTCAAATTTCTAGTCAGATTCATATCAAATAGAGTAGTTAATCACTTTATTTCATTTCATTCTATTCTCGATATTGCCAGGGAAGCTGTGGGGATTGATAGTTTCTGAGAAACTATGATTCACTCCTCACTTCTGAGGTAGGATCGAGAATCTTGCAGGTAGATTAGACAGATTATTTTAGTCATTTAGAATAATTCTACAAATCGCACAAGCAAATAACTACACTCGGTTATCTTGTCTGTTTTTAATTATTGTTTAGTTATTATTTCTAGATACACATAAGATAGTTTGCTTTCCTTAAAATTTTTAGAATATTTCATAGAAAAATAAAAGTTATATTAGTTAGATTTATTTCACTTAGTTAGAATTTGTTTCATCACAGTTAGATTGCATTTTGTTTCGTATGACAATCACGGGACCTCTAGAGCCCAGGGAATATATATTTGAGCCAATCGTGCCTCAACCAAACCTAGTCACAGCAATAGTTGACATAGACCAAAATCTCAGGATACAAGTGTTCCGAACAACCACAGATTTACAACTGATCAGTTCACAGTTAAGAGGATTAAACATAGAAGATGACCAAGCACATGCATTTTGGTCAAGTCAGCCAAACTACAGATTACCCTTGAAAACATCCACATGACCGTAGAAGGGCTCAAAAGAGAACAAACATTCGGGTGCGATCCTCTAGTTCCACAGCCAGATGTTGGAGACACCCTCATAGATATAGATACCAGCTTAAGAATCCAGGTTGCAAAAACACCTGTAAGGTATTCTGAGAAGATCGCACAACTATTGGTTCTAAACATAGAAGCTAAGAAAGCATACGATTACTGGATACTAGGGATTAGAACTTGATCTCACATATGACCATAACAGGACCGTAACAACCGAGAGTCTACGGTTGTGATTCATAGACCCCACAGCCCAACGAGTCCACAGGTCAATCCGATATAGATGCTAGCCTACGTACTTTGGTATTCAGGTCCACCCCACTTCCACCTATCATCATCGAGCAACTGTCCTTACTAGATATAGCGGCTAACGAAGCTAGGGAATTTTGGACTAGGCCAGAAAATCGTCCATAGAATTGATTGTATTCATCATCCACTATATGACCTTATCAAGGGATATACACGAAACAATCCCAGGTCACTTTCCACGTATTCCGCAACCCATAGATTGAATCACGCCAGAGCTCGATATTGATTGGAGCCTTCGAGCAGTCATCCTCGCTGATCGATCTATCACACCAGTCCAAGTTAGAAGGGCCTTCTTTGCCTTAGATTCGTAAATTCCACTAGTGCGTGTCGAAGACATTAGACTGCCTAATTAGTTTGTCTGCATATTCTACCCCCACCGGCTGTCTCGGCATGACCTCGGGAGGTCGGGTACGTGGAAGAGTTACTTGTTGATTCTCACGCTCGCCTGCCACTTTTCCGACGTACAAATTTAGTGAACCCAACGTGAAACAAACAATTGTTTCACCTTCTCTTTGAGAAGTTTCATCTTCTCTCATCCACCTTCGCTCCTTCCCATTATTCTGCGGGTATTCATATACCCCCCGAATATGTCGGGATTCGACACATATGGCAGACCCCTCCTGGGTCTTGAGGCATACTACGCCCAACAGAATAGGGAATCATCACCCTCGCTCTCAGTATGGGGTGACAACTATTCAACTAATCAGTTGTCAACAAAAACCCCAAGAATCAGATATAGTTCATATTTTCAAACTGAGGAGTTAGATCAACCCCCTCGAACCCAACAAATAGAACCTTCAGGTTCCTACAATATGACGTTTACAGGAGAATCTGGTTCATCTCCTCAAATGTTACTTAGACCACAGATTAGTAGGCAATCAGATCCATACCTGGTCTTAGATGATGGACAGTCAACACGTTATCCTAGGAGTGAACAACGCTCTCGGGGAATGTATCCATCTATAGGAGGATTACAAACACAACCCGAAATCTCTTTTCAAGAAAATACCTCTATGCCACTGCATACAGGAAATATTCTGGGAGAAACTTGGAAAAATAGCGATCAATTTATGACAGGATATCATGTACCTTTACAACACCAAGGTATACAACAAACGCCGCTCAGGCAAAGTACCGTGGCTTCACCAAATGAAGTCATTTCAACGTTAGTAGAAAGAGTGAGAGGGTTAGAACTGGCTCAAGCAAGTCAAAATTCTCCGTTCATACAAACAGGAAGTTCCAATCCTCCATACCACTCTGGTCAGGTAGATCTCCTTACGGGAGTAGGTACGTTAGGCATGCCTCCTCAATATCCACAACAAACGCCAACAAGGCTTATCATCTCTAACACTATTCCTCCCGGTCTAGTGTCGAACAGTCCGTTCCTCGATAATACCCCGTCCTATTTAAACATGTACTCTAAATCACCACAAGGAGATATGTTCTCCTCTCCCGGCATGTTTGCTCAAATGTAGGGACCTCCCTATGCCCCTGCCAATGCGTACGCTGCACCGTATCAAAAACCCATCCCACCACCACTCCCTCACCAAACACCATCAATGGTCGAAAGCTATGCAATAGGGATGTATTCAGAATATCTAAAGGAACCCTTAGATTTCACCATACGAAGCGTCATGCTTCCAAGACCTCTCCCTGATTTGCCTAAGTTCAAGGGAGAGGGAGATCCGAATGCGCATATCAAAGCTTACGCTACAGCCATACGAGAATTACTCCCTTGGGATGGAGTTGTTGCTAAAATATTTCCCAAAACCTTGGAAGGCATCGCTCTCGATTGGTGTTATAGAATACCTGAAGCTTCCATACATTCATTCAAACAACTTGTGTCTGAGTTGATCAAGGCCTTCGACATGAACAAACTATTAAGAACAGGAATCAGGGAATTCTTGCATATCAAACAAGAACACAATGAATCTGTCGCTCATTTCATCCAGAGGTGGCGTACAGTTCTTTATTCATCAGCAAGTGCTCCAAACATGGATTAGATGGAACTATGCGATTTATTCCTTCATTCTCTCAGCAGAAAAGTGAAGGAAGAAGTCCAGAAGTTCCCACTAAGGACTTATGATGAAGTACTTGAGAGCGCTCTGCGAATAGATCAAGCAGCAATAGATAGTGGTCGTAAGATGTATGGAGCAAACAGGAGGTTAATCACCTCCACTCAAAATACTACAACTACCACAAATGTCAATCAAGGACCCAAAATCCTTAACAAAAATCGTGGGGTAACAACAGATGGGGTAACCGACCAGCCCAAGAGGGTAAATGTTGTTAATACTCCGTCACAAACAAACAACTAGCGAAACAACAATTTTACCCCGACCGTCAATACAGTGGATTTTAACCATCCACAACAACAACAACAACAACAACGGCGAAATCCCATACAAGGGCCAAGCCAAAACTCATTTGGTTACCAAAACCAAAGTCAAAACCAGAAACAACAATTCCAAAACCTTGGTCCTAATAGGCAACAGTTTGATCGGAATTTTAGGCCACAATACACACCAAACCAACAAAACGGGAACTATAATCCCAATTCTTATTGTGGTTTCCATAAAATTCATGGTCACGACACTAGAACATGTCGTGACTACAATAAATTTATGCAACGTTTGCTAGAAGAACAAAGACAGTTCTTCATAGACCTGTTCTTGGCAGATCCCATCTCATCATCACCAAATACTCTCGCAGGGGCAGTTTCCCCCCAGAATGCTCCCCTTAAGATCTTTAATGATCCACTCCCAAATCATGACAGCAATAGGATGAATCCAACTGGAACAAACAAAGGTGCAATAACGGGAAACAATGATCATGAAGCTTCAACTTCATTAAATCCATCAATTGCGCCACAATTGGGAGCTCAACCAAGACCTAAGATAGTTAGTTTGGTAGAATTAGACACTGAACTACCTATCGAAGCTATAACAAGAACACGAGAGTATTTCTCTCAACCAAGCCCAAGTCATCTGCCAGAGACAGATAAGAGTCAGCAAATAGTTGAAAAACCCATCGGTGCCTATGATTTAATTAGTGACCTAACAAAGACCTTTTCACACATTTCATTTTTGGACTTACTAAAGAACTCTCCCCCTCACAGAGCTACTCTTTTAGAAGCATTAGGTCTAGGCCATCTAATTAACATCACTCCACCTCTCGAAACACAAGTAAATCACGTAGATTTTGATATCCACCCTTCGGGGCAGCCGGACAAGGATGTCGAATTCATCTTTGAAATAAGTAAAATGCCCATAGATGCTAAGATCGCACGCCGAAGTGACCCAGCCTTACACTTACAAGTGTGGGTTTATAATAACTATGTAAAATGGGCAATGGTTGACGATGGGGCTGCATTTAACATAGTCCCTTTCTCTTTCCTCCAAAAACTTGGATATGGAGAAACAAACTGTTCCACTACACGAAATACCTTGAGAGGCTATGATAGCCTTAAAGCCACTTCGATAGGAACTATAATACTGCCAGTCACCTTAGGGCCCAAAACCATCTTGACTGAGTTTTATATTATAGATCGGGAAATTAACTATAATATGATCCTCGGCTGACCTTGGATACATCGAATGAAGGCAATCCCTTCCACGCTATTTCAAGAAGTAAGATTCTTGCATCTGGGAAAGGTATTTGTAGCCAAAGGCGATCCAAAACCTTTCGATTTGCACCTAGCTGATTTAAAGAAAAGACCAGGGGTGCACTCAGAATTTGAACTGCCAACAAACCAACTTAATAAACCCTCTGACCCAAAGCCAGAGGAAAAGTTGATACCTACAACGGATCTTGAAACTACCAGCATAGCCAAAACAACTCCAACCCCTAAAGGTAAAACTAAAGAAATAGTATCATTAGGGACTAATGCGAAAATCGTTGAATTAATAGAACAAGATTCACCAATGTTCTTACCATTCGATTCAGTAGGCATAGGATTTTCCCTAGGTGTTGGTTCCTTGCCAGCAGAGGATCTCTATATGATAGAAGTAAAGTGTGCAAACGCGGCAGATGCCCCAACATCTACACTCCCGGCTAAGTATTGGACTCTCCATTTCGATGGAGCTAAATGTCGTTATGGAGCGGGGGGGCAGGTATAATTCTTACTTCGCCCGAGGAGAAGGTCCTCCCATTCTCATTTAAGTTAAAATTTGAATGCACAAACAATGGCGCTGAGTACGAAGCCCTCCTTCTTGGCCTCACCTTAGCTAGAAGGATTGGTATTGATAACATCAGAGTCTTGGGAGACTCGCAATTAGTAACAAACCAAGTTGCTGAAGTATATGAAACTAAAGCCGAACATTTACAACTCTAAAAAAACGCTGTATTAGATTTAAGCAAGGCGTTTAACTTCATATCCATTGAAGTGATCCCGCGAGAGAAAAATCTTCTCGTCGATTCAATAGCAACCTCAGCATTACGTTTTACTCCAAGCAATGAGCTAGAAGATACTCACTTCACAGTATCCATTCGTGACGAACCATTAATAAAAACAATGACAAATCCTCTTTTAAGCAGAAGCGAATCTACCATCCTAGACCATGTTGGAAATGATGCGGCTACTTTGGATTATTTAAATGCCTATTCAGCATTACATCTCTCCTATCACATGCTAGATTTATCCCTGATCCCACATTCGTCCTCCTACTTCGGAAATCCCGTAACGGATCTTCTGTCACAAAGGGAACCTAACATATACGCAATAGAAAATGGGGATGATTTAGATTTACCTCCAGCACCACCTGAGTTAGAAGAGGGTAACGCCTCTTTAATCGAAGAAACAATCGATGTCAACATTGGGACAGAAGATGAACCAAGAATATTGAAACTAGGTTCTTCGTTGACACCAGAAGAAGTGGAAATACATACTCAGGTTCTCAAAGAACATCAGAAGGCGTTTGCATTTAATTACAAGGAGATGACGGGAGTCGCACCCCACATTGCAGAACACAACCTCGTCACTAGATCAGATGCAAAGCCAATTAAACAAAAATCAAGGCCCATGAAACCCAGAGTAGCTCTCATGGTAAAAGAGGAAGTAATAAAACTCCTTCAGGTAGGATTTATCAAGCCAGTTGACTACTCCCAATGGGTATCTAATATCATTCCCGTTCTCAAGAAGAACGGAAAGATACGCATTTGCATAGATTTCCGAGACATCAACAAAGCGTGTCCTAAAGACGATTTCCCATTACCATCCATAGACGTTATTGTTGATGCAACAACTAGTTTTGAACTTTTGTCTCTCATGGATGGATTCTCGGGATACAATCAAATCAGAATATCCGAGCAAGATCAAGCTAAAACCACATTTATAACTCCTTGGGGAACCTATTGCTATGCTGTCATGCCTTTTGGTCTCAAAAACACTGGTGCTACGTACCAGCGGGCTATGACTTATATATTTCACGATTTAATTCATAAAATCGTGGAATCCTACGTAGACAACCTATTGGCTAAGGCCAAAAAGCGCTGTGACCATCCCGAAGTACTCCGCACCATTCTTTCACGCCTAATAGAATACGGAGTCACGCTAAACCCAGAGAAATGCGTCTTTGGTGTAACAGGAGGAAAGCTCCTAGGTTACATCATATCGTCACGAGGGATCGACGTTGATCCAACCAAAATTCAGGCTGTCCTCGAAATGGTCCCACCTTCGAATGAATCTGGAATCAGATCATTTCTTGGGAAGCTGGGTGCAATCTGGAGATTCATCCCAGACTTAAGCTTCACTATTCATCCAATCAACAATTTACTCAAGAAAGACTATAGCATTGATTGGACCGAAGACTGCAACGAAGCTTTTAACACAGTTAAACGTTTCTTGCTGTCACCACCTACGCTAATGCCACCTAAGCTGGATCACCTGTTAATCCTATATTCACGAGCTACCAATGTCTCGCTGGCCTGTATGTTGGCCCAAGAAGACGATGACAAGAGAGAACGTGTGATTTATTTCATTAGCCGAACACTGCTTGACTATGAAACACACTATACACAGGCAGAGCGAGAATGGCTTGCCATAGTCTTTGCTACTAAACGTCTCAGACATTACATGCTGAATCAAGAAACAAAGGTCATGGTAAAGACGGACCATTTACGGACTTTTCTCACACAAGGTTCCTTATCCAAAAAGGCTGGACGTTTTATAACCTTAATGGGAGAGTTTGAATTAACATTTGTAAATCAGAAGTCAGTTAAAGGACAAATAATTGCGGATTGGTTAGCTGGCAACCCATTAGATGGAGGCGATCTAGTAGATTTGGATTTTCCAGATGAATGCGTATACTACATCGAAACTCGACCTGCTATTTCTGAGTGCCCTTGGTACACTGATATCATTAATTATATCATAGACCATACGTACCCGGATGCAGTGACACCGCAACAAAGAAGGCGATTACGCATAATCGTAGCCAAATATGTCATTATAGAGCAGGTGCTCTATCGAAAAGCATTCGATGGAATGCTCTTAAGGTGTGTTGATATAGAAGAGCCCAAGAGGATTCTCCATGAATCCCACAGTGGTATATGTGGAGGCCACTTCGGTGGCCATGCCACTGCTCGAAAAATACATCGAATGGGCTATTTCTGGCCCACTCTAGAACATGACATGATAGAGTTTACACGCAGGTGTCATAAGTGCCAGGAATTCTCCCACGAGATCCACATGCCAGCACAAGCTCTACAACCAATCGCTACTCCATGGCCCTTTTCTACATGGGGCCTGGAATTAATAGGGAAATTCTCTCCCTCATCCACAGACGGCCACAATTTTATAATTACGGCCACTTAATATTTTACCAAATGGGTGGAGGCCATGCCTCTTACTACCGTACCTGGTTCTGTAATCGCTAAGTTCATTTTAAATCAAATCATTTACAGGTACGGTATCCCACAAATCATTATCTTAGATAATGGAACTTCTTTCAAGAATGAAGAAGTTCGTGAACTATGCAACAAATTTAAAATAAGCCATCATACGGCTTCCTTGTATTATCCCCAAGCCAATGGGTAGGCTGAAGCAACAAACAAAACGCTGAAAGCCATTCTCCTTAAAACGGTGAAAGAAAACAAGCGAGATTGGCATTTGAAGTTATATCCGGCCTTGTGGGCCCACCGAACCTCAATAAGGACACCAATGGGAGCAACCCCTTTCTCGCTAGTATTTGGGGCAGAAGCAGTTCTCCCACTTGAGGTCGAAATACCCAGTCTCCGCATTTCACTACAAGGGATTCTGGATGAAGACACTTACAGAGAAGCACGTCTTTCCCAATTAGAAAGCCTAGATGAAACTAGGTTAGATGCTGAATAGTGGCATAGGGCTTATGCTGACCGAATGTGCCGGCAGTATAACAAGAAGGTTTATGAACGCGATATATACGAAGGTGATCTAGTCCTAAGACTAGACAACCGGATCGACAAGAAGACCGACGAAGGAAGGAAATTCCGGCCCAAATGGTTGGGCCCATACCGAGTCACGAAGGACTATGGGAATGGTGCATACCTCTTATGCACGCTAGAAGGTGAGGAATTTGGCGAAACAGTCAATTCCCTCCACCTCAAACGTTTCTATGCATAAGCAGATAACGCTACCTATATAACTATCTACATTGCATTTTCATATAGATTTAGATCATTTTGTCCACTTGTTCTTACACAAATTGTGATCAAGAAATCTATTCTCAAAGTAATCCATTACAAACTCATGATGTTGTTGGCACAAAACTTTCTAATCATATCTCTCCATTTTCGTGATATCATCAATCACTTCAGAATCTTTTATCAAATAAAGTCAAACATGACGAAGTCTTAACGGTAACCATACCAAGATCTGCAAGTTTGTTCTCGCTTTGATTTCTTCTTAGGATTGGTGTCTTGCCTATGGTCTGTTCTAGAAGCTTCATGGTGTCACATCTATCCCATATATACATCTCTTTGGAAACAAGCATATACTGACATTTTACTCAAAAAGACAAGTCAAAAGGTGGTTAAACAGAAAATTTTATTTTTACACATGTCCTTGCCCTACCAACCTTCAGTGATGAGCTTGCATCTCTTACTAGTGACGTAGGGTTGGGAAAGGATGGAAATGCCCTTACTCGTCTATGCCTTGCCCATGGTGATAAACCCACGCTTCTTACTAGTAGCATGGGGCAAAGTGTAGGGGGTCCTCTAGACAATGCAAACATTAAAAGGTCATAAACAAACTATTCAAACTTTGAGTCAAAAACGAATGAATCAGATGCTCAAAATTCCAAGAGAGTTAAATATCCTAAAAACCAGATTTTGTCTACTATGTGGCCATCTATGGGTCTAAGTCTGGATAAACCACAAAGCAAGTTGCACCCAAAACTATGAAGTCATTCGGGTGGAGTAAGCTTGTAGTTTTCAATTTGGTTCCACCAAAGCTTCATCTATCCTTCATCACTATCATTTCACCATATTTCATAACTTGCGCCCTTCTTGGCTCTTGGTGATGAGCCCTCACATCCTACTGGTTGCATGGAGTTAGGAGTGGGGCAAGTTAATCTATTCATCATACTGGTTATTTTCATCACTTTGCCAAAACAAACATGAGGTATCCAAATTGCTCACAGAAGCTAAGATGTAAGATCACAGTATATCTACAATATCATGCATCAACATCATGAAACACAAAAAGAAAGCAAGCATTTGCATCATCTGTTCTCCATTGCATACATTCTAGAAAGCATATAAAACATACATCGTAGTATACACAAAGCAGCTGGAAATAGAAAGGACAAACGAGAGTGACAAGCTTTTGATCTAAAATCAATGCATATATATAAATAATCAATGTTTATATACAATGCCATCATGCTCTAGGCATGGTCAAAATGCTCAAAGAGCCTGTGATATACAAAAGAATCCATGATACAAAATATACAAGGGTCAAGTCGCCTCTCAACCCCTACGCGACCCCTCCGAGGGTGCGCGCCCAATCCTAGGACTCCGGCTACGCCGGCACTCTGAATGCACGGAGGGCTCAGGGTCTCGAGGAGCAGCCGCGGTCTCGCCACGAGAATGGCTCCTCATAAGACGCTCGACTGTCCTATAGCTTGCCAACTTTGTATGAAGGGTCGACACCATCCTGGCCACATGCCAAATAGGAGCGAAGATGTCAGTATGCCTACCGGATGCTGAAGGCTCCCCGGCATCTACAGATAGCTCCGCACGGGTCCTATCCATCGGGATCATCAGAGAATCAGTACATACCCTACGGATTAGATCCTGCCACTCGTTGACGGTCTCTGCAAAACAAAGAAGAAAGACGAATTAGAAACTAGGCAAGAGGATAAAAAATACAAGATACAAATATAAGGAGAGATAGCAATTAAAACAAGTCCTAAATCAAACTAAAATTGAAAGAGGAGAGGATAACTTACTCGGGTCACCGGGCCTCCAAGATGGGTCACTAGGGCCAGCGCCCGCTGCAGATGCCGCTGCCGACTGAGGGGCTACTCCTGTAGTAGGGGCAACATGACGTCCCGCAACAGACTTGTCCTCTCCACCACGGCCCTGAGAGAATGGCTCCTCTGAAACTAGAGTCTCTCTCTCTGCACTCTGCTCCTCCCTCTCTGCCTGCATAATATCCTGAGTGTCATGCCACTCAGGATCACTGTCATCCGTCTGCTCCTCTGACCCTCCCTCTGTGGACTCCTCAGAATCAGAGTCAATATCTATAGGGTCATCGCTACTATGAGCAGGACCTGCAGTAATCCGAAGTAAAGGTGCTCGAGGCACACCAGCTCTCCCTCTGGCCCGAACAATCCCCCTGGCTGCAATAGGAATACAAGGAGTGACCACTGTCCAACCACAGCCTCTAGGCCCCCCTCTAGCCCCCCGGACTGATCTATAGACTGGTGCCACTGGAGGAAGCATGCCCACATATGGGAGGCTGAACTGCTGAGGAACCCTACCGAAAGGATGTACCTCCACCCGTCCCACATGGTCAATAAGCTACCCTGTGGTGGAGCAAGAGATCAATGTGAGAGCCTCCTCTCCCCAAATGTCGGCCATGAGCTGGTACGGTATGGCCTCCATATCTGCTGTGGTGAGGGAAGCTACTGGCTGGTGAGGTGCTCTAAGCACCGATATATCTGACCATCTGGCTGCCCTCACAGCCCTGGGATCTGCCACCTCCACACCTCTGCCATAGGGAATGAAGCGCTCATACACCCAACTCATAACTAGAGTAGGGTGGCTCAAAGACTATCCCTGTAAATGGACCACCCTGTATAAGTCGTGATAAGTGGTCCCCCAAAATATCTGTGCCCCAGGCATATATCCGACCATGCCCCTCTATCTGTGCAATGATGGGGGCCCAGCAGTATAATAAGGTATCCCCTCCCTTGTCCCCCGATCAGTCTCGAGGCAAGGATCCCCATGATAGCCTATCGAAATATGGGGATGGGCAAAGAAGGAATGGATCTGACTCTCACTCCCTTCTTTGGCCCCGTGGAGATAGCTGCATCCCCCATGTAGCCTGCCCACTGTGCAATCTGTGCTCTGGACCCAGCTGTCTCCAGTGTGAGCCTCCTCCTGATGATCGGGACCCCTAGGATACAGTAAACATCCTCCAAAGTAATCGTCCACTCACCGCGGACCCTTGGCAGTCGGAAAGTGTTCCGATCTGCATCCCAATAAGAAAGTAAGTCACAAAGGATGTGACTAGATGGCGTGACATGGGGCACGCGTGATATACACAATATGCCAGCCCTCTGTAATGTATCCTCCTCATCCTGAGAAAGGGCATCCAACACCCTGGGCAACCAATCACACTCCCTCTCTCGACTCCATCTAATGTACTCCTCCCTCGCCTGCATACACCCAAAAACACACAAAACAGAGCAAGTTAGTATCTAATCAATGCTAAGGGAGTCATAAAAACGTACAGAAGTGATCAAAATACAAGAACAAACTCAAAAGCAAGTCCCTTTTGCTTTCTGTGCAAAACCGCCGCCCTGAGCATAGGGGCGGTTTTGTAACCACCGCCTTGAGGGCGGCGGTCGTGTAACCGCTGCCCTAAACAGGGCGGCGGTCATGTAACCGCCACCCTGGCCAGGGCGGCGGTCGCGGTTTGAAAACCCGCGTGGGTTTGTAAACCTAAAAAGCCAGAAAAATGCAAAAATTGACCATTTTGACTAAAAACAAAGCCTACCCAGTAGGTGCCCCCCCTAGGTGGACCTTTTGAACCTAGGATTTTCAAAAATACCCCCCCATTGCAAAGAATTTACCATTTCAAATTTGAAGGGGGAAAAATGCAAAATTAAAGAAAACCAACCTATGATCTCGCGGGGTGGCGTTCCGCACATGGGGGCATGATCGCTATCTCACTCTGGACGTTTCGACTCTATTCACGCAAGAAACCGTCACCGTGGGTCCCAGAGCTCAAAATCAAACAAATCAACTCGCGCAAATGAATAGGAAAATGGGCCCACTTTCATATATATATCGTTCTGTTTCGTTTTAGAATGGATTTTTCACAGGTTCGGAGCACCGACGGAGGTAAGTCCCTATCCCCGCACAAATGGTACGTCCTCTTTCCCTGTTATTTTAGTGTTTGTTTTCCAAATTATTGTATCTATCTGCACTTGAGTTCTCTTTTCATTTTGCAGGTAGCGAGAATTTTGGATGGCGTCATTTCGACACATGGAAGTGTAAGGTATAACTTCTAACTCCCCATTTCGGGACTGCCATACTCGGACCCATCGTTTTATGCCTCTTCATGGCTAAAACGCTTCTCCGAGGGGGCAATATGTATGTACCCAAAATTGTAAGGTACTGTACCGCCAGAATAGTGTAACAAGTGCCCCAATGATGATACAGGTCTCCTCGTAAGGTGTTCAGGATCCGGAAAAGCCCTCGGAGTATGCGTTAACATCCCGCATGCCTCGCTTAGCCCCCACGCCCTTTGTTTTCCCCTTTTTCCCTCTTTCCTTAGCCTCTTGACCTTCAGTGACGAAACCGCCGCCCTGAACAGGGCGGCGGTCCTGTAACCGCCCCCCTGCTCAGGGCGGCGGTCCTGTGCGCATTTTCCAGAACGCTCTTTTGACGTGAATTGCGTAAAATATCACATTTCACCAGCTTTTCTTTGCCGACTTGAGCATGCATTAATGTTTTTGGTCCCTTGGAACAGTGTTTTTCCTTTTTTTATTGTTTAGGAGTTCAATTTGGTTTTGGTTTTTGAGAGTTGGAATTCCTATAAATGCATGGTTTGTGTACATGCAAACGGTCTGATTTTTGGTCTGAACTTGGGTGAAGAATTTGAGCTGGAGCTTTTGGTCACCATTTTTCCTTGTTAGAGTCTTCTGATTTTTAGTGTTTTGGTTAGTTTGCTTAGGATTGATAGCATAGCTTATTTCATACTTGGTCAGTATTGCTCAGCTGTTAGTAAGCCACAGACCCATTTTGTGCAGGCATTGCTGCTATTCCATCCAATCCGGTTAGAAGCTTGCCTTTGAATTCCTTTTTGCTGTAGATTTGTTTTTACTGTGTCTTAGAGTTCTTAGTTCAATCCATTATATGCCTGGTTAGCTTTATTCAGCTGTTGGTAAGCCACATACCCAACTTGTGCAAGCAGTGTCTTTATTTTGGAATAGAGTAGCTTGGGAAGCCATTAAAGTTGTAGGTTTTGCTCTTCGTATAGGATAGTCAAAGGTTCTGGTCGCTTCACGTTGCATGACTCACAGTAAAATCCCGCTAGGAATCGCATAAGCCAAGCTCTGTACTCTTGCGCTATCCCTCTCCTACTCGCATTCTCGGTCTGCATTCTGAGCTTTCCTTGTCCCAAAATCTACTCCTATCGGTGCTAGCATTACACGCTTTTCTGGATCCAAGTGAACACGAAAGAACGAGAAGATCATACTGAGGGGACGAGATCATACACACACCATCGGATTCGCCACTGTTATGCGGAATCCAGGTTTTACATTTCAAAGTTCTAGTCAGATTCATATCAAATAGAGTAGTTAATCGCTTTATTTCATTTCATTCTATTCTTGATATTGCCAGGGAAGCTATGGGGATTGATAGTTTCTGAGAAACTATGATTCACTCCTCACTTCTGAGGTAGGATCGAGAATCTTGCAGGTAGATTAGACAAATTATTTTAGTCATTTAGAATAATTCTACAAATCGCACAGGCAAATAACTACACTCGGTTATCTTGTCTGTTTTTAATTATTGTTTAGTTATTATTTCTAGATACGCATAAGATAGTTTGCTTTCCTTAAAATTGTTAGAATATTTCATAGAAAAATAAAAGTTATATGTAGTTAGATTTATTTCACTTAGTTAGAATTTGTTTCGTCACAGTTAGATTGCATTTTGTTTCGTATGACAATCACGGGACCTCTAGAGCCCAGGGAATATATATTTGAGCCAATCGTGCCTCAACCAAACCTAGTCACAACAATAGTTGACATAGACCGTAGAAAACAGATTACCCTAGAAAACATCCACATGACCGTAGAAGGGCTCAAAAGAGAACAAACATTCGGGTGCGATCCTCTAGTTCCACAGCCAGATGCTGGAGACACCCTCATAGATATAGATACCAGCTTAAGAATCCAGGTTGCAAAAACACCTGTAAGGTATTCTGAGAAGATCGCACAACTATTGGTTCTAAACATAGAAGCTAAGAAAGCATACGATTACTGGATACTAGGGATTAGAACTTGATCTCACATATGACCATAACAGGACCGTAACAACTGAGAGTCTACGGTTGTGATCCACAGACCCCACAGCCCAACGAGTCCACAGGTCAATCCGATATAGACGCTAGCCTACGTACTTTGGTATTCAGGTCCACCCCACTTCCACCTATCATCATCGAGCAACTGTCCTTACTAGATATAGCGGCTAACGAAGCTAGGGAATTTTGGACTAGGCCAGAAAATCGTCCATAGAATCGATTGTATTCATCATCCACTATATGACCTTATCAGGGGATATACACGAAACAATCCCAGGTCACTTTCCACGTATTCCGCAACCCATAGATTGAATCACGCCAGAGCTCGATATTGATTGGAGCCTTCGAGCAGTCATCCTCACTGATCGATCTATCACACCAGTCCAAGTTAGAAGGGCCTTCTTTTCCTTAGATTCACAAATTCCACTAGTGCATGTCGAAGACATTAGACTGCCTAATTAGTTTGTCTGCATATTCTACCCCCACCGGCTGTCTCGGCATGACCTTGGGAGGTCGGGTACGCGGAAGAGTTACTTGTTGATTCTCACGCTCGCCTGTCACTTTTCTGACGTACAGGAATGCAACACCTATTTATACACAGTGGGAACTTGTCCTTCACCGCTTACATTTTTTAATCCTATTAATAAACATCCTAAATATAGGTTGCATGCCCTTGGAACCCATGCTTTAATTCTAACTCATACTATAAATATCTTAATATCATCCATGCTTGAATCCGTGTTTGGATATGTCTATGCATAGTTGTTGCTATCTTGCATGTGCTTTTATCCTTGGTTGATGATTTTATCTTTCCAAGTCTATTTCTAGATATCCATGCCAATTCTTCATTTTTCCTATTTTTAGTCTATTTTGAAATATTGCAAAGTCCTATAGTCTTTCCTTGCATTATGCATTCCTTCACGCACTGATGTCTCTTTACTCCCTACATGATCCTTCACGTCCTAACTTGCTCTTGCACTATTTCCTATCCTCACGCTTACTTCCACACATTCCTTCCTAACCTCCTAATGCTTATTTTTATTTTATGTGCTCCCTCTTGCATGCAGTCTATAGCCTCCACATTTGGATTGTACTTAGACACTTTATCTTCTCAACATCACCCCACACTAGGATTATTATCCATCCTTGGAAATATATGGAATGAAAGAATAAACTCAAAAACTGAAAGTATACTTGCAATAATCTAGAAGAATAAATAATATGGGCAATTACCCCAATGAATCAAGGAATGAAGTATGTGTTCCTCTACACACATCCAAAATTTAATCTTGCAGTGATGGTAGGTGTTACAAGAATGATCTATTTACTGAGTTCTCCAGATGCTTCCATCCTTCGATATCCTTAACTTCCTTCTATGGAGCTATCTCAACAAGCTTGGAATATTCTCCAAATTCAACTCATCAATATTATCTTTTACCTCCTTAATAACCACATCCCAGTCTAAGGCAAGACCCTCCAGACCATCCATCCTTTGCATCACCATAGGGAAAAAATACTCAAGCCTTTCCTCAATTATTTCACACTTGGCCTTTATCAATTCCCTTTTTTCTGCCACCTCTTACATCACCTTCTCACGCTCTACCTTATTTGTTTTCATTGTGGCCTATTTTTATTAAATTTTCCCTCATCTTCTATGGTACATACATTCAGTATCGCTACATAATATTTTTAGTTATCAAAAATCTTCTCATCCTTTGACACGACCTATTTTAATTCCACGCTAAGAATGACATACTCTTTAATCTTCATTGCTACCTTTTCCTTATTCATATTTTCTAACTCTTCTTTTGTAGGCCCCAACCCGCTATTCACTTTGATCAATATAAAGTGTACTGGATCCTCCAAATACTCCATTTCTATATCATGGTTTGGCTTAGCTTGGGATACCAAATCTAGACATGTGCGTGTGATATTTTTTATAATATCAAATTCCTTATTATATGCATCAACAATCCTCTTATTTTCAATAATTAATTCCTTAACGAGCTCTTGATACCTTGTCTTTCTGATCTATATCCTTCTGTATTATTTTAATTGTTCCCCCTTATCAATATTCCTCCTTCAAACCTCAGTTACCATCTTGTTTAGAGCATTTCTTGCTTATTCGTATGAGATTTTGTTTGAGTCTATTACATGGAACACCATTCCTAGTTCCTTCTTTAGTTTCATCTCTTAAAATGAATTTTTTCTTACCTCAAACTCAAGCTCCTCCATATGATTTGCATGCTCCAAGAGATAATTTTACATGTGCATGAAATGGCCTTGGCCTTATAAAAAATTCCCCAACAGTATAGTTTTTTTAGGTACTTAACTTTTGAATATTTTCCTTAAGATCTTTGTCGGGTATTTTAGGTAGGACATCTCGAGTTCCTGAGAATCTCTTCTCTTTCTACCTCCTTTATGCTGATTCCACAGGGTATTTTATGTAACATTAAACAAATTATGGATTTTCCCTCTCCAGTACCTTAGCATTCCCCAAGACCTTGTTCTTTGTCACATTCTTCCTCTTTGTGCACTTTTTCATCCTTACGCTCATCTTCTCGTGTGTCGTGCACATCCCTTTCTAGATCGGTATCTTTTTCTTCTGAGGACTTTTCTTCATGCATGGGAACTTGCTTATGTTCCTCATGGAATGATTCATTACAAGGTCCTTCATCATGTTACTTCACCTCTTCTTCCTTTCCCCATTGTACATGTGTTCCCTCTTGTACAATCTCCTCTTCATCTTCCTTTTCCAGATTATTTTTAGTTCTCTCTTTGGTGCCATTGTATCTTCCATATCACACTTGAACTTTTTAAATTTATGTCATAGGTGATGAAAACCCAACTCATGTTTAATTTAATCATACATTTGATAGGTAAATCATATACCCTTGCTTAATTCACCTTCTTGTCCTAGCTTAACCTGTTTATAATTGTTAACCCTAAAATTCTCTCTTCCTTGCACCATACCCTATATTTCTCAACCCAATATCTAAACCTTTCCTTAAAACCCTTCTTCACCTAGCTACCACTTATTAGAAGGGTATATCTCTATTTTCAAGTTTCCCTGATTTGCCTCTATCTACACGTCTTCAATTCACTCTGTTTCACACTTCATTCGTATTTTTTCTTCTGGTTCGTTCTTCACACTTCACACTTGTTGCAATTGAGCTCTTTCACACACTAGTTCTTCAAAGAAAGGTAAGAATGAATTCAATCCTTCATGCCTTTATATATTTTTTAATTTTTGACCACATTAATTTCACTCACCTACCACTGTTCCCTAATTTTAATGCATCCTTTTCTTCCTTCCTATGTTTTCTCATTTTTTTTATATCTTAAAAGACATCTTCCATGCTCGACATTCCATAACCTTCTGAAATGCTACTACTTCTTAGTATACAAGCCCACTCACGTGCATCTTATTTACACTACACATATCATTCTATGCCACTTTCCAAGTTGTTTACCTTTACGCTACCTTCCTCACGTTACACTGTGTTCTTCTCCATTCATGTAAGTTTTATGTGAATAAGAAGATTCACACTATATCCATACAATCAGTACAATTTCTTTCATGTACCATTACATACTTCGATCATGTACAATTATCTCACCCTATCGCATGCATTTACCATTCTCCCATCAAGTATTATCCTCTAAATTTTCATGTCACGCAATTATGCCTGCTTACCCCACACTAAAATCATGTGCGGTCATCTACACATGAGTCTAAACTAATTGATCAATTCATATACACGAAAATGCTTATTAAAAAACATCAGAAAAAATATAAAGGAAATCATAAGCTAAATGGTAGTACTGCTTTATTACAAAAAAGGAAGCTTATTTATAGTAGGGATCCAACCTACTCTCATTAAAATAACTAGGGAAAATGGTTCCATCCAATGCTTGTGACTGAAATGCACATGATTCTAGTATCTTGGTTACATTAAATGGTCCCAACTAATGCACTTTAAGATTCCTAGGGTGGCACACAAAATTTGAGTCATATAAGAGCACCATCTTCCCCACTGTGAAAGATGTTTTTTGGATGTGCATATCATGGAAAGCATTTTACTTTCTTTTTTATCTTTTAGATCCACCTCGTAATCATGTTCCACTCGTCAAACTGCATTAGTTTATCAATACACTAATCCACTACTTTCTCATCCGTAATTCCTCCTATGCACATGATACATAGTGAGGGTAACATGAATTCCATAGGGAAAAATAACTCCATGCCAAAAAAAAATTGAAAAGGTGTGACCATCTTAAATCTCTTATATATAGTTCTATATGCCCATAACATAGATGAGACTTTGTCATCCCAATATTTTCATCTTACATCACAGATATTTGTCAATTTATGTCCCAAAATATTGTTAAAATCTTATGTAGTTCCAATGGATTATGGGTGCTAGGGGTAGTCTTATGATGAGATAACATGAACTCTGTCAACAATATTCTGACTGTCTCATTCAGAAATTGAGTTCTCCTATCACTAGTAAGTCTTAATGGAAAACCATACTGACTAATGATGTTTTCCCATTAAAATATTGTTGTAGTAGTTATGGTGCAATCCTTTGTGTGTGTTACTTATGCCCACCTTGTTAAATAATTTGTGCATGTAATAATGTAACATGCCCATGTCCTTCGAGAAGATGGTACAAATGGGCCAACAAAATCAATTACCCACTTCTCAAAAGGATTTGAACTTGCTATATTCTACAATGTATTTTCACCACGATGTCCTAGTTTACCTATCCTTTGATAATGATCACAATATTTAAAAAATTCCTTTGTATCCTTATAAAGAGTTTCCCTCCATAATCCTGCTAGTAATATCTTGCTCGCCCTTGCTTCACCTGCATAATGACCTCTTGCAATTCCACCACGCACTTCTTCCATGATGGATTTTTTGTCCATTTTTGCACCATTACAAAAATTAAACAACTTAAAAAATGAAATTTGGAAGTTCATAGAGCTTAAAGGTTGAATATGGAGGAAAATAGGTTAATTCCATGTTTCTGGAACACTTGTAGTTGATTTGGGACATTTGGGATAATATGGATGAATTTCCCTCTTGGTTGGATTCAAAAGGATTAAAACCTGACCAAATTCTAATGAAAAATGGTGAAAATTGGAAAATATTGGATTTGGAGTTCTTCACTATATTTTCTCTAACTTCCATGCCCTAAAAAATTCATGGAGATAGTGAAAATGTTGAAAAAATGAGTTTGGGGGAAAAATACAATGTATTGCAGGTCTAAGGACATCAAATAAAACTAATGTGGGTGGAAATGGAATTCCTGAAACTAGTTTAGTGGCCATAATATAATGACCCATTTTATTGTAGTGATTTCAGAGCTTGGAGGAACAATGGGTACAAGGGCCTTGGTTCCTTAAGTTCCCTAGGCTACCGAAAATGATGATTTGCAAAGGTTTTGAGTGGAGATAGTTGAGTGCAGAAAAATTGGACCCTAGTTTCCTAGGTGGTACTTGTACATACGGGACATATTTTCCACATGGGTGTGAAGCATCTGATGTAGTCAGTGTATGTTTTGGTGATGCAGGAAGAACACGGGACGCGGGGACATGAGTTCCCCGTAGACCCACTTTTTCCAGAGGTAGATGAATGTGGAGATGGCAGAGAATGGGAGATTGTAAGGACTAAGAGACCCTAGTTCCATATGTACCCCCAAAACCCACATTATCCACAAAGAAAAGGAAATGAAGGATAGTGTTATGTAGACTATGCACCGACTTAGAGAACATATGCTAAAACATTTTAAAATGAGCTCCATGACCCCTTGAAACCCACTTCACCATACCTTTGTCCTCTTTTCACAAAATCTAATAAAATTATACTTATTGGATTTGTTTTCTCAAGACCCACACTCAAAAATCATTAAAAAATGGAGTTAAGCGGAGTAGGTAGGCAAAAATGGCAAAAAACAAGTCCAACATTCAAAAGTGCAGTTCCAATTTCCAGAAGTTCAAATTTAATGTTGAATGGTCATTTTTATTCTTCCACAAGGAAAAGTACATTGCAGAAATTTTTTTGGAGAGGCAGCCATACTTTTTTCATAGTAATTAATGAATGTTTTTGGTTAGTAAAGGGGAATTTCAAGTTTCTCTTCTTTCTCTCTTTTCTCATCACTTCTATATATTGTAACTTTTCATTTTTGAGAAGGGGTATATTCATTGTAATGGAACTTTGTCAAAATGGTTCCAGAACACTTGTGAGTTATAGACCTGAGGTTTATACATCTTGCATGATGATCCTTTCCTCTTCTCCTCTCTTGTAATGGATTCTGCATTCATGAAGTAAATAAAATATCTGTTTTGTGTCACTCTTTTTTCCTTTCTTTATTTTATTGCATTTTTCTTTCCTTCCATTCCATTTATAGGTGTTTTTTGCATATTTTTCTCTCTTATACGATCTCATATTTTGATTTCTCCAAGGAAATGGTGGTTTGAATGTTGTTGTGGAATGTGGCTCTCTTGTTTACCCTCTCCTTTATCATTTTATCCTTATTTCCCACTAATTGGAATGTTTCCAACCCTCTTCTTGGTGCTATCAACTCTATAGTTTAGGATTTATTTTTTATGCATATTCTTATCACCCAAGTTACTTTTAGTTTTAGAGTAGAGTTAGATAGTTGCATTTCAATTCCTGGGAGTAGTTTTAGTAGTAGGAAAAGGTATAGGAAGCCAACCTTCTACGGAGGTCTATCTTAGTTCGCAGGTCCCATAACTAAGAGACACTCACATGTTGCCTTATAATTCATGATCCTTAATGATCATATCTAGGGTGAAATTTTAAGCTCCAACAGCTTGTGCATGCCCGGTGGGACAATAGTTGAGATATATATATATATATATATATATAAAATTCACAGGTGTGTATCTTGGTCTACATCTTCGTCTCAATAAGTTTGATACGCTCTTGGTGAGATATCAGCCTTTGGAGGAAAATTTCAAGCATATCTGATGACTCCACTGATTTAAGCATCCCACTATCTCAATTGCAAACCCTTTCCTTTATTCTTCCATAAATTTTAATGTTTCCATTTTAGTCATGGCTCTCTAAGGAGCTCTTCCTTTCCCTCATTTTAGTTCCAGTCCACTTAATTTTTAGCAGTTGGATGTTTTCACCAAAAAAACTTGAAAAATATACCCCTTTTCTATCGAAATGGAGATCAATTCCCTATTGATCACATTCAAGATATTACAAACCATTGCGCCATTCATGACATCATAAAGGAGAATGTTTTCCTTAAACTTTTGGTTTCATTCGTCAAAGGAAAAGAACAATATTTGTATAGTAGTTTGGCTCCACAATCCATTCCCACATGGAATCAGTTGGGAAAAAAATTTCAAAACTAGTTCAAGGGGGATGCATATGTCATTTTCCTAATGAAACATTTCAGCAAAATACAACAGGCTCTAATGGATTTTATCCTTGATTTCAACATCATATTCACAAGGATTTGGCGCATAATTCCTCAAGGATATAAACCTTCTCAAGGTATGGGATTGTTGTATTATTTGAGGTCATTTGATGTGGATTTAGATGTATTGATTTAATATCTAGGGGAAACAATCTTCCTCAAGATTTTTCCATTGCATCTCTAGTTGAGAGGATTCTTATTCAAGTCCGAAAAAGAAAACCCATCTCTGCTACTGGAATTCTTCCTTCACCACCTCAAATTCTTCATTCTCCATATACCAAAAATGAAAAATCCATCATTCCTTTCCAAAATCCAGAAGCTCCTTTGCTTCCTTATCCTTAATTTGATGTTTCACAAGTTTGTTATGCATAGAGCATTCCCCAAACTTTGGAAAAATCCCTCCTAGCTCCACTTAGGGAACTACCAAACTTCAATTAACCATACACTAATGTTCTGAAGAGTTGTGGTATCTCAAATGTTATCCCTAGATTCTACCCAACCCTTACTAGACAGAGTTATCCTATAAGGTTAGTAGAAAGGGATGTTTTTTATTATTTTAGAGAAAGGGAAAATCCCATGCAATACTCTGAATAAAGATACTTTAGGAAAAACCATGCAGTTGTTTTGGAGACATCATATCAACAAAGTAAGGAGCATGCTTTGGAGGTTCATTTAGCTTCTCCAAGTGATAAAATAGGTCTATTGATCATCAAACATCTCTGCCCAAACATGTTGCAAATCAATAGTTCTTTATTTATACCTATTCTCTAACCAATTCAAATAATTACTTATCAATTGAGGATTGGTATGATGTACATTAGGAGGATGATTTCATTCAAATTGTGCACGAAAAGGGGCAAAACACCAAAATAGAGTAGGAAGATTTGAAGGAAATTCATATTGGCAAGGTTGGGGAAGAAAATAAAGTGTTTTTGAACACTATTAGCACCTAAATCCTTAAGAAAGAATGTATTGAAAGTGAGAAAGGTGTTGTTATAGAATGAAATGATCCCCACTTCTCTACATGTCTATATCTTGCCACACTTTTCATGGAGGACCAAGATGGAACAAAGAATGAGAAAATCCAACATGAACCAAATAAAAAATCAACAACCACCAAGATAGAAGCATAACTATTTGAGGAAGTAGAAAAAGGTCCAAATCAACTTATGAGTAGCTACATCTAGGAAGAAAGTCTACAATAGGCCCTTTTTCATGGGGATGAGTTTCCTAAAAATGGCAAAATTCAAAGGATCAAACCATTCCTGATAAGGTATTTTAGTAGCGTACAGCTAAAGAGGGATTTTCCACTTGTCATGCTCCCTTTGGAGCATGAGGATGAGCTTTAGTATACCAAAGGTTAGAAAAACTTCCTCCTAAATCATAATACAAAGAAAATAAAGGAGGTAATTATTTCATTTGTTGCTGATACTTTGATGGATAGATTGAAGAATCAACTTCTAGTTAGTTTTTCACGCTTACTTACAACCATGTTATACATAAAATCAGTCACATGGTCACAAATAGTGAGGAAGGGCAGTTATTTCTCACAAAATTGTTGTAGATTTTTTTTTAGCTCCTCCTTGCATCTTGTTAGGATAGGTTAGGTTAGGTTTTATTTCAACATAATAAGTGCTTGTGTATACTCTGTATGCTTTCAGTTGGAGAAGGTATGATATTCCTCTTTTTATATAGCTTGTGTGTTGTGGTTACTCTTGCACAATCCATTTCAGTCAAGGAAGTGTTCATGGGGGAAATCAGTTTGAACAACATCTCCAAGTATTTCCTAATTAACATGTGTTTCAAAACTCCACAATTCTTCATCCTTTACCATGATTCAGTTTAATTTTGTTCAAAACTTGGTAGAAAAATCATATTTGAGACATTTTTAGATGCATTCATTCAATCTTAGTAGATCACTTGGAAGGGAAAGAGATCAATTTTTAGATTCAATTTTTTTTCCATTCTCACAAAACCTTAATTACAATTTTTTTTGTGATGAGATAATAAATTTGAGCTTCATAGGAGATTCAATTCCAAGTAATGCTTCAAGTGGCTCAGGGAGTGAGTTTCAAGGTTTCAGATTAGATTTAATGTTATCAATATGACTCCATGCCCAATGGATGCTTCATGTTACTAATAATCTCATGTAGCAGGCAGATGGCTCTTGCGAGTCACCAAATTTTTTTTCCATTTTAGAACCCTTGAAAAAATTGAACAGCTTGACAGAATGGACTTAGGATGTTGAGAGAGCTTCAAGTTTGAATCTATAAGAAAACAAGTAAATTCCATGTTTCTCTAACACTTACAATTTATTTGGGACATTTGGGATAATTTGGATGCATTTTCCTTTTGAATGGCTTCAAAAGGATAAAAAATTGGCCAAATTTAGGTGCAAGATAATTAAAATAGGAAAATATTGGATTTGGAGTTCTTCGCTATATTTTCTCTAACTTCCATGCCCTCAAAAAATTCAAGGAGTTAGTGAAAAAATTAAATAAATGAGTTTGTGGGAAAAATACAGTGTATTGCAGGTCTAAGGGCATCTGATGGAATTAATGGGAGTGGAAATGGATTTCTTGGAACTAGTTAACTGAGCACAATACAATGACCCAATGTATTACGGCAAAGTCATAGTTTGGAGGAATAACGGGTACAAGTGCCTTAGTTCCTTGAGTTCTTCGGGTGGCCAAAAAGGCTGATTTACAAAGGTTTTAAGTGGAGATAGTTGTGTATAGTGAAATCAAACCTTGGTGACCTAGGTGGTACTTGTACCTCTGACACATATGTTCCCCACTTGTGTGAAGTGGCCGATGTGGGTTTTGGAAACCCTGGAGGAACACGAGCCATGGAGACATGAGTTCCTTGCTGACCCACTTTTTCCACAGGTAAAGGAATGCAAAGATGGAGAATAATGCTAGCCAGTAAGGACAAGGATACCCAAATTCCACATGTACCCCAAACACTTGTATTATATGCAAAGCAAAGGAACTGAAGGCTAATGTTATGTGGATTGTGCACCAACCTAGAGAACAAAGGACGAAACATTTTAAAATGAGATCCATGACCCCTTAAAACCCACATCACCATACCTTTGTCCTCATTTCACCGAATCTAACAAAATTATACATGTTGGATTCATTTTCTTGAGCCCCATACTCAAAAATCATAAAAAATGGAGTTAGGTGGAGTAGGTAGGAAAAAATTAAAAAAATAGATCTAACATTCAAAAGTGCAGTTCCAGTTTCCAGCAACTTGAATTTAATGTTGAATGGTCCTTTTTCTTCCACAAGGAAAAATACATTAGGAAACATATTTTCAGAGGTGCCCATACTTTTTTTAGAGAAATTAATGTATGTTGTTGGTGGGTAATGTGGTAATTTTTAGTTTCTCTTCTTTCTCTCTTCTCTCATCACTTCTATATATTATAACTTCTCATTATTGAGAAGGGGGGAATATTCATTGTAATGGGTCTCTGTTAAACTTATTCTAGAACACTTATGAGTTGCACGCCTCATGATTGGACATCTTGCATGGTGATCCTTGCCTCTTCTCCTCTATTGTAATGGATTGTGCACTCATGAAGTAAAAAAATATTTGTTTTGTGTCCCTCTTCTGTCCTTTCTTTATTTTATTGAATTTTTCTTGCCTTCCATTGCATTTTAAGTTGTTTTGTGCATATTCTTCTCTTGTATAGGGTTTCATATTTGTATTGTTCCAGGGAAATGGTAGTTTTAATGTTGTTGTGGATTGTGGCTCTCTTTTCTACCCTCTCCTTCATCATTTTTCAACATTTCCCACTAATTGGAATGTCTCCAACCCTCTTATTGGTGCTATCACCTATGTAGTTTAGGATTTATGTTTTATGTATCTCCTTCTCACCCTAGTTCCTTTTAGTTTTAGAGTAGAGTTAAATAGTTTCTTTTTTAATTCGTGGGAGTAGTTTTAGCAGTAGGAAAAGGTAGAATAAGTCAACCTTATATGAAGGTATATCTGAGTTCGCAGGTCCCACAACTTAGAGACTATCCCATGTTGCATCAAAATTCATGATCTTCAATGATCGTATCTAGGGTAAAATTTTGAGCTCTAACAAGCTTCACACTCATTCTCTAAGAAAAATATATGCAATAATTTATATCTACCCATATTGTATAGGTATCATTTAACCAATTGATAGAGTGTTGTGTTAATAACAAAATACTTCTTTTCTAGTGCTTTCATGGTCCTATGATCGAGTCTAGTATGTAAGAATAATGTGATGTCTTCCAAGTCATGTAGCATGTGTTTTAATAAAAAAATATGAGCATATGACATATTGTCCTCTATGCTTTACGCTTTCTCACCAGAGTCAATTCTCGATAAGTTATCTGCTCCCAAATTAATATTTCTAGGATTGACTATAACTGAAAACTCAAAATATTGTAACAAAAGGATCCAACGACAGATGCACCCTTCCAAAACCAACTTATTTACCAAGTACTTTAATACGATTTTATTAGTGTAGAAGATGAAAGGTGTAGCCAATAAGTACTGTCTAAACTTTTGTACTATGTACACCATGGAAAATGCCTCACACTCCGAAGTTATATAATTTAATTCTAACAATGCCAACTTCTTAATTGTAAAACAAATGGGGTGATCA
Organism: Taxus chinensis; assembly: GCA_019776745.2. NCBI lineage: Eukaryota > Viridiplantae > Streptophyta > Pinopsida > Cupressales > Taxaceae > Taxus > Taxus chinensis. Next base: position 774,361,598 of record CM034147.1, on the reverse strand, counting down.
ACATTGCCTTCCCTAGGTTGGGACATTACCGTACTAATGGCTATACTAGATGAATTGACATGGACATGGAAAAGTATATTTCAAGAAGGGAAATTTAGAATGGGCATGGTGGTTAGCCTTTCGTTCAAATAATCAAATTTTTGTTGTTGCACATCTCCATATTAAAAATTTCATTTGGATTTTAATATCTCTTATAGTGGCACAGTGATCTTGACATCATACTTGATCAATTTTATGTAGTATCTTGTATTCCTAAGATATCCACGCACTTCAATTTGATTGGTTGGATCATCCAACCCCAAGATGACCACAATCTTGGTTAGTTCTACCAATAATCCTTCCTTATAGATGATGTGCCTAAGCAATGTACTGAATGGTGTTACAAAAATACACTTCTTGATATTCAAGGATATGCTAAGGTTTCTATATCTTTCAAACATCAACCATAAGAAATCACAATGATCCTTCTATCGACCATATACCATCCAATCATCCAAGTAAACCTGAAGAAATTTATGGATGAAGTCTTAAAAGTTCTGCCTAAAAATTCACAAGAATAATGATGGCACATTATTTAGTCTAAAGGACATAACTATATATGTAAAGCATCCTCATTCAGTCATGAAATTTTTCTTTCATTGATCTTTGCGCACAATCCTTACCTGATGATAACATGAAAATACATTAGTTAAATAATATATCATGCACCCTACATATTTTGCGCACCCTTTAATGACACATGAAGCATGAAAAACTCTATATTCAACACAAATCATTATCCTCACATCCTATTTAATGCTAATAACCATAAGGATTATCTATTTCAATTCTTTAGTGGTATCAATAATGCATGACTTACACATCTTATCAATATCATCCTTTACCTTGACGCACATATTAGGATTCATCCAGTAAGGCCTCTTATGAACCGGCCGCGCACCATCCTTGAGATTTATTTTTATTTCACCTAATGATGGATGAAATCCATTTAAATTGTGATACCCTCTTAGGAAGATATCCCAAAAGTCACACAAAAAATTAATTATTTTTGTAACTTATGTCTCAGACAAATAGTCACTAATTATGGCCTCCTTTGGCACACCATTAATCCCAATGTTAATATTATTTGTCTTAAATGGCACATGATATGCACATGCCTCCTCATATGTAGAGTCTAACACTTCACGCACACTGTCAGTGTGATTAATGTTAAGGGCCTCAATCTCTTCGTTATTTATAAGAAGAACAATCTTCCTTTTTAATTTTTCTGGAAACAAATCTTCATCGGCCTCTAATATGGCATGTAAGTTATTATTTAATTTAGTTTTTTTCATCATAAATATGAAATATTTATTCACCCTTCACATTTTTACCCAATTCTATGTACCTAATAATTTGCAGAGCTTCATGAACCGATGGTTTAGTATAAAATTAATTAAAAGTATGGGTGATACCTGAAGTTAGCTTGCTCCAATTTGTTGTTTCCTACTTTATCCCAACATATATGTACCAAGCAAGCACACACCTACGCAATGTAGAATAAAAATTATGCACCCACATATATGGTGGAAGTGCATCTTTCCATTTCATCTGATTCATTTCACAGTTTTGTATGTGAGCCATGGGATGTGTCTTCCCATCATATTCAAGTACCTGTGAGCGAAGGTTATTACTGAAAAAACCTTGTAAAAAGGCCACTTTTATCTCTCACTAACCCAACACGATATCCCTATGTGTGGCCCACCATCACAATGTTGTCCCTCTCAATGAGTACACCAACATATTTAGACTAATCCCCTCATTGTGCAACTATTCCTCCATTGTGCAGAAGAATGATTTGGGTTTTTCTTCTCTAGTGTATTTTGAAAAACTAACCTTTCCCAGTCATCTGACTGATCATGGTGTAGTCACTCTTGTCACTCTTCCCATAGCCTTGAAACCAACCATCTCATAAGTACCATGAGCCAAATTATCACAAGCCACACTAGTAGTGTCACTTATGGACTGCATGTCTTCCCACTAAAGAAATCACTCCTTTGATGGATCCATATTTTCTAGGTCATGCACCATATGTGTGTAGATGTTGTTAAGGTATTCTTCACTGATGGACTCTATGTAAGGTAAAATATTTGTGTCATCTATTGGTATCACAATGCAGTGCTCTTTGTTTAGAAAACTCAAATAACACTTTTTAGAGTGCAGGTCTGTGTTGTTGGCGTAACACCAAGGATGGCCTAATAACGTAGAAAATTTTTCTAGTTCAGTGATATCTAGGACCTCAAAATCACCCTTAAACTTGGCTCCCTGAATGGTGATAGAATCATCCTTCAGAAACCAAATGGGAATAACCCTTGTTTTATTGACCATGTACAACACATTAGAGGATGAATGTAATAACGACCTTCCCATATGGATCAAAGCATCAAGTGTGAGGATATTCACTTCCACACCTATATTAATGAGGATATTTCTTACCAGCCATCCATCAATCACTACATCTAATGTGATTTATTTTTCATACTCATGATCTTGAGGTGGTAAGTTTGAATGGAGAATATGACGTTCCCTTTTTACACACGTGCATCAATTTTTGTCCTGTAACCATTCTTCCAGTAGAGGTATGATATTATTCTACCTAAGCATCCTACATACCTCTCTGAGGTCATCTACATCTTTCAAAGGTAATTTAGCATTCCTTATGTATTCGCTCTTGCACGCTTGCTCCTTTAGGCACTTTATCTCCCCTTGGAGATCTATAATGATGCACATGGTATCTTAATATGTTTCCTTTTATTGGCTCACATTTAGATAATTCGTATGAACAACCTTATCTCTTTCAATGAATGGTTTTGATTTTCATTGCTCGTATGCGTGTGCTACCTCTACATGCATAGTGACCAATAATGATTGAAATTTTGCTATATCCAATTTCTTGGGAATCCATTTCACTTTCTTTGTGCATTCAACTTGAATCATGGCTGCACCATTATCCTTATTTTTATTTTTTCACATGTGGGCATATAAATCAAGGAAATTCTCTACCTTATGTGCCTTGCCAAAATATGCGTGAGTTTAATCTTCGAGCACTAGCACTGATAGTGATCAGGTGACCCAGAAGTGTAATATGTTCCCCATGTGAACCTTCCTTAACCATCATGGTCTATATGTTCCCCACCATGGTCTATATGTGCCTTGCCAAAATATGCGTGAGTTTAATCTTCGAGCACTAGCACTGATAGTGATTAGGTGACCCAGAAGTGTAATATGTTCCCCATGTGAACCTTCCTTAACCATCATGGTCTATACCTCATTATCCAACTATAAATCCTTCATTTCCATTATTTCTCCCCTCATTATTTTGTCCCTCTTGCAACTATGAGCCACTCTCTATGTTATTCTAGTGTAACCCTGTTTCACAATCCTCATGAATAAAATAAATTGGAAGATAATTGGTTATGTCATGAGTGTGTACATCACATATTTTTCAATACAAAGAAACATTTTTTTTCGTAGTGTATTTCATAAGTGGACAATTATGAACATCATGGTTGTTGTGAAAAATTTCATAAGATGTCAGTAGTGTGCACACATTCCTATGTAAAAAACAATCCTCTGAATTCCCATCCACTTCGTGATAAATGGCCCTAAGTCCCTTACATGTCTCATGATTTGAATTGGTATATATATTTTCCAATTGAGTGGCCATTGTTGTGATCCGGGCCTAAAAAAATGAACATATTCCCTACATAATTTACATGCAAAGCTACTTGAAAAGTCTCTTGTGTGTCTGTGAATGTCTTATGTTAAAGTGCCTTTCATAATAGTGTAAAAAATAATCCCATACACCATTATACATGTTTAATCAAATGGATATCATATGAAGCCTTAGACAACAAAGTATTAAAATTTGAATCATGTTCTCTAACACTTTCAGACAAACCCTGTTTAATATCTTTCAATGTTATAATTCTCTAATTCTCATATACATGTATGTGGAATTCAACAAAGAAAGTTGTTTGCAAAACATTAGAGTACAATTATTTTAGGTGTGGATCATACTTCCTATACCAACTATGTGTGTGACCTTGAATTTTGGTAGTAAACTGACTAGCTTTCATGTGTGAGGTTGTTATTACTTTAGCGCTCCGCAATAGTTCAAATTTATGCACATTATTTTTTTGATCTTCTATTCCTTAATACGCTTGGAAAATGAAGGGAGACCTCAAAACATATCTCAGGGGGTTTCTATGGTGGTGGGTTACACCCTTGTCTCATATTTCTTGTTGGTAGGATAGATCCTAAACCCAAAACTACACTAGGATTTCCTCTGCATGGGGAGGGCTTGATCCTCTTGAGCCTCCTGTTATGACTTGAGGACCTATAGAAGTACTACCTTACGTCCCTATAGTAGTGCTAAAATTTACCCCCAATGTTTTCCCCTTGTCTCATATTTCTTGTTGGTAGGATAGATCCTAAACCCAAAACTACACTAGGATTTCCTTTGCATGGGGAGGGCTTGATCCTCTCGAGCCTCCTGTTATGACTTGAGGACCTGTAGAAATACTACCTTACGTCCCTATAGTAGTGCTAAAATTTACCCCAATGTTTTCCCCTAATATTCCTCCTACAGGAGTACCTCCAATAGGTAGCGCACCACTTCCTTGTTATGACATCACACCCACTAGAATACTCCTAAAACAATTTTTCCTAGATAAGGGAACCTATCGCAATGCCATATGTGTTGCCTTTATCTACTGGGCCACTTATACTAATACTAAAATGTGCTAACCTGTATCCCGAACCCAATGTGATGATCCTCAATTTCTTTCATGTTCACCATCACTATGATGATATTATATAACAACCTTAATTTTGAGTATCAAGCACAAGGGCCAAATGTCTTGGGTGTGTTAGATGCATGCCAACAGATCTCATCCTTTCTTCACCAGACTCTCTTTCATAAAATTCTGAAGGGGTCCTTTTGATGCACTTTACCAATATCTGCGGGACATGATCCTATAGTCCGTCACCTCTTGAAAGGTTCTCATCACTTTTTCCCAACCCCATTCCTCTCACTCTTAGCACCTCTTCGACGAACCTTTCTAGTGCATCATTATACCTATGATGTCTTTTTTCTCTTTTTGTGTGTTCTCCTTGGACCAATTCCTTCCTCCCTAAGCCCTTTCCTTCCTGTATGTTCGATGGGGGATTTAGCCTACCATAGGTAAGCTCTCCAACCCCACATCAATTAGTAAGATATTTATAGTTAAAGGAATCACACATAAGTAAGATCCTATTGGTTCGCAAAGAAACCAAAAGCTTCTTCTTCTGGGTAAAAGTACATTTAAATTTTGTACTCCAAGGTATAACTCTATAGCACACCTTCCCACCAATGGTCTATCGTATGTATCCACAGTTTTTCTAAATCATATAGTTCTTGGTAGTTATCTTGATTCGATACTTTCTTTCTTCCCAAATGATGTCCTTGATTCTACGAGTACATTGTTAAACATTAATATAACTCTGCTGATAAGAAACTAAGGAATTTATTTTACAGTGAATCATATAAATTTTATTCCACCCATTTACACACATTAAAACCCCATCTAATGCTACATCTTTGAGAAAAATCATCCTTATCATCATTTACCCAATGTTTAATACTTTCTAAAGACAGCCAGAATGTCATGCGCACACCTGATTTTGCAGGTAAGAATAGAAGAAGGTCCTAAAAACAGAACCCAAATGTTGGAGTCTAGTTTCCAACACCTTACTAAGTCGGCACACTGACACTTCACATAGAAAAATTTCTAAGTTCTAACAGGAAGCGAGCAGGACCTAATAAGTTCCTTCTCTGTCTCACTTGTCAAGATGTGGGTTATATACTTAACCATTATCATAGATGAAAGATAACTATATAGTTCAACAAAGTCAACATGTAACAGTAAAGTGGATTATTCATTAAGATAGACAATTAACGATAGAATATGGATTTCCAATACACCATTCTCATCTCTACTAACCTTGGCAATCGACACATAGCTGTCCATTATAAGAACATAATAAATTCTATTAGAGACTTCAAAACATACTTATATTCAAATACAACCCATGCACACATAACAAATACACATGAATCATATAATACTTTGATCAGAACTCTATTCAAAACTCCCCATCTATCACTCTATCTATTTGTCTATGCCTATCTCTTACAAAGGAATGCAACACCTATTTATACACGGTAGGAAATTTTTGTTTTCTGCTTACATGATTCAATCCTAATAATAAACATCATAAATATAAGATGCATGCCCATGGACCCCTTCTCTAATTCTAACTCATAGTATAAATAACTTTATCTTGTCCATGTATGCATCTTATATTTGGCTTTGTATATGTATAATTTTTGATATCTTGCATGTGATTTTATCCTTGCTCGGTGTTGTTATATTTCAAATACTAGTTTTGGAGTTGTTAGGCCAATCACGCCAATTAAATTTTTTCCTATTTTTAGTCCATTCCAAAATATGGCTAAGTCCTGTAGTCTTCCCCTGTATTGTGTGGACCTTGGAGAAATGATGTCTCTTTACTCCCTGCACACTCCTTCATGCACTAAATTTATCTTGCATAATTTCCTATCCTCGTGCATACTCTCGTGTGTTCCTTCCTAACTTCCTGATTATCATTTGTAGTTTATGTGCACCTAGCTACATTCAATCTATAGCCTCCATTTGTGTCTTGTACTTAGTCACATTCTGTGCTCAACACTCCATATGGTAAATAATGTTGGAAAAATATTGTTTTACATACCTTATTTATCACCAAGTTCTAGGTTGAAAATGTTAGATCCTTTATGGATATAAGTATCTAGAAGGTATTTGATACCATTAAGCCTCTTCTTTGGTGATGGTTTTCACACCATTCCATCCTTTAATGATCAAAACCTCTAGTGGCCACCCACCATAACCAAGGACAACATCATACTTGATTAAGTTTTAGGAATCAAAGATCTTAAATTGGATTGTAAAGGAATTAATTGTATACAAGATCTGTTTTGACAAAGATACTAGCTTCCTTGGCCCGAGCTCAAAAGGAGATACAATATTATTAATTTGGATCTTCTTTCTATGTTCAATATTTAAGAGATAATGCCAGATGTTATGTTCTATAAGTTGGGTCTGCAACACCATACCTCTTGGTGGCGTGATCGGTGTTGGTACCAAAACATTTATTTCAACCATTATCAATGATGAGGGGGTTATTTACCACATTTTATCCCTCTCTCTCTAGCCATCTCTAAGGCTTAACTCATGATGGAACATTATCGTCTCCGTAAAATTGGCTTAGATGATTTAATCGATCATGGAATCCTTACATGGAGCCTAAAAATAATAATTTATAGTGGTGTATTATTTACTAAGGTTTACCTCTAGGAGAAAGATTATATCATTTTGGTATATTGTTATGATCCTGGTGTGCGAATTCACTAATGCCTCGAGGTTTTGGTGTAACAGTTTATTACATTTGGTATCAAAGTAACCTCTTAGGTTTGAGTTGTGGTACAGGTGGATACGTTAGAATTATAGTGTTTACATGGGCTCTATAGGGATGGGTGTGGTCCCCAATACAGGTGTAAATCCAGCCTAGGGTCCAGGATATGGAGTATGGTGGGATGTTATGATACTACTGTGTAAATTCAATAAAGCCTAGAGGTTTTTGTGTAATGGTTTGTTACACATATCTAGTCCTAAATTTCCCTTTTAATCATACCTGGAAACTTTCAAGAATGTGTTTTGGACCTACCCTTGAGCCTACTCTCCTTGGACCTAAATTCATTCTCTTTTTCATCCTTTTCATCCTGAAAATTTGATTAGAAAGTGGATTTCTTTGGGGATTTTTCTAATTATCCTACCTATATTTTATTTTTATGGAATTTATTTTGGATTTTTAATTTATTTCACTTATGGAAATCTTAAAATGACTTTATTTTTTATCATGATGTTTCATCCCTTTATTTATCCACAAATGACAAATTGGCTATTATTTATTTTGTTCAACTGTAGATTCAATCCAATTATCAAGAAGTGGCTATAGAGTTTGCACATTTATAAGAGATACTTGATCACTAGGGGAGTACTCCTTGTAATTTGATTTAGGTCCCTCTTGATGTCACCATGCCAAACCAACCACCCATGGCATTATGTCATAGAATATTTTCTCATAGATGACACCCTTTACCTCCTCGAGGTCATCCTTATGATCCATTCTCTTTTTAGCTGGGATGGAGTCTTCCACCTCCAGAGAATGTTATGGCTAGCTTCTAAAACTATATTTCACCTACTCATGGAGGGAATACATTTGGTGGATCTCTACCACTAGGGTGGTGGATAATGGTGGATGGCTTGTTGATCCTCTTTCTGAAGAACCAAACAATTTTTTTTCATCCCTCCCAAGAATGAGTCCCATCTGCGAAGTGCTATTGTTTGTTTTTAATTATGTGTTTGTATCTAATTTTTTGGTCTTGGTTGGAATCCAACATTGGGGCCTCTTTCTACTTCCCTAATGGATTTTTTGTTTCCTATATGGTTGATGTATTAGCTCCCTCATGGCTTCTTTTTGGACTATGAGTTATCCACTCAACTTACTATTGTAACTTTACTTATATTACATAATATAATATGATGTTCTAATAATAAAAAAGGAATAATGTATTTTAATTGGAATAAATTGGGATCCATATGTGGTGACATTAGAGAAGGGATCCCAACAAAATGCAATGACATTAGATAGGACCCTTTGTAGATGCCTACATGATATTGTATTATGTACTTTATAAATATTGTGTAGGACCCGTTTTCTCTCTATGTATAGGAGGGTTTGTCTGGCTACTTTGTTGCATGGTATCATATATGCTAACCATTATAACATTATAAAATACATGGTCTCATAATAATTTATTTTAAATGTCATTTAAAATATATAATCATGTTGGATTTAGAGTTTCAATAAATCTTATAGTTGTCCCTACAATTTATCGGTCCCCTCCTCAAAGTTGAAAAGAAGGAGGTAACTACCAATTACCACTTTTAAGCCTATTTGTATTGTATATTTTTTGATCCTCGTTATTTGTTCTTGGGACAAGTGAATATAAATTAAAGAGATTATAATGTTAAATTTATAAATTGAACCCTTCACCTAATAATAGTTAATATTGAGACTATTTTTGTATTAAACAAATCTTGTTACAAAATAATAAGTATCCCAATGGAGGATACGAGGGAGAAAACATTTCCAAAGAAGAACAATAGTCATCCTAGAGCAAGAGCTATATAAAACACCAATAACAAAGTAAAAAAGTAGTTTGTAAAAGAAATCCACAATATACAAAAACAACATTGAGTTAAAAAAATGAACAAAACCAAAGTATTATCTCATAAAGTTCAACAATCCTTATGTTTGAAGTTATAATAATGAAACCTTATCCTTCCTTTGAATGAGTTAGAGTTGAATATTTTTCTCCAATTGATGTGCAATCTCTTTATTCTTTCTTATAAGTCCCTATATTTGAGAAAATAAATACACATTCTGAAAAATTAATTTGAGATTAAGGCCTTAAAATTACAAATTATAGCTAGAAAATATTGCTAAACATTTGATTTTCCATATATGCAACAAGATAACATTTATAACTGAATCAAAAATCACATTTTTTTAGTCTTGTTCCAAATGATCCCTCTTTCCAGTTTACATGGTGTTCAAATAGTGCTAACAAATCTCTAAAAATAACTTACCATTAACTTTTAACATAAGTACAATCTCAAAATAAGTGCTTCAAATTTTCATTTGAATTACAGAATGGACATTTACTTGGCTAAACAATCATACATTTTATCATGTCAGTAAAAAATAACTTGTAATGTTAAATTTATTAAGCTAATAATTATGCGTTTGAACTAGCTTTAGATTTCAAAATTTGAGCACTCAATTTGCCCTACCACTTATGGCTAAATTTTTATTTCTGTTTAATATACAGTCAAGGAGTTAGGGACATTTTGGGAAGGAGAATGAAAATGAAATTTTATTTAAGGTAAATAATGAAAAGGGATGTGAGGAAAACAAATTCCCATCTTTGAAAAAGTCTCATAGAGTTGTAGTGAATATTTTGATTGATAAATCAACAAGAACTAAGGATTGCATAAAAATAAGAAACTACTGAAACATATTGATTATTTTTCTAATATTTAGTGATCTTCCAAGGTAACCACTATAAGGCAGTGAAATCTTAGATTTCACTGAATTATTAATTTTCCTTTCTTTAACAAATAATAATATTTTTTGGAAAACTGATAACTATAGGATATCCTTTATATTGAATATGTGTGTTCCAGTAGATCGTAGAACATGCAAAACTAAATCCATGTTGTAATGAACCTTTTTTTATTTTTAAAACTAACATACATACTTCCAATATTTCCCATATCCTTCCTTTGACTGAGATGGAGTTGGATATTTTTCTCTAGTTAGTGTGTGACCTCTTTATTTATTTTTTAATAATGCATGTACTTGAGAAAATAAAGACACAATCTAAAAAAATAATTTATGAGTAAATCCTTGAAATTAAAGATTCATGATAAAAATTATAGCTAGAAATACTACTAAACATATGATTTTCCATATATGTAACAAGATAACACGTCTAATTGAATTAACAATCATATTATTTTCTATCCCCATTCCAAAAAAATCATCTTTCCACTGCAAATGGTGTTTAAATAGTGTTGGAATATCTATAAAACAACTAATCATTAGCTCTTATCATCAGTGCAGTCCCAAAATAAGTGCTTTAAATTTTCATTTACTTGGATGAGAAATCATACATTTAAGTCTTTCACCAATAAAAAGCTTGTAGTGTGAATTTTATGAAGCCAATAATTTTACATATGAATCAAATTTAAATTACCAAATTTGAACACTCAATTTTCCCCACCATTTACAAATAAATTTGAATTTGGGAGTTAAGAACATTTTAGGAAGGAGAATGATATAAATTTTATTGAATGCAAATAATGAAAAGGGATGTGGGGGACACCGCTTCGCATCTTTAAAAAAATTTCATGGAGTTAGAGTGCATAATGTAATTGTTAAATCAACAAGAATTAATTATCACAAAAAAATAAGAAACTGATGAAACTTATTAATCAATTTATTATCTTTAGTGACATGCCAAGGTAGCCACTACAATGCATTGAAATCCTAGTACTATCACTAAATTTCTAGATCCCTTTCTTAAATAATGTTAGGAAATAAGGGATAAAATATGTAGAATAATCCCTCACAGAATCAAAACAGTAGAAACTAATATGCAAAAAATATTACAGATCTCAAATAAAAGTGCAGAATAAAAATAACACAACATAAAGAAACAATATTTAACGTGGTTCACCCAATTTGGGCTACGTCCACTAAGAATCACTTGCTCAGATTTTATTATAAGCCACCACTCTCTCAATACAATACCCAAATCTGTTTAGAGCTATGCACAACAAACTCTACATAATTCACACTCAAATTCATACACATCTACAATGTTACATTAACCCTACCATATGCACAAAACCACATAAGTAGAAAAACTGCTTAAGCAATTTTACAAAACAATGGGTATCAAAAACATGGGCAAAAAACCATCCCATAAACCTATGGGTAAAAAAATACCGCCAATATGAGAAAAGCACTTTTCTTGGTATATCAGGAATGTTTTTCTTAGGCCAATTTTTTTTTTTTTTGGGGGCTGGTGCCCCTGGACAACCCGTGTGAGACAATTGTGGAAAGTTGTACAATACTCTTAGTGTCAGTCTTCAACACTTTCACAAATGAAAACATGCTCCACAACCTAACAAATAAATACTAATATTTCTAGGGAAAAGTGATCAATAAGAGGTTGTCCTTAATATTAAATATGTTTGTTCCACTATCCAGAAGAAGATGCAAAACTAAATCCATGTCGTAATGAATCTTAGTTTTTTATTTTTGAAAACTAACAAACATGCTTCCAATATTTCCCTTCTTTTTCCTTTGATTGAGTTGTAGTTAAATAATTTTCTCCAATTAATGTGCGACCTTTTTATTCTTTCTTAACAATTCATATATTTGAGAAAATAAATACACGATCTCAAAAAATTAGTAAATCCTTGAAATGATAGCTAGAAGATACTATTAAAAATATGATTTTCAATAAATGCAATGAGATAACATGTATATATGAATTCACAATAACATTATTTTTTTTAACCTTATTCTCAAAAAAGGACTCTTTCCAATTCAAACGGTTTTCAAATAGTGTTGGCAAATGTATAAAATAATTGATTGGATCTTAGCATAAGTGTAGTCCTAAAATAAGTGATTCAAAGTTTTATTTGATTGAAAAAATGAACATTTACTTGGTTGAACAATCACGCATCTAAGTATTTCACTAAACGGAATCTTGTAATGTGAAAATTTTCAAGCTAATTGATGAGCCCTCATAAAACCTACATAAACCCCTATTTTTGTCATGTCATCATTTTGCACTAAGTATGATATTTTTATTTTGTAGTTACCTGGTAGATAATATAGCTTGAAATTTGTTACCTGGTAGATGGTCTGAGGTATGTTTCTATATCATGAAGTATATTACGCTAGACGACAAGTATAGGAAGCTTCATTCAAATTATTTTATGCTATTTAACCATTTAAGGAGGGGAATAAAGATGAGTATCCCCTTTTATTTGTATAAGTTTCTCAAAGTGTCAGTTAAAGATTTTTAAGCTAAAAAAATGAGGTTCCCCTTCATCATTGGTTAATTCTTCTGTTAGTGAAAGTGGGAAGCCCGATTCCACAAACCAAGGGTCTTGGCATCAGGTTGGGTGAGGATTGTGAAGATCAAATTTCTGTGGTGGATAGGGTTAAGCTAAATAAAATGAAGGAGAAAGCTAAAAAATAATTAGATGCATTGACATCACTTCAAAATCTAGCAGGGAAGAATATGGAGGAGAACCCTAGGGAGGGGATTATGGAGGGAAATACTCTAATTAATTTTATTGGTAGTAAAATTGAGGCTCTGGAGGATAATTTACACTAGGTTAAAGGTGAAAATAGGAATCTGATTACGGGGGGTGATACGTTCAAATGTGAAGTTGGTTGTTTTGGGTCATAAGGTTGATGCTCTTTAGGGTATGGTTTCTGTTGACAAAGGTCAGAGGATGAAACTTTCCATTAGTAGTACAAACGATGAGGAACACAACCAGAAGGATTCTTACGGTTTGAGTTCAAGAATGAGAGGAAAATGCGTTTAGGGGTCTTCTGTGGACTCTTCGTTGACCAGTTTTTTGGTGTTTTTTGTTCGTGGTCTATTCCGTTTTAGTCTCTATAGGCTGGTTGTTTATGTATCGTTTGTTCTTTCTCTAGTGGAGTTAATTCCTTTTTGAATCGAGTGTTTTTTATATATATGCCATTGATTTTTGAGATCTTAAATGTAATATATTTTATGTATATGGCCCTCAAAGCCTTTTTCAATCATTATCTATCAAAAATAATTTTATCAATTTTTCTTGTAGTAAATACTTTACTATATGTTTAAAGGAAATGTTGTCGATAACCTTTTTATTTTCATCTTGTGTTTACTTCTTCAAAAATGGGTTAAATGAATCTATATGTATATTGAAAATATATTTGAAGAGCATATCTTAATCCATCACAAGACCCAGCTATGGACCAGCACACGAATCACTTATGCACAAACACAAGACTTGCTTTGGAGCACTGGAATCACCCATGAATTAACGCATGAATCACCCAAAGTAATAATGTAAACTCACTTAGAGTGAATAAATCATGAAAAAAAGGAAAATGAAAAAGATGGAAAGACATCGAGTTAATGTAGCTGGTACACTCGTTAACATGATGAAAGCATCATGAAATGTAGTCTTTGTTTTACCCTAAATTGCCTAGGCGTGCTAACATGCAATCTAGAGAGATCTGGATGCTCACTTGAAGCACGTAAATGTACCCGATTCCTCTTTTATGTGGGTTTTTTTCAAGATGTTAGCATGCATATTCTTATATTCCATACCAAATTAAGTAATTAAATGTAAATCATAACAAGTATAAGATTACAACCATAGGGCATAATGAATCAGATAAGGATCAAGATCTAATTTACCATACAAGTACCATGAATATAAATATGAACAACCATTATCCATACAAAATGATCCATTTTAGTAACTCATCATTAAACAATAGCTGAATACATCACAATAATCTCATAACGTCATGCACACAAATTCATACAAATAATATCACTCTATTACAAATATGAACTATCATATGGTCTGTCAAAATAGTAAAATACACTTATAGGGGTGGGGGACTTACCCTTCACCACCCATGCATTCTCAAAATAGGATATATGCTCAAAATAGCCATGCACCAACAACATCATGCTCCTACATGGTGGTTAATAATAGATCATTATATAATTGAACCCTATCATGATCCTATTATTAGGAAAAACTATGCATGTGTTTTGGTCTTCCACTTGATCCCAAAATATTTCTTGCTTCACTGAGAAGCATTCATACTTTTCTCTTTGCATTCTTTGTACTCCAACCTATTTTAGTGTGCCCTTATTCAGATGACACCCATGCATGCCTACGCACCACATTTTTCATGTCCTACCAACACTTAGGAAATTTTTCCATCCGAATATTAACCCACACTGAATATATTTCCGCCCTCAGAAATACAGTTGTTCACTTTATCTCTCTAAATAAGAAAAAGAATAAATAATAATCTGAAAGAATAAAAGAATGATCAATGAAAAAAATAAAACGATTCTCATCACACTTACTCCTCTTCTAGAAAAATGAGTTTAGGGTAATATTTCTTGATGTCAGCCTCTAACTCATTTCAGTCATTTAGCCCCTTCTTAACCAACATGGGAACATCATACAATACTTACTCCATTTTCTTGAGGGTCATAGCTTCACCATTATTCTTTAACTCCGTTATCACTCCAGCTAACCCTGAAAACATGTCATCCATGTAATCCATTCTCCTTGTAATCAATGTACTCAGTTCCTTTAACTTATATTCATGGGCATCCCTGGCTATTTTGAGCACATCGTGTTTCTTTTCTACCAGTGTCAGCCTCTCCTCCTTGCCCAAGGTTTCATTGTTCTTTTTTGCAAGTACATCATTTTCCTCTTGCAGAATCCTTATCCTAAGGATTTTTTAGGATCCTTGCACATATTTAGCACCAAACCTTCCTTTTTCAATTCTTCCTTCAATTTATAGAGTATGACATCATATTCTACAATCCTGCACGCAACCACTTTTTTGTTCTCTCCATATTAGACACAATATCCTCCTTTGTCTCTACCTACACAACTTCCTACTTATTAATCAAAAGGTAGAAAAAATCCTGTAAAATTTTCAAGGATGATTGATATGTCTACTCAGTTTCTCATCAATATCTGGGTACGTGTCCAAAATTTCTTTCCCAAGATCTACTGCAAAATCCAAAATTCACTATCTC